>JAJQKT010000030.1:0-1273911 GCA_030512225.1 Rauvolfia tetraphylla
TTTTGCTGTTAGAGCTTGGAAAGGATTTCTAGAAGCTTCAAGGTTCTTCTCAAAAATTTGGAGTTTATGGCTTTTATAGATCTTTGAGATTCGAAATCCAGCGCTTTATCAGCAGGCTTTGCTTTTACGAGGAGTTGAACGGCACCGAACCTGATCCTCTCGCGTCCAGACTTGCATCCGAATGTGAAAGCAAGGTTTCACAGGGCCACAGATCAGTATGCATTCCCTTTGTTACCCGCCCATTCACATTTAGGCAACCCAAGACTTGACTATCTTTCGCGTCCGTCCGAACTTTCTGTAAAAATGAATCAGATCGCTACATTCTATTCACATTTTGGAGCGACCGACCCCGAGCTTTCATTCTAAGGCGAACTTGCTTCCAAACACTTTGATAGTTTGTGATCGTCATTCACTCAAACCGCAGTGCATCGTCTGCAAATATATCTGCGAAAAGTCGGACGATCGAATTTTTCGTGTGTATCCTAGTTTTCCAAACTTTTTCAAAATATATTCAAATCCAATTCAAACAAGTTGGAAATCTTTCTAGCCCTATAAAAGGCAGTCCTTAAAGACCTTTAAGCCGTTGCAAAAACCATTGACTGAAAACTCGACTAGCTGCGTAAGTTCAAAACCATTGAAACCATTCAAAGTAAGTTTTGTGCTCTCAATTGCAACTCATAGATTCCAAGGCTCTAAGAGAGTGTAGGGTTTTACAAAGTTTACCTATTAAGCTACATGTGATACACGTTCATGTCTTCAAAACCTTCAATCGCCTTGAACAAACTTCCTTTAATCTTCAATCACTTTGAGCATATTTGGAGTCTTGTATCAATCAGCACCTTGACAATGTAAAGAATAGAGAAGTTTGGATGTTACCAATATTTCTTAGTGGATGAATACAATGTGCTTCAGCACAGCTGCTTTCACTGCGCTTTGGAATCTGAATTTTAAACTTTGAGCACAAGACATTATGAGAGCTTTTTCAAATGTTCGACGTGAAAACAAAGTTAGGCTTTCGAAAGGATTTCTAAGAAGTTCAAGGTCTACTTCTCGTGCTCTGAGGTTGTATGGCTTTATGTAGACTTTTGAGATTCGTAACCGAGCGTTTATAAAACAGTGACTTTAGTTTCGCGTGAGTTCGGAGCGATCGAACTTGATCCTCTCGCGTCGAACTTGCATCGATGGAAGTGCTATTCACGCGCATAGTGTACTGCATCATCGTTTATTCGTGCTCACATTTGTCAATGACTGACTATTCGTATGGCGTCCAGAACTCTTTCTAGAAAAAGCAGTCGCATCACTGCTCACTATTCACATTTTGGGTGACCAGGAACTTGGACTAATCATGTCCAACTCAGGAAAGCTTGCCTGCAAACTTTTCTAGAAAAATAGTCGGTACTGCTCTGCACTAAACGAGTGAGTTACTAGTACATGAATACGAGAAAGGGAATTCGGACTGACCAGATTTTCATTATATGTATCCGAATCTTCCAAACTTTTTTCAAAAATATATTCAAATCAATTCAAACAAGTTGGAAAATCTTTCTAGCCTAAAAAGATAAGTCCTTAAAGACCTTTTAAGTGCAAAAACCATTGATGAAAACCAGATAATTCAGGTAAGTTCAAAACCATTGGAAACCATTCCTGCTAAGTTTGTGCATCTCAATTTGCAACTCACCAGATTCCAGGACTTGAGAGGTGCAGGGTTTACAAAGGTTTACCTAGTAATCAGCACGTAATACACTTGCGTGTTCTCTAAAACCTTCAATCAAAGCCTTGAACAAACTCTTTAATCTTCAATCACTTTGACATGTTTGAGTCTTGTATCAATCACAACAATAATGTGTAAAAAGATGAGAGTTTGGATGTTACCAATGTTTCTTAAGTGAGATGAATACTGATAAGCTTCGTACGCTTCACTCTTGCCTTTGGAATCTTGAATTTTAAACTCGAGGCACAGGACAATTTTGAGAGCTTTTCAAATAATTTTGATGTAAAAACAAGTTAGAGCTTGAAAGAGAGTTTCTAAAGTTCAAGGTTCTTCTCAAAAATTTGGAGTTTATGGCTTTTATAGACTTTGAGATTCAAATCCGACGCTTTATAAAACATTTGTTTTGCGGGAGTTCGAGCGACTCAGCTTGCAGTCCTCTGCGTCAGCAACTTGCATCCTGTTCGGAAGATTGCTATTCAAGAAAATAGTTGTACTCTGCTTCACTCATATCTGCTTCATATTTAGACGCGATCGAACTTGTCTATCTACGTCCGTCCAGACTTTTCTAGAAAAATAGCCGGTGACGCTCATTCATATTCACGTTTTGGGCTGACCGAACGTGACTATCTCGCGTCCGAACTTGCTTCAGACGTCTTTTCAGAAAAATAGTTTCCAGTCGTGTGACTAAACAGAGTAGTTCTCGTGCACAAGTGGGTCAGAGGTGTGAAAATTTGGATCGCGTGAATTTTCATTATGTATCTGAATTTTTCCAAACTTTTTCAAATATATTCCAAAATCAATTCAGACAAGTTGGAAATCTTTCTAGCCTAAAAGATAAGTCCTTAGAGACCTTAGGGTGCAAACCATTGATGAAAACTTGATGATTCGTGTAAGTTCAAAACCATTGAAACCATTCAAAGCTAAGTTTTGTGCTCTCAATTGTAACTCATAGATTCCAAGACTTGAGAAAGTGTGGGTTTACAAAGCTCTACTATTAAAGCACGTGTACTACACTTCATTTCTTTCACCTCGATCGACCTTTGAACAAACTCTTTAATCTTCCAATCACTTTGACATATTTGGGTACTCGTATCCAATCGCAACAATAATGTAAAGATAGAGTTTGGATGTTACCAATATTTCTTAGTACTGAAATATAGATACGCTAGCACGCTTCACTTCCAACTGCCTTTTGGAATCTCGATTCCCAAACTTTGAGCACTGTGAACCAATATGAGAGCTTTTCAAATAATTTTGATGTCAAAACAAGTTAGAGACTTGAAGGATTTCTAAAGTTCAAGGTTCTTCTCAAGAATTTGGAGTTTTATGGCTTTATGTAGACTTTGAGAGTCAAATCGACGCCTATAAAAACTGACTAGTTTCGGTGAGTTCGAACGACGCAGAACTTGATCCTCTCGCGTCTCGAACTTGCATGGGAATTTTTTGGCAGTGCTATTCACGTAAAATAGTGGTAATGCATTCCCTCGCTATCTGTATTCACGTTTAGGCGAGTTGGAAGTCGACCGTACAGACCACCGTCGAACTTTTCTAGAAAAAATAGTCAAGATCGCTCACTATTCACATTTGGACGCATCGAACTCTGACTATCTCATGCGCCCCGAATCTCTGCTTTCCAAACTTTTCCTAGAAAAAATGAGTCGTATCTTGCTCACGAAAGCGATGAGTCTTTCGCTGCAGTAATGCTGCGGAAAAGTGCTGACGACTGAATTTTCATTATGATATCCGACTTTTCCAAACTTTTTCAAAATGCTGCTCAAATCAATTCAAACAGAGTTACGGAAATCTTTCTAGCCTAAAAGATAAGTCCCTAAGCGAACCTTTTTAAGGAATGTCAGAAACCATTGATTGAAAACTTTGATAATTCGATGCCGCTTCAAAACCATTGAAATCCATTCCAAGTTAAGTTTTTGCTGCTCAATTGCAAACTCGCAGATTCACGACTTAGCAGTAGTGGTTTTGCATGCAAAGTGCGCTTATTAAGCGCATGTAATACAATTTCACGCTCTTCACAAACCTTCAATCGCCTGTGAAACAAACCCTTATCTTCTAATCACTTTATGACATATTTGAGTCTCTTGCAGCAGCATGCAACAATCACACAGCAATTTAGTTAGAAGTTTCTGGATGTTGCATTATTTCTTAGTGGATGGAATACAATAGTTAGCACCACTTCACTACTTGCACTGGAATCTTGAATTTTTAAATCCTTTGATGCACAAGACAATTTGAGAGCTTTTCAAAATAATTTTGATGTAAAACAAAGTTAGAAGCTTGAAGTGATCTAAAGTTCAAAGGTTCTTCTCAAAATCATTTGGAGTTTATGGCTGTAGTCTTTGAGATTCGTATCCAACGTTTATAAAACAGCCTAGTTTCGAGGAAGTTCGAACGACTCGAACTTGGATCGTCATCGCGTCGAACTTGCGTCCGAATGGAAGTGCTATTCATGAAAAATAGCAGTACTGCTTCCTCTAGTACTTGCTCACATTTAGACGATCAGATTCTTGACTTCTCTGCCCTCCGTCTCGAAAGCCTTTTCTTAGAAAATAGTCAGTACTGCTCACTTCCTGGTCTACATTTCGCGGCGAACTTCTGACTATCTGCATGTCCGATCCTGCTTCCAAAGCTTTTCTGAGAAAATAGTCGGTCACTGCTTCACTGCATGTGAAAGTCTATCAAGTTACGCATGTACGGGAAAATCTCGGACGTGCTCGAATTTTCATTGTGTATCTGAATTTTCCAAACTTTTTCAAAATATATTCTAAATCAATTCAAACAAGTTGGAAAATCTTTCTAGCCTAAAAAGATAAGTCCTTAAAGACACGCAAGTGCAAAAACCATCGATGAAAACTTGATGAGTTACAGGTAAGTTCAAAATCATCAAATACCATTCAAGCTAAGCTTTAAGTGCTCTCAACTGCAACTCACAGATTCCAAGCGACTTAAGGAAGCGTAGGGGTTTACAAAGGGATGCCTGGCTAACACGTGTAATACAACTTCCATGTCTTCAAAACCTTTCAGTCGCCTTGAATCAAACTCTTTAATCTTCAATCACTTTGACATGTTGGAGTCTTGGTGATCAATCACAACAATAATGTAAAGCATAGAGAGCCTGGATGTTACCAATATTTCTTAGTGGGATGGGCTACAATAGCCAGCACCCACTTCAACTTCTTGCCTTTGGAATCCCTGAAATTTTAAACTTTGGAAAGCACAAGACAAGGCTGTAGAGCTTTTCAAAATAATTTTTGATGTCAAAAGCTGAGATTAGAGGCTTGAAAGTTTCTAAAGTTCAAAGCGTTCTTCTCAAGAATTTGGAGTTTTGCTGGCTTTTATAGGCTTCTTGAGGACTAAATCCAAATCAGCGTTTAGGAAACAGTTTAGTTTCGAGGAGTTCGAGCGACGCGGGCTTTGATCCCTTCCGAGGCCCGACGGCATCGATTTTTGGAAGTCGCTATTCACGAAAATAAAGATGCTCATCGTTTATTCTGTCCACATTTAGACGCTAATCGAACTTGGACTATCTGCGCCTCACGTTTCCGAGGCCTCAACTTTTCCTAGAAAAATAGTCGCATCTTGTCCACTATTCACATTTGGAAGCGACTCGAACTTGACTATGCGAGTCTCAAGCGTGCGAACTTGCTTCCAAAGCTTTTCGTAGAAAAATAGTGGGTCACTGCTCACTCAAAGCATGAGTTACTGCATCGCAATACGAGGAAAGCTCGGACATTTGAATCTACCATTGTGTGTCCGATCCAGACTTTTTCAAAATATATTCAAACAATCCAAACAAGTTGGAAGCTTTCTAGCCTAAAAGATAAGTCCTCAGCACCTTTTAAGCGCAAAAACCGGCTGATGAAAGGCTCCGATGAATTCGGGTAGGTTCAAACCATTGAAACACACATTCAAGTTAGGTTGTGCTGCCTCAATGGCAAACTCATAGGTCACAAGACTTAAGAAAGTGTGAGGCTTTACGTGTAGTTTACCTAATGAAAGCACACGTAATACACTTCGTGTCTTTCAAAACTCTTCGATCGTCTTGTTCAAACTCTTTCAATCTTCAAAATCAACTTTGTCATCTTTGAGTCTTGTATCAAATCACAACAATAATGTAAAAGATAGAGCTTTGGACGTTACAATCATTTCTGTGGATGAATCACATGCTAGCACCACTTCAACTCTTTGCCTTTTTGGAATCTTGGAATTTTAAACTTTGATGACACAGACAATTTGAGAGCTTTTCAGAATACCTTTACGATGCAAAACAAGTCAGAGCTTGAAGGGCCTTTCTAAAGTTCGAGGTTCTTTCTCAAAATTTGGAGTTTATGAGCTTTATGCAGACTCTCCTTGAGATTCAACCAACGTTTATAAAACAGCCTGGTTTTTCACGAGGAGTTCGAGGCAGCGATCTTGATCCCTCTGCGTCGAACTTGCATCCGAATGAAAGCAAAGGGCTCACTCGCGTAAAATGAGTAAATATGCATTCACTCATCACTGCTTTCACACACACATTTGAGCAGCCGCAGCAACTTAGACTACCTCATGCGTCCGTCTCGAACTTTTCCTGAAAAATAACAAAAGATCGGTCTCGCTCATATTCGCATTCTCGTGTCGGCCGAACTCGACTATACTCGACGATCCGAACTTGCTTCAAACTTTTCTAGAAAAATAGCTTCAGATGCTGTTCACCAAAACAAGAGTCAGTCGCTCATAATACATGTCTGAGGAAAGAGTGGATCTAAAGTCGACTTTGTCATTACGTATCTGAATTTTCCAAACTTTTTCAAAATATATTCAAATCAATTCAAACAGGATTTCGAAATCTTTTCTGGCCTAAAAGGCCAGTCTCATAAGTACCTTTTAAATGCAAAAACCGCTGATGAGCTCTGATAATTGAGGTAGAGTTTCAAAACCATTGAAACCATTCAGAGTGAAGTTTTTGTGCCTCTCGGTCACGAACTCATAGATTCCAAGACTTAAGAGTGTAGGGCTTTACAAAGTTTACCTATTAAGCACATGTAATACTAACTTTACATGTCTGCTCAAAGTACCTTTCCGCACCGTCTTGAATAAGGCTACTCTTTAATCTTCGATCAGTGACGTATTTGAGTCTTGTATCAACTACAACAACGCACAAAAGATAGAGTTTTGGATGTTACCAATGTTTCTTAGCTGGATGAATACAATAGCCAGCACCACTTCACTTCTTGCCTTTAGAATCTTGAATTTTGAAGCTTTTGAGCTACAAGACAATCTGAGAGCTTTTCCAAATAAATTTCTCCTGATGTAAAACAAATTGAAGCTGGAAGGATTTCTAAAGTTCAAGGTTCTTTCTCAAAGAAATTTGGAGTTTCATGGCTTTTTATAGACTTTGAGATTCAAATCCGACGTTTATAAAACAGACTTTGTTTCGAGAGATCGAAACGACCGAACTTGATCCTCTCGCATCCGAACTTGCGTCCGAATGCCGTGCTATTCCACCGAAATAATTAGCTGTATTCGCCACCGCCATCGCTCACATTTAGACGCAATGCCCAACTTGACTACTCTGCAGTCCGTCACGAACTTGCACCACCAAGAAAAATGGCGCATCTGCTCACTATTCACACTGGGACGAATCGTAACTTGACTTATCTCAAGGCGCCGAACCCTGCGCTCCAAACTTTTCTAGAAAAATGGTTTCACAGATCGCTCACTAAAGACGGTGAAGTCATCGCTCACGATACTGTGAAGAAGTCGGACGATCGATTTTCATTATGTATCTCGAATTTTCAAACTTTTTCTAAAATATATTCAAATCAATTCAAACAAGTTGGAAATCTTTCTAGCCTAAAAGATAAAGTCCTTATCAAGACCTTTTAAGTGCAAAAACCATTGATGAAAACTTGATAATTCAGATCAGTTCTAAAAGCTCTTTGAAACCGTTCAAGTTAAGCTCTTGTGCTCTCAATTGCAACTCATAGATCCCAAGCATTCTTAAAGAGTGTAGGGTTTTACAAAGTTTACCTATTAAGCGCACTGCTTAATACACTTCATGTCTTTCAAACCTTCAACTAGACCTTGAACAAACTCCTCTTAATCTTCAATCACTTTGACATGTTGAGTCTTGTATCAATCACAACAATAATGTAAAGATAGAGTTTGGATGTGCCAATATTTCTTAGTGGATGAATACAACCAAGCTGGCACCAACTTCACTTCTTGCCTTTAGAATCTGAATTTTAAACTTTGAGGCACAAGACACATGCAGAGCTTTTCAAAATAATTTTGATGTAAAACAAGTTAGAGCTTCTTTTGAGCGATTTCTAAAGCTTCAAGGTTCTTCTCAAAGAAAAATTTGGAGTCTATGGGCACATAGACTTTCGAGATTCAAATCCAGCGTTTATAAAACAAATTTGGGCCGGTAGCTCGAGTTCGACCGCATCTCGATCATGCTCTCTCGGGCGGCCCGGCCTGTACATCCGGAATCGAAGTGCTATTTCACGTAAAAATAGTGTACTGCATCATCAGTATCGCCTGCGCATGTAGGCGGCCAGATCCTGACCTATCTCTCGCAAGGTCTGGCCTCGAACTTTGTTTCTAGAAAAATAGCCACGCATCTCTGCTCACTTCATTCACATTTGGACGACCAGACCTGACTATCTCTGCTGTCGAACTTGCTTCCTCCAAACTTTTCTAGAAAAAATGATGCGAAGTGCTGTTTCAGCTCTCAAAGCAGTGAGTCTTTGCATCTGCTCACGAGCACGAAAGTGAAATTCGGATCACCTGAATTTCTCACATGTATCCGACTTCCAAACTTTTCCAAAATATATGTTCAAATCCAATTTCAAACAAGTCTGGAAATCTTTTCTAGCTCTAGAGACAAGTCCTCAAAAGTACCTAGTACAGTAAAACCATTGATGAAGACCTCGATAATTGCGGGTAGGTTTGCAAAACCATTGAAACCATTCAAGTTAAGCTTTGTGCTCTCAATTGCAACTCATCAGATTGCAGAGACTTAAGAGTGTAGAAGATTTCACAAAGTTTACTCTATTAAGCACACGTAATACAACTCCATGTCTTCCCAAAACCTTCAATATCGTCTTTGTACAAACTCTTTTAATCTTCAATCACTTTGACACATGTTTTGAGTCTGTACTTATCCCAATCACAGCAATAATGTAAAGAAATAGAGGTCTGGATGCTACCAATATTTCTTGGTGGATGAGTTAACAATGGCAGCGCGGCAACCTTTAAGCTTCTTGCCTTAGATGCCGAATTGTCAAACTTTGAGCATGCGATAGACAATATGAGAGGCTTTCTCAAATAATTTTGATATAAAACAGTGTTAGAGCTTGAAGTGATATCTAAAAGCTCAAGGTTCTTCTCAAAAGATTTGGAGTTGATATGGCTTGCATCTATAGACTGGAGATCCACTGCTATGGTAGTCAACTGTTTCAGAGGAGCTGCAACTAGTTCCCCAGAGTTTGAGCGACCCGAACCAGTCTGCCGTCCGAACTTGCATCCGAATTTTTGGAAGCTGCTATTCCACGAAAATAGTGTCGCATCGCGCATTCGCCATTCGCATCGCGGCTTGTGACGCACCCACTTGACTCTGCAAGGTTCTGTCCGAACTTCTTTCTCAGAAAAATAGTCGAGCACCCGCTTCTCTATTCCGCATTTGGGCGCGCGTAACTTGACTACTCTGCGTCGAACTCAAGCTTTCCAAACTTTTCTAGAAAAATAGTCTAAGATCGCTCACTTCCTAACAAGAGTTACCCATGCTTGTGCACTGCCTGTGGGAAAATTCGGACATCTGAATTTTCATTATGTATCTGAATTTTCCAAACTTTTTCAAAAGAGAGTTCCAAAATCAATTCCAAAACAGGATTTGGAAATCTTTTCTAGCCTAAAAGATAAGTCATGAGACCTTTTAAGTGGCAAAAACCATTGATGAAAGACTTGATAATTCAGAGTAAAGTTCTCAAAATCAATCATGAAACCATTCAAGTTAGAGATTTTGCGCTCTCTACCTGCAACTCCATAGATTCCATGACTATCAAGAGACGTAGGGTTTACGTAGTTTACCTATTACAGCACGCTGTATTACCTTTCATAAGTCTCCGACCTCTTCAATCGACCTTGAAACAAACTCACTAATCTTCAATCACTTTTGACATATTTGAGTCTTTGCGTATCCATCCACAAGCAATAATGTAGAGAATGAGAGCTTTGGATGTTACCACATTTCTTAGTGGATGAATACAATAGCTAGCAATGCTACTTCACTTCTATGCCTTTGGAATCTCGAATTTTTGAAGCTTTTGGCACAAGACAATATGAGAGCTTTTCAAATAATTTTTGATGTAAAACAAAGTTGGGAGCTTCTGAAGTGATTTCTAAGGCTCAAGAGCCCTTCTCAGTGACTGGGCTTACGCTTTACAGACTTCGTTGAGATTCCAAATCCGACGTTTATAAAAGCATTAGCTTCGAGGAGTTCGAAACGGCCGAACTTGATCCTCTCAAGCGTCCGAACTTGCGTCCAGATTTTTCGGAAGTTGCCATTCCACGAAAAATAAGTGTGCATCGTCTACATTTATGCGACCGAACTTGACTACTCTCTGCGTCCTGTCGCAACTTTTCTAGAAACAGTCAAGATCGTCTCACTATTCACATTTGGACGGCGAACTTGACCATTCTAAGTGTCCGAAACTCTGCTTCCAAACTTTCTCAGAAAAATAGCTGCGCATACTGTTTCACTTTACTTGGTAGTTACTGTCATAATACTTGTCTGAGGAAAAATCTCGTGGACGATCGAATTTTTCATTATGTATCCGACTTCAAACTTTTTCAAAATATATTCAAAATCGGACCCTGAAGCAAGTTGGAAATCTTTTCAGCCTAGATAAGTCCTAAGAAGCTTTTAGAGTGTTTAAACGACGATTTGATGGCCTCGATAATTGGGTAAGTTTCAAAACCATTGAAGTTCCATTCAGGACTAGAGTTTTTGTGCTCTCTAATTGCAACTCATGTCCAAGACTTAAAGTAGTGTAGGGTTTGGCAAGTTTTGCATGTACAGCATGTATTACACTTCATGTCTTCAAAACCAACTCAATCGTCTCGGAACAAACTCTCTTTTAATCTTCTAATCACTTTGGACATATTTGAGTCTTGTGTCAATCGCGACAATAACGTAAAGAATAGAGTTGATGTGACCATTATGTGCTGTAGTGGATGAATACATTAGCTAGCACCACTCCACTTTGCTTGCCTCTCGAATCCTGAATTTCTAAACTTTGAGTCACTAAGACAATGGGAAGCTTTTCAAATAATTTTTGATATAAATGCAAATTAGAGCTTGAAGGACTTTCTAAAGTTCAAAGGTTCTTCTCAAAAGATTCTGGAGCTTTATGGCCGCTATAGACTTTGCGATTCAAATCCAACGTTTACAGCAGCCTGAGTTTCGAGGAGTTCGAGCCGCTAGACTTGATCCTACTCGCGTCCGAACTTCTGCATCCACTCTGAAGCGCTATTCACGACAAATGGTTGTACTTGCCTGGGCGTGCTTGTCGCCAAAGAACTTGACTATTCGCGCATCACGTCCGGAATTCTTTTCCTAGGAAAAATAGTCGTAAGTCGATCGCTTCACTCTCGGCGCATTTAGACGGCCGAATCTTGATCATTCCTCGCAAGGTCTGAATCTCGCTTTCCAAACTTCTTTTCGTAGTGCTGTAATGGTCATCGTCTACTAAAGCAGTGAGTCATCGCATCCTACTACTGGGAAATCGTCTGGACGCACTCGCAATTTTCCAGCTATATGTCAATTTCAAAGACTTTTTGGCTTTCAAATGATATTGCTCATCAATCACAAAAACAAGTTGGAAATCTTTTCTAGCCTTTCCAAAAAGATAAGTCCTTAAATAGCACCTTTAGTGCAAAACCGTGACGACACGCATAATTGAGTAAGTTCAAAACCATCAAACCATTCAAGTTAAGTTTTGTGCTCTCGACTGCAACTTCATAAGATTCCAAGACTGCGAGTGTAGGGTTTACAAAGTTTACTCTGTAAGGCTACATGGGATATCACTGCATGTCTCTCCAAAACCTTCAACTGCACTCTGAACAAACTCTTTAATCTTCAATCACTTTGACGATATTTTGAGTCTTGTATCAATCACAACAATAATGTAAAGATAGAGTTTGGATGTTACCAATATATTTCTTAGTGGATGAATGCTACAGCTAGCACCAACTTCCACTTTACTTGCTTTTGGAGATCCTTGAATTTTGAAACTGTGAGCACCAAGACAATAAGTGGAGAGCTTTTCAAATAATTTTGATGTAAAACAAGTTAGAGCTTTGAAGCGATTTCTAAAGTTCAAGGCTCTTCTCAAAAATTTTGGAGTTTATGGCTTTTATAGACTTTGAGATTCAAATCCAACGTTTATAAAACGAGCTAGTTTCGAGGAGCTCAACGAGCCAACTTGATCCTTCGCGTCCCGAACTTGCATCCCGAAATTCTTTGGAAAGTGCTATTCACGAAAATAGTGTACTGTTCATCGCATCGCTGTCACATGAGACTGACCGAACTTGACTATCTCGCGATCGTCCTGAATCCTTTTCCTCAAAAAATAGTCGACACTCGCCACTATTCACATTTGGACGACCGAACCTGACTATCTCGCGTCCGAACTTGCTTCCAAACTTTCTAGAAAAATAGGTCGGTACGTTCACTAAACAAGACAGCTGCACATGCATACAGGGAAAAGTTTGACGCGCTGACTTTCATTATGTATCCGAATTTTCCAAACTTTTTCAAAATATATTCAAATCAATTCAAACAAGTTGGAAATCTTTCTAGCCTAAAAGATAAGTCCTTAAAGACCTTTTAAGTGCAAAAACCATTGATGAAAACTTGATAATTCGCAGGTAAGTTCAAAATCATTGAAACCATTCAAGTTAAGTTTTTGTGCCTCAATTGCAACTCAGTAGATTCCAAGACTTAAGAGTGTAGGGTTTACAAAGTTTTACCTATTAAGCACATGTAATACACTTCATGTCTTCAAAACCTTCAATCGTCTTGAACAAACTCTTTAATCTTCAATCACTTTGACATATTTGAGTCTTGTATCAATCACAACAATAATGTAAAGATAGAGTTTGGATGTTACCAATATTTCTTAGTGGATGAATACAATAGCTAGCACCAACTCACTTCTTGCCTTTGGAATCTTGAATTTTAAACTTTGAGCACAAGACAATATGAGAGCTTTTCAAATAATTTTGATGTAAAACAAGTTAGAGCTTGAAGGATTTTCTAAAGTTCAAGGTTCTTCTCAAAATTTGGAGTTTATGGCTTTTATAGACTTTGAGATTCAAATCCAACGTTTATAAAACAGCTAGTTTACGAGAGTTCGAACGACCGAGACTTGATCCTCTACGTCCAGACTTGCATCCAATTTTTTGGAAGTGCTATTCACGAAATATAGTGTACTTGTTCACATTTATACGCATCGAACTTGACTATTCTGCGTCCGTCCGAACTTTTCTAGAAAAATAGTCGCAAGATCTGCTCACTATTCACATTTGGACGACCGAACTTGACTATCTGCGATCACGAACTTGCTTCCAAACTTTTCTAGAAAAAATAGTCAGATGCATGTTTCACTAAACAAGATGATCTGTTCCGTACTACGAGGAAAATTCGTCGATCGATTTCATTATGTATCTCGAATTTTCCAAACTTTTTCAAAATATATTCAAATCAATTCAAACAAGTTGGAAATCTTTCTAGCCTAAAAGATAAGTCCTTAAAGACCTTTTAAGTGCAAAAACCATTGATGAAAACTTGATAATTCAGGTAAGTTCAAAACCATTGAAACCATTCAAGTTAAGTTTTGTGCTCTCAATTGCAACTCATAGATTCCAAGACTTAAGAGTGTAGGGTTTACAAAGTTTACCTATTAAGCACATGTAATACACTTCATGTCTTCAAAACCTTCAATCGTCTTGAACAAACTCTTTAATCTTCAATCACTTTGACATATTTGAGTCTTGTATCAATCACAACAATAATGTAAAGATAGAGTTTGGATGTTACCAATATTTCTTAGTGGATGAATACAATAGCTAGCACCACTTCACTTCTTGCCTTTGGAATCCTGAATTTTAAACTTTGAGCACAAGACAATATGAGAGCTTTTCAAATAATTTTGATGTAAAACAAGTTAGAGCTTGAAGGATTTCTAAAGTTCAAGGTTCTTCTCAAAAATTTGGAGTTTATGGCTTTTATAGACTTTGAGATTCAAATCCAACGTTTATAAAACAGCTAGTTTCTGAGGAGTTCGAACGACCGAACATGATCCTCTGCGTCCGAACTTGCATCCGAATTTTTTTGGAAGTGCTATTCACGAAAATAGTGTCTGCATTCACTCATTCATCGTTCACATTTAGGCAGACAGAACTTGACTATCTGCGTCCGTCCGAACTTTTCTAGAAAAATAGTCAGTACTGTTCACTATTCACATTTGGACGACCGAACTTGACTATCTGCGTCCGAACTTGCTTCCAAACTTTTCTAGAAAAATAGTCGGTACTGTTCACTAAACGATGAGTTACTTGTCACTAGTCACGAGGAAAATTCGGACATGTGAATTTTCATTATGTATCTGAATTTTCCAAACTTTTTCAAAATATATTCAAATCAATTCAAACAAGTTGGAAATCTTTCTAGCCTAAAAGATAAGTCCTTAAAGACCTTTTAAGTGCAAAAACCATTGATGAAAACTTGATAATTCAGGTAAGTTCAAAACCATTGAAACCATTCAAGTTAAGTTTTGTGCTCTCAATTGCAACTCATAGATTCCAAGACTTAAGAGTGTAGGGTTTACAAAGTTTACCTATTAAGCACATGTAATACACTTCATGTCTTCAAAACCTTCAATCGTCTTGAACAAACTCTTTAATCTTCAATCACTTTGACATATTTGAGTCTTGTATCAATCACAACAATAATGTAAAGATAGAGTTTGGATGTTACCAATATTTCTTAGTGGATGAATACAATAGCTAGCACCACTTCACTTCTTGCCTTTGGAATCTTGAATTTTAAACTTTGAGCACAAGACAATATGAGAGCTTTTCAAATAATTTTGATGTAAAACAAGTTAGAGCTTGAAGGATTTCTAAAGTTCAAGGTTCTTCTCAAAAATTTGGAGTTTATGGCTTTTATAGACTTTGAGATTCAAATCCAACGTTTATAAAACAGCTAGTTTCTGAGGAGTTCGAACGACCGAACTTGATCCTCTGCGTCCGAACTTGCATCCGAATTTTTTTGGAAGTGCTATTCACGAAAATAGTGTACTGTTCACTGTTACTGTTCACATTTAGACGACCGAACTTGACTATCTGCGTCCGTCCGAACTTTTCTAGAAAAATAGTCAGTACTGTTCACTATTCACATTTGGACGACCGAACTTGACTATCTGCGTCCGAACTTGCTTCCAAACTTTTCTAGAAAAATAGTCGATCTTGTTCACTAAACGGTGATTCTATGTTCTGTAATACGAGGGAAAATTTGGACATTGAATTTTCATTATGTATCTGAATTTTCCAAACTTTTTCAAAATATATTCAAATCAATTCAAACAAGTTGGAAATCTTTCTAGCCTAAAAGATAAGTCCTTAAAGACCTTTTAAGTGCAAAAACCATTGATGAAAACTTGATAATTCAGGTAAGTTCAAAACCATTGAAACCATTCAAGTTAAGTTTTGTGCTCTCAATTGCAACTCATAGATTCCAAGACTTAAGAGTGTAGGGTTTACAAAGTTTACCTATTAAGCACATGTAATACACTTCATGTCTTCAAAACCTTCAATCGTCTTGAACAAACTCTTTAATCTTGAATCACTTTGACATATTTGAGTCTTGTATCAATCACAACAATAATGTAAAGATAGAGTTTGGATGTTACCAATATTTCTTAGTGGATGAATACAATAGCTAGCACCACTTCACTTCTTGCCTTTGGAATCTTGAATTTTAAACTTTGAGCACAAGACAATTTGAGAGCTTTTCAAATAATTTTGATGTAAAACAAGTTAGAGCTTGAAGGATTTCTAAAGTTCAAGGTTCTTCTCAAAAATTTGGAGTTTATGGCTTTTATAGACTTTGAGATTCAAATCCAACGTTTATAAAACAGCTAGTTTACGAGGAGTTGAGCGACCGAACTTGATCCTCTGCGTCGAACTTGCATCCGAATTTTTTTGGAAGTGCTATTCACGAAAAATAGTGTACTTGTTCATTTATTCTTGTTCACATTTAGGCAGACCGAACTTGACTATCTGCGTCCGTCCGAACTTTTCTAGAAAAATAGTCAGTACTGTTCACTATTCACATTTGGACGACCGAACTTGACTATCTGCGTCCGAACTTGCTTCCAAACTTTTCTAGAAAAATAGTCGGTACTGTTCACTAAACGGTGAGTTACTTGTTCGTCAATACGAGGAAAATTCGGACATTTGAATTTTCATTATGTATCTGAATTTTTCCAAACTTTTTTCAAAATATATTCAAATCAATTCAAACAAGTTGGAAATCTTTCTAGCCTAAAAGATAAGTCCTTAAAGACCTTTTAAGTGCAAAAACCATTGATGAAAACTTGATAATTCGGGTAAGTTCAAAACCATTGAAACCATTCAAGTTAAGTTTTGTGCTCTCAATTGCAACTCATAGATTCCAAGACTTAAGAGTGTAGGGTTTACAAAGTTTACCTATTAAGCACATGTAATACACTTCATGTCTTCAAAACCTTCAATCGTCTTGAACAAACTCTTTAATCTTGAATCACTTTGACATATTTGAGTCTTGTATCAATCACAACAATAATGTAAAGATAGAGTTTGGATGTTACCAATATTTCTTAGTGGATGAATACAATAGCTAGCACCACTTCACTTCTTGCCTTTGGAATCTTGAATTTTAAACTTTGAGCACAAGACAATTTGAGAGCTTTTCAAATAATTTTGATGTAAAACAAGTTAGAGCTTGAAGGATTTCTAAAGTTCAAGGTTCTTCTCAAAAATTTGGAGTTTATGGCTTTTATAGACTTTGAGATTCAAATCCAACGTTTATAAAACAGCTAGTTTACGAGGAGTTGAGCGACCGAACTTGATCCTCTGCGTCGAACTTGCATCCGAATTTTTTTGGAAGTGCTATTCACGAAAAATAGTGTCTTGTTCATTCATTCTTGTTCACATTTAGACGACCGAACTTGACTATCTGCGTCCGTCCGAACTTTTCTAGAAAAATAGTCAGTACTGTTCACTATTCACATTTGGACGACCGAACTTGACTATCTGCGTCCGAACTTGCTTCCAAACTTTTCTAGAAAAATAGTCGGTACTGTTCACTAAACGATGAGTTCTTGTTCACAATCACGAGGAAAATTCGGACATTGAATTTTCATTATGTATCTGAATTTTTCCAAACTTTTTCAAAATATATTCAAATCAATTCAAACAAGTTGGAAATCTTTCTAGCCTAAAAGATAAGTCCTTAAAGACCTTTTAAGTGCAAAAACCATTGATGAAAACTTGATAATTCAGGTAAGTTCAAAACCATTGAAACCATTCAAGTTAAGTTTTGTGCTCTCAATTGCAACTCATAGATTCCAAGACTTAAGAGTGTAGGGTTTACAAAGTTTACCTATTAAGCACATGTAATACACTTCATGTCTTCAAAACCTTCAATCGTCTTGAACAAACTCTTTAATCTTCAATCACTTTGACATATTTGAGTCTTGTATCAATCACAACAATAATGTAAAGATAGAGTTTGGATGTTACCAATATTTCTTAGTGGATGAATACAATAGCTAGCACCACTTCACTTCTTGCCTTTGGAATCTTGAATTTTAAACTTTGAGCACAAGACAATTTGAGAGCTTTTCAAATAATTTTGATGTAAAACAAGTTAGAGCTTGAAGGATTTCTAAAGTTCAAGGTTCTTCTCAAAAATTTGGAGTTTATGGCTTTTATAGACTTTGAGATTCAAATCCAACGTTTATAAAACAGCTAGTTTACGAGGAGTTGAGCGACCGAACTTGATCCTCTGCGTCGAACTTGCATCCGAATTTTTTTGGAAGTGCTATTCACGAAAAATAGTGTCTTTATTCACTTTATTCTTGTTCACATTTAGGCGACCGAACTTGACTATCTGCGTCCGTCCGAACTTTTCTAGAAAAATAGTCAGTACTGTTCACTATTCACATTTGGACGACCGAACTTGACTATCTGCGTCGAACTTGCTTCCAAACTTTTCTAGAAAAATAGTCGGTACTGTTCACTAAACGGTGAGTTCTTGTTCACTATCTGAGGAAAATTCGGACATTGAATTTTCATTATGTATCTGAATTTTTCCAAACTTTTTCAAAATATATTCAAATCAATTCAAACAAGTTGGAAATCTTTCTAGCCTAAAAGATAAGTCCTTAAAGACCTTTTAAGTGCAAAAACCATTGATGAAAACTTGATAATTCAGGTAAGTTCAAAACCATTGAAACCATTCAAGTTAAGTTTTGTGCTCTCAATTGCAACTCATAGATTCCAAGACTTAAGAGTGTAGGGTTTACAAAGTTTACCTATTAAGCACATGTAATACAACTTCATGTCTTCAAAACCTTCAATCGTCTTGAACAAACTCTTTAATCTTGAATCACTTTGACATATTTGAGTCTTGTATCAATCACAACAATAATGTAAAGATAGAGTTTGGATGTTACCAATATTTCTTAGTGGATGAATACAATAGCTAGCACCCACTTCACTTCTTGCCTTTGGAATCTTGAATTTTAAACTTTGAGCACAAGACAATTTGAGAGCTTTTCAAATAATTTTGATGTAAAACAAGTTAGAGCTTGAAGGATTTCTAAAGTTCAAGGTTCTTCTCAAAAATTTGGAGTTTATGGCTTTTATAGACTTTGAGATTCAAATCCAACGTTTATAAAACAGCTAGTTTACGAGGAGTTGAGCGACCGAACTTGATCCTCTGCGTCGAACTTGCATCCGAATTTTTTTTGGAAGTGCTATTCACGAAAAAATAGTGTCTTTATTCACTTTATTCTTGTTCACATTTAGGCGACCGAACTTGACTATCTGCGTCCGTCCGAACTTTTCTAGAAAAAATAGTCGATCTTGTTCACTATTCACATTTGGACGACCGAACTTGACTATCTGCGTCGAACTTGCTTCCAAACTTTTCTAGAAAAATAGTCGAGTCTTGTTCACTAAACGATGAATTCTTATTCATATCTGAGGAAAATTCGGACATTGAATTTTCATTATGTATCTGAATTTTTCCAAACTTTTTTCAAAATATATTCAAATCAATTCAAACAAGTTGGAAATCTTTCTAGCCTAAAAGATAAGTCCTTAAAGACCTTTTAAGTGCAAAAACCATTGATGAAAACTTGATAATTCGGGTAAGTTCAAAACCATTGAAACCATTCAAGTTAAGTTTTGTGCTCTCAATTGCAACTCATAGATTCCAAGACTTAAGAGTGTAGGGTTTACAAAGTTTACCTATTAAGCACATGTAATACAACTTCATGTCTTCAAAACCTTCAATCGTCTTGAACAAACTCTTTAATCTTCAATCACTTTGACATATTTGAGTCTTGTATCAATCACAACAATAATGTAAAGATAGAGTTTGGATGTTACCAATATTTCTTAGTGGATGAATACAATAGCTAGCACCCACTTCACTTCTTGCCTTTGGAATCTTGAATTTTAAACTTTGAGCACAAGACAATTTGAGAGCTTTTCAAATAATTTTGATGTAAAACAAGTTAGAGCTTGAAGGATTTCTAAAGTTCAAGGTTCTTCTCAAAAATTTGGAGTTTATGGCTTTTATAGACTTTGAGATTCAAATCCAACGTTTATAAAACAGCTAGTTTACGAGGAGTTCGAGCGACCGAACTTGATCCTCTGCGTCGAACTTGCATCCGAATTTTTTTTGGAAGTGCTATTCACGAAAAATAGTGTCTTGTTCACTTTATTCTTGTTCACATTTAGGCGACCGAACTTGACTATCTGCGTCCGTCCGAACTTTTCTAGAAAAAATAGTCGATCTTGTTCACTATTCACATTTGGACGACCGAACTTGACTATCTGCGTCGAACTTGCTTCCAAACTTTTCTAGAAAAAATAGTCGGTCTTGTTCACTAAACGGTGAGTTCTTATTCATGATCTGAGGGAAAATTCGGACATTGAATTTTCATTATGTATCTGAATTTTTCCAAACTTTTTCAAAATATATTCAAATCAATTCAAACAAGTTGGAAATCTTTCTAGCCTAAAAGATAAGTCCTTAAAGACCTTTTAAGTGCAAAAACCATTGATGAAAACTTGATAATTCAGGGTAAGTTCAAAACCATTGAAACCATTCAAGTTAAGTTTTGTGCTCTCAATTGCAACTCATAGATTCCAAGACTTAAGAGTGTAGGGTTTACAAAGTTTACCTATTAAGCACATGTAATACAACTTCATGTCTTCAAAACCTTCAATCGTCTTGAACAAACTCTTTAATCTTCAATCACTTTGACATATTTGAGTCTTGTATCAATCACAACAATAATGTAAAGATAGAGTTTGGATGTTACCAATATTTCTTAGTGGATGAATACAATAGCTAGCACCCACTTCACTTCTTGCCTTTGGAATCTTGAATTTTAAACTTTGAGCACAAGACAATTTGAGAGCTTTTCAAATAATTTTGATGTAAAACAAGTTAGAGCTTGAAGGATTTCTAAAGTTCAAGGTTCTTCTCAAAAATTTGGAGTTTATGGCTTTTATAGACTTTGAGATTCAAATCCAACGTTTATAAAACAGCTAGTTTACGAGGAGTTGAGCGACCGAACTTGATCCTCTGCGTCGAACTTGCATCCGAATTTTTTTTGGAAGTGCTATTCACGAAAAATAGTGTCTTGTTCATTTATTCTTGTTCACATTTAGGCGACCGAACTTGACTATCTGCGTCCGTCCGAACTTTTCTAGAAAAAATAGTCGATCTTGTTCACTATTCACATTTGGACGACCGAACTTGACTATCTGCGTCCGAACTTGCTTCCAAACTTTTCTAGAAAAAATAGTCGGTCTTGTTCACTAAACGATGAGTTCTTGTTCATATACTGAGGAAAATTCGGACATTGAATTTTCATTATGTATCTGAATTTTTCCAAACTTTTTCAAAATATATTCAAATCAATTCAAACAAGTTGGAAATCTTTCTAGCCTAAAAGATAAGTCCTTAAAGACCTTTTAAGTGCAAAAAACCATTGATGAAAACTTGATAATTCAGGGTAAGTTCAAAACCATTGAAACCATTCAAGTTAAGTTTTGTGCTCTCAATTGCAACTCATAGATTCCAAGACTTAAGAGTGTAGGGTTTACAAAGTTTACCTATTAAGCACATGTAATACAACTTCATGTCTTCAAAACCTTCAATCGTCTTGAACAAACTCTTTAATCTTCAATCACTTTGACATATTTGAGTCTTGTATCAATCACAACAATAATGTAAAGATAGAGTTTGGATGTTACCAATATTTCTTAGTGGATGAATACAATAGCTAGCACCACTTCACTTCTTGCCTTTGGAATCTTGAATTTTAAACTTTGAGCACAAGACAATTTGAGAGCTTTTCAAATAATTTTGATGTAAAACAAGTTAGAGCTTGAAGGATTTCTAAAGTTCAAGGTTCTTCTCAAAAATTTGGAGTTTATGGCTTTTATAGACTTTGAGATTCAAATCCAACGTTTATAAAACAGCTAGTTTACGAGGAGTTGAGCGACCGAACTTGATCCTCTGCGTCGAACTTGCATCCGAATTTTTTTTGGAAGTGCTATTCACGAAAAATAGTGTCTTGTTCACTTTATTCTTGTTCACATTTAGGCGACCGAACTTGACTATCTGCGTCCGTCCAGAACTTTTCTAGAAAAAATAGTCGATCTTGTTCACTATTCACATTTGGACGACCGAACTTGACTATCTGCGTCCGAACTTGCTTCCAAACTTTTCTAGAAAAATAGTCGGTACTGTTCACTAAACGATGAGTTCTTATTCATGTACTGAGGAAAATTCGGACATTGAATTTTCATTATGTATCTGAATTTTTCCAAACTTTTTTCAAAATATATTCAAATCAATTCAAACAAGTTGGAAATCTTTCTAGCCTAAAAGATAAGTCCTTAAAGACCTTTTAAGTGCAAAAACCATTGATGAAAACTTGATAATTCAGGGTAAGTTCAAAACCATTGAAACCATTCAAGTTAAGTTTTGTGCTCTCAATTGCAACTCATAGATTCCAAGACTTAAGAGTGTAGGGTTTACAAAGTTTACCTATTAAGCACATGTAATACAACTTCATGTCTTCAAAACCTTCAATCGTCTTGAACAAACTCTTTAATCTTCAATCACTTTGACATATTTGAGTCTTGTATCAATCACAACAATAATGTAAAGATAGAGTTTGGATGTTACCAATATTTCTTAGTGGATGAATACAATAGCTAGCACCACTTCACTTCTTGCCTTTGGAATCTTGAATTTTTAAACTTTGAGCACAAGACAATTTGAGAGCTTTTCAAATAATTTTGATGTAAAACAAGTTAGAGCTTGAAGGATTTCTAAAGTTCAAGGTTCTTCTCAAAAAATTTGGAGTTTATGGCTTTTATAGACTTTGAGATTCAAATCCAACGTTTATAAAACAGACTAGTTTCGAGGAGTTGAGCGACCGAACTTGATCCTCTGCGTCCGAACTTGCATCCGAATTTTTTTTGGAAGTGCTATTCACGAAAAATAGTGTCTTGTTCACTTTATTCTTGTTCACATTTAGGCGATCGAACTTGACTATCTGCGTCCGTCCAGAACTTTTCTAGAAAAAATAGTCGATCTTGTTCACTATTCACATTTGGATGACCGAACTTGACTATCTGCGTCCGAACTTGCTTCCAAACTTTTCTAGAAAAATAGTCGAGTCTTGTTCACTAAACGGTGAGTTCTTATTCATGTCTGAGGAAAATTCGGACATTGAATTTTCATTATGTATCTGAATTTTCCAAACTTTTTCAAAATATATTCAAATCAATTCAAACAAGTTGGAAATCTTTCTAGCCTAAAAGATAAGTCCTTAAAGACCTTTTAAGTGCAAAAAACCATTGATGAAAACTTGATAATTCGGGTAAGTTCAAAACCATTGAAACCATTCAAGTTAAGTTTTGTGCTCTCAATTGCAACTCATAGATTCCAAGACTTAAGAGTGTAGGGTTTACAAAGTTTACCTATTAAGCACATGTAATACAACTTCATGTCTTCAAAACCTTCAATCGTCTTGAACAAACTCTTTAATCTTCAATCACTTTGACATATTTGAGTCTTGTATCAATCACAACAATAATGTAAAGATAGAGTTTGGATGTTACCAATATTTCTTAGTGGATGAATACAATAGCTAGCACCACTTCACTTCTTGCCTTTGGAATCTTGAATTTTAAACTTTGAGCACAAGACAATTTGAGAGCTTTTCAAATAATTTTGATGTAAAACAAGTTAGAGCTTGAAGGATTTCTAAAGTTCAAGGTTCTTCTCAAAAAATTTGGAGTTTATGGCTTTTATAGACTTTGAGATTCAAATCCAACGTTTATAAAACAGACTAGTTTACGAGGAGTTGAGCGACCGAACTTGATCCTCTGCGTCGAACTTGCATCCGAATTTTTTTTGGAAGTGCTATTCACGAAAAATAGTGTCTTGTTCACTTTATTCTTGTTCACATTTAGGCGATCGAACTTGACTATCTGCGTCCGTCCGAACTTTTCTAGAAAAAATAGTCGATCTTGTTCACTATTCACATTTGGACGACCGAACTTGACTATCTGCGTCCGAACTTGCTTCCAAACTTTTCTAGAAAAATAGTCGAGTCTTGTTCACTAAACGGTGAATTCTTATTCATGTACTGAGGGAAAATTCGGACATTGAATTTTCATTATGTATCTGAATTTTCCAAACTTTTTCAAAATATATTCAAATCAATTCAAACAAGTTGGAAATCTTTCTAGCCTAAAAGATAAGTCCTTAAAGACCTTTTAAGTGCAAAAAACCATTGATGAAAACTTGATAATTCAGGGTAAGTTCAAAACCATTGAAACCATTCAAGTTAAGTTTTGTGCTCTCAATTGCAACTCATAGATTCCAAGACTTAAGAGTGTAGGGTTTACAAAGTTTACCTATTAAGCACATGTAATACAACTTCATGTCTTCAAAACCTTCAATCGTCTTGAACAAACTCTTTAATCTTCAATCACTTTGACATATTTGAGTCTTGTATCAATCACAACAATAATGTAAAGATAGAGTTTGGATGTTACCAATATTTCTTAGTGGATGAATACAATAGCTAGCACCACTTCACTTCTTGCCTTTGGAATCTTGAATTTTAAACTTTGAGCACAAGACAATTTGAGAGCTTTTCAAATAATTTTGATGTAAAACAAGTTAGAGCTTGAAGGATTTCTAAAGTTCAAGGTTCTTCTCAAAAAATTTGGAGTTTATGGCTTTTATAGACTTTGAGATTCAAATCCAACGTTTATAAAACAGACTAGTTTACGAGGAGTTCGAACGACCGAACTTGATCCTCTGCGTCCGAACTTGCATCCGAATTTTTTTGGAAGTGCTATTCACGAAAAATAGTGTACTGTTCACTGTTACTGTTCACATTTAGACGACCGAACTTGACTATCTGCGTCCGTCCGAACTTTTCTAGAAAAATAGTCGATCTTGTTCACTATTCACATTTGGACGACCGAACTTGACTATCTGCGTCGAACTTGCTTCCAAACTTTTCTAGAAAAAATAGTCGATCTTGTTCACTAAACGGTGAATTCTTGATTCATATCTGAGGAAAATTCGGACATTGAATTTTCATTATGTATCTGAATTTTCCAAACTTTTTCAAAATATATTCAAATCAATTCAAACAAGTTGGAAATCTTTCTAGCCTAAAAGATAAGTCCTTAAAGACCTTTTAAGTGCAAAAACCATTGATGAAAACTTGATAATTCAGGTAAGTTCAAAACCATTGAAACCATTCAAGTTAAGTTTTGTGCTCTCAATTGCAACTCATAGATTCCAAGACTTAAGAGTGTAGGGTTTACAAAGTTTACCTATTAAGCACATGTAATACACTTCATGTCTTCAAAACCTTCAATCGTCTTGAACAAACTCTTTAATCTTCAATCACTTTGACATATTTGAGTCTTGTATCAATCACAACAATAATGTAAAGATAGAGTTTGGATGTTACCAATATTTCTTAGTGGATGAATACAATAGCTAGCACCACTTCACTTCTTGCCTTTGGAATCTTGAATTTTAAACTTTGAGCACAAGACAATTTGAGAGCTTTTCAAATAATTTTGATGTAAAACAAGTTAGAGCTTGAAGGATTTCTAAAGTTCAAGGTTCTTCTCAAAAATTTGGAGTTTATGGCTTTTATAGACTTTGAGATTCAAATCCAACGTTTATAAAACAGCTAGTTTCCGAGGAGTTCGAACGACCGAACTTGATCCTCTGCGTCCGAACTTGCATCCGAATTTTTTTTGGAAGTGCTATTCACGAAAAAATAGTGTCTTGTTCATTATTCTTGTTCACATTTAGGCGACCGAACTTGACTATCTGCGTCCGTCCGAACTTTTCTAGAAAAAATAGTCGATCTTGTTCACTATTCACATTTGGACGACCGAACTTGACTATCTGCGTCGAACTTGCTTCCAAACTTTTCTAGAAAAAATAGTCGATCTTGTTCACTAAACGGTGAATTCTTATTCATGTCTGAGGAAAATTCGGACGGCTGAATTTTCATTATGTATCTGAATTTTCCAAACTTTTTCAAAATATATTCAAATCAATTCAAACAAGTTGGAAATCTTTCTAGCCTAAAAGATAAGTCCTTAAAGACCTTTTAAGTGCAAAAACCATTGATGAAAACTTGATAATTCAGGTAAGTTCAAAACCATTGAAACCATTCAAGTTAAGTTTTGTGCTCTCAATTGCAACTCATAGATTCCAAGACTTAAGAGTGTAGGGTTTACAAAGTTTACCTATTAAGCACATGTAATACACTTCATGTCTTCAAAACCTTCAATCGTCTTGAACAAACTCTTTAATCTTCAATCACTTTGACATATTTGAGTCTTGTATCAATCACAACAATAATGTAAAGATAGAGTTTGGATGTTACCAATATTTCTTAGTGGATGAATACAATAGCTAGCACCACTTCACTTCTTGCCTTTGGAATCTTGAATTTTTAAACTTTGAGCACAAGACAATTTGAGAGCTTTTCAAATAATTTTGATGTAAAACAAGTTAGAGCTTGAAGGATTTCTAAAGTTCAAGGTTCTTCTCAAAAAATTTGGAGTTTATGGCTTTTATAGACTTTGAGATTCAAATCCAACGTTTATAAAACAGACTAGTTTACGAGGAGTTCGAGCGACCGAACTTGATCCTCTGCGTCCGAACTTGCATCCGAATTTTTTTTGGAAGTGCTATTCACGAAAAATAGTGTCTTATTCACTTTATTCTTGTTCACATTTAGGCGACCGAACTTGACTATCTGCGTCCGTCCGAACTTTTCTAGAAAAAATAGTCGATCTTGTTCACTATTCACATTTGGACGACCGAACTTGACTATCTGCGTCGAACTTGCTTCCAAACTTTTCTAGAAAAAATAGTCGATCTTGTTCACTAAAGCGATGAATTCTTGATTCTGATCTGAGGAAAATTCGGACGATTTGAATTTTCATTATGTATCTGAATTTTCCAAACTTTTTCAAAATATATTCAAATCAATTCAAACAAGTTGGAAATCTTTCTAGCCTAAAAGATAAGTCCTTAAAGACCTTTTAAGTGCAAAAAACCATTGATGAAAACTTGATAATTCAGGGTAAGTTCAAAACCATTGAAACCATTCAAGTTAAGTTTTGTGCTCTCAATTGCAACTCATAGATTCCAAGACTTAAGAGTGTAGGGTTTACAAAGTTTACCTATTAAGCACATGTAATACAACTTCATGTCTTCAAAACCTTCAATCGTCTTGAACAAACTCTTTAATCTTCAATCACTTTGACATATTTGAGTCTTGTATCAATCACAACAATAATGTAAAGATAGAGTTTGGATGTTACCAATATTTCTTAGTGGATGAATACAATAGCTAGCACCACTTCACTTCTTGCCTTTGGAATCTTGAATTTTAAACTTTGAGCACAAGACAATTTGAGAGCTTTTCAAATAATTTTGATGTAAAACAAGTTAGAGCTTGAAGGATTTCTAAAGTTCAAGGTTCTTCTCAAAAAATTTGGAGTTTATGGCTTTTATAGACTTTGAGATTCAAATCCAACGTTTATAAAACAGCTAGTTTACGAGGAGTTGAGCGACCGAACTTGATCCTCTGCGTCCGAACTTGCATCCGAATTTTTTTTGGAAGTGCTATTCACGAAAAATAGTGTCTCATTCCCTTTATTCTTGTTCACATTTAGGCGACCGAACTTGACTATCTGCGTCCGTCCGAACTTTTCTAGAAAAATAGTCGATCTTGTTCACTATTCACATTTGGACGACCGAACTTGACTATCTGCGTCGAACTTGCTTCCAAACTTTTCTAGAAAAAATAGTCGGTCTTGTTCACTAAAGCGATGATTCTTATTCTGATCTGAGGAAAATTCGGACGACTGAATTTTCATTATGTATCTGAATTTTCCAAACTTTTTCAAAATATATTCAAATCAATTCAAACAAGTTGGAAATCTTTCTAGCCTAAAAGATAAGTCCTTAAAGACCTTTTAAGTGCAAAAACCATTGATGAAAACTTGATAATTCAGGTAAGTTCAAAACCATTGAAACCATTCAAGTTAAGTTTTGTGCTCTCAATTGCAACTCATAGATTCCAAGACTTAAGAGTGTAGGGTTTACAAAGTTTACCTATTAAGCACATGTAATACAACTTCATGTCTTCAAAACCTTCAATCGTCTTGAACAAACTCTTTAATCTTCAATCACTTTGACATATTTGAGTCTTGTATCAATCACAACAATAATGTAAAGATAGAGTTTGGATGTTACCAATATTTCTTAGTGGATGAATACAATAGCTAGCACCACTTCACTTCTTGCCTTTGGAATCTTGAATTTTAAACTTTGAGCACAAGACAATTTGAGAGCTTTTCAAATAATTTTGATGTAAAACAAGTTAGAGCTTGAAGGATTTCTAAAGTTCAAGGTTCTTCTCAAAAAATTTGGAGTTTATGGCTTTTATAGACTTTGAGATTCAAATCCAACGTTTATAAAACAGACTAGTTTACGAGGAGTTGAGCGACCGAACTTGATCCTCTGCGTCGAACTTGCATCCGAATTTTTTTTGGAAGTGCTATTCACGAAAAATAGTGTCTCATTCCTTTATTCTTGTTCACATTTAGGCGACCGAACTTGACTATCTGCGTCCGTCCGAACTTTTCTAGAAAAAATAGTCGATCTTGTTCACTATTCACATTTGGACGACCGAACTTGACTATCTGCGTCCGAACTTGCTTCCAAACTTTTCTAGAAAAAATAGTCGATCTTGTTCACTAAAGCGATGAGTTCTTTGATTCATGATCTGAGGGAAAATTCGGACGACTGAATTTTCATTATGTATCTGAATTTTCCAAACTTTTTCAAAATATATTCAAATCAATTCAAACAAGTTGGAAATCTTTCTAGCCTAAAAGATAAGTCCTTAAAGACCTTTTAAGTGCAAAAACCATTGATGAAAACTTGATAATTCGGGTAAGTTCAAAACCATTGAAACCATTCAAGTTAAGTTTTGTGCTCTCAATTGCAACTCATAGATTCCAAGACTTAAGAGTGTAGGGTTTACAAAGTTTACCTATTAAGCACATGTAATACACTTCATGTCTTCAAAACCTTCAATCGTCTTGAACAAACTCTTTAATCTTCAATCACTTTGACATATTTGAGTCTTGTATCAATCACAACAATAATGTAAAGATAGAGTTTGGATGTTACCAATATTTCTTAGTGGATGAATACAATAGCTAGCACCACTTCACTTCTTGCCTTTGGAATCTTGAATTTTTAAACTTTGAGCACAAGACAATTTGAGAGCTTTTCAAATAATTTTGATGTAAAACAAGTTAGAGCTTGAAGGATTTCTAAAGTTCAAGGTTCTTCTCAAAAAATTTGGAGTTTATGGCTTTTATAGACTTTGAGATTCAAATCCAACGTTTATAAAACAGCTAGTTTACGAGGAGTTGAGCGACCGAACTTGATCCTCTGCGTCGAACTTGCATCCGAATTTTTTTTGGAAGTGCTATTCACGAAAAATAGTGTCTCATTCCCTTTATTCTTGTTCACATTTAGGCGACCGAACTTGACTATCTGCGTCCGTCCGAACTTTTCTAGAAAAATAGTCGATCTTGTTCACTATTCACATTTGGACGACCGAACTTGACTATCTGCGTCGAACTTGCTTCCAAACTTTTCTAGAAAAAATAGTCGATCTTGTTCACTAAAGCGAGTGAATTCTTATTCTATCTGAGGAAAATTCGGACGACTGAATTTTCATTATGTATCTGAATTTTCCAAACTTTTTCAAAATATATTCAAATCAATTCAAACAAGTTGGAAATCTTTCTAGCCTAAAAGATAAGTCCTTAAAGACCTTTTAAGTGCAAAAACCATTGATGAAAACTTGATAATTCAGGTAAGTTCAAAACCATTGAAACCATTCAAGTTAAGTTTTGTGCTCTCAATTGCAACTCATAGATTCCAAGACTTAAGAGTGTAGGGTTTACAAAGTTTACCTATTAAGCACATGTAATACAACTTCATGTCTTCAAAACCTTCAATCGTCTTGAACAAACTCTTTAATCTTCAATCACTTTGACATATTTGAGTCTTGTATCAATCACAACAATAATGTAAAGATAGAGTTTGGATGTTACCAATATTTCTTAGTGGATGAATACAATAGCTAGCACCACTTCACTTCTTGCCTTTGGAATCTTGAATTTTAAACTTTGAGCACAAGACAATTTGAGAGCTTTTCAAATAATTTTGATGTAAAACAAGTTAGAGCTTGAAGGATTTCTAAAGTTCAAGGTTCTTCTCAAAAAATTTGGAGTTTATGGCTTTTATAGACTTTGAGATTCAAATCCAACGTTTATAAAACAGCTAGTTTACGAGGAGTTCGAGCGACCGAACTTGATCCTCTGCGTCCGAACTTGCATCCGAATTTTTTTTGGAAGTGCTATTCACGAAAAATAGTGTCTCATTCCTTTATTCTTGTTCACATTTAGGCGACCGAACTTGACTATCTGCGTCCGTCCGAACTTTTCTAGAAAAATAGTCGATCTTGTTCACTATTCACATTTGGACGACCGAACTTGACTATCTGCGTCGAACTTGCTTCCAAACTTTTCTAGAAAAAATAGTCGATCTTGTTCACTAAGCGATGAATTCTTTGATTCATGATCTGAGGGAAAATTCGGACGACTGAATTTTCATTATGTATCTGAATTTTCCAAACTTTTTCAAAATATATTCAAATCAATTCAAACAAGTTGGAAATCTTTCTAGCCTAAAAGATAAGTCCTTAAAGACCTTTTAAGTGCAAAAACCATTGATGAAAACTTGATAATTCAGGTAAGTTCAAAACCATTGAAACCATTCAAGTTAAGTTTTGTGCTCTCAATTGCAACTCATAGATTCCAAGACTTAAGAGTGTAGGGTTTACAAAGTTTACCTATTAAGCACATGTAATACACTTCATGTCTTCAAAACCTTCAATCGTCTTGAACAAACTCTTTAATCTTCAATCACTTTGACATATTTGAGTCTTGTATCAATCACAACAATAATGTAAAGATAGAGTTTGGATGTTACCAATATTTCTTAGTGGATGAATACAATAGCTAGCACCACTTCACTTCTTGCCTTTGGAATCTTGAATTTTAAACTTTGAGCACAAGACAATTTGAGAGCTTTTCAAATAATTTTGATGTAAAACAAGTTAGAGCTTGAAGGATTTCTAAAGTTCAAGGTTCTTCTCAAAAATTTGGAGTTTATGGCTTTTATAGACTTTGAGATTCAAATCCAACGTTTATAAAACAGCTAGTTTCTGAGGAGTTCGAACGACCGAACTTGATCCTCTGCGTCCGAACTTGCATCCGAATTTTTTTGGAAGTGCTATTCACGAAAAATAGTGTACTGTTCACATTTAGACGACCGAACTTGACTATCTGCGTCCGTCCGAACTTTTCTAGAAAAATAGTCAGTACTGTTCACTATTCACATTTGGACGACCGAACTTGACTATCTGCGTCCGAACTTGCTTCCAAACTTTTCTAGAAAAAATAGTCGATCTTGTTCACTAAAGCGATGAGTTCTTTGATTCATGATCTGAGGGAAAATTCGGACGACTGAATTTTCATTATGTATCTGAATTTTCCAAACTTTTTCAAAATATATTCAAATCAATTCAAACAAGTTGGAAATCTTTCTAGCCTAAAAGATAAGTCCTTAAAGACCTTTTAAGTGCAAAAACCATTGATGAAAACTTGATAATTCAGGTAAGTTCAAAACCATTGAAACCATTCAAGTTAAGTTTTGTGCTCTCAATTGCAACTCATAGATTCCAAGACTTAAGAGTGTAGGGTTTACAAAGTTTACCTATTAAGCACATGTAATACACTTCATGTCTTCAAAACCTTCAATCGTCTTGAACAAACTCTTTAATCTTCAATCACTTTGACATATTTGAGTCTTGTATCAATCACAACAATAATGTAAAGATAGAGTTTGGATGTTACCAATATTTCTTAGTGGATGAATACAATAGCTAGCATCACTTCACTTCTTGCCTTTGGAATCTTGAATTTTAAACTTTGAGCACATGACAATTTGAGAGCTTTTCAAATAATTTTGATGTAAAACAAGTTAGAGCTTGAAGGATTTCTAAAGTTCAAGGTTCTTCTCAAAAATTTGGAGTTTATGGCTTTTATAGACTTTGAGATTCAAATCCAACGTTTATAAAACAGCTAGTTTCCGAGGAGTTGAGCGACCGAACTTGATCCTCTGCGTCCCGAACTTGCATCCGAATTTTTTTGGAAGTGCTATTCACGAAAAAATAGTGTCTGCATTCCTTTCATTCATTGTTCACATTTAGACGACCGAACTTGACTATCTGCGTCCGTCCGAACTTTTCTAGAAAAATAGTCAGTACTGTTCACTATTCACATTTGGACGACCGAACTTGACTATCTGCGTCCGAACTTGCTTCCAAACTTTTCTAGAAAAATAGTCGGTACTGTTCACTAAACGATGAGTTCATTTCATTCTATCTGAGGAAAATTCGGACGACTGAATTTTCATTATGTATCTGAATTTTCCAAACTTTTTCAAAATATATTCAAATCAATTCAAACAAGTTGGAAATCTTTCTAGCCTAAAAGATAAGTCCTTAAAGACCTTTTAAGTGCAAAAACCATTGATGAAAACTTGATAATTCAGGTAAGTTCAAAACCATTGAAACCATTCAAGTTAAGTTTTGTGCTCTCAATTGCAACTCATAGATTCCAAGACTTAAGAGTGTAGGGTTTACAAAGTTTACCTATTAAGCACATGTAATACACTTCATGTCTTCAAAACCTTCAATCGTCTTGAACAAACTCTTTAATCTTCAATCACTTTGACATATTTGAGTCTTGTATCAATCACAACAATAATGTAAAGATAGAGTTTGGATGTTACCAATATTTCTTAGTGGATGAATACAATAGCTAGCACCACTTCACTTCTTGCCTTTGGAATCTTGAATTTTAAACTTTGAGCACAAGACAATTTGAGAGCTTTTCAAATAATTTTGATGTAAAACAAGTTAGAGCTTGAAGGATTTCTAAAGTTCAAGGTTCTTCTCAAAAATTTGGAGTTTATGGCTTTTATAGACTTTGAGATTCAAATCCAACGTTTATAAAACAGCTAGTTTCTGAGGAGTTCGAACGACCGAACTTGATCCTCTGCGTCCGAACTTGCATCCGAATTTTTTTGGAAGTGCTATTCACGAAAAATAGTGTACTGTTCACTGTTACTGTTCACATTTAGACGACCGAACTTGACTATCTGCGTCCGTCCGAACTTTTCTAGAAAAATAGTCAGTACTGTTCACTATTCACATTTGGACGACCGAACTTGACTATCTGCGTCCGAACTTGCTTCCAAACTTTTCTAGAAAAATAGTCGGTACTGTTCACTAAACAGTAGTTACTGTTCACAATACAGGGAAAATTCGGACGACTGAATTTTCATTATGTATCTGAATTTTCCAAACTTTTTCAAAATATATTCAAATCAATTCAAACAAGTTGGAAATCTTTCTAGCCTAAAAGATAAGTCCTTAAAGACCTTTTAAGTGCAAAAACCATTGATGAAAACTTGATAATTCAGGTAAGTTCAAAACCATTGAAACCATTCAAGTTAAGTTTTGTGCTCTCAATTGCAACTCATAGATTCCAAGACTTAAGAGTGTAGGGTTTACAAAGTTTACCTATTAAGCACATGTAATACACTTCATGTCTTCAAAACCTTCAATCGTCTTGAACAAACTCTTTAATCTTCAATCACTTTGACATATTTGAGTTGTTCTTGCATTGTCGCTTCAAGGCAATGAGACTTGATTTCTTCTTAATTCAAAAATCCTATCACGCAAATAGCATATGAATTAGTACTTAGCAATGTTTGTCAAACCACACAAAGAAACCCTTGTTCTGATACGAATTGAAAGACTCAAGAGGGGTATGAGTTAGATCTTTGGCTAATTTTCAAAATCTTTTTCCTTTTCAAAAATCAGATTAAAAGAAGACAAGCTTCACATGTTTTATAGTCCTTAAAAAGTAGATGAAGATATGTGAAAGCACTTTTAGAGCAACAATAAATGCTTACAACTTATCAAAGGGAATTAAATATTTAAGCAAGAAAAGCAAGAAGCACAATAAATACAATTGATTTATAGTGGTTCGATCTCTTAAGATCTACATCTACTACCTTGAGCACACACTCAAGGATTTCAACTAAGTCAACTATAAAAATAGTTAATTCAAATACTCAAGAGGTTCAACCAATAACCACTACCTCTTTCAACACAAGAGTCAAGGCGCACCCTCTCCAAAAGAGTTTTATATCTTCAAGATAACCTTGAATAAAGCACGTAGATGAAGGAATAAAGAAAGATATTACCAATAACTTGATAGATGATGACAAATGATAGCACCACTTCACCTTTTTGTCTTTGGAATCTTGAATAGTTACATGAAGCACAAGGCAAAAGAAAGCTTTTTGATATTCAAATGATTTTTAGAGTACAAAGATTCTTAATGTATTCAGAACTACTAAAAAATCTGAAGTTTATGACTTTTATAAGGATAGAGATTCAATTTCAATGTTCAAACAAAGGTTAGTACAGATACAATTAGGTCGACCAAATCAGGCTTACTGCGTCTGAATTGGTTGTCTGAACTTACTGTGTACTGGCTGTCAGGATAAATTTGATCGATCGAATTTGGACCTCTGCGTCCTAATTGGTCATCCAAATTTCTTTGAAAATTCAGTAGCCAATGCCACTATTTGAACGTCCAAACATTTCAAACTTTATCAAAACATTTTGAAATCAACTTCAGCATGTTTAAAATCATTTTAGACTCAAGGATAAACCTTTTAAGACCTTTTGAGTATTAAGCCGTCAACAAAAGTTTGATAAATTAAGAGTGATCAAAGTCCTTTTAAAGTTCAAAACCAAGTTAAACAAAGAGTTTTGTGCTCCTATGTATTCTATACACCTATTAAGCAAAGACAAACCTATAATAGTGTCTCCAAAGCCTTCAATCTTCTTGAACAAACTCTATATATTCTTTAATCACTTGAGCTCGTTTGAGTTTTTCTTAATATTATTGCTCCACGGCAATGAGATCACTTTGCTTCTTTAATTCAAATATCCTATCATACAATTAGCATATGAATTGGACCTCCTCAATGTTTGTCATTACTCAAAACTACTAGATATACCATAATGTTATGAATGCAAGAGCACCGAGCATCCTGTAGTGGATGGTCCTAAGGCTATGGAGAAAGAAATGGAAGCTAAGCAAAAGAAGAAGAAATCCATCAAGAAAGGAAAAGGACTTGCTGACACATGGGATCAACATGCCAATGAGGAATGTGAAGAAGAAGATGAAGAAAGAGCAAACATATGCTTTATGGCAATGGAAGATGAGGTACAATTCACTCCATCTACCTCTACTTCTTGTGATGATGATGTTGATGATCCTAGTGATCTTTTTGTTGACATGTATGGTGAATTGAAAAAGCTTTCAAAAAGAAACAAATAGATGAGATTGAAAATTGATGAGTTGTTGAATGACAACTCAAAATTATTTTGTGAAAGAAAAAACAATTTGAATCTATTTAGTGTTTGAATATTGAAAAGGAAGTTTTGAATGTTTCCTTACAAAACATGTCTCTTGAAAAAATATTTCTTTGTGAAAAGATTTCATTTTTTGAAGAGATTCTTATTGACCATGAGAAAGCTGATGACCTTACTTTATGTGTTGAAAGCTTTACAAAAGGAATGAACAATCTTGATAAACTTCTTGGAGCTCAAAGATCCCGCTTATTAAAAATGATCTTAGTTACAACTATGTCAATAATGTACCTAAATACAAAAGTTTCTTTGTTAGAGCCAATCCTACTTCTATGCCTCATGTTTGTTGTACTTATTATGAAAAATATGGACACAAAGCCAGTAGATGCTATGTCAAAAGAAAGGTGAAAAATAGTGTTAAACTATTTAGAGAGTAAAAAGAATTTTCACTAACCCCCATAGACCCAAAAAAGTGTGGGTACCAAAAGTCACTTCCTCTTATTTTGTGTAGGTGCGTGTTCCTCCAAGATCAAGTGCCACAAAGTGCTTTGTTGATAGTAGTTGTTCAAGACACATGACGGGAAATGCCTTACTTATAAGTGAGCTTCATGCTACAAATGAAGGTTGTTTTACCTTTAGGGACAAGAAGAAAAGAAGAATCCTTGGAGTATGTAATGTTGGTAAAGGCTCTTCTCCTCTCATTAAACAAGTATTACTTATTGATGATATGAAGTATAACTTGCTTAGTAATAGTCAATTGTGTGACAGTGGTTGCAAAGTTGAATTTAAACATAATACTTGTACTATTCTTGATGGTGTTAATGTCAAAATAGCTTTGTTGCAAATCGAGTTGGAAATGTGTATATACTTTATCTTGATAAGCTTGTTGCTAATGGTATTAAATGTCTTGTCATTTATGACATTGATGGTTATTTATGGCATAGGAGACTTGGTCATGTTCGTATGGATTTGTTGAATAACTTTGTTAGCCCTAAGGGCAAATCATATTAGTTTTGAATAATGACAAATATTGATGAGGAATAATGTGTTTATTGTTGAGTGATAGGATTGATGGATTGAGAAGCATGAAGTCTTATTGCCTTGGAGTCACAATGCAAGAACAACTCTACTATGCCAAAGGTGATTGAAGATTGTAGAGTGTGTTCAAAATGATTAAAGGCTTTGAAGACTTAGAGTGTAGAGTTAGTAAGCTAAATAGGTATATCTTTCTGTTAACTTTACACTTGTATGTCTTGGATTCAATTGAATGCATGAGAGAGTATAAAATTTGTTTTTGAAATCTTAAATGATCTTAAGAAGATTTTGTGTGATCAAAATGTTTTGGTAACGGTTTTTGTGTTTAAATGTGCTTGAATGATGTGTTCATTCATGCAAAATGTTTTCAATATGATTAACAATGATTTTCAAAATATTTAACTAAGTTTGATAAGTTTGGATGCAAGATTGGACGTCCAAACTTTGGAAATGGTTATTGTGCTTCCAGAGAATTTCAGACGCATGGAGAAAAGTTCGGACGTCCAAACTTTCTCTGATAAGCATGGTTACTGTTTTTCCAGATAATTTCGGACGAATATTCGGACGCATAAGGAAAAGTTCGGATGTCCAAAATTTTCCAGGCAGCTTGGTATAGTAAAGTTTGGACGCAAGTTCGGACGCATAGCAGAAAGTTCGGACGTCCGAACTTCACTGTTACTAGCCGTTACTAGCTGTTTTATAACTGTTGCATTTGATTTTTCACATCTATAAAAGCTATAAACTTCAGATTTTTTGTAAGACTTGAATCTTGATGAACTCTAAGCATTACAAAAGTATTTAGCAAACTTTAAAGCTCTCTCTCATCTTGTGCATTCAATTGATCATTCCAAAGACATCAAAGTGTAAAGGTGCAACATTGTGTACACATCTACCAACAAGTAGTAACATCTACACACTCTTCTCTCTTTATCAAATTGTGTTTTCTACTAGCTCATTGCAAGGTTATCTTGTGACATAAAACCCTTTTGTGTAAGGGTGAGCCATAGACTAGATTAATCAAGGTTGTGGTGTAAAACCCGTATATGGGTGAGCCTTTGATTAGATTGGTCTTTAGGTTGTCTTTAGATATAAAACCCTTGTGTGGGGGGGGGGGGTGAGCCTTGTTTGTATAATTACTAAAAGAGGTTGTGAGTGTAAAACCATTGTGTGGTGAGCCTTTGATTAGATTGATCTTTAGGTTGTCTTTAGATATAAAACCCTTGTGGGAGGGTGAGCCTTGTTTGTAAAATTACTAAAAGAGGCTGTGAGTGTAAAACTATTGTGTGGTGAGCCTCTTATGTAATTTGTGAACTTGAGCATATAGTAGATTGATTGAAATCCTTAAGTGTAGACTTAAGGTAGTGGACGTATCGAACCACTATAAATTGCCTGTGCTCTTTGTTCTTACATTGTTCTACTATTTGGATATTATTTGTATTACTTTTCAATTGAACCAAGCATATACAATCTGTTTCTTTGCTTAGAATTATAAAAGGACTGTATTTGCGGAAAATTAGCCAAATACCTAATTCACCCCCTCTTAGGTATTTCATTTGGTATCAGAGCAAGGACTTCTTGTGTGGTTTTACAACCTAGAAGTTAAAGATCTTATGGCTAATATTTCAAACTTACCTTACCTAGAAGGGTCTTCCACAAATAGACCACCTTTGTTTGATGGAACAAATTATACATTTTGGAAATCTAGAGTTAAGATATATATTTGTTCTATCAATTTTGATTTGTGGAATATAGTTGAAAATGGTCCTTATATTCCAATGAAAATGAGAGCTAACGGAGTAACCTCAGAACCAAAGTCTACGGATGAATTTGATGAACATGATTAAAAGAAAATGACATTAAATTATCAGGCCATGAACATATTAAGTTGTGCTTTAGATGTAACTGAATATAACAGAGTTAGTGGTTGTGACACTGCTCATGATATGTGGAGATTACTCCAAATAACACATGAGGGTACAAACCAAGTTAAAGAATCTAAACTTGCCATGCTTGTTAGAGACTATGAACTTTTTACTATGAAACAATGTGAGAATGTTAGTGATATTTTTACAAGGTTTACTAACATTTTCAATGGATTAAAAGCCTATGGAAAGAGCTATACTATTGGAGAACAAAACAGAAAGATTTTGGATGCTCTACCAAAATCTTGGCAGCCAAAGACACTTGCTATTGAGGAGTCCAAGGACTTAAAAACTGTTCCACTTGAAGAACTTATTGGATCTCTGCTTACACATGAAATGAAGATGAAAAGGTTAAATGACAAAGAAGATGAAGAAAAGTGAAGAAAATGAGTGGTACTCAAGAAATCAAATCACTTGAGTGAACAAGAAGAATCTTCAAGTGAGGAAGAAGATGGTAACAGTGGAGAAGAGGAAATTGCCATGGCAGTTAGGAAGTTCAAGAGATTCTACAAGAAGGAGTTTTTCAAAAAGTGAAGAAAGCCAACCAAGAAGAGTGGACAGACTTCCTTCTTCAAACCTCAATATTTTGAATGCAAGAGTACAGAACATCTTGTTGCAGATTGTCCCAAAGTTTTGGAAAGGGAAAGAGACAGCAAGAACAAAAAGAAATCTGCCAAGAAAGGAAAAAGATTGGCTGGAATGTGGGATCAACAGGAAAGTGAAGATGACAGTGAACGAAAGGCCAACATATGCTTTATGTCAATTGATGATGAGGTACAATCTTCTCCCTCCATTTCTAATCTTTATGATGATGATGTTGATCCTAGTGAATTACTTATAGAGATGTATGAAGAATTAAAAAAGGCTTCAAAAAGAAACAAAGAAATGAAATGCAAAATCAATGATTTATCAAATGAGAATTCAAAATTATGTGCTGAAAATGATAAACTTCTTGAGACCATAAATTGTCTTAACAATGAAAAAGAAGTTTTAAAATCAACCATACAAAGCATATCTTCTGAAAATAAAAAGCTTTGCATAAAAGTCTCTTCACTTGAGAAAATGCTTAGTGATCATGAGATTTTAAAAAGAAAAGTTAATGATCTTACTTCTTGCATTGAAAAATTTACAAATGGAAGAGAAAATTTACAAAGGTCTTCATTTGCAAAACATGGTCTTGGTTTTACTCATGATAGCCATGTTTCAAAATATAAAAACACTTTTGTTAAAGAAACTTTTAAATCTAAGTCTTATATTTGTTGCACATATTGTGGCAAGCTTGGACACAAGGTCTCTAAATGTTTTATAAAAAGAAAGATAGAAAATGGTGTTAAGACTGTTTGGAAAGTCAAAGGAACTTTCACTAACCCCCTTGGACCCATGAAAATATGGGTACCAAAAATCACTCTTTCAAATTTGGTGTAGGTTGAATTTGCTTCTAGATCAAGTGCCACAAAATGGTTTCTTGATAGTGGGTGTTTGAGACATATGACTGGAAATGCTTCACTTGTCAGTGAGCTTCAAGCAATAAGTGAAGGCTTTGTCACATTTGGTGATAAGAAGAAAGGAAAAATACTTGGAATAACATTGGTAAAGGCTCCTTCCCTCTTATTAAGTAAGTATTACTTATTGATGGTTTGAAGTATAATCTACTTAGCATTAGTCAATTATGTGACAATGGTTGTAAAGTAGAATTTAAATATAATACATGTACTATTTTTGATAGTGAAAGTAGCAAAATCATTTTTGTTGCTAAAAGAGTTAATAATGTCTGTGTTATATCTTGATGAACTCATCACTAATGATATAAAATGTCTTGCTATTCATGACAATGATGGATTTTTGTGACATAGAAGATTAGGACATGTAAGCATGGATTTGTTGAATAAACTTTCTACACAAGAGCAAGTTAGAGGATTACCCAAAATGCATTTTGATAAAACTCGTCTCTGTGATGCTTGTCAATATGGAAAACAATTAAAAACATCTTTTAAACCAAAGAAAATGCTCTCCACTTCAAAACCTCTTGAACTAGTTCATATGGATTTATTTGGACCAATGAGGACCACTAGTCTTGGTGGTAAAAGATATGCTTATGTGATTGTAGATGATTTTTCAAGATTTACTTGGGTGATTTTCTTAGCTCAAAAGGATGAAACATTTTATGAATTTGCAAAACTTTTCAAAAAGGTTCAAACATCTCTTGAATATAAACTGGTTTCTATTAGAAGTGACAATGGAAGAGAATTTTGCAATTAAGATTTTACTAAATTCTGTGATGAAAATGGTATTACTCACAATTTCTCAGCTGCTAAAACACCTCAACAAAATGGTGTTGTTAAAAGAAAAATTAGAACTTTACAAGAGATGGCTAGATTAATGCTTTGTGAAAATTCCTTACCAAAATACTTTTGGGCTGAAGTTGTAAATACTGCTTGCTATGTAATGAATAGAGTTTTATTAAGACCTTTTATAAGAAAAACATCTTTTGAACTTCTATTTGATAAAACTCCTTCAATTATTTATTTTAAAGTGTTTGGTTGTAAATGTTTTATTTTAAATACTAGTGATAATCTGGGAAAATTTGATAGAAAATCAGATGGAGTATTTCTTGGGTATTCATCAAATAAAAAGGCATATAGAGTTTATAACAAAAGAACATTATGTGTTGAAGAAACCATACATGTAGCTTTTGATGAATCTAACATTTATCTTCAAAGAAGAAATGAAGATGATGCAGGTTCCTCAATGTTTGAAAATCAAACTCATCATCAAGCACCCACATTGGAGGAACATGCCAAGGAAGAAGAATTAATGGAACAAGAACAAGATGGTCAACTAAGCAATGATCAAGAGTTTCCAAAGGATTTAACATATGCAAAAGGTCATCCTAAGGAGCAAATCATTGGTGATGTTTTCCAAGGAGTTAAAACAAGGAGGTACTTTATTGATAATTTTGCCCTTTTATCTCATATTGAACCTAAAAATATTGATGATGCATTGAGTGATGATTTTTGGATTGTTGCAATGCAAGAGGAGTTGAATCAGTTTGAAAGAAATAAAGTTTGGACTCTTGTTCCTAGACCTAATAATCATTCAATTATTGGTACAAAATGGGTTTTCATGAATAAGTTAAATGAATTAGGAGAAGTTGTTAGAAATAAAGCTAGACTTGTTGCTCAAGGCTTCAACCAAGAAGAAGGGATTGACTATGACAAAACATTTGCTCCAGTAGCTAGATTGGAATCCATAAGGATACTTTTAGCATTTGCATGCTTTAAAGGATTTAAGCTATTTCAAATGGATGTCAAAAGTGCATTTTTAAATGGTTTTATTGAAGAAGAGGTTTATGTAGAACAACCTCTAGGTTTTATTCATGAAAAATTTCCAAATCATGTTTTTAAATTAACCAAAGCTCTATATGGATTGAAACAAGCCCCAAGAGCTTGGTATGACAGATTGAGTGGATTTCTTCTTTCAAAAGGTTTTGCAAAAGGAAAAGTGGATACAACTCTTTTTATAAAAACATCCACTAATAATGATATCCTACTTGTGCAAATTTATGTTGATGATATTATCTTTGGTGCTACTAACACATTTATCAGTGAAGAATTTGTCAAATCTATGCAAAATGAGTTTAAAATAAGCTTGATGGGAGAATTGAATTTCTTTCTTGGACTGCAAACTAAGCAAACCAAGGATGGAGTCTTCATAAATCAAGCAAAGTATACCAAGAAGCTTTTAAAAAGATTTGGAATGGATCAAGCAAAAGGAATAGGTACTCCAATGAGTTCATCAACTAAACTTGACAAAGATGAAAAAGGTAAAAATGTTGATGAGAAATCCTATAAAGGTATGATTGGAAGCTTACTCTATCTCACAGCAAGTAGACCAGATATTATGTTTGCTGTGTGCTTATGTGCTAGATTTCAATCGTGTCCTAAAGAATCTCATCTTATTTCTGTCAAACGTATTTTTCGTTATTTGATTGATACATATGACTATGGTCTTTGATTTTCAAAATCTTCATCTTTTGAACTTATTGGGTATTCAGATGTTGACTATGCTGGGTGCAAAGTTGAACAAAAAGTACTAGTGGTCATTGTCAATTTCTTGGTAGTTGTCTTGTGTCTTGGTATAGTAAAAAGCAAGCTTGTGTGTCATTGTCCACTGCTGAAGCTGAATATATAGCTGTTGGTAGTTGTTGTGCTCAATTATTATGGATGCGGCATACCTTACTTGATTATGGTTTTAAATTCAATTGTGTACCTATATTATGTGATAATACTAGTGCTATCAATTTGAGCATAAATCCCATTCAACATTCTAGCCAAAACATATAGAAATAAAGCATCATTTCATTCGTGATCATGTTGCTAAAAAAGACATATGTTTAGAGTATATAAATACAAATGATCAAATTGTTGATATATTCACAAAGCCTTTGGCTGAGGAAAGGTTTAATCATTTAAGAAGGCTTTTAGGAATTGCAAAATTCAATTACTAATATGGTTATTTAAGTGTGACAAAAGCAGGAAAAATTTGTATGCATTGAGTGAAAATGGAATGTCCAAACTTTGACAGAAAATTCTGGACAGAAAAGTTCGGACGCATGTTCGGACACAGACCAAAAAGTTTTGTCGTCCGAACTTTGCAGTTACAGCAGTTTATAAGAAACCGACTAGCCGTTATTCACATAATTTAACATCCGGACTCTCTCTTTTTCAAAATTTCTCTCTACCCACTTGCGTCCAAACATAAATACCTTTGTAATTTCACCATTTTCACATCAAAACACTTGGATTTTTTAATTCCTAACCCTAGATACCTCTCAAAACTCACTGCTTTTCTGTTAAAGAATCAAAATGGCGAGAACAAAAGGAGCCAATGTTGAAAAAGAAAAATGGAAGGCAAAGTTCAGTGAAGGAGGACAAACTCATCATGAACCAAGAAGAATTAGGGTTCCTCAATCATCTTTTGGTGCAAACAAGTTCGTCTCAATTAAAGCTACATCAGAATTTGAAGATTGGAACAAGAAATCAAGGAAAATCATCCCTGGAAACAGAGTTGATTTTGAAAATCTCACCAATATGGGTAATGTCCTATCTTTATTTGGTGATATTGGCTGGAGTAATCTGTTGAATGTTAATGAAGAATATTATCCTTCTCCTGTATATGAATTCTATGTTAATCTGAGGGAAGAAAGAATAGAATATGAAGGAGAAGATATAAATCAATGGTATTCATCTAGAGTGTCTCAAATGGATTTTGAATTTAATGATGCATTGGTGAATAGAATATGTGGAGTGAGTGATGTTGGTGCATAATATTATTCTATGGGACAACATTGCTATGAAAGAGAATTGTTCACTAATATTATATTTGAAGAGGCATTTACAAATGGCAGAGAGTTCAGGACAGTTAAGGAAAGAGAAGTTAAAGCCTTGGATGCAAGAGGAAGGTTTATACATCATATGATAACTATAATGATTGTTCCTAACTTTGGACACAAAACGTTTGTGGGTAACATTCATATGGTGATTATGCTGGCCTTGCATGAACATAGAAGATTAAAATTTGGATATATGGCTTTAAAGCATATGTTTGAGGCTACACAAATTGATAACAAGGCTTTACCATTTGGAAGACTTTTGACTAGAATCTTCAAACATTTTCAAGTTAAACTTCCTGCTAGAGGACAGAATTTTAAAAGAGGTCAGATTTATACAAATGACTCTCAAAAGAATGCAATTGACTTTGGATGATGAGGGAGTATGGAGAACAAAAAGAGAGACTCCTCCAAGGAGAGTTGAAGCAGAGGAAACTGAAGAAGAAGAAGAAGATGAGGCAGAAACATGGGCAAGAGAAATGAAGACTAAAAGAAGGCATGAGTCAATAGGTGAGGGGGCACAACATCCCTCCAAAAGAAGACTCTTTGAAAAAGAGCCTATCTCACAATCACATCCTTTTGCTGGAGAAGGTGCCAGTGCTGAAGAGATTTCAAGAGAAAACAAGATTCAAGAAGCACTAAGCAACCACATGAAAGAAATGGAGAAAATGTATAAATTCTTTGAAACATTTGCTCCTATGGTGCTTGGAAAATTGGATAGTTTGGAGAATAGAGTCAAGCACATTGAGGAAATATTGACAAGAAATCCTCAAAGTGGTGAAGGACCTTCTAGAACACAAGAAGAAAAGGATGATGAGCATGATAAAGATAGCAAGAAAAGTGAAGAAGGCAATGACAGTGATGATGAAGATGATGATGGTGATCAAGGGAATGGAAATGAGCAGGTCATGGAGTCTCAAGGAGGAGATCAAGGATTGCAACAAATTGGAGTCGGTCAAGAGGGAAGTCAAATTGCAAGAGCTAAAATAGTGACTCCATCTGATCCAGCATTTGGCCATGGAAGAGTCAAACATGTTGCTGTCAAGAAGAAACTGAGAAAGGTCTCTCCATCAACATACAATGACTAAGCACATATTCCCTCTCATCTTCATTTAGTATTTTTACTTATTATGAAGATTTACTAGTTATTTTCTTTTCTTTCTTTGTTTTTGCACTTTAATTTTCCGAACTTTATCATTTTTTTTATATATGGTCAATGTAATAGTTTCTTTTTATGAAGCTTAATGATGAAACCTTAGTGTTGAAGCTTCCTTTAGTAATTTTGTTGTCAGTCTCATTTTCATTTTCCCATCCTTGAGTGATGACAAAAGGGGGAGAAGAAATGTTAACAAAATGTGTGCAACTGTTACTGCTACAATGCATGTGCTTTCTGTTTTTTTTTTTGTTTTGTGTGCTACAAAAATGCTCTAATGTGTGTGTTTTTGTCATATATGTTACATGAGTATGTGATCTGAGATTCTTTTTGGCATATTTGATTATATTTATACACTTGAAAATATGTGAGGATTAAATTCATAAGTTTGGACTTCTTGAAGTTTGGATGCAAATCAAAAAGTTCGGACGTATCTAAATTATTTTTCCAAAACTGATTCCTTTGAGTTCAAATTGCTGGAAAACTGTTTTAATTATTCCTATCATATTTGAACAATATTAGAAAGGCTTATTTTCAAATATTCTAGCCTTCATATCACATATTTTAAAGTTTGGACTTAAAATTTCAGAATTCGGATCCATGTATATTTTGTTGCCAAAAATGTTCTCTTGTTGTTCAATTTGATTCAAACGTGTTTTAATCTCTTATAATATGTTTGAACAACCTTAAGAAAGCTTATTTACAAAATTTGCAGCTTTCATTTTACTTATTTTAAAGTTTGAACTTGATATGTCAGATTTTGGATGCTTAGCATTTCAAGTCCAAAGTTGTTGAAAAATGAGCACAATCTAAGGGGGAGCATTGTTAAACTTTTACAACCTTTAAAACCTCTCTTAGAAGTTTTCTAAATGCTTAAATGATATATCTTCTATCTTAGTTGGAAGAAAGGAGGTTAATGGAGGTTGGTTGGGTCATAGGCTCATATTGAGCCTTTTGCATGACAAAGTGCTAAATTGTTATTATTTATCTATGACATCAATGCTTCTTTGTATTACATTGTTTAGATCCATCACATTTTGCATCAAATTTTGTCATCATCAAAAAGGGGGAGATTGTTAGCCCTGAGGGCAAATCATATTAGTTTTGAATAATGACAAATATTGATGAGGACTAATGTGTTTATTGTTAAGTGATAGGATTGATGGATTGAGAAGCATGAAGTCTTATTGCCTTGGAGTCACAATGCAAGAACAACTCTACTATGCCAAAGGTGATTGAAGATTGTACAGTGTGTTCAAAATGACTGAAGGCTTTGAAGACTTATAGTGTAGAGTTAGTAAGCTAAATAGGTATATCTTTCTGTTAACTTTACACTTGTATGTCTTGGATTCAATTGAATGCATGAGAGAGCATAAAATTTGTTTTTGAAATCTTAAATGATCTTAAGAAGACTTTGTGTGATCAAAATGTTTTGGTAACGGTTTTTGTGTTTAAATGTGCTTGAATGATGTGTTCATTCATGCAAAATGTTTTCAATATGATTAACAATGATTTTCAAATGATTTGACTAAGTTTGGATGCAAGATTGGGCGTCCAAACTTTGGAAATGGTTACTGTACTTCCAGAGAATTTTTGACGCAAGTTCGGACGCAAGGAGAAAAGTTCGGACGTCCAAACTTTCTATGATAAGTATGGTTACTGTTTTTTCAGAGAATTTTAGACGAAAGTTCGGACGCATAAGGAAAAGTTCGGACGTCAGAACTTTTCCAGACAGCTTGGCACAGTAAAGTTCGGATGCAAGTTCGGACGCATAGCAGAAAGTTCAGACATCCGAACTTCACTGTTACTAGCCGTTACTAGTCGTTTTATAACTGTTGCATTTGATTTTTCACATCTATAAAAGCTATAAACTTCAAATTTTTTATAAGACTTGAATCTTGATGAATTCTAAGCATTACAAAAGTATTTAGCAAACTTTAAAGCTCTCTCTCATCTTGTGCATTCAATTGATCATTCCAAAGATATCAAAGTGTGAAGGTGCAACATTGTGTAAACATCTACCAACAAGTGGTAACATCTACACACTCTTCTCTCTTTATCAAATTGTGTTTTCTACTAGCTCATTGCAAGGTTATCTTGTGACATAAAACCCTTTTGTGTAAGGGTGAGCCATATACTAGATTAATCAAGGTTGTAGTGTAAAACCCGTGTGTGGGTGAGCCTTTGATTAGATTGGTCTTTAGGTTGTCTTTAGATATAAAACCCTTGTGGAAGGGTGAGCCTTGTTTGTAAAATTACTAAAAGAGGTTGTGAGTGTAAAACCATTGTGTGGTGAGCCTCTTATGTAATTTGTGAACTTAAGCATATAGTTGATTGATTGAAATCCTTAAGTGTAGACTTAAGGTAGTGGACGTAGATCTTAAAGAGATCGAACCACTATAAATTATTTGTGTTCTTTGTTCTTACATTTTTCTACTACTTGGATATTATTTGTATTACTTTTCAATTAAACCAAGCATATACAATTCGTTTCTTTGCTTAGAATTATAAAAGGACTGTATTTGCGGAAAATTAGCCAAATACCTAATTCACCCCCCTCTTAGGTATTTCAAACTTTTTTCTCAAGAACTTTTCAGAGGCTTACCAAAAATGCATTTTGAGAAAAACCATCTTTGTGATGTTTGTCAAAATATAAAACAAACAAAAACCTCTTTCAAACCCAATAAAATTGTTTCTACATCAAAACCTCTTGAGCTTGTTCATATAAATTTATTTTGACCTATGAGGACCACTTGTCTTGGTGGTAAGGAGTATTCTTATGTGATAGTTGATGATTTTTCAAGATTCACTTTGGTAGTCTTCCTTGCTCAAAAAGGTAATGCTTTTCATGAGTTTGTAAAGATTTTCAAAAAGGCTCAAACCTCCATTGAATGCAAGTTTATTTCCATTAGAAGTGACAATGAGAGAATTTTACAATCAAGATTTTACAAAGCTTTGTGATAAAATAGGATTTCTCATAATTTTTCAGTTGGCAAAACCCCTCAACAAAATGATGTTGTTGAAAGGAAAAAGCCACTTTACGGGAAAAAAATCTTTACAAAAATATTTGTGAGCCAAAGCCGTAAACACCACTTGCTATATGTTGAACTGAGTTCTTTTGAGACCATTTTGGAGAAAAACTAATTTTTAACTTCTCTTTGGTAGAACTCCTTCGATATCTTACTTTAAAGTGTTTGGTTGTAAGTGTTTTATCTGGAATAATCGTGATAATCTAGAAAAAATTGATAGAAAATTGGATGAAGCTATTTTCCTTGGTTTCTCTTCTAATAAAAAGGCCATATGGTTTATAATAAAAGAGCATTATATGTTGAAGAATCTATTCAAGTGATTTTTGATGAATCTAATTTTTATCTTGAAAGAATTGATAAAGATGATGTAGGTACTTTAATGAATGATGATCAAGCTCATCTTCAAACACCAAGTATAGAAGACCATGCTAATAAAGAGGAAATGATAGAACAAGAATAAGAAAGTCAACATAGTGGTTATCAAGAGCCCCCAAAGGACTTCAGATGTGTTATAGGCCACCTTAAGGAGCAAATCATTGGTGAAGTCTCCCAATGAGTTAAAACAAGGTGATACTTTATTGACAACTTTACTCTTTTCACACATATCCAAGAGGAATTAAATCAATTTGAAAGAAATAAAGTATAGAACCTTGTCCCAAGACCCAGTGATCATCCTGTTATTGGTATAAAATAGATTTTTAGAAACAAATTGAATGAATTCAAAGAAATTATTAGAAACAAAACTAGACTTGTTGCCTAGTGGTTCAATCAAGAAGAGGGCATTGATTGTGATGAGACATTTGCTTCGTAGTTAGACTTCAGTCCATAAGAATTCTTTTGGCATTTACTTATTTTAAAGGTTTTAAACTCTTTCAAATGGATGCCAAATGTTCTTTTTAAAAGGGTTTTATTGAAGAAGAAGTCTATGTGGAATAACGTCCTAGTTTTGTTCCTGAAAAGTTTCGAAATCATGTTTACGAACTTTCAAAAGCCTTATATGGTTTAAAACAGCCCTCACGGGCTTGGTATGAAAGATTTCACGGACTTCTATTTTCGAAAGGATTTTCAGGAGGAATGGTTGACAAAACACGTTTTATCAAAGCGTCTTACAACAATGATCTCTTGCTTGTACAAATCTATGTTGATGACATTTTCTTTGGTGCTACTAACATCTGTCTTTGTGGAGAATTTGATAAGATGATGCAAAATGAATTTGAGATGAGCATGATGGGAGAGCTCATCTTCTTTTTTGGTCTTCAAATCAAGAAAACCAAGGATAGTACATTCATAAATCAAACAAAATATACCAAGAAGCTTTTGAAAAGATTTAGGATAGACAAAGATAAATGGATTGAAACACCTATGAGCTTATCACTTAAACTTGACAAGGATGAAAAAGTTAAAAAGTTTGATGAAAAGCTATGTAGAAGTATGATTGATAATTTACTATATTTAACTACTAGTAGGCCTGATATCATGTTTGACGTATGCTTATGTGCTAAATCTTTGTCTTGTCCTAAGGAATCGCATCTAGTTTCCGTTAAGCGTATTGTTCATTATCTTGTTGATACTCATGATTTTGGCTTGTGGTTTTCAAAATCGTGTTTTGATCTTGTTGCTTAGTCAGATGCCAGCTTTGCACTTGAAATTACTAATGGTCATTGTCAATAACTTGGTGGTTTTCTTATCTCTTGGTAGAGCAAGAAACAAGCATATGTTTCATTGTCTACCACCAAGGCCGAATTTATTGTCTCTGGTAGTTGTTGTGCTTAAGTGCTTTGGATGAAGCATATTTTACTCGATTTTGGACTTGATTTCAAATTTATGCCTATTCTATATGATAATAATTGTGCAATCATCTTGACTATCAATCCAATGCAACCAAACATTTTGAAATTAAACTCCACTTCATTCGTGACTATGTTTCCAAGAGGGATGTGTGTTTAGACTATGTGTGTTCCATGACTAATGTGTGTGTTAAGTGTGTTAGATATACGGGGTAAATTTGGACAAGGATTTGGATACAAGCATGCAATCTGATCATCCAAGTTGAAGCTTTGTGAAGGATGAACACAAATTTTTGGAAGCACAATTTAGACGCAGGACCTAAAATTTGGTTGCCTGAATTGAAGAATATGAAACCTGGATAGAAATATTCGAATGACGAATTCAAACATAGAGAAGGTAATTTAGTGGTTTGAATCAAGTGATTTAAGTTATAAAGGGTTTTAATTAGTTCCATTTCATTTTTATTTATATTTTCAGCAGCCGACTCTCTATCTCTTACAAATACCCATCCATATTCTTCTTATCCAAACCAAAAATTCACCCTCATTTTCTTAGATTCAAAGAAAAACTCTTTTAAAATCGTGTTCTACACCCTTGAATATCTCCCAAACCTTTCAGGATTCATCATGGTTAGGTCAAGGCAAGGGAATCAACACAAGCCTCATCATCAATGAACCAGGCATGTGAGGATTCCATAAACCAATTCTAAGTTGGACAAGTTCGTCTCAAAAAATGCTAGCATTGAGTTAGACAATTGGATCAAAAAGAGTAGAAAGATTATCTCAAGTCACAAGGTTGAATTGCAAAAGTTCAATGGAATGGATAATGTCCTTACATTATTTGGTAGAGTTGTTTGGATTAATTTGTTAGTTATCGATGAAGATTATTATCCATCTCTTATCTATGAATTTTATGCGAATTTGAAAGAAGAAAGGGTAGATAAAAAATTCAGAATGAGGTGATTCAATATTATTCCTCTAGATTCTCACAAATTGAGTTTGAGTTTGATGACTGTCTTTTCAATCGCATTTGTGAAGTAGATGATAGTAGGTATGGATACTACACTTAGGAAAACAATGTTTCTATTTAGGACTTGTTTACAAAAGATAGATTTGAAGAAGCTTTTACAAATGGTAGAAGATTCAAAAGGGTAAAGAAGAGGGAGATTAATGCTTTTGATGCCAAAAGAAGAGTGTTGCATCACATGCTAACTACCGTGATTATTCTGCACTTTGGACATAAATCCTCAGTGGGAAATATGCATGTGAGTGTTTTTTTTTGTCTTTTCATGAAGGTAGAAGAATAAAATTTGGCTACATAGCTTTGAAGCATATGATAAGTACAAGAAAGACAAGAAACAAGACATTCCCCTATAGAAGACTTCTCACCAAGTCATTTAAGAACTTTCAAATTCCACTACTTAGACGAGGCCTTAACGTCAAGAGTGGGAGCATATATACCGATGAATCACTTAAGAGAATTAAGCTTCCCTCGATGATGAAGGCATTTGAAGGATAAGAAAGGAAACTCCATCAAAGAAAAAGAAAGAAGATGGGGAGGAGAAAATAGAAGAAGAAGAAGAAGAAGAAGAAGAAGAAGACATTCATTTGAGAGAAACCAAAACAAAGAGGAGAAATGAATCACAACTTGAGGGTGAGTAACCCCCATCCATGAGGAGATTATTAGGAACAAGTGAAGATTCTCATCTTCAATACAAGGAGCCCGAAGACTTTATTGTTACTAAGATGTTTCAAGAAGCCTTGAATAATCATGCTAGAGAGATGGAGAAAATGTATAAATTATTTGAACAATTTGCTCCAATGGTACTTCTTAAAATGGGGTAAGAATCTGGCTCTCTCTCTCTCTCTCTCTCTTTGTGGAATGAAGATCTAGTTTGTTTATGTAGTGGGTTTGCTATGTGTTTAAATATAGAGCCTTTTTCTTTTTTTTTCTTTGTTGGGATGAATGGGAATTGCCTGACGTGAGCTTGAATGCCTCTGATTTTTTTGCATTGAAAGAGTTTATATTTTGTTGTTAATGGGAATTGCAATGGTTTGAAAACCTATTGGTTTGGAGAAAGATTTTGTGCTATTTTGAAGTAGATGTTTTTCTACCCTAAGTGCTTGGAGGAAAATGTGGTTGAGCAGAAATAAGGGTTTTGTAGGAATTGTTTTTATGTTGAGCAGAAATTTTGGTTCAACAGAAATGGTTAAGTGGAAATTGTTTTTAGGTTGAGCAGAAAATTTTGTTGAGCAGAAATGATGCTTGAAGGTTGCTAGATTTTGGATAGAAAAAAGTGTGAGGAGAGAAATTTTTATTCAATTTATGCTTTTATTAGTCAAACAATTTCCATTCTTCTGAAATGGTCCTTTCATGTTGATGCATTCATCTACATAAGAAATTATTGGTGTATAAATCATTGTTTTCATTTGTCTTTTTCTTTCAACTTCATCCCTAATATAGAGTATCAAACTATTTTTTCATGGGAACTAAGGAATGAGGAATGCGTTATGCAATCTATTGTCTTAATTTTCTATGCTACAGGGCCTAGTTTCTTTAATGACCTGGTTGATGTCGAGGTACCTCCCAACCCTTTTGCACAGAGGTTCTACAAAATGTTGGATGCTGTGGATATTCCCCTATGGGATGGATGTAACAACCACTCCTAATTATCGATCACTTCTAGGTTATTGAATATTAAGTTAAAAAATAATATTTCTAAGAAGTTTTTCAACCAACTTGCACAATTACTGAAAGAGGTTTTGCCTCCCAGCAACAAAATACTAGTCGATTTCTACAATATGAAGAATTTAGCTTTCGAGCTTGGTTTTCCAGTTTAGAAAATTGATGTTTGCATGAACGAATGCATGTTATTTTCCAGACATGCAAGATACACGAGAAGGAAGGGAGTTAAAAATAAAGTGCGAAAGGAAGTACCATTTAAGGGATGGGTAAGGTTTCTTTGAGATTCTTCATGGATCAAGAGTACAAGGCGGCTTTGAATTATATCCATTTGAATTGTGAAGAGGTTGAGCAATACGTCGAGTAAGTGCCTTTCGGATAAAGTAATTCCCTCCTAATATTTTATTCGTTCGACATCATTACTAATATTTGTATTTTAAAATTGTAAAAAATACAAAAATATAGTGCAGAATTTGCTGCTTGGTTTCATGAATATCTACGTACAAATTTTACGAATAAGAATGTAGATAAGGAAGTGTAAAGCAATGTTGTAACTGACACATAATTTTTGTGACAGATGCAATGTCCTAAAAATGATCCTAAGTACCCATTATTGAGAAATCTTGCTTGGGGACCATCTCGTAGAGTGAAGTCATACCGTGGATAATATAACATAGGCTATCAATAGCACATAATATAACATAGGATATTATCAAGTAGATGGAATACATATAATGCCCAAAGGCCATAGATTTGTTGGTATTGGATGAAAAGGTAAAATAATATATTATTGACCTTTTGCTTCTCAGAATTTTATGATTTTTTTGACATGTGTAATAGTAATTATTTACTAAAGTTCCACGTCTATTATGTTGTGGTGTTGTGATGCAAGATTTCTGTCTTTTAGATCTAGGTTTATGGTTAAATAGTCTTCTGTGTTTTTTTATGCAAAGTTTCTATTTTTTAGATTTTATTTCTATCAAGTTGATGTTTCATATCTCTGGAGATTAATTTCAATCAGTTATTCACAGAATACAATGTTTAATATTATTTAGTATGATCTTATGATATGTGATTATAAGATAACATGAAAAATTGCACCATTAGAAGTAAGTTTATTCGTCAATTTCTTGATTACATAGAAGAAGGAAAGTTATATATCATGAAGAATTTTACTCTACGAAATCCTAAACCATTTTACAAAGTCATAGATCAAGAACTATAGGTTTTAATTGATGGAAGTACTTATATTGAAGAATTCATCAAGTATATGCTAGATATTCCTAGGCACATATTTAGGTTGAAGACATTGATGAGATTCAGGATCGATATTCTTATGCAAATACCGCAAGGATAATAACTGGAATCTCACAAATGTAGTGCAGGATCGAATGAGCAAAGGTTATCATGTGAGTTTAAAATCAATCACAATTAGAGATTACAAGTAAGTAAAATATGAAAACTTGTTGATTTAAATGTGACAATTTTAATTTTTTCTTTTAAAAAACAACAATTCCAAAATATATATTGAAAGACCTAAGAGGGGGATAAATTAGGTATTTGGTTAATTTTCAAAAACTTTTTCTATTTTACGAACTTGGTTTGTAAAGATTATATTCAATTGCTTCAATGAGAATGTGATGAACACAATAACAAACCAATAAACAATGAATAGTAAAGAACACATGTAATTTATAGTGTTCGATCTCTTCAAGATCTACATCCACTACCTTTAGTCTACACTCAAGAATTTCAACCAATTCACTATATGCTCAAATTTAATCAATTACACAAGAGGCTCACCCTACAAGGATTTACACCTACAACCTCTTTTGTAATGCTACAAACAAAGTTCACCCTACCACAAGGATTTTATATCTAAAAACAACCTTGAATCAACACCTCAAGGATCACCCTTACCAAAAGGATTTTATGTTACAAGACAATCTTGCATTGAGCAAGTATATAACAATATTAAATAGAGATTGGATGAGATATTACCACTTCTTGGTAGATGATTACACAAGTTAGCACCACTTCACCTTGTTGTCTTTGGAATCTTGAATGATCACATGATAGCACAAGACAAAAGAGAGCTCTAAAGATTTCAAATGAGTTTTGGATGTTAAGATTTTTCAAGTGATCAAAAGTTATCATAAATCTGGAGTTTATGGCTTTTATAGATTTTGAAAATTAGTTCCAACAGTCATGAAACGGCTAGTAACGACTAGTTTCTGAGGAGTTCGGAAGACCGAACTTGATCCTCTGCGTCCGAACTGTCGTTCAAACATTACTCTGACATGCTGTATGAGAAAGTTTGGACGACCAAACTTTGCCCCTTGCATCCGAACTTGTGTCCAAATTTTTCTGGAAAAATAGTAACCATGCTCACAGTTTGGACGTCCGAACTTGCATCCGAACTGTTCAAACTCTGTCAAATCATTTGAAAATCAACCTCAATAAGTTTGAAATCATTTTATACTAAAAGATAATTCATATAAAATCTTTTGAGCTAAAAAATTGTTACCAAAGCACTTGATAATTAAAAGTTTACTCAAAGCCATTTAAGATTTAAAAATAAGTTTACAAAAGTATACCTATTGAGCAAGTGTAAACATACACTAGAGAAGCCTTCAATTCATAGGACATGCTCTATATTTTTTATCCTTGAGCACACTAGAGTTGTCCTTAGCACTTTTAGCTCCAAGGCAATGAGAACTCTTTGCTTCTTAATTCAAAAATCCTTTCACACAAATAACATATAAATTAGTCCTTATCAATGTTTGTCATTAATCGAAACTAATCAAAAACAACATGATTTGCCATTAGGGCTAACAATCTCCCCCTTTTTGATGATGACAAACTTTGATGCAAAATTTAATGGATTTAAACAATGTAGTGCAAAGAAGCATTGATGTCAATGATAATTAATAATCAATTTAGCACTTTGACATTTGAATTGCTCAATATGAGCCTATGACCCAACCAACCTCCATTTTCCTCCTTCCTTCCAACAACTAGGATTGAAGATATAGCATTTAAGCATTAAGAAAACTTTTAAGAGAGGTTTTAAAATTTAGAAAATATTTTCAAAGCTCTCTCTTAGATTGTGCTCATTTTTTAAGAAAATATTTGAACTGAGGACTATTCGTCCAAACCGTAATCAATCCAACATAATGAATATTTAAAGTGAAATAAAGGTTTCCTAAGGTTTTTCAAACATAGTAGAAGAGATTAAAGCATATTTGAATCAATTTGAACAACAAAAGAGCACTTTTTTGCTACAAAATATGGATGCATCTGAATTTTTTAAATTTCAAGTCCGAACTGTAAAATATGTAAAATAAAAGCTGCAATTTTTAAAAATAAGTTTTCCTGGGGTTGTTCAAATATGATAGAAAAGATTGAGACAAGTTTCAAATAATTTGAACAACAGAAAAAGCCTTTTTTGCAAGAAAGTTTGGATGCATCCGAGTTTTTGGTCTGCATCCGAACTTCAAGTCTGAATTTTTGGTCATAAGTTTGAGATGATGATTTTGCATTTTTAAAAGAACTATAAAAGTACTCAAATATGTATTGTCACAATGGCACTTAATTTAGCTTTGCAAAATCACAAAACTCATATATACAATTGTTTTCATGAGGTAAACTAAAATCATAAGTCAAGTAGAGAACTAGTACTCAACCATATTCAAAATCTCAAAAACAAAACCAATTTCAATTTAAATTCCAAGTGCAGCCAAAATAAACAAATAACTATGAAATATAACACAGTTTACACAAAATACATAGCACAATTTGTCACAACACAGTTTACACAAAATACATAGCATATTTTGTCACATTTTGTCCATCATTCTTTCTCCCCCTTTTTTCATCACTCAAAGATTAAGTTAATGAAAATGAGACAGCATGTGTCACATAGAAGCAGTCATTTGGCAACTTTAACAATATATTGACCAACTTACATAAGCAGTTTATTGATTGCATAAGTAGTTTATTGACAACATTTAGCAATTCTCAAGCCAAATAATTAACATCCTAACAATAATAAGCATCATTTAACAGTCTAACAACAATAAGCAATATGTAACATCTCAACAACAATAAATCAACTTCTTTTCCCCTTTCTAGCAGCAATTAAATTTGGTGTGATCAAAGTATCATTAACCAAAGAAGCTCTCAACACTAAGGTTTCATCATTGAGTTTCACACAACTATTACAGAGATTAAGGAAAAATAGTAAGATTACATAAGCAACACTAAAATAGTTATGAAGTTCACAGTTTAAAGAAGAAAATAGAGAAATTGCATAAACCAGGCTAGAAATAGTTTGTAAGTTATTCTAAGCACATTAAAAGTAAATAAAAACAGTAAAGAGAGATAAGATTAAAGAGTTGCTTAGTCTTGTGATGTTGATGAGGAGACCTTTCTTGATCCCTTCTTGATTGCCACATGCTTGACTCTTCCTTGGCTTAATGTTAGGTTGGAGGGAGTAGTTACTTTAGCTCTTACAATTAAGCTTCTTTCTTGACTATTTCCAGCTTGCTGCTCCCCTTGATCTCTCCTTTGTGACTCCACGGCTTGCTCAAGGTCATTTCCTTGGTTGTCATCATCATTATCATCTTTACTGTCACTGTCATCATCCTTATCTACTTCCTTTTTCTTGCCTTTCTCATCTCCCTTATCATCATCCCTTCTATTTCTTGAGTTCTAGAGGGTCCTTCGCCACTTTGAATATTTCTCATCAAAATGTCATGTGCTTCACTCTATTCTCCAAACCATCTAATTTTCCAAGAACTATAGGAGCAAAGGATTCAAAAAACTTATACATTTTCTCCATTTCCTTGGTGTGGTTGTTTAAGGCTTCTTGAAATGCCTTAGCAACAATGGTGTCTCCTCTAGTGATCCCTTCACCACTAGGTGCTTCTCCAACATTAGGATGTGATTGAAGAGTAGGCACTTCTTCAAAAAGTCTTCTCTTGGAAGGAGGTTGCTCCCCCTCACTTGATGAGTCATGCCTTCTCTTTGTCTTCATTTCCCTTGCCATCGTTTCTTCTTCATCCTCTTCTTCCTCATCTTCCTCACTTTCTACAACCTTTTCTCTTTTTGAAGGAGTTTCTCTTTTTGTTCTCCATACTCCATCTTCATCAAGAACTAATTGCATCCTTCTAAGCGTGTCATTAGTATAGATTTCTCCACTCTTGAAAGCTTGTCCTCTAATAAGAAGTTTGACTTGGAAATGTTTGAAAATTCTTGTTAGTAGTCTCCCATACGATAATGCTTTGTTGGCTGTTTTTCTAGCACTAAACATATGCTTCAATGCCATGTATCCAAAGTTTAGTCTTCTATGCTCATGCAAGGCAAGCATAATCACCATATGCATATTTCCAACGGATGATTTATGTCCAAAATTAAGGATAATCATGGTTGTAATCATGTGATGCATAACCCTTCCTCTAGCATCAAAAGCTTTGATTTCCCCTTTCCCTAATGGACCTAAAATGTCTACCATTTGTGAAAGCCTCTTCAAATCTTTTATTTGTAAATAATTCATGAATATAACAATATTGCCCCAATGATTAATACCTTGCTCCATTATCACTTACTCCATAAATTATGTTCACTAAGGCATCATTGAACTCAAAATCCACTTGAGACACTCTAGAGGAATACCATTAAACTTCATTATTCCCCTCATGTTCAATTCTCTCTTTGTTAAGATTTGCATAAAACTCATATATAAGAGCATGATAAAATTCTTCATCAATTACTAGTAAATTGCTCCAACCAATATCACCAAATAAAGACAGAACATTACCCATATTGGAGAGTTTATTCATGTTTACTTTGTTTCCAGGGATAATTTTTCTATTTTTCTTGCTCCATTCTTCAAATTCAGAGACAGCCTTGATGGAGATGAATCTATCCACTCCAGATGAGGTTTGAGGAACTCTGATTCTTCTTGGTTTATTGATGATCAATCCTCCATCTCCTTCCTTTGCTTTCCCTTTTCCCTTTTCAACATTTGCTCTCTTAGTCCTCACCATGATGTTTTTCTTTTTGAAAGGCAGTGAATTATAGGGAGTATTTAGGGCTAGGAACTCAAAAATCCAAGTGATTTGAAGTGAGAATGGTGAATTGCAGAGAAATTTGGGTTTCGACGCGGGTAGGTAAGGTGGGTTTTGAGAGGAGAGAGAGTTCGGGTGTTATATAATATGAAAAACGGCTGTTCAGTTTCTTTAAAACCTTTGTAACCGCAAAGTTTGAACAACTGAATTTTTAGGTTTGCGTATGAACTTGCTTCTGAACTTCTCTGTTTCTTTAGTTTCAGAAAATTTGGAATGTGAAATTTGGACGTCCAAATTTTCTTCCGACTGAATTTTTTGTCATGTGTCCGAATCTTTCTGTCCAAAATTTTCATGAGAAAATTTGGATGTACGAATTTCACTCAATGCATCCGAATTTTCCCTGTTTTTGCCATACTTCAATACACACATTAGTAATTGAATTTTGAAATTCCTAAAAGCCTTCTTAGATAACTAAACCTTTCCTCAGCCAAAGGCTTTATAAATATATCAACAATTTGATCATTTGTATTCACATAGTCCAAGCATATATCTCCTTTAGCAATATGATCATGAATAAAATGAAGTTAATCTCCATATGCTTGGTCCTAGAATGTTGAATGAGATTTATGCTTAAATTGATAGCACTAGTATTGTCACATAGTATAGGCACACAATTGAATTTAAGATCATAATCAAGTAGAGTGTGCTTCATCCATAGTACTTGAGCACAACAACTACCGGCGGCGATAAATTTAGCCTCAGCGGTAGACAAAGACACACATGCTTTTTTTTATTGTACCAAGATACAAGACAACTACCAAAAATTTGACAATGACCACTAGTACTTTACGCTCAACTTTACATCCAGCATAATCAGCATCTAAATATCCAACAAGATCAAAAGATGAAGATTTTGAAAACCAAAGGCCATAATCATGTGTCTCAATCAAATAACAAAAGATGTGTTTTACAGAACTTAAATGAGACTCTTTAGGACAAGATTAAAATCTAGCACATAAGCACACAGCAAACACAATATCCACTCTACCTGCGGTAAGATAAGTAAACTTCCAATCATACCTCTATATACCTTTTCATCAACATTTTTACCTTTCTCATTTTTATCAAGTTTGGTTGATGAACTCATTAGAGTGTTGATCCCTTTTGCTTGATCCATTCCAAACCTTTTCAAAAGCTCTTTGGTGTACTTTGCTTGATTTATGAAGACTCCATCCTTAGTTTGCTTAATTTGTAGTCCAAGAAAGAAATTGAGTTCTCCCATCATGCTCATTTCAAATTCATTTTGCATTAATTTGACAAACTCATCACAAATAGATGTATTAGTAGCACTAAATATGATGTCATCCACATAAATTTGCACAAGTAAGAGATCATTATTGCAAGAAGTTTTTATAAATAGTATTGTGTCAACTTTTCCTTTCGAAAATTCTTTTGAAAGAAGAAATCTACTTAATCTTTCATACCAAGCTCTAGGAGCTTGTTTCAATCCATATAAAGCTTTGGTTAATTTGAAAACATGGTTAGGAAACTTTTCATGAGTAAAACTGGGTGGTTGTTCCACATAAACTTCTTGCTCAATAAAATCATTAAGGAATGCACTTTTGACATCCATTTGAAATAGTTTAAAACTTTTAAAACAGGCAAAAGCTAAAAGTATTCTTATGAATTCAAGTCTAGCTACAGGAGCAAAAGTTTCATCATAATCAATGCCTTTTTCTTGATTGAATCCTTGAGCAACAAGTCTCGCCTTATTTCTAACAACTTCTCCTTGTTTATTTAATTTGTTTCTAAAACCCCATTTTGTACCAATTACGGAATGATCATGAGGTCTTGGAACAAGAGTCCAAACTTTGTTTCTTTCAAATTGATTTAGCTCCTCCTGCATAGCAATAATCCAAAAATCATCACACAAGGCATCATCAATGTTTTTAGGCTCAATATGAGATAAAAGAGCAAATTTGTCAATAAAATACCGCCTTGTTTTAACTCCTTGAGAGACATCACCAATGATTTGCCTCTTAGGGTGGCCTTTTGTATATCTTAGATCTTTTGGAAGCTCTTGGACACTACTAGGTTGGCCATCTTGTTCTTGTTCCATTATTCCTTCTTCATTGGCATGTTCTTCCAAAGTTGGTACTTGAGGATGAGTTTGATTATCAATCATTGAGGTACCTACATCATCTTCATTTCTTCTTTCAAGGTAAATGTTAGATTCATCAAAGGTCACATGGATGGTTTCTTCAACACATAATGATCTTTTGTTATAAACCCCATAAGCCTTTCTATTTGATGAATAACCAAGAAATATACCTTCATCTAATTTTTTATCAAATTTTCCTAGGTTATCATGAGTGTTCAATATAAAGCACTTACAACCAAACACCTTAAAATAAACAATTGAAGGAGTTCTACTAAATAGAAGTTCAGAAGGTGTTTTTTGTAGAAAATGTCTTAAAAGAACTCTATTCATTACATAGCAAGCAGTGTTTACAGCTTCGGCCCAAAATATTTTGGTAAAGAGTTTTCACAAAGCATTGATCTAGCCATCTCTTGTAAAGTTCTATTTTTCCTTTCAACAACACCATTTTGTTGGGGTATTTTGGCAAATGAAAATTGTGTGTAATACTATTTTCATCACAAAATTTTGTCAAGTCTTGATTACAAAATTCTCTTCCATTGTCAGTCCTAATAGATATCAATTTGCACTCAAGGGATATTTGGACCATTTTGAAGAATTTAACAAATTCATGAAAAACTTCATCCTTTTGAGCTAGAAAAATCACCCATGTAAATCTTGAAAAATCATCAACAATCACATACGCATACCTTTTACCATTTGATGTAGAAACCATTTTCTTTGGTTTGAAAGATGTTTTTGATTGTTTTCCATATTGACAAGCATCACAAATACGAGTTTTGTCAAAATTCATTTTAGGTAGTCCTCTAACCAATTCTTGTGAGGAAAGTTTGTTCAACAAATCCATGCTCACATGACCTAATATTCTATGCCATAGATATCCATCATTATCATGAATGGAAAGACATTTAATATCATTTGCAACAAGTTCATCAAGATATAGTACATACACATTACCAACTCGATTTGCAACAAAAATAGTTTTGCTACTTACACTATCAAGAATAGTACAAGTGTCACATTTAAATTCAACTTTACAACCATTATCACATAATTGACTAATACTAAGTAAATTATACTTCAAACCATCAATCAGTAGTACTTGCTTAAAGAGGGGGAACGAACCTTTACCAATATTACCAATTCCAAGTATTCTTCCCTTCTTCTTATCACCAAAAGTGACAAAACCTTCACTTGTTGCTTGAAGTTCACTAATAAGTGAGGCATATCCTGTCATGTGTCTTGAGCAGCCACTGTCAAGAAACCAGTTAGTGGTGCTTGATCTTGGAGCAAAACGAATCTACAGCAAATTTGAGAAAGTGACTTTTGATACCCATATTTTCTTGGGTCCAAGAGGTTAGTGATAATTCCTTTAACTCTCCAAATGGTTTTAACACCATTTTCTAATTTTCTTTTCACATAACATTTTGAGACTTTGTGTCCATGTCTACCATAATAAATGCAACATGTATGAGGCATTGAAATAGAAGTGGCTTTAGCAAAGAAGGTTTTATATCTTGGAACATTGTTTTCATGAATGTAGCCAATACCACTTTTCATACAAGAGGATCTTTGAGATCCAAGTAGCTTGTTAAGATTGTCTTTTCCATTTGTAAATTTTTCAATGCATAATGTAAGGTCATCAACTTTCTTTCTCAACATTTCATGATCACTAAGCATTGTTTCTAGAGAAAAGATTTTTGTGAAAAGATCTTTATTTTCAAGAGATATGTTTTGCAAAGATACATTTAAAATTTCCATTTCAATGTTTAAGCAATTAATAGATTCAAGAAGCTTTCCATTTTCACAAAATATTTTTTATTCTCACTCAATAACTCATTAATTTTGGTTTTTATTTCCTTATTCCTTTTTGAGGACTTTTTTAATTCTCCATACATCTCAACAAGTAATTAACTAGGATCAATATCATCATCACAACAAATTAAAATTGAAGGAGTAGATTGTACCTCATCGTCTATTTCCATAAAGCATATGTTTGCTTTACCGTCACTGTCATCTTCACTTTCTTGTTGGTTCCAAGTGCCAGCAAGTCCCTTTCCTTGAGAGATTTCTTTTTGAGTTTGATGTCTCTTTCCTTTTCCAAAACTTTGGGACAGTCGGCAATGAGATGTTCGGTGCTCTTGCATTCAAAGCATTGAGGTTTGAATGATGATGACTGTCCACTTTTCTTGAGTGGCTTTTTTCCTTTCTTGAGGAATTCCTTTTTATAAAATCTCTTGAATTTTCTTACTGCCATAGCCATCTCCTTATCTTCACTATTTCCATCTTCATCACTTGATGATTTCTCTTGTTCACTAAGATGGTTGGAGGTTTTAAATACGACTCCCTTTCTTCCCTTCTCTTCATCTTCAATATTATTCAATCTCTTGACCTTCATCTCATGTGTAAGTAGTGATCCGATGAGCTCTTCAAGTGGAAGAGTTTTCAAGTCTTTTGATTTCTCAATAGCAAGAGTCTTCGGTTGCCAAGACTTTGGTAGAGCATCCAATATCTTTCTATTTTGTTCTCCAATTATGTAATTCTTCTCATAGGCTTTTAGACCATTGGAGACGTTGGTAAATCTTGTGAACATTTCACTGATATTCTCACCCTGCTTCATGGTGAATAGCTCATAATCTCTTACTAGCATTGCTAGCTTTGACTCATTTACTTGATTTGTTCCTTCATGTGTTACTTGAAGTAGTTTCCATATATCATGAGTGGTGTCGCATCCACTAACTCGATTGTACTCATTCACATCTAGTGCACAGCTCAAAATATTCATGGCTTGGTAATTTAATGTCATCTTCTTCGAGTCACCCCCATCAAATTTGTCTATAGACTTTGGCTCTCTAGTAACTCTATCAACTTTCATTTTCATTGGTATATAAGGACCTTTCTCAACAATATTCCACAAATCAAAGTTAATAGAACAAATATATATCTTAACTCTAGATTTTCAAATTTTATAATTTGCTCCATCAAACAAAGGTGGTCTATTTGTGGAATATCCTCCAAATAAGGTAAGTTTGAAACATTAGCCATAAGATCTTAACTTCTAGGTTGTAAAACCACACAAAGAAGCCCTTGCTCGGATACCAATTGAAAGACCTAAGGGGGGTGAATTAGGTCTTTAGCTAATTTTTGAAATCTTTTTCTATTTTATGAACTTGGTTTGGAAAGATTATATTCAATTGCTTCTATGAGAATGTGATGAACACAATAAAAAACCAATAAACAATGAAAAGGAAAGAACACAAGCAATTTATAGTGTTTCGATCTTTTCAAGATCTACATCCACTACCTTTAGTCTACACTCAAGAATTTCAACCAATTCACTATATGCTCAAATTCAATCAATTACACAAGAGGCTCACCCTACAAGGATTTACACCTACAACCTCTTTTGTAATGCTACAAACAAGGTTCACTCTACCAAAAGGATTTTATATCTAAAAACAACCTTGAATCAACACCTCAAGGATCACTCTTACCAAAAAGATTTTATGTTACATGACAACCTTGTATTGAGCAAGTAGATAAAAATATTAAATAGAGATTGGATGAGATATTACCACTTCTTGGTAGAAGATTACACAAGTTAGCACCACTTCACCTTGTTGTCTTTGGAATCTTGAATGATAACATGAGAGCACAAGACAAAAGAGAGCTCTAAAGATTTCAAATGAGTTTTGGATGTTAAGATTTTTCAAGTGATCAAAAGTTATCATAAATCTGGAGTTTATGGCTTTCATAGATTTTGAAAATTAGTTCCAACAGTCATGAAACGGCTAGTAACGACTAGTTTCTGAGGAGTTCGGAAGACCGAACTTGATCCTCTGCGTCCGAACTGTCGTTCAAACATTACTCTGACATGCTGTATGGGAAAGTTTGGACGACCAAACTTTGCCCCTTGCATCCGAACTTGTGTCCAAATTTTTTTGGAAAAATAGTAACCATGTTCACAGTTTGGACGTCCGAACTTGCATCCGAACTGTTCAAACTCTGTCAAATCATTTGAAAATCAACCTCAATAAGTTTGAAATCATTTTATACTAAAATATAATTCATATAAAATCTTTTGAGCTAAAAAATTGTTACCAAAGCCCTTGATCATTAAAAGTTTACTCAAAGCCATTTAAGATTTAAAAATAAGTTTTGTGCAACTGTAAACCTACACTATAGTCTTCACGGCCTTCAATTCATAGGACATGCTCTATATTCTTAATCCTTGAGCACACTAGAATTTTCCTTAGCACTTTTAGCTCCAAGGCAATGAGAACTCTTTGCTTCTTAATCCAAAAATCCTTTCACACAAATAACATATGAATTAGTCCTTATCAATGTTTGTCATTAATCAAAATTAATCAAAAAAATGATTTGCCCTTAGGGCTAACAATATGAAAGTTAACATACTTGAAAAATGTTGTTTTGTAGGGATAAAACATTGCAAGTCACTTTTTGGGGGATTTGGCTAATGTTATTCAGCCATCATTATTCTTGAATAGCACAAGAACACAAATCGTGTTTTTGACTTCTATGATTATGAACAAAGGATAAGTCATGTCTCTATTTCAAGTAGTAGTGCAAGAAAAATCTATGCCAATTTGGAAGTATTTGAAGCACTAAATTTTCAAAAAATGTAAGTTTAAATGTTTAGACCTTATACAAATTCAATTTCGCATTTCTGTTAGATAAATTTGATATTAGAATTTTTCTAGAAAACGTGTTTCTAAAACTGCAGGTGTGAACAAAATGAAGCTGCTAAAAAAACTATAGAAATCAATATGTCATATGTTATGTTGACAAGACAAAACTATGAAATGGACAAGAAGTCACTGTTAGAATTAAATGAAATGGTTGAAAGTGGAGACGACATTATATATTTTACATTTCTATGTAAATTAATAAATAGCTCTTATATATATAGGCATTTCAGGCGACATGAATCTACAACATGGAAACACTTTAATTGTTTTAGGACAACACATACTATAGTTACACTGATGCACTTGAGATTAATCCATACAATGGATGGCAATATAGCTGTTGCACAAAATGTAGATGTAAACTTAGCAATTTTGAAAACAAATTAGCCCGCGACACTTGCATTTGTACAAAAGTAGAACAAGGTAAAGTAAAATAAAATTCTAATCTAGATTCAAGTATTGTATGATTAAAAGTAGAAGTCATGTCATTGTTAAAAATTTTAAATACAGATACCGTGTTGAGGTATTGGTTAGGTACTATACTAGACAAAGCCAATTTGTTCTATTATATAAAGATGTGAAAAAGTTAGTTGAGACACATGCCACTCTGCATGCTCAAATTGTTGCGGAAGTAATGTCAAAATAATTGCAAATATTTAAGTACTAATGTATGCTTTCAAACAGTCAAAGACAATGCTTATATTTTCTGCAGGAGAATATAGATGAGCCTATTACGGGACCATTGAAAAAGCTAATAGGAAAGAAATTAATCTTCCAAGTAAAATTTAATAAACGGAGTTGAGGGACGTTATGGGAGACATTTATAGTTAACCATAGATATGAATTGTCCAAAATAGTAGACCAACAAAAGAATTCAAATCACGTGATTGTTTTCAGAATTTTTAAAGCAATATATTACATGTAAGGAAATTGAAATTCAAAAGCACATGAGAAAAGTTCATATGATGTAGCTTGGCATAGGTTTATTTGAGAAAGGCCAAACAAAAGGAACTTCTATAGAGGGATAGAAATTCATGATTATCACATCTTTACTACAAAAGGAGAAGAGAAGAAGGACAACTAATAAAAATAATGATGGTATGAAAGAAGGCATCTACAAAGAGAAGAAGCTAGTTCTAGGGCATATTGAGTTGCAGAAGACAGATGACCTCAATGACAACTCAAAATGCCTATTGTTTGAAAGAGATGTTTTGGGAATTAGAAATTCTTAGGATTTACGTTGCAATCAAATTTTGTTTAAGACAATTATACCTAGTAGTATTCCTTGAGTATAAGTATATATGACAGACATTTTTCATTTTTTGTAATAGAACAACAATAATTTTAAGTAGATATTCTTACACAATCGATTTCCATGTCTTTTGTGTTGTTGTATTTTGGTGCAAAGTTTCTGTCATTTAGATTTGACTGCTAATTTCAGTTTGTTTGTAGTATTAATTCTTTTGTAGAATGTCATGCAATATACAAATGCTACAACTAATAGAATTGTTAAAATATCAATATGTCATGGAAAAAAGATTTTTATAATTAATTCAAGTTAAATATAATATTGTACATCACATATAATGTAAGACTTTGATATATAATGTATAAAATATCAATGTTGTGAAATGTCAAGGCAAAAAAAATCCATAATATATTGAAAGAAAGTTTAATCAAATGAAAATTTTCTATCAATTTACTCAATTAATTTTAGATGAAGTTTTATATGAACAAGCATTAAGTTCATAGGAGTAAAATACAAATTCTCCTTCATTTACTTATATCATTTCATTACTCAATACAAAATATAAATAGTTCAGTCCAAGGCAAAAGTTTAATCAATGTTTCTAGAGTAAATTAAAAAATTAAGTAAATAATGAAATAATATATTAATATTCTAACCACTTTGACTCGTAAAATTCCATTTCTAACAGGATTTAGTAACCAAGCATTAAGTTCATAAAAGTTAAATACATATTTGGTATTGATTTACTCAATTAATTTCATAAAATGTGTTGTATGAACAAAAATTAAGTTCACTGAAGTAAAATATAAATTGCTCTCATTTACTTATATCATTTCATTGCTCAATACAAAATATAAATAGTCCAATTCAAATCAAAGCTTCAATCAATGTTTCTACAGTAAATAAAAAACTGAAGTAAATACTAAAGCAATATATTAATATTTTAACTATTCGAGTGTTGAAATTCTGTATCAAACAAATACTATAAAACATATAAGAAGTAAAATTTAGTTACCTTTATTCATCAAATCTTAACATAATTCAAGATAATATGACAATGGAAGAAGCGGATAGAACTTTCAGAAGTTATGAACTCCAAATTTTAGGAAAATATAATTTATTTAATTACATGAACATATATATTGATATAAAACAACAAACATTTTTTATGTTATTTAAATTGAATTATGGAAAGAGTACAATTTTATGGATTTCAATAGTTTCTAAATATACACCTTTATAAATAATCAACTTATAACAATTTTATGGATTTCAATAGTTTCTAAATATGCACCTTTATAAATAATCAGCTTATAACAAATTTGATCAATATACTTCACTATAGAATGAGTAAAGCGCAAGAGAAAGGAGCATAAAGTTATTTTGGATACAAGGAAGATAAGAAGATTAAATACAATTCTGCAAGGTAAAAAAAAGGCAAAAGAAATTCCTCAAATAAACAATATCATAAACATTTCCTTTTTCTAATAACAAATTGTTAGTCCTAAGGGCAAATCATATTAGTTTTGAATAATGACAAACATTGATAAGGACTAAAATGCTTGTATGTTGAGTGATAGGATTGATTATTTGAGAAGCATGAAGTCTTATTGCCTTGGAGTCACAATGCAAGAACAACTCTACCATGCCAAAGGTGATTGAAGATTGAAGAGTATGTTCAAAAAGAGTGAAGGCATTGAAGACTTAGAGTGTAGAGTTTTTATGTTAAATAGGTATATTTTTCTGTACACTCTACACTTGTATGCCTTGGTTTCATTTGAATGCATGAGAGAGCATAAAACTTGTTTTTAAAATGATCTTAAATGAACTTTGTGTTAACAAGTATGTTTTTGGAATCTAAAATGATCTTAAAAAGATTTTGTGCAATCAAAATGTTTTTGGTAAAGGTTTTTGTATCTAAATAAGTTTAAATGATGTGTCCATTCATGCAAAACGTTTTCAATGTTATTAACATTGATTTGAACAAGTTTTGACAAAGTTTAAAAAGTTTGGATGCAAGTTTAGTCGTCCAAACTTTGGAAATGGTACTGTGCTTCCAGAGAATTTCGGATGCAAGTTCGGACGCATGGAGAAAAGTTCGGACGTCCAAACTTTCTTTGATAAGAATGGTCATTGTTTTTCCAGAGAATTTCAGACGCAAGTTCGGACGCATAAGGAAAAGTTCGGACATCCGAACTTTTCCAAACAGCTTGGCACAGTAAAATTCGGACGCAAGTTAGTCCGAACTTTTCCAGACAGCTTGGCACAGTAAAATTTGGACGCAAGTTAGTCTGAACTTTTCCAGAAAGTTTGGACGTTCGAACTTTACTGTTACTAGCCGTTACTAGCCGTTACTAGCCATTTTATAGCTGTTGCATTTGATTTTTCACATCTATAAAAGCTATAAACTTTAGAATTTTTAAAACCTCTTGAATCTTTATGAACTCCAAGCATTCCAAAAGCTTTTAGCAAACTTCAAAGCTCTCTTGTCTTGTGCATTCAATTGATCAATCCAAAGACATCAAAGTGTAAAGGTGCAACTTTGTGTAATATCTACCATCAAGTGGTAACATCTACACACTTTCATTTATTTATCATATTGTGTTGTTCTACTAGCTCTAGCAAGGTTATCTTGATAACATAAAATCCTTTAGATAAGGGTGATCCTTGAAAGTGTGATTCAAGGTTGTTTGAGATATAAAACCATTGTGTTTGATGAGCCTTGTATTGTAAGAGTTACTAGAAGAGGTTGTGAGTGTAAAACCATAGTATGGTGAGCCTCTCTTGTAATTTGTAAACCTGAGCAAATAGTAGATTGTTTGAAATCCTTAAGTGAGAGCTTAAGGTAGTGGACGTAGATCTTGAGGATCGATCCACTATAAATTGTTTGAGTTCCTTGCTATTGCTTTCTACTTTGCTTTGCTATAAGTTGTCTTTAATTAGCTTATATAATCTGTTCTTGACCTAAATGCATAAAAGGTTTAAGTTTTCAAAAATTAGCCAAATACCTAATTCACCCCCCTCTTAAGTATTTTAATTGGTATCAGAGCTAGAACTTCTTTGTGTGGTTTTACAACCTAGAAGACAAAGATCCTATGGCTAATATGTCAAACTTACCTTATCTAGAAGGATCCTCCACAAATAGACCACCTTTGTTTGATGGAACAAATTACACCTTCTGGAAATCTAGAGTTAAAATTTATATTTGTTCTATCAATTTTGATTTGTGAAACATAATTGAAAAAGATCCTTATGTCCCAATGAAAATGAGTTCTGATGGAATAACCTCAGTACCTAAGTCCACTGATGATTTTGATGAGCATGATTCTAAGAAAATGACTTTAAATTATCAAGCCATGAATATATTAAGTTGTGCTTTAGATGTTACTGAATACAATAGAGTTAGTGGATGTGATTCTGCTCATGACATGTGGAGATTACTCCAAATTACACATGAAGGTACTAATCAAGTTAAAGAATCCAAACTTGCTATGCTTGTTAGAGATTATGAACTGTTCACCATGAAACAAGGTGAAAATATTAGTGATATGTTTACAAGATTTACTAACATTTTTAATGGCTTGAAAGCTTATGGTAAAAGCTATACTATGGGAGAGCAAAACAGGAAGATTTTAGATGCTCTACCAAAATCTTGGCAGCCTAAGACACTTGCTATTGAGGAATCCAAGGATTTGAAGACTCTTCCACTTGAAGAGCTCATTGGATCTCTACTGACCCATGAAATGAAGATGAAACGGCTAAATGACAAGGAGGATAAAGAAAAGGGGAGAAAAGGAGTAGTACTCAAGTCTTCAAATCACTTGAGTGAACAAGAACAATCTTCAAGTGAAGAAGAAGGAGGGAACAGTGGAGAAGAAGAGATTGCAATGGCAGTGAGGAAGTTCAAAAGATTCTACAAAAAGGAGTTTCTCAAGAAAGGGAGAAAACCAGTCAAGAAGAGTGGTCAATCCTCATCCTACAAACCGCAATGCTTTGAATGCAAGAGCACAGAGCCTTTTGTTGCTGACTGTCCTAAAGTGTTGGAAAGGGAAAGAGACAGCAAAACCAGAAAGAAATCTGTCAAGAAAGGTAAAGGACTAGCTGGAACGTGGGATCAACAAGAGAGTGAAAATGACAATGAAGAAAAGGCCAACATATGCTTTATGGTCATTGATGATGAGGTACAATCTTCACATTTCATTTCAAATCTATGTGATGATGATATTAATTCCAGTGATTTGATTGTAGAACTATATGAAGAACTAAAAAAGGCTTCAAAAAGAAATAAATAAATGAAATTCAAAATCAATGACTTATCCAATGAAAATTTAAAATTCCGTGTTGAAAATGGTAAACTTCTTGAAACCATTAGTTGTCTTACCATTGTAAAATTTTGAAAACAAGAAGCTTTGTACAAGAATTATTTCTCTTGAATTAATGATAAAAGATCATGAGCTTTTAAAAAGGAAGGTTAATGATCTAATGCATTGAGAGATTTACAAATGGAAGAGAAAATTTAAATAAATTACTTGGTTATCAAAGATCTTCATTTGTAAAACATGGTCTTGATTTTACACATGATTGCTTTGCTCCAAAACAGAAAAAGTCTGTTGTTAAAGAATTTTCTCATTCTAGGTCACATATTTGTTGCACATATTGTGGTAAGCATGGACACAAGGTTTCTAGATGTTTTATAAAAAGAAAGATAGAAAATGGTGCTAAGATCATTTGGAAAGTCAAAGGAACTATTACTAACCCCCTTGGACCCAAGAAGATATGGGTACCAAAAATCACTCTTTCTAATTTGGTGTAGGTACAATTTGCCTCAAGATCAAGTGCCACAAAATGGTTCCTTGACAGTGGCTGCTCAAGGCATATGACTGGAAATGCATCACTTGTTAGTGAGCTTCAAACTACAAGTGAAGGTTTTGTCACATTTGGAGATAAGAAGAAAGGGAAAATACTTGGAATAGGTAACATTGGTAAAGGTTCTTTCACTCTTATCAAGAAAGTTTTACTTATTGAAGGTTTAAAGTATAATTTACTTAGTATTAGTCAATTATGTGACAATGGATGCAAAGTAGAGTTTAAATGTGATACTTGTACTATTCTTGACAGTGCAAGTAACAAAACTATTTTTGTTGCTAAAAGAGTTGGTAATGTATATGTGCTATATCTTGATGAGCTTATTACTAATGATATTAAATATCTTGCCATTCATGACAATGATGGATTTTTATGGCATAGAAGATTAGGAGCATGGATTTATTGAACAAACTTTCTACACAAGAGCTAGTTAGAGGATTACCAAAATTGCATTTTGACAAAACTCATCTTTGTGATGCTTGTCAATATGGAAAACAATAAAAAACATCTTTTAAACCAAAGAAAATGGTTTCTACCTCAAAACCTCTTGAACTAGTTCACATGGATTTATTTGGTCCTATGAGGACTACTAGTCTTAGTGGTAAAAGCTATGCTTATGTGATTGTTGATGATTTTTCAAGATTTACATGGGTAATTTTCTTAGCACAAAAAGATGAAACGTTTTATGAATTTTCAAAACTTTTCAAAAAGGTTCAAACTTCTCTTGATTGTAAACTGGTTTCTATTAGAAGTGATAACGGAAGAGAATTCTGTAATCAAGATTTTACAAAATTTTGTGATGAGTATGGAATTACTCACAATTTTTCAGCTGCCAAAACACCTCAACAAAATAGTGTTGTGGAGAGGAAAAACAGAACCTTACAAGAAATGGCTAGATCAATGCTTTGTGAAAATTCACTACCTAAATATTTTTGGGCTGAAGCTGTAAATACAGCTTGTTATGTCATGAATAGAGTTTTGCTAAGACCTTTTATAAGAAAAACACATTTTGAACTTCTATTTGATAAAACTCCATCAATTGTCTACTTTAAAGTTTTTGGTTGTAAGTGCTTCATATTAAACACTAGTAACTATCTTGGTAAGTTTGATAGAAAATCAGATGAAGGAATATTTCTTGGTTACTCATCAAATAAAAAGGCCTATAGAGTCTATAATAAAAGGACATTGTGTGTTGAAGAATCTATTCATGTAACCTTTGATAAATCTAACATTTATCTTCAAAGAAGAAATAAAGATGATGCAGGCTCCTCAATGGTTGAAAATCAAACTCAACATCAAATACCCACAATGGAAGATCATGCCAAAGAAGAAGAAATAATGAAGCAAGAACAAGATGGTCAATCAAGCAATAATCAAGAACTTCCAAAGGATATCACATATGCAAGAGGTCATCCTAAGGAGCAAATCATTGGTGATGTCTCCCAAGGAGTTAAAACAAGGCAGTTCTTTATCGATAATTTTGCCATTTTATCTCATATTGAACCTAAAAATATTGATGATGCATTGAGTGATGATTTTTGGATTGTTGCTATGCAAGAAGAGTTAAATTACTTTGAAAGAAATAAAGTTTGGACTCTTGTTCCTAGACCTAGAAATCATTCAATTATCGGTACAAAATGGGTTTTTAGGAATAAGTTAAATGAACTAGGAGAAGTTGTTAGAAATAAAGTTAGACTTGTTGCTCAAGGCTTCAACCAAGAAGAAGGGATTGACTATGATGAAACATTTGCTCCAGTAGCTAGATTGGAATCCATAAGAATACTTTTGGCATTTGCATGTTTTAAAGGATTTAAACTATTTCAAATGGATGTCAAAAGTGCATTTCTAAATAGTTTTATTGAAGAAGAAGTTTATGTAAAACAACCTCCAGGTTTTATTCATGAAAAATTTCCAAATCATGTTTTTAAGTTAACCAAAGCTCTATATGGATTGAAACAAGCCCCAAGAGCTTGGTATGAAAGATTAAGTGGATTTCTTCTTTCAAAAGGTTTTGCAAACGGAAAAGTGGACACAACTCTTTTTATAAAAACATCTCCTAACAATGATATTTTACTTGTGCAAATTTATGTTGATGATATTATCTTTAGTGCTACTAACACATTTCTCTGTGAAGAATTTGCCAAATCTATGCAAAATGAGTTTGAAATGAGCATGATGGGAGAATTGAATTTCTTTCTTGGGCTGCAAATTAAGCAAACTAAGGATGGAGTCTTCATCAATCAAGCAAAGTATACCAAGGAGCTTTTAAAAAGATTTGGAATGGATCAAGCAAAAGGAATAGGTACTCCAATGAGTTCATCAACTAAGCTTGACAAAGATGAAAAAGGTAAAAATGTTGATGAGAAATCCTATAGAGGTATGATTGGAAGCTTGCTCTATCTCATAGCAAGTAGACCATATATTATGTTTGATGTGTGCTTGTGTGCTAGATTTCAATCTTTTCCTAAAGAATCTCATCTAATTTCTGTCAAACGTATTTTTCGTTATTTGATTGATACATATGACTATGGTCCTTGGTTTTCAAAATCTTCATCTTTTGAACTTATTGGATATTCAGATGCTGATTATGCTGGATGCAAAGTTGAACGTAAAAGCACAAGTGGTCATTGTCAATTTCTTGGTAGTTGTCTTGTGTCTTGGTATTGCAAAAAGCAAGCTTGTGTGTCATTATCCACTGCTGAAGCTGAATACATAGCTGCTGGTAGTTGTTGTGCTCAATTATTGTGGATGCAACATACCTTACTTGATTATGGTCTTAAATTCAATTGTGTGCCTATACTATGTGATAATACTAGTGCTATTAATTTGAGCATAAATCCTGTTCAACATTCTAGGACAAAACATATAGAAATCAAGCATCATTTTATTCGTGATCATGTTGCTAAAAAGGACATATGCTTAGAATATATAAATACAAATGATCAAATTGCTGATATATTCACAAAGCCTTTAGCTGAGGAAAGGTTTAATTATTTAAGAAAACTTTTAGGAATTGCAAAATTCAATTACTAACATGTTTGTTTAAGTGTAACAAAGGCAGGAAAAATTTGGATGCATTGAGTGAAAATGGAACGTCCAAACTTTAACAGAAAAATTCTGGACAGAAAAGTTCGGATGCATGTTCGGACGCATGACAAAAAGTTCGGACGTCCGAACTTTCTAAAACTAGAGAAACAGAGAAGTTTGGATGCATGTTCGGACGCATACCAAAAATTTTGGTTGTCCGAACTTTGCGGTTACAATGGTTTTTAAGAAATCGACTAGCCGTTATTCACATAAGTTAACATCCGAACTCTCTCCTTTTCAAAATTTCTCTCTACCCACTCGCATCCAAACATAAATACCTCTGTGATTTCACCATTTTCACATCAAAAAACTTGAATTTTTTAATTCCTAACCCTAGATACTTCTCAAAACTCACTGCTTTTCTGTTTGAAAATCAAATGGTGAGAACAAAAGGAGCCAATGTTGAAAAAGGAAAAGGGAAGGCAAAGGCCAGTGAAGGAGGACGAACTCATCATGAACCAAGAAGAATTAGGGTTCCTCAATCATCCTCTGGTGCAGACAAGTTCATCTCAATTAAAGCTGCATCAGAATTTGAAGATTGGAAAAAGAAATCAAGGAAAATCATCCCTAGAAACAGAGTTGATTTTGAAAAGCTCACAAATATAGGTAATGTCCTATCTTTATTTGGTGATATTGGGTGGAGTAATCTGTTGAATGTTGACGAAGAATATTATCCTTCTCTTGTGTATGAATTCTATGCAAATCTGAAAGAAGAAATAATAGAATATGAAGGAGAAAATGTTAATCAGTGGTATTCATCTAGAGTATCTCAAATAGATTTTGAATTCAATGATGCATTGTTGAATAGAATCTGTGATGTAAGTGATGTTGGTGCAAAATATTATTCCATGGGACAACATTGCTATGAAAGAGAGTTATTCACCAATGCTAGATTTGAAGAGGCATTTACAAATGGCAGAGAATTTAGAACAGTTAAGGAAAGAGAAATTAAGGCCTTGGATGCAAGAGGAAGATTTATGCATCATATGATAACTACCATGATTGTCCCTAACTTTGGACACAAAACATTTGTGGAAAATATTCATATGGTAATTATGCTGGCTTTGCATGAACATAGAAGATTAAACTTTGGATATATGGCATCAAAGCATATGTTTGGGGCTAGAAAGACTGATAACAAGGCTTTACCATATGGAAGACTTTTGACCAGAATTTTCAAATTTTTTCAAGTCAAACTTCCTGCTAGAGGACAGAATTTTAAAAGAGGTCAGATTTATACAAATGACTCTCTCAAGAGAATGCAATTAACCTTGGATGATGAGAGAATATGGAGAACTAAAAGTGAGACCCCTCCAAAGAGAGTTGAAGCAGAGGAAAGTAAGGAAACTGAAGAAGAAGAAGAAGATGAGGCAGAAACATGGGCAAGAGAAATGAAGAGTAAGAGAAGGCATGATTCAACAAGTGAGGTGGAGCAACCTCCCTCCAAAAGAAGACTCTTTGAAGAAGAGCCAACTTCACAATCACATCCTACTGCTAGAGAAGGAACCAGTGCTGAAATTCAAGAAGCACTAAACAACCATATGAAAGAAATGGAGAAAATTATAAATTTTTTGAAACATTTGCTCCTATGGTGCTTGGAAAGCTGGATAGTTTGGAGAATAGAGTCAAGCACATTGAGGAAATATTGACAAGAAATCCTCAAAGTGATGAAGGGCCTTCTAGAACACAAGAGAAAAAGGATGATGAGTATGATGAAGATAGCAAGAAAGGTGAAGAAGACAGTGACAGTGATGATGATGAAGGAAGTGACAGTAATGATGAAGATGATGATGGTGATCAAGAGAATGGCAATGAGCAATTCATGGAATCTCAAATAGGAGATCAAGGATTGCAGCAAACTAGAGTCAGTCAAGAGGGAAGTCAAATCGCAATAACTGAAATAGTGACTCCATATGATCCAGCATTTAGCCATGGAAGAGTCAAACATGTTGCTGTCAAGAAGAAACCGATAAAAGACTCTCCATCAACTTCCAAAGACTAAGCATACATTCACTCTTCTCTTCATTTACTGTTTTTGCTGTTTATGAACATTTACTAGTTGTTTTCTATTCTCTTTATATTTTTGCACTTTAACTTTCTTCAATTTATCATTTTTATTGCCATGTAATAGTTTTTTTTTTATGAAGCTCAATGATGAAACCTTAGAGTTGAGAGCTTCCTTTGGTAATTGTCAGTCTCATTTTCATTTACCCCATCTTTAATTGATGACAAAAGGGGGAGAAGAATGATGGAAATGATGGCTGCAATGGATGTGCTGAAATCTGCATGATGTGTGTTATGCATATTGCAATGAATGAAATCTGCATGATGTGCATGATGTGTGTTATGCATATTGCAATGAATGTACTTAAATCTGCATGATGTGCATGATGTATATTATGCATAATGGTTGTTTTGTGCTAAATTTTGTGTTAAATATGCTGAAATGCGTGTGCTAATATGAGTATGTGATACAATAAAAATTTGTTTTATGGCATATTTAACTGTATTGGTGTATTTAAACTTTAAACTGGAAGATTTATAATATGTGAAGATAGAATTCAAAAGTTTGGACTTGAAGTTTGGATGCAAACCAAAAGTTCGGATGCATCCAAATTGTTTTACCAAAACTGATTTTTCTGTTGTTCAAATTGTTTGAAAATTGTCTTAATATTTTCTATCATATTTGAACAACCTTAGGAAAACTTATTTTCAAAAATCAAAGCCTTCATCTCACATATTTTTCAGTTTGGACTTGAAACTTAAAAATTCGGATGCATGTTCTGAAATTTGGATGCATCCATATTTGATTGCCAAAAAGTGCTCTTTTGTTGTTCAAATTGATTCAAATATGTTTTAATTTCTTTTACTATGTTTGAACCACCTTTGGAAAGATTATTTTCAAAAATTGAAGCTTTCATTTTACTTATTTTAAAGTTTGGACTTGAAATGTCAGAATTTGGATGCCTAGCATCTCAAGTCCAAAGTTATTGAAAAATGAGCTCAATCTAAGGGGGAGCATTGTTAAACTTTTACAACCTTTAAAACCTCTTTTAGAAGTTTACTAAATACTTAAATGCTATATCTTCTATATATAGTTGGAAGGAAGGAGGCAAATGGAGGCTGGTTGGGTCATAGGCTCATATTGAGCATTTTGCATGTCAATGTGCTAAATTGGCTATTATCCATCATTGACATAAATGCTTCTTTGTACTACATTGTTTAAATTCATCACATTTTGCATCAAAGTTTGTCATCATCAAAAAGGGAGAGATTGTTAGTCCTAAGGGCAAATCATATTAGTTTTGAATAATGACAAACATTGATAAGGACTAAAATGCTTGTATGTTGAGTGATAGGATTGATTATTTGAGAAGCATGAAGTCTTATTGCCTTGGAGTCACAATGCAAGAACAACTCTACCATGCCAAAGGTGATTGAAGATTGAAGAGTATGTTCAAAAAGAGTGAAGGCATTGAAGACTTAGAGTGTAGAGTTTTTATGTTAAATAGGTATATTTTTCTGTACACTCTACACTTGTATGCCTTGGTTTCATTTGAATGCATGAGAGAGCATAAAACTTGTTTTTAAAATGATCTTAAATGAACTTTGTGTTAACAAGTATGTTTTTGGAATCTAAAATGATCTTAAAAAGATTTTGTGCAATCAAAATGTTTTTGGTAAAGGTTTTTGTATCTAAATAAGTTTAAATGATGTGTCCATTCATGCAAAATGTTTTCAATGTTATTAACATTGATTTGAACAAGTTTTGACAAAGTTTAAAAAGTTTGGATGCAAGTTTGGTCGTCCAAACTTTGGAAATGGTACTGTGCTTCCAGAGAATTTCGGATGCAAGTTCGGACGCATGGAGAAAAGTTCGGACGTCCAAACTTTCTTTGATAAGCATGGTCACTGTTTTTCCAGAGAATTTCAGACGCAAGTTCGGACGCATAAGGAAAAGTTCGGACGTCCGAACATTTCCAGACAGCTTGGCACAGTAAAATTCGGACGCAAGTTAGGAAGCATAACAGAAAGTTTGGACGTCCGAACTTTACTGTTACTAGCCGTTACTAGCCGTTTTATAGCTGTTGCATTTGATTTTTCACATCTATAAAAGCTATAAACTTTAGAATTTTTAAAACCTCTTGAATCTTTATGAACTCCAAGCATTCCAAAAGCTTTTAGCAAACTTCAAAGCACTCTTGTCTTGTGCATTCAATTGATCAATCCAAAGACATCAAAGTGTAAAGGTGCAACTTTGTGTAATATCTACCATCAAGTGGCAACATCTACACTTTTTCATTTATTTATCATATTGTGTTGTTCTACTAGCTCTAGCAAGGTTAACTTGATAACATAAAATCCTTTAGATAAGGGTGATCCTTGAAAGTGTGATTCAAGGTTGTTTGAGATATAAAACCATTGTGTTTGATGAGCCTTGTATTGTAAGAGTTACTAGAAGAGGTTGTGAGTGTAAAACCATAGTATGGTGAGCCTCTCTTGTAATTTGTAAACCTGAGCAAATAGTAGATTGTTTGAAATCCTTAAGTGAGAGCTTAAGGTAGTGGACGTAGATCTTGAGGATCGAACCACTATAAATTGTTTGAGTTCCTTGCTATTGCTTTCTTCTTTGCTTTGCTATAAATTGTCTCTAATTAGCTTATATAATCTGTTCTTGACCTAAACGCATAAAAGATTTAAGTTTTCAAAAATTATCCAAATACCTAATTCACCCCCCCCCCCCTCTTAGGTATTTCACAAATAACTCTTTCATTCTTCATTCTACTACAATAGAAAATAGAGATAATCAAATCAGACAAGGTAAGAAATATTTCAAATTCTTTATATATTATTTTCTACCATATTATTCAAAAACTAATTCATGAACATTACATGATAAGTGCAGAATGTAAGAAAAGAAGACAAAAAACTCATTGCAATTCTAAAAGCTAAAAGATAAAACACACTGCATATGAAGAAGGTGAATATAACATATTCCTTAATCATAGATCACAAGTTAGAAATTTTACCTATTACTGAAAAATCTTATGAAATGTTGTGCTATAGGAACTTTATTGCAACAATTATTCTAAAGAAAATATATTGATGATTTCATCTGCAGAACTAGCTACAAGAGGCAAATCAATATGGACAAAAGTAGAAGAAGAAACGTTGTAGCTATAGATAATTAAAATAAAGATTGTTTGCCTACATATATTTCTTTTGAATAACACGATAAGCAATATATTTATCCATATTCCTATTTTCCATGTCCTTTCATAAATTGACGTCAATCTTACTATGGTCCTCCTACATATGAATGTAAACTTAGCCAAGTAGTTTTTTTGGAAACAAGAAAAATTGAAGAAGACATCCAATAATATTTATCCAAAATAAAAATTATGTTGCAAACAAAGAAAATTTTCATTGCCAAAAGGAAGAAAGTCTCCAGAATTACTTAGAACACTACTGAAACCAAATGGAAGCCAAGAGAAAAAACAAAGTACATTTGGTTTCAGATACTAAAAATAAACTACATTTTGTTATGTACATTTAATTTACCCTTATTTTCATGATACTAAAAATAAAGTACATAACAAAATTAAAGTTGTCTACCAAAAGCAAGAAAATCATAATTTGAAGCCAAAAATCATTCAACAATTAATTTTGATGCTTGACAACTACAATCAATTGAAGTGTTTAGAATGGCACATGATAGATACATTTCTGGTGAATTCTCTGATTTTAAAATTAGACTACACCAAAGAAAAAGAAAAATGAAAAGGCAATATGAGATGCCTTTAGCAACTGAAATAGTAGCTGTGATTCTTGGAGACATTGACCATCATACAAAGGATAAGGCTATTATCATTGTGATGAAATCTGGAAATCTTCAAAGAATCTACTTTTTACACCCATCTTTTACGGCTTTGCAATATCTAATATTATTCCCCTATGGTGAAGATGGATATTATCTAAATATTCCATACATGAGGAATAGATGAGCAAGACGCACTCAATGAACCAAGGCAGGTTCGTATTCCACAATTGAGTCTTTGAGTGGAATGACTAATCTCCACAAGAGCTACCGTCGAGTTCGAAGATTGGAGCAAGAAAAGTAGGAAAATCATACCCAGGCATAGAGTGGGTGTAGAAAAACTCACCAACATGGGTAATGTGCTTTTTCTCTTTGGTGAAATTGGTTGGGATAGTTTACTTGGGGTAAATGAAGATTATTATCTCTTACTTGTCTATGAATTCTATGCAAGTCTTAAGGAAGAAAGGATAGAGCATGTTAGGGGTAGCATGATACAATGGTATTCATCTAGAGTTTCCCAAGTTGATTTTGAAATTAACGATGCTTTGATGAATTGTATATGTAGAGTTGATGACATTGGTGCAAGATATTATTCCTTGGGGCAACATTGTTATATCCATGAGTTGTTTACCAATAAAAGATTTGAAGGAGCATTTACAAATGGTAGGACGTTTAGTTCCTTAAAGGAAAGAGAGATTAAGGCTTTTAATGCTAGAGGTCATGTCATGCATCACATGATTACTACCATAATCATCCCTAATTTTGGACATAAATCATCAGTTGGGAACATGCATGTGGTGGTTATGCTTGCATTGCATGAGCATCGAAGACTAAACCTTGGGTTTATAAAGCATATGTTTAGTACAAGAAGAACAGCTAATAAAGCCTTTCTCTATGGAAGATTATTGACAAGGATATTCAAGCATTTCAATGTTCTACTTCCCAGGAAAGGAAGCTCTATGAAGAATGGAGAAATCTACACCAATGACACCCTCAAGAGAATGCAATTGACTCTTGATGATGATGGTGAAGGACTAGAAGAGAAACTCCTCTAAGGGGTGAGAAAAGAGATACTAGTGCTGATGAAGAAAAGAAGGAAGAAAGTAATGAAGAAGAGGAAGAAGAAAATGAAGAAGAAGGGGAGGATGAATAGGAGACCTTAGCTAGAGAAAGGAAGGTCAAGAAGAGTCATGATCTATCAAGTGAATGAGAGCAACCTCACATCAAGAGAAGGCTATTTGAAGAAGAGCCTACTCTTCAATCTCAACAAAACCAAGGAGACATGCTTAGTGAGCGGGAAGTTTCTAGAGGTGACACCATTGTTGTTAAAGTATTTCAAGAGGCATTAAACAACCACATAACGAAGATGGAAAAGATGTATAAATTTGTTGAATCTTTTGCTCCTATGGTGCTAAGTAAATTGGATGGATTTGACACTAGGGTGAAAAATATTGAGAAATTGCTGATGAAAAATACACAAAGTGGTGAAGGAACCTTTAGGCCTCAAACTAAGAATGACAAAGATGATGGATGAGATGAGGAAGGAAGAAAAGAAAAAGAGGATAATGATGATGAAGATAGTGATGGAGATGGTGATCAAGGAGATTTTGAGTTTGTGGCTCGAGAAAGTGGAAGAGATGTGGGTGTTCAATAAGAGACACAAGAAAGAAAAAGCTAAGAAGGAAATCTAATTGGGAAAGCCTAAATCACTTCACCGTCAACCACTTTATTTGGGCAAGAAAGAGTCAAGTATGTGATCAAGAAAAAGGGGACAATGAGATCAAACTGGTTGGTTACTGCTCCAAAGCCATACTACACCAGCAAGCAAGGAAGTGAAGGGCCAGCTCATATCAAGCTTAAAAGAGATATGGTCATCACTACCAATAAATATGGAGTGAAGACGACGACCAAAATCAAAGACTAAGCACTCTCTAACTCTCTCTCTCATTTTACTTATGTACTTAGTCTAGTTTATGTACTTTTATTTCATGCTTAGTAAATTTATCTAGAATAGTCCATGTATTTTCAAGCTTTGACCTTCAATGTGATTTTCTAGTTACTTTCTTTTTTGTGTGTTTTAGGGGTTGCATATATATTGTACATGTGACCATCTTTTAGATAAAAATAAACAAAAAAGAAAAGGTGCCTCAATGGCCCATGATAAGAAACTTTGGTTGCCTCAAGGCTACTATTAGTCGGGTCATTCAATTATATTTTGTTGAAAATGTAGTTTTAGAAATCAAGGTGACCCTTCAAATTTCAAGATTGCCATTATCCCACATCATGTACGAAAAGTTTGATCAATGAATGCAAGATGGTTGAAAATAAAAGAATAATTATCTTTAAAATTTTACTTTATTATTTCAAAACATTTGTTTGAATGTATGTTTATGTGTGTCTAATTATTACAAACACACACACACACACACATATATGCATATCGATGGAAAAGGAAAAGAATTACATAATCATATTTTAGAAAAGAATATATGGATTTCCTAACAAATTAATTGATAAAAAATAAGTACAAAGTTTCTTAGGAGTTCTAAACTATGCTTCTGATTTTATAAAAAATTTATCAGCATTAAAACAACCATTACAAATGATATTAAGAAAAGATAAAGTTTTTAGTTTTTATAAAGCATTAGAAAATCAAGTAAAATTAATAAAAGAAAATGTCAAGTACTACCAAGGCTGCAACTTCTCTCAGATGATGATGATTTAATACTTGAAACAGATGCTTCAGAAAAATTTTAGAGTGGAATATTAAAAAAGATAGATTATGAAAACCAACAAAAAATAGGTGAATCTTTATGTAGATATACTTCTGGTACTTTAACTAATACAGAAAGTAGATGCCATATAAATGAAAAAGAATTATTGGCTGTAGTTAAGAGTTGTCAGAAGATTGCCAAAAAGATTCATATTAAGAACAGATAATACCCCAGTTGAAGCATTTATACATAACCATTTACCTTCACGACTTGAATATAAAAGATTAATTAGATATCAGACTTTATTATCTAAATATACTTTTGATATTGAAATTATAAAATCTGAAAAAAATGTATTGGCTCATTTTTTGACCAGGGATGGCGGAAATGTTAAAAATGATTCTCAAACATTTTGAAGATATGGAAAAATAGGTGCTTGGGATTAAAGATAATTTATCATCTATTATAGATATTGCTAACCTTCCAGGAAATACTCATGAAGTGGCAGAACTCTTATTAAGTGAATGCCAGATGATAAATACAAGAATAAGTCATTATGATATGACTAATACACTAGTAAAAGGATTATTTAATAAATTTGAATTAGAAAAAAATTACCATGTTTCAAGTGAAACCACAGAATTAGAAGAGATTGATCAATGTCCAAAGCATGACGGAACAAAAACTGCTCATAAATATGTTTCTTTCAGGCCACAAAGAAATATTCAGATCACTAAGAGAAATAGATCTACAGATAATATTTCACCGGCTGCAGATGCCCATAATATTATAATGAGAGAATTATATAATCTCTCTAATACTGATAACATATATATTAACTTTTCTGGAGTTTATTCTAGATTAAAATTTTTACAGAATTTTTTCCCAAAGAAAATACGAAAATGGTATGATTTTGGAGCAGTTAACTCCATATATCTTAGCTCACCAGATTTTTCTAAAAGAAGGTTACTGGCCCACTGGGTTAAAGATGGGATTCTTACTGTGGATCTATGCACTCCTGATATTAAAATATGATTTAATCTATTATGGTAATAAATATTTTCTTGTTCTAAAGATGGTATTTGAGATTCTATTTGGTTTTTGTCATTTAATAATTTTCTACAAGTTTCACAATTCATTTTAGTACGAAGTATATCCCCAGTCTTCATCATTAATTATATGATCGAGATTATTAATCTATTCATTGATATTATAAAATGTAAAAGGTATTATTTTATTTAAATAATTATCCCATTCCTGGTTGTAATCATTCTCAAAGTTAGTAAAATCTTCATCAGAGATATAGTTAGGTTCTTCGTTTTCACTTAAATTTATATCAATATCAATAGAATTTATATTCTCTATGACACTTATTTCTAGATTTTCTATTTCGAACATGACTCTGATACCAAATCATTAGAATTAATAAACTTTTTAGTTCATTATCTTGAAATATAGTTACCATATCATAATGAAAAAAGGATGTTATGGTGAAGAAATTTCTTCAAAGATCCAGGAACAATATAGAAATATGCAATAGCATTACAAAGATTACAATTATGTGATATTTGTGAATAGATAAATATATATGTGTTTTTCAAGATTATTACTATCATATCTTCAGAAAGGGTTTAGCAAAATATTTTGAATTAAATATGGATTCTTTCTTGAACCAAACAACCCTAGATATTATATAAAGATAGAAGAACTAAAATTACAAGAATTAGTGTCCAACACGCTTCCATACCTTTATTCCACTTTGACCATAACTATTTCAGGTTTTCGATGGGACTTTTACCGAGCATTGCAGCTCCAACCTGTGAACAGGTAACTTCCCTACCGTTCCTTCAGAATAGTTCAGCACAGCTTAGTTTCGTATCTTATCTCTAAGCGTACGGATAAAGCTATGAAAGATTTTTGGATGCTAATTGGTGTAATTGAATAACATAAGGTCTTTATGTAATATTAAAGATTGTAGGTTTTCAAGAAAGGTATCCAAGAAGGATTTTTTATTTTCTCATAAGGATAATACAAACATAAAGGTTGAAGGAATTCGATTCTGATTTCTCAGGAATCCTTTATGCCATTTTATACTAGCTAGTTAAGGTTCAAGACCTTTTTCCTATTACACCATTATTGTACTACTTTACAGGTGTATATCACTACCAATAGTACATTCATCGTGTATGGCTATTATCAAAGTGCTGGTCTTTGTTGATTTAGTGCTTGTCTATCATTCTGACTCTTCTTCCATAATGTTGAGATGCTTTTCTTTTTTGGTGTTGTCCTTTTGTTTGAATGGTTGGCATGCTAGACATATCCCTTTGTATGCTTTCTGAACTAGCAGATTCTCATCTGTGCTTCTGGACTTGATTTGATGACTCCAATATTGAGCATCTTTATCTTTGTCTGTAAATATCTTTCTGCTGAATGTGGTGTCCTTTTCGCAAGGTTGATCATTACTGAAGAATGCATCTTTTGTCCACCATATGTGCGGAATCCTTTCTTGAAACTGTTTTTCATCTATTGTAATATTATCCTTATCTCAATTGCTCTTCGATAATGTACATCTCTATCATCAAACTTTTGAAAGTCTTTTGTTTCTTCAGAAATTGTTATAGTCAAAGCTTCTGCTTTACGAATCTGCATAAAATGATAGGCAGGATATCTTTCTTCTTAATAAAAATCTAGTACAGTTGAAAACAGTTTGAGTACTAAAATATCTTTTGGTGATACTGTTGGATTTGTTAAATAATAATCTTTTCATCCATCTTTAACCCAGTGGGGTAATAACGTTATTTCAGAAAAATCTGGTGAGCTAAGATATATAGAGTTAACTGCTCCAAAATCATACCATTTTCGTATTTCCTTTGGGAAAAAATTCTGTAAAAATTTTAATCTAGAATAAACTCCAGAAAAGTCAATATATCTGTTATCAGTATTAGAGAGATTATATAATTCTCTCATTATAATATTATGGGCATCTGCAGCTGGTGATAAATTATCTGTAGATCTATTTCTCTCAGTGATTTGAATACTTCTTTATGGCCTGAGAGAAACATATTCATGAGCAGTTTTTGTTCCGTCATGCTTAGGACGTTGATCAATCTCTTCTGATTCTGTGGTTTCACTTGAAACATGGTCATTTGTTTTTTCTAATTCAAATTTATTAAATAATCCTTTTACAAGTGTATTAGTCATATCATAACGACTTATTATTGTATTTATCATCTAGCATTCACTTAATAAGAGTTCTGCCACTTCATGAGTATTTCCTGGAAGGATAGCAATATCTATAATAGATGATAAATTATTTTTAATCAAAAGGACCTCTATTTCCGTATCTTCAAAATGTTTGAGAATCTTTTTTAACATTTCTGTCATCCTTGGTCAAAAAATCAGCCAATACATTTCTGTTAGATTTTATAATTTCAATATCAAAAGTATATTCAAATAATAAAGTCTTCCATCTAATTAATCTTTTATATCCATGTCGTGAAGGTAAATTGTTATGTATAAATGCTTTAACTTGGGTATTATCTGTTCTTAATATGAATCCTTTTTATAATAAAAATAATAAAACTTCTGACAACTCTTAACTACACCCAATAATTCTTTTTCATTTATATGGTGTCTGTTAGCCCTAAGGGCAAATTATATAGTTTTGATTAATGACAAATATTGATGAGGACTAAAATGTTTGATTATTGTGTGATAGGTTCTGTAATTTGAGAAGTATGAAGTCTCATTGCTTTGAAGCAAAAGTTCAAGAACAACTTCATTTAAGCAAGTATTTGAAGTTTGAAGAATGTTGTTCTAAAGATGATCAAAAGGCATTGAAGACTTGAAGTGTAGAGTGCATTTAATGTTTAGGTAAATTTCTATGTAAACTCTACACTTGCATGTCTTGGTTATCATTGAATGCATAAGAGAGCATAAAAATAATCTTATGATCTTAAAAGGCTTTGAATGAATCTTTTTTATAAGATATGTTTGTAAACCTCATATGTTCATGTTTTTCAAGCTTAAATATAGTTAAATACGTTTTCTATATATATCAAATGTTTTTCAAACTCATTGAAGTTATATTTCAAATGATTTTACAAAGTTTGAAAATGCTTTCAAAAAAATTCGATCGTCCGAATTTTGTAGCAAAAGTTTGCTACTATTCTTCCGAGAAATTCGGAAGAAGATTCGGGACGCGACCAAAAAAATTCGGTCGTCCGAATTTTTGGCCCTCAAGCATGGTCACTCGTTCTTCCGGAGAAATTCGGAAGAAGATTCGGACGCAACAAAAAAAATTCGGTCGTTCGAATTTTTGTTCTCAAACGATGGTTACTATTCATCCGAGAGAAATTCGGACGAAGATTCGGACGCTGACCAAGAAATTCGATCGTCCGAATTTTCCGAAACTAGCAGTTACTAAGCCGTTTTATGAGCGTTTTAACAGATTTTCAAATTCTATAAAAGCCATAAACATGCAAATTTTTGTAACTCTTGAAATCTTGAAAACTCCAAGCATTCAAAAGCATTTAGCAAACATTTCTTAAGCTCTCTTATGTCTTGTGCATTCAATTGATCCATCCAAAGGCAACAAAGTGTGAAGGTGAAACATTGTGTAATCATCTACCAACAAAGTGGTAACATCTTACACACTCTCCTTTACTTATTCAATTGTGTTGATCTACTAGCTCTAGCAAGGTTATCTTGATAACATAAAACCCTTTAGATAAGGGTGATCCTTGAAGTTGTGATTCAAGGTTGTTTGAGATATAAAACCATAGGTTGGTGAGCCTTGTATTGTAAGAAATTACTAGAAGAGGTTGTGAGTGTAAAACCAAAGTGTGGTGAACCTCTCTTGTAATTTGTAAACTCCGAGCAATTAGTAGATTTGTTGAAATCCTTAAGTGTGAGCTTAAGGTAGTGGACGTAGATCTTGAGGATCGAACCACTATAAATTGTTTGAGTTCTTTACTATTGCTTTCATTATTGTCTTGCTATCAATTATCTATAATTAGCTTACATAACTTGTTCTTGGTCTAAACGCTTAAAAGGTTTAAGTTTGCGAAAATTAGCTAAATACCTAATTCACCCCCCCTCTTAGGTATTTCAATTGGTATCGAGCTAGAACTTCGTGTGTGGTTTAACAACCTAGAAGACAAAGATCCTATGGCTAATATGTCAAACCTACCTTACCTAGAAGGATCTTCCACAAATAGACCACCTTTGTTTAATGGAACAAATTACACTTTCTGGAAATCTAGAGTTAAAATTTATATTTGTTCTATTAATTTTGATTTGTGGAACATAATTGAGAAAGGTCCTTATGTCCCAATGAAAATGAGTGCTTGATGGAATAACCTCAGTACCCAAGTCCATGAGATGAATTTGATGAGCATGATTCTAAGAAAATGACTTTAAATTATCAAGCCATGAATATATTAAGTTGTGCTTTAGATGTAATCGAATATAATAGAGTTAGTGGATGTGATTCTGCTCATGAAATGTGGAGATTACTTCAAATCACACATGAAGGTACTAATCAAGTTAAAGAATCTAAACTTGCCATGCTAGTTAGAGATTATGAACTGTTTACCATGAAACAAGGTGAAAATATTAGTGATATGTTTACAAGATTTACTAACATTTTCAATGGCTTTAAAGCTTATGGTAAAAGCTACACTATGGGAGAGCAAAACAGAAAGATTTTAGATGCTCTACCAAAATCCCGGCAACCTAAAACACTTGCCATTGAGGAATCCAAGGATTTGAAGACTCTTCCACTTGAAGAGCTCATTGGATCTCTACTCGACTCATGAAATGAAGATGAAACGGCTAAATGACAAGGAGGATGAAGAAAAGGGAAGAAAAGGAGTAGTGCTTAATGCCTCAAACAACTTGAGTGAACAAGAACAATCTTCAAGTGAAGAAGAAGGAGGAAACAAGTGGAGAAGAAGAAATTGCAATGGCAGAGTGAAGAAATTCAAGAGATTCTACAAAAAGGAATTTCTCAAGAAAGGAAGAAAGCCAGTCAAGAAGAGTGGACAATCTTCATCATATAAACCTCAATGCTTTGAATGCAAGAGTACTCGAGCATCTTATTGCTGATTGTCCCGCAGTGTTGGAAAGGGAAAGAGAAAGCAAAAACAGAAAGAAATCGCCAAGAAAGGAAAAGGACTAGCTGGAACATGGGATCAACAGGGAAAGTGAGGATGAAAGTGAAGGAAAGGCCAACATATGCTTCATGGCCATTGATGATGAGGTACAATATTCACCCTCTATCTCAAATATATATGATGATGATATTGATTCCCAGTGATCTTATTGTTGAATTATATGAAGAATTAAAAAAGGCTTCAAAAAAGAAATAAGGATATGAAACTCAAAATAAATGATTTATCTAATGAGAATTCAAAATTATGTGTTGAAAATGGAAAACTTCTTGAAACCATTAGTTGCATTGCTATTGAAAAAGAAGTTTTGAATACAACTATACAAAAATATATCTTTTGAAAACAAAAAGCTTTGCACTAGAATTATTTCTCTTGAGTTAATGATAAAAGATCATGAGCTTCTAAAAAGGAAAGTTAATGATCTAACTTTATGCATTGAGAGATTTACAAATGGAAGGGAAAATTTGAATAAATTACTTGGCTATCAAAGACCTTCATTTGTAAAACATGGTCTTGGTTTTATTCATGATTATTCTGCTCCAAAACAGAGAAAATCTTTTGTTAAAGAATCTTATCATTCTAGATCACATATTTGCTGCACTTATTGTGGTAAACATGGACACAAGGTTTCTAAATGTTTTGTCAAAAGAAAAGTAGAAAGTGGTGTTAAAACCATTTGGAAGGTCAAAGAAACTTTTACTAACCCCCTTGGACCTAAGAAAATATGGGTACCAAAAATCACCCTTTCAAATTTGGTATAGGTACAATTTACCTCAAGATCAAGTGCCACTAAATGGTTCCTTGACAGTGGATGCTCAAGACACATGACTGGAAATGCAACACTTGTCAGTGAACTTCAAACTACAAGTGAAGGTTTTGTCACATTTGGAGATAAGAAGAAAGGGAAAATACTTGGAATAGGTAACATTGGTAAAGGTTCTTTTCCTCTTATCAAGAAAGTATTACTTATTGAAGATTTAAAGTATAATTTACTAAGTATTAGTCAACTATGTGATAATGGATGCAAAGTAGAGTTTAAATGTGATACTTGTACTATTCTTGACAATGCAAGTAACAAAACTATTTTTGTTGCTAAAAGAGTTGGTAATGTATATGTGTTGTATCTTGATGAGCTTATTACAAATGATATTAAATGTCTTGCCATTCATGACAATGATGGATTTTTATGGCATAGAAGATTAGGACATGTAAGCATGGATTTATTAAACAAACTTTCTACACAAGAGTTGGTGAGAGGATTACCTAAATTGCATTTTGATAAAACTCACCTCTGTGATGCTTGTCAATATGGAAAATAATCAAAAACATCTTTTATACCAAAGAAAATGGTTTCTACCACAAAACCTCTTGAACTAATTCATATGGATTTATTTGGACCTATGAGGACTACTAGTCTTGGTGGTAAAAGCTATGCTTATGTGATTGTTGATGATTTTTCAAGATTTACATGGGTAATCTTCTTAGCACAAAAAGATGAAACATTTCATGAATTTTCAAAACTCTTCAAAAAGGTTCAAACCTCTCTTGATTGCAAACTGATTTCTATTAGAAGTGATAACGGAAGAGAATTTTGTAATCAAGACTTTACAAAATTTTGTGATGAATATGGTATTACTCACAATTTTTCAGCTGCCAAAACACCTCAATAAAATGGTGTTGTTGAAAGGAAAAACAGAACCTTACAAGAAATGGCTAGATCAATGCTTTGTGAAAACTCATTACCAAAGTATTTTTGAAAATTTGAAAGTCATTAACACAACTTGTTATATCATGAACAGAGTTTTACTAAGACCTTTTATAAGAAAAAACACCTTTTGAACTCTTATTTGACAAAAACTCCATCAATTGTCTATTTCAAAGTTTTTGGTTGTAAATGCTTCATTTTAAACACTAGCAACTATCTTGGGAAGTTTGATAGAAAATCGGATGAAGGAATTTTTTCTTGGTTATTCATCAAATAAAAAAGGCATATAGAGTTTATAATAAAAAGAACATTGTGTGTTGAAGAAACTATTCATGTAACCTTTGATGAATCTAATATTTATCTTCAAAGAGGAAATGAAGATGATACGAGTACATCAATGGTTGAAAATCATATTCAACACCAAGCACCCACAATGGAAGATCATGCCAAAGAAGAAGAAATAATGGAGCAAGAACGAGATGGTCAATCAAGAAATGATCAAGAACTTCCAAAAGATATCACATATGCAAAAGGTCATCCTAAGGAGCAAATCATTGGTGATGTCTCTCAAGGGGGTAAAAACAAGGCGGTACTTTATTGATAACTTCGCTCTTTTTATCTCATATTGAACCAAAAAAATATTGATGATGCATTGTGTGATAATTTACGGATTATTGCTATGGAAGAAGAGCTAAATCAATTTGAAAGAAATAAAGTTTGGTCTCTTGTTCCTAGACCTCATGATCATTCTCGTTATTGGTACAAAATGGGTTTTTAGAAATAAGTTAAATGAACTAGGAGAAGTAGTTAGAAATAAAGCTAGACTTGTTGCTCAAGGTTTCAACCAAGAAGAAGGCATTGACTATGATGAGACCTTTGCTCCAGATGAGCGGATTAGAATCTATAAGAATACTTTTTAGCATTTGCTTGCTTTAAAGGTTTTTAAACTTTTTCAAATGGATGTTAAAAGTGCTTTCCTAAATGGTTTTATTGAAGAAGAGGTTTATGTAGAACAACCTCCTGGTTTTATCCATGAAAAAATTTCCAAATTATGTGTATAAGCTAACCAAAGCTCTATATGGACTGAAACAAGCTCCAAGATCTTGGTATGAAAGATTAAGTGGTTTTCTTCTCACAAAAGGTTTTACTAAAGGAAAAGTAGACACAACTCTTTTTATTAAAACATCTTCTAAAAATGATATTTTGCTTGTACAAATCTATGTTGATGATATTATTTTTTGGTTCTACTAATATTTCTCTTTGTGAAGAGTTTGCTAAAAACTATGCAAAATGAATTTGAGATGAGCATGATGGGAGAACTAAGTTTCTTCCTTGGACTACAAATTAAGCAAACCAAGGATGGAGTCTTCATCAATCAAGAAAAATATACTAAGGAGCTATTGAAAAGATTTGGAATGAATCAAGCAAAAGGAATAAGTACTCCTATGAGTTCATCAACTAAACTTGACAAAGATGAGAAAGGTAAAAGTATTGATGAGAAATTGTATAGAGGTATGATTGGAAGTTTACTCTATCTCACCTGCTAGTAGACCCAGATATTATGTTTGTTGTTTGCTTGTGTGCTAGATTCCAATCATGTCCTAAAGAATCTCATCTAATTTCCATCAAACGAATATTTCGTTATTTGATTGACACACATGACTATGGTCTTTGGTTTTCTAAAACTTCATCTTTTTGAACTTATTGGATATTCCGACGTCGACTATCGCTGGATGTAAAGTTGAGCGTAAAAGTACAAGTGGTCATTGTCAATTTCTTGGTAGTTGTCTAGTGTCTTGGTTTAGTAAAAAGCAGGGCTTGTGTATCTTTATCCACAGTGAAAGCTGAATACATAGTCTGCAGGAAGTTGTTGTGCACAATTATTATGGATGCAACATACTTTACTTGATTATGGTCTTAAATTTACGTGTGTGCCTATACTATGTGATAACACTAGTGCCATCAATTTGAGCATTAATCCCATTCAACATTCTAGGACAAAGCATATAGAAATAAAAACATCATTTCATTCGTGATCATGTGATTAAGAAAGACATATGCTTAGAACATGTAAACACAAATGATCAAATTGTTGACATATTTACAAAGCCTTTGGTCGAGGAAAGGTTTAATCACCTAAGAAGACTCTTAGGAATTTCAAAATTCAATGACTAATGTGTGTATTAATGTTGTGATGAAAACAGAGATTTTTTGATCAAGAATTCGGGACGCAGACAGAAAAATTCGATCGACCGAATTTTTCGAATCAAAGAGACGAAACTTTCGACCGAAAATTCGGGACGTGAGACCTAAAATTCGGTCGTCCGAATTTTACGGATGCATCTATTTAAATGAAAAATTGAACGGTTTCTTCCAAACATTATAACTTCCGAATTTTAAATCCTTTCAAAACCTCTCATACCCATTCACGTCCGAATCAAAATCTCTTCAAATTCACACAGTCTCATCCCAATTTGCGTTCATTTTTTAAACTTCTAAGCCCTAATTTCATACAGAAAACAAACCCTTCTCAAGAGAAAACATCATGGTGAGAACAAAGAAGCCCAATGTTGAGAAAGGAAAAGGAAAGGCTAAGGAAGGAAATGGAGACCCAATCCTCAATCAACCAAGAAGGATTCGCATTCCTCAAACACAACTGAGTTGACAGGGTTTATCTCTATCAAATCTACTCATGAATTTGATGAATGGAATAAGAATAGTAGAAAGATTATTCCCGGATATAAGGTGGATGTTGATAAACTATCTAGTATGGATATGGTTTTGTCTTGTTTCCATGATGTTGGATGGAGTAGTTTGTTGTTTATTAATGAAGATTTTTATCCCACCTTGGTATATGAATTCTATGCAAACCTAAAGGAAGAAAGAACTGAGATTGTCGGATGATAGGATACAATGGTATTCAACTAGAGTATCCCAAGTTGATATTGAATTAAGTGAAGATCCGATTAACGAATTTGTGGGGGTAAGTGACAGTGGAGCTAAATATTATGCACCCTCAATGCATTGCTATGATCGTCAACTCTTTACATATGATAGATTTGAACAAGCATTTATAAATGGAAGAGAGTTTAGATCTATAAAAGAGAGGGAAATCAAGAATTTGGATGCTAGAGGTAGGGTATTGCATCACATGGTAACTACTATGATAGTTCCTAACTTTGGACATAAATCATCGTAGGTAATATGCATATGGTATTAATGTTGGCCCCTGCATGAACAGAGGAAATTCAACTTTGAATATATAGCCTTAAGACACATGATTATCGCTAGAAAAACAGTAACCAAGGCATTCCCCTATGGAAGATCGTTAACCAAGATCTTTAAGCATTTTAAGATTAAACTTCTAGGAAGAGGACAAGCTTTTTAAAAGTGGAGAAATATACATCGATGAATCTCTTAAGAGAATGCAGCTTATCCTTGATGATGATGGATTATGGAAGACAAAAAGAGGATCCTCTCAAAAAAGATTAGGAAGAAAGGAAAGGACTGAAAGTGTAGAAGAGGAAAAAGGAGGAGGATGAAGATGAGGAAGATGAGGAAGAGACCCTTGCAAGAGAAATGAAGACAAAAAAGAAAGCATGACACTTCAAGTGAGGGGGAGCAACCACCAACAAAAAAGAAGGGTAGTTGAAGAAGAAACTAAAGATGAGTCAAGTGGTGAAGGAATAACTAGAGGTGACACCATAATAGCCAAAGCATTCCAAGAAGCCTTGAACAATCAAGTCAAGGAAATGGAGAAGATGTATAAGTTCTTTGAATCATTTGCTCCAATGGTTCTAGGAAAATTAGAAGGACTAGAGAGTAGAGTGAAACACATTGAGGAAATCCTAATGAGAAATACTCAAAGTGGTGAAGGACCCTCTAGGCCTCAAGATAGAAATGAGGAAGATGATGAAGAAAAAGATAAGAAGGACAAAGATAATGACAGTGATGATGGGGATGACCAAGGAGGAGATGATGAGACAGTGGCAGAACAAGAAGAAGAAGAAGAACATGTACATGAAGAACCACAAAAGGCAGGAAACCAAGTAGCTCAAGCTGAAATTGTCTCACAGTCACACATTTCATTCAGCCAAGGAATAGTGAAACACTTGGCCATCAAGAAAGGGATTAGCAGAGCCTCTTCATCAACATCACAAGACTAAGCATCTCTTTCATTCTATTTACTGCTTTAAGTTATTTGAATCTAAAGTTATAATCTTCTTCAATATTTTTTCTTGCATCTTCTGTAATAGTGAAGCTCAATGATGAAATCTCAGTTATGAGAGCTTCCTTTATGTGTTAAATTGTTAATCTCATTTTCATTGACCCCATCTTTGACTGATGACAAAAGGGGGAGAAGAAATGAGGATAGGATGACTGAGGATGACAAAATGTGTGCAATCCTATAGATGTTTTCTGTGTGGTTTTCTGTAAATAAATAACTTGCTCTTAATTTTTTTTTACTCTATGAAAACATTTGAATGCATGAGCTATAACTTGTTGCCAAAAAGTATTCTATTGTTGTTCAAATTGATCTAAATCTGTTTTAATCTCTTCTATTATGTTTGAACAACCTTAGGCATTCATTATATTGAATTTATTACAGCTTGGACTTAAGATTTAAAAATTCGGATGCAAGATCAAAAAATTCAGATGCATGTTCTGAAATTCGGATGCATGCATATTTTGTTGCCAAAATGTGCTCTATTGTTGTTCAAAATGATTCAAACTGGTTTTAATCTCTTCTTCTATGTTTGAACAACCTTAGGAAAGCTTATTTTCAAAAATTTAAGCTTTCATTTAACCTATTTTAAAATTCGGACTTGATATGTCAAAATTCGGATGCATAGTATCTCAAGTCCAAACTTGTTGAAAAATGAGCACAATCTAAGGGGGGCATTGTCAAACTTTTACAACCTTTAAAACCTCTCTTAGAAGTTTTCTTAATGCTTAAATGCTATATCTTCTATCCTACTAGTTGGAAGGAAGGAGGTTAATGGAGGTTGGTTGGGTCATAGGCTCATATTGAGCCATTTGTATGTCAATGTGTTAAATTGGTTATTTTCTATCATTGACATTAATACTTCTATGTACTACATTGTTTTAATCTATCACATTTTGCATCAAAGTTTGTCATCATCAAAAAGGGGGAGATTGTTAGCCCTAAGGGCAAATTATGTAGTTTTGATTAATGACAAATATTGATAAGGACTAAAATGTTTGATTATTGTGTGATAGGTTCTGTAAATTGAGAAGTATGAAGTCTCATTGCTTTGAAGCAAAAGTTCAAGAACAACTTCATTTAAGCAAGTATTTGAAGTTTGAAGAATGTTGTTCTAAAGATGATCAAAAGGCATTGAAGACTTGAAGTGTAGAGTGCATTTAACTTTTAGGTAAACTTCTATGTAAACTATACACTTGCATGTCTTGGTTATCATTGAATGCATAAGAGAGCATAAAAATAATCTTATGATCTTAAAAGTCTTTGAATGAATCTTTTTTATAAGATATGTTTGTAAACTTCATATGTTCATGTTTTTCAAGCTTTAAATATAGTTAAATAAGTTTTCTATATATATCAAATGTTTTTCAAACTCATTGAAGTTATATCTCAAATGATTTTACAAAGTTTGAAAATGCTTTCAAAAAAATTCAGTCGTCCGAATTTTGTAGCAAAAGTTTGCTACTATTCTTCCGGGAGAAATTCGGAAGAAGATTCGGACTCAAACCAAAAAATTCGGTCGTCCGAATTTTTGGCCTTCAAAGATGGTCATCTGTTCTTCCGGAGAAATTCGGAAGAAGATTCAGACGCAGCAAAAAAAAATTCGGTCGTCCGAATTTTTGTTCTCAAACGATGGTTACTATTCATCCGAGAGAAATTGGACGAAGATTCGGACGCATGCCCAAGAAATCTGGTCGTCCGAATTTTTCACGAAACTAGCAATTACTAGCTAGTTTTATGAACGTTTTAACAGATTTTCAAATTCTATAAAAGCTATAAACATGCAAATTTTTTGTAACACTTGAAATCTTGAAAACTCCAAGCATTCAAAAGCATTTAGCAAACATTTCTTAAGCTCTCTTATGTCTTGTGCATTCAATTGATCAATCCAAAGACATCAAAGTGTGAAGGTGCAAATTTGTGTAATATCTACCATCAAGTGGTAACTTCTACACACTCTTCTTTACTTATTCAATTGTGTTGATCTACTAGCTCTAGCAAGGTTATCTTGATAACATAAAACCCTTTAGATAAGGGTGATCCTTGAAAGTGTGATTCAAGGTTGTTTAAGATATAAAACCATTGTTTGTGGTGAGCCTTGTATTGTAGACATTACTAGAAGAGGTTGTGAGTGTAAAACCATAGTTTGGTGAACCTCTCTTGTAATTTGTAAACCTGAGCAATTAGTAGATTTGTTGAAATCCTTAAGTGTGAGCTTAAGGTAGTGGACGTAGATCTTGAGGATCGAACCACTATAAATTGTTTGAGTTCTTTGCTATTGCTTTCATTACTGCCTTGCTATCAATTATCTATAATTAGCTTACATAACTTGTTCTTGGTCTAAACGCATAAAAGGTTTAAGTTTGCGAAAATTAGCCAAATTCCTAATTCACCCCTCCTCTTAGGTATTTCAATAATCATTCTAACTTTTCCTCTAACTATCTCAGCATGTTTTCTTACTATAAAGGCTGGAGAACTTGAGGTGAATTACTAGCCTGAATCAATTTCATCTGTAATAATTCTTTTATTTGTTCTTTACATTCTTTTTTATCTGATTCATTATATCTCATAGGGGTAACCCTAATTATTTTATTTTTATCTATCATTTCTAAAGTAACTAATATTTGATTTTTATCCCAAAATTATAATGAATTTTTTGTATAACACTGTTTTAATCTTAATTTTATATCTTCAATTTTTGTGTCTATATATCTAAGTGACAGTTGGTATTCTAATAAGGGAGTTCCTTTTGGAAGACTTGGATTTTCAGTATATCCTATATCACCACGCTGGGCTGTGTGTGGCCTAAAGGTGATGGGAAGAGGTTTAGCATAAGCACGCTTTAATCGTTTGACTACAATTAAGTGTTACAAGTTGTCTTAAAGGTGATTTGATATGCAAGGGTATCAAAAATAACTTTATGAAATAATTGAAGAAAATTATTGCCAAGTAAGACATCAGTACCAGTATTATAAAAATAAAAAGGGGGTATTTAATAAGAAATGAACCAAGTAAAATTATAGGTCTTTGTATTCCTTGATTAATTTCAATAAGTTGGTAAGAGATATCACGACCTTTTATAGGATTCAAAGTGGTATGATATTATTTAGGAAAACAATCTTTTTTACAAAGACATGAGCCTGTGCTACTATCAATATATGCAGCAAAATATTCTGCTTTATAATCTTTATAAGTAATTCCTATAGGAATATAAATACTATAAGAACTGGTCATTTTGGTATGTAAATCATTTTATCATTATATGTGATCTTTAATCCATAAGAAGTTATATCATAAGGTTTTACTTTTTCTAAAAATGTTAATCCAAGCATGATTTCTAAAGTATCATTAGCACCTTCATTTTCAATTAATAATCTAATAGGAATTATTTCTTCTCCAAATTTAATTAGAGTTTCAACATCATCTTCTATTTCATGGATTTCGCCATTAAAATTGGTATATTGGTGAGGGTGATCTAATTTGTGTTTTTGTAAATTTTCACATAATCGATGGCTGATAAAATTTCCATTAGCTCATGTATCTATTAAGATTTTTATTAGTTGAAATATTTTACTATTAAAATATTCTCCTTCTATTTTATAATTTCTTAAAGTATCATCTTTTGCTGTAATATATCTTACTGAGTGTGTTTTGTTAATAGGTAAACGTTTAACTCCTGTACTAGTAAAAGAAAGTCTGGGAGGTATATTATTTGTTAATAAAATAGGTTTATCTCTTAAATCTAATTCTAACGGTCTATATCTAATTCTTCTATTTTATTTAATGATGGTAATTGTTTTTGACATACTTCATTAAATAAATATGGATAATCTATAATTTCTTTTATCTCAAAATATTCTGAATTATGCGTATTAGATATAGCATAAGAGATTGCATAAGTTATCGAATATGGTCTATTACTATTATAAAAGAATTCTGGTCTTTTAAAATCTTGTATTAGGCTTAAAGTTTTATCAAAATCTTTATCATTAATATGATAAGATATCCGAGGATATACATTAAATTTTATTTTACCATATTGTAAATTTCCTCCAAGTATTCCTAGACATGCTTCTTCTTTATTTCTTATCCAATTATCCATTAATGCTAAATCAACAGGAGTATTAATCCTTCTTTGAATGTAGCTATTATAATTATTTGAATTGCTCCTATATGAATCCATCCTAATGTATTCCTAATTTCTGGTTTTATTTTTTGTAGTTTTTCTTGTAGATCTTTTTTAGATAATAAAGGAATAATTATTTTATTATTTGTTAGTGTATTTTCTAAAGCTCTTTCTTGGATATTTAATCCATAAAATAAATATTTTTTCTAGGTTTTAATCCTATTTTATCAAAAATATTAATTTTGAATCTAGAATAATTTGTTAATGAAAATTCTTCTTTTTGTATTTGTTTTAATGTTCTTCTATCTATTAAAATATCTTTTTTGTATTCTCCTGATTCTTCTATTGTTGAATCTATTGCAGGTTCAGGGTTATCTGTTGGTGGTTTTACTATGGTTTCTGGGTTATTCATTTTCTGAAGATCATGTATATTCAGTCTCAATTATAATAAAAATACTTTCATTTGTATTTAAATCTTTAAATTTATTTATATTTATAAAAACTCCTATTTCTATCATTTTTTTCGATATCTTCATCTATTTCAATTTTCTTTTTATTTCTATAAAATTTCTTAGGGCATCTGTTGGTATAATGCCCTAATTCTTTACAATAATAACATCTACACTCTTGAGGGTTTTTCTTTTTTTCTATTATATGTAAGTTTTTTAGGCCTTTGATATTTCTTCTTATAATATATTGTCTTTCTTTTCTTAAACCATATCATAAAAATATCCTCATATTTTTCTTGTATCATTCTTACTGTGGATCTATGTACTCCTGATATGAAAATATGATTTAATCTATTCTGGTAATAAAGTTTTTCTTGTTCTAAAGATGGTATTTGGGAATCTATTTGGTTTATGTCATCTAATAATTTTCTACAAGTTTCACAATTCATTTTAATCTGAAGTATATCCCCTGTCTTCATCATCAATTATATGATCGAGATTATTAATCTGTTCATTGTTATTATAAAATGTAATAGGTATTGTTTCATTTAAATAATTATCCCATTCTTGGTTATAATCATTCTCAAAGTTAGTAAAATCTTCATTAGAGATATAGTTAAGTTCTTCATTTTTACTTAAATTTATATCAATATCAATCGAATTTATATTCTCTATGACATTTATTTCTAGATTTTCTATTTCGAACATGGCTCTAATACCAAATCCGTGGTCCGAATATTGTCAATTTAGAATTAATAAACTTTTTAATTCATTATCTTGAAATATAGTTACCATATCATAATGAAAAAAGGATGTTAAAGATACTAAAATAATTATATATCATTTAAATATCTCATTACATATCCAAATTGCAGAAAATATACATGATGTATAAAATCTAAGCTATACAATACCTTCTTAAAACTAAAAAGAATGATTAAAAACTAATCTTTTAAAGAATAAAAAATATAAGCAATTATTTTACATCTTATGGCTTTTTTGATAAACTAATTAAGTGTTTAAAATTAATTAAGTGCTTATTAAATTAAATGTGTTTAATAATAGATGCTATTAAGTACTTAATTTTTTAATTACATTTGATAACAAATTTTGTTAATCACTTTTTAAATTATATTTGATAACAAATTTTATTAATCACTTAACCGTTTAAAATATGCTTCATTGTACTTATAAATTTTAAGTGAAATTAATGTGACTTAAATTTAAAGTCTGAATATGTGGATTAATTATGCAATGATTATATCATTTTATATATATTTGAAATTTCAATAAAGAAAATTTAAAATAAACATTTTGGAATAAAAAATTATAATAAAAGAATAGTTCATCAAAATTTTTGATATTTTTATTTTTTAAAAATAAAATTAATTAAAAATTATATAATTACAAATTTATCAAACCCTAAATATTTATTGAAAGGTATTGTTAAATAAAATTAGTATTGATTTTTTGTCGACAATAAAATTTTTTAATATTTTATTTTTATTGATGTAACATTTCTAAAAATTATGAGAGAAACTTTTTTTAACATTTTTTAGCAAAAAAGTAAATATCAATTTTTGAGATTTAGAGTTTAGTGATAATATTCATCACATATTAATTAATTCAATCTTTAAATTCAAATTCAATCTTCACACTCTAGATTTCAAAATTCAAAATTTTAATATTTCAAACTTTAATTTTCAGAATTCAATTTTATCAAACGGACCTTTAGCTTAAAATAAGGGAAATGAGTGAGTGGTGAAAAGAAATCATCGAGTAATATTTTCCCAGTAGAAAATTAAAAATGGAAACATGTGTGATTCAAAATGGAATGTGATTACAATTGAAACCAAGTTAGACTCATAATAAATAAACTAGGATTTTGAGTGATTTAGCTTCAGGATCTGATCACCTTGTTACTTAAGATCATATAGTTGAAAAGAAACTGCACCAATGTAATATATATGGAGCTTAAATCAGCATCAGGAGAATGAAATGTAAACTTTTATCATAAGAAATTTATGAAGTCTTAAAATACATTCAATTTTATCATCAATTGGGGCATTTGGATGAAACATAGAGAGAGCATATAATTATTTCAATCTTTAAATTCAAATTCAATCTTCGCACTCTAGATTTCAAAATTCAGAATTTTAATATTTCAAACTTTAATTTTCAGAATTCAAATTTATCAAACGGGCCTTTAGCTTAAAATAAGGGTAAGAATTTTAATATTTCAAACTTTAATTTTCAGAATTCAAATTTATCAAACGGCCCTTTAGCTTAAAATAAGAGTAATGACAAAGTGGTGAGAGATAGGAGTTTTAATATGAGGAAGTAGCATGATAATATGTAAGGGTTAATTTGAAAATTTTGTTTTGAAGAATGTTGCATTTCGTAAAAGTAGTATTGAATTTAATGAACAAATAAATAGAAATAACTTTATCTTGACAACTTAATGACTCGTATTCATCATATAACACATCCACTAATAAAAATAAGGCAATAGATAAAAAAAAAAATTCAATTCAACATTAGTAGGGTAGTTAACTTTTGTAATAAAGTTGCTTATTTTTTAGTAGTGAATATATATTTATATAATTATTCACCACTAGTAGGCGATAATTAACTTTTGTAATAAGTTTGCTTATTTAGTACATGTATTATGTTTTAATTAGAGGGTGTATAACTTATAAACTACTAGACTAAATACTAAATCTAAATATTTTATTCGTACATAATTGAATATTTATATATATATTTTTATGATATTTAAAATTGAATGTTCATAATAGTTATATATATTATCTAAATTTTTATTAATAACCTCTTTAAAAAAAATTATGTTCCACTAATTCCACCACTAATATCTTTTACCTTTGGATTTAGCAAGCTCGGACTAGGTTTTAAACTAAAAAATTTTCACTTTTTCTTCACTTTTTCTATTTTAAGCCTCACTTTTTTTTTAAAATATAATTTATTTTTTATTTCTAATACAATTCAATTGAAACAAAAATTTAATTCAAATACGCATAAACTCTCTGCAAATATGTAGATAGATTGTGTCAAATAACAGGGGCACGTTCGGCATTCGACCCCGAGCCTGGGAAGCTACAAAGCTTGCAACAAAAGAGAATTCCCGGTACCACGAGCGGTGTCTATCTTTTCCAAAGATTTTAGGGCCTGGGACTTGGAGAAAGTTAACAAAGTAAATTAATTTGAACCGGAAAATCAAGATGGACGGAGTTATATCTCCGGCCGATCAGCAGAGTCTAGTCTCTTCCTTTCTCGAAATCGCAGTTGGCCAGAGCGCGGAGACTGCTCGTCAATTTCTGCAGGTACTGAAAATTTCATTTTTTTCGGTGATATAGTTTTAGTACTTGCATTTATAATCTAGTGCTGCAAGAACGTATCTTTTAGCTAAAAATTCAATTTTTGTCCGGTACGATTTTTTCTTAGACAAATTATTGTTATTATTTTGGAAACTTCCAGTTCTTTCTCTGATCCGATGATGTGCCCTACTTGAATTGTGAATCAATGCGGGAAAAAATTATGTTTTTAGCTGAAAACTCCCCTTTTCGCTGGGTTTGCTTTGTTTCTTCAATAATAGGTTTTTCATTTGTTAATGTCTCATCCGGAGCGGTTTTTACCATAGATTTGAGTAATCTGACTGGCATGTCCAGTTGGGACTTGCTTTGAGAATGTTGTCTTGATTGAATTATGTGCAATGGTGACTGGACTAAGGAGCTTAAACGTTCGCTTGAAGATAAGTTTAGTTAGATAAATAATTCCCAAGTACTATCTTCTTTCTTTTTTTTGGTGGGGTGGGGTTGAATCCCTAGTAGTATTCGAAGAATTCTTATTTGAATAAGCCAATTTTAGGGTTACAGATTTTGGACTGGATGAAGCTAGTAGTTTGCTTTCTCGTGTACTCTTTTGTGCAGTCTTCCTTCTTATCATGAAAAAATTATCAGTGGGTATCAAACTAGTCTGAAATGGCAAACTAGAAGAGAAAAGTACGTGAAGACTTCGGACTCACATCTCTCTTAGCTCAGGTTCTCAATTTTGGATATTGGAATAGGATTTGTTGCCCCTGAATGATCTTATTTTCAGATTCAGTGTGTTACTCCATAATATTTTGTGCATGGCCAGAATTGCTAAAGGGCTTGAGGAACCAAGTATGTGCACCAATAGGTTAAATCTGTAGGGCTTGAGGAACCTAGTATGTGCAGTAATCGGTTAAATCTGTAGATGTTTGTGAACATGTGGACTGAATTCTTGTTTCAATTTTTCCTTTTTAAATTTTAATGTGGGTCAGGTTGGAGGATGATTGTAGACAATTGATTTTGCTCTACCTATTGCTGAATTGCTAGTAATTTATGATCATGATGGACCTTTTTCTGTGTTTTTTTAACTATATATGCCACTTCATATGCTGATTTTTTGTTGCTTCTTTTATATTTTCAGTCATAGTAAGGTATCCTAGCTTTATGCTATTTAAGTGAATGGGAATTGCAGTAGCTATGCTGTTTAAAATGGAGCCTTTTGCTTTTTGCATTTGTCTAAGCTTTATCGTAGCTTGAAGTCTTGACCATGATGCTTCGGCATAGGTTCATTAGGATTGTTTATGACTTAAACCTATTTGGGGTTGAGGTCAAATTCGAGCTTGAATGTCATTTAATCTATTATGTGATGTTATTCATGTGGCTATCTCTTAAATATTTAAAGTGTGAAACTAACTACACAAGCTTAATAAAGCGTGAAGAACTTTTTAGACAACTTCACTAACGCTGGAGCTTGGTGCAACTGCACTAAAGCTAGAATTGAGTTGGATAAAGCTTCACTCGAGCAAAAACTTGAGCTTTTGCAAGCTGCTTGTTAACAACTTGATTTGTTGACACTTCTTCTATTGATCTCCTGTGAATTCTGGTTCAAAATTAAGTACTGAAAACATCAAAGCATTACATCGAATTTCCTTTGCTATGATATTCCTGGATTTACTTAATCCCATATTGTTTTGATAAAAAGCTTAACTTGGATAATGCAAAATCGAGGGATTTGATTAGAACTTGCAGCTTTCTTATATGTCTTTATTTCATTTTCATATCAGGTAGAGGTACATAGTGAATTGGGTTCGTTATTGATCGGTTGAAGTTACTGGATCCATGATTGAATTATTGGAGCTTTCGATGTAGAAACTAAGAGGATAATGAGGAATTACTTGAGAAACAGTTCCATGGGAGGTTACTTCCCTCTTAAGGAAGGCTTCTAGGTGTTTGTAAAATGGGGAGAGCTCAAAATATGATTATAAAAAATATCAAAAAATTATAAGTCCCCTTCCTATTACAAGATAGGTGACTTTATAGGAAGGCAACAATTGCACTACAATGATGAAAAAGACAATAATACCCTTTCTTAGAAAACTCAGCAACCATAGACAGCTATAGATAAAATAAACCTCTCCTAACACTTTTGGAAAGAAAAAATTCAAGAACTATTCATGTCATCCTTGTGCATCACTTTCTTTGATTCAGTAAACTTTGATCATAGTATTAATAGAAATTTAGTTATTATGGCAAAGAAAAGGATCAATACTGGAGAGATTAAGAGGCCAATTGGATTAGAATTACACATTAATCAATCAATCACATAGAGTGATTACTAAAAAAATTCTGTAATCCTTACAAGTGGTCTAATTTCCCTGGTCTTGCTTATGCTGGGCGACTTAAATTCAAGGAAACCAGGTAAACTGGAAGAATCGTTGTTTTGCCTGTCTTAATAACAATGAACTTCTCCCCCATATATCTATGCAGATTGCTGTTTTTCTTTCTGGAGCTCAGAATTCTAATATTACTTGGTTCACGTGAGAAATGAACAAAAATAGCATGTGAAAATTTGAAGCTAATCTGATTCAATTAGTGAGACCCATTAGCTTCAAGCTTGAATATTCTTCAGTACTTAATCCAAAATCTGGAGCTTGCTGATCTCAAAATGTCTCACATGACTCTCATCTTCATTAGCTGCATGGTGAGAATCTTAATCTTTTAAGCTAAACTTATGGAGAATAATTTTGGACTAATGTCCTATACAATGAAACCTTCAATTTAGTATTTGCCAGTCCAAGATGGTTATTAAGATTGTAGACTTTATTTGGGTTTGCTGTGGTAGATATAAACTGAGCTTTATTGCTGATGGACTTTACTAGTGTGCTTTATAGCCATTCATTAATTTGGCGGGCTGTTTATTCAACTTCCGTAAGATATTTAGACAAGTTTGACCTATAAATGATACAAGTGATATGCTCCATATTAAATGATACAAAATTTTCTTGTTAGGAAACCTAGTAGTGAAAGATATTTTCATCTGAGAACTCCTCTTTTTTACGTTTTAGATCTAAGAACTAAGCTTCCTAGCACCCACACCCACAGAGGAAATATTATTATTATTATTTCGCTTTTGTTTTCTCTTGAAATTGTTTCTTTCTCTTGACGTCCATATTCAGCTTAGACTTTGCCAATTAGGCAGCTGTAGGCAGCCACTAAAACACTGCTCTTTGTCTTCATTTAAAAAAAACGACCTTTTTCCATGCTTGTCTAATTTAACTAGCAATTACATCCAAAAGCAGATTTTATACTTTTTATTTGCTGAAAGCAAGATCTTAAAGATTGAGTTAGTTAGTTTCATAGGTCTATATTCTGGACTATAGATTGATCTTATTTTTGCCACGCTTATAGTAATCAAAAAGCCCTTTACTGATTGTTTTCTTAGAGAATAAGGCTCGCTATATAGTGCATTGTTATATTCTTTTACACAACAATGTGCCACAGGTGTTATTATAAATAATACACATTTGTAATATCCGTCTTCTTGTCAGCATCTCTACCTAACCCCCAGCACCCCCACAACCCCGCCCAAAAGGAAAAAAAAAGAAGAAGAAGAAATATGGAAGAAAAATCTTTAAAATGTGTATCTTGCACGAGTGTTGTGAATAAAATTCAGAGAGATAATATCTACACAGATACCTTCTTCATCTAACTTTTGGTGGTTTTCCAATACTTGGGGCACCTCAATTTCTTTCCTCCTCTTTCCGGATAAGGTTAGAAAGTTTGATATTGACGTATGTTAAATTGAGTTCATTTTCTTTTAAGCAGGCCACTAGTTGGAAGCTTGAGGAGGCTATTCAACTTTTCTATGTAGGAAATGAGGTTGGGACTACCACATCATCCTTGCAGTCTCCACATTTGGAAAGTGATTTGCCCCTGGCTGATCCAAACTTGAGGTATGCTGGAAGAATCTACATCACCATGCAACCATGCTTGAAGTTTCTTCTCTTTTTTCTAAAATTTACTCTATGAAGTAAATGTTTACACAAGCATGGTCTGTACTGGAATTGGCATCATATAGTAAACGTGTTAAAAAAGAGATTAATTGTTTCATCCACCATTTGTGTTTATCTGGAGCTTTCTTAATTTTCTATTTAATATTTCAGTGAATCCAGAAAAGAGTTGGGAGGTGTAAATTTCAGAGATGAAGATGGAGACGGAGATGGAGATGGAGATGATGTCCGGCCTCCTTTACCAGTAATAAGGGATGTTCTGTATGATAATCCAAGGCCTTTTGGGTATGTCATTGATCTTTTCACTCTTTATACAGTTTTTGCTGGTAGTCTGGATGTTAAAAACTATCGAGCATCAAGAATAAGGCGTCTGCATTATTTCATTTCTGTAGTTTGAATATATGTGTGGGTACTGGGTGATTCCTTGGGCTTTTTATCAGCAAAAATGGGATTTCACATGAAAAGTTTTGTTTGCTTAAAATTGTTATTTTATGCGTTCCTATGTTGATGGTTTGACATCAATGAAACACAATACATTAAGCCTTCTTACGGTGATTCCTTAGCTTGACATCAGTGAGATTGAATAGATTAGGTTGTCTTCATAAAGATTTATATAAGAATTTAGTTTCTATCCTTTCTGGTTCCTGATATCCTCTTGGGTGTTAGAGGATAACTTTTGTAACCTTTTCCTGTCTCTTACTATCTTTGCTTGGTTTAGTTGGATTTTTTATTATTTGTGAATACTGAGGTATGGATATTTTCATAGTTTCTTGATCTTCCACACATATGTTGGCAAAGATCACAGATTTTTTTGTCCCTTAGATCCATACATATTTCACAGAACTGAGTTGCACATGACCCACAGCAAAGGAAATTAGCTTTACAGCCAAATTCAGCTATCAGGTGTTGAAGTTAGAAGGACTACGAGCTATACAACCTTTGGATGCTAGCTTATAAGATGACTGGATAAGAATTGTCTCACACTCTTTCATCGCCAATTTTGGTTTTGATATTTTATTGTGTCTTGATGTGCCTGATCTTTTGCGTGTGGATTTTCTTAATTGTCTTCTTTCTTTTAGTGGGTCGAGTATGGGTGGTTCATCTCATGAAGCTCATTCAGTAGTTCCCTTCCGCAATTTTGAGGAGGAAATGAAACGTTCTGGTGTTTGGGAAACAGATAATATTTCCTCCTCTACTGTAGATAGCTCCCGGGATAATCTTGCTTCTCTATACCGTCCTCCATTTGCTTTGTTGTTCCATGGACCTTTTGAAAAGGTAAAGGTGCTTTATCTTTTTGGGAAAATCTTCTTGTTCAGTTTCTTTTCCTGCAGTAGAGTGTTTTTCTCTTTTGCGGTGTTCTTTGTTTTTTAGTTTTCCTTTTGGTTTTTACCCTTGACTTCTAGGCTTTGATAACTTTTACCTTGATTTTAGTAAATTAGGAAAGTTAGAGAAGCTTTTCTGTTGCATAATAGTGGATATGAAAGAAGGCTTTTGGTTACCAAAAACTAGTGTCCTCGGAGAACCTTAATGTTGATTGAATTGTTTACCTTTCTACTTTTGTTGTGAAGCAGGATACGTAACCTTTAGTAAGGCCGGTAGTATACCTTGAAAGTTGGAGTCATAGTTGTGGTTAGGATAGTATAACTTGGACTTCTGAAAGATGACACTTCTTAGCTTAAACTTGACTTCTATTTCTTTACCATAATAATTTGCAACAATACTTGGCTACCAATTTGATTTTGCTGAAAGTTCTTGATTTAGGCAGTAGTTTTCTGTTTGAACTGTGCTTAAGCTCTATTGTTGACAAACACTATATCAAATTAATAGCTAAAAATTAAGTATCAAGTTTAATTTTTGTTTGCTGGATGCTTTATACTGTATAAACAGATTCATTAAAGGAGTCACCGCTGTTTTGACCGTAATGTTTTTCTATTTGCATGTTGATCGCCTTAATTTGATAGCTATATCAGGTGGATGGTGTAATGACATTTTTGGATTAACAGATTGGTATAACATTTTAGTCACATATGGTTAGAATGCTTTCTCACCTTTTTTTTTTTTTTTGGAAGATTGCTTGGAAGACTTGGATAACAAGGCTTAACTGTGTATCATGTCATTCTAGTTTAGGAGATTGAAGGCATTCTTTAACTTAAAATATTTATGATGTACGATATGATATTCATAAATGGCGAATTTGACAAAGTTAGAGCTTTTGTTAGCACTTTTGATTTTTGAATTTGAAGAATACACGTTTTTCACTTTCACTATCTCGTTAGTCAATGGATATAGGGAATGCTGAATTGTTGATCCAATTTCACGTTTGGGTGTTCTTCACATCAGGATTGGCTTTTAATGAATGAATTAGCTAGCCTGAGAAATATTGCTGATGGACATTCTTGTAGATGAAGGGAAAAAAAAAATAGTGTAATTTTGAGTATCGTTTGGATCCAGAGGAAGAGGAGTTTGTAGAATTGTAGCCATGATTTTATGGAGTTTTGGCAATATTTCAAGTAATATTGTTGTCCTTCAAGTCAATCCTTAGAGATCCCACTATTCTCTCTGGTCCAGAGTCATTTCAAGAGCCAACTCAATTATGTTCCTCATTCTGCCTAACCTTCTTACCCACGATTTCTATCTTCATTTTCTCGTCTTCTCCACATTTAAACAAGAATCATGAACCAGTTAAATCTAACCTGTTCTTTCTTTTTTGACTTTTCTGTCCGCCATTCCTTTGTGCTATATACGCCTTATATGCACAGATATAATAGTTATGCATGCATATGCAACATAAGTAACAAATAGGAAAATCATCCTGAGTCATTTCAAGAGCCAACTCAATTATGTTCCTCACTCTGCCTAACCTTCTTACCCACGCTTTTTATCTTCATTTTCTCGTCTTCTCCACATTTAAACAAGAATCATGAACCAGTTAAATCTAACCTGTTCTTTCTTTTTTGACTTCTCTCTCTGCCATTCCTTTGTGCTATATACACCGTATATGCACAGATATAATAGTTATGCATGCATATGCAACATATGTAACAAATAGGAAAATCATCCAGGATGATTATTTGACTGCAATGCCTTCTATGATTTATTTAGCTTAAGTTTTTCATTTAGATTGTTAATTTGATTACCTGCACTTTGTCCAATATATAGTGTGGTAGAGGGAATTAGTTCTCACCTACTACAGCCAGCAACATCAAGTTATAAAGTTTTATGATTTCTCTTCGGTGATGACTGGAGAAGGGTAAAGGTGTTGGACTTAGATCATGACTGGAAGAGCTTGGATTTTATAATTTCTAATTTAGCCTTCTCCCAGAGAGGATGTGCTTGGTATTTTGGAGTTTGCTCACAAAGAAACAACTATTGCTTCAATTATAGCATCAATCTTGCGATAGTAGAGGCCAGGTGGAGGATCTTGATGTTCTATGTGCGTGATGATTCCCACTCTCCTTAGAGTTGTTAAATTAGAAGATTTTAAGAGAATAAAGCAGGAGAATATTAAAGAGAAGGTGAGAGAAGAGGGAAAAAACTGGTTGGTTCTTGGGGTAAGTGTTGGAACCATAAGGAGAGAGAATAAGAAGTCCAACATTGATGGGAATAAGTGTGACCCCAAAGACTGGCAAAGAGCTGGCTGTTGCTAATTAAATGTGGAAAATATTGGACGTTGTAGAAATGTGCTGTTGAAGGTGGAAGTTAATGCAGATAGATGGTCATGTAAACAACAATTTTAAATGTTAGTTCAATAAGCGTCGAAAGTTTAATTTTGAGACAGAACTTATGGTCAATTCATGAGTAACTTAATTTTTCTAGCAATGTAAATGCTGCAGTATCAAAAAGACTCTATGAAGCTCCCAGTAGTAAGAAAGATCCCTCTCTCTAAACATAGCCTAATTTTTTTCTTCAGTTACTACTTTTGGCATGCCACTGTTTTCCATCAATGTCACCAAGATGTCACCAGCCAGAGATACATGGTGGTCTGCAAGTGGTTTTAAATATTGCACTTCGCTCTCTTTTCTACCATTGACTGTGAAGCAAATTGCTTTGTCTTCTAGACCACATCCAATTTATTAGTGAGACTCTTATTTATCCAATTCGTCTCTTTCGTATTTCATTCTTCTTTGTAGTACATAAGTAGGCTACTTCAGTAAACTTCGCTTCATCTACTTCAGTTTTAGCAGGGTTATGAAAATACATGAGAAGCAACCGGGCATATTGTATGTGCCAATTGTCATTTAGCTAATAAGCCTGCGGATGAGGTACCACAAGCAGTACTTGGAAAACCTGGGTTACAAGAATAGATCCAGTTTCTTTATTGTGAAAGGGTTAATTACTTTCATGCATCAACCGTAATAGAACTGTTCTTCCATATATTTTGTAGGTCAAGTTTGTGTCACAAAATCCTTTCTCCAATTAAGTTGTTGACATGCTTATCAGAAGCATATATCTCTCTTTTAGGACATACTAGTACGCTTTTGTAGTAGTTTGTTTGGACTGACTAGCCTTTGAATCATCCAGATACCTGCTCTCTTTCATTCATTTTCATGCACTATTGTACTTTAAGTGATAAGTTTGCTCATGTTTTTATGCAAAGCTATGATTTATTGCAATTCTTATGGGCTGAAGTACTAAAACATTTGGAGCTGTGTGATCTTTACAAATTGTATATGCTCCTGCTACTATCATATAACTTATGATTGATATGGTTGATATCGACCTTCCGTTCTGGAAATCAAAAGAGTGGGCTGTTGCAGTCAACCATTTTTATGGGGTTCAAGTGTCTGTTACTAAAGACATTTACATATACAGGAGTGTAAAAGATTCTCAGCCTTTCAAGTTCTTCCTACCAACTAAAAAGAATAAATGAATAAATAAAAGTGAACGATAGTATCAATACAGTTTTCTGTCCGTCATTATCTACAAATTATAAACATTGGAAAATGCCTCAACTAACTCTTTTGTTTCAATTATACCTAGAGGATATTCCAATTTTATATCTAAAATGACAAGGTCTAAGTAACTTGTCTGGCTAATGGCTTCAGAATAAAGGGTTTCTGATTGTCTGACTGCAAATCTTTCTAAACTATAAAAAGAGGATGCTTCTTTGAGACTTTGTCAGTGAACGGCTGCTTTCCTGTGTATTGAAAAAGAAGTGCTTTTTAATGTTAAAATTGTCCTAAGTCTTTCTAACATATAAAATCTTTTGTTTCAGGGTAGAGGCTGTTAGTACTGCTTTATTCAGTTAAAATCTCAGGGGATTACAAGTGAACACGAAATCTTTACCCTCCATTTGGGTTGAGGGAAGCGGAAGGAGAGGAGAGGAGAGGAGAGGATTTAGAGGGATTAAGATTCTAGTGTTTAGATGGTTTTCTTATGAGAGAAAGGAAAGGATTGGGCGGAAAAGGGAGGGATTGACTTTTGGTATTAAAATATAAGTTTTCTTTCCATCCAAAAGCGGGCTTAAATGGAGGGAAAGGAGAACAACTTTGATGAGTTTTTTTACAATGATTAAACTACCCTTGTCCTAAGATTCTTATACTTAATACTCTCTCCGTGCCATTTCTGTTGACAGTGTTTGACCGGGGCACAAAGTTTTGCAAAAGTTTGAATTGCATTGTTAAAGAAATATACTACAATAGAAACTAAGAAATATGTGTCCCAACATCAATTCTAGATATGTAAAAGTAATATATAGTGGGGATAATAATTGATTCATAATATGTGATATATTAAATTAACATATTTTCTTTTATGGAGGAGTCAAATATTTTGGGACATCCCAATATATAAGAAGGGCATTTGAAATGTGATGGAGAGAGTATAAGAACACGGATAAAAATGTAAATAATGGGGTATCCCTCCATCCCATTCCATTAACTATCCGAACACAATAAATATTTAATCCTGTCCTTCCCTTCCCTTCCCTTCCCTTTCCTTTCTTCTGGCTTTGATTGCTCTTCTTCCATTTCTCTCAATCCAAATGGAGGGTTATACTCCTACCCTGATAACTTCTTTTTCTCTTATTTCCCTCTAAAACTAAGATATTTACAATACAGTTCTGCATTGTCTTTAAAATGATTGCCTGGATTAGTCAAGCCTGGGTCTAGACACGATTGAACACAAGTGTTAATAAATGTTGAGAGTCGTAATTGAGGGGTAAAGTATGATCCTGTAAAAGATCTTTTTCTATTTTTTATTTTTTTGAAAAATATTACACTGGTAGTATATGAAATATAAATTCTACTCTTAATGTTAACTGTAAGGTGTAAGCACTTAGGAGTAATCTGTTAAAACTAATAGACGTAAATGGTCCTAGTGTGTAATTTAGCCACCCTTTATAACTGGTGCCTATGATTTGAACTCGGCAAGCAGCTTTCTTGAATAGTTTATGGCACAAGACTTTTGAAATGCATAGCTAGGCATTGTGTTGATTTCCGTCTTACTCTTGTAACAAGGGAAGAAGAACCATAAACTTGTTTGTTTATTTTGTCTGATTTATGTTGAAAAAACTGGAATATCTCTGATTTTCTGTTTACAAGTTTTTGCTTCTTTTTCCTGTTTAACAGAGAATTTTTTCCATTCAGGCAAAAGATGCTGCAAGAATGCAAAACAAGTGGCTTTTGGTAAACTTGCAATCTACTAGAGAATTCAGCTCACATATGGTAGAGTTGTCAGACCTTCTTATTCTCTTTTCCATGTCTCCTAGTTGAACATTTTTCCTTGGCGCCGTCTTGACATATATTTTTGTTTTTATGAAGCTTAATCGTGATACCTGGGCTAATGAAGCTGTTGCGCAAACTATTAAATCTAATTTCATATTCTGGCAGGTTTGTTTCTTTTCCTTTTCCTGTTTCTTTTTGCCTTTTGCCTTTTCTTTTGGGTATTTTTTTGAGTGTTTTGTCATAAAAGTTTTGGTCTGCTGATGTAGTGGTTCTAATAAAACTCACATGATATCAAAATTTTAAATGCATAAACTACATCGCCGGAAGATCGATGGAAAGATAGGTTTTTTGTTTTATAGATTGTGTATGGTTTTGATATTGTGGTGTCTAAGCTGGAGATTCAATATACTTGCGGAGAAAAGCCCATAAGGCATAGGCTAACTAATTAGTTAATACAAGCTGTGAGCTTAAAAGACCAGATTACCCTTAGAAGTAAAGCGCTCAAAACAGAAAATAAACTGGCACTTAATTTTCTAGATCAATTCCAACGTATACAGCAAATGTCCCAACAGATCTTGGTTCTTAGGCTCACCAAATATATTCAAACTGTTACTTCCTTTTTCTCTTTCATTTCCAATTTTCTATTGCCTTTCATAAACACACTTGTTTTGCTTGTATAGAAAGTCTTGGTTAAACTTGTCTGGTCATCTTGTTCTTGTCATTTTCTTTTATTTATGTGTGTGCAATATTGTTTCATTATGTAGCTGTATGCCTAGATGAGTAGGAAAAATTGTAATAATCCAACTTGCAGTATGTGATTTTGGATCTTGGTCTTAGGTTTCATCTACAAGCCAAGCCTGCTTTTGTCTTTCATAACTCGATCCTTAGCTAACAATGTGTACATGGTTTTCTTTTTGGGTATGCCAATTGGTTGTGTTTTGTAAGCCAAATGTATACTTTGTCGTGTGACCTTTAAATATCATGTTTTACTGGTCAAGTTATTGTATTTCCTAATTCAGGTAATCTAGGATTGTTTTGTAGACGTAGTCTCTGCATCCTTCATTAGATTGCATGCATGAATTTGAACCAATTAACCTAATGGGTGTTTATTTAGAGACTGATAAACTTGCTTCTTTCTCTTTCTTTTAGGGAAAAATTCAATCTGAGCTTTTACTAATTTTTTCACAATTGCATGCCAGCTTCATTGCCTTCCATGCACGTGTACTAAGGTTTTTTATGGAAAGTTGTCAAACTTAATGGACATGCTCGAACTTTGAATCAATTTTGATTGCCATATTGATGAAGATGGGCATACGAATTTTAGATAGCTATTAGAGAAGATCTAAATTCAGGACTGCAATGTCACAGATTAATGGAACTACATATGGTAAAATGAAGTTTTCCCCTATTTTTCTATAAAGGATCTTGTAGGTGTTGGTTTTGCTATCCATTTCTCAATTTGGATCTTATGCTTATAGACTATGTTTGGGTTGAGGGAAGGGAAGAGTTGGGGAGAGGATAGGGTGTTTATCATGTTTGGGTAGCTAATAGGAGAAAAAGGAAAGGAGAAACTATCAATTTACATCATTATCCATACTTTCAGGTGAATACTATTTTCATATAAGGTTGCTTTAGTCACTAAACAAAGTTCAGTGAAGCCAATCCCTTCCCCCTTTGTCACGTTTGGTACACTAGAATTAATGGAGGGAAATTGGGATTGGAATCCTTTCTTCGTCTTATTGCTTGGAAGGAAAATCTAGAACGGAATAGTGATTCGTTTTCTGTATTTGGAAAAACTATTATTCAATGTCAAAACGGAATTGAATTTAGCATGATTTGACTTAATTGCCCTGCCAAAATATGTCGACATTAAGCCAAACTAAATATACTGTCCACTAACTCTTGCTTGAATAACATTTACACTAAAACTCCAAAAATGTCAGATATCTATTTTAAATATCATAAGTTTTGTATTACGTAGCCATAAAAATAGCTTTCATTTTAGATCAACATAAATGGAGAAATACCGCCAATATAAATAAAATAGTTATGAAACTATCATCTTCACTCAGTTCTACTTGCTCAATGTCATCAATTTTAAAGAAAATTTGAACATTGTGATTAAGGGGAGGGTATAACAATTGTGAAATTCAGAGACGGGCTAGGTTGTTATGCCTCTTTCTCGGGCAGCACAATTAAGAGAAGGGTGGTTGGTCGCCAAATGTTTATTTAGTTTTCCGACTTTCCTTGGATAGGCCTTCCTTAAGTTTCAGTGTAGAAAGGCTCTTCCCACTTTTTCTTAGAATGGCATTTCCTTGGAATGACCTTACCTACTTTAATTTTACTAACCAAACGTTGGAATGGAAAGAGAAGTTGGAAAAGTCATTTCATTCCATTTGATTCTAGCATGCCACAAGTATTGTTAGTTTCTACCTGCTTTTGGATGGAAACCGTTGACTAATTCTAATCCCTTCGTTGTCCTCCCTTCCCTTCCTTTCCCTTTTCCTCAGAAAAAATAATCCAAATGCCTAAAACTGTTTCCTTTCCTTTCAACTCCTTCAAACCAAACATAGTGCTAATGTTCTGGGGCATCTCCACAATTATATGCCTGTTAATCTTATGTCCTAACTAACTGATATTGTGTTGGAATGGTACTTCATGTTGATCATGCCGTTTGTAGCAGAAATAAGAAAAAGGTTCAGCAAATAGCACCAAATAAAAGATTGATGAAGATGAGCAGCAACAATAACAGAAGCTCTTAGGATTTCTCCCAAACCCAAACAAGGCTCTAATAGTTGACTTAAAAATGGCTTTTATATCTAAAAAGGAGGCTCTAGAAATTTGGTAGAATAAAGCTCAAATCTACTTGCATCAGAGAGGGACTATTTAGGAATCTGAGCACAACAGCCACCACACCCCCCGCGGTGCAAACCGCAAAACCCAAAACCACAAACACCCAACCATAAGAAGATTAATAACCTTTGGCACTGCAGCAGGGTGATTGCAGTTAAACTGGCTTACTACAAGTTGCCAAAACAACCTAGACGCTAGTTCCTAGACTAGAGAAACAACCACGCAATTATTGCTCTATAGTTGTACAACAACTAAAAATATCTTCAATGGTAATTTGTTCTCAAAGTTTTTTTTCCCCACTTTGCTCAGTTTGGTTCCTTATGAATATTTATTTTTTCTTTGACCATTTTAGTCCCTCACAAATATTTTTAACTTTTTCGGTCGTTGAATGTTCCCCTAAACCATTTTGTCCTACAGTATTAATGTATAAAATTATACTAAGGATCCAAGATGGACAGATAGCCATTTCTTGAGGGATCAAGACAGTCGAAGAGAAAAAACTTTAGGGACCAAAAAAAATTGAAGATATTTGTCAGGGACTAAAATGGTCAAAGAGAAAACTTCAGGGACCAAAAAAGTTTAAAATATTCTAAGGGACCAAAAAAGTCAATGAAAATAACTTTGGGGACAAAAATAGCATATTTTCTTATCTTCAACTCTAATATTGTATATGATCTTCCAAATCTCCATCTGCTCCGCTCTCTTACATCAGTTGGGATTCTCATTGGGATTCTCATCCACCAGTTAGTTGCTCACCAAGAGTGGTTCTAGTTGTATACATTAATTTTTCTGGTAGTCCGATTTTTTGTAAACGCATTGAAGCTTGTTCTATTGTGCTTAAAGCAACCTTATTATAGAGTGTAAAGGAAGTATTGGTTGGATCCTTCTAAGCTTTCTCATCTTCTGCTCTTCTCTCTCTCTCTCTCTCACACACACACACACACACACACCCCACCCCCATGTTCTGCTCTCTGGATTTTTTCTTCTTCCAACTTTAGAAATTGATTCAAAAGGTCTATTTGTTCTCTTCCTTAAACACTTGATCCAAGCAGCAGAAATTAAGACTCGAACTTCTCAACTGCATAATTTTATTTTATATAGAATCATATACTCTTTTTTACATCCCAGTTCAGCTTATCCATTTAATAAATATACTCTCTCAGGGTCATAACCATTTGGTCTATTACCTTGTAATTGCTTCTGCTATAGATGGTTCCATGGGTGAGTTAGCTGGAAAATTACTTATTTGAAAAGGTGTTTGGTAATCAATTATAATACTTTTCGTTTTACAGCTTTGATAGTCAAAAGTTATTCCAAAGAAACAACTTAAGGGTCACTTATCAAAAAATATTTCCTTTTCTTTTAGCTTTGGGAAGAACAAAGAAGAAATTAAAATAGATCAAAGAAGCTTTTAGCTTAAGAAAAAAAGAAAGTTGAAAGCAACGCACTATGTGTTCAAGAACATGCCAAAAAAGATTCAGGATGTGTTGGATGATGTACAGTGCTGGTCATGAGGATGTACTATGTTGTTTAAATGTCAAGCTGCGAAACTGTGTAGACAAGTCATCTGACTGCCCAAGAAATGGTTGGATCTTTTATCATTGCTAATAGTAGACTGGGCTAAACATAAGGTCTATTAGGTTGTTGAATCACGTGTCTTGGGCTAGAGTCAGAAAATTGGATCATATGGTGGCCAAGATTGGTATTTCTGTTAGATAAAATTTAGTAACTTCCTAAAAATGGTTTATGGTTTCTATATTGGTTCCTAAATTTAATGTTTTTGTTGGATTTTTGAAGTCTCATGATTCCATGAGAATTATGTTGGTCCTTTTCAATCCATGCATATGACCTTTTCAAGGTTATTAAAAAAAGAAATAAGAAAGAAACATGAGTTTATTGAAGCTACCTAGGTTCTTTGACCAGCTACACATTTAAACTCAATCAAGTGTAGCGTCTATCTAAAAATGGATAAGAATCAAGTTCTTGCAACTATTAGTTGTGTGCAAAATTGGTTGATGTATTTTTTGACTGTGGATTTTGTTTTTTTTTTGTTTTTTTTTGGTTATTGTTATTGTTATCGCTTTGTGTTTTTAATATCCTTTTCATTTTCTAACAGTATTCTACTATATCATTACATCTCGGGTAATAAGGTAGCATGAACTCTCATGTGATGTATACAAACCCCGCTGAGTTGTCAAAAGGCTCTGAAAGCAGCAGACATTAATTGAAACATGTACTGGACAGTTTATGAAGAAATCTTCTGTTTGGGATGGATTCTATAACTTGTGATGAATGTCAGATCTGATCGAGTGTTTTCTTCTATTTCAAGTTTAATTTGTGTTTGCCATTGAGATGTCATGTTGTTTTAGGTAGAACTCTCCTTATGGCATATACTACTAATTATTACCTAACATGGTAGTACAAATCATTAATAATGATTAAGCTAGTGAACTTGAGTTGGTCTATTGCTTCTCAATCTGCATTTTAGTTTCCTGGGTCTTGTGCATTATTGGCTAAATATTGATGGCAACAATAGGGAGTAAAATCTGCCAAAGACTTGCTAATTCATTTAAATTAGTTTTTCTTGGTCATCTATTTAGGTTAACAGTTCTAAATTATTTACTAAATAGGATCAAGTTTTTGTATTTATCTCTCTTGCTAGTAGATTATTTGTTTAATTGCTCTGGATTTTCCCTGTCCTTTATCTTACCCTTGGAACATGTCTTCTCGTTTAACTGCTTACTTCATTCTTCTGTTGTGTTCACAGGTATATGATGATTCAGAAGAGGGCAGTAAAGTATGTACGTATTACAAATTAGATTCTATTCCTGTTGTGATGGTGATTGATCCTGTCACTGGTCAGAAAATGCGCTCTTGGCGTGGTATGGTTCAGCCAGAAAATTTTCTGGAGGTATTTCGTTTACGGCTCATATCAAATTTTGAGCTTACAAAGCAAATTTAGCTTCTGAACATTCTGTACACTTACAAAAATAGTTATGAATTAGAACTGTGAACTTTTCTACTATTGTAGGATCTCTTACCTTTCATGGATGGTAGCCCTACAGATCATCATGTTAGCCTATCTCACAAGCGTCCCAGAGAAAGTCCTCAACGCCATTCTCACCAGGTTCAAGGTGTGTAAGATCTTAATTAACTGGTTTAAAAGTAATATATAATTTTTTTTTTGTTTGCAATACATGTTTCTAGATGCTTTTGACATTATCTGTTTTGCTCTGCTAGAAAACTTCAGGTTTTATACTGTTTCAGAAGTTCTAAATATTACTTTGGCTTGTAGAAATATGTAGCTCTTTCCAATCCTTTGTTAGCTGTCAGAGCTGCTGCAAATGATGACAACTCTAAATTATGAGAAGGGAAATTCCTCCCCCCCCCCCCCCAACCTTTTTTACTTAATATTTATTTATTTATTGTAGGGAAACAGACTCTTGATGTAGGGGGGCAAGACTCAATCCTTCTCCAAATTCTAACAAGCGTTTGGATCATAAAATTTCAACTACTACTCAGACTAAGAAAGAAATTTTGTGATCTTGAACATGAATTCTAGCTGGAAAATAAACCTTGAAATGATTGAGGCAGGCAAATATGGTTACTAACAGAAAAAACCTATAATTTGGTTATGCTCAGGCATGAGTTACAATAATAAGGTGCATTTCCTTTGTGGAAAGAAAACTGATTTGACTAGTAGATGCTTAATGTTAGTGCTCTTGATGTCAAAGGCCTTGACTATTGCTACTGCCATTATTCCCACAGTGGTTCTTACTACATTTTTTGGATTCAATTGTGAAAAATCTTTTGTTAGTCAAATAAGCAATGATGTTAATTTGGTATTTTACCTTAAAATAGAAATTAGCAGTCAGTTCTACTTTGCACGTTTTTTTAAATACACGAGTTTGGACCTGAACTGACCCTTTACTGCCAAAAGGCAAAGGAAATGAATTTACCTTTCATCTTGTGAGCAGAAAAAGGAAAAACAAATGAATTTGTTTATCTTGTGCTTGTCTTTAAGATCAGGGTTAAATATTTGAAGCTTGATGGTTTTCTCAAGCTGTGTCTTACGTTATCTGTTTGTCTTTACCATCTTCCTTTTATTATTATTATTATTTATTTTAGAGCCGCCTAAGTTCTCTAATTGTTCCAATCAAACCGTCCAAATATATTAAGATTTTCAGTGTCATTACAACTTGCTTTAATCATGCTCTTCCTGAACTTCATTAAGTTCTTAATACCAAATACCAGCAGATGGCTTTAAAATGAAGAAAAAAAGAAGAAAAAATGAAGGAGGGAGAAGAAGAGAGAAGGTGGCACGGGAGTTTTCTTGAATTTCTAATGGCTTATCTATGAAGTTGTAGAGGTTGTGGTTATTTATGCTGCTAATCTATGGCTACTATGTTTGAAGGTTGCAAGTGATCAGAATTTCTTTCCTCTGCACAAATAATCCCCAAATTGTTTAGACAAATCAGTTAATTTCTGAAGAAAGCACTAGAAATGCTTGGCATCTATTAGTTAACAGCACGGGTCTGACATGAATATTTATTGAAGCATAATATTGTAAGGATGGAACTTTTGGGAACATGACGGGCCTGATCTTGATTGACTCAATTACAACATTTGAAGGATTCAATTGTAAGGATTCGTAAAAAGCATCACCTACACTGCTTTGCTACAATCCTGAGCATCTTGTCCGCCTTTGATCTGGCCAAATAAGTCATCATATGTTCATGCTAATATTACTGAGTTAAAATGTCTGTGATTGGTGGTAAGTGTGCCTTTAGCATACTCATGGTTGGGCATACGTGATTGCATGTGTTACTGGTTTGGGGTGTGTGGGCTTATACATATTCTGTTTCATCCAACTTTAGCCCTTGATATCAGCGCAATATGCTAAGGCGTGCAATAGGTGCCTTGTAACTCATGTGACAATGCACTTCTATCGAAGTGTAAGTGCCGCATTGAGTACTTGAGGTAATAGGGTGCATTATGCGTCCTATTCATTAAAGATAGTGTTTATACCACCCTCATCCTGCTTCAGAGAATGTCCTGGTTTTTAGTCGTCTTACCTGATCAGATAGTTTCCGACTCCCCGTAAGTCCGTAGCATTCTCTTCATCTGTTCCCGTTTCACTCATCTTACCTTCCTTCTCTGACTGTGTTTTCTGTAACTCTGCTTACCTAGTTACGTGTTTGCAGGAGTATGATGTTTATATGATTGATTTGATAAGAACTCATGAATTTTGGTTAAGAAGATTTGTGCTCATTTGTTTCACTTTGTACAGTAGTATAGAAGTTATTCAGGTGCACAGTTCCTTTTTTAAACTGCTACACACACATTTGGGATCTATATATTCTTTTTGACCGTGGATATTCTTGTGTATTTTTGTCAATTTTTTATAATTATGGCTTAAACATGCCCACTGGGACTTGGGAGTAATTTAGAATCCCTCTTGAGGCTTTAGGTCAAAACGAAGAAGACGAGGACTTGCAACGGGCATTGGCTGCTTCCATGGAAGGTGTAAAGGATATTGATGAAGGCACAAAAGAAACTGAAGAAGCTGGTATGAAGGAATCAGAAAGCTTAACTAGTATGCCTACATATCCACCTCTTCCTGAAGAACCTAAGGGTGATAGGAGTCTCCTTTGTAGAGTTGGAGTCCGTCTTCCAGATGGACGCAGGCTTCAGAGGAACTTTCTCCGCAGTGATCCAATTCAGGTGAATGAACAATAACTGATCATGTCCTTTAAATATGTGAAGGACTGATGCATTTGTAGGATATATCATTTTTCTCCATGTCAACTATATGGCGAATAGCTTTTTCTTTTTGGATATTTTTACATTATTGAAAGAAGAGCCTGTTAAGAGCAAATAAGGCACTACATGAATTTGATAATCTGGTACGCAAGTGTTTCGCTCAAATTACTGTGACTTGATAAAATCCATGGCATTATTGCTAGGAAATTGGCCTCAGCAAATATGACGATCTCATTCAAGAATTAGACTGTAATGCTCCCTTTTAATGCCTCCTTTAGACCTCGAATAACAATAGATTTTCTAATGGATTCTGCTTGACTGGAAATTGCTTCAGCACAAAAATTGCAAAGTTGAAGGGTTGTAGCTGTTTTTTAGTTTTTATTTTCCCCTCCCCCGTTTAAAATTTTGTGTCATTAAACCAAATGTATAGCTCTAGAAAAGTTCGGGACAGCCTCTGGATGTTGCCTTTTAACTCTGGATTCAGGTGTTTACCTTTGTTAATGGGTGTTCCATACTGGAAAGTTGGGGCTTTGGAATTTCTGGAAAGTATGCAGATTTATAACGTGAACGTATATTCCTGTCTGGAAATGATGTAACTTCTCACAACTGTCTATTTTATAAGCTTCTGAATTTTCTCTTTAATTAACGATTAAGAAGTTGCTTGCACTGCAAAAACACTTACTATCGGATGCTGATTTAAATTCAATGTGATAAGAGTTTTGACCACTCTGTATGCTTTCATTATTTTAGCTATGCACCTTCTTATGATTGCAGATAATCACCTCATCATCATGATTTAGAAAATTTCATTTGTCAGCAAAGCAGAACTAAGATAACTTAGTCCAGTTAGTTACATATTATGATTGGAAGGATTACTAGTACAACAATCGGAATAACACTGCTTATTTTTGGCTTTTTGGTGCTTTCAGTTGCTCTGGTCGTTCTGCATCTCTCAGCTTGAGGAAGCTAAGAAGCGGCCATTTCGATTGACGCAAGCTATCCCAGGATCTTCAAAGTCTCTGGACTATGATACCGACTTAACTTTTGAGGAATCTGGCCTTGCCAACTCTATGATATCAGTCACATGGGAATGAAAACAGCTCCATCTCTTGGAAAGTATCCCGGGGAAAAAAAGAGCTCTTGCTTTCAAGGAAGTGATTTTCTTTTCTTGAAACTGTTAGAAAACTCAAGACTATCCTTTCTCAGATTGCTGCCCTCCTGGATATTTCTTTTGGGAAAGGCTTGCAAGGAACACTTGTACACAATGTATATATCTAACGTTTGGGTGCTTTTATTTATATTTGAATTAATGCTCTTTAAACATTTCTCTGTTGATTGGCACTCCCTTTATTCTATTTTTTTTTTTGGGGGGGGGGGGGGTGTTGGACTGTGGGGGTTGGTGTTTAAAAACGGCCAAGACACACAAACTTAGAATTTTTAAAGAAATTAAAATTTAAAAGACTGTTTTACTCATTTCTTTGATTGAAGTATAAAATTTATCTCTCTTTCTTTTCATTGAATTGGAACTAATAGTAGGTCGTTGGCTTTTTAATGTTTAAATAAGTGTAAGTTGGAACTTATTTATAAAAACTTTTGAAATTCACAACTTTGACAAACTAAAATGAATAAGAGAATGGTTATCTTTTAACAAATAAAAATGAACGGGTTGCAAGAGTTCAGTGGTTTAGTATGGATTTTTTTTATGTTTTATGATAAGTGATACTGTTCAATCGGCTCTTATGAGTATGCTCTATAATATATTATTGTTGTAACTTTGTTGGATTTTCTGTGAATAATTACATAAGAGATAATTATGTTCATACAGACTAGGAGTATTATATAATATTAGTCCTAAAAGAGGGTCTCGCAAGGCAAGGAAGGCTGTTTAGTGGCTAAAAGACTAAAATTTCGCTCGTCTTTTGGCTACAAAATGTCTGAAGTATGTTCTTATAACAGTACTGGACCTCCGGCTATAAGAGACGAATCTAAGTCAAAATTACTCCCATTATTCGTCGGTTTTTCCAGAGTCTTTAGTTAATACAAGAGTCTCTTCGGTTCTGTATCTCGTTTAGAAAATAATTTTCTTTTTGTAAAATCGAAGCAAAAAATTTTAAATTCAAACATAGCTAAATACACCCAGAGTTTCAATCATTGCTATGATATCTACTAGGAAGAGAGGGGGTGAACTTTGGATATTTCGTTTACCGTTTTACTACTTTCATTTTAAATACTTGTCAATTTAGGGTAAGTTATGCAAAGTAAGAATTTGACAAACTTCGTAAAAGACAGTTAAAATACCGAAATAACTTTATTTAATGTGTGAGATAGTTCTATATTTTCTTTTCTTTTTTCTGAAAGCAAAAAGGATTTTTTTTTTAAAGCAAGAAGGAAGAAAGAGTAAATTGGAGTAAAAGGGTTGGTTTGGTCCGTCTAGAGTATTTGTTTGCGTTGAAATGGGGGAATATTTATTGTAAAAATTTAAAATGACAAAGATGATTAAAGGTGAAATAGGAACAAAAGTAATAAATATGCTATGGATTCATTAGGTCAATAAGGATTTTAAAATAACAAAATATAAAAAAAATTTTGAGAAGTGTTTTGAAACGAAGGAGTAACTAATTCAACACATATACTTTAGAAAAAGCATATAAACTTCTCTTCAATCTCATTAGTATTTAAAAATTTTTAATACTGGTAACATATATGTCTATTAAAAAATAAAATACACAATCATTTATGAAAAAACGTAAATTATAATTATATTCGAGAAGACACATTTATGAAGTAACTAATGTCTTTTCATTAGAACCAATTAGTTTAACTAGCTGCAATTCTAATTTCAAACTTCTAATATTTTCAACCTGACTAACAACCCCCCACTATATTTAAAATATTAGGATAACTTGTTTCATGCCTAAACAATAGTATTTTTTGATTTAAGCTTTTATCTTAGTATAAATATGTCAAACTTTTAACGAAATCAAAGGTACCTTATACATAACTTTAACCTTGATTTCTTATTATTAGAATCGGGATCAACCTTTATATGCTTTGAGGATTAGTTCCCCTCTTGGTGCCAATATTTGGTGTGTATAATATTCTCGATGAGTTGGGGTTTCAAGGAAGTTTATCATCCAACAATTGGCGCCTACTGTGGAAAAAAATCATTTACTGCCGTAGCCATGCCTGCTGTCCTGATAAATTGTTTCAGTGAAAGGCTCTTTTGAGAATCGTAGGAATTTTGAGAATTGCAGATGAAGGGTGTAAGGGGCAACCAGCAAGAAAGCCATAGCTCAGAAAGCAGAGAGAAAGCAACAGCAACAACGTGTAGAAAAATTTTCGGAAGAGTGTTGTGAAAGGGGAAAAATCCAATAGTTAGAGAGGTTCAATCAAACTCCTAAATACCTAATTAAATGATTGCTACTAACGATAAATAGATTGACAAAATTTAATCCTTGAAAAAAGGGTGACGATGATTGAACTACTCTAAAAAAAAAAGAAAAAACCCTGCTCAAATATACAAAGATAAAGCTTATGGGCAAAAATAAACAAAATGAGTACTAAAAAAAATATATGATTTGATCTATAAGTATCAAATCTATTCCACAAATAAAAATATTTGGCCAAACATGTAGCTCGAAATTACAAAAGCGAAAGGGATAAATGCTACAAATTCTAATCATCTCCCTATCACGTCAGCAGCTACATGTGACCCATAAACAAAGTCTATGGCTAAAGGGAAGGACCCCCACAGTACCAGAATTGGAAACAGCGACAACAGATGTAGAGGAAGCTTAAGGAAATTTGGCATTGCTACGCTTGGAGCATAAAGCACACACATATCTTTCGGAAGTTTAAAATCGGGGTATTGCCCCTTAACCATATCAACGATCTTGGTAGTGGTCATTTACACCAAAGGACCTGACAGGTAATTAAAAAGTGTTTTCATGTCCTTAATCTTTACGAACGATCTCGGGACTTTTGTTTGACACTTGCTCGAAGTGTACCACTGGATTCCAAATATTCTGAGTGGTATCCTTCAACTCTCAGATTTCCTCAGAAGTATCTTAGATCTCTATTAGCACCTTTTTGTTTACTGGAGTTCTTCTATGGTAGAGACGAGTTGTACGAGTAGTTCACTCCCTTTACGTTCAACGGCTTTTTTTGCTGCAAGAGCATCCTCCATTTCTCTCTTCAGCTTTTCGTTATCTGCACAGTTTATTCAGGCACGACGTGCTTTGCCCGAATCCTTCGAAATTCTGATCTGATGCCACATTTCTCGGGCAAAGGTAGCTACCTAAACGGAGGATACATAGAAATTCTTGAACACCTTTACATTGGTGCAGCAAGACATCGTTTGCTGATCTTATTCAGATATCAAGTGTTCGATGGCTTTTCGAGATTGGTTCAAAAGCACATCATTCATTATTATCCAAAGACTATGATAGAAAAAATTGAGAGGTGGGATGGGAAATCTACTGCTCGCTGAGTGATAGAATATCAATCGGGTTTTCTTGAATAGTGGTGATCCCGACCTATCTACCATTGGGTGTACTTGCCTTACCAATTGCTGAGTGAGGTTTCTTCCTGATCATTAGCATAGGAGACACACATGTTGGGAGGTTGAGACAAATAAAAATAATACAACAAAAATAAATGACCCGCACTACTAAGATTAAAATGACCCTCTCAAAAATTCTAGTATTAATAAAGTGAGAATTTATTAATAACCACTAAGTAAAAATAAATTTGGCAACAAAAATATTGAAAATATACTAACACAAGGATTTACTTGGAAAATCCCAAAAAATGTTTAAAAACCACAGGTCAAATATTGACCGAAACTTCTACTAGAACATGGGATAACAAATTCTTCTTGTTCTTTTAGATATACTAGAAGATAACACATCTATCCTCACCAAACTATGTGGATATTAAAAAAAGAAATAATAATAATCTTACAAGAAAAATGACAAAACATGACTCTATTCTCTCTGCCTTTCTCTTCTCTCTTTTCTTTCCTTCTCTTGGGTACACTTAACCCTTTCTTGCATCCCATTATTTTTAGGCAAAGGTAAGCATACTTCAACCGCAATTGAAGAAAAAATTTCAACTATCATTTATACAGAAATCATTCAACCACAATTCTTGACTTCTGTAGTCATTTAAATATTGACCAGCCGTCATTCTTGACATTTAGCAAAAAATATTGACTATAATTTTGACAGCTTTTTTTTACTATTGAGTTGAAACATTAGATGAGCAGGTTTTCCTTCTTGAAGCACGGTGGGTACAAGAGGGATTTCATCTTCTTCCTCTTCTAAATCGATTCTGCTAGTAGGAATCACAAGTGCAGCGACGGCTATAGCTAGGCGAACAATTGGGCAATATTTTAATATTCAAGAAATGGATATGGACTGTTAAAATGTAAAAATATCTGGGATAAGCTTGAGAATATACCTATTGGGCAATTATCATCATCGTTCGAAATTTCTAAGCCATCCAGAAAAGCATTTTTTTCAATAGCTTTCGAGGAAAGCACAATATTTTAGAGACTTGCTGCACTTGCTAAGTGATTATATCAAGGTCACAAAGCTTATGAGAAAACTAAGAGTAGTCTCTCTAAATCAAACTGGTCAGAAGAATAAAGGCAGCCTACTACTTTTAGGATTCTTCCTACCTAGAATTCTCATCTTGTAGGCATATCGGTAAAGTTTATACCAATGCTCAATCTACATGAGCATCTTCGATAGGTAGATTTGGGAGCTCCCCTCACTGGTTCCATGCTATTCGAAATTGAGGATTCTTGGGATAGACAAAAATAAAAAACAAATCTTTCTAGCTACGTGTGGAAGATGGAATTTTCTAGATCGCTTTTGAGGAATTTCTTTGTTTAAGCTTGAGAATATACCTATTGGGCAATTATCATCATCGTTCGAAATTTCTAAGCCATCCAGAAAAGCATTTTTTTCAATAGCTTTCGAGGAAAGCACAATATTTTAGAGACTTGCTGCACTTGCTAAGTGATTATATCAAGGTCACAAAGCTTATGAGAAAACTAAGAGTAGTCTCTCTAAATCAAACTGGTCAGAAGAATAAAGGCAGCCTACTACTTTTAGGATTCTTCCTACCTAGAATTCTCATCTTGTAGGCATATCGGTAAAGTTTATACCAATGCTCAATCTACATGAGCATCTTCGATAGGTAGATTTGGGAGCTTCCCTCACTGGTTCCATGCTATTCGAAATTGAGGATTCTTGGGATAGACAAAAATAAAAAACAAATCTTTCTAGCTACGTGTGGAAGATGGAATTTTCTAGATCGCTTTTGAGGAATTTCTTTGTTTAGTTGAAAGTAAAATATTCTCATGCTTTATTCACAGGATTAATAAAATAATATTTATAAAAAGGTGAAGATTAGTTAGAATACCTAACTATTGACGCAAATATATTTTTTATTACTATTAAATTATTCAGTCACTATTATTAAAATTATCATTGTTAAAACTACTATTATTAAAATGATCATCGTTAGCCATTAACCACCGTCATCACCATTGACTTTAATTTTAGCCATTACTATTAATTTTGAGGTTAACCACTAATTACCTACCTCAATTTTTTATTATAAATAAATAACTTTCTTGATGAATTTTGTAATCTCAATTCTCAGTAGAAGAATTAGTTCTCAGAAAATGAATAGTTTTAAGAGTTTTTGTAAAATTTATTCTGTTGATAGATAAATTTTTTTAATTCTTATGTGTTTTCAAAGCTTATTCGATTTTTAGTGTTTTAACTCAACAATTATCATATGGATGGCATTCGATGCTAGCTGTGTCAAATACTAAGGACCAAAATCTCAAAATGTCTCCTAAAAGCTTGGGAAAAGGAAGAGTCAGGCTTCCCTTCAAATGACTCATATATAGTGAGAAACAATTTGGGAGAGGAGTACAAGCTCGATCAGTATTTGCTAGTTTGATCAGAACAGATTCTTTCTCAGAAATATGATATTTGGTGTAGATCTTGGAAATATGTCTATCTGTGTTGACTAGTCGAATCTGAGAAGCTAAAGGATCCACCGGAGGTATGTTATCATAGTGCCGAAAGGAGCTAATTTTAATCTAAGGGGTAAATGTTTGAGAAGATCGTTAGGATTTGGCCATGGAAGAACAGGGGAGGTAGCGGATGCCTCATTTAGCACATATAGTAAATCTCCATTTTCTGTCGTAGACCTAACTAAGGAAGGGTACTTAGAATTTTTCTTTGAGGCTGGAGCAGGGGACGTTAATGGTGATCCTGACGCCATAAACAAGAGACCCTTACAAAGGTTTTGGGCAGTCATGGATGATCCAAAAATTTAGTAGGAAGATAACACTACAAGACAGTATAGCGATTGAGTACCTCAAAAGTTGGGCCTCATTATTGCTACCTACAAAGTCTCGGGTGCGACGTTTAGATTATGCGACTCCTCTAGTTAAGTGAGTCATACTTGTCTTGGAAAGGAGCATATGATGGTCTGGGCCATGTGTGTGGCCCAAGTCCTGTACCCAATGACAGAAAGGCTTGTTTATAGCCCAAAAAGGAATATGGTTGAATATGAACAAGGTATATATTTCTTATTGAAAATTAATTACTTATACTTTATGGTGTATATATATATATATATATATATATGTGTGTGTGTGTGTGTGTTTACTTCTTTATAAACTATCCTCTTTTTTTCCTCAAAGAACATCTTATTGACTTAAGCATTGAAAAGATTTTAGGAGTTAGTTCCCCTCTCAGTGCTAAAATTTAGTGTATGTAGGATTCATTCTCATTGAGTTGGGGCTTTGAGGGAGTTCATCATCTAACAAAGACTCTCCCAATATTTTTGCTTGTAAAGACATTAACAAATAATTGTGAGTATTACTATGAAATCAAGCACAATAAAATTATAGCAAACAAATTGTTTGATAACTCTTAGTGGTTTATAAGGCATATATCCTTAACTAGCTCTAATATCACATATTAAAATAATTAATTTGTACAAAAACCACAACAAAATTAGAAATACAAGCGAAATAATATGTGGCTATGCCTTATTAACACAAAATATTACATGTTACCCAAATCAAAATCACCCCTTGAGTCATGAAGATCATGGTTAGCTATTTGATCTTCCTTCTCTTGCTCTCTTTATTTTGTTTGTATATAGTGATATATGGGATGATGAAAGAAGTTTGGGTACAGAGAAGGTTGAAATAACCCTTTCCATTATTGACCATTAGTAAATGTCTTTATTCTTTCTCTAATAAGTCATTGTTTAATTCGATTTAGTAACTTGTAAATGTCAGTAATTAGGGACTAGCAATAATATATAATTAAGTTAATTAATGTGATTGTTGACATAGTTGATAAAATTAAGTGTAATAAATACAATTAAACTTACATAAATATTAAAGAATGAAAATATAAATATAAATATGTTTCTCCATAAATATATGGAATTTATAAATATAAATATTTTTTATCAACCTCAAAACTAAAACATCAAAAGATAAAAAATTGAAAAAATAATTTGAATAGAACAAGAAATAAATAAAGATATACAACAAAATATATATCAATAAATTTAAAATATTCAAAAAAGTTAGCATCTAAATTAAAATTTCACAAAAATAAAACCTCAAAATACAAAGAAAATAAAGAAATAAAATAAAACAAATACAACGGAAAATGAGCGAATAAAAAAAATTAAAACATTTAACCCTCAAAGGAACTAAAATTTAAAAACTTAAATTTTTTATTTTAGGGGAAAAAAGAGGCTACCTTCAGGTTAGCCTATTTGAATAGAGCCAGGGGCCGCACACTGCAGCCTGTGTGGGTCACATGGGCCACCCTCAAAGTCAATTCCTCTGGTCAACTGAATTGACCATTCGTCCCCATTCAATTTTCAAGGGATAGCTCTTGTTCGCCTTGAAATCTACGTAGGAAACTCTTGTTTTCATGTATTTTTTTCTCGATGAATGCACAGAAACTTAAAAATATTATTCTTTTTTGGTCAATTTTATAACTCCAAGTCATTGATATTTGATGGGACGGTCATTGCATTTGTTTACTAATAGTCTTCAAAAATAATAAATCTGGGATTAAAAAAATGTTAAAACTTTTAGAGAGAGAGAGAGAGAGGGAGGATATTTGAAAATAAGGTACAATTTCATTGCGTAAAAAATTCGTGTGGTTATGTTTAGCAAACTTGTTTAAGGGAATTAATTATTCACTTTTAAATATTATAAAAAAGAAGTATATATATTCAATTCCAAATAGCGAGAGTATATATTTTAAATTTATTATAAATATTCTATTAAATTATGGTAAGAGCACTTTAATTGTTGATCTTAAAAATAGATGCTTTACCCAACAGACTGTTAATCAATAATTAAAGGTTAAATTATTGTTAGTACAAAATTAAAATATAAAAAATATTAATATTTTTTACTTAAGACTTATTTTGCAAAATATACCCATGAAGTTTGAAACAAGAACATTTTAGTCCATATTGTTTTTAAAAAAACAATTTACCAACTAGTTAATATCTATTTGTTAGGGTTTTGAAGATGATGATGTCCCATATATGTTTTCCTCCCCCTTTTTTTTTTTGGATTAAGTTGTAATTTTAAAAAATAAGAAAAGAATAATGTTACCATAATCTTGCAGTTTGTCGACTTAATTAAACACCAAGAAGTCACCATCACTGCTTCAATTCCTAATCCTCTCCTCCTCTTTGCCCAAGCCACTATCCATTTGCATCTATTCCATCCCTCCTCTCCCCTCTTTCTAATCAGGCCCTACCTTGCTGCTACCCTCTTTCTTGACAACCACCAATGACTATCACATTATCATTTTTTCCCCCTCTTCTTCCTCTCTCTCGCACTTGATCAAGTACTATTGCAGGTGGGTAGTGGCTTAGGCAAAGAGGATGGAAGAAATAGATGCCAGTGGGTATTGGCTTGGGCCAAAAAAAGGAGAAGATGGAGAATTGAAGCAGTAGTGATGATTTATTGAGGTTTAAGGCACAATGGTGGTAACCTTTTTTCTTTTTTTTTAATCAAATTACTATTTATTCAAAAGAAAGTTGATGTGCAATTGACATCACCCTTCTAAAAACCCTAGCAAAGAGATCTTAATGGAACTATCTATTTTTTAACAATATGGACTGAAGTAATTTTATTTCAAACCTCATGGGTGCCATCCAATATTGTGAAATCATTTATTAGGTACATTGTAAATGGATATAGATTTCAAACTCAAGAACATTATGAAGAAGCAAAACGGTAAATAGTGGGAGTCTGTCAAAGGCAGTGGAAATGGCATACCAAGGAGCGATTATTATGGAGAAATTATTGAAACTGAATTTTCTCAAACTCCAATGTAGAAAATTGTGCTTTTTACGTGTGATTGGTTTGATTTGACTGCAAATCAAGGAGTGAAAGTGCATCCCCAATATAAACTTGATAACATTAATCACAAGAGAAAATACCCAGGTTTCCATCCTTTTGTGTTAGCTTAACAGGTTACTCAGGTTTATTTTGCCTCTTATCAAGAAAGTAAGAAGCAAAGGGTCGGTGGGTAGAATGCAAAACAAAGGCTCAATATGTAGTCGATACACCTGTAGTTGATAAGGCCTATCAAAAAGACATAAATAAGCAAATGTGACATATATGAGGATTTTGGCCTCTTAACACATGCATATGGTGAACATGAGTTATTTGAATTGGAAGAAGGGTTGTTTTGTACCAAGAGAATATGATTCTAGGCTTTCAGAAGAAGAAGAAGGAATTGATTGCGGCACATATCCTGAGACTAATGAGGAGGATGATGAATGTAACAATCCACTCTCGGGCGAGCCCTACCTGAGAGTGAATCATCACTTTTCTGTTTCAGACGCGCAATGCAACCATATGATATAAGTATAAATTCTAATAATTTCTAAACAATTAATAACAAAAAATAATATAAGGCGCACCGGCCGTTTATAGCAAAAGATTATATAAAATAGTTTATACAAAACATAATTATTTTTCAGAAGGTTGATATCTCTCTGCATACATACTAATTAAATTAAAAATCATCTGAAATATTACAATGCATTGACAGACCAAGAATGGTTACAAATGTAAACGTCTCCACAATATTAGCTGCTGCTGAGGACTCAACTGTCACGTGCGACGTATACTCTTAACGCAACTATAAAAATCCTGACATATGATGAGAGAATAATGAGCTACGAAGCCCAATAAAATTTCTAAATACCTATACAGTTTGAGAGTAAATACGTCGTATAAAATTATTCTAGATTTTTTTATGAGAATAACTTCGTTTAGTACAATATGATAATCCGATTTAGAAGTCATGGAAATATGATATATTTATATATACATATATGTACTTTCAAGTAAAAATCGTCATTTTTGAAAAATAACTACAAAATCACAAAACACAACCCATACGACTCTTACGAGTCCATACAAGCACATAAAAACTTCTGTCGCCTTTCCAATGGCCATCTCACATACGGCACAAAGGAACTCTCCACACAATACCTCCCAATGACCTTCTCACATACGACGCAAAGGGACTCTCCACACATCTCCCAATGGCCTTCTAACATACGGCGGAAAAGGGCTCTCCACACACTCAATAATCTCACCCTGCAGGGGAGTCAATTCATATCCCGACGGCAGAGTTTACACATAGTTCACATTTACAACTCATCAACAACTAAATCAATTCTCATAGTTTAATATATTATATAAATATACAAGCCGAGCCACGACAATACAACAACTTATATGAATACAACATATTTTTACAAAAGATTGATTCACGACAAACTTATAATTTAAAGTTAACCACACATTTATTCACAAAATTCGAGCCACGGTAAAATAAAAATTCAAGGTTAACAACACATTTAGTCGCAAAACCGAGCCACGATAAAATAAATACTTTACTTAACGTAAAATAAATAAATAAAATATATTAAAATAACATAACTTAAAATGATAAAATTTGGCGGCCCTCAACCTCCACAAATAAGTTAGAAATCTCACCTCAAGCAAAAAGTATAAACCTAGGTTACTCTACCCTTGGTTCTACATCGAAAATCTCAGGACCTAACATTACGTGGTAACAAATAATTTAATATCATTCTAAAATGCTCAAATATTGACGTCTCTATATCATACCAGAATGAATGCATGATTAATGTTAATTAGATAAAAAAATTATTGAATGTGATAAAATTGTTTTAAAATAGGAACTAACCATTTTTCATAAGAATAAAAATATTAAAATAATTAATTTTAATAAAATCCACCATTCTCTACAAAATATGAATTATTCTGTTTTAACAAAAATTTTAATTATTCTGTTTTATTCCTAATGTGTCAATTTAGAAAAATTATTCTATTTAATTCATAATATATCAGTTTGGGAAAATTATTTTATTTAATTCCTAGTATATCAATTTAGGAAGATTATTCCATTTACATATTTCAATTTTTTTCATACTCCTTTTTCATTATAACATTCTAATAAATCTTTAAACACTCAATATTTAATCAAAACTAAAAAAATCACAAAAATAGAAAATCTGTCCAGATTTTTCAAAAATTCTGAAAATATAGCAAACATGCTCACAAATTAACAAAACTTTTTATGTAGGTAGAATATAGTAACAAGAACCTTCGGTCAAAAATTGAAAAAAATCGGAGCATCCAAAAATTTATTAAAATGCATATACATTTACTGCTACAGTAATTTCTGAAAATAATAAACTCAACCAAAATGAGAAAATTTTGAAGATTTTACCTTGATTTGGAGACTTTTGATGTAGTTTTAAACTTGGATTTGAAAGATTAGTTTTTGTGTGAAGAATTTGTGAAGATTTGGTGAAGAATTGAAGAGAGAGAAGAGAGAAGAGAGAAGGGAGAAAGGGAAATGGGGGTTTGAGGGTTTGAGGATCAGCCCGGCTGATCCAATGTTTTGTTTTTTTTTTTTACTACTAAAAATTTGTAAAATCAGCCTTTAATTTTTTTATAATTATAGATTTATTTTAAATTTTTAATGTATAAATTTCTCTTCATTTTTTAAAAATGTGTAAAGTAGATTTTTAGTAATTTATAGTTATCATAAACTATTTAAAAATTTTATTTAGTAAAAATAAAATTTATGGTTTTACAATGAATATGTGTTGGCTGATGAATAAGAGGAATAGGAGTAATTTCTATATGCTTTTCTCTTTCTTTCCTATCAATATATGTTTTTCTTACTTTTTTTTATCGATTTTATTATTTGAATTGTTAATATGCATACATATAACTTTTAATTTATAGATATATCAAAGACAGCCGTATTGGGTAAGCAACAGCGAGAGGTCATGTCTTCAACTACAACTCCCGTGTAGAATGTAGGAGGACCTCATCTCTCCAAATCATTACCTAGCGAGGTGCCGCATCCACCTATTCCGCTTGTGGACTCCAACCCAAGATTTGAGTTAGAACTTGACCGTGTCCGATCTTGAGATATCTACGCAACAACATTTTTTTAAATGAATAGCTAAAGTATTTTTAAATTTAATTTGATATTCTAATTTGTCTATCACTACAACTTATTTACATGTTCCAGTTCTTCAAGCAATCTATGTGCGAAATAGTTACCATCTTGTACGATCTTTTTGCAAAATGTGATGGATCAAATATAATTTAAAGGATTTAATTTCTTATCTCCTATTTATATTTTAAAAAAATTACCTCCACTTTTTATAATTATTAAATTAAATTTAAAATCTAATTCAACATATTATATTTAATCTAGCATATTTTGCAAATAGAACGTGCATGAACGGATAATTGACATTTATGTGTGCTAGAGATATCTCCAAAATATGCAAGGGTCATTTCACTAGATCTCGGAATAGACTTGAGGATGTCTCTTCCGAGCTTCAAGATGTGTGGTTTGCAGAATGTGGAGTAAGTACGTTGAAGGCTTTGTTATCACTTGTTAAATTATAGATTCATTATGTCAGTGTCATTTTATATATTCAACTATTATTATTTATCACCATTTCTATATGTAGTTTTTTTTTTAATTATATGTAGTGTAAAAAATAAAATTTTTTGCAAACTCTCTCTCTCAAGCTTTCCAATAAAAAAATCATATTGTTCATAAAAAAAGGCAAATTTAGTCACAACAAGATAATGAGCAAAGATTCTACGAAGGATTCTCTCAATTTTGAAGTAAAAAATCGCTAAACTCTAATTAAATTAGAGTTTATAATAATTTTTAAAATTCTGTGTGAGTTTCGCCACTAAGTGACGCAACTTGCACTACAATTGCGCCACAAAGTGGCGAAAATCACCCACAAATTTCGACAGGATTGGACAAAATTTGTGGTAAAATTCGCCAACTGTAGTTCCTAATTTTGCCAGAACTTGACAAAATTTTTCGTCAATTTTCTACACATTCTCCACATCGCCTGCACCCTCATCGTAATCCTTGAGATGTCTATATGGTGTAATAGGGAGTGATGACGGATAGTAGTATGATGACTCTGCATCCTCTGTGTGGCCGCTACGACTAAAGTCGGCGACATCATCGGGGGCCAATGATACAGTACGTATCCAGGCATGGACGTGTACATCCCTATCCGTAGTACTCACAGGGATGTCACCAGTGCTGCGCCTCGCCACACCCGCTTGCTGCCTGGCTGACGCCATAATAGACTGTCGACCGTCGATCGCTATGGTCGGCAACTGGTCCCAAATCAAGTGATGCATTGCACCGTCGTCAAGAAGGATCCAACATCTGCAACACATATTCAACAAATATCGTTATTATGCAACTCGCATTTAAAATTTATATATATTGTTCACAAAACCTTACGTCATAAGGAAATTGCTATCAATTTACAATAGATATAAATAAATAATAAATAAATTAAATTATAAATAAATAAGATAAATAAGTAAACATATTTCATCGATCGCATAAACTAAGTAAACAAAATACTTAATTTCATAAATAATAAAAATATTAAAATATAGCAAAACTATATACGAAATTAATTTAAAATGTATTGCGAAAATAAAATTTTTTTATTTAAAGACAAATTCTCTTCAAATTCTACCACATTGTGGAAGAATTTCACCAGATTGGCGGAATTTTCCAGAGTAATTCTGCCAAAATGTGGCAGAATTCATCGGATAATTGTACCCAAATTGGATACAATAAGAATACCGAATTGTACAATTTGGGTACAAACCTCCAGTAAATTCCGCCAACAGTTGGTGGAATTTACGGATGAATTTCGCCACTCCATTGGCGGAATTCATCAATTTATTAGCCGATTTCAAAATCGACCTTTTTGAAGTTCTTTGTATGTAAAACGATGTAAAACGCTGAGTAGTTTGATAAACTAACATTTTTTCGCGAAGATTATTCGTCGTTATTTGTAGATCTGAGTTTTTTTGTTTGAATGCTTTAGATAATTCTAGAAACTCTTCGAAATTAAAATTAAATAATGAAAATTTTTCGTAGTACATATAATCTAAAAAAATTATGTACAGCAGTACCCTTATTTATAAGCTAACCATATTGTAGAAATTTTATTGTTGGGATCGGATCACACTACATAAATTTGTCAAGCATGAACTGATAGATCATACATATGCAATTAGGTTGAGAGACACTTTGTGACAATAAAAAATGAAGAAGCCAGTGTGTGGGATCAATACCCGAAAAAAAAAAAAAGGTTCTGTGGGATCAAAACCAATCAACAAAGCCATTCTTATAGAGACAGGTGTTGGCCTCCAGAAGGGTTGAGCCTTTGGCACGGGTTTTGAGTCCGCACGTCTTAAATTCAAGTATAATCAGAGTTTTGGTGCAGGACTTCAACAAGAGCATTTGAGGCTTTAGTTAGAATGGAGTTCGAGAAACTCTGTGATAAGTTTGATAAGACGAAGAGTGATGAAGCATTGGGCATAGAGATGCCACCAATATCGAATTTTGATGATGATGACGACGACGAGGCACCCACCCATTACTTTTTAGCTCGATCTTCTTAATGTTATTGCTGTTTATTGCAACTCTTGTGTTTTGCTGTTTAATTAATATTAACTAGAGCTTATACACTATTTGTCATACTTTATTTAGCTAATTATTTTATGACTTTTGTGTTATGCAATATAGTATTTAGAATTATTATGGATTAAGTCATTTTTATATGATGATGATTTTGTTGTATTGAGATAGTGAAATGGTACAAATTATGACAGGCATCACCTTTTTATATATATATATATGAAATTTGATACAAAATAATATGAGATTTGTAAGGAAATATTTTTATTTTTATTAAATATAATTAAAAATGCGTCTCAAATACCTAAATTCCTTGCATACTTGCAATGAATTTACGATGAGAATTATTATTTTTCAAAAAATTAAACTTCAAGTTCGTCACAAATCTCTCGTAAATGTACAAGCGTTCTGTGACATATTATTATTAATTTTTTTAAAAATACTTTCAAAGTCTATCGAAAGCCCTCGTAAATCAGTAAGAGATTTACTATAAATACTTTTTAATTTTAAAAAATTATTTTCATACACCATTACAAATCCTTGGCAGATATGCAAGGGATTTGTGACAGGATATATTTAGTTTTAGGAAAATTATTTTCAAATGTCTATCGTACGAAGACATATCGATAGCTTATTTTATTTTTACTAGTTTATATGCCCGCGCGATGCGCGGGTATTTTGTTTGGTGAGATTTTTATAATTAATGGATTTTAATTTGATGTTTAGTATATTTTTCATGATTAAACATTTTTTAATTTTTATTCAATCTACTTTGAAACATGTTTTGAATAAAATATTTTCAAGTAAATAAATAAATTTTTTTCCGATCCTGTGTATTTTTTTTGCTATAGTTTACATACAAAAAATATTAAAAATACATTATGTATTGGTTAGTTACAATAAGTAAATAGACAAGGCATAAAATTTAGTCATAGCCACAACATTTATGAGGCACTAAAAGCCCAAATCATGAAGTTGGAATCAGGGCAGCATTTATAGCACAATAGAAGTCCAAATAATAAAGCCGGAAACACTCACCAGCCATGGACACTGCCACATGGAATGAACTTTCAGCCAGAGAGCTTTACAGAAAACAAGCTGCACTTCTCTTTCCACTGCAAAAGAAACTCGGACAGGAGAGAAAGGTACACGATCTACGCGTAAAAATTTTGCAAACAAGTAATCTGAGTCGGATCTTGCAAAGTGAGCTCAAAATCGTTGAATCTGTAACAGAGCTAAAAACTGGGACCATTTGATCTTCATTTTGTATGCATTGTAATTATTTGTTTAACATGCTCAACTGCAATATTTTTAGTGATTTTAGTAGAAATCAGAACATCTTTGTACTCATTTTAATTCTTTTGTTTATCGAATTCTCTTGCTATGTTTTCCATTGTGGTGAAATCTTGTGTTTATATTTTAATAATCTGAGGCAAATTTTAGAAAGTGAGCTCAAAATCATTAGATCTGTAAAAAAACTTGGCATTTCATTAACAGATTCTGTCAAAATTGCTATTGAATATTGTTTTTCAGGTTAACTATGATGATGTAATGTTTATTCTGTATGTATTATAATTATTTTTAATGATTTCAGTAAAAATAAAAACATGCTTCTATTGATTTTTTTTCCTGTTTGTCGGATTTTTTGCTATGTTTTCACATTGTGGTGAAATCTTGTATTTGTATTTTTATGTTTGCTCATATGTTTTTATAATTTTTTATTTCAGCAATTTGATCTAGTATTTATATTTTCATTTTTATTTTCCCTAATCGAAATGCATACATTTGTCTCATACATTATATGATGGTGAGAAGAGATATATTTTACATCCCAGAGGGGCTATAATTGGAGATATCATTGTTTTTGGTACAGAAGTTCCTATAAAAATGGGAAATGCCCTACCTTTGAGTGCGGTTTGAACTATTGATTTACGTAATTGGAAGTAACCAATTAGGTTTACGACGAAACCTAAAAATCGATCACTAATCCAATTTGAGTACCTCTACAGGATAGACCTCAACAGAAAACTGAAGAGTAACGGTAGCAAGTGATTGAGTTCAGTAGTTCCTCATATATACATTGCAGTTATTAGAAATTATATACAAAACATGAATAATATGTGTAGTTTCATTAGGCCTATCTAGCATGATCAGCATTTTACAATACCGGTAAGAAAACATTTTTTATTTTTTCTATTTGTGTATTACCTATGTACATAATTATAATATGACATTTTCATACAATTTATTACAATGAAACAAATAGGAAATTTAATTGTTACATGATTCAATGATTTTGTCTAGAATGTTGTGAGTCTAGGTGGTCTTGTAACTTTGCCTATGTTATGAACACAACTGGTTTGAAGGCGAGATTAAAGAGGAGGGAAACATTCAATTGGATTACACAAGACACAAAGAGACATTATGATTTATAACACAGCACACTAAAAGTCATTACTACAATGATACATTAGTGCAATCAGTAAGTTTAATGAATCAGCAATACAAAGTAAAAAAAAAAATACATGCAGTAAAACAGAGAAATGGCTACAACAGAAAGATGATTTAGGACCAGGATTGCAAAATAAAAAAATGGATGCAGTAAAACAGTGAAAATAAACAAGGCAGAACATGAATTATCAAGCTACAAGTGAAGTGAAGTTCTTGTTTACTGAAGAAAGTAGTATGTCAATAACATCTTGAAAAAAGAATATTCAGTCATCATCCATGAAAAAATTCACATAAATGCAACATGCAAAGCATGAGGAAATATACCTGTTGCTGCTGAACATTTGTAGAAGAAAGAAACAGCTTCCTCTTTTTGTTGATAACAAATGATTATGAACCAAATAAATATATATCTTTTATGTAGAGTGTAGATGATTGAAGAAGATAGCCAAGTATCCTATTTTCATGCTAGTCTTTGCATAAATTTTACAAGTGTCTTATGTTCTTGTTTTTTCCACCTATATATTGATTATCTTAATTAATTAATAAAGAAATATCTAGCATTTTGTTGAATAAAATCTACAAGTGTTCAACCGTTCTATTTTTTTTAGTCTAATCAAATAATAAATATTGAATCCTTGAAATACTCTAGATATATCTACCATCCAAACAAACAAACGTTTTGCTCAGAACATAATGTGACATTGCCTCTTAATTTTTTTTACTATCACTTCGCAAACTGAACACAATGCAGATCACGACCAGTGATTTTTAATTTATTGAACGCATATGCTAATTGCGTTCTTTAGTGGCTGTTTCTAGCATCCAAGCTCAACGCATGAACAAATTGCATTAAGCCATCAATCCACACTGTTGATATGCGCATCAATTGACAACTCGCAATCAGTAGATCTCAAACGATCCGATCGGTCGCATTTTGTCTTCATAGACAAACCATAATCAATCGAAATCCTCATATCCAATGCTTATCAATTGATAAATCTAAGCCATCGATCTCATTATCCAACAATCTAATTTTATTCTCACAGACAAACCAAAATCAATACAGATTCTCGTTAAGCCAATTAATTAATTCACAAATCCTTACTGTTTATTGATTGATCAATTGTCAAATCTAAGCCATCAATCTCATCACTTCAAAATATATGTTATAATTTTCATTTTCATTTATTTGTACATATATGTACTTTTAAAACTAAAATATTTATTTTTTATTTTATTTTAAAATTTTTATGGTCTCAAAGCAATCATTAATTAAACAATTTTATTTCTCAAAATTCATCAAATTTTTAATAAATTATTTGCAACATCAATATAAAATATTCAATTTAAATTTGATACATTAACCTATTTTTTATACAAAACACATAAATAAAATTTATCAAAATCATAATACACACAACGAATAATAATTAATTATATATAGAAAAATTACATAATTACATGTAAATTAAATTATTTTAACATATATAATAAAATTCGGGCAGACGTATAAAAATATAAATAGTATATTTTGAAGTAAAACACACAAAAAATAAAAACAATTATCACAAAACAATTCTTGCATTATGTTGTATACTTATCATAAGTTAGAAAAAAATTAAATATATTGTTATAATAATATGTGTTTTTAAATATGTATTTTATTTTTTATTTTAATTTATTTATATATATACTCATTTTTAAAATAAAATTTAATTTTTAATTTTATCATGACCAAAAAAAATTATTATTGAAATAATTTAATTCTTTAAAATTCATCAATTTTTTAGCAAACTATTTGTAACACAAATATTTAATTAATGTTAAATTTCAATTTGATACAACAACATATTATTTTTATATTAAAAGTTCAGCAAAATTCATATAATTATCTCACAATCATATTCATGAATTTTTTTGGGTAAAAACAATCATCTTGATGAAATGCTCCGAAGTGCACAGAGGAAAGCAACATGGACTTGTGTATCCTCAATGACTTAATTTCTAAATGCATTCTAATTTTTTGAATTCCTAACTAAAACGCAATATCGATTTACATTGTCTTTTTTACATTACAATTAATTAGTAAATTATTTTAAACATAATTACATGTAAATTAATTATATAAAAAAATTACATAATTACATGTAAATTAAATTATTTTTAACATAAATAATAAAATTCGGACAGACGTATAAAAATATAAATAGTATATTTTGAAGTAAAACACACAAAAAATCAAAACAATTATCACAAAAAATTCTTACATTTTATTATATACTAATTTTTAAAAATAAAAATTAATTTTTAATTTTATCATGAGCTCAAAATAATTATTATTAAAATAATTTAATTCTTTAAAATTCATCAAATTTTTAGCAAACTATTTGTAAATAATTGTACTGTTCATGGCTGAATTGAGAGATCTCAGCCATCCATTCCACAATCCAACGGTCCAAGCATCACCAAAGAAGTCTAATTTCACTGTTCATAATTATACTGTCTATTCGCGGCTGAATTGAGAGATCTCAGCCATTCATTCCAAAATCCAACGGTCAAATTTCAATTCAGATAAAGACAAAAGCAAAATTGCACTGTTAATTCGCGGCTGAATTGAGAGATCTCATCCATCCATTCCACAATCTAACGGGCCAATTTCATTTTCGGATAAAGACAAAGCAAATCCTCAACAAGCCATTTAATATATAGGTAGATTATCTGGGAACTATGCATTTTGTCACATTTTTTTTCTTTTCCCCATTTATTGAATGTATGCAGATGTTAGAATTTATTATTTCTCCAGTTTTCTTATTGCATTACATATGTGTTATCTTTATTTCCTTCCTTTATCTATTATCTATATACGTAAAAAATTCAGAAATCAGTAAGCAACGCTTAGGTCAATTGCGTTGTTTTCTGATGCCATTTCAAAAGCACAAGCGCATTAGCTTACTGCGCTGCGAAATCGAATCCTCACTGTTCATGCACGCATCAATTGATAGATCTAAGCCGTTGATGTCATGATCTAACGGTCGAATTTTGCCTCACATGCAGACAAAGCAAAATTCAATCCAAATCTGCACGCGTCACCATTGAGCAATCTCAGCCACCAATCTCATGATCCAACGGTTGAATTTCGACCTCACATGCAGACAAACCAAAATCAATCCAAATTTGCACGCATCATCCATTGAGCAATCTCAGCCACCAATCTGATGATCCAACGGCCGAATTTGTACCGAACAAAAAGACAAAGCAAAATCAATCAAATCCTCAAGAAGCCATTTAATATATAGGTAGATAAAGAAAAATTTGATATAGTGGTCCAAAAATTCTTGCAAAGTTGTGCAGACTTGTTAAAAATAGAATTTTAATATTTAAAAATTTTAATTTATATTCTGTAGCAAATCCTTGCAAAATGCCAAATTCATAGAATTCAGTTCTCTTTCTTCTGCAACTAATTTGTGACGGTTTCTCCATTGCAATTTCAATAGATGCCTTCTCAGATATAGCGAAATATTTGCGACATTTACTTTGCGATGGCTCCTTATGCGTCACAAATCTGAGGCAATTTGGTGTTTTGCAACAAATTAATTTGCAATGGATTTGAGCGTCACAAATCAATGTTTTCCTTGTGGAACTATCAAGGGATGTTTTGCAATTAGCCCTAACTATATATATAAGAGCTATTTTTGACTTTTTAATTTTGTATTGACAGTATGGTCTCCTAGAGCAATGCGCCTATTTTTTAAAATTAATGATTAAAGTGCCCAATCGCCCTAACTTCAGGAGTATTTTGCAATAACTATACTTTCTTGAAGCCTAGTTCATTAATAGGACGATAGGTGGCTGCCTTGGATGTCTAAGGCTTTCCGTGGATGGCTAATAGATAAGCAAAGGCAGCTTACACTAATAGTAAGCAGTTTCAGGTTCCATCTCAACCAAAACGAAAAGGAAAGACAAAGAAAAAAAAAAGAACTTTTTTTTTTCTTTTTTCTAAAAGGGCCCCATGAACCCTAGTGGAATTGGTAGGATATGCATATTTGAATTAAACAAACTTTTCTAGTGTTGGGTTTTCTTCCTCATAACTTCTTTACAAAAAGAGGTGAACATTTAATTTATTTTCTTATGAGGTTGGTGGTTAAATGTAAACCAGCAAACACCATTTAGTTATGCTTTTTTTTTTAAAAAAAATTGAAAAAGAATTTTCAATTTTTTCTTGAAAGGAAAAGAAAATTCTCAATTATAAATAAATATTTTTCCTTTTCTTTTCTTTTTTTTTTTGGTCTTAGAAAGATGTCCATGGAAGCTTTGCATTTGTTTTGACGCATGTCAAGAATGTCATGAAAGTTAAAAGTAGGTCTAAAATGGGACAATGGCTGCCACTACGATAGTGGAGCAACTTATTTTATTGAGTGCGTGTGTCAATGTTTCTAATTTCGCCTAACTTTTGAAGTTGATGTAAATAATATTTATTGGAAAAACAGTTAATTGGACATAAAATGATTTCATTTACATTATTTTACCAGTTTCTTTTCAATTTCTCTGTTTAATCCTTCAACCACCTCATGTATGGTCTGGCAAAAATTTATATGAGATTTTCAAATAACAGCATCGTATGGCTGTTTCTGCTAGGTAATAACAACAATTTGCATATTATTTTTCTAATAAAATCAATGGTACTTCTCATATGTAATTCTTTAGTTGAAACAACAATGTAGAATGGCGGAAGAAAGAAACCTGGAAAGTAAAAATGGGAACTAAAATGCCAACAAAAAAGTTTAGTTAACTATGAAGAATAAAATAATTTGTGATCAAAATGATTTTAAAAAATAATTAAGGACCTTCGAAATAGAAGTGAACTAGTTTGAGGACCAGTGAGTGATTTTTCCTTATTTATTTCGTTTTTGTTCGGAAATTCTCATGATAGAACTTCAAATGTGTTCATTAACTGATATTGGCATGATTTCGAAGGTCATTTTTAGATGTTAGTATTAATATTGGTTTTGTAAAACTTGTTCAAGATAGAATCATAAGTAACCCCTCAAGTTCAAAATATTATGTACAGAAAAACATTGGCGCGAGTTCTTCTCCCATAAGGAGTCAAAATATAAAGCAGCAGAATAAGACGAGGACTGTAAAATAAATAAGAATACCGATTAAGTTTTAGATAAAATAAATGCTTATTTCTTATATTTCTAACTATATATTCAATAAGTAGGGGTATTGATACGTAATACAAACTCAGCGTTCTTTATCTCTAAGATAATAATTGATGACATTTGTTATTGGGTGATTCAAAGATATAAATTAGACAATACTTCTTCAATAATCGTACACATTTGTTAATGGTACCATTTAAATTGTATTTCTTCTAACTAAACACACAATTGAATCTCACTTTTTCTTTCACAAAAAATTTACTTTAACAGAACGTAAGACAAAATCTCTCCCAACTAAACACAATCCAAAATTTTTACTTATTAAGATTATCAAATATCAATTTTCCTGAAATATTCTAAATACAAGCAAATAAGATCGAATTATTCCGACAATGAAATTAGCATTCTAAACGGTCACTTTTGTGTGATTGAGCTATATAAAGATGTGGTCGAATATTTAAGTTTTAATTTACCAAATAAAAATTTTAAATTCCTAACACGTAATTGAAAAAAGAAGGGTAACTTTCTGGTGATGAATAAATAACAACGTCACATGCCCTTTACGCAAGTGTATCAATTACTTGGACAGAAAATTTTTGAGCGTCAAATCGACTTTTCTATTCTTCAAATAACATTGTTGTCAAAATAACTTATCCTTTTCATCACTTTTTTTTAAAAAATAAGTATCCTTTTCATTACCTTGCATAAGTGGCCACAATTTGTTCACGTACTCATAGAAATGGACCTAAATGAGAAGATATCGTTGGTTCTCTATATTTTATCTGCCAAAAAGCAGAAAAGCAGTAAACAGTTTGGTGTACAGCAAAACCTTAGAAACACAGCCACAGACCTATATATATATATATATATATATATATATATATATATAGGGGGAGAGAGAGAGCCTCGCCTAAGCTATCACAGATTGCCGGACTCTCTTTCGGTATTAAAAAATGGAAAGGCTTTACAAATATAAAATTAGAAACGGTTCAGTAAACTCTTATCACAATAAATTTTTTTTTTATGAATTGAACTTTTATTTGTATCCACAACTATTATTTATGAGACTAAATTTTTTTGATATGCTGACATTAATAGAGGAATTGTGAACCGAATTCGAAACCTTTCATCTAGCAAGTAGCTCTTTTACTAACTATGTTACTCCCTCACTAAATCGGTGAAAATAAATTGGGTTGATGAGTATTTACCTATTGTACATTTAAAGTTTTTTTAAAGTAATTTAAACAATTATAACCTCGTAGACACTAAAATACTCTTTTAGCGAGAGGTTGACCGAATTTAAATTATATTTTATAAAAATGGGGCAACATATGTCATTTAACAATTGCATATAATGTTAGTGGAAAATGAAGCATAACATTTGAGGGTTTTGACAAAAGACTGTTAAATAAACAAGTAGAAAACATGCTTTATGGTAGGACTATTTGCACTATAAATTAGTTGGCAGAGGAATCAAAAGGATTTCAAGTTGAGAAGAAGGTAAGAGAAATGTTGAGTGTCGTTTGCAAAAAACTTTCATATTCTTATCATATTAGGTGTCTTTCTTTGAGCATGAAAAGCAAAAGATAGCTTTCTTAGATGGTTATTGATCAAAAGAGGCCAATACCCGAAAACATTAGAGAATTTGTTAATTATATAATGCTTTTGGTTTCTTTGGAATCCAGGGAAAATTTTATCTCAGGAAGCCAATACTTCTCTGACACCATTATTTGGACATCAAACAGAATTTTTTTTAATGTAAAAAGTAGTTTATCGGTAGGATAAGAGGACATATATTTAAAAAATAAATATAAATTATCGTATTGAAATGTTCAAAAGATTAAACCAATACGACAAGAAAATGTCAAAAAGTAATAAAAGAGTTAAAAAGGGATGTATTAGGTTAAACAATTTTTGTTCTTCTAACTTTTACGTGTTGCTTCTATATACGTATACCCAATATATGAGATCAATAACATGAGTAGTAAAACAATGATTGCAAAAATTAAGAGAACAAGCTAATGGATATCATACATGTTAACTTGAATCAGTTAAACAAACTAACATGAATCAAGATGTAATAAAGATGAATATATCTTCAATAGAATGACATCAATGATAAGAAACTCTAAGTTATACAAATAACTTCAACCGAGATTATCTAACACGTAATCTGAAAGATTCAAGTTCTTATATATTAACATAAAGCTCGATAGTTAATTCAACAATTAAAAGACTAACTTCCTCGCACTAACTTCTACTGACTTTTTTTTTATAGATAAGTAAAGGGAAAGGAAGAGACATACCACATGGATAGCCGGACGCAGCGCAGCCAGAGGAGAAGGAAGAGCAAGGACAAGGAGGACCCACACTCTCACAAATTTCAGTAATTGCTAACTGGAAGGATGATGCAGCGGAACATAGAGGAGAAGGAAGAGTAAGGACAAAGAAGACCCATACTCTCACACATTCTAGGCAATTGCTGATTGGAAGGATAAGTATAACCCCTTATACCTTGCTTCGCCAATTCCTCTGAGTCTGATGTAGAACTGTCTCAGGGGGCCACATGGACAACTGAACGGTCTCAGGGGGCCACATGGACAACAGAACGTAGAGGAGCGCAAAAGAGAGGAAAGAGCAAGGATAAGGGAGACCCACACTCTCACATGTTTCAAGCAATTGGTGACTGGAACGAGATGTTTGACCCCTTACACCTTGCTTCGCCAATTCCTTTGAGTCTGATGTGGGACTGTCTCAGGGGCATAGAGAGGGAAGAGCAATGATAGCTGAAGTATAATCAATCCTTCAATGGATAGATAATACAGTGAAATCTTCTATTTCAATTTTCATAATGAGATACGAGTAAAACAACGTTAAAAGGATGCTTATAGATATTTTAAAGCTGACTTTTTGTTACATAGATGAAAATGGTTTACTTTTATGTTTGAAAAATTGGCTAAGAAGTGATTTAAGATATGGACCCACAATGAATGCATAAAATGTGGAATGGATGCTTCATCTGTCCTAATCAACACAGAATTTGGAAGGATTCTCAAGTAGTCTTTCAAACCCAAGCGCAAGTTCTCAATTGTTGAAACTTTTCTTATACTTCTAAAATAATCTTTTTTCAAAAAAGTTGGTTTTAAATCTAAAACTATATATATATATATATATATATATATATATATATATATATATATATATATATATATATTTCATAGCTTTGATACGTCAAAGTTGATTTTGAAACCATTTCCAGGATGGCTAAAAAATTAACTTACTCGTTTATTTAAATTAAAATTAGAAGTGAAAAATTGGTTCAGAAACAACTTTAGGCATAGGAAAAGCTACAAGCTATTTATTTTAATTAAAAAACATACCCTAATATATTTTAAATATCTTTCTAAAACCTCTTTAAGAGAAGAACAAGTTTTATAAGTTAGTTTTCTGAAAAAATAAAATTTTCAAAATACTTGATGACAAAATTCAAAAAAGAAGTAAGTTAAAGAATGAATAGTCTAAGGTCTTCAAAGTGATCAACTTGATCATCTTCATTGAGCTTCTCTTTAGTTCTTGCATCTTTTTCATTCTTATAATTAGAGAAGTCTTATTGGATTCTTCATTGGTAGTTTCTGCGTTTCCTAAGATTCTTGACTGCTTCATCATCTTTATGGACCTCATCTTAATCTTGTCCATAGTTGTGATCTCTTCTCTATTGATTCTGTATAGCTCTCCTTCATCATTAGCTTCCTCAAATAGTTTAGGACTTCTTATTCGTTATCTTAATTATGATGCATGAAATCTTTCATCTTCTTCATTGCGCAGCTTCTATTTATTTTTTTTCCAACACTCAGATTCTCTTCATCATCTTCATCAATCCTCTTACTCAAACATGTAATTCTGTGAATATTGAACCTAATAAATAATGTACAAGCTCAAATATACATTACAACTTCTAAATGTTCGTTAGGTTTAAAATATTAAAAGTCTTAAATGAGAATTGCAACTAGTCGAACTTACTAGTTCTAATGAAAAGCATCAGTTACTTCAGAAATAAGTCTTTTCAGATACAATTATATCATGTATTCTTTCATGAATGATTATGTCTTTTATTAATAGGCATATCAGTTACTAGTATAAAAAATCTATATATACTAATGAGATTGAAGAGAAGTTTATATATTTTTTAATTGTTTAGTATTGATATCTTCTCTTTTGTTCTATTGCTGCAAATTTCTTGTGTTCTTCTCTCCTTCTAGGGGAATTCTATTTGTTGAGTGGTGTCTCAAACTTTGGGAACCAACTCCCTCTTTTAAACCTAATATTCCTCAATCTTTTACTCCCTAAAATACTCCACATGTTTCCTCATTTTATGCCTTATATTCTTCCATCTTTTACTCCCTAAAATACTCCACATGTTTCCTCATTTTATGCCTTATATTCTTCCATCTTTTACTCCCTAAAATGCTCAACATGTTTCCTCATTTTTTGCCACAAATTAGGGAAAGAAAAATGGACTTCATCATTGTGTCTTGCAAGACCTCTTTATGTGGCTATAAAAGGAAGTCTTCTAATTGAGCTCAAAGGCAACCATTCTCTCCAAATTCTCTCCCCAAAGGCTGAAATTTTTTCTCTACCCATATTCACTATATCATCAAATTGTACGGTTGAGTTTATGAGATTTATTTCTCTCTTATAAGTCTTCTTTGATAATTGTTGTTGAAGACTTTTTTCTCTTGTACTTACCCGATTATTATAGTGGATATTTCTTGACTTGCCGTAGGCAATGAGTTTTTTCCCGTATTGGGTTTCCCACTTAAAAATCTTGTGTCTCCTTTATTCTCTTGCTCTCCTTATTTTCTTTCTCAATATCTATTTTTTGTGCTTCCGCTATGCGCTGATATCATAACAAGTGGTATCAGAGCCTAGATATTAAACATGTCTACCGTCACCAAATTTGATATTGAGAAATTTGATGGAAAAATCAGTTTCAGCATATGGCAGATTCAGATAAGAGCAGTCCTCATTCAAAATAGTTTAAAGAAGGCACTTGTTGGAATTTCAGAGAAGCCTGCGGATATGACAGATGAGAAATGGGAAGAGCTAGATGAGAAGGCACATTCGGCTATTCATTTGTGTTTGTCCAAGGAGGTTTTGCGTGAGGTCAATAAAGAAAAAACTGCAGCAGGGTTATGGACCAAACTTGAATCCCTGTACATGACCAAAAGTCTTGCCAACAAGCTTAGACTCAAGGTGCGCCTCTACACTTTTCGTATGGCTGAAGGTACCGCTATACAATCTCATCTTAATGAATTTAATTCTGTCTTGATCGATCTTGAGAATTTGGATATCAATATTGATGATGAGGATAAAGCAGTACTGCTAGTTGTTTCTTTGCCGCCCTCTTATAAGCACTTCAAAGAAATTATGCTTTATGGAAATAATGATACTCTGTCATTTGAAGATGTTAAATCTAATCTATTGTCTAAGGAGAAATTTGATCATGAGGTACGATCTGATGATAGAGGTGAAGGCTTGAATGTTAGAAGTAGATCTACTGATAAGAGTAATTCATTCAAGAAAAATCGTAGATCTAAGTCTCGAGGGCGTAATTCTAAATCTTGTCGTTATTGCAAGAAGAATGGGCATGAAATTTCAGAATGTTATAAATTGAAAAATAAGAATGAGAGAGAGGAGAAAAAGAATAAACCTGCTCAGAATAAAGCTGAAGCGGATGTAATTGAGGCAGATTCTGATGGTGATGTTTTGTTGGCTACTTCTTCTGATAAACGTAACTCTTTAGAATGGATTTTAGATTCTGGCTGTACTTTTCATATGTGTCCCCATAGAAATTGGTTTTCTTCATATGAGAAGGTTGAATCTGGTGTAGTTCTTATGGGAAACGATTCACATTGTATTGTTGTTGGAATTGGTACCATTCAAATTAAGGCTCATGATGGCACTATCAGAACACTGACCAAGGTATGTCATATTCCTGATTTGAAGCGTAATTTGATTTCTTTAGGCACCCTGGAGTCACTAGGGTGCAAGTATTCAGCTGAAGGTGGAGTTCTGAAAATTTCTAGAGGTTCCTTAGTATTGTTGAAAGGAAAAAGAATTGGGAGTCTATATTTTGCAGGGTTCAACTGTGACAGGTTCTGTTGCTGTCTCTACTTCTCTTTCTGATGATGATCTTACTCAGCTATGGCACATGCGTTTGGGACATATGAGTGAAAAAGGCATGAACATTCTGAATAAAAGAGGTCTTCTTGGTAAGTAAGGTGTTGGTAAGTTAACTTTCTGTGAACATTGTGTAGTTGGAAAACAAAAGAGAGTTAGCTTCTCCACTGCAACACATCGCACACAAGGAATTCTGGATTACATCCATTCGGATCTTTGCGGGCCTTCAAAATTTCCTTCACAAGGAGGCAAGAGGTACATGATAACATTTATTGATGATTTCTCTCGTAAGGTTTGGGTTTATTTCCTGAGGCATAAAAATGAAGCTTTCTCTAAATTCAAGAAATTCAAAGTTTTGGTCGAAAATCAAACTGGTAGGAAGATTAAGAAACTCAGGGATTGACAATGTTTGGAGTTTTTCAATTCTGAATTCAATGAGTTTTGTGAGAATCATGGCATTGCTAGACACAGTAACATTAGTAGGAAAACATCAATGGAATGGAGTTACGTAACGCATTAATAGGACCCTTTTTAGAGAGAGCTCGTTGTATGTTATCTAATGCTCTGGTTTATTGAGTCGACATGCATTTTTTGAGTCGAAGTCGTATCTCATCGCTTGTTACACTGTAAATCGATCACCCCATTCATCCATTGATTTTAAAATTCCAGAGGAGGTCTGGTCAGGTAATCCTATTGACTATTCTCATCTCAAGATTTTCGGTTCTCTTATTTTTGCACATGTAAATGATGGAAAGTTGGCACCTAGAGCAGTTAAATGCATTTTCTTGGGTTATTCATTTGAGTCAAAAGACTATAGATTGTGGTGTTCTGAATTTAAGAAATTGATTTTATGTAGGGATGTCACATTTAATGAAAATGCCTTATTACCTCCCAGAAAAGATACTACTATTTCTTCTCTTGATACATGTGATCGTCAAAGTTCCAATGAGAAGGTGGAGTTAGAGGTGTCTACTCAACAAGGAATGACTGAATCGATTTTTACTGGAGAGTCTGAACAGAATTTTGAAATACATGATGAATCAGTACCCTCTAGTTCATCTGAGCCTATGCAGTCTTCAAATGATCATAATATAGCATGTGACAGACCGAGGAGAATTATCAAAAGGCCTGCAAGGTACACTGATAATGATGATGATAATCTTACTGCATATGCTCTTTCTGTTGCACAGGATACACCTGAAGGAATTGATCCTTCTACGTACTCTGAAGCTATATCCAGTTTTAATTCATTCCAGTGGCTTTTAGCGATGCAAGAAGAAATTAAAAGCCCATATAAGAATGGTACATGAGAGTTATGTGATTTGCCGAAAGGACGTCGAGCTTTGAGTTGTAAGTGGATCTACAAATGGAAAGAAGGTATACCCGGGGTTGAAGATGCCAGATGGAAAGCTCGCCTAGTAGTTCGTGGTTATGATCAAAAGGAAGGTATTGACGTACGTCATACCTCTATTCCAGTGCTACTCGCTCTTGTTGCTTTATATGATCTGGAATTGGAGCAACTTGATATCAAAATTGCCTTTCTACATGGTGAGTTGGAAGAAGAAATTTACATGAAACAACCAGAGGGATTTGTTGTGCCAGGTAAAGAACAATCAGTTTGCCGTTTGAAAAGATCATTGTATGGTTTGAAACAAGCTCCGAGACAATGGTATAAGCGTTTTGATGCTTTCATGATTGGGCAAGGATTCACAAGGAGTCAGCATGATAATTGTGTGTATTTTATGCAGTGTTCTAATGGATCATTCATTTATTTACTACTTTATGTAGATGATATGCTTATTGCCTCGAAAGACAAGTCTTTGATTGATAGGTTGAAGTCTCAACTTAAATCTGAATTCGAGATGAAAGACCTTGGTGCTGCGAAAAAGATACTTGGTATGGAGATTCGCAGAGACCGACGAGCTGGCAAGCTCTACTTGTCTCAGAAGAATTACATTGAAAAAATTCTTGAAAAATTCAATATGAAAAACTGTAAGCATGTCTCTACTCCTCTTGCTGCACACTTTAAATTATCTGCTGATCTTTGTCCTAAATCAAAGGAAGATATTGAGTATATGTCCAAGGTTCCCTATTCTAGTGCAGTTGGAAGTCTCATGTATGCTATGGTTTGTACTAGACCTGATCTTGCTTATGCAGTTTGTATGGTGAGTCGTTACATGCACAATCCAGGGAAACATCATTGGCATGCAGTGAAGTGGATTTTTCGTTACTTGAAGGGCACGACCAATCTTAGTTTGGTCTTTGACAGAAATAGAGTTGCCTCGAGTGATGTCAGTGGCTTTGTTGATTCTGATTATGGTGGTGATCTTGACCGGCGTAGATCTCTTTCAGGCTACATCTTCACTTTATGTTCCGGTGCTATTAGTTGGAAAGTAACTTTGCAATCTATTGTTGCATTGTCCACAACAGAGGCTGAGTTTGTTTCAGGTACAGAAGGTGTTAAAGAGGCTATTTGGTTGCATGGTCTTATTCTTGAGCTTGGCATTCCATAGGGTGCTACAATGGTATTTTCAGATAGTCAGAGTGCTATTCACCTCGCTAAGAATGATACATATCACTTCAAGACCAAGCACATTGATATACGCTATCACTTTATTAGAGATGTTGTTGACAAAGGAAAGATCATTATTAAAAAGATTTATACGTCGGAAAATCCAGCAGACATGCTTACAAAGCCATTACCTGTTACTAAGTTCGAGCACTACTTGGAATTAGTTGGCATCATTGATGCCTAATCGCCCTTCGGGGTGCCTACGGTGAGATCCAAAATTTGAGCCAAGGTGGAGATTGTTGAGTGGTGTCTCAAACTTTGGGAACCAACTCCCTCTTTTAAGCCTAATATTCCTCCATCTTTTACTCCCTAAAATACTCCACATGTTTCCTCATTTTATGCCTTATATTCTTCCATATTTTACTCCCTAAAATACTCCACATGTTTCCTCATTTTATGCCTTATATTCTTCCATCTTTTACTCCCTAAAATGCTCAACATGTTTCCTTATTTTTTTGCCACAAATTAGGGAAAGAAAAATGGACTTCATCATTGTGTCTTGCAAGACCTCTTTATGTGGCTATAAAAGGGAGTCTTCTAATTGAGTTCAAAGGCAACCATTCTCTCCAAAGGCTGAAATTTTTTCTCCACCTATATTCACTATATCATCAAATTGTAGGGTTGAGTTTATGAGATTTATTTCTCTCTTATAAGTCTTCTTTGATAATTGTTGTTGAAGACTTTTTTCTCTTGTACTTACCCGATTATTATAGTGGATATTTCTTGGGTTGCCGTAGGCGGTGGATTTTCTCCCGTATTGGGTTTCCCACTTAAAAATCTTGTGTCTCCTTTATTCACTTGCTCTCCTTATTTTCTTTCTCAATATCTATTTTTATGCTTCCGCTACGCGCTGATATCATAACACTATTCTTCTGTGGGGATAGAATTCATTTCTAAGCTTTGTTAATCCTTGAGAATTTTGTCACAACCCAACAACAATTAAGTGGGAACAAATAATCCTTAAAGGACAACATTCAAATGTGCAAAGCCATTTGTTCTTGTTATTTCTGTACAGTTTACTTTCAATTTTCCTAACACTTAAAGACATTTGAACTTTTCACTAGTTTGAAACCATCAAAAATAAGTTATTTGTTTAAGGTACTCAAACCTTTTCATAAGCATATGTCGCCATTTAGGTTAATAGCAAAATTGTCCTTCAAAGAACGGCTTTATTGGAATAACACTTCCACTTTTTTAAAAATAAGTGTTCCTTATGTCCTCCTAAATTTTCAATCATACCCTTCAACCAAAGTGATGATAACATCCAAATTGACTATTTGAGGAGGACCTAGATGAAATAAAAGAAAATTTAAGGAATTTGTGAAAATATATTTTTGATTTCTTTATTTTTTCCTTAAAAAAGTGGAGTTTCCAATTGAAGCAAACTAGCTACTCCTGCTCATCTTTGGACAACTTGGCCCTTGATTTTATTTTAATTAATTGGAAAATCTCCCTCCAGTCACAAATGGTCGGACTGTTAAATTATAAACTTCTTAAAATGTTTCCAGAATTCTCTCCCCAATATTTTCTTCATTCTCTTCCCAAAGTCATAAAGCAAAAGGAAAGGGATTTTTTTTTTTTTGAAAAGAGACATTTTGCAACCTCATAATTACCTTTGAGAAAGGGTCCAATGGAGTTAATTAGAGTTGAAGAAAGAAGATTTTGAAGCATAGAGAAGGAGAAGCACTTTGTTTCCCCTCAATTTCTGATATAAACCGGCCGGGTTACATCTGTAAAAGGGGTTTTGTTAAGGAAAGAGAAGACAACAAAGAAAGCAGGCATGGCTACATGCTTTCAAAATGGAAATAATTAGAAGCATCATCATCATTTCATCTATTGAACCAAACCTTCAATGAAACAAATTGTTATTACATATCTGACGGCAGGTTAAATTGTACAAACACTTGTGTATTTTTTTTCTTTGTTTTAACTTTAAAGGCATGATTTTAGCTGTTTGAAATAAGTTGTCTATATCTTTTTTAAAGTAAAAGTTGTTTTTAAGTTATTTTCAACTGTTTATTTATTTTTATTTTAATTTAAATAAGTAGAAAAAAACTATTTTTGAGAAGATAGATTGAAGGGGATTTTTTTTCCCCGAAGGCTTCGAAAAGGAAAGTTTCATTCATTAACTAATAGGATTACATGGAAGCCTAACAAATTGAGGATAACCCTTGGGCATCAGCTAGCAGAAACTAGTTGGCTTAAACAAATTAAAGGAAGCAGATAGAGCTTGGCCTCTTTTCTTTACCGAAGGTGCTTTTAAAATTATTTTTATTTGTTGAAAATATTAAAAAAGATTATTATTTTAAATTTATAAATAATTTTTTATAAGTAAAATTTTTAACATTTTAAAAATGTTTCAACAGTTGAGAATATCGTTAAGTGGTGGACTGAGAGAATGGCATGATCTTTGTATGAAGAAAAGATTACCACATCTTTAAGAAACTGGCAATGTGGGGTGTCACTTCTTTCATGGCATCAACTCTACACTTCTATCAGAGTCATGCAGGCATGATTGAAGGACCATATTGATCAATGAGGTTACTGAGAACCAAGTATGAAACTCCACTAACAAAATTACTTTCCATGCGGTGTTAGATAGACACAAATCTCTATAGTGGGTATCATTTGGGATTTCTTTTGGGTTGAACCTTAATTTTTTAGGCAATCTAGATTTACAAAATGGAAGGTACATTCCTAACCTTTAAAGATTACTGTAAAAACTAAATTTTGTCCTTTTTTGTGAATTAATTACATTTTCCTCCTCCAAGATTGTCATTTTACATTTTTCTTCCATCATAGATATGTCACTTTTTTGTGGATTTCTCATAGAAAATTTCACATGTTATATAACATTAGTTATAATATTTTTTCTGACATTCTTCATATAATGTTTCCTTTTTTTGTAATAATCTTGTTCACTTGATGCTTTTGTAGATATATATTATAGTACCAATGGTGTAAAGAACATTTTAAAGAATGTCATGCGTAAAGGATTCAAAATGGTATAGGAAGCAATGGTTCCAATATTCATTTTTTTATTTTTTACAGTTCTAAAATGTCAATTTTTTTTATTTTTCATCAAAACTTCTTCAATTGACCTCTTTAACTTGATAAAAACAAATATTTGTCTAGTTTTTTTTAACAAGTTAAATATAAAAAAATATTGATTTTAAATTGGAGATGTGTAGTACATCTTTTTTTTCTTTCCTTTATTTTTTTGGCTGAAGACAGATTATCATTCAACCGAAGAAAATCACAAATACACACCATTAATATCCCTGTAAATTTAATGTTTTATGGACTTTAAAACAACGTTTTCCTCATGTTCATAACATAATCTTTCTACTTAACCTTTTCAATTTTGAATCATAACTTTGTATACTTTTGAAAGAATGAAATATGTAATGTTAAAATGCATATATATTGTCAAACTCACCTCTTTAGTCTTTTGTTTTGTTCTACATTTTCTAGGCAAATCCTTAAAGAAAACCCTGGTGGCCCATCCACAACGCTATAAAATAATTGCGCACAAACTTAGTGGGAAAAACTCAGGTTGCATATTCTATTGTCTGCCCTAAATTTTCTTCAACCGACTAAGGTACGTCACTACCAATGGCTATGACTTCCTTAAATTCCAATCACCTACAAATGCTAGAAGACAAGAGGATTTGCCATTCGTTTTTGTTATCACTAGTGAAGCCATGGCTGGAGAACGTACTGAAAACTCCATAGCTACTGCTTCTTCTATACACAACTTGTGGCTGCAGGATCTCCATGCAAGTTCTCTATCTTCATGGTGCTCCAGCAACAGCCCCTGGCAAACCGAACTCAACAATCATTCTGAGTCCTCCGACGAGGAGAATGTTTCGATCTCTACTTCTTTCACGAACGCCTCGAATCGTTCTGACCTGAGTGTTGTTGACAGCGGAACAGGAAATGAGTTTGTTGGAGAATCTGTAGGCTCTGATAATCATCTTTGGAATAGTCTTCTCCTGTAAGTTTGACATATACATTCTACAATCCATATTAAGCACCCCTCCTCGGCTCCTCCCCCCACCCCAACAAAGATCTTCCCAATCCCTATTAAATGAAGAATTTTTTTTGAATATATATTAAGTAAAAACATGTTGGATGTCTTTGTGTATCCTTTCTAGTAGGCTTGAGAATCCTCCAATAAGCTTCTTAATTGCATTGAATTTCACTACCCAAAAGTATGCATCACTTTGTATTTTCAATCCTTTCCTGTAGCATAGAGCAAGAACCATTATTGGATAGAAATTTGCCCACCATTGTGGCACTAGGACACCCAGGAGTGGCTTTTTGCTTTCCCTTTTTTCAAAAAATAAAAAAGAAAATTGGTGCTAGCTTCCTTTGTAATTATTGGAATATGATATTTTTATTATTCATCAGAAAGGGATAAAAATTCTAGTGGACGTAAAAATTTCTTTTTCTCCAATCCTACGAGTTTTGAATTTCTCCAAAATAGATGTGAATATTATTTTTATAGCCAGCAAAACTTGGAGATGATCTTTTATTGTTTATCAATGAGTATTAGCTCAGAAGGCATAATTGATGCAAGATCCTAACAGCTCTTGTGGGATTCTTAGGCTCTTGATTTTTGCGCAGTAGCTAATTAAGCTAAGAACCATGATTCACTAAGCGTTTTTAAGATAAGTTCTTGCAATTGTTCGTTTTCCTATACTTGTTTGTTTTACAAGTCACTGATTACTACACCTCGAAGAATACAAGAAATTTTATGTCCAAAATAATCTCTTTTGTAGAGGTGTTGGATGCCAAGGATTATTACACAACCAAGATGTTGGAGAAAATTTACTCGATACAAAGAACATTTTTGCTGGAATGTTTGATCCTACATGTGACTACTCAAAAAAGATCGATCACACTTGGAGTCTTAAAAAGTCATTCAATGTATTAGGAGAGAGCTCAACCGAGAGCCAGAGGGCTCCAGAGTCATCGGACATGATCGTGAATTGGCCCTTAACACACCAAGATGCAATAGTCAGCAATGATTTTCATCTCCAACCACGCTATTCAGCTCTTCATTCTGTGATAGAAGATCCTTTCGCAGAGAGAAATTTTGGCTCAACTACTTCATGCTTTGGTCACAATATAAAATCGGCTGGAGAACACGGTGGGATGGACTCGAGTTGGACTATGCTTGGAAGGTCATCTGAAAGTAATGGAACTGACTATCCAAGGGCATTTGGAAACTCGGATTTGGGAGATAGAAGGAGATACTCCTACGGATTTGCAAACACAACCTTCGGAGATAGAAGAAGTTTAACTGAGCTTATGGCTACTCCCAGTTATCTGAATAGGCCATCGACTGATATTAAGTTATCTAAACCCTTTCTTAAAACCCTGGACTTATCAGGTTGCAGGAAACAAGCTTACCAAACTTCTCCAGTAAGATCTCTCTCTCTCTCTCTCTCTCTCTCTCTCTCTCTCTCACTTTCAGACATAGAAGCGCATATTTATGGCTATCTAGTCAAGATCCATAGTAGCAAAAATTGGATTTTGCGTTGATACACATTATAAGGTAGAATTCCTAAGGTACCTTTTGTACTAAGGAAAACAGGAGAAGAGGAAAAGATACTTTAGCCCTACTTTTGGTTAACTATGCAAACACTATAAGCAGTTATCCTCTCGCTTCTCCTGTCCTTTCTCTCCCTCTATCCTTTTTTTTCCCACATCCCATGATGAGAGAACTTTTTAAACTCTATGTTTAACCAGCGGAATAGTTTGTCTGGAACTAACTGTTTCTTTCTTTGCCTTTTGTTTTTGCTGTAACAAATTTTCATTTAAAGTTTCCATCTCCAAAATCAATATGCATCACACCATCGAAAAGCAGCGGAAGAACACAAGGAAGCGAGGGAAGGAAGAGAAGATCCGACGAGAATTCAGAGTCAATCTCCAAGAAGCCTAAACAAGAAACTTCCACAGTATCATCCACAAAGGTAAATAGTGATTGACTTTTTTTTTTCTTTATCTTGTGAAATTTTAGTGCTTAAAAACAAAGATTTTCATGGGCAGTTGCAGGTTCCCAAAGTTAAGCTTGGAGACAAGATCACAGCTCTTCAACAGATTGTATCTCCATTTGGAAAGGTTATAACAGTATGCATATACTCAGAAATTAAATGTAAATTATGGATACATCATCTATGTTTTATCTGATTTTTTCATCATGATATTCAGACGGATACAGCTTCGGTGCTCTGGGAAGCAATTGGGTATATAAGTTTTCTTCAGGAGCAAATACAGGTGATTGATTTTACGGCATGACATCAAGGCTACTTTAGGATTGAAGGATAATAGAGAAAACGGAAGGATTGAGTGATTATCTTGTTGAGATAGTTGATAGAAGGAAAATGAGAGACAATTTAGTAGCTCTAGTTTACATATTTATTTATCTTTTAGGTAAATATAACGTAAAAAATCAAGTACAATTTATAGTCAGTGCATAGTTAATTGATAGAAAAAAAATGACGCTTTAGTATTAAGCTAATCCCTCCTTTCTCTCACGTAAAATCAATTCAAAATACTAAAATCGATCTCCTCTCTTTTCCTCTCCTTCATTTTCCCTCAATCCAATCAGCACCTAAATAATTATTCATTTTTAGAAAAAAAATAAAATTCTTTAAAATCTTTTAAGCGAGAAATTCATTTGTATAACATTTTTCTCCTCTTTCTCTTGCAGCTTCTGAGCACGCCTTTCATTAAGGGTAGCGCAAATAAGGTTAGTAAACCCTCGTAATTTTCAAAATTTACTTGCATTATTGTACTTTTTTTTTGCAGTAAAATTCCGCCACAAATTATAGTTCTTTATTAATCTTTCCAGGACCTGTGGGACGGATTAGAAAGGAAAGATAGAGGAGATGGAAAGCTTGACTTAAAGAACCGAGGCCTTTGTCTAGTTCCCATATCATGCACTCCTCAAGTATATCCTGAGAATAGTATATCAGATTACCTGACGCCAGTTTATCGAGGATGTTTATATAGATGAGTAGAGTTACCGTTAAAAAATTGTAAATAAGAATATAATATAATTTTTGAATAGTAAATGAAATATAAAGTTGAATCGATAAATTTTGATTATCATAGCATGGGAATTTTTCTTCTCTTTTGGTTGTAAGGCCAAAATTAAAGTTTCCTGAACTTTATACGTCTCCTCGTGTAGTTTCCAGCCATAGCCTAATAACTGAGTTAGATATATTCTAAGGGCACACAACCTATAATTCTCTCCATGCCTGTCACCCTAGGGTTGCGTCCAACCAAACCACGCAAACGGAGGCTGGTGTAATATTTAGATCTAATGAATTTGGTGGGAGTTCAAGAGGGAGGAGAAAGAAGAGAGAGAGATCGATCAACTTTTGAAAAAATAATATAATCAAACCACGTTTAACAATTTATTATGTCACTTAATCACCTCTAAAATTTTAAATGAGCATACTTAAGTGGTTTTTGTTAAATAATTGTACTCAAACTATCTCAATAAAATATAACTTAATTTTTAATAATAACATTTATAAAAATGTTAACAAGAAAAAATAATTTTCAAAAGCAGCACTGGTATAACTTCTTCAACTATCCTAAGGCGCCACTTACCCTTTTGGCTCCTCCAAATTCGAATTCCGTTATCACGTTTCTGCTACCAATGGCCACCAACTCCCCGGCAAATGGTGATTCTTCTCTTTGGGAAAAAAATCATTCGCTTCACTTTTCACTCCTTCGCAAAACAGATCGCACTGCTAAGGCTGTTCAATAGGTCAAAGGAACTCATGCTCTCTTCTTCTCTTCAGAGAAAATATCTATACTTGCTGCTCCATTTCCTCACTCTATGGGTGGTAAATTTTCTCATGGTAACCCATTATGGATTCTCTTCAGTAGGATTTTCAGACTACTAGTACTGTCCACTTGCATTCGCTAAGTTACAAAATTTTGAAGAATAAATTTTTTTAGTTGATGTTTTTCTATACTAAGAATATCTTAAAATTATAAATAGCTCTTGAATTAAGTATTTGTTTTAGTATCACAATTCATGTATTAAAAAATTTTATTACTATCTTCTACATAACTTCCAAATAACATTTATTAAATTAAGACACTAAAGAATTTCAAAGTAATATAAATTTTAATCTCCCTTATATTCAATTTATTACCACTACCACTATTCTGTTCTGATATAGTTTTTTTTTACTTTTTAAATACTTTTTTTTTTTGAAAATTTCAAGCCCTCTCTATTGATTTTGTGCATTTGTAAACTCATAATTAAGTTGTGATTTAAGAGGTATATATACTAATTTGATAATTGCACTTAGCAAAAAAGAAAAAAAATATTTACACAATAAGATATTTCTCTTTAATACTCTTTTTAAGTAACTTATTTCTCTTTTTAATTCTTTAGTTACATATGTTAAACCTAACTTATAAATAATTCTTCCAAATTAATTATTTCTATATAGAATTCCAAATAATTATCAAAGAGATGTGACCCTCAAAATGATAATAACATGTTTTAGAAAAAAATAATTTTATAAAAGGGCATTTAGAAAATGAAGAAATATGATGACCATATCCACACTTTTAGTATAGCATAGGTAAGCCTTAAGGGATCAATTTCAATAGGATGTGGCTGGATACTTAATTTGGTTACGGTATTAATAAATAGTTTTTTCAACACGTGGCGAACGGATTCTCAGGCTGATTCTCATTGTTACCTTCATTACTCTTTTCATTTTGAGCTTCTTCTTTTTTAGCAATAGGATCTTCTAGTAGATTATCCTCTTGATTTTTTGAGTTAACTTCACTGAATGTCACGTGTATGGATTCCTCCACTACAAGAGTTTTCTTATTCAAGACTTTGTCACTACAAGAAAACAGGTAATTTGAAACCTCCAATTCGGTTTCAAATTGATTTCTAAACTAGAATTTGAAACCGCTTTGAAATGACTAAAGTCAGTTTCAATAAGAGTGGTCGTGGCCTAGATTTGAAACCGACATGATCGGCTTCAAATTTTGCGACCGAAGTTTTGAAATCGATTCGGTTTCAAATTTGATTTAGCAACCAACTCCTTCCCAAAAATAGAAACCAATTAGAAACCGCAACTTTTAAAATTGAAAACCGATTTGAAACCAATTTGCAACCAGATCGAATAATAATTAAATCATTTCAAAATGTATTAGAAACTGATTTGAAACCTAATATATAAAAATATTTTTATTTTTTGATTTAAAAACTGATTTGAAATCGAAAAATAAGAAATTCACTTTTAAATATAGTTTTAAAAACATATTAGAAACCGCTTTTTAAATAATATTTAATTTTTTATTTTTGGAAACTAATTTTTTAAAATTTATTTTTATTTAGAAATTAATTTGAAACTAGATGGAAAATAATTTTTATTTTTTTATTTTTATAAATCAAATTGAAACTGATATTTTAAAATATAATTTTTTTACTTTAGAAACCAATTTAAAACCACATTTTAAATATTTCTTATTTTTTTTATTTTCAAAAACCGATTTTGGTGATTTCAAATCGATTTCTAACTATTAAAAATTTTAAAATAAAATATTCTAAATTTTTTATTCCCCCTGCAAATTATAAAACATTCAAATAAAGACATCAACCATCAACAAGCCAAGATTAATTCAACCCAACCAAAATAAATATTCTTCATAATAAAACTAATACTTCAAACCTAAACATCAATATCAATCCATTGAAAATAAAAACTCTAAATATACTGAATAGAAATAACAGTAACATTGATCCTAAGTTTCCTGAGCAGCTAGACTAGAAGTTGTGTCGTGTTCGCTATCTTCTTCTTCATCATCTGGTGAGTCAGGAGGCATAGGAAAGTCAAACTCAAGCTATGCAAATATCTTCTTTTGTGCCTCATACATTTTCGTCATCTTCTTCTTCATCTTCGTCATCTTCGACTTCATTTTATGTTCCAATTCGGCTCGAACATTAGCTTCTATACTCTCTCATTGATTGCATAACCGGTGAGGATGTCCCATGAATGTATGAACCACTAATTGAACTCTTACTTTCTCCCTTGAGGCGAAAAGACTCTAATCCCAGACCATAGACATGGCCCTCCTGAATTCATCAGCTATCTTACCATCATCATCAACTCATCAGGTATGCTACCACTGTTCTAAGTAACAGTTTGAGAGCCTGAGTCATAAGATTCTCAAAATTTTCTTGTAAAGTTTTCATAAATAAAATAAATAAAATTAGATATATAAAGCAAAAAAATAAATGGAAGAACATAATATCAAAATAATACTTGAAAGAAAATATTTTTGTTGAAGGCTTTACACAAATAAGTATATTAAATACTTTTCATAGATAAGTATTTGAATTATATAAAGTTACGGTAGGAAATTTATGAAGTTATTATATATCACAAAAGGAATAAAAAGGTTACTCAATATTCTCACTACGGCGTCAATAAATTGACCTTTCTTTGGGTCATTTTGAACATTATGTATACGGAGCCAGCAATCTGAGATCTTAAAATTATTTCCTAACTCCTTTCACTACACATTAATTTAACAAAAAAACATAAAATATGAGAAATACAATGCAATACATCATATAAACAAAATTTAATGCTAAAGGGAAATAAACTAATCAATCTCTTCTCATGCTCTTGAAAAGAAATGGAACCACCGGTATGGCATCCTCCACCTTGTCCATCAAGTCCCTTCTTTCTATTCTTTCTCCAGGTATCAGACTTTTTCTTGAACTTATCTGACTGTCAATACTCGTATAGTCGTAAGTACGCAACCTCAGGCATCCAATCCGACCTCTAATTATTTTTCGTTACATTGTATAGGATGTCTTTCATCCGCCTTGCACATCGGATGCTCCAAGCTTTGCGAATAGCGTCGTCATGATCCAGATCCCACCTATACACCTTATGTAAAATTGGGAGACAAAAATTTCTTATGAATGTATGACGAATATTATTGATCAGTATCACCCAAATTATAACATAACATTGACTTACTCAAAATTCTCCAAACCAAAGCTCCTGCACATCTGATGGTACCTTACCAAAGCTACTGTACAGGCCAAAAAACATCATTTGAAAAATATCAGTAATACTCTGAGCAAGACAGATTTATGACTGAAACTGAAAAAAATAGAACCTATGAGTTAGTCTACACTAAAAGAATTTGCAACGCTATGCTATCATAATGGGTATACTATGACTCAGCGTACACTAGTAAAAAATTAAATATGTAATAAAGATATAATCATATTCCACTTACGTGTATGGCCATTTAGGTAAATCAATGTACGGGAGTCTCTAAGAGCAGCTAAACTGGAAGAAGATGGAGGAACACTACTCGAGGGGACACGGGTCGTCGGATCAACTGGATTCCTGTATTCGCTGTAGTAAACAGTAGCGTCCTAAACTCTGGCGATGATGGCTTGCGGGGAGCATCAAGAATGCCTAGTTTGCTCAATTTGAAGGCCAAGAAAGAAGTTAAGTTCTCCCAAAATGCTCATTTTGAATTCACTTTGCATCATCTTAGCAAACTCATCACAAATAGATATATTAGTAACACCAAAAACAATACCATCCACATAGACTTGTGCAAGTAATATATCATTATTACAAGAGATTTTTATAAAAAGTGTTGTGTCAACTTTTCCTCTTAAAATTCCATTTGAAAATAAAAATCTACTTAGTCTTTCATACCAAGCACTATGAACTTGTTTCAAGCCATATAAAGCTTTAGCGAGTTAGAAAACATGATTTGAAATTTTTTTTGTGAGTAAAACTGGGAGGTTGTTCCATATATACTTTTTCATCAATAAAACCAGTTAAAAAGGCACTTTTGACATTTATTTGAAATATTTTAAAACCTTTAAAACAATAAAATTCCAAAAGCATTCTTGTGGATTCAAGTCTAACTACCAGAGTAAAAGTTTCATCATAATCAATACCCTCTTCTTGATTGAATCATTGGGCAACAAGTCTAGCTTTATTTTTCACAACTTCTTCGAATTCATTTAATTTTTTTCTAAAAATCCACTTTGTACCAATAACGAGGTGATCATGGGGTATAGGGACAACTCCAAACTTTATTTCTTTCAAATTGGTTTAGTTCATCTTGCATAGTAATAATTCAAAAATCATCACACATGGCATCATCAATGTTTTTAGGCTTAATATGAGATAAAAGAGCAAAAAGTTATCAATGAAGCACTGCCATGTTTTAACTCCTTGGGAGACATCACCAATGATTTGCTTTTTCGAGTGGCCTCTTTCATATCTTAAATCCTTTGGGCTCTTGGTCAATGCTAGGTTGACTTTCTTGTTCTTGTTTAATCATTTATTCATCATTGGTATGATCTTCCAAAGTTGGTGCTTGAAGATGAGTTTGATCATCATTTATTTAGATACCTACATCATCTTCATCTCTTTTTTCAAGATAGATGTTATATTCATCAAAGCTCACATGAATGGTTTCTTCAACACATGAAGTTTTTTTATTATAGACTCTATAGACCTTTTTGTTTGAAAAATAATGAAGGAAAATGCCGTTATCCGATTTCAAAATAATTGCAGATGGTTGTTGGACCAAAACTAATTTATTGCGTATGGTAATTAAAAAACACACAAAACTATTCAAATTAAAAGAATTAAATTAGTCCTAAACCATGTCGGAAACTCATCCTCCAATCTCCTGTCAACTTCCTTCTTCCTTATATGTGGTACAACATATCGTAATTCTCCTTGAATTTCCTATAACATAAACATGCAGCCAATTATGAGTCTATAAGAATTAAAGTAACACATGACTTGTATGAATTGCAAATAGGCTCACATTACAAACATTCGCGATAACCTATTGCAACTCATTGCAATTGAAAAAAATATAATTCGTGGTTGCCTTAAAATCCTTTGAAGTTAGATATTTGGTTTGAATTCACCCAATCACCCTCTCTGAAATATTGCATATTAATTAACTAGTATCATACAATTTTGTTTTGATAACACCTTTATCATTTTGGGCCATGGTTGTATGTCTTGTCTGCACTTGGGGGTCAAAATAATAAGAGAAAAATGTAAACGCTCCTTCAATTAAATAAACATTACGAATAGATCCTTCAACTCTTGCCTTATTCTTAACATTAGATTTCAGACAATATAAGAACTTGCAACATCAACAATCAACTTATGTACATTATATCAGACATCATGTTAAACATAGGATTTGGACATTGTCAAAACTAACATTTACCTCTAGAATTGATACATCCATTAGCATTGAACAAGTTCAGCCACCCTTGCTCCATAAGGAACATGGACTAATAGATGCTCCATCATGTCAAAGAACCCCAACGAAAAAATCTTTTCCAACTTACAAATGAGTACTAGGATGTTTTCCCCCATTTCTTCATACGAGATACTGATAGTTTAGGGTAATACAAGTACCGGTAAAAAATACCCAACTCCATTAAAACACTCAATGTTGACATCATAAGGATTTCTCTGAATGCAATTGGAAGTGATCTCTCCACAAACACATGACGGTCATGATTTTTCATTCCTAATATCTTTAGTTCTTTCAAATCAAAGCATCTTCCCAAATTAAAAGCATATCCATCTGGTAGTCGTATATCCTTGACCCACTCGAGTACAAGTCTCTTTTGTTGTGACGTTAGCTAATATTTAGCATTTGTAATGGAAACCTTTCTTTCACTGGCACTAAAAACAAATAATTCGAGTGTGATATTTCTAACCCCTCTGCTAGGTTCCACTACGGCTGAGTAAGATACCAATGTGCATCTCATCACTGATACATACAAATATAAATTGCATTCGGAGAAAATATGATGAGAAAAGTATTACAATATAATACAATTATAGACAACATCAGCAGATATTATACAAATACATAGGTAGATATTATATCTTATATTATCAAAAATTCAACATTTGTTTATAGGTCGTTGTAAAATAGACTTCTCTCTCTATCTAGCAAGAGGTAGAAAAAATGGTACAAACTGATCATGCACATATATGCGTCTCTTCGTGAACTAACTCTGATGCAAATCAAAGGATCACTACACTGATACACGGTTAGAGTCATCTGAAAACAATAACTAAAAACACATGTGAGCTAGAAAGTTCAATGAGTTCACGTGTGTACTTGTTTTTTTTCAAAATATGAGAGTAGATACATATGCACAGTAGCTTCAAAAGTGTTGTATATTCGCATAAGTTTCCTTATTCCAAAATCATGAACAAATCTTATGACGGCGTTTTAGACTTAGTTGAAAAGTCTGAGTGAATAAAGACATATCAATGTAACTCCTCAACTAGAAATTTCTCAAACATGACAAATATTTAAATATTGGCACAACTATAAAACTATCGAAACCAATAATAAGGTCATCATGAATCAAGTCTCGGTATCCTGTAGTCAATTCTTCCCCAAGCAAAAGCCAGGCCACGGAGTCCTGGGGAGCCTAAAAACCCACTTCTGATGACCAACCACAACATTGGGCCCCTCCTGACTCATTATTAGGTAATCACAAACACAAACAAATAAATGTAGTACTAGTTGGGCCGAGTCGTCCCTGACATACTACGTTACTTTTCAAGTAGATCCACAATTTAAAGTCTAGGAAATCCATACCAGGGAAAGAGGCCCTAATACGGGAAACTAGCTACGTATGATGCAATCCACTAACACTTCAGGTATTCAAATCATATTTCAATCACATAATATTCCAAATCATATCTGGTCGGGACGAATTTTTTATGCAAATTTTCAAATGAAAAGGCCACACAAGTAGCCTTCCAAATTAATTCAAATCCAATTTCAACATAAGTTTAAAATAACAAACTATCCGTCAATCTAAACATGTAAACGCAAGTTTTTCAAAGAAGCCATGCGAAATGCACAAACTTTTCTCAAAGCTCAGCGGTTTCTACAAAACCTGTCCAACCATTATAGTAATAAATAGCTACAAAAACAAATTCAAGTCCAAAGCAAAACTCAAAATAAAAAAATACTAGTCCACCAGCAGTTTAGCCATGTAGATACAAGGTTCACAAATATACCATGATTTTCCTAAAAAATATATAATAAATTTTTTTCTGAAGTTTACCTGTATCTATGAAACATGTCCACAAGTGATAATATTTTAAACTAAATAAATGTCTACTCAGAGCACCACTACTAGGCACTTTTAGTGCATAAATAAAAATACATTGTAGAAAACCTTTCCAATTTCTAGACAACTTGCTAGGAAAGTAACTAAAACCATTTTCAAAATAACATATTATAACTTGTGAATAATACATATTTATTTTTTACAACAAAAATATTGATAGTACCAAAATATGGTAAGCCTCAGTTTGTAAACTCACCTAGTAGTAAGAGTTATTCGCTTTCTCACGAAAAGTGTGAATTTCCTACGCATATATACACATAACAAAAGAGAATAGATACAAGTAGTCCGAGTCTCCATCTAAGGGGTCATAACTTCCTGAGGATCTTACTTGAGTCCTCAACTACTCTTAAGTTCTCTGAGACCAGACTCCAGTAGATTCTATGATCTTATCAAACCATCGAATCAAACGATCTCAATCCTGGGTCACATTATTGATCTCACACAAAAGAGTAGTATGAGCTTCTACTATTCTATGCAACTGATCCTCTAGCATGTCAACTCTGGTACCTCATGCTCTCTATCACGACGTAAGGAACTTACAAATGATTCGACCATCGCAACTCCCTCTCCAACCTAGCAATACACTCTCCCTTTGCCTAGATACGGTTCTCATATGGCAAACACTGAGGGCAAAAGTAAGGGCTAGATGGCTCACTCAATGGCAGGAAGACCAAGAATGATGAAGCATATCGAACAAATGCCGAAAAGGCTATAGGTACACCAATGATTGGTTCATCAAGAATAGGTAAGTCTGGTAATCCCTCTCCAACAGCAATCTCTTCCCGAAAGTATCCCTAGCTAGCTAAACATACTCGACCTCAAAAGGCAACTCTCTAGGATCATCCTCAATGGATCCTTACATCATGGGGGCTCACACAGTAGGCCAGTCCAATGGTTTACCCTTAGACATATCTACCAACGATATCGTCAGTCTATCTGGAACTATCTAATGTAGTACTAGAAATAACTAAATATTCTGAATAGCCAAAACCAACATATAAAACACCTATGGCTTCTTTAGGATCCACCAATTCAAACTTAGAAATGAATCTCGAGCTTTGATACTAACTATGATACCCCCAACCCCTCCGCCAGGTTAAATATGATACACCAAATATCCCACATGGATTTCATAGAAGAATTGTGATGTGTTTATGAGCAAGGGCCTAAGTATCTATAGTCAACTTGGGATATCTATTTTGGCATGGCAAGGATGGTTTCCAAGTAGTTGGTTGTAGGTGTTGCCAAGCCCATGAGTCAGGCACTCGAGCCCACAAGCACGGGGCATGACATTATGGTATCAAAGCGATTACATGATGTGTAAGAACTAAGTGCTACATCATGCACTATCCAAGCAATCTCTAGAGTCTCATGCCCCCTGCTTTGGTTTTAGGTTAAGATGATAGGATGCCTAGCAGGGACGCTAGGGCCTTTAGGGGGATGAATATGATACTCCAAAGATTCCACATGAATTGGATAGAAGAATTGTGATATGTATATAAGTATAGGTCTAAGTATTCATAGTCAACTTGGGATATTCCTGTTGTCATAGTGAGAGCAGTTGCTAAATAGTTTGACTGTGAGTGCTACTAGGCTCATAAATCCTGAGCTCGGGCCAAGGGGGACAAGGCCTAACATCGGGTTTGTCACAATTTGTCTCAACATAAAGGCAAGCCTTTACATTATCTTTTGATTTATTCTTTACATCTATCATAGTGTTAAACATATCGAAGATATATTTCTCATTATGCATGACATTTTTGTTATGCCGAATCAAATTAATTCTTTGGTACGACAAATCCTAAAAGATGCTCTTTTTAACCCAATTGTGGTACATGCCTATGCTCTCATGCCTACCAACTTCTACTGTTATGCCGACTATCTTTGGAAAATTGCACACTATACCATATCTCATCTCTAAAAAGCTGGCCTTATGGGTTGGGAAGTCTTACAACCCTTGTACTTTCTTAATGACTTGGTATCCTTCCCATATAGGTGATCAGAGGGCAAGAACAATCACTGAAAATCAAAACAAGATTGTTTCGACTCATTATGTAGTTGAAAAAATTTTGTTTGCTCTATGTAATAAAGACATGCCAATCTTTCAGCTATACTCCATCCACTTAGCCTACCATATGGGGGGAAGTCATAATAGTCCATAAAATTGTATGTTAGGACTCCAGTGGACCATAATTGTTGTAATTCATCTACTGAATGCTGTAAATAAACATCTATTTTATGTTTCAGATTCTTTGGCCTTTGCACAATTACTATGAGGAACACTACTGGATCTTTTATGCACATTCAAGGAGGTAAGTTGTATGGAGTAACATTGACAAGCCAACTAGAATATTGCTTTCATGACATCTCGAAAGGTGAAAACCCATGGCACATAAAGTAAGACAAACATTTCAAACTTTCTTATCAAATTCAAGATGGGTCCAATTAAAGTGGTACCAAGTTTCATCGTCTCTTGGATAGCTCATAACTCCTAACTCTCTTTATGCCACTTCATGTGTTCAACAATCATTTTAGATGCAAAAAGCCTCTAGAGTCTCATGTCAATGAAAGTTAAAACATCTTTTTAAAAGGAACATCGTTCCATTGTTTATTCTTCTAGATTTTCTTCTTCGGCGTATATCAGGCACGACCATAGAATTCGCAATCATTCCTACTTGTATCATCCGTCTAGTAAAGCATACAAATATTCAAACAAACATCTGTCTTCTAAATCGATAAATCAAGTCTAGAAACCATGTACTTTATTTTATATAACTCATCTGGAAGCCTATTATTGCTTGTAAAACCAACCTTCTCTATTAGTTGCATCACCTGATTGAAGTATCTCTCCTACACAAGAGTGTTAGCAGCTTCCAACATGTCATAAAATCTCTTAGCTTCTGCAATAGAGAGTTCTCAACATCAACAGATCATGGAGGTTCAATTGGAAAGTCCTTACCAATTGCATCAATTACCATTTGTTGGAATCAATTAATAGATGCCGACCCTACAGAGGTACCAATTGGTGTCGACGTAGGCTACACCAGAGTGAGACCCTCACCATGACTTCTCCATCTCATTGAGAGATATGTGAACTTCATTCTTACATTTTGCACATGGACATCTTAGCCACAACGTTTGACCTTTGAACAAACAATGGGCAATAAAACCTTTTACCCCTTATTCATATTCAATTGTAATCCTTTTGATCCCTTGCAAGTAGCTCCTATACATCCAACTATGGTCATGCATCTATATTAAGAAACATTACCGCTATACATTTTAAAAATTTTCTATAACATTATTCTAAAGTTTCCAATTAAGACATTCCTAAAAAGTTTTGGTAAAGTCTCCCCTAAAAATTAGATGTTCCTAGACTCAAAGGCCACTCCAAATTCAACTCGTAAAATAAACCAAAGAAACAAAAGATCACATTTCTTTTATAATGTAAAATTAATGCAAGCAAGAATAGAAGAACTGATGTATGGCAATAGATACCCAAATATAGTTCATTTATGCATAGTAAATGATGAAGTTGTGAAACCATCTATAATAAAATATTTTAATTAGCAAAAAAATGTGAAACCATCTATATTATTAAAATAAAAACATGATATATGTATTATTGGCTGCTTGAATGGAATTTAAAACATGATTATTGGTTATTTTGCTTGAATGAATTCGAGGAGCGACTCGGATTCATGGAAAATATTAGGCCTAAGATCATTTTCTTTCTACTCTATTGGTTGGGAACTTCCCTCTCACTTCTTGTCCCATTCTCTATTTCATTTATAATAAAATGTTGCGTGCTTTATTTTTTTTTTTTCTTTTAAGACTCCTCCCTTTTTATAGATTTTCTTTTTAAAAGATAAAAATTGATAATGATGGAATAAAGAATGAGATATGCAACCAAAAGATCCGACCTCTACTCTATCATATGTAGATATTTATGGCAAGGATCACAATTCTTAAAAGTTATGATTGTGATTATACATATACATATGATAAAAGATGTAGATAGAAAATTTTGTTTTTTTTTTGAATATTATGTGCTCTGCATCTTAATTTTGTCCATCTATTAGAGAACTATGATATTTCTCAAATTTATAAACTTCAAAAGAAGTTAATTTACAAAGAAAAGATAATGTTGCAATAATAAAGTTATCTTCTTCAAAAAGATTTTTTAAAAATATATGAAAATATTAATATAGTTAAGAGATTGTCCATTAGAAATTTCATTAGAAGGATTTGCAAAGTTCATTATCTTATCAATTGGAAAATGTTGACTAATTTTCATGTTCTTGCATCCATGTGATGATCCTCAATATGTAAACACAAAGTCAAGGCATTATGCTATAGCAGTTGCATGCGCAGTGATGCAATCCTATTGAAAAAGGGTGAAATGGGTGCATGTACAAAGAAGACCAAGGAAATTGGAAAGAGAAAGTATGATGGTACGCACTATGAACTAGAGATCACTTATTCAAATAAAGGCTTAATGAAGATAGGTACCAGAAAGAACAAATTACCATGAGATTCATGGCAACAAATGAAAGATCAAATACAACTACACATTTCTTGACAATCTACTAGTTGACAATTCATAGTGCCTCTAAATATGTTTCAAATTGACTATATGGGCTTGATCACTATAATTAATCTACATGGAGGCAAAATAGGAGAAAATTTAAATTTTACAGATAAGTGGTAGTGGCCTAAAACCCATGGCTTTCCCACATTACGCATATCTTGAACCTATTTGTAGAAATCAAGCATACCCATGCATTGTAATTTAGGCATGCATAACTATAAAATAAAAACGTGTAAAACTATGCACAAACAAAGTACCCATCCATTTATGCAAAAAAAAAAAAAAACTAGATCAAATTTTCAATACCATAAAATTTCACAAATTGAATTAGACAATTAACAAAGTCAGCAGCAAAATTAGGAAAGAAAACAAAAAGTACCTAAAAATAGGGCGATGCATTCTGCTTTCGAGCACAATGGTACAAACAAACTTTTTGGGTTCTAAAATCCAGAGTCTTTCTTTTAGGAAACAACCTAGAATATGCGCAATTGATTCACAAATCATGAACTAGCTCGAGTCAGGCTTAAGACCTGATAATGCTTTCGCCTCTCCAGTAGCAGTCTTTCACCCCCAAGGCTAACAACTCCTAATTCAATAGCCAAGAAAGATTATAATTCACTTACTGTAAGGAAAAGAGAAAAGAGAAGAGAATTTAGAATTTTTCTTTTTTCAGCCTAAGTCGTTGCTATTTGTAATAATTTTAGAAATATTTGGCCTCAAATACCACTCTACCTTGTTCCAGTTTGGTGATGTGGCAAGCCCAATTGGGGCTTATGCTTTAAATTTGAAAGTTGTAGGTCACCTCTATGACAAGGAGGCAATGACGCAAATGGCAACAAAAGGTAAACTGAGTGGAAGAAAGAAAATAAAAATGTGCTGGAGATGGAGAGAGGGAGAGAGAGATATTAAGAAGGGAAGGGCAAATAAAGTTATTTAAAGAAACTAGGTGTGGTTTGGGAATGGAATAGGGTTAGGTTAATTTGGGTGATTTGGGGAAGAAGAAGATGGAGAAATATTGAGGGAGAAGGAAACTAGTCTTGCGGCTCGGCTAAGAGTAACCTTTTGCGAGGGAAAAAACTTGTCGTAAATTCATCACTAATTAGCAATAGATTTGCATGCAATAGTAAACAAAAAAATCAAAAATCAAAACCATCACTAATCCGCCTCTAATTAGCGATGGTCAAAATGAAATAAAAATAAAAATAAACAATTCAAAAATAAAAAATTGAAATTTATACAAGTTTGGAAAAATAAAAAACTAATATTGATATATCTAAATAATATATATACATATAATTTTTGTATAATAAACACATAGAATTATTACATAACATCTTGTAGTGCTTATAGTGTTGGTTGGTTTCTACATGATCTAATACATGTGTACTATATAACAATAATCATTCTAGTAATCGATATCTTTTATTTAGTACAATTTAATTTACTACTACTCATGTTTTTCATATCAATGCATAATAATAATTTCATCATGCTTGTGTGAAATTCGGAATAAAAAATTTTAAAATATGGTCATTTTTTTGTAGCTATTCATTCGCTATTTTTGCAACGGATGTATCCATCGCTAACTACCATTGCAAAACATGTATTTACTCGCTAATCCCTCGTAAAGTTATAATAGATTAGCTACGAAACCAAGTAAAAAATTTAAAAAAATCTTAATTTGGAAAACACCTTTCCATCTCTAATCCCTCACTAATTTGGTAGAGATTAGCATCGAAAAAGTGATTTCCAAATTAAGATTTTTTAATATTTTTTTCTCTAGGTTTCGGTCGCTAATTCCTCTCAAATTATTGTTCTATCGCTAATCTCTTACAAATTTTCGAGGAATTAGATATGGATTTGTGCCTTTGTCAATATATGGAATTGGTAGCTTTTCTCCAATTGTTGCAAATTGTCTATCGGTAATTGCATATTTTCTTGTAGTGGTATTTGTGGGTTGCTAACAAATGGTGAAATGCAGTATGAACACTGGATGTGAACAGAAAACTATACAGGAAGAAGAATCGCCCGAAAGTAAGGGAAGGACAGTGTAACCATCTTATTATTAGTTAATCATAATAAGTGGAAAAGAGCAGTTGTAAGGCCTTCTAATCTAATAATGCAACGTCGACAAGAGATTGTGAAGAGGAGGATGAAACTGATTCATATAAATCTGGTAGTGAAGATGAGAAGGAAATAGAGTTTAGCCCTATGGCAAGAGGAGATAAAATCATACACAAGTATGCCTCTATCAATGACTTTGACAGCAGCTCCAGCTAAAGCAATTGTAGAGCGCGTGGATACCTTAACTTGGAATCTTCCTCCTATGGATTATAACTAAATTCCTTATATAATTGGATGGCACTCTATTTCATTTGCAAGTGTAATTAATGATTCATTATCTGGTTTAATATCATCAAGTTTACAAATTTTGAATTTCTTGTGATAATTTTACTTTAACAAATTAATGTTTTAGTGCAGGAATCATCATTTTTATACATGGGTAGGTTGTTGGAAGAATTTGATGTTGGAAATATTCCTTTGTTGGTAATTCTTTAAGTTGAAATACTATCTTGAGCTCTACCTATGACTAAGTGCAATGTAATTTTGGGGAAGAATGTATTTCCATGTAGGAATTTTACTCTTTATTTCTTTGGGTACATCTATATATAGCAGTATATATAGCAATAATAGTACCTCAAACTAGTTGTTGAAGCCTTGGATTCAAAAATTAAGTTGATTTTGTTTATGGATTCTTAGTTCAATTTTATAGTACAACTAATCTAATTCACAAAATTTGATGGCATAAGAGGGCATTAATTAAGACATTTACTTTTTTATTTGTAGCTTTCAACAATTATTGGAATAATACTTGCCTATCTGGTGAAAATGTTTCTACTTTGGAGAGCTTTTGCAATGATTGGTGACTCACAGATGATATACATTGTTGAACTAGAGATACTTCACCTTTGAGATTCAAACATGAAAAATTTGTGTCATATATTTTTATTGTATTGTCTTTGCTTCTCTTCAATGTTTATACTACATAATTGATTAAAAGAAAAGTTGTGAGTATTGTTTAATTCATTTGTTCTTTTGTTCATTTTTCCCTAGATAAATATGAGAATTTGCTGCATTTTTCTTTGCTCATTATGTTTAACATGGAGATGACTTAAATCAATGCGTTATGATAAATTAGTACATTTCATATGGACTATTCCTTTTTTTCCCAGTTTTAAACTTTATGCATCATGTATTCAACTTTCTTAAGTTTTCTGATTTGTTGTAGCTTTTGAATTTTCTTTTCATAATTATCAACCTTATCTTGAGCTTAACTATTTAGTTTTTATTCACGTTAGTGAGAGTTAACTAATTTTTGTCTTTCTGAGGCATGTCAACCAATATGCAATTTGGTTTTAGATTGCTGATGCTTCTAAAATAGTTTCCTAGTATACTATAAAACTAAATATTTGCATGACGTATGCCGTGTGATTCTTCGTAAGACCTGACACTATTATGAAGAAATATATTTCTAATGGTAGATACAATAATTGATGATAACACTTAATATGTGTTTATCTTCGTTATCATTTGATAAAGGTACTTATATTTGAAGTCCCTAATGGATTCGATATGGTTGAAGCATATAAGTGGATCGTTCCTGTACAACATAATGAGATTCTCTTAGTGAATTCTTATTGAAGAATGATCAAATATGTTCATGTATGAGTACATCTATACGTAGTTATACTTGCTATATGTGTTTCTCTGTCAGAAGATATTATTATTGCATTATTTATTGATCGAAATGGTGTTCTCCACACTATGGGGAGAATATCATCAATCAAAAAGGATATTAATTATGGCCTTCATTATCTTGATCTATGCCCAAGCATTAATGAATTAAAAGTTTAAAATATTATTTATTTGCATAAAATTGTAAATCAATTGTTTGACTGGCTTCTATAGAATTAGTCAATATGATATTTTAGTTATATATATTTGTATTTGAATAAATGTCCCAATAGGAAAAATATATGAATTCTATAGTCATATGATTTTGATGACACTTGAAACGTGATTGATCTCTTGGTTTTGAAAATAAAATAATCAAAAGAGAAAATGATTTGATGATCAAGATATTTTTCTTGAAGAATTTAGAAAAACAAGTATTATGATCAACGTTTCAAAAAATCAATATTTGTTTTGATTGAACATCCTAAAGATGTTTCACATGAACATAGCACATCAATGGTCATTGGGTTATTTTACGTGATAAAAGATTATTTATATCAATCTAAGGAAATTGAAGAACTCTTTGGTTCTGAAGTACCAAAATTTTGCAATTTAGTGCATGAAAACACTTGTTTGCTTGCAAGTATATATCTATTGTAGTTCTTCTCTACCCAATGAATTTTGAGATGACATTAAGCTTACTTTTTGATATCTCCTTAAGATAGTTTATCACAAGGTATAAATTACCTATATGATCCATACAAATCATGTCATTTATAGATATGTATTATCACAGCCACATCTTCGACTTATGTTGAAGAAATAGAGTTTTATGATTTTAATTGATAATATATATGATCATATTAATATTTTATCATATTCGAGATAAACATATATCCTATAAGAAGGAATTTTAACTTTATTATTGGATGATAATAAAGTTTGATACATATCAAAGGAGATATGATAAAGTATATTTCCATGAGATTCTTTTTACTCATGAACTCTAAAAGAGATATGATATAGATGTGCAATAAATTTGATCATTTGATAATTTGTAAATCTATTCACTAAGATCTTACCGATAGTAACATTTGATTGGAAATCATCGGTTAAAAAATCTCAAAATATTTTCTCATCAGGGGGAGTAATAATAGCATAAAGAATAGTGTACTTTTTTCTTTCACTAGAGTTTTTTTCCACTGGGTTTTTATCTAGTAAGATTTTACCGAGACATATTCTTTATATTATGAACATCCAAGGGAGAGTGTTATGAAATAATATGTGGATGTTTATATTAGTTAGTTTTTTGAAGAAAACTAAACTCTCAAAATATTATTCATGATTAGATTTGATTTTCTTTTGCTATTAGATTTTGAATTTTCATAAACTCTTGCATTATGAGCTTATATATAGGGCCATATTATGACATTAATAATACATACATACTAGTCTTGATTCTTGAGTTCTATTGTCTCTCTATATATATTCTCTCTTCTCTTTTTCTTTAGTTTTATATTGTTATTCTCCAAACATATTAAGCGTTGCTTTCGCTTTAATTCTGCGTTACAAATACTTAAATTTATAACGAAATCTATTATTTGGGTTGAAATATATTCCTAAGTATAGTTTGAATATGAGTTATTTGGCTCCAATCAAGATTCTTTCTTGTGTCTGCTTGGGATTAAAAGTGTCAAATACTCTTTTATTATATTTCTTACCAATGAATAGAAGATTAATTTATTTGTAGGCAAGGGTTGCTTCGGCTCAAGGTAAGATATTAGCGGTTGAATTTGATTTAGTCTCTTTAAAAGTATGCACTATGCCTTTGATTGTAGTTTGACATAAATTTCATCCGTATGTATCTATTGTATTACTTGTAACAACCAACGATCTATGTACTCCCATGTTGTGCAAAACACTGGAGGAGCTAAAAGGCAATTGTTTTAGTTTTTCAAATCTTAAAAATTTAGCTGCACTACAATGCATAAATTCGTTACTTTCTTTTGCTTTCTTTTTTATGCCTATAAAACATAATAAATTCTATGTAAGACCTAAAGAGGGTGAATTAGATCTTTGACTAATTATCAAAATCTTTTCCGGCTTTGCAAATTCTTTGCCTTAATAAAAACTCTTCTTCAAATTCACAAACTCTAAGTTTATATGTGATTTAATGGTTGAGACAAGATGATCAAACAATAAAATCACAACCAATCAATCAACAATTGAAAATAAATAATAATAACACAAGTATGTAAACAAGTAAAGTTATAAAGAAATGAACACACGATTTATAGTGGTTCGATCTCTCCTAGATCTACATCCATTACCTTGAGTCCACACTCAAAGATTTCAATCAATCCACTAAATGCTTAAATCAAGCAATTACACAAGAGGCTCACCCTTCACTGGTTTTTACCACTATAACCTCTTTTCAATCCAACAAACAAGATTCACCCTTATCACAAAGGGTTTCATATCACTAGACAATCTAGACCAATCTAATCAAAGGCTCACCCCTCATCAAAGAGTTTTATGTCACACGACAACCTTAATCAATCTAGTTAATGACTCACATTCACAAGGGTTTTATATATCTTGACAACGTTGAATCAATCACAACAAGAATGCAAAGATAGAGTTGTGAATGTAACCAATACTTCTTGGTGGATAAATACAATGGCTAGCACCACTTCAATTCTTACATTTGGAATCTTGAATTTCAACCTTTGAGCACAAAAAAATTTGAGAGTTTTTCAAATAATTTTGATGTAAAACAAGTTAGAACTTGTAGGATTTCAAAAGTTCAAAGTTCTACTTGAAAATATGAAGTTTGAAATTTCAATAGAGTTTAAAAATCAGTTCAAATGTTCAAAAATGATTAGTAACAGTAAAATTCGGTCGATTGAATTTCACCCTATGTGTCCGAATTTTGCATCCGAAATTTTTTGAAAGCTACTGTTCATTGAAACAGTGTGTATTGTTCATAGTTACTGTTCAAATTCGGATGATCGAATTTTTTCCTATACGCCTGAATATATATATATATATATATATATATATATATATATATATATATATATATATATATATATATATATATATATATAGAACAAGGGGTTTAGGTTTGAGGATCAATTGGAGCGAGAGAGGGGGTTGATTGTTCCTTGAACTGGTCTTTCAAAAGATATTCATCTATCTAACTCTGCGAGGATCCTAATAAAAGGAATATACCAACACCAAGATATTCTAAATCTTGAAATAGAAATTTCTAGCCTGTCTCTTACTTGTTCTTCTCTTATACTAAGAAAAAAAACCAAAGGACCTCATGAAACGTATGCTTGCATATGCATCCATAGGTCAAATCGGATATGTAATTATTGGAATAATTGTTGGAGGTATCAAAATAGGATTTGTTTATTTTCTATTTAAATATGTTATATATAATGTCACTTTTTACCATTCCTTGAACACACACACATTTATATATATATATATATATATATATATATATATATATATATATACAATAATATTCTCAAATACTAAATATTGAATATTTAAGAAAAAATATATAGAATGAAAATATCATTTTAAGAGAATAAAAATATCACTTTAATTTAAATCTCAAATCTCAAAATCTCAATATTTAACCAATTTCAAATCTATTTCAAATTCTAAAGGATCAAAATTTGCAACTACAACAAAAGAAATGTAACTCAAACTAAACTAAAAGAAAAACTTTAAATCAAAATATACTAATTTTACTAAACAAATAATTTCTACTATAAATTTTAAAAAATCACTAAATAAAGTAACTAAATCACAAACAAAAATAACATTAAAACTTACCTTAACTAACAAGGAAATCCGTGAAAAAAGAAGGAGAAAAACAAACAAGAAGAAAGAAAGAAGCAAATTAAAAACCAAACAACAAAAGAAGACAGCAAGGAACAAACAAGAAGAAAGAAAGAAGCAAATTAAAAACCAAACAACAAAAGAAGACAGCAAGGAGAAGTAAAACAAAGAAAGAATGAAAGCAAGAACAAAAGAACAAGAAAGAATAATGCCAAGAAAATGAAGAGAAATTACCATATAAAGGTGGGAGAAAGTCTGTGGAGAAAAAGTGAGAAAAGTGACCAGCGTGTCACTTTTTCATAGGCCTCTTCATTTTTTTGGCAAAATCTAGAATATTCTAGAATAGTTAAGAATGTGCAAGAATATATTCTAAAATAATTTTAAAAAATAAATTAACCTAACTCATGATAGTTTTCTCAAATGCTTTATATATAAAAAAAATTATGAGTTCCACTTGAAAACGAACACACCTAGTCCGTCTCTACCTATTAAGCACATGTAACATACACTTCATGTCTTCAAAGCCTTCAATCATCTTGAACAAACTCTTTAATCTTCAATCACTTTGACACACTTACGTTGCTCTTGCATTGTAGCTTCATGGTAATAAGACTAGTATACTTCTCAATCTAAAAATTATATCACACAATAATTAAACACATTATTTTATATCAAAGTAATTAATAATATTTTCTTAGAACTATGTAACGATCAATGTTTATTATTACCTAAAATAACATTATTAGCCCTTAAAGCTAACCCTGCATTTTTCATCTGCAAAAGCACATCTAATTCCAAGCATTGTTGTCACTATTGCTGGGTGCATTTCTCGAATTATAAATTCTTCAACTTTACATGTTCTTCTTGTTAAAGATCTTCAAGTCAAGAGAACAAGTATGATATATTTTATCATCAAGAAGAGAATACATCACTTTTCTTTGTTACATTAGTAGTCCAGTGATGTTATTTATATTTGTGGATAACAAATATTCAATATCATCTCATATTTAGCTTGTATTTGAATTACAACTTAAAGTGAAAAAATTACTTTTTTAATTTAGATCTTATTTTTTTACAAATAATTTATTTTTATAATTTTTAAAATAAAAAAACTCAAACTAAAATCAAATCTAAATACATTCTTATTCATTTGGAAGAAAAAAATCGTCTCCGATATTTTGAACTGCATTAAACCACGTCGATTAGTGGAAATGCCTTGTTTGTCCTCGCTCATTACGACGCAGTATCTGAAGCCAAACACCCACACTACACTAAAAAAAAAAAAAAACAAAAGAGAAAACGCGCATTTGGCGTAGAAATGGCGGCATTCTACAAAATTTCGATCCCATTCCCTTCCGGGAGAACAAGAAATAGAAGAAATCTGTGAGAGCTCTTCTGAGGTGCAGTCTCAAAGAGTCCAGAAAGCAGCAGCCAAAAAATTTCCTTTCTCATTCCTTTGCTTTCACCTAGGGTTTCTTCGATGAAGCGAAGCAGCATCTTCGATTTGGAGCTCTCCGACGAAGATGAGGTATGGTCGAAGCACGGTTTTAGGCCTTCGCGGGTTCTCAAGACGGAAAGCAGCGTCGACGTCATGAGATACCGCGCCTCTGACAATGAGAAGGCGGCGAAAACTTCCTCAAGCAGGACTGCTCCTCTCCCAATCGAATCCTTCGCCTTTTCGAGGAATGGTAGAGCTACGGATGCCTTTGCGATGAAGCAGTCCTCGAATTGTTCCTATGGTAATAGTAGTAAGTCAAATTTTATTCAACTAATTGATTCCTCCTCGTCTGATGAAAATGTTGAGAATTTGGATGATGATGATGGCGATGCTGTGATTTCGGAGACTAGTACTAGTAGAAAGAATTACAGTTTGCGGTCGAGTCGTGGCCGTCGTTTTGTGGTCCATGATGAAGAAGAAGAAGAAGAAGAAGAAGAGATTGAGAATAAAGGTGAAGAAAGTGATGTTTTTGAGGAGGAGGAGGAGGAGGAGGAGGAGGAGGGAGTGGGAGAGGAGGATGACGTCGTGAAAAAGGCGTTACTGAAGTGTAGTAAAATATCAGCGGAGTTGAAGAGGGAGTTGTACGGTACAACTGCTGGTGCAGCGTGTTCTAGCTACTCTGAAGTAGAGGAAAGCTCATCTGTAAGAATAATTACTCAAGTGAGTATTTTTCTCTCTGTCCTGACAAAATTTCAATGCTGTGCTGATCTACAGCTGATTGTGCAGTGCTTTGTTTCTTAAAAAGATAGGTTTTATTCTGTATTTTGAAAGGAAAGTTTAGTATCAACCATAGGGGACTGCTGCAAAATACTTTGTAGTAGTGCCTGAACGGGGGAAGGAGATGAATATATCAGTTTTATTAGAAAGTGCTTTCATGTTGAATTACTATCCTAAATGATTAAAGGAAGATGGCTTCTTCTTCTTTTACTCTTCCACTTGTTTCTGACGGTAGAAAAAAGACAATAACCAACTTGATGAAACAATTTGAACGTGAAAAATATTTGATTTTTCCACTTTCTGTTTTATTTGGACTTGTTTCTAGGATGATGTGGATGCAGCTTGCAGTGGGGAAGATTCCGTATTTCGGCCTGTGCTAAAACCTTACCAGCTTGTCGGAGTTAATTTTCTTCTTCTCCTGTACAGGAAGAAAATTGGAGGAGGTATTTCTATATGTAGATGTTTCTTGATTTCGCTTAGTGATATTGTAACCAATTTATTTTCTTGTCTATTTTTACAAAATGATTTAAGGATGAATATTTCCAGTTCTCATTAGTTTATTGAGAAGTGCTTTTAGTCTTTTGGATGAAGAAAAGTCAAACCATAGACCGTGGAAGCTTAGTTTAAGACTACTATAGTTTTGGACAGCCACAAGAATATAAGTAAAATTGTGGATTATTACACACCAATACTTTGAAAAGATGTAGGTCATCGTTTTAATTAAGTATAGAGTATACTCTATTTAAGACCGCAAACTAGTCCTCTTGGCATGCTTAGGACCGAATATGTTTTCCTGAGTGTGTGGATATACTTTCTCACATGATTATTTAGACGTATCAGAATTTAAGTTTTGGTAATAAAGTTGAGAAGTAATTCAGATTCGTTTAGTTTTTTAGACAAAGAAAAGGGAAACTGCTTCATTGTATAAAGATGACTGGAGAAGTTTGTTTTAACTAACTTTGTTTTATGGCATCCACAAGAAAAAAAAGTAGAATTGTGTACTAAGAAACAAGCGACATTTTCTGTAGATGTTAGGAATAACTGTAAACTCATAAAAAGTGATAGACAAATGAAAATGAGAATTGGTTTTATTTTCCTGGGGCATACCTAATTCAGGATTCCAAACTATTTCTTCTGGGCATGCTTTGGAGTGAATATACTTGTTTCTGTGTGTGTGTGTGCATATCAGAGACAGATGTAATGCCTTCCTAATTTGCATCATATCAAGATCTCCTTTGTTATTTAGGAGATCTTTTGCTTGGCTTTTATTACTCTATACGGAGTGCTATCCTTTCTGTATCCGTTGAGGATAATACTGAAATGCTACTACATGTATCTTAGTTAGCAAATATGTGGGTGACTTCCTTTTCCTCTTGATCCCTTCTCTGTTTATTCTAAAAGAAAATTAACCAATGAAATAATTACTTGATATCTCAAATAAACCAAACTTTATCTGCACGAAAGTACTTTTTAAGCTTTATCACTATTCGGGATAAAACTTTGTTGATGAAAAATTTTCTATATTACCTAAAATATCGATAATTCTTGATAGGATAATTTCATGGGTTAATCGGAAGTTGCTTTATAAATGTAAAGTATATAAACTCTCTTGGAAAAACATATAATTGAAGAAATTGAAAAATTCTGGATCCCTTATATGAGATCGCATTTTGATTGACGTATTATATATTCTTTATGTAATATAGTAGTAGCTTTTTTATTTTTTAATTTAGATTCTTTTAATGAATCTTTAATTTCAATCTATTAAGTAGCAAAATACTTATTTTAATGAATCTTTAATCTTTAATCTTTAATTTTAATTTTAATTTTAATGTATTAAGTAGCAAAATACTTGGTTTAAAAGAATTTTGAATGTGTTATATGAGAATATCAATAAATGATCCAATATATTCTCTTTCTTTTGATGAATAAATGATCCAATATATACATGTACAGGATTTTATTTCGGCAAATATTTTGCATTTTTTGTAATTATCCTTCTTCTTTCTTTTGGGGCATAAGTTTTTTATCTGTGTTTATTGTTTGAACTCTCCATTTTCCATGCATGTGTTTTACATTATCTTTTTAGTTTTTGTTCCTTCTTTTTGGGTTTCCTTATGATAGATACTACATTATTGGATCTTTATTTGTTGCACCTTTCTTTTGTTGTCTTTCTTTTTTTTTTTCTAATTTGAAGATTTAAGATTCTTCCACCAAAATAAGTAAAAATGATGTCGCTTTTAAGTTTTTAGATTGTACCATAAAGTAAAGAAAATAGTTTTGAAGTTAATATTTGTAACAAAATCAAGATAAGCCTGTGGAATGTGCAGGATGACTGCTAACTATATGGTAAGATGAAATAAATAATGGGAATCACATATAAAGTTGATTTAATCATTTCTAAATTATTTCATGAAAAGATTAGTGGGCAATGATAAGAGTTACGGGTTTCAGATGTGATATTAGGCAAGAAGATCCTTTTGTATTTTCAATTTTTCTTCACATCTGATATGTGATCTCTTTCTTTAGGTAGATCAGTTTTCAGCCTTAAAGCTTGGCTTCAGCTTGTTTACATGCTAGCCTTGCCAGTTGGTTTCTGGTCCAAAGACAATTAGCTTCTTTGGATCATTGTCTCTTTGACTCGTGCAGTTTGTTACATGCAATTTTAGGAGATGTCTAAGTAATTATCATATCTGTAAGTGTTTGCAAGACTATATAGTCCTTTTTTGAAAATTCCTTCATTCAATAGATGGATATATGGCCTTCGGCAGCTCTTTTGTGAGCTTTGTGTATTGAGACTCTTAGTTATTACTATGTTTTCTGGATGCTTAATGTTGAGCAAATAGTTCAATGATCAAGTGCCTACTTTGTACTTCATATAAGCAGGTTTCAAACTTTTAACTCATGTTTCCCTTTCAAAAGGTTTTCTACACACATACTGATGCATGCAAATTTAATGTTCTGCATTTTTTTTTATGGCATAGGTAACCTTGTCCCACTAAAAGACTTGCACTAGAGTAGAGTCAAACAATTGAATATGAACAGTGACTATCTTAAAGATGCATATATATAATAAAAAATTTGGCATCTGGTAATGCGAAGTGACAGTTGATATAAATTGACTGGAATTCCCTCAAGGTCTAGTTATAGTGACTAAGGATCCTTTTTTATCAATCGTGGGGCTAGGTCTGATTTGTTGTAGTTTCCTCTTGTGTGCTTATTTTTGTTTCAGTTGCATCATCAACAAGTTGTTGATACATCATTGTTGTTATTGTTGTTGTTTATTGTTGTGTTTTCCATTGGATAAAACAAGTAGTTTAATTGACCAAAGAATAAGTAAGAGAAAGAGGATGATGGATTCTCCTGAAAGTAAATTAGAAACTACAGCATTGCTGCCTTGATTCTTTTTGTGTAACTGTCAATGATGTCTCCGGATGTGCTATCATCTTCCAAAGAAATTAAAGCAAAATAACATTATCCCAAGTTAACACAATAGTCCTGCATTGATCTTTAAAGATCGTTTTATTTATTATTAGTTTCTAAAACAACATGTTATTTGTCATTACTTTTGAAGTAATATTGACCTGTGGGTTCCCAAACAACTCTCCTCCTGTAGATTGGGCCAAACTTGCTTTGGTCAATTGGATCTGAGTGATGAATATTTTTTAAAAATAATTGTTGGGCTAATTGTTGCATTTAACTGCAAGAAATGGAGTCCGGCTCTAAGCTCACATCTTTTAGTTGTGCTCAGGAAATATGCCTGTGTTGGACAAACAAGGAAAAGTATCATAAAGCGAGAAAGAAAAGAACCTCTAAGATGTTAAGGTTAGTTCTTGCAAAAGGAAATTAACCATTAGGACAATATTAGAAAATTTGACTTTACCCATTCAATGGCTGGGGTAGCATGTTAATATTTTTGGTCCATAATCTGTTAGGTCTCCAGGCCTCCAATGCATGAAAAAGGTGGATATCTTAAGAAATGATCATGCTTACCTGTTAACCCTGCTTCAAAGATACAAAAGGTGGTGTTCATTCAAACTATAACAGCATAAACTTACAGAAGAATTCATGAGTGCAAAGGAAAATTCGTAATTTGGCTTATTTGAGATACAACACATTTTTGCTCTTAAAGCCTTTCCAACTAGGTTGAACTTGTTAACTATTCAAGCAAGTTATCACCTTCTAGAAAATATATGTTGCAATATTAATTCCCCTTTCGTGGTAGGTTGTTATCATCCTTTTTCTTCATTGCTTGTCAATTTACTTTTCTGTTAAAGAATTGTTTTTCCCCTTTTTCCGGCTAAATACATATTTTTTAAAGGCATATCAGGTCTGAACTAGAAACTTACATGCTTGACAATGTGATTGTGCTACTTCAAGAGCACATGTAAGTTCACGTATTATCAGTTACTCTTCTGTTGTGGCAGAATTATTCCAAATTTGCAGTTTTCACACAAAATAGTCATGCTGCTCTCAAGAGCACATATAATCTACATAACAATCAATTATTGTTTTGTTATAGGAGAATTATTGCATGAAGAAAAGACAAAAAATGCATAAACATGTTATCATAGTTCATAGCCAATTCTTTTTACTTTTCTGGTAAATCATGATTAAGGCGATTCACATATTATGTAAATGGTGAATGTGAAGAACTCTTCTATGATTTCTGAATGCTTTGCTTCTAGCAGTCAAATAAATATTACAAACACATCCATTAGAAAAACTTGCTATTCCACACCAATAAAGTATGATTGATCCTCCACAATGATTAACAGAACATCATCTGCCAACTACCTTAATCCTTGTATTTCCGGTTCTTCGCTTGTTGCCTGTCTTTTAGTGGAAATGTTATGATTTCAGAGACGATGGATGAGTAACTTTAGCAGCTACTAAAGTGAAAACTTCTGATTGTATTCCTTTTTTTCTAAGGTTCTATTTATTGCTAAATAAGTGTAATTAGTAATGTTTAACAGACATTCAGTTATTTGAAGTTACTGATCTTGCCATTGCTCCTTGTTAGCTGCTGTTTCTAATGCTATATGTTGCATACCATTGAACATATTTCACGTAATAAACATGTTTCATAGATTACATTCATTTTGTTTCTTCTCATGCAGCTATACTGGCAGATGAGATGGGTCTTGGTAAAACCATTCAGGTGCTTTGCATTTCTTTTTTGTCCTTTTTTCTCACCCAAGCTTATTTAGTATATTTTTCTGGGTTTCTAATCAGTATTTTGCCATATTTGTTTCAGGCTGTAACGTATTTAGCCTTGCTGAAGTTCTTAGATGATGATCCTGGTCCGCATTTAATTGTATGTCCTGCATCTGTTTTGGAGAATTGGGAACGAGAGCTTAAAAAATGGTGTCCGTCTTTCTCTGTGCTCCTGTTTCATGGTGCTGCTCGATCTACTTATTCAAAACAATTGAGCTCTCTGTCAAAAGCGGGATTACCTTCTCCTTTCAATGTCATTCTTGTCTGTTACTCACTTTTTGAACGTCACAGGTTGGCCATAGAATATCTTGTCTTGATTCACTCTTTGCCCTTGCCATGTTCAATTGAAAATCGGAAGAAAGAAATTTTGATATTTACTCTTACATCTAGTGGTCATTTATAGTGCACAGCAAAAAGATGATCGAAGAATTTTGAAACATTGGCCATGGAGCTGTGTGCTAATGGATGAGGCGCATGCATTGAAGGACAAAAATAGCTATAGATGGAAAAATCTGATGTCTGTTTCTCGAAATGCAAAGCAACGTCTGATGCTTACTGGTACACCACTACAAAATGATTTAAATGTACGGTAACTGCAATTGCTTCCAGTAGTTGTCTTGACCAGTCTTTTATCTAATGGTAGACTACTTCATTGCTTGATTTAGTTTCATCCTATATGGTGAATGATAATATATTCGATGCATTGTAAATTGATTATATTGTTTTGTTGCTCAATGTATTTACAAAACATGCTCCAACACTTGGTAAATCTTTAATTATCTGAGTATATTTTTGCATTTTTATAATATTATGTGTAAGAAGCTATGCATGCCATGATATTTCTTGCTCCGTGTATGCCTATTTCATCTGATTTTTTTTTTCAGTTTTCTTGTTTGTACAAGAAACTTTCCAAGTTACTTAATAGGACACCTGAGGGTTACCCTATATGAAGATATTGCCTAGGGTAACTCTCATGAATCTATGATAAAAATTTGCTAGAAAACTATAGCAGTTTGATGAATATTTTATTCTTGCATATCCATATTTTTGGTTCCAAATAGTGCACGTAGGGCAGTAGCCGGAGTTGTTAAACTTGCTTCTTTTTTCTGGACAATAATCCTGCAAGTTGTAGTTGTTTCAGTACAACAGCAGAAGTTGTACTGTCACTTCTCATCTTCTTCTGCTTGCAACAATGACTTTCCTCAAATGCCTCCTTCAAGCAAGTTATTTTAGGTGCATACCATGGTAAAGGCTGCTCTGTGACCGGCTGCCGTTTTCTAGTGTGGAACATGATGGAAATTCGTTAAGGGTTTAGTAGTTAAACTGGTCTATCACGTCTAATTCTGTTACCCTTATCATTAGAGAACTTTTAGTGCTTGAGGTGCTGAGTTTAACAAGCTTGGGCATTTTCTGAACTTTGCTAATTTATTTTCAGTTTTACACATTCTTCTGACTCCACCCATTTTTTCCTTCTTCCTTGGAAATTCATCCCTTGCCCACTGACACTGTTTTTATATAGTTATAGGATTATCATGCTACATCGATTGTTCAAAATTACCTTCTGATGTTTGATGAGAAAAATCTTTCTTCACCAGAAACAAGGACATATTTTCCACTGTGTTCATGATTGACGATGTTAGCGATAATTATGGATTTTATAAGCTTAGTTTGTGGATATTCGTGTGTATCGAATTTTCAATTCAAAGAAGAAAAACAATTTCCTCGTATGTTTGGTGTTGGCTGTCAAGGTTATCCTCTTTTACATACAGGTTGCTCTACAAACTTTGTTGGCCACTTAGTGAAGTTGTTGTGTGCATCAGGTTGCCTTGTTTCTGTGGATGGTCCTCATCTTCATTTTCATTCGTAACTTTGTTTTTTTCATTTATTTATAGCGAGATTGAGTTTCAGCCTTTATGTTTTGGGATTGTACCCATTTGCTTCCACGTCTTTTATCCTTAAGGTCAACTGAGTTCCAATTGATGAGCCTCTGTCTTCTTTTTATTTTTGCTTTTATTCTCTATATCTCAAATATCCTTTTGCTTTAACTCTGTCTGGTGAAGTTAAATTTGTACTCTCTTTCAACATCCTTTTGTATCTAATTGTCGACACATTTATTCTTGAATGACTTTTTACCTTGAACTTTTAAAATGTTACAGTGACTTTAGTTTCTGAATTCTTTTAGCCATTATTTTCGATTTTGTTTTCATTGGAATGCTTTAATGAAACTTCTCTTTTCCAATTTCAGGAGCTGTGGTCAATGTTGGAGTTTATGATGCCAGATCTCTTTGAAACCGGAGATATTGACCTGAAGAAGCTTCTGAATGCAGACGATGGAAATTTAATTACACAAATAAAGTCCATCCTTGGTCCATTTATATTGAGAAGATTAAAATCAGATGTAATGCAGCAACTGGTCCCAAAGATCCAGAAGGTATAGGATGACTTTATATTTCTGCTTTGATGGAGAATAAAATAATATAGCTTGCCCCCAAATTCTATCCCCTTCTATGAGAGTTTTCTTCTTGGGCTCTTGTTAAAATGTCTCTAAATTATGCTTGCAGCCTGAGTTCGTGGAGATGGTTAAAGAACAAGAGGATGCTTATAAAGAAGCGATTCAGAACTACCGTGCAGTTTCTCAAGCTCGTATTTCAAAGTTGTCAGAAGTTAATTCAGATAATGTTGCTAAGATTTTTTCTCGAAGGCAAATTTCCAATTATTTTCATGAGTTCCGTAAGGTGTCGTGCTGTTTTCCTTTTTTCATCCCTGTTTTTCTGAATTCTACGAGTTGGAATCATATAGCTGTTGTTCAGTGAAAGGAAGTATTCTTTTTATTTCAGATAGCAAATCATCCTTTATTGGTGAGGCGCATTTATTCAGACGATGATGTTGTTCGTTTTGCCAACATGTTACATCCGAAAGGTGTATTTGGATTTGAATGTACTTTGGACAGAGTGATTGAGGAACTTAGGAGCTACAATGACTTTTCCATTCACCGGGTACTTAAATTTCAACTGATGTCCATTGAAATGGTTCTCCAACTAATTGTTTGGTGTTTGCTTTATGATAGAAATACTAAAAGTTTGATATATTTCTTTTACCTCCTTTGCTAACATTTTTATTAATTGGATGTATTTGCTGCTAACTTTGGTGTTTGATTTTTTCCCCTCTTCCTCTTCTTCCTTGGTTTAGAAATTTGCATATCCTCTCAAAATTGGTAATGTTTCTAGAGTTCAAAGGATGCTAAATATAATGTTTCCTTGTACTGTCATGACTTCATAAAGCCCCTAAAAGAGGATAATATTCAAATGCAAAGCTATCTATTCATAGTTTGGCAAGCTAAACTTGGTAAATAAAGCAAGGTACAATTTTTGTGACTTGGAAAATGTAACTAAAATTTTTGAGTTAGATGCTTAATGTTTTCCAGGAAATTAAAAAAATAAAAATTCAAGTAGCAAAATCTCTTTCTGGTTCTATTTGATGATTAAGGAGTTTTTACTTAATGGCTTTAGGCATGTGTCCTTTTTGTCTCTTACTGTTTTGGTCCCTGTAACATGTATGAAATTTGATCTCTAGGACACAACAGATCTCACTCCTTTCTCAGAATAAATATCCCACTGACTCAAAATTAGAAAGATGATAAACAGTGGAAATTGGTGGAGAGGTATAACCTTTACTGGTTAGCAGTGGAATCCTATTATACTGGTTCGACACTTTTGGCTGTCCATTGTTGAATTGGACTTGACAAAGTTAGGTTATTAACATGCACATCTCTTTATAATCTTGGAGAAATATCCCTGTGACTGCAGTCTTGATTTGCTGGGGTTTGTTATTGGGGTTAATGCTTATGGAAATGAAACTAAAAACAACAGGAAAGGAGTGGCATTAATTTCACTTGTGCATCCCATTTATTATTTACTTATATTTTTTCCTTTTAGTTACAGGAATACGATTAATGAAGACAAGAAATACAATTAGGAGAATTTGGGTTCATTACATAGGATCTGCACTCTAGTGCCTTTGGATCTGTTATGGAATAATGAGATGTCTTAAAAGGACAAATTCCATATAATATTTCAATCCCCAGCAGGCGTTGTCTAGGATAAACATTTTTTCGATTGATGTTGCTGGAAAATATAATGAACCAGTTTACAGTTCTTTGACAGAGCTACCTATGTTCAGTTGTTGCCAACATTGATATACATCCAAAGCATTTTGCACATGCAATTTTTTGAATGACTGCAACAAAAACAATAGGATGGCAAGTACCATATGAACTTTAGAGGAGACCAATTGAGAGTTTGGAGAGAGTCTGGAGGGAGGAGGGCAACAGGAATGGGAGAAAAGAGCAATTTGAGGAGAGAAAAGAGAAAATTGGTCAGATCATTCTCCATGTCTTATGATTTTGGGTATGTAAAGAAATTCTGTCTTCTAAGTTTTCGGTTACTGAAATGGGTTTGGGTGGCAAGTAAATTTTATAGTCTGAAAATTGGAGTTCAAAACCCAATTCATAGAGATGTTCTATGTTTTCTTGATCTTGAATTATGAGATCTTAATGTGGATTTAAGTTTTTAAATTTGTGTCTCTAACATTAGCAGTTCTACATTTTTGGAAATTTTAGTATGAATTTCTTGGCAAGTCTGAAATTCAGTGCCAAAATCCTGCCCAATGCCTATGGTCAAGTTGTTTATGAGAGTTTTGTATCATAACAGCAGAACTGATTGGGAACGAAAAGTTATTAAGATTTCATTGCGTGAGATTTGATGAACAAGAAACTACAATCAACTGTGTCTCGGGATTGAAAGGAATTTATTTATTTTTAATTTAAATTTGTAGCAAGGCCATAATGGTATGATGAAGGCTTCCCAAAACCTGGGTGTGGGGTTGGGGAAGAAAAATCTTTGGTAAGCATGATTGAAATGATGTTGTTCTGTCTAAAACATGTTTTGGCCTCATTACATAATAAAAGAATATACATACTAGAAGGCCTTGGGCACTGCCAAGTTTGGTTGAGATATCCGTAAGACTAGCAATGATGGACACTTCATTAATCTAAAGTGATCTTTCACCAGGCAGTGCCTATTATTTTTGGAAGATAGATTTGAGGCAAGTTTGTGTGATGTTATGTCTTTCATATTTTAGTTACCACTGTTTTCCTTTCAACTCCTGGATCTCCTGTGAAATTTGTCCTTTATGCTTGAAAGCAGTTCATCTGAAATAGTTGCTTCTTTTTTTGGAAATATAAAGGCTCCAAAGGCTTCAATAATTATTTGCCTGGTCTACCATTGATTAATGAAGAAATATTCTTATCATCTGGTTGTGTTTAACATACATTCTCTACTGCTGCTTGCAGCTTTTGCTTTATTATGGTGATACAGATGCAAAGGGTACTCTCTCAGATGAGCATGTTTTGGCATCTGCTAAATGTCGGGTATTTTTTGTTTTAACATGCCCCTGCTGACTACAGTATTATCGTGTCAAAGAGTAGATCTCTAGTCTTGTTAACAATTGAATTGTTTATGCTTGTGGTATAGGCATTAGCTGAAATTCTCCCTGCACTAAAGAATGAGGGACACCGAGTTCTTGTCTTTAGCCAATGGACGTCCATGCTTGATATTTTAGAGTGGGTCTTGGATGTCATTGGGGTCACTTACAGCCGTCTTGATGGAAGGTATGATGAATTTATTCCTTCCAGAATTTGTGCTCATCTAACAATTTAAAATGATTGACTTGTAAACATGTATCTGGACACTGGGTTACTGGCTTGGTTCTAGAACCATGCTCGCCTCAGGATATGAAATGAATCATGCATTTAGTCAGATCAAGCTCTTAGGTGATATTTCCAGGAGATTTTGTATAGCATGCTATGTATTTACAAATACGTGGTGTGTCTTTTGATACTGAAGTTATTTATGATAAGTTAAACTCTTAAGAATCGCAATTTTCATATGGATAGTTGCTTGAGTTTGACCAATTTTTGCTGGCAATAAGGTGATCTTTGCATGCGTTTGTATTTGCACTTGTCTCAGAATCTAAAAGTGTGTCAGACATTTATTTTTATGAATCTTGGAAAGTTCCTTGCATAATAAAATGAAATAGCTTACCTTTCATCATTTCTGTTCAGTCAGAATCTGGGTGGTTCTTTTTCCTCAGACGTTTTTTAGTAATTGTTTAAGCCCTGGTGGTGGTATATGTCTGCTTACATTTCATATTGGTGCAAAATTCGAACTTGTTATTGCAGTTCCTTTCTGTAGCTTTATGTTTGATCCTTATTCTTGATGATGGTGAATCGTGTTGATGTTTTAGATTTGCTTCTGTTTTTCTTTTGCTTCACTTATTGGTATATTTGTTACTGGAAGGCTGATATTTCATCTGCTACTTTTGTCTTTGCTTAGGTTATGCACATGCTAAAATTGATCTCTCTTTAGGGAACTTTAGAAGTTTGTTGTTCCTTTATGATGGTTCCACTGCTCATAGATTAATCTACCACGGCCAAGTATTAAGCCTTTATGTCCTTTTTTCTTTTTTTTTTTTTAATTTTTGTTTTTCGGGTAGCAAGCCTCTATGTCATTCATGCACTGAATATATTTGCATTGTGGAGGTGTCTTAGGTGGTCTTTTAATGAGTTGTCAACACTTCATTCTTTTCGTTTTTTGACATTTCATCGCTGGCAGCACTCAGGTTACAGAAAGACAAACAATAGTTGATACCTTCAATAAGGATGCTTCAATATTTGCGTGCTTGCTTTCCACAAGGGCTGGAGGACAGGGTCTGAACTTGACTGGAGCTGACACAGTCATAATACATGACATTGATTTCAATCCTCAGATTGACAGACAAGCAGAAGATCGCTGTCATCGAATTGGACAAACGAAACCGGTTACAATATATAGGTGACCACCTATACTATACTATAATTTTAACTTCGGCTTGGGTGATCTGCTAAATTCTTTGTTGAAATTCTTCTGCTTGATATTCTGTTTGAAGGATGGTGACGAAGGGAACTGTTGATGAAAATGTTTTTGAGATCGCTAGTAGGAAGTTAACACTCGATGCAGCTGTGCTGGAATCTGGAATAGAAGAGGAAAATGAACATGTAATGCCTGATAAGACGATGGGAGAGATCTTGTCGTCGCTGCTTCTTGGTTAAGATCATGATAGTATGCTTATTCGGGGTCATCACCCAGTTCTTTTGTCGCGTAATTCTATCATCCCCGTGATTTTCGTTATTGTATAGCCCTATTGTTCTTGGGAGGGAGCAGCAGGTTCGAGGGGAGCCACGCTGAACCGAGGAGGTCAATTGTTGTATCCATCATACCTATGGAAATGATAAGAGTAGTTTACAAAAATAGTATCTGTATGATGTTTTTAATTTTTTTTCCTGTTAAATTTTGAGAAGAGTAGTTTACAAAAATAGTTTTAAAATTATTTTACTAGACATAACTTTAGCTTAAATATTTTATTTCGATAATTATATTTTTATGCCCCCCCAATCTTATTCTAACCGCCGCTTAGGCGGAACCAAGCATGTGCAGCGTTTGTGCTCTCTTGAAGAGCAAAAGGGTCATTTTGAAAATCTAGCCTTGCTACTTTATAGACAATATTCCAGCAAAAATATATTGCTAAGCTGCTCACTTACCCAGAGAATTTTGCACCCTCATTCCAATTTCATTCACCATCCTTCATTCTCTCATCTGTGGCCCATTCACACAAGTATTCTCATACATCAACGCTGATCCATATATGCAAATCGCTAATCTTCATCTCAGTAACCACCTTCTCATGCTTCTTCAGCTTAGCAGAATGGTTCATTTGGCTCAGCAAATTGTCAACCAGACTTAGAGCAATCCTACAATGCTAACTCAATCAACTCGTCATTTGCACTAAAAATCAAATCTTTGGGCAATGAATGGAGGTTCTTGACTTACTGCAAACGGAAGTCACAGAGAGAGGTTGAAGAAGATCAGCCTTTAATTTGGAGGATTATTAACTGAAGAAATAGAAGGAAAACACGAGTAGAGGTGCTGCGACATTGAGCACACAATTTTGAGGGACTCAATCGAGCTAGGTGAGAGTGATCGTGACGGATGTTTTTCGTCTTTACATAACTTGGTGGATGATTCATTATCAAAGTACTACCACCATTGCCGCTACTAGAATGGAGCAGTTAGGATAGTATAATGACATTTGGGGTGAGATTGGATGATGATAGGTTTTGAAATTTTTGTTTTGAGTTTTATAAAAGTTAATTATTTGTAAAAAGAGATATGAATATCAATTGCACTGGATTCTGGAATGGAACACTGCCCAAATATTGGCTTGTGCATTGAATTTGGGATTGATTCTTGATGATCTGATGGATTGTACAATTTGCAGTAGTCTTCGAAGAAGAGCTTGATAGACTCCGTAGTAATGGTTTCAGAGAGGGATAGAAATTTGGAGGAGGAAGAAACGTGGTTTGATGGGCATACTTATTGGTAGGCCGAAGAACCGTTGAAGGCTTCAACTTGGCCACCGAAGAAGGCGAAGGTAATGGACTTTGCATTTATTATTGTTTATATTTGAAGGTGGTAATTTGTTGTTTTATCAACTAGGAACGGTTAGGAATTTGCTTAATTTCAATTTCTTACTTTAATTTTTCATTTTCTGAAAGGGTTAATTTAAAAAAATCATGAAGTGCCAATTGTCAATTGAATGCCTCTATTTTTAATTTTGACAATTAAGTGGTCAATATAGAGTTTCATTAAAAAATACAACGGTAATTTAAAATTTTAATATTTTTCTAAAATACAAGATTTTTTCTTTCCAAAGATGCTAGTAAATTGAATTTTGTTATGAATTTGCTGGCACATAGTAGCCGTTAATACAATGAAATCGTAATAATAATGTAGAGAATTTAATAAAGAAATTATAATTTAGAAAATAGGAGAAAACTATAGAGAGAAAATAGAGAGAAAGAACACAAGAGCTTTATTAATTCTCTGAGAGCAAATCAATCAATGAATGAGTGAATCCAACATCTCAGTCTAGAGCCCTATTGATAGGGTTCAGGGGTACATCTTAATAAGAAGAGGTAAAAGGTAATCAGAAGACAAATCCTATCACGAATCAAAGATATGATAGAACTCTCCTATCTATCTTCTGGATAGTTGGAATATCTCTATAACTCTGATAATGGACATCCATAATAATATTAATTTCATAACACTCCCCTTGGATGTCCATTGTATAAGAGTATGCCTCGTTAAAACCTTACTAGATAAAAAAAAATCCAGTGGAAAACAAATATAGTGAAGGAAAGAGAGTACACTACTCTTTATGCCATATTTACTCCCCCTGATGAGATAATCCTTTAACGTTTCTTAACCGTCGCATTCCAATTTTGTTCACTAATTTTTTAAATGTTGCGGCTGGTAATGTCTTAGTGAATAAATCTGCCAGATTGTCACATGATCGAATTTGTTACACATCAATATCACCACTCTTCAGGAGCTCATAAGTAAAGAAAAATTTTGGTGAAATATGCTCTGTCATATCTCTTTTAATATATCATCCTTGTAGTTGAGCTATACAAGCTGTATTATCCTCATATAGAGGAGTTGGAATTTTATTTCCAGAGGATAATCCACAATTCTCTTGAATATAATAGATCACTTATCTCAACCATACATATTCTCGACTAGCCTCATGAAGGGTTATAATTTTATAATGGTTAGATGAAGTAGCTACCATGGATTGTTTTGTAGAACGCCATGAAATAGCAATACCACCATGGGTAAATACATAACCAGTCTGAGAATGTGCTCTATGTGGATCGGATAAATATCCAGCATATGCATAACCAATCAACTTCAGGTTGGTTTTATTTGAATAAAATAATCCGAGATCTATAGTACCTTGGAGATATCTAAGGACATGTTTAACACCATTCCAATGTCGTCTTGTGGGAGAAGAATTAAATCTTGCTAATAAATTTACAGAAAATGATATATTAGGTATTGTATTATTAACAAGATACATCAGTGCACCAATTGCATAAGATAAGGTACTTTAAGACCAAGTAGTTCTTCACTATCCTCTCGAGGTCGAAAGGATCTTTATTCACATCTAGTGATTTAACGACCATTGGAGTATTCAATGGATGTGCCTTGTCCATGTAAAATCTTTTTAGGACTTTCATTGTACATGTTGATTGGTGAATAAAACATCCATCTTCCAGATGGTCGATTTGTAGACCAAGGCAAAAGTTAGTCCTTCCAAAATCTTTTATCTCAAACTCTTGTTTTAAATAATTCACCGCATCTTGAAGCTCTTTTGGAGTTCCAATAAGATTAATATCATCAACATATATAGCGAGTATTACAAATCCTGAAATATACTTCTTAATGAAGACACTTGGACATATTTAATCATTTTTGTACCTTGCTTTTAATAAGCTTTCACTAAGACGGTTATACCACATGCATCCAGACTGCTTTAATCCATATAATGACTTTTGTAACTTAATGGAATAATCTCATCGACAACCAGATTTACATACTGCAGGCATGTTGAATCCTTCTGAAATTTTCATATAAATATCATTGTCTAGATTTCCATATAAATAAGCAGTCACTACATCCATCAGGTGCATATTAACCTTTTCATTTACTGTCAGACTCACAAGGTATCGAAATGTAATTGCATCCACTACATGCGAATATGTTTCATCATAATTAATACATTGTCTTTGTGAAAAGCCTTGTGCAACAAGTCGTGCTTTATATCTAATGACTTCATTATTCTCATTTCGCTTTTGCACAAATACCAATTTATAGCCAATGGGCTTTACACCTTAAGGTGTTCGGACACAGGTCAAAAAACTTCACGTTTTGAAAGTGAGTTAAATTCTGATTGAATTGCATCTTTCCATTTTGACAAATCATTTCAATGTCGACATTCTTCAACTGATGTTGGTTTAAGATCTTCATTATCTTGCAAGACGTCAAGTGCTACAGTATAAGCAAATGAGTTATCTATAGTCATTTCCATTCGATTCCAACTTCTACTGGAAGTTGTATAATTGATGGAAATTTCTGTATTATTTTCAGAATCTTGAACATTTTCATCAATTATCTCTTGGTCCTTTTTCTCATATTCTTTACTATGATCACTTTGATCATTTGATCCTCTTTTATTACGAGAATTTCTATCTTTTGAACTAATAGGTCGACCACGCTTTTGGACTGCTTTTGATTCAACAGCTACAGGTGTTGAATTTTGCTCTTTTGGGACTTCAACCCGAATAGGAGCATCTATAGCTGGTAGATGCGATTTTGTTACTCTCGTAGAGTCGGCAAAGACATCTGACAATTGATTTGCTATCTTTTGTAAATGAATTATCTTTTGAACTTCAAGTTCACTCACGCTTGTGCGCAGATCTAGATAATTCAAAGATGTTGTCTAAACAAGCACTTTTCCTTTTGTTTTATTGTCTCCCCCTTACTTGGGAAACATAGACTCATCAAAATGACAATCAGCGAACCTTGCCATAAGTACATCTCCCGTCATAGGTTCAAGATATCTTATATAGAGGGAGAGTCATATCCAACATATATCCCCAATCTCCTTTGAGGATCCATTTTACTTTGCTGATTGGGTGTTATAGGAACATATATTGCACATCCAAAAATCTTCAAATGAGAAATATTTGGTTCAAAGCCAAAGGCTAATTGTAAAGGAGAAAATTCATGATAACTTGATGGCCTAATACGCATAAGTGTTGCAGCATGCAAAATTTCATGTCTCCAAGCTAATATAGGAAGATTTGTTCTCATTAAAAGTGGTCTAGCAATTAATTGTAGTCTCTTGATAAATGACTCTACTAAACCATTTTGAGTGTGAACATGTGCTACAGGATGTTCAACAATAATGCCAATTGACATGCAGTAAGCATCAAAGGCTTGAGAACAATATTCAACAACATTATTTAGACTGATCCTTTTAATAGGGTTATCTGGGAATTGCGCTCTCAGGCAAATTATTTGGGCAGGTAATCTCGAAAACGCTAGGTTGCGAGTAGATAATAAAAAAACATGCGACCATCGGGTAGATGCATCAATTAACACCATGAAATATCTAAACTACCCACATGGTGGGTGAATAGGCTCGCATATATCACCATGAATCCGTTCTAGAAATGTGGGAGACTCAACTCTGTACAACCTTACTATTTTGTCCACATACAACTGAGCTTGCTTCTCTAGAGGATATCTCATATTGATAGCAAGAAAATGAGTTGATTTAGTAAGTCGATTGACAATTACCCAAATGATATCCTTTTTTTCCTTCTGAACAAGGTAATCCCACAATAGAATCCATGGTAATATGTTCCTACTTCCATGTTGGCACCGGTAATGGTTGTAATAATCCAGCTAACTTCTGGTGTTCAGTCATCATCCTCAGATAGGTAAAACAAGTAGCTACATATTTAGCAATGTGCTTCTTCATTCCTTCCCGTTAGAATTTCTATTTCAAATCATTGTACATCTTTTTTTCACTTGGATGCATTGTGTTCTTAGTCTTATGTACTTCTTCAAGAATCTTTTGCTTAAGTTCATTTTCATTAGGAATGCAAAGTTGATGCCAAAAATAAATGCTCCCATAAACTTTATTTACTTGAAAGTTTGACATTCTCTTGGTTTCCATCCTTTGTTTGAATTCTTGAAACTCATTATTATTCTATTGGGTATCTCTAATATCTTGCTACAATGTGGATGTCAGGGTCAGACTTGTTAGAGCATCGACTTGAACATTAGCATTTCCCAAGTGGTAAATAATGGGACACCTATATTCTTCTAACAACTCAAATCGTCACTACTGTTACATATTTAAATCATTTTGCAAAAATATATGCTTCAAACTCTTGTGATCAATGTAAATCTCATACTTGACTCCATAAAAATATGTCTCCATTTCTTCAAGGTGAAAACTATTGCTGCATGTTCTAAGTCATGGGTTGGGTAATCCTACTCATGATCTTTTAATTTTCTAGAATTATAAGCGACTGCCTTTCCCTCCTGCAACAATACAGCTTCCAAACCTTCTTTCAGGCATCTATATATATACAAGGAATATTCTTTCTCAAACCTGGTAATCTTAAACTGGTGTTGAATTGAATCATCATGTTAGTTCTTAAAACTCTATCCTTAAAACAAAAGAAATCAAATTCTTGGACAACGTTCTCGACATAAATACAAGATTCGGGATATATCACTTCACATACCCTAAAGTCACATAACAAAAGAGAACATGTACAAGTAGTTAGACAAGAGTATCCATGTAAAGGTCATGACTCCCAGAGGATTATGCTAGAGCCCTCAATTACTCTAGAATCCCTTAAGACAAGCTCCACCAGACTCTGAGATCTCATCAAAGGATCTCGATCTCGAGTTATCTCAATGATCTCAAGTAGACGAGTAGCATGTGCTTCTACCATCCTATGTAGTTGCTCCTCCAGTCGATTTTGGTAGCCTTATACTCTCTATCTCATCAAAGGATGTCGATTTTGGTAGCCTTATACTCTCTATCTCGACATAAAGACCTTAGCAAACGACATGACCGTTGTAACTCCCTTTCCAACATCTCAATACACTCTTCATCTGCCTGCATATAATGCTCATATAGCACACACTGCAGGCAAAAGTAAAGGCTAGATGGCTCTCTTAATGGCAACAAGATTGAGAATGAGAAAGATTATTTGACAGATGCAAAAAAGGCTGTAGGTACGACAATAATAGGATCAGAAAGAATAGGTGAAACCAGTAACCTCCCTCTAATAGTAGTCTCTCAGTCAAAGATATCCCCAACTGCCTCGACAGGCTCCGCATCAGAATGTAACTCACTAGGGTCATCCTCAATGGATCCTCTTATCATTGGGGCTCCCATTGTAGGAACTTCTACCAATTAAGCTTCAGACATATCTACCAACTATGTTGCCAGTCTCTCAGGAACTATTGCCCATAGGGAATATGGTAAGGACGGGGTCTATTCACCCACAGCATTGACAATAGTGTCTGCTTGATAAACCCAACTATTGTATATATTGCCACATTCGACCATATTGCTAACCTAAAAACAAATGCTATCGTCAGTACTAGCAATGACTAACCATCTCTGAACAACTAAAACCCATGAAAAAAACTCCTATGGTTGGTCTAGGATCTAGCAATTCAAACCTAGTAAGAAACCTAGAGCTCTGATACCAGCTGTAGTACCCCCAACCCCTTGTTAGGTTTTATTGTGGCTGAGTAAAGTGTTAGGGTGTCTCTCGACACTGACATATGCAACAGAGAATAGTGTTCAGATAAAAATAAGGAGAAAAAACATTACAATATTGTAAGCCTTAAGGGAAAATCATGTTGTTTTGATTAATGACAAACATGGATAAATGCAAAGTCCTAAGGAAATAATGTTGATTAACCTTCTTGTGTGATAGAATTTTTGGATTGAGAAGAATAAAAATCTGATTACCTTGAAGGTAAAAGTGTAAGAACAACTAAAGGTTACTAAAGTGGTTGAAGATAAAAGAGTTGATTCAAGATAATTGAAGGCTTTGAAGACCTTAGTGTATGTTTACAAATGCATTATAGGTATATCTTTGTAAACCTTGCACTTGTTTGTCTTTGGAATCTAAAACATTTTCAAGAGAACTTGAAACTTGGTTTTCAAACTCAAATGATTTATCTTACAAAAACTTTTACCAAGTTCTTGACAATGTCCTTGACAAGTTCTTGACAAGTTCTTGACAAGTTCTTGGCAAGTTCTTGGCAACTTGAATATACAAAAATTTAGACCATCATTGGAACGCAAAGGTCCAAGTTCGGTCGACCGAATTTTATTATTACTATCCATTATTTGAATGTTGCAAATAATTTTTAAACCCTATAAAAGACATAAAGTTCAAATTTTTTTGGTAATTATTCAACCTTTAAGAATCTTTACTCTTTCCAATCATTCTCTATCATAAAGCTCTCGTCTTTCTTGTGCTAAAAAGTTCAAATTCAAGATTCCTTAGACAAAAAAAGTGAAGGTGTGCTAATTTGTCATCATCTACCAAAGTGTTCGTAACTTTCTTATCTTATACTTATCTACTTGTTGTTTTCAAGGTTATCTTGAGGATATAAAACCCTTGTGATAGAGTGAGCCTTGACTATTTTAAATTGAAAAGAAGTTTTGGAGTAAAACCCTTGTGGGGTGAGCCTCTAGTGTATTATTTGATCAACTTGCGTAATAGCTGAGTTTGGTTGAAATCCTTGAATTGGTGCTCAAGGTAGTGGATGTAGATCTTGAGTAATCGAACCACTATAAATTGCTTATGCTATCTCTTGTCTTCTATTTCTTTTAAATTTGGAATCTTATGGTGCTCACTTGCATTTCTTGTTAAGTGTTTAATTTGAATCATCTTTCAAATCAATTTTCTCAGAAAGGAAAAGATTTTGAAAATTAGCCAAAGACCTAATTCACCCCCTCTTAAGTCTTTCAATTGGTATAAGAGTTTGGGCTTTGTTAGCCCTAAGGGCAAATCATGTAGTTTTGATTAATGACAAATATTGATGAGGACTAATATGCATGTCATTTGTGTGATAGGATTGTTGGATTAAGAAGTATGAAGTCTCATTGTCTTGAAGCAAAAATGCAAGAACAACTCCAATATGTCAAAGTGATTGAAGATTGAAGAGTTTATTCAAGATGTTAGAAGGCTTTGAAGACATGAAGTGTAGGTTGCATGTGCTTAATAGGTAACCTTTGTAAACCCTACACTCTTAAGCCTTGGAATCTATGAATTGCAATTGAGAGCACAAAACTTGATTTAAATGGTTTCAATGGTTTTGAACTTACTTAAATTATCAAGTTTTCATAAATGATTTTTGCACATAAAAGATCTTTAATGACTTATCTTTGAGGCTAGAATGTTTCCAACTTGTTTAATGACTTATCTTTGGACAAAGCTGGAAAATTGGGTCGTCCGAATTTTGTGAACAGTGCATGAACAGTATTTTCTGAAACTAGCCGTTAATAGCCGTTTTATGGCTGTTTAAACTGATTTTTGAATTCTATAAAAGCCATAAACTCCAGATTTTTTAGTAGAACTTTGAACTTAACAAATCTTACATGCTTTAACTTTTTTTACATCAAATTGAATTGAAAAGCTCTCAAATTACCTTGTGCTCAAAGATTGAAATTCAAAATTCCAAAGGCAACAAAGTGTGAAGGTGAAACATTATGTAATCATCTACCAACAAAGTGGTAACATCTTACACTCTCTCTTTTCTTATCTTAATTGTGTTTTCTACTAGCTCATTTGCAAGGTTATCTTGTGACATAAAACCCTTTTGTGGAAGGGTGAGCCATAGACTAGATTAATCAAGATTGTAGTGTAAAACCCGTGTGTGGGTGAGCCTTGGATTAGATTAGTCTTGAGGTTGTCTTTAGATATAAAACCATTGTGTTTGGTGAACCTTGTATTATTTGTATAATTACTAGAAGAGGTTGTGAGTATAAAACCATAGTGTGGTTAGCCTCTTATGTAATTGTTGAAATTGAGCATATAGTGGATTGATTGAAATCTTTGAGTGTGGACTCAAGGTAGTGGATGTAGATCTTGGAGAGATCGAACCACTATAAATTGTGTGTTCATTTGTTTATAACTTTACTTGTTTACATACTTATGTTATTATTATTTGTTCTTAGTTGTTGATTGATTGGTTGTGAATTTATTGTTTGATCATCTTGTCTCAACCATTAAATCACATATAAACTTAGAGTTTGTAAATTTGAAGAAGAGCTTTTATTAAGGCAAAGGATTTGCAAAACAGGAAAAGATTTTGATAATTAGCCTAAGACCTAATTCACCCCCCTCTTAGGTCTTTCAGGCTTCTTTGTAAAGGTTTATACAACCCATAATTTAAGGTCTTGTGGCTAATGTTTAAAACTTACCTTATGAAGAGTCTTCCACAATATACCTCCTTTGTTTGATAGAACAAATTATACGTTTTGGAAATCTAGAATTAAGATATATATTTGTTCTGCTAACTTTCGTTTGTGAAATGTCATTGAGAAAAGACCTTATATATGAGGCTGAGAGCTGATCGGGTCACTAGGGAGACAAAGCCTTTGGATGAATATGATGAAAGTGACTCAAGAAAGATAAGGTTGATATGCCAAGCAATGAACATTTTGAGTTGTGCTTTGGACGTCAATGAATACAACTGAGTAAACGGATGCGACAACACTCATGACATGTAGAGACTTCTTCAAGTAACTCATGAAAGGATTTACTATAAAAATTTCAAGAAATTCTATAAAAAGGGATTTCTCAAGAAAGGAAAGAGGTCTTCTAAGAAAGGAGGACAATCATCTTTATTGTTCAAGCCTCAATGCTATGAGTGCAAGAGTACTGAATGCCTTGTAGCCGATTGCCCTAAAGCAATGGAGAAGCAAAGAGAAGCCAAATTCAAGAAGAAGAAATCTATTAAGAAGCCAAATTCAAGAAGAAGATATCTATTAAGGAAAGCAAAGAATTAGTAGGCACTGGGGATCAACATACCAATGAAGATAATGGAGATGACAATGAGGAAAGAGCAAATGCATGCCTTATGGCTATGGATCATGAGGTACAATCTATTCCTTCAACCTCTACACATTGTGATGATGATATTGATGATCCTAGTGAATTGATTGTACATATGTATAGTGAATTGAAAAAGGTTTAAAAAAGAAACAAAGATATGAGATTCAAAATTGACATTTTATTGAAGGAGAATTCAAAATTATTTTGTGATAACAAAAAATTTCTTGAATCTATTGATTGTTTAAATATTGAAAAAAAGGTTTTAAATGTTTCTTTACAAAATATATCTCTTGAGAATAAATCTCTTTGTGATAAAATATCCTTTCTAGAGAAAATCATTGTTGATTATGACCTGTTGAAAAAGAAGGTTGATGATCTCATCTTATGTGTAGAAAAATTTATAAACGGTTGAGACAATCTTGAAAAAACTACTTGGATCTCAAAGAACTTCTTTTGTGAAAAATGGTCTTGGATACAAACATGTAAATAATGTTTCAAAATACAAAAATTATTTGTTAGAGCTACATCTACCTCTATGCCTCATGCATGTTGTACTTACTGTAGTAAAATGGTCACAAGGCCACTAGATGTTATGTGAAAAGAAAGTTGAGAGTGGTGTTAAGACCATTTGCAGAGCTAAGGGAATTATCACTAACCCCCTTGGACCCAAGAAAATGTGGGTACAAAAAGTCACTTCCTCTCTTTTGATGTAGGTACATATTCCTTCAAGATCAAGTACTACTATGTGGTTTCTTGAGAGTGGATGCTCAAGACACATGACGGTGAATGCTTCACTTATTAGTGAACTACAAGCCACAATTGATGGATTTGTTATATTTGGTGACAAGAACAAAGGAAGAATTCTTAGAGTAGGTAATGTTGATAAAGAATCTTCCCCTCTTATTAGACAAGTTTTAATCATTGATGACTTGAAATATAATTTTATTAGCATTAATCAATTATGTAACAATGGATGCAAAGTTGATTTTAAATGTGAACCATTCTTGATAGTGTAAGTGGGAAAACTATTTTTGTTGCAAATAGAGTTGGGAATATATATGTGCTATATCTTGAAGAACTTGTTGTCAATGATGCTCAATGTCTTGTCGTTCATGACAATGATGGTTTTCTTTGGCATAGAAGATTAGGTCATGTGAGCATGGATTTGTGGAACGAACTTTCCTCTGAAGATTTGGTTAGAGGATTGCCAAAAACGTGTTTTGGAAAACAAACAAAAAAATATTTTTAACTTCAAAACCTGTTGAACTTGTTCATATAGATTTATTTGGGACAATGAGAACCACTAGTCTTGGTGGTAAGAAGTATGCATATGTTATAGTTGATGATTTTTCAAGATTCACTTGGGTACACTTTTTATCACAAATGGATGAAGCATTTCATGAATTTGTGAAACTTCTCAAAAGGTTCAAGCCTCTCTTGATTGTAAATTGGTCTCTATTAGAAGTGACAATGGGAGAGAATTCTACAATCAAGATATTACAAAACTTTGTGATGAGAATGGGATTGTTCACAACTTTTTATCTGCCAAAATACCTCAATAAAATGGGGTTGTTGAAAGGAAAAATTGTACTTTGCAAGAAATGGCTAGGTCTATGCTATGCAAAATACTTTGCCAAAATATTTTTGGGCTAAACCCGTAAACACCGCATTCTATGTTATGAATAGAGTTCTTTTGAGGCTATTTTTGATAAAAATGCCTTTTGAACTTCTATTTGGTAGAATACCCTCTATTGCCTATTTGAAAGTGTTTTGTTGCAAGTGCTTTATACATGTGAGTTTTGATGAGTCTAACATCTACTTGGATAGAAAAGATGATGATGATGTAGGCATCTCCATGAATGATAATCATACTCATCTTCAAGACGCAACCTTGGAAGATTATGCCAATGAAGGAGAGATAATTGAGCAAGAACAAGACAATAAACCTAGTGGTGACCAAGAGCTCCCAAAGGATCTAAGATATGCAAGAGGCCACTCTAAGGACAATAAACCTAGTGATGATTTTTAGATTGTTCCTATGCAAGAGGAATTAAATCAATTTAAAAGAAAAAAGTTTGGATTCTTGTCCCAAGACTCCTTGATCACCCTGCTATTGGCATGAAATGGGCTTTTAGAAACAAACTTAATGAATCCTGAGAAGTTGTTAGAAACAAGGTTAGACTTGTTGCCCAAGGATTCAATCAAGAAGAGGGCATTGATTATGATGAAACTTTTGCTGTGGTAGCTAGACTTGAGTCTATAAGAATGATTTTGGCATTTTCTTGCTTTAAAGGTTTTAAATTGTTTCAAATGGATGTCAAGAGTGCTTTTTTAAATGATTTTATTTAAGTAGAGGTTTATGTGGAACAAAGCTTTGTATGGTTTAAAATAAGCTCCTAGAGCTTGGTATGAAAGATTGAGCGGTATCCTTCTTTCAAAAGAATTTTCAAGAGGAAATGTTGACACTACTCTTTTAATAAAAACCTCTTGCAACAATGATCTTTTACTTGTACAAATATATGTTGATGATATCATATTTGGGGCTACTAATGTTTCACTTTGTAAGGAATTTACTAAGATAATGCAAAGTGAGTTCGAAATAAGCATGATGGTAGAATTCAACTTCTTTCTTTGGCTACAAATCAAGCAAACAAAGAATGGCAGTTTCATAAATCAATCCGAGTATACCAAGGAACTCTTAAAAAGATTTGGAATGGACCAAGAAAAAGGTATAAGCAGTCCAATGAGTTCATCAACCAAACTTGACATAGATGAGAAAGGTAAAAATGTTGATGAAAATGTATATAGAGGTATAATTGGTAGTCTACTTTATCTTACTACAAGTAGACAGGATATTATGTTTTTCACTTGCTTGTGTGCTAGATTTCAATATTGTCCTAAAGAGTCTCATTTAGTTGTCATAAAACGTATTATCCGTTATTTGATTGATACATATGACTCTGGCCTTTGGTTTTCAAAATCCTCTTCTTTTGACCTTGTTGCATATTCGGATACCGACTATGCCGAATGCAAAGTTGAGCATAAAAGTACTAGTGGTCATTGTCAATTTCTTGGTAGTTGCATTGTATCTTGGTATAGTAAGAAACAAGCATGTGCGGCATTATCTACCACTGAGGCCGAATATATTGCCACTGACAGTACTAGTGGTATCAATTTGGGCATAAATCCTAGTCAACATTCTAGGACTAAGTATATAGAGACCAAACATCATTTCATTTGTGGTCATGTAGCTAAATATGATATATGCTTGGACTATGAGAATACTAATGATCAAATTACTGATATATTTACCGGCCTTTGGCCGAGAAAGGTTTTTTTACCTTAGAAGAAGCTTGAGTATTTCAAAATTCAATTACTAACATGTGCGTTGAAGTGTGGTAAAAACAAGAAAAATCTGAACGCATAATTTGGATGCATGGGGTGAAATTTGAATGCTCATCCTTCCTTCAGAAAATTCCTGACATAAAGATTCGAACGCAAGTTCAAATGCTTGACCAAAAATTTGGTCGTCTAAATTTGCTAAACTAAATAAACAGAGAAATTCAGATGCAAGTTCGAACGCAGACCTGAAAATTCTATTGTCAGAACTTTACAATTTCAACAGTTTTTAAACCGCTCAATCGATCAAATTCTTCATTTTAAACCATCCGAATTCTCTCTTCTCACAAAATCCACTCTACTGCTCTCATTGAAACACAAATCCATCCCATTTTTCACCATCATTTCTTGAAAATCTCTTGATTTTCTTGTTCTCTACCCTTTATTGTCCTTGAAATCTATCTTTTTCAAGAGAAACTCATCATGGTTCGCTCAAAAAGGGTTAATGAGGGTAAGGGCAAAGGAAAAGCTAAAGTTGGAGATGAAAGCTCATTATTAAGGAACCAAGGCGGGTTTACATTCCACAATCAAATCTTTGAGTTGATCGATTCATTTCTACAAGAGCCACAGTTGAATTTGAGGATTGGAGTAAGAAGAGTGGAAAGATTATTCCCGGCCATGGAGTAGATGTGGATAAGCTCACCATATGGGTAATGTGCTTTCTCTCTTTGGTGAGATAGGTTGGGGAAGATTATTTTCCCACACTTGTCCATGAATTTTATGTTAATCTTAAGGAAGAAAGGATTGAGAATGTTGGGAATAGCATTATTCAATGGTATTCATCTCGAATATCCCAAGTAGACTTTGAATTTAATGATGCTTTAGTGAATCGCCTTTGTGGTTTTGATGACATTGGTGCTAGATATTATTCTTTGGGGAAACATTGTTATATCCATGAATTGTTCACCAATGAAAGGTTTGGTAATAGATTTAGGTCCATTAGGGAAAGAGAAATCAAAGCCTTTGATGCTAGAGGACGTGTTATCTGTCACGATCATCCCTAATTTTAGACATAAATCATTGGTTGGTAATATGCATGTGGTGATTATGAATGCAAGCATAAGCATAGAAGACTAAATTTTAGATTCATGGCACTAAAACATATGATTAGTGCAAGGAAAACAATAAATAAACTTTTCTTATGGGAGATTGTTGACAAGGATCTTCAAGCATTTCAATGTCCAACTCCTTGGAAGAGGAAATTCGATGAAAAGCGGGGAAATCTGCACCAAAAAATCTCTCAAGAGAATACAATTGACTCTAGATAAGGATGGTGTGTGGAGGACGAGAAGAGAAACCTCCTCTAAAGGGTGAGAAAATAGAAATAAGTGGTGATGAAGAGGAGGATGAGGAGGAGACTTTAGCAAGGGAAAGGAAGAGTAAGAAGAGGAATGATTTGTCATGTAATGGGGGAGAAACCTCACACAAAAAGAAGATTATTTGAAGAAGATCCCTCTCCTCAATCTCATCAAAATCTAAGAGACATTCCGAGTGAGGATGGAGTTACTAGATGTGACACTATTGTTGCCAAGGTGTTCCAAGAGGCCTTGAACAATCACATAAAGGAGATGGAAAAGATGTACAAGTTCTTCAAATCCTATGCTCCTATAGTGCTAAGTAAGTTGGACGGCTTGGACACTAGGTAAAAATATTAAAGAACTATTAATGAAGAACACACAAACTGCTGAAGGATCCTCTAGGCATCAGGCTAAGGATGACAAGAATGATGAAGGAGATGTGGAAGGAAAGAAAAGGAAAAAGGATGGAAAGGATAAGGATGAAGATGAGGATAATGATAGAGATGATGATCAAGGAGGCAACTTTGATTTTGTGGGTAGAGAAAGTTAGAAAAATGATGATGTTCAAGAGAAGCCACAAGAAGGTGAAACTCTAGAAGGATGCATGATAAAAAGAGCCGAGATCACTTCAACATCCACCGCATCATTTGGCCAAGGAAGAGTCAAGCATGTGGTAAAAAGGATAGGCAAAAGGAGATCCTCTAGATTGGCTACAACACAATAGCCAAACTACACCAAAAAGGAGCAATAAAGTGAGGGGCCACTCCACATTGAGCTTAAGGGAGACATGTCCATCACTACCAACAAATGTGGCATGAAGATGATGACCAAAATCATAGACTAAGCACTCCCTAACCCTCTCTCTCATTTTACTTATATACTTAGTCAGGTTTATGTACTTTCATTTCATGCTTAGTTAATGTATCTAGAATAGTCCGTATATTTTCAAGCTTTGACCTTCAATATGCCTTTCTAGTTCATGTGATCATTTGAAGCTCAATGATGATATCATAGTATTGAGAGCTTATGTTACTTTATTTTTCATAGTTGCGTCACTTTGATCACCCCATATTTGATTGATGACAGAAGGGGGAGAAGAAGTGTTAAGCAAAATGTGTTAAACAAAATGCACTTTGATTTTTTGATATTTGCTATGATGAATGTGGTTTATGGTTTATTGGTGAGGAATGTGATTTAGTATATGGCACAATGATTCTTTGATGTGTACTCATTTGAGGGGAGAAGAAATATTTAGATGTTGTGATGAATGAATGGCTTACGGTTTATTGGTCATTGTGTGCTCAATTAGCATTTTGATACTCTGAGATGCTTTGAGGTGACTTATGCATTGGTTGATTAAGATGACTATGAATGAGTTGTATAGTTGATCACCTTGCTTTGATGATTGTGTGATTGGATATAAGCACTTATATTGCAAATCCTATCGTTTGATAATTTTGCCAAAAGTTCGGACCTAAAATTTGGACGCAGACCCAAAATTTGATCGTCCAAATTTTCTGTCAAAAATGAAAAATTGATAATTATTCTTTAAAACTGTCATTTATAGTTTAAAAATGAATATTTCGGAGGACTTGATCTTTCAAAGCTCATTGTGTTGAATTCTTGTGACTTGATCTTTCAAAACTTTCAAATTTTCAAAACTCAAGTCCAAATATGTGTATTATCTAAGGGGAAGCCTTGCATATTGACTATAACCTCTAAAAGGCTTCTTAGAATGTGATCTAAATGCTTGAATACTATATTTTCTATTTAGATGGATGGAAGGAGGCTTATGGAGGTTGGTTGGGTCATAGGCTCATTTTGAGCCATATTTATGTCATTATGCATTATTATGTTTAAACTTATTTTGCAATTGGTATCATCTTCAACTAGTACATGACATAAATACTTCTCTGTGCTTAAATTGTCTAAATTTATCACATTTTGTATCAAAGTTTATCATCATCAAAAATGGGAGATTGTAAGCCTTAAGGGCAAATCATGTTGTTTTGATTAATGACAAACATTGATAAATGCAAAGTCCTAAGGAAATAATGTTGATTAACCTTGATATGGACTAATGTGCTTAATTGTTGTTTCATAGGATTCTTGGATTGAGAAGAATACAATTCTCAGTGCCTTGAAGCTAAAAGTGCAAGAACAACTCAAGGTTACCAAAGTGGTTGAAGAAAAAAGAGTTGATTCAAGATAATTGAAGGCTTTGAAGACCTTAGTGTAGGTTTACAAATGCATTATAGGTATATCTATGTAAACCTTGCACTTGTTTGTCTTTGGAATCTAAAACATTTTCAAGAGAGCTTAAAACTTGGACTTCAAACTCAAATGATTTATCTTACAAATGTTTTTGTCAAATTCTTGACAACGGCCTTTGGAGTAAAAACTTTTGAAAAGATCTATTTTATAGTCCAAAATGATTTCACACTTGTTGTGCCTGATCTCAAATCATTTTCACTAAGTTTGAAATGTTTGGACTCCAATTTGCATGTTTGAACTTTATTTCATGGCTGCTAAATTTTTAGATAAATTAAGACAACCATTCAGACGCTTGTGTCCAAATTCGGTCGATCAAATTTTACTGTTTCTAACCATTACTAGCCGTTATTGAACGTTGCAACTGATTTTTAAATCCTATAAAAGACATAAACTTTAGATTTTTGGGTAGTTTTTGATCCTTTAATAATCTTTACTCTCCCCAATCATCGTCTATCATAAAGCTCTCATTTGTCTTGTGCTAAAAAGTTCTAATTCAAGATTCTTAGACAAAAAAGGTGAAGGTGTGCTAATTTATCATCATCTACCAAGTATTGGTAACTTTCTTATCTTATAATTCATCTACTTGTTGTTTTCAAGGTTATCTTCAGGATATAAAACCCGTGTGATAGGGTGAGCCTTAATTATTTGAAATTGAAAAGAGGTTGTGGAGTAAAACCCTTGTGGGGTGAGCCTCTAGTGTATTATTTGAACAACTTGTGCTATAGTTGAGTTTGGGTGAAATCCTTGAGTTGATGCTCAAGGTAGTGGATGTAGATCTTGAGTAATCGAACCACTATAAATTGCTTGTGTTGTCTCTTGTCTTCTATTTCTTTTAAATTTGGAATCTTATGGTGCTCACTTGCATTTCTGTTAAGTGTTTAATTTGAATCATCTTCCAAATCAATTTTCTCACAAAAGAAAAGATTTTGAAAATTAGCCAAATACCTAATTCACCTACACTTAGGTCTTTCAATTTGTATCTGAGCTTGGAATTCTTTGTAAAGGTTTTACGGCCTTGAAGTTAAGATTTTATGGCTAATGTTTCAAACTTACCTTATTTGGAAGGGTTTTCCACATATAGATCTCTTTTGTTTGATAGAACAAATTATACGTTTTGGAAATCTAGAATTAAGATATATATTTGCTCTATTAACTTTGATTTGTGAAATAGCATTGAGAAAGGACCTTATATACCATACAATGAAATATACTTATGAATAGGAAACTAGTTACGTACAGTGCAATACACTTACATTTTCGACAACCAAATCATATCACAAGTCATACCTGGTTGGGGTGGAGTTTCTATGCAAATTGTCAAAACACCAGAGGTGTTCAAATATCTCCTCAAATGAATCCAAGTTTACAAATAAATCCAGTTCTAAAATAAATTTGAAATAACAAATCAACCCGTCTGCCAGTTTCGACATGAAATTGCAAGGGTCACAAATATGTCAGGATTTTGTAACAAAAAAAAAAAAACCTATTATGAAGTTTACCAATATTTGTGAAACATGTCCAAAATTATAATATTTCAAAACAAATAAATACTTACTCGGAGCACTGCTCATGTGCATTTCTAGTGTATAAGTAAAAACACACCGCAGAGAACATCTCCAATTTAAAGAAAATTACAAGTAAATAAATATTTTTATTTTTTTTAAAAAAAATATTGATGTCACTATAATTTGGTAAGCCTCAGTTAAACACTTCCTTACGCAACTTGTGAAATTCCTACAATTTCAAGGGGCTCAAACTTGGCAAAATCTATTATGGTGATACATTCTAATTTCGAGCGTACCTACTTTGTACACCCTAGGCATATTTTTAAGCCTAAACTTACAATGATATTGCCTATAAAAGTCATACACACAATTCTTTTATTTTACTATATTAATATATTATTTATGATAATAATAGTAATAATATATCTCTTCAGAAAAATAGAGTAAATTCTTCATAATCACTTCCTTGAAAATACATAGCTAAAACTAATTTATTAAATTTACTCAAAAAATGAGTTTTAAACTAAAAATTTCCTATAGAATGACGAAAGTTATAACATAAATTTATAAAATATAACCTCACAACTTACCTTAAGCTTGAGACAAGAAACCTTGAGCTTGAGACAATATCAGAAGAAGGAAATCGTGAAATGAGAAAAACATAATAGAAAAGCTTCTTTATTACTAATCCTTTTATTCCTTCTAATTCCTTATGCGACAAATTTGCCAATTCAAAATTAAGAAAGAAAATATTTTGGGCAAAGGGTATACATTAGACCATAGACCCACAAATTTTTTTTAAAAGAATAAAAGTTTGGTCTTGGGTAGTTCAGTTGGCTTGAGGCCCAAAATAGATTTCTTCATTTTTGAAAGAATAAGTTTTAGTGTAATGCTCCAAAGTGAAAAAGGTTTTGGCTAAATGGTCCAAAATTAACTTTGGACCCCAAATTAATATATATATATGTATGTATGTATGTATGTATGTATATTGCCTATAAAAGTCATACACACAATTCTTTTATTTTACTATATTAATATATTATTTATGATAATAATAGTAGTAATATATCTCTTCAGAAAAATAGAGTAAATTCTTCATAATCACTTCCTTGAAAATACATAGCTAAAACTAATTTATTAAATTTACTCAAAAAATGAGTTTTACACTAAAAATTTCTTATAGAATGACGAAAGTAATAACATAAATTTATAAAATATAAGCTCACAACTTACCTTAAGCTTGAGTCAAGAAACCTTGAGCTTGAGACAATATCAGAAGAAGGAAATCGTGAAATGAGAAAAAAATAATAGAAAAGCTTCTTTATTACTAATCCTTTTTATTAAAATATGAGAATGTTTTGGGTCATAGTCCTATGTTTGACTTTTTCTTGAAAAATATTTAAATATATGAGTAAAATTTAGAGAAAAATTATTTAAATTTATATAGATATAAGTTCATAGTTTATGTGTGTATGTATCTATTAAACTCTATAGATATATACATAAATTTTATATCTATGTATAAGCTTAGAACTTAAATTTTTTAATTTAGATTTTCTTAATTTGCATTGATTTATATATAAAGGGTATGAACCAAAAAATTATTTCTTATTTTTCTTATTAGGCTTATCCATGTACATGAAAAGTGCTAAACATAGTTTTAACCTCAATTATTATATTAAATTACCAATTTTCCACTAATTTGTTTGAAATTTTCAATTTACTGCAAGAAAAAAGTACCAAATAGTCCATTAACTTTATATATATTAATTTTACCTCCATATAATTTGTAAATTCCTCAATTTAGTCCTTTAAGTTTTTAGTTTTAGTCCCCTAATTTTTTAAAATAACATATTAACTCACACAAACTTTTCACCAGTATTAGAAAAAAAAAATTGGGTCAACAGTTTAAGTAGGATAATATGCCCCCAAAAAAATGTTTGTACACCAATAATATATAAAGATGCATTCTTTTATATTGATATTTTATAAATTTTATATGAGTTATATATATAAACTATAAGGAAAATGACCATAAATGAAACTCAACTATTTTTTAAACTCTAAAAGTAGTCATAATTCTTTTTTCAATATTTTGTATCAATTATTTATTTTGGTCTCACTATTATACCCATCCACCACTACCAATGGCATTTTTTGGGTAGAGGTTCACCCAACAAAGGTTTTACACCATAACCTCTTTCTAACACAAGAATCAAGGTTCACTCCATCGAAAAGGGTTTTGTATCTTCAAGGCTGCCTTGAATAAAACAAGTAGATGAAGGAATAAAGAAAGATATTACCAACAACTTGGTAGATGATGACAAATACTTGCATCACTTTACCTTTTTGTTTTTGGAATCTAGAATAGTTACATGAAGCACAAGATAAAAGAGAGCCTTTGGATATTGATTTTGGAGTACAAAAATTCTTAAAGTGTTGAAATTAAAAAATATGAAGTTTATGACTTTTATAATTTTTGAAATTCAATTCAACATTCAAATAGCAACTAGTAGCAGTTAATAACAATGTCATTCAACGGACTGAACTTGGACTTCTGCGTCTAAATTGGTTTTCTGAACTTATTGTGTACTAGGCTGCCCGAATAAATTCTGTTGACCAAGCTTAGACCTTTAAGTCCGAATGGTCGTCCGAATTTTACTGAAAATTCAACAGCCAATATCATAATTCAAATGTTTGGACTAGAGTCTGAACTTTTCAAACATTGTCAAAATGTTTGAAAATCAACTACAACAAATTTGAAATCATTTTAGACTTAAGGATATGTCATTTAAGACCTTTTGAGTACTAAGTCATTAACAAATACTTGGTAAATCAAGAATGATTAAGGTCTTTTAAAGTTCAAAACCAAGTTAAATAAAATTTTTGAGCTTTCCCATGTATTCAATAGATCCCAAATGCAATAGGTGTAGGGTACAACAAAATACCTATTTAGCAAAGACAAACCTATACTAGTGTCTTCAAAGCCTCCAATCTTCTAGGACATGCTATATATTCTTAAATCACATGAGCTCATTTGAGTTGTCCTTAGCATTATAGCTCCAAGGTAATGAGAACACTTGGCTTCTCAATCCAAAAAATCCTATCACACAATTAACATATAAATTAGTCCTTATTAATGTTTGTCATTAATCAAAACTACTAGATTTGCGCTTAGGGCTTACAATTTCTCCTTTTTTGATGATGACATATGTTGATGCAAAATATGATGGATTTAAACAATGTAGCACAAAATAGCATTGATGTCATAGATGAAAGATGAACAATTTGGTACAATGACAATAGAATGACTCATGATAAGCCTATGACCCAACCAACCTCCATATACCTCCTTACTTCCTTCTAAATAAAAGGTATAGCATTTAAGCATTAAAGATATCTCTAGGAGAGGTTTTAAAGGTTATAAACGGTTATCAAAGTTCCCTTCTTAGATTGTACTCATTTTTCAACAAAATTGGACTTAAAGTGTTGTAAGTCCGAATTATTGGTAAAATTTTGAAAAGGTAAATTTAGCATTTTCAAATGAACTACATAAGTGCTCAAACATTCATGGTGTATATATGGCCAAGTAAGTTGTGCAAATGGACATATTTCAACAAAAAATCAATACTCATCCAATTTATCCTTCAACAATGTTCATAACCACAAAATCAACACATATACACAAAAAATCATTAACTATACAATATACATGCTAATTATATTTTATTTCATACTTATTTTGCAATTATTACACTTTTCTCCCCCTTTTGTCATCAACAAAGTAAAGTAACACCAACAAAAGAAGCACTCAACACAAGGATATCATCATTGAGCTTCGCCAAACATTACATAGACTAGAAAGGGTCATAGAAATATGAAATGTGAAGATACATGGACTATGCTAGATACATAGACTAGAAATTGCACAAAATAGTTACAAAGTACATAAGCTATACTAAATACATGAACATAAGTCAGAGGAGTACTGAAATAAGAGGTAGGTTAAAAAAGGCTTAGTCTTGGATCTTCTTCATGGTCTTCACTCCATATTTGCTGGTGATGACGACAATGTTGCCTTTGAGCTTGATACGGAGGGGACTCTCACTTGCTAGCTCCTTCTTGGTTATAGTTAGGCTTAGGGATTGTGGCCAACTGAGAGGATCTCCTTGTGCCCCTTTTCTTTATGACATGTTTTATTGGGTGTTGGGGAAAATAAAATTAAGCAGGCCATAAATTGAAATAAACGAATGAAATGGCTTTCCAATAAATAGCCTTGCATTAAAAGGTAATAAATTGTCAGCAATAAACGAACAGCAATAAACAGAAATCAACGGTCAGTCATTACAATTGCCACTAAATGGCAATAAACGGTTGGTTGTTACAAAGCCGTTAGCATTACCAATAAATGGTCATTTGTTACAAATCCGTTAGCATTGCCAATAAATGATTAACTGTTATTGGGAGTAAAATCAGAATTTACAAGTTGCCATTTTTCCTACAAAGCTTTGATCAAGTGAAAGCTACTCAAAGGTCTACTCCAAATCCAAAGGTCTACTTCAAAAGCTCTTCTCCAAATTTGAAGTTGTACTCCAAAAAATCTTCTCCAAATTTGAAGACCTGCTCCAAACATCTTCTTCACGTTGTTCGAAGCATCCTTCATAGTCTTTGTCTAAAGCAACATCAAAATCTTAAAACCTTTATGATTGAGTGTTCGTCTCATAGACAATTCGATCCAATATTAAGCCAAGCCCCTTGCATCGATGTTTATCTGAAAAGAAAGAATTGGGGATATTCTTACAAATAAGAAGTTTTTCCAGAGATTTACACATAATTATCATTCATAACCCAAAAAAAAAAAAATTACAGCTACTTAGAGGTTCGAAAATAGTTGAGTGCCATTTATAGTCTTTTTCCCATAAACTAATTATAATAAATACATGCATTTCTATGAATATATGCATATGTAAATAAATATTTGGCCCTTGCCCTAGATTAAATTTTAGTCCAAAAATCTTACTTTTTAATTTATTGGACTTTAATGTGCATATAGAATTCGTAACTATGTGTACAAGCATGTAATGCATAGTGGTTTATTGTAATTTATGAATTAAAAAAATTGAAAAATAATAAACTGAGAAATAGACATCAAAATTATAAATTTAATACTAAAAGATTGCAATATGAAATTGTTTTCATAATATGTTATTTAGATCACAGACATATAGTTAATTTATTTAATATTTTCTTGACATTAAAAATACATAATATCTAATATGATTCTTCTTCACATTCATTGATACCAACCTTCTTCATGTGTGGGGATTGATCATTTAGTCTAATCAGTTATTAAATTTTGCATGTATAATATAATATGAATTTACAGCATCACACATACATCACCAGTGTCTTTCCTCTACAGACTAAAATGAATTACTAAAATACATGAGAGACAGAATGGAAACCACAGCAAAAAACAAAATAAGTAATGAGTAAACCATTTTCATTCATCCAAATCAACTGCATAATTACAACCCAAATATGCACATTTCCTCCAAAATGAAACATAAAAAAGTAATCAACATGATACAAGTAGTAAACATGAGTTTAATAAGCTGAAAATTTATTCCATTAATTGTCAACAGATGGTGTTGTAAAACAAGCAACAAAAGCACAGCAGAATGATCCTAAATTTTGAGAACCTCTTCTACATGCTGAGAACTGATAACGAGATTACATATAGATAGATTGGAGAACAACAAGTCTTTTCTTAAAATATGAGCAATTAAGCCTACTTAAGGAACTTGGTGGCCTTAGCTGGAGACTTGGTTGGCTGCTTTGCAACCTTCTCATTCTTCTTTGCTAGCAGAACTGGGTTAATGTTTGGAAGTAAACCGCATAGGCAATAGTCACCTCGATAAGAAGTTTTCCAAGTTCTTCATCATTTCTCACGGATGAATATTTTCTTAATTCGGTTAGTGGAGAGGAAAGCAAATCAATGGAGTTTACCAAAAAAAAAAAAAAAAGCTAAGAAGAATAAGTAGGAATCTATCTTAAAGCAATTAGTTATACCAGTATAAATAACTATTAACACAAAAAAATATGCAAATTTTGTCATCTATACAGACTTATTTCCACCTTTTCTATACCCATGCACTAATTTTCCAATCTTCACATTGCTTAATTGATGAGTCATTTAAACAAGGCATGTTGTATAATAACAAAACCAAGCAAATTAAGAAAGCTTTGAATAGGTATGACAAATGAATGTAAGAATTAGATACTTGTTGAAGGAAAACTAAATATGTTGTCGAAATCAAAAGCCCTTCAAGTAATAACTATCCTAATAATTTTCCACTCCAACAAGAAATGGAAGATGAAGTAGTTTCAAATTTCTGCGACACACAAGCCAAACCATCTCCTTTCCAATATGGGATAGCAATTTGGACCCAGAAACAAAAGAGAAAGCGTGTTTAGAGCTCTAATATTTTCACAAATTAGAAATTTTGAAACTATTTTTAGCCCAAATAACCAAAAAAAGAAAATCAAATAAACTCTACGATAGATTACCAAAAAAATTTTAGCAATATGTATCCGCAAAAAGCAAAGCTCATATCCCCAAGCAACAATATAAAGTTCAACAAAGAGATGAGGAGTACAATCTAAAGGAATAATGAAATAGTCTGGCATAGATAACATACCTAAATATTGACCACATTTTGAAATTTCCTAGATACATAGGCCAAACGACCACCTCCTTTTAAATATGAGATAGCAATCTGGATCCAGAAATAGAAGAGAGAGTGTCCTTAGAGTACATATGTTATCAAAATTCATAAAAGAAAAGCAAAAGAGTATGAGAAATCCTCTTGTAGTAAAACTAAGACAATAAAGCAATAAGTAACAGTTAATTGAATCTAGACAGATTTACTATCATGTCTCTCTAGTAACAAATTTTCTTGATTGGCCTTGAATGATCAACATCTGCTAATGAAAACTAAATGCACATAAAAGCAAATCAAGTGTACATACAACAACTATAAGAATTTGAGAAATTTTACCATTTGTTGAATTATTTAACTGCTTGACGCTTTTGACAGTTTAACCTCCAATTCAAACTCTAATTTCTCCTAAAACAAAGATAGTAAAAAACAATAATTTAAACACATGAATTATGTATAGTTCTTTTATCTTTCAAGTAATTCATTGATGTTCAATTTTGGACAATTCAAAAGAATTTCAAAGCCAACAAAAAAAAAAAAAACCCAATACAAGAACATCAAATTATTTTGTGGCTCATTTTCAATACCTTACACATCCTACAAAAAAATTAGGAAAGAAAACATCTGCTAGCATTCTTTATCTCTCTGTCATTGAAGACAGACTTGAAAGCTAATCAGTGGAAGAATAGATAGCTGATCCATGGTCTAAAGAAGGTGGAAAAGCTAATTCTGTAGGAAATTGAATTCATAATTGCGCAAAACTAAGTAGCAACATCAGTTAGAAGAGTCCACAGATTACATCCAAAGTTAGAGTTCATCAACACACAACACCAGATTAGAGAAAAGTAAAACCCACCTCATGTTACCTTCAAATTCCAACAAAATATTTTGTCAGACGGAAAGCCTCGTCAATGCATGCTTCTTGATCTACAAAACTTGCATGTGAGTATTATCAAAGTAACGAGCTAACAATAGAATTATCAATAAATATAACTAACAATTAATCCAATAAGTATCTTACAAATTTATAGAAAATCAATCTAGAGTCCTTCTTTCAAAGAGAAAAACCAAAACATGGTCGATAGAAGAAAACAAAATTTTAAATTCTAAATACAAAAAAAATGAAGGAAAAAATATTTATTAGGATTGTTATCAGCGGCATGAATGAGAACCTACCAGAGGAGCTCGGTTGAATATTTTCTTAATTCAGTTAGTGGAGAGAGAATCGAATCAATGGAGTTGTTGTGAAAAAATAGAGAAGATAGAAATAGAGAGAGAAGAAGAGGCTCTAGAAAAGAGAGGGAAGAAGGGCTAGAGGGGAAGAAAATCGGTAGAGAGAGAGAGAGAGAGAGAGAGAGAGGAGATCGGTGATAAGGAGGGAGGGATATTGACAAGGTTGAAGAAAATGGGAGAATTCTGTAGAAAATCATGTTCTCAAAACATGAACGCACTACCATCAAGCGTCCTTTTGAAAACTCACTGAACGCTTCAAGCTATTGCGTTCATCTGTCATGTTTTAGATCACAAAACATCTGGACACATCATGATAATGCATCAATATGGGCACTCACACAAAATTTACAGAATCATAAAAATTTAAGAACGCATTATCGCTATGCGTCTATAGATGAAAGCGTTATGGTAATGCATCCTTATGTTACAAAAGTGAAAAAGAAAACCTTAGAACGCATAGTGGTAATGCTTTGAAAGATGACTAAAACTCAGATTTAGTATATCACTTAGATAAATTATGTGGATCAATAGACATATATATATTATGTTAACTTTGAAAGCATTTATTATATTTATATTTTTTTGAAACAGAATTATATATATGTTTTGTGTGTGTGTATATATTTATATAGTATATTGTATATGAAAGGCCTAAAAGAGGTGGTGAATTAGGCCTTTGGCTAATTTTTGAAAACTTTTTCCCTTTTGAAAATTTTGCTTGGAAGAGATTTGAAATCATGTTTACAAGAAGATATTCAGGTTAACACAATGAATTTACAAGAGTGGGATAGTACCAACAACTTGGTAGATGATAACAAATCTAGCACCACTTCACCTTTTTGTCTATGGAATCTTAAAAAGCAACTTTGAAGCTCCAGATTAGACATTTTTGATATTCAAATGATTAGGAAGTGTAAAGACTCAAAAACTACTAAAAAATATAAAGTTTATGGCTTTTATATGGTTCAAAATTCAATTTCAATGTTCAAATAATGGCTAGTAATAGTAAAGTTCGGTAGACCGAATATAGATTCCTGTGTCTGAATGATTGTCCAAACTTCTCTATTTACCAGGCTACTAGGATAAATTTGGTCGACCGAATTTGGACATAAGCGTCCGAATGTTCCAGCAGCCAATGTTCCAGTTTGGACGTTTGAATTATTCAAACTTTGTCAAAAGTGTTTGGAAATCAACTATAACAAGTTTGAAACCATTTTGGACCATAAGATGGATCTTTTAAGAGCTTTTAAATCACAAGACGTTATCAAAAACTTGGTAAAGAATGTATAATGAAAACCTTTTAGGATTGAAAACCAAGTTTTGTGCTCTCTTGTAAATTCTTTAGATTCCAAAAACAATGTAGGATTTACAAGAACACACCTATTAAGCAAGCGTAAACCTACACTAAAGTGTTGAAAGCCTTCAATCCTTAGGACATGCTCTATATTCTTTAGTTATTTGAGAAAACTTCAATTGTTCTTAGTATTTTATCTTCAAGGCAATGAGACTTCGTTGCTTCCACAATCCAAGAATTCTATCACACAATTACTCAAGTTAGCCTATATCAATGTTTGTCATAATCAAAACTATAGGATTTTTCCCTAGGGCTTACAATCTCCCCCTTTTTGATGATGACAAAATTTGATTCAAAATGTGATGAATTTAACCAATTAGCAAAATGAACAATTTGGTACAATGACATAGAATGGCTAATAAATAAGCCTATGGCCCAACCAACCTTCATATTCCTCCTTTCTTCCACCTAGATAAAAATATATTGCTTCAAAGCATTTGAAATATTTTCTAAGAGAGGTTTTAGAGGTTTGAAAGGATTTTCAAAGCTCCCCCTTAGATTGTGCTTATTTTCAATAAGCTTGAACTTGAGTTGTTATAAATCCAACTTTTGAAAAATCAACTCCGAATTGCAAAATAGTCAAGATAGCGATTTGGTTTTCTAGGAATAAGCCTTCCTGAGGTTGTTCAACCATTTTAGGGAAGATCAAGATAGTTTTAAGTAAACATAGCAAATCATCATTTTTGACAAGAAAGTTAGGGCCTCCGAACTTTTGGTAAACATTTTCAAATAGTGATTTTTCGCAATAAGAGTGCTTAAACTCAATCACACAATAATCAATTCAAGGTAATCAACTATAACAATCATACATAATCATCTTGATCAACCAATGCTCCACTCAAAATCATATTAGACTTAAAATCAACTCAAAGTCATAAAAAAAAACTCATAACAGTAATCATCACTCAAAATCAACTCAAAGCCATATAAACCAATTCATAACAACAATCACCACATTTATCAATGTACATTTTGCAATTTCAATAACTTCTTCTCTCTCTTTTGTCATCAATCAAATGAGAGGTGATGAAAGTGAATTAAGTGCATAAACAAAAGAAACAAACTCTCAACACAAGTGTATCGTCATTAAGCTTCAAAATATCACATAAGCTAGAAAGACACATGGAAAGATGAAGCATGAGAATACATAGACTATGCTAGATACATGGACTAGGCATGACACATAATAGTCATGAAGTACATAAAATATACTAAGTACATAAGTAAAGTAAGAGAGAGTTAAGGAGTGTTTAGTCTTGAGTTCTCTTCATTGTCTTACTCTATATTTGTTGGTTGTGATGGTCATATTCCCTTTGAGCTCAATGTGTAAAGGGCCTTCACTAACTTGCTCCTTGCTGGTGTAATTCAGTCTTGGAGTTTTAGCCATCTAAGATGATTTCCTTGTTTCCTTCTTTCTAGCCACGTGCTTGACTCTCCCTTGGTTAAAGGTCATGGTGGATGGTGAAGCGATCTCGGCCTTTCCAATTAAGCTTCCCTTGTGATTCCCACCTTCCTATAGCTCCTCTAGATCTTCTTCACCTTTTCGTGAATCTTCAACTTTTTCCTCATTTTTCTCACTTACTCTTGCTACAAACTCAAAGTTATCTCCATGATCATCATCATCATCATCATCATCATTGTTATAACCAACATCATCATTATCATCTTCCTTATCTTTTTCTTCTTTCTTTTCTTCCTCATCTTCATCATCATTCTCTTCTTCCCTTCCTTGAGGTCTAGAAGGTTCTTCTCCACTTTGGGCATTCTTTAATAGTAGCTCCTCTATGTTCCTCACCCCTAGTGTCCAATCCATCCAATTTTCCAATAACCACAGGGGGAAAAGATTCAAAGAATTTATACATTTTTTTTCATTTTTTTGTCGTGGTTGTTCAAGGCTTCTTGGAATACCTTAGCAACAATGGTGTCTCTTCTAGTAATTCCCTCATCAGTAGGTACTTTTCCAATATTTAGATGAGATTGAGGAGTAGTCACTTTTTCAAATAATCTCCTTTTTAAGGGAGGTTGCATCCCCTCACTTGATAATTCATGCCTTTTCTTAGTTTTCCTTTCTCTTGCCAAAGGCTCTTCTTTGTCATCATCTTCTTCTTCTTCATTCTCCTCTTCCTCTTCAATAGCTTCACTTTCTTCCATCTTTTCATTCTTATGAGGAGTTTCTCTCCTTGTCCTCCATACACCATCCTCATCAAGAGATAATTGCATCCTTTTGAGGGACTCATTGGTGTCGATTTCTCCACTCTTAATGCCTTGACCTCTTCCGAAAAATTGAACTTAGAAGTGCTTGAAAGTTTTGGTTAGCAATCTTCTATAAGGAAAAGCTTTGTTTGCCATCTCTTTGCACCAATCATACGTTTCAAGGCCATATATTTCAAGGCCATATACCCAAAATTCAACCTTCTATGTTCATGTAAAATAAGCATTATCACAACTCGCATGTTACCAAAAGAAGACTTCTATCCAAAACTAACAATTATCATAATAGTAATCATGTGATGCAACGCTTATCCTCTAGCATCAAATGATTTGATTTCCCTTTCTCTTATGGATCTGGATCTCCTACCATTGGTGGAAGCTTCTTCAAATCTTTCATTTGTTGTAAACTCTATAGGTCTTTTTGCTAGTTGAATAACCAATAAAGATGCCTTCATCCAATTTTCTATCAATTTTACCCAAGTTGTCACACATATTCAATATAAAGCACTTGCGATCAAACACTTCGAAATAGGAAATTGAGGGTGTTCTACCAAATAGAAGTTCAAAAGGTATTTTACTTAAAATGGTTCAAAAGAACTCTATTCATAACATAGCAAGCGGTGGTCATGGCTTCGGCTCAAAAATATTTTGGTAGAGAGTTTCCACAAAGCATAGTGGTCCTGATTTTTGAAAAGTACCCAAGTGAATCTTGAAAAATGATCAACAATAACATATATATAACTCTTAGCACCAAGACTAGTGGTCCTCATTGGTCCAAATAGATCCATATGAACAAGTTCAAGAGGTTTTGAAGTAGGAACCATTTTCTTGGGTTTGTTTTTGTTTGTTTTCCATGTAGACATGCATCGCAAAGACGATTTTTCTCAAAACTCATTTTGGGCAATTGTATAACTAAATCTTGTGAGGAAAGTTTGTTCCACAAATCCATGCTCACATGACCTAATCCATCATTATCATGAACAGTAAGACATTTATCAACCTGGGTAAAAATTTCATCAAGATATAGCACATTTACATTTCCAACTCTATTTGCAATAAAAATGGTTTTGTCACTTACACTATCAAGAATGGTACAAGTATCACATTTTAACTCAACTTTGCATCAATTGTCAGACAATTGGATAATACTAAACAATTGTATTTTCAAATCATCAATGAGAAAAACTTGTTTAACGAGAGAGGAATACCTTTACCAATATTACCTACTCTAATAATTCTTCCTTTCTTCTTGTCACCAAAGGTGTCAAATCCATCATTTGTGGCCTGAAGTTCATTAATGAGTGAAGCATTCCCCGTCATATGTCTTAAGCATCCACTATTAAGGAACCGCTTAGTGGCACTTGACGTTTGGAGAAGATGTACCTACATCAAATGAGTGGAATTGACTTTTGGTTCCTGCATTTTCTTGGGTTCAAGGAAGTTAGTAACGGTTCGCTTAGCTCTCCAAATGGTTCACTACAAGAAAAAAGCATTTTGAAACTGACAAATTTGTTTCAAAACAAGGATTTGAAACCAATTTGAAATTGCAAAAATTTGGTTTCAAAAATGGTGGTCGCGGTCCGATTTTAAAACTGGAAAATTTTGGTTTCTATTTTGAAACCAAATTAAAACTGAATATAATCAATTTCAAAATTGACCCAAGAACCAATACTTTTAATCAAACACAACAACCCATTTTGAAACAGTATTGGAACCGATTTAAAACCGAATTTAGAAGCTGATTTGAAATCAAATTTAGAAACCGGTTTAAAATTAAATTGAAATCGAATTTAGAAACTGATTCTAAAAAATAAAGAATAAATAAAAAATTAATGGGTCGATCTGACCCGTCCTGGCCAACCAACCAGGATCAGTTGGCTGGATCAGGTGCGTGTTCATAAGCCCTCGATGCGTGGCCGTGAGCCCAAGTATGGGCATGTATGCACGCGCCAATAATTTGGGCAAAATTCGCCCCTTGCAAGACTCGAACCCTAGTTGCTGCTGTGGAAAGCATGTGCTTCTCCACCAAGCTAAGCTTCATGTTGTTATATTCTTCTACAATTACTTTATTTATACTATACTATATATATATATATATATATATATATATATATATATATATATATATATATATATATTAAATCAATAATATGTATTATAATTATTTAATAGGTTATAAACTCATATTATTAACTTATTAAGTGTGGTTAACAATTAATAAAAAGTTTGTAATTGTATTTATATAGATAAAATATATTAGAATTATATCTAATTATTGTTTTACATATATACTTCTACGACTATTAAGTATAAATCACTTGTATGATATTTGATTATACTTGTATAATAATGGAAAATAAGTATATAGATCAATATATATCTTAAACATAAATAGCACATAACAAATACAATATACAACTATTTATTCGACTATAGATAATTATATATATGCATAATCAAAGTACATACATATACTAATTATATGTTGGTCAAAATAATTCAATTAAATTCATCAAAGGTGTAGGATGTCAAATTATAAACCTTAATTATAATACAAAATCTTAATATTAAATATTGGTTTTGAAACCGATTCTAAACCAATTTAAAACCGACAATCATATTAGAAACCGATTTGAAACTGTAATAGGCTTTTGTAACTGATTACAAATCGATTTAGAATGGGTCTAGGGTATAGGGTTTATAAACTGATTTGATTTGAAGCTGATTTGTAACCGATTTGGACCAAATTTTGAAACTGATTTTAATTGGTTCTTATTAAAAATTCATTTGAAATCGATTATAAAATTTATCAAAAATAAGAAAATATTTGATATAGAAATGGATTTTTAATCTATTAAAAAATTAAAAATTTTAATTTAAAAATTGATTCAAAATCGATTTTAATCGATTTCTAATTAGAAACCTATTTGAAACCAATTATAAAATTCCTCAAAAAATAAAAAAATTAATTTAGCAATAAATTTCTTAATGTATTAAAAACTAAAAAATTTTAATGTAGAAACTGATTTCAAACCGAATTTTTAAACTGATTCTAATAGGTTTTTAATTAGACATTTATAAAATTCATCAAAAATATAAAAATATTGATTTAGAAATCTATTTGATATTGATTTCTTAATATATTTATAACTAAAAAAATTTAATTTAGGAACCTATTATAAAATTCATCAAAAAAGAAAAATATTTTATTTGGAAACATATTTCTTAATCTATGAAAAAGAAAAACTTTTAATTTAGAAATCAATTAGAAATTGATTTTATTTGAAACCGAATTTTGAAACGATTTTAATCAGTTTCTAATTCGAAATCAATTTGAAACCGATTATAAAATTCATTAAATTTTTTTTTAAAGAATTGACTTAGAATTACCGATTTGAAACCGATTTCTTAATATATTAAAAATTTTTTAATTTAGAAACCAATTTTATTTGAAACTGATTATAAAATTCATCAAAAAATAAAAAATATTTGAAACCTATTGAAACTGATTAGGAATCGATTTGAAATTGTTTCCCTAGCGGTTTCAAATCGGGCGGTTTCAAATCGGTTACTAATTAGAAATTAATTTTTATGGTTTCAAATTTTGGTTTCTAATATGTTGTTTTCTTGTAGTGGTTTTAACACCACTTTCTACCTTTCTTTTCACGTGGCATCTATTGGCCTTGTGATCATGTCTACCACAATAAGATAAGTATGAGGCATAGAAGTAAATATAGCTTTAACAAAGTCATTTTTAAATTTTGAAACACTGTTCACATGATTGTAGCCAATACCATTTTACACAAATGAAGATCTTTGAGATCCAAGTAGTTTGTGAAGGTTGTCTCTACCATTTGTAAACTTTTCTACACATAAGGTGAGATCATCAACTTTCTTTTCCAAAGAATCATAGTCAACAATAATTTTCTCAAGAGAGAAAATTTTAGCACAAAGAGATTGTTCTCAAGAGACAAGTTTTGCAAGGAAACATTTAAAACTTCTTTTTTAATATTCAAACAATCTATGGATTCAATGAGTTTCTTATTTTCACAAAATAGTTTTGAGTTTTCATTCAATAATTCATCAATTTTGGATCTCTTCTCCTCGTTTCTTTTTTTAACCTTTTTTAATTCATTATACATATCAAAAAGTAATTTACTAGGTTCATCAATATCATCATCACAATATGTAGAGGTTGAAGAAGTAAATTGTACCTCATCATTGATAGCCATGAAACATACATTTGCTATTTCTTTATTATCATCTCCACTCTCTTCATTGGCATGTTGATCCCAAGTGGCAACTAATCCCTTTCCTTTCTTGAGAGATTTTTCTTTTCTTGAGTTTGGCTTATCTTTTCTTTTCTAATGCATTAGGGCAATGGGCTACAAGGTGCTCGATATTCTTGCATTCATAGCATTTTGGTTTGAATAATGATGATTATTGTCCACCTTTCTTGGAAGGCATTTTTCTCTTTTTGAGAAACCCATTTTTGTAGAATTTCTTGAACTTTTACACTACCATAGCCACTTCATCATCAACTCCATCTCCATCTTTATCTTTATCGCTTGATGATTCCTCTTGCCCACTCAGATTATCGGAGGCTTTAAGTACTGCTCCTTTTCTTCCTTTCTCTTCATCTTCAAGATCATTTAGTCTCTTGATCTTCATCTCATGAGTAAATAATGATCTAATGAGCTCATCATGAGGAAAAGTCTTCAAGTCTTTTGATTCTTGAATAGCAAGAGTCTTTGGTAGCCAAGACTTGGGTAGACCATCCAATATCTTCCTTTTTTGATCTCCAAGTGAAAATTTTTTCCCATACGACTTTAGACCATTGGAGATATTGGTAAATCTGGTGAATATGTCATTAATGTTTTCTCCTTGCTTCATGGTGAATAGCTCATAATCTCTTACTAGCATTGCAAGTTTTGACTCATTCACTTGATTAGTTCCTTCGTTCATTACTTGAAGAAGTCTCCACATGTCATGAGTTGTCGTATCCACTCACTCAGTTGTATCTGTTCACATCCATTGCATAACTCAAGAATTAATTGCTTGGTAGTTCAATGTAATTTTTTTCTTGAATCACTTTCATCATATTCATCCAATAGCTTTGGCTCCCTAGTGATTCTATAAGCTCTCATCCTCATTAGTATGTAAGCATATTTTTTAATGATATTCGACAAATCAAAGTTAATAGAACAAATATATATCTTAATTCTATATTTCGAAAAAGTATAATTTGTTTCATCAAACAAAGGAGATATATTTGTGGAGACCCTTCCAAATAAGGCAAATTCAAAAAATTAGCCACAAGAGCTTAACTTCTAGGTTGCAAAACCACAAAATGAAGCCCTAACTCTGAAACCAATTGAAAGACCTAAGAGGGGGGAGGGGGTTAATTAGGTCTTAGGTAGAATATCTTCCAAATTAATCTCCAATTATAATCTTCACGAGATCTCCAAAATATCTTGTCCTACTCAACTTAATCTCTGTACCCAAATAATGACAACTTTCCATAACAAAGATTTGCTAAAGAAAATCGTTTACAAAAATTACAAAACAACACAAGTGCGAGGAGGTGTGGGACTACCAAAAGGAGAGAAAATTTCATTCTTCAATTGTGACTGTCAACTGAGATTATGTAAACCAACTAGAAAGGCCTCACATTGGGATGGATTTGTTGATATATATGTGGTCTTCCATAAAGGTAAAAAATTAGTTTTTTTAGATCTGTTGTGGCATATGTCAATCACAATTTCCTATGACAAGTTTGATTTACTTAATTCCCTCTAGCAATCAAGATTCCATCGTCTTACGGCATTTTGGCCAGCATCATGTTGTTTTTTCATTAGCAGTTTACTTTCACCTGTATTTAGAGAGAGATGGATCGAGTTGATGATGATGTAGCCATCTTGGGTTATGACTTCGATCACTTTTTTTATTTTCATTCTTTCCCTTTATTGCCCCCTCAAGTTGGATGATTTATGTAATTTAGATAGATAATTTTTTACCTGCTTTGGATATTGAATCATGATTTGTAGCTAGTGGAGGTAAAGTTTCATGTCCTTCACATTTTATGATTAGTAAGAATATGCACCAAACCTCTCACCACTTCATTTGTACATAATAAAGACTGTCAATGAATAGTGTACTTTTGTCCAAATATAATGTGTTTAGTTATAGATATATGGATTTAAGCCCTTTCTTAAGAATATGTAAAGAGAAACAAAATAATAGTTTAGATGGTTAAAACTTCCCAACAGAATAAAAAGTTATTGGTTCTATTTATTAATTCAAAGAAATTACTCTAATTCCAAGTTTACATTCCCTAATCACTCCCGATTTGTCTGATTTGATATTTATTTGACATACTAAATTAATTCATATTGAACAATATTTTTTTGTGAATACAGAAAGTACTACACTAATGATGGAGATTACATAATATGGAAGAGCAACCTTAGTTGCAATACCTATATATATGCAAGTTAAAAATATCCTTATACAAGGAGAATAGCAAAATTTGCACTAGTTAAGGATTGAACTCTAATCTTTTAGTTGGGAGGTTTCAACTCTTGCTTCGGGACAAGGCCTAATCTGGAATTTTGGAGGACATTAAAGAGCATTGGGAACTATTATTCTTCTTTTGAATTCATAATGAAAAAGGCCTAACAAATTTATAGATAACAGTTAAATGTCTACAAAGACCTCATACCTAATCTGCCAAACACACCCAGACATGAATATGCAGCCAAGAGAATCGAAAGAAAGATGGACTAAAATTGTGTGTGTGTGTGTGAGAGAGAGAGAGAGAGAGAGAGAGAGAGTAGTATTAATTTGTGTACATGGAATATATGAGAATATTAGGTTGAATGATGTTGAAAAGAATGTCATGGACAATGACTCCAGAGACTCCTCCAATAACTTATCTTTTCCAAAAAATTGCAGCCACCAAACTCTACAATAAACAAACCCAACAGATCTCGACAAATTTAAATATCCTTTGTCCCGAGCTTTATAATTCCACTAAAATATTAATTTTTTTATGAGTACTAAAATATAAAAATAACAATTTCATTCATAATACAAGTGATATTATTATCTTTCTGAATCTCAATGATATATAGCCGGCGATGTTTTATTTTAATAATAAGTGTAGAAATCTTTTAATTAAAAAGATAAAAATTTAATTTTTATCTAATGCAAAATTTATTCTATATTTTATCTTATCATAAATTAACAAGTACGTGTTCTTATGAGAGTAAATAATTTACACGTGACGTGCACGTACATCTAATGGTCGGGTTTTCCTTAGAATCTGCAAGAATACCTAATACCTAATCCTCATTCTTGTGGCGGTATCTGAAATCATACTAAAATAATGGGTGGTACGAAATTAATTATACAAAGTACAATGTTTTTGGGTCCCTCACAGACATTCCCTTTCAAACTTCCAAGAAAAATTTTCACTTGGTGTCAAAGAATTTTTTTTTAAAAGCTACTTGTTCATTTCCTTTCTGAATCTGCTAGCTTCTTTCCTGCATGTCTTTTGGGTAGAAAATATCGAGATTTTATTGCTTATCTGCAAAAACATCAGTCGTAATTACAGGAGGGTTTCTTCTTGAGTACCTGTTATTTCATGTGTTTAAAATTGAATTTTTTTTAGATAGAGTAGGTGAATAAATGAGATGTCAAACTTCTGGTGGAGATTAAAAAATAAAGTTAAAAGTCTTATTAAATGAAAAAAATAAGTCCTATTAAAAGAAGAAATAAATCTAATAAAATGAAAAAAATCTTACACTAAATAAGAATCGAACTCCTAACTCCTAGTTGGGAGGCTCAAACATACACTTTACGAGATTTTTTTAAAACCTACCTTTAGGAGTTTTTTAATTTTATAGTTTTTTTTAAGAAATTTAACATTATTACAAAGGAATGGGAAAAGGAATGGACATTGCGATAAATAACCATTGCACCCAAGACATCTCTAATTGGTAAGGAGTACTTTATCCCAATTCAATTATTATCTTGCATCAAATCCAAGAGATTATTACTTTGAGTGAAAAATATATTTATTTCAAAAAATAGATGTTTATTTTTAGATAATCAAAAATAAAAATATATAAATTTGATTTTGAATGAAAAGAGTACTACTTTTATTTCATTATTGCTCCTTCAATCTGAGACCTAATATCAACAGGATAATTTGACACCAAAATTTTGGGGAGTACTTGACGAAATACGCTGGCGGTAAAGCAATGATTGATCATTGGAGCCAATTCCAAACAAAAGAAGCATCTTTTTCCCCCTCTCTCTTTGTGATGTAAATCAACCGTCATATTTCAAAACAAAATACATTTCAAAGCCAACAAATAGTGGGATTAAAGCACATAGGTGGAGCAAAGTTAGTCGTTCAATTTGTAAAACACTTTTTAACATATTATAAGTCTTAGATTGAATACCTATCTGACATCCCAACATTACTTGAGAAATTTGTCTAAACTTGACTGCACCTATGTTGGCAATTGTACTGAATCAGAGAACAGTTATTTCCATAGCTACAAACACTGCCCATAAAGCAAAAGTTGATGGTGCTTCTCGTGAAGGTTCCCAAGAAATGACACTTGAAAAACCGTATCATAGAGTTCTTTGATACTTATAAAGGGACAAAAGATGTGAAATTTCCTTAAGAATGGGCAACAATGTGCTGAAGAAACTTCCTCTTGAGAATTGTCAAAAAGCTCAACAGGAAAAAACATCTTTTTGTTTCTATCTCCTGCGTAAAACATGAGAAGTACCAGGCAATAGATTCCTCCAACATATATGAGAAGATGAAAATGATCTGTCCGGTACTGAATTTGTTCTTGTTTTTAATGTTAGTTGCAAATCTTTAGCAATGGAAACAACCGGGAATTTTAACTCCTAGTTTTGACTTTTTTTTCCTTGGGATATTTCTCTTTAGTCGTGTTTCTTTGAGTTTTGATTGAACATAAGAAAAGGACCCTTGGAACCTCATTTGTATTGATAAAACCCATATCAAATAAATACACAGTTCGATACAATACTGAATCATCACTATTATTAAATACTAATTAAATCATGCATTTGCAAAGAAGAGGAAAAGAAAGGAAGAAGCAAATGTGCAATTCCTTTTGATTTTTTCTACTTGTTAACTACTTAATAATTTATTTTTCTCGGCGATAAATGGAAAGAGTTATGTATCTTCACATTTGATTTTTTTTTAACCCCCCCCTTTCTCAGTGTGGTTTCACTTGACTAAGTCACTGAGATCTTTAATAATTCGTCTTTCTTTTTCTAGACATACTGATCTCATTGAAAATTAATAAATTTATTGCAAAAGGAATGAGAAGAAGTCTGAATATACATAAAAAAAAAACCATGAATCGTTTACAATGTACCACCCATATATTAGTTCCCTTCTCTCATAGAAATTAAATAAACACTTTCTCCATTAATTATCATGTAAGAGAATTTATATGATAAATGTATAGAATGTAGTAGCACCATGCTATATTGATATAGAATGAGAAGACAACATATTTTATATCAATTCATATAACTGAACTTAATTTATGATCTTAAATGAAATTTTGTTCTTTTTATTGGAATTTTACCATTTTGTATCGCTTAAATAGGTTTTAATTTCATAAGATAAGCTTATTTGGATCTTCCTAAAGAGTTTCGATATGCGTGTATATATATAGGAAGATAGAGAGAGAGAGAGAGAATTCGTAGATTTATTTTAAATATATAGACTTCTATAGATATTAAAAAGAAGGTATTTTTCTACACATAATTGAAATATTTTCCGTACAACATATTTAGAAATAGATTACTTATTAATGAAATTTCAATGAATATAATGTAATTTTGACTTTTAATTAAACTACAATGGCAAGGGAGACATATATAGCCGCAGTTAGGTTCCAATTCTGTGATTGTCGGTATGAGTAACCTATGGAGTATGGCCTGTTTATAGAACCATTTGCATATCTCAAAGGAGACCTATGGCAACTAATATAATTTGATCATTTAGAATTTGAAATGTGATGTTTCCATATTTTGAAAAAGGTTAGTATATACAACAGATTTTGTCAAATTCTGTATGCAATCTTATTATTTAATTATTTATTTTTTATAATAAACATATATATTGTAGTGGTTTTTGTACTATATAATTTTTTATTTACTTTTTTACTTGCCTTGTATTTTATAAATGAAAAGGCTTTAATATCTATTACTCACTTCTTTTTTAGTGCAAAGTTGAACTGAATTTTTGAATTTTTTTTTCAGATATTAGAGTGTTTTCAATTATTTAAAAAAAAGGAGGAGGGAGCAAGAAATTAAAATAAGAGTGTGAAATCACTATCCTATATCTTTACTATATATGTATTATCACACCTCATTCTTTAAATTCCTCTTTGTGTCTATTACCAGATAATGATATTTTACATCTTTTGTACAAAAAAACCAGTTTGAATCTCTTCGAAAATATATAATCTTTACTTTAAAACTTTAGCGTTTTCTTCCTACTTGATTTTATTAGCACAAAGATAATATATACTTGTTTCTAGTATTCTAGTTATGATATGTCACTACTAAAAATGGTTAGCTAGAGTGACAAGGAGGTAGCTTCATTAGTTAAAATCACTCTTTATTAGGCAATAAGTCATGAATTCCATTCACATTTCCTCTCTCTTAATGTATCAAAAAACAAAAAAAAAAAAAATTGTTTTCCAAAAGTAGTTAGCAGCCTGCGAGGCCTTGTAATAGTGGTTATAGCTAAAACCTCCCAACCAAAAGCTCCCAAAATAGTATTTTTGTTAGGAAAAAAAAAAAAACAAAGACTCTATCACTTTAGGCTAAGTATATTCACTTCTAAAGGATAACTAAGGGTAAAAAGATTTTACATTTACCCCTAAGAAAAGAAAAACAAAAAGGGAAAATTCAGAAGAATTAAATTAGCAAATGATCTTTTCTTTCACTCCCTTGATAATTCACCTAAAAAGAATGATATACATATTATTTGTTTACTTTCCCTTTACAACTTTTCTAACAAACGATTACCATACTTCCTTTTCTTCCTTTTCCTCTGCCTAACTACTCTTCTCAATTTCTTCTCACAATTTTCCTTTTCCATCCAAAGTAGCGATGACCAAACAGCATGAAAACATTGAAACCGGTCAAACAAACCAAGGGGATGCCCAAAGAACTTAGTTTCTTTGGATTTTCTAATATAAGAAAACAGTCAAAATAGAATTCTAACATCCTTACAAAGTAAATACCTGCCCGAACTATTTTTTCTGAAAATTTAAAAACAGGAAAAATGGACAGTCAAGCTACAAAAGAAAACATAAAACAGCTTTTCTATTTAAGTCTATAACCACTATGAAAGATTTATGCAGCCTCTTCAAACGTCGGCTCCGCTATGGAATGAAGACAGCATTTTGGACCTCGAAGCAAACCGAAATTCCTGAAAAAAGGGAAAAAAAGGTTTCAATTTAGTATTACTTCAATCAACTGAAAAAAGAAAATATTTCACTGCATTAATTTTTGCAAATAATTTAAGCTAACCTCACCAATCCCCTTTCAATGACCGAAAAATATAAAAATCCCGAAAGAATGAACTATTAACTGAGAAAAAAGGGAGAAGAAGATTTAAATAGAAAAAAAATAAAGAAGCCCTATTTGTAATAATAATGTCGTCAGAATGATGTCAGCTTTAAAGTTTAGATACGTACAAAAACATGTCACACTAGAAACATCAGAAAGATGCCATAGAGATTCCTTTAGGATAAGCAAAATATTCAAATTTCAGAGGTCAATTTTTTCTTAGATGCAAAAACTAACAAATAATTCTCCAAAAATGCAAAATGCCATATTGTCCTAACTCTCAATCTTACAGAGCCCGTGACTTTGGTACATGCAATTCAAATAAAGACAGATAGCAAAAGGCAGAATACAGAAAGAGAAGGACAACACATTAGAAGTGGCAAAAAGGAATAATAACATCAACTGCACCCACACTTTCTGAGCTTTCCAAAATGGTCCTCCTGCTTTTCATAATTACATACTAAAAAGCCCGTCTTAAAAAATTACAGTTAGTTCTTTTCAAGAGTCTAAAAAAATGAAGTTTTGTTAATAAATAAGTATATAATTAACTCAATAATTGTAAAAAGTAATTGACTCCATATATCTTCCCATCCAAGGGCCAAGTACTGAGGAAATATTCTAAGTTTTTTCTTTAATAAACAAGAAATGGCAATCCATATTTTGAGAAACCATAATTCCCTTCTTGATGCCCATTATAAGTAACTATTTTTGCTTATACAGAGTACAATTTATTCATTCTACAACATTTTACGACTTTAATCAAATTCTAACCATTTTATTCTTTTAATTGCATGTATCTTATTGTTTAACTCTTCGACACATACAATAGAATAAAACAAATTATGAGAGGGAGTGAGTGTATGTAAAAATTTCCGTAGCCAAATAACTAATTTGAGATATATGATTTTTCTTTCCTAATTGACCTTCTCGAATTAGACCACCATATATAGCTAAACCTTATAATGACATCCCATAAGAAACAAAAAACAAAAGCAAAAACCTGTTGTGCAATTATGAGGTAATTCAAATAAACATGTGATATCTTTTTCTTTTCTTTTCTTTTTTATAGATGAAGCATATGATATCTATGCAAAGACAAGGGAATTTTAGGACAGTATAATTGTTGGAAGAAACAGCAACTGCCTTCCAGGTTTACATACTGACAGATATAAATGTTAAACTGCATGTGCAAATGATTTCCAGTTAGAGCGCCTTTTTTGACAGTACAATAATGTATTTACCAGAAAATGTCAGTAATTTTTTTTTTTTACAAGCATACCTGTACTTCGTTTCCCGCTACTTTCTTAATTCTTACTACTTCCTCACTGAAAATTCACCCCTCCATTAAAAGATTGGCTTTTCGGCGCAGCCTTTCGCTCTGAATTCAATGCCCTCATTCCCCCTCCATGCTGCTGTTGAAGGGGTGGTGGCGCCGCCACCTCTCTCTGCCCGTAGCCTCCGCCGCTCACGGTTCTCACCAGCTCTCCTGCCGGGCCCACTCCGAGGAAGTCTCTTGTAAGTCCTTCAGCTGATGATCCTCCGACGGTAACCCCAAGATTCTTCAGTGTTGGCTGTTCAAAGCTCAGTTTAGTAGCCGCATTGTTGTAGCTTCCATATTGGTGATCGTGGGTCGCTTCTTCATGCCCACCATACGCGTTCACGCTTCCACCGCCAAAGATGGAGGAGCTGCCACCGGTTATGGAGCTCACCATTTCATGCAGGTGGTTGCTGCTGTTGTTGTGATCTCCAAAGACACTCGAGAAGCTAGCTGAATTCAGGGGATTGTCAGACTTTGTGCCGCTTGAGTTGGCGCTTCCGAAGCTTTTCAGTAATGAGGCAGTGCTGTTGCTTGAGGTTGAGCCTAATTGAGCAGCCTTCTGAAGCAATGCAGTCGCTGACATATGAGGAGTGCTACTGTGGGTCTGAACTGAGCTGCTGTAAAGAGAAGGAATGGCCGAGGTCATGTTCTCGCTGACAAGATTACCAGAGAATAAGCTCGACCCTTCATTGCTGCTGCCGCTAGAATGTCCATTGTTAAACGGATTAGGTAGCAATAAGCCCGCTGAGAGGTTACTGCTATTGTTACCATTGCTGTTGTCAATGTTGCTGCTAGTAGGGAAGAAGCTTAGGTTAAAGATATTCGACGCCGTAGAAGAGTTGTTCCCGCTATGCTGAAGATCAGCAAGTTGCATTAGGCCATGAAGTGGCTTGCTGCCCAGCAAACCATGCTGGGTCTGATTCTCATGGCGATAATCTTGGTCCGACTCTGTTAGGAAAAAAGAAGAAGAGGGCATGGTTTGCGAGGGACGGAAAGCTGAACCCATTGGTGATCCGATCAGATTATCGAATTGTCCTGTTCTAGCATTTCCCAGACGCAAAATGTCAGCTGCTGACTGGTTTTGGTCTTGGCTAGCTGATATTTGGGCACCCAACTGAGAAAGGCCTAAGCTCATGTTGCTGCTGCTGCCAAATAAATGGCTGCCAATGCCACTCAAGGGGGGTGGATTTCTTGCACTTTCTTGAGCAAGTGCATCGCAGAAGGCTCGGTGAGTGATGAAACTGTCACGCCTGCAAGAAATTTCACCATTAGAACTGCAAGGAGAGGAATATAGAGGCTGTTCACATGGAGGAAACCCTAAATGTAGAGATCAAGAAAGTCAAATAATTACCCATTCAAAGTCAACTTTAAATTGGAATGGCAAAGATAAGTGTTTTTGGGATTTAATCTTCGATTCCTTGTTCAAACTGTGGACCCAGTCCAAATTCAAATGTTTACTACACTAACATAGCCTTATGAACCATAAGCCATTTGCTCAAAAAAGGGGGGGAAAAAAGGAACAATAAACCTTGGTGCGTTGCCCCTGAAAGAATTGATAAGTAGCCAATACAGAAGATATTTAGAAAACGAAAAAAAGAAAACAAAAAATGTGGATCAAGAAATAAGAAGACGAGGTAAAACTGTTAATTGAGGGCTAAAGAAGGCAAAGTCATGATGATCAAATAATGGATGCCATTGTTGGAATGATCATGAACAGTGAAGAATCTAGTTGGTAAATGGGAGATTTCCATAGCATTCTAGAGAAAACTTTTGGAAAAAAGACAGAGGGATTATGATATAGTAGGTGAAGAAAATTCCTAAATTCACTAATACTTCTAATCAACAACAAATGATAGGAAATTTTCCAATATATGATGGAAATTAATCTTTGAACATCCCAGGACTGCCTCTAGCTCATCTCATCTCTTCCTGAACTTTCTTTTTTGATATGATATACACATAATTCTTGTCTGTCGACTAGGGGTGGGATGCGTGGGGGGTAGTGGTGGGAGGGGGGAGGTTAAGGTGGTTTTGCAAGGGGTCTAGATGCTAAAGGGGCAGGTGCAAGAACTGGCCTGAACACAACTAGCCAACCAGGAAGAGAACAAACCTCGCAGCATTAGCAAAGCATTGAGCTTTAACATGGCAAATTTGCACCACGTGAATTAGAAGAAAAGGTAAAAGTAATGGGGAAGGAGAAAGATGATTCCGATGTGAGAGAAAGATGAAACTTTGCTATCTTTCTGAAACCCCATCTACCGCCAAGGCGGTCATCAGCGATGATTCACGTGCAGCAAATATTTCTGCATTTGCTGCCATTCAAGTACGAGCAAAGATCCAAAGACAAAAACAAAACAAAAGATTAAAAGAAAACAAAAGCACAAAACCCGAAAAAAAATTAGAAGAAAAAGAGGAGTCATTTTTACATAAGAATCTGTAACTGTTGAAAAAACTGATTAGAACTTTTTCATCCACTTTTATAGCTTTGAGAATGGGAGCCCTGAAACCAAAGAAAACAAGGGTTTCATCCAACTTTCTTCTGTTTCTCCATCCTCATCTTCGTACTCCCTCGAAACATTTATGAGTAGCAAAAATCTTTCTCGACTTTCTCCAGTGGAATTGATGATCATGAGACTCAATCACAGTAGATACAGAAGGTTGAAAATTATACCTCGAGAAAAGCGTGCCACAGTCACATCTGTACTCCCTAGTACCGCAGGTTTTAGTATGGGCTTTCCAATCAGACTGGACGGCGTATTTCTTCGAGCATTTCTCACACTTGTACTTCTTCTCGCCATGTTTTCTTGAGTAATGTTTCTTGATGCCAGTGAGGTCTCCGAGAGCTCGCGAGGGGTCATGGTGAACGCATGTGGGCTCAGGACACAGATAAACCTTCCTCTTCACCTCTTTTGTAGTCTTCTGCCTAAGCTTCCAAGGCAGATTGTGTCCTCTTCTGTGGAGCTGAAGATTTTGCTCCCTTTGAAACCCTTTGTTGCATACCTCACACACGAACCTGTTTGTTGCCATTAGGGTCTTGGGAGATAGCGCTATAACTTCTGCATCCGGATCTGTCATGAAAAATGCCAAGCAACAAAATATTAGAAAATTCCCACACATTAAAACGCTAAATTGACAAAACCAAAACGTATACAGCCCCTATTTCATGGATTGCCCATATGAATTCCTCTCCTTTTTTTTTTTTTTTTTTGTAACTTTCCGAATTAGGGTTCACTGAATTTGCTGTTTCTGAGGCCGAATCGATAAAATTGGTCGATACTTGCTTGGTGTACCGGGCTGATTTCTTCTCTTCTTCGGAGCTGGAGCTTGAGCTTGAACAGCAGCAGACGAAGCTGATGCCGAGGAATGCTGTTGCTTCATCTGGCTCTGATCTTCTTCTCTCATTGCAAGGAATACAGCTGATGAAGATGCTGCCATGCCTTGTTCCAATTCCTCTCTGTGCTCTGAACTTCTTCTAACAAACCAATCTATAGAATTCAACTTTCTCTTCCTCAAAAAACCTTATCCCAGAACCAAAAACAACACCGCTATTTCGAGTTCACAGCCATCTTTGAGTGAAGAAAACTCCAGAGATATCCATAGGATTTAGGATGCAGAAAATCAAGAAAAAGAAGAAGAGAAAGGGAGAAGAACAGCAGGAAAACTTATAAACCATCCTTAGCTACTCCTCCATGCTTTTCCTCCACTGTTTATCCCACTTGCTTTAAATGAAAAATTTTCGGGTACAAAGAAAAGATGCTACCGAGGTTTTTCGATGTGATTTGTTGTCATGCATATACAAGTGCATATCCATAGCATTTAATTTCTCTTTTCTCTCTCTCTTTTTTCTTTTATTCTTATCCCTCTTTCTCTGCTTCTCTCAAAATTTTCCAAAATTTTCCTTCTCCAAAAATTAATTAAAATGCAAGAGCAAGAAAGAGAGAGAGTACAAGCGAGAGAGAAAGAGAGAGAGAGTGTGATAGAGGAAGGTGGTGCAGCTGCTGCTCTTCATGCTGAGCCCACGCCCCCTAATGTGTCCATATTCGGCGTTGGATTGGGTCCACCGCCCTGTAGGCCTTGCCTCCTCTCTCTCTCTCTTGGTCTCTCTCTTTCTATCTCTCCATCTTTCGCTCTCGTTCGTTTCGTATCTTCATATACTCACCTCAAGACAAAACGTCCTTCGTCACTTCATCCCTGGCTGTCGCAGTAAAAGGAATTTAAATAAAGTTAAATAAGATTTCTAGTCAAAAGAAATGTCCCAAATACGTAATAATTTGTCTATACACATCTTTCTCCCCAGAGGATTTAGAGTAGAGATAACCGTCTATTCTGTTAGTACTTCTCAAGGAATCTGCTGCCTAAAGATCGATCACAATGTTTTTTGAGAATTTCATGACCGGAGAGGGAGTGGATTCCACAAACAAGGTAATTTCTTCATGATATTCGATTTTGAGGGAATGAATATGTATTGCCTAAGTGAATTAGTTGTTTTTATGAGTAAATTACCGTGCAAAAGAGTAAAATTTTTATGACAAAGTGATATGATTCAAACTGAATACTCTTTTCCTTGATTTAATGGACTAAGAAAGAAGAGAATAATTCAAGAAGTTTAACAAAGCTATATATATATATATATATATATATATATATATAGGAGAAAGGAAAGATAAATAGAGTGTATGAGAAATGGACAAAGGACACATATAACGTAATCCACAATCAAAGGCAGTTTCTATTTCTTTTTTTTTTTAGTTTTTTAGTTGATCAAATGATATTACGACTAATTTAATTTGTTTTACGGTCTTAATTCTTATAAAAAAAAGCGATTACAAGAAAGTTTTCTCTATACAGGAATATATACATATGCTTTAATTACAAGAAAGTTTTCTCCACAATCAAAGGCAGTTTAAGTTAAAATATATACATATGCTTTATAGTAGCATATGCCTGCTAGGGGGGTCGCATCAAGAAATGAAAGGTAGTAATGTAATGTTGGCTCACAATGATGACCCACGAAAGGACCAAATCCAACCACTAGGATGGAGCAATTTCTCAATGAAATTTAGATACTGTAAAAACAGTTAAAGTTAACATAAACAAAAATAGCAATAGAGAAGAAAATCTATACAATAAATCAAGGCCAAGCATCTCACAAAAGATAAGGAAAGTTTTTTCTAAGACATTAGAAAATTGTTTAAATTTTTTGTTCATTTAATTAAATTTCTTGATTGTGACTTTTATTTCTAATGATAAGCATAATATGGATTCCAGCTCTTAAATTTTCTCTAAGGATGAGTGTGGCGATGCTCGGTAATGGCTATTCACTTGAAAGAATACAACGACAGCTTAACCGTCACAAAATATCAATGTCAAATATCAAAAGGAATATTTTCGTTTGGTTAGCAATTTTGCCTATAAAAAATTAATTAATATCCCGGCTTGTTCACTGACTTTTAAAGACTAATTATTAAGGACCCCAGCATAATTAGGTTTATTATATACAGAATTCTCAGCTTCTTGTCAATTACTTTAATATTTTGTTTTCTTTCATATAAATGAAAAAACAACAGCATATCAAAGGATCATAATTAAAAGAAAACGATATATGCAACAGCTTTTTCTGTCCACTGTGGGTTACCAAAAATAGCAAAAAAGAACTAGAGAGTGATAAACTTTGAAAGTATAATCTGGATCAGAAGAAAAACTTCAACAGAGGCCAACAGTTTTTCTTTTAGAAAACTGTAATCAGAGAAGGATAATTCAGGAAAACAGAAGACTATATTCCTTTTGTTTAGGATCATAATAAAAGGAAACTACGTCTAGAAAGAGTCCTTCAAATAATATCAGTTTTTACAAACATATGAAAATGACGTTATATTGATGAAAAATTTTAAGGTATATTACATGCCTAATGAATATTGGCAAAGAACTCATCGTATGGACATGGTTAAGAGTATATATATTGTGAATTTTTTTTGATAGAAAATTTAGTTTACAAATAATCTACGTACATATAAAAGATTATTCTATTTAATTTAATTTTAGACAAGCCAAATTTCTTAACAATGAGATTCTTTATGTGTTTATATATATATATATATATATATATATATATATATATATATATATATATATATATATAACTTTGTGTGTGAGATATATCCTTTTTCTTTTGGTGCCAGTGGGAGTTGAGAGTGTGAAAGAAAGAGTGGTGTACAGATATACACAGAGTAAAGACATTTAAGTTTTCAGTTACAATTCATTTGTCTAGACTATTATAGAGAAACGATTTTGTTGACGGTCACTTTATATAAAGTGCGTTTATTCAAAGAAACACTATTATGTGACAACGCAACAGTAAGTTCTTGACACCAAAGACTATAGCCGAACTAGATGATGGACACGCTGCATTTTCAGGAAGGACGGCTCTTTCCTTACCTGCCTTCAACCCTCACTATATGAAGGTCTAATATATGCTTCAACACACTCTCACCACCAGCTTTCCTCTGTGCAACTAATTAATACAACCTTACCTGCCTTTCCGTTAAAGTGGTGTTCTGAAAACTGCACTCGCTTACCAATACAACCTTTCTCATATCCGCATATACCATATATTCAAGGTTACATCATTTATATTTAAGAATCATCAACCTTTATGAAGAGACACGTCGTAGCTAGATGATTGATTTTGAGTTTAAATTATAATCGGTATGTCCTAAAACATGTAATCTCTTTATACTAGCAATAATACTTATGCGACATGAGTACAAGTCATTTAATTTTTCAAAAATTTTTATTTAGGGCTAGTGTAGTTTGATTAAGTTTTGACCTAGTCAGACGTGTAATCTAGCCGGTGACTAGACTTATAAGTTTTGGTAAAGTTTGACGGATTGAGAGTCGGATTCCTATGTCATGAACTCTTCTGTTCTTCTCTAATGGTCAAAAGATGATCTCAAGAAAACTTGAATTGCTTTGACTCAACCGTTACAAACCACTAAATGACTAAAAGCCATTGAGGCTATGTTTGCTAGCTTCTTTGGAATGAGTTTCACTAGAAAATGGACCTTTTTTCTTACATTTTTGCACGTCAACTGCTGTGTAGCAGCTGCAAATTTTGTTTCCCTAGATTGATGTCCTGATCTGGAACTTTCGATGGCAATTATAAGCCAGTAGAAGTAGGCCGCAAACCTTGATCTTTCAACAAATTTTTTGTTGGAGAAAAAAATAATCAAATCTTACGTTGAACGTTTTTGAACTTGTGCATCTTGAAATACTCCTAAAATTAAACAGACTATAGGAAAGAACAGAACGAAAGAAGTAAAGAAAATTCTAAGCTAAACTTCATTTATTTGTCGAGATAATTTCTAGAAAGACAAATTAATTCTTGGCCTTAATGAGGCATCGTTAGCTATTTGCCTTTTAGTTATACAGGAAGTTCTATTCGTATATAAGCAGGGTGACTATTCAGTTGAAAAATAGCTAATTTTTGAAAAAAGGAAAAAATTATTGGGATTATAATTTTATGTCGCAAAGTATGTCAAGTATAAGAAGAATTTAAGAGGCATAAATGGAGGGAAGAATCCTTAGCAGCCCACTTGTGATATATGCTTGCTTAAAATCTTCAAATGTTGAACAAAGGAAAAAAGAAGTACGATTCTATAATATATATCTGCAAAATTAGTCTGTTATTAATAGTTTGAAAGCAAAATGAAAAGGAAATGAAAAAAAAAACGAAGCAAATATTGCCACCAAGATATCCGAGTCATGGATAAATAGGTGTATAACATCGATTTAGAGTCACAAAATTAAGCCTTCATGAGTGACTATATAGATATATTGATGAAAAAGGGAAATAAAAAAGAAAAAAAGACAAATACTGCATGAAACTTTCATCAGAACCACCCTGTAATTTGTGAATCTGATTTTCAAAAAAGGATATTTGGGCACTGATGAAACACCATTGTACTGCAAAGTGACTAAATTTTCCATCCCCAGCTTTTCACTCATTAGAGACTTTGAAAACATTATATAATTTTCCAAATTATATACAGCCATATTCTGAAGTTATCAGCAAGAGTTTTATTGGTACCGGAGGATGTTTATAAAAGCGTCATTTTGTTACCTTTTCTTTTGTTTGCAAACCTCAAATTTCTTCGGTGCATTTTAAAACAACAAGGAATTTTCAGGTTTGAATGAAAAACTTTTAGCTAATTGTTAATAGTTTGTCCAACTCATATTTCTTTAGGTTTTGAAGTTACGCACTTTCTGGTCCTATATAAGTCATTTTGGTTTCTTGCGCAAAGACTAAGGGATTTGGAGGCAAGAAAATCTTTGATAGAAATTATCGTTTATACCATTATGATGTGCTAGATGTTGGAAAATCTAGGAGAAATAAGAAAAGTAACAGACAAGATATGAAGAAATATTTGAGATATTATTAATCATCAACTCACACACCAAATACAACCATAAACTACAATATATATAGAGATACAACTAATGGACAAAAACTAGAAAGTAGGAACTAAAATCTACTAACTCCTATAAGCCTACAAGTGACTCCACTAACTCTACCAACTCTTAAAGACACCCCCATTGTCTCCTAAAAAGTGGGTAAAATAGAAACAAACTCTTGCAGTCATAGTCAACAATTGACTTAATCATCTAATAATAACTGACTAGCATAGTCGACTATAGACACAAGTCGACATACCAACTAGCATAGTTGACAATAGATATATCATATTCAACATATTCTTAACATTTTTCCTCCCCTTAAACTGAAAGTTTGCAAACTTCAGTTTAATTAGATGCATGGACCCCAAGCAAACTTCTTAGCCTTTGGAGCGAAGATAACTTCAATGGCTTCGTCATTAAGTCAGTAATCTGATCTTGATTTCTACAAAAGAAAAAATCAATTACTCCATCATTCGTGAGTTCCTTTATAAAGTGATATCTCACATCTATGTGCTTACTTCTCCCATGTAGAATGGGATGTTTGGAGAGTTTCATTGCAGAATTATTGTCACAACAAATTGCAATAGTTTCTTCTTGCTTGAAATCCAATGTTTCAAGAAATCTCCTCAACCAAATCACTTGACATGCACAAGTTGTTGCCGATACATATTCAACTTCATTAGTCAACAAAGTGACAATAGATTGCTTTCTAGATGACCATGAAACAGCACCCGAACCAAGTATGAAAACATAAACAGAAGTTCTCTTCCTGTCAGCTTGATCTCTTGCATAATCACTATCTATGAAGCTAAATAAATCTGACTCCTCACCTTTCCTATAAAACAACTCATAATTAGTAGTTCCTCGCAAGTATGCAAAAAATTTTTTAGCTAAAAGATGAATCTCCTTCGGACTATCCATGTATTTGCTTTTAAGACATAAATAATGTATTATGTCAGGTCTTGTTGCAATTAAATATATCAGACTTCTAAAAATTTGCTTGTAAAGTCGAGTATCAACTTTCCTTCTGCATCTTGAACAAGCTTCATACCTATTTCAATAGGTGTGCTAGCAAAGTTACATTTTTGCATCCGAAACTTCTCCAAAATATTCTGTGCATACTTCTTTTTGGAGATAAAAATTCCAACTGCAGATTACACAACTTCAATGCCTGAAAATAGTGCATCATTCCAAGATCAAACACATCACTACAATTACTAGTATAAATCAAATCATCCACATACAAGCAAACAATTAACAAATAATGTATGCTCATATGGACATTTCAGAAAACCTTCCTTCAAGAAATAAGACTCAATTTGGCTATACCAATCTTGTGGAGCTTGTTTTAGCTCATATAATGCTTTCTTAAGTCTATAAAATTGACATTCACCCCCATACTTCACATAACCAGGAGGCTAATCAACAAATACCTGTTCTTGAAGATCACCATGTAAGAACGCTGATTTCATATCCAACTGAAACATAGACCATGGCTATTGTGCTGCCAATGCAATCAGCAATCTAATAGTATCATGTCTTGCTACAGGGGCAAATATTTCCTTGTAATCCACTCCAAACTCTTGATTGTAACCTTTAGCTACCAATCGTTCCTTGTACTTGTCGACTTTATTCTCCTTTAACTTTGTCTTGTACAGCCACTTGACTCCAATTGTTTTGTACCCTTCGGGAAGGGGAGTCAACTCCTATTTGTTATTTTTTTAACGGTTGCAATCTCTTCATTCATTGCCTTTTGCACTTTGGTTCCTTAACAACTTCCTCAAAGGTTGTGGGATCACAATCTAATAATACTACAAAATGCGTAAGCAGATCCTCAATTTAATTATCTCCAGTTAACTCATAATCAGACATCCAAGCATTTCTTTTTCTAGCACGTTGAGGTCTTGCTAAACCATCTAAATTTCTTGTCAACTGCCCCAATCGACGGTTGTTATGTGGACTGTAGTTCTCTTGGTTGCCCTATCGATTGTGGCATCTCCTCTGTAGTCCATTGTCTTCCTTCATTGCAAATATCAAAGTTGATAGATCCTTGTGCAATAACATTGTCGTTTCATGGCCAAAACTTTTCTTCATCAAATACTACATCACGACTAACAATAACTTTCTTAGTAGTAGGATTATAAATTTTATATGTTTTGGACTGAACACTTTCACCAAGAATTGTACACTTTCCTCCCTTGTTATCCAGCTCTGTTCTCTTTTGATTTCACATACACTACAAGAATAAAAGGTTTTTGCGACGGAAATTTGTGACCACAAAGCCTTCGTAAATATTGCGATGGATTTTCGACAGAACTGCAATCATTTAATAAGTTGACTAAAATAGCGATGGAAAACAATTGGTCGCAAATCTGTCGCCGTATAGCTACGGAATTATGACGAGGAGAAAAAAATATTAAAAATTTTTCTCTTTCATCACAAATACGTCTCCATATAGCTACGGAATGTTGACGGAGGAGAAAAAGAAAATATTAGAAAAAGTTTTCTCTACAGTCATAAATACATCGCCATATAGCTACGGAATAGCGACGGGGGAGAAATAGAAAATATTAGAAAATTGTTTTATATTTCGTCGCCTTATAGCTACGGAATTGAGACGGAAGAGATAAAGAAAATATTAGGAAAATTTTTTATATTCCACCGCAAATCCATCTCAAACTAGCTATGGATTTGCGACAAAAGGGGAAAAATAAAATTTTAAAAAAATAGATATCTCAAATCCGTCGCAAAAAGGCTATGGAATTGCAATGGAAGAGAAAAAGAAAATATTAAAAGATTTATATTCCATCACAAATCCTTCATAAACTAGCTACATATTTGAGATTGGAACAAAAAAGAAAATATTCAAAATAGCAGCTGTTGCAAATTTGTCACAATATGGATACAGATTTGCAACGGTAATGAAAAATAAAATAAATAAAAATTAGATTTGAACTGTCGTCGCAATTATGTCACAATACTGAGACGAATTTACGATGGGTGACGGATTTTCTACGCATTGGCGATGGATTTGCAACGTAATATTTTTTCCCTTTTGTTTTCCTGTCTTTGTATTTATTTTTGTTGCCCATATTAGATTTGTGAGTCATACATTGCGATGTTCATAAATGTACTATTTTATTAAACATATATAGCATGCAGTGCACTTGTAATATGTACTGTCAAATATTTTTAATATATAATTAGTATTATTTGTATAAGGATACGAATATGCAATCCATAATTTGATTTGATATAACATATTTATTGACTATAATAAATCATGATACAAAACATGTAAAAGTATATTACATATGCATACAATACTAATAGCTTTAACTATGACCAGTTTATAGCATGTAATATTATACAACATATAGTGTTGATAGGTATAGTACATGTATTAGCTCACACATAAGTTCATGGTTAAAATTTTTAAAATTTTCTTTTTCCCCTACTCCTCCAATAAGTTTGTGACATCTTAACCACAAATTTGAATTTTTCAGTAGAAAAAAATAGCCGCCATATTGAAATTGAAATCTGTCGTAAGTTAGTCGCATATGAAATACCGTAGCAAATAGCGGTAAATTTTCGACGGGTATGCGACAGATTTGCGACAAAATTTTTTTCCATTGTTTTAAAAAATATAAGAAAAAATCCATCGCAAATTCGTAGCATAATAGCGATATTTTTAACTGTTGTTAAATAAAATAAAAAATATCTGTCACAAATTCATCGCTATTATGCTACAAATTTGCGACGAATTTTTCCGTCGCAATGTCCTCCTTTAAAAAAATTGAACTCCCTTTCCCACATTTCTCTATGCCTCTCTCTCTCTCCACGTTGCGCGTGCCTCACCGCCGGCTCCTACCTGCCGCTGTCCTACTTGCCGCGGCCTCACTGCAAAACGTGATGCAACTGCCATTTTGCTCGTGCCGTCTACCGCTCCTGTGGCTGGTGCTGCTCCTGCTGTCTGCCGCTACCATATAAAGTAAATTTTCATGTTAGATGAATGCCATGGTGTTAATACTTTTGAAGTTGAAGGATTAGTCAAGTATCTCACCACCTATCTTCTCTAAATGTTAATTTAGAACTTTCATGCTACTAAAGAAATTTAAAATAGTCAATTAATGAAGAGTGTTAGCCCTAAGGGCAAATCATGTAGGTTTGATTAGTTTTGATTTATAACAAACATTGATAAGGACTAATATGATTGTATGTTGTGTGATTTGATTTTTGGATTGAGAAGGAAGCAAGTCTCATTGCCTTGGAGCTAAAAATACTAAGGACAACTCTATTATACTTAAAAGATCATGGATATAGAGCATGTCCTACAAGAAGGCTTTGAAGAATCTAGTGTAGGGTTGCACTTGCTTAAATAGGTATATTCTTTTAAACCCTACACTTGTGTGTTTTGGAATCTATTGAATACATAAGAGAGCATAAAACTTGTTTGTATTATATATCTTTTGATCCTAAATGATTCCAAACATTTTGTGATTGATTTTCAAATGTTTTCACAAATTTTGGAAAGTTTGGACGCAAGTTCGGACGTCCAAACTATGACATGGTTACTGTTTTTCAAGAGAAGTTCGGACGAAAGTTCAGACGCATGAGCCAAAGTTCGGACGTCTGAATGTTTCTACACAACATGTCACAGTGATGTTCGGACGAATGTTCGGACACAGAGGAGCAAGTTTGGATGTCCGAACTTTTCTCAAACTAGCTGTTACTAGCCATTTTATAGTAGTTGAAACTGATTTTTAAACTCCATAATTTTTGTAAGTTTTGAATCACTGAGAAATCTAAATATTCAAAATCATTTGCAAACATCAAAGCTCTCTTTTGTCTTGTGCTTTCAATTGATCATTCAAGATTCCAAAGACAACAAAGCGAAGTGGTGATACATTGTGTAATAATCTACCAAGAAGTGGTAACATCTCATCCATTCTTCATTTTATTCTGTTTTTCTACTTGCTCAATACAAGGTTATTGTAACGTAAAATCCTTTGGTAAGGGTGAGCCATAGACTAGATTAATCAAGGTTGCAGTGTAAAACCCGTGTGTGGGTGAACCTTGGATTAGATTGGTCTTTAGGTTATTTTTAGATATAAAATCCTTGTGGAAGGATGAGTCTTATTTGTAGAATTGCAAAAGAGGTTGTGAGAGTAAAACCATTGTTTGGTGAGCCTCTTATGTAATTATTGAACTTGGGCATATAGTAGATTGTTTGAAATCCTTGAGTGTAGACTCAAGGTAGTGGAGGTAGATATTGAGAAGATCGAACCACTATAAATTGCTTGTGTTCATTGCACTTAAATTGTTTGTTGCCTTGCTATTGATTTGATTATTCTCCCATTGAATTAAGTAATCATAATCCACATAAACTAAGTTTATAAAGGGAATAGTTTTCAAAAATTAGCAAAAGACCTAATTCACCCCCTCTTATGTCTTTCGATTGGTATCAGAGCAAGGGCTTCTTTGTGTGGTTTTACAACCTAGAAGTTAAGATCTTATGGCTAATATTTCAAATTTACCTTATTTGGAAGGTTCCTCCACAAATAGACCTCCTTTGTTTAATGGAACAAATTATACTTTTTTGAAATCTAGAATTAAGATATATATTTGTTCTATTAATTTTGATTTGTGGAATATTATTGAGAAATGTCCTTATGTGCCAATGAAAATGAGAGCTAATGGAATTACTCAAGAGCCAAAACTCATAGATGAATTTGATGAGAATGATTCAAAGAAAACGACTTTGAATTATCAAGCTATGAACATTTAATCTGTGCACTAGATGTAACTGAATATAATCGAGTTAGTGGATATGACACTGCCCATGATATGCGGAGATTACTTCAAGTGACACATGAAGGTACAAATCAAGTAAATGAGTCAAAGCTTGCTATGCTAATTAGGGACTATGAGCTATTTACCATGAAGCAATGTGAGAACATTAGTGATGTGTTTACTAGATTTACTAACATTTTCAATGATCTGAAAGCTTATTGGAAGAACTATACAATTGGAGAGCAAAACAGAAAAATCTTGGATGCTTTACCAAAATCTTGGCAACCGAAAACACTTGCTATTGAGGAATCAAAAGATTTAAAAACTCTTCCACTTGAAGAGCTCATTAGTTCACTGCTTACACATGAAATGAAGGTGAAAAGATTAAATGATATTGAAGATGAAGAAAAGGGAAGAAAAGGAGTTGTACTCAAGACTTCAAATCATTCTAGTGAACAAGAAGAATCATCAAGTGAAGAAGATGGAAATAGTGGAGAAGAGGAGATAGCTATGGCTGTAAGGAAATTCAAGAGATTCTATAAAAATGAATTTTTCAAGAAAGGAAGAAAATCATTCAAGAAGAGTGGACAGTCATCATCCCTCAAACCTCAATATTTTGAATGCAAAAGTATAGAACATCTTGTTGCTGATTGTCCTAAAGTTTTGGAAAGAGAAAGCGACAACGAATTCAAAAAGAAATCCACTAAGAAAGGAAAGGGACTAGCTGTTACTTGGGATCAACAAGAAAGTGAAAATGACAGTGAAGGAAAAGCCAACATATGCTTTATGGCAATTGATGAGGTACAATCTACACCTTCTATTTCAACTTACTATGATGATGATGTTGGTCATAGTGATTTACTTGTTGAAATGTATGGAGAACTGAAAAAGGCTTCAAAAAGGAATAAGGAAATGATGACCAAAATTAATTAGTTATTAAATGAGAATTCAAAATTATGTTTTGAAAATGGAAAACTTTTTGAGACTATTAAATGTCTAAACATAGAAAAAGAAATTTTAAATGTAACTATTCAAAGCATATCTCTTGAAAATAAAGATCTTTGCACAAAAATAATTTCTTTAGAATCAATGCTTAGTGAACATGAGATATTGAAAAAGAAAGTTAATGATCTTACAGTATGCATTGAGAAATTTACAAATGGAAGAGAAAATTTAAATAAATTACTTGGTTATCAAAAATCACCATATGCAAAAATTGGTCTTGGTTACACTCATGAAAGTTATGCTCCAAAATCTAAAAACTTCTTAGCTAAAGAAACTTTTAATTCAATGCCTCATACTTGTTGTACATATTGTGGTAGGAATGGACACAAAGTGTCAAAATGTTATGTGAAAAGAAAAATAGAAAATGGTGTTAAAACTATTTGGAGAGTCAAAGCAACTTTCACTAACCCCCTTTGCTAATCTTGTGTAGGTTCGTTTTGCTCCAAGATCGAGTGCCACTAAGTGGTTTCTTGACAGTGGCTATTCAAGACACATGACAGGAAATGCCTCACTTGTTAGTAAACTTCAAGCAACAAGTGAAGGTTTTGTCATATTTGGTGACAAGAAGAAGGGAAGAATACTTGGAATTGGTAATATTGGTAATGGTTCCTTACCTCTTATTAAGCAAGTACTACTTATTGATGGTTTAAAATATAACTTGCTTAGTATTAGTCAATTATGTGACGATGGTTGCAAAGTTGAGTTTAAATGTGACACATGTACTATTCTTGACAATACTATTTTTGTTGCTAATCGAGTTGGAAATGTGTATGTATTATATATTGATGAACTTATTGCACATGATATTAAATGTCTTCCATTCATGATAATGATGGATATCTATGGCATAGAAGATTAGGTCACGTAAGTATGGAATTGTTGAACAAACTTTCATCACAAGAATTGGTTAGAGGACTGCCAAAAATGAATTTTGACAAAACTCGTATCTGTGATACTTGTCAATATGGAAAATAGTCAAAAACATCTTTTAAACCAAAGAAAATAATTTATATATCAAAACCTCTTGAACTTGTTCATATGGACTTATTTGGACCAATGAGAACTACTAGTCTTGATGGTAAAAGATACGTATATGTGATTGTTGATGATTTTTCAAGATTTACATGGGTGATCTTTCTAGCTCAAAAGGATGAAACCTTTCATGAATTTATTAAGCTTTTAAAAAAGGTTCAAGTTTCTCTTGGGTGCAAACTGATATCTATTAGGAGTGACAATGGAAGAGAATTTTGCAATCAAGATTTTACAAAATTTTGTGACGAATATGGAATTACACATAATTTTTCAGCTACCAAAACACCTCAACAAAATGGTGTTGTTGAAAGGAAAAATAGAACTTTACAAGAGATGGCTAGATCAATGTTGTGTGAAAACTCTTTACCAAAATATTTTTGGGCTGAAGCTGTAAATAATGCTTTCTATGTAATGAATAGAGTTCTTTTAAGACCTTTCATACGAAAAATACCTTTTGAACTCCTATTTGACAAAACTCCTTCAATTGTTTATTTTAAGGTATTTGGATGTAAATGTTTTATCTTAAATACTCATGACAATTTAGGAAAATTTGATAGAAAATCAGATGAAGGTATATTTCTTGGTCATTCATCAAATAAAAAGGCATATAGAGTTTATTATAAAAGAACATTGTGTGTTGAAGAAACTATCCATGTGACATTTGATCAATCTAACATTTATCTTGAAAGAAGAAATGAAGATGATGTAGGTTCTTCAATAATGGATAATCAAATTCATCATCAAGCACCAACTTGGGAAGAACATGCCAAAGAAGAAGAAATAATAGAGCAAGAACAAGATGGCCAACCAAGCAATAATCAAGAACTTCCAAAGGATCTAAGATATGCAAGAGGTCATCCTAAGGAGTAAATCATTGGTGATGTCTCCCAAGGAGTTAAAACAAGGCAGTACTTTATTGACAACTTAGCTCTTTTATCTCATATTGAGCCTAAAAATATTGATGATACATTTTGTGATAATTTTTGGATTATTGTTATGCAAGAAGAGCTAAATCAATTTGAAAGAAACAAAGTTTGGACTCCTGTTCCAAGACCTCTTGATCATTCCATAATTAGTACAAAAGGGGTATTTAGAAACAAATAATTATCATCCTAACAGCAATAATCATTATGTAGCATCTCAACAATAATAAATCAAATTCTTCTCCCCCTTTTTAGCAGCAATTAAACTTGGGGTGAGAGTACTTGGACAACAAAAGTGAAACAAAAGAAGCTCTTATCACAAAGATTTCACATATTGAGCTTCAAAATATTATAATGACTAGAAAGGCACAAGTAAATTTCAATGTTAAAGCATAACATGTGCATTAAGTCATAATCTAAAATAAGCAACAAAATAGAGTTTAGGGATAGAAAGGCTTAGTCTTGGATACGCTTCATGGTCTTCATTTCCAAATTTGTTTGTTAGATGGCCATGTCTCCCTTGATATCTATATGATAGGGTCCTTCATTTTTTGACTCCTTGCTTGTGTAGTTCTGCTTTGGAAAGTTACCAATCGAGAGGATCTGTGGATCTTCTTTCTTTGAACCACATTTTCCTCTTCTCTCAGCTGAAGGAAATTGGTGATGGATTTATGATTTGACTTTGTTAAACTCCCTTCACCTTCTTCTTCTTGCTTGTTCTCTAAAGCTTTACCTCTTTGTTCTTCATTCTCATGCTCTTCTTCTTCTTGGGGTGCTTCACTGCCTTTTCCTTCATTTTTTTTATTTCTTCTTCTTTGGCTTTATAGGAATTTGCACTATTTAAAACAACTTTAGAAATCTTTCTCAAGTCTTCTTCCATATTCTTGACTCTAGCTTCTAAATCATCAAATTTGCCAAGAATCATTGGAGCAAAGGACTTGAAGAATTTGTACATCTTCTCCATTTTGTTTTTTGCATGGCTGTTCAATATCTCTTGAAACACCTTGACAACTTATTTTCCTTCAATAGAGGGTACTTCTTCAAATAGTCTTCTTTTTGTGGGGAGTTGCTCCCCCTCACTTGGTGATTCATGCTTCATTTTAATTTTCCTTTCTCTAGCAAGGATTTCCTCTTCATCCTCTTATTCTTCTTCATGTTCTTCTTCCTTCTCTTCATTAGTTTCTTTCTCTTTTTCTTCATCATCGCTAGCATCTCTTCTATCACCCCTTAGAGGAGTTTCTCTTCTAGCCCTTCATACATTAACATCATCAAGTATCCAAGGAATTTTCTTTAGTGAGTTGTTGGTGTAGACTTCTTCACTCTTTATTGGTAAACCATTGGAAGACAATTGCACTTAGAGATACTTGAAAATTCCTGTCATTAACCTTCCATGCCTTATGCACTATATTCTTCTAGCTGCACTATATTCTTCTAGCTGCCATTATATTCTTTAGCACTATATATATCCAAAATTCATTTTTCTTTTCCTATGCATGGCTAGCATAGTTACAGCATACATATTATCAACAGAAGATTTGAGCTCAAAGTATGCTATAATCAAGGTAGTAAGCATGTGATGCAAAATTCTTTCACTAGCATAAAAAAGCTTTTATCTCTCTCTCCTTTCTAGTCTTGAGGCTTCTACCATTTGCACAGACATTTTCAATCCTTTCATGTGAGTATAACTTACTTATAAAACAATATTCCCTAAAAGAAATAATGCCTAAACCCAACATCCTCAACATTACAAATTCTATTGAGCAATGCATTATTAATTTCAAAAATCAACTTGTGATATTCTCGAAGAATACCAATGAATAACTTTATTACCAATTTGCTCAACCTTTTCTTTCTTAATATTTGCATAAAATTCATAAACTAAGGAAGGTAATAGCATTTATATTGAAAAATGAAAGTCTATTACCCATTTCGGATAGTTTGATGACATCCACCATGTAGTTGAGATTTTTCTTATGGTTCTTTTTTGTCCAATCATCAAGTTCAGTAGCAGCCTTCCATGTGACAAATCTATCCATCCATGACATGTTTTGAGGAACATGAATCTTTCTTTGTTCATTGATCATTGGTCCTCCTTCTCTTTCTTTAATTTTTCATTTCCTTTTCTCATGCTAGGCTTATTTGTCATCACCTGGAGCTACAACACTTGAATACACTCATTAGTTATTGAATTTTGAAATCCCTAAGCTTCTTCTAAGATTGGTCAAACCCTTCTTCGGTCAATGGCTTAGTAAAAAATATCATTAATTTGTTCATTAGTGTAAACATGCTTTAAACAAATATTACCCTTAGTAGAAAGATCTCTAGTGAGATGAAGTTTGATCTATGTATGCTTTGTCCTAGTTTATTGAATAATATGATTGTCAAGTTTGTTGTATTAGTGTTATCACATAACATAGCCACACATTTGAAATAGACCATAATCACTTAGATTATCAATAAAGTAATAGAGAATGTGCTTAACAACAATCAAATGAGACTCTTTAGGATAAGATGAAATCTAGCACACAAGCACTTGACAAACATAATATTGGCTATACTTGCTGTCAAATAGAGTTGACTACTACTATGAAACCTTTTTATTCTTGTCAATCATAGTTGATAAGCTTATGGAAAGGCTTATACCTTAACATGATTCATGAAAGTGCCATCCTGGATTTTCTCCTTTTTTTTTTTGATTTGTAGGCCAATAAAGAAATTGAGTTTTCCTATCATGCTCATTTCAAATATACTTTGCATTAACTTGGTAAAAACATCCAAAAGTGAAGTTAGAAGCACCAAAAATTGTATCATATATTTGGACAAGTTATAGATCATTGTTGCAGGAGGATTTTAAAAAAAGAATAGTGTCAATTTTCCTCTTGAAAATCTTTTTGAAAGAAGGAAACTACTCAATCTTTCACACTAAGCTCTAGGAGCTGGTTTTAAACCATATAAAACTTTGGATAATTTGAAAATATGGTTAGGACATTTTTCCTTAGCAAAACCGGGTGATTGTTCCACATAAACCACTTTCTCAATAAAACTATTTAGAAAAGCACTTTTGACATAACTTAAAACTTTCAAAGCAAGTACAAGTCAAAAGCATTCTGATGGACTCAAGTCAAGCATTCGGAACAAATGTTTCATCACAATCAATTCCTCCTTCTTGATTGAATCCTTAGGCAACAAGTCTAACCTTGTTTCTAACAACTTCTCCTGATTCAATAAGTTTATTTCCAAAAACCATTTAGTTCTAATAATGGAATGATCATGAGATTTAGGAATATCCAAAATTTTGTATCTTTCAAATTTATTTAATTCCTTTTGCATAGCAATAATCCAAAAATCACCACACAATGCATCATCAATACTTTTAGGCTCATATGCGATAAAAGAATAAAGTTATTGATAAAGTACCGCCTTATTTTTACTCCTTGGGAGATATCACCAATGATTTGCTCCTTAGGGTGGCCTTTTGGATATCTTAAGTTCTTTGGAAGGTCTTGGTCACCACTAGGTTGGTCATCTTGATTTTGTTCAATCATTTCTTCCTCATTGGTATGATCCTCCAAAGTTGGTGCTTGAAGATGGGTTTGATAGTCTTTCATAGATATACCTACATCATCTTCATCTTTTTCTTTCCAAGTAAATGTAAGATTCATCAAAACTAACATGAATGGTTTCCTCATCATGTAAGGTTCTTTTTGTTATAAATTCTATATGCCTTTTCGTTAGAAGAATAGCTAAGAGATATACCAATATCAGGTTTTCTATCAAATTTAAGTAAGTTATCACAAGAATTTAAGATAAGACAATTATAACCAAAAATTTTAAAATATACAATTTGAGGCATTCTATAGAAGAGAATTCAAAAGATGTTTTTCTTCAAAATGATCTTAAAGGAATTCTATCTATCATAGCATGTGATGTTTACGGCTTTGGCCCAAAATATTTTTGAAGAAAAATTTTCACAAAGCATAGACCTAGCCAATTTTTGCAAAGTATAAATTTTCCTTTCAATAACACCATTTTATTGTGGGGGGTTTTTGCAGTTGAAACAATTATATGAATTCAATTTTTATCACAAATTTTGTAAAGACTTGTTTGTAAAATTCTCCCATTGTCACTTCTAATGGAAATCAATTTGCACTCAATGGAGGTTTGAACCTTTTTGAATAGTTTTTCAAACTTATGAAACACTTCATCTGTTTGAGCAAAGAATAATGCTAAAGTGAATATTGAGAAATCCTCAACTACTACTAAGGCATACTTTAAGTCATCAATACTAGAGTTCCTCATAAGTCCAAATCAATCCACATGAGCAAGCTCAAGATGTTTTGAGGTCTAAATGCATTTTCATGTGTTTGAAAGATTCTTTTGTTTGTTTTCCATTTTGACAAGTATCTCAAAGATAATTTTCTCAAAACATATTTTTAGCAATCCTCCAACTAAATCTTGAGTGGAAAGTTTGCTCAACAAATCCATGCTCACGTGACCTAATCTTCTATGCCAAGAAAATTCATCATTATCATAAGCTACAAGACATTCAAGCTTATCAAGACAAAATACATATTGAAACATTTTGTGAGTAATTGATCAAAATTACAAAATGTCAGTTCGGGCTACCGAACTTATGGTCTACATCCAACTTCAAGTCCGAACATTTTGTAAAGTTTCATAAAGATGTTTTTGACCAAGCAAATGCATAGATATTCAATCATAGCTATTTAATCATTTTATCATGACATATAATCAATTTCAAGAACATATCAACGGTGAGTTCAATCTCATATCATCAATGTTACCTAATCAACTTCAGAGAAGCAATTGACAAGTCATGGTTGACAAATTTTTAAATCTTAACAAAAGGGATTCTCAACTGAAAATTCGCATGATGGCATTTAACTTCTTATTCATTGTCATACAATTGACTAATGCTAAGCAAGTTATAGTTCAAATCAGCACTAATAAAGATTTGTTTAAAAAGAAGAGAGGAACCTTTACCAACATTGGATACTCCAAGAATTCTTCCTTTCTTCTTGTCTCAAAAATAAATCTTTCATTGGTTGCTTTGACCTTGTTTATGAATGAGGTGTTTTCTGTTATTCTTTAAGCCAACATCATCAATATACCACTTAATTTTGCTTGAGTTTGAATTGAAGAGTACCTGCAATAAAGGAGAAGAAGTATCCTTTGGTACCCATACTTTCTTGGGTCCATGGAGGTTAGCAATAATTCCCTTAACTTTCCAAATGATTTTTACACCATTCTCTAATTTTCTTTTAACATAACATTTGGTAGCTTTATGTCCATGTTTTCCACAATAAGTACAACAAGTATGATGCATGGAAGTAGAAGTAGCTCTAACAAAGAAGTTGTTATATTTAGGCACATTGTTTACATAATTATAACCATGACAAGAGGAGATTTTTGAGCTCCAAGAATTTTATCAAGATTGTCCCTTCCTTTTGTAAATTTTTCTATACATGATGTAAGGTCATCAACAAGCATTCTTTCAAGAGACAAAATATTTTCACAAAGAATCTTATTTTCAAGGGACATGTTTTGTAAAGAGACATTTAAAACTTCTTTTTAAATATTCAAACAATCAATAGATTCAAGAAGCTTTTTGTTTCACAATATAATTTTCAATTTTCATTCAATAAATCATTAATTTTGAATTTCATTTCCTTATTTCTTTTTGAAGCCTTTTTTAATTCTTCATGCATTTCAACAAGTAGTTCACTAGGATCATATGCATCATCAACATCATCATCACAACAAGTAGAGGTAGAAGGAGTGGATTGTACTCATCATTTATTGCCATAAAGCATACATCGACTCTTTCTTCTTCATGAGTGGCTTGAACTAGTTTCCACATATCATGAGTGGTGTCACATTCACTAACTCGATTGTACACATTCATATCCAATGGACAACTCAAGATATTCATGGCTTGGTAATTCAATGTCATCTTCTTTGAGTCATCCTCATCAAATTCGTCCATAGACTTTGGCTCTTTAGTAACTCCATCAGTTCTCATTTTCATTGGTATGTAAAGACCTTTCTCAACAATATTACACAAAGTTAATAGAACAAATATATATCTTAACTCTAGATTTCCAAAATGTGTAATTTGTTCCATCAAACAAAGGTTGTCTATTTGTGGAGAAACCTTCCATATAAGGCAAATTTGGTAAACTAGCCATATGATCTTTACTTCTAGGTTGTTAGACCTTAAAAAGAAGACCTTGCTCTGATACCAATTGAAAGACCTAAGATGGAGTGAATTAGGTCTTTGGCTAATTATCAAAATCTTTCTCCCTTTTTGCAAATCCTTTGCCTTAATAAAAGTTTTTCTTTAAATTCACAAACTTCAAGTTATATGTGATTTGATGGTTAATACAATATTATCAAACTATAAGACCACAACCAATCAATCAACAGCTAAGCACAAATAATAATAACAGAAGTATGTAAACAATTAAAGTAATAAGAAAATAAATACACGATTTATAATAGTTCGATCTCTCCAAGATCTACATCCACTACCTTGAGTCCACACTCAAGGATTTCAACCAATCCACTATATGCTCAATTTAGGCAATTACACAAGAAGCTCACCCCACAAGGGTTTTACACTCACAACCTCCTTTGCAATCCTACAAACAAGGTTCACCCTTCCACAAGGATTTTATATCTAAAGACAACCTAAAGACCAATCTAATCCAAGGCTCACCCACACACGGGTTTTACACTACAACCTTGATTAATCTAGTCTATGGCTCACCCTTACCAAAAGGATTTTACGTCACAAGATAACTTATATTGAGCAAGTAGAAAACAAAGTAAAATGAAGAATGGAGTTTGGATGTTACCAACACTTCTTGGTGGATAAATACAATTGCTAGCACCACTTCACCTTTGCCTTTGGAATCTTGAATTTACACCTTTGAGTACAAGACAATTTGAGAGCTTTTCAAATAATTTTGATGTAAAACAACTTAGAGTAACAAGGATTTCTTAAGTTCAAAATTTTGCTAAAAATCTAGAGTTTATGACTTTTATAGAATTTAAAAATCAGTTCAAACGGCTATAAAACGGCTAGTAACGGCTAGTTTTAGGAAAGTTCGTACGTCCGAACTTTATCCTCTGCTTCCGAACTTGTGTCCAAACGTTTCTAGAAAAATTACTGTTCATACGAACAGTGTTACTGTTCACGGTTTGGTTCAAAAGTTCGGACGACCAAACTTCGCCACCTGCGTCCAAACTTCTCTGGAAAAATAGTGGTACTCTTTATGATGAGTTTGCTAAATTAATGCAAAATGAATTTGAAATGAGCATGATGGGAGAACTCAATTTCTTTCTTGGACTACAAATTAAGCAAACTAAGGATGGAGTCTTTATAAATCACGAAAAGTACTCCAAAGAGCTTTTGAAAAATTTTGGAATGGATCAAGCAAAAGGGATAAGCACTCCAATGAGTTCATCAACCAAACTTGATAGAGATGAGAAAGGTAAAAATGTTGATGAAAAGATATATAGAGGTACGATTGAAAGTTTACTCTATCTCACAGCAAGTAGACCAGATATTATGTTTGTTGTATGCTTATGTGCTAGATTTCAACTTGTCTGAAAGAGTCTCATTTAATTTCTGCCAAGCGCATCTTTCGTTATTTGATTGATAGACATGACTATGGTCTGTGGTTTTCAAAATCTTCATCTTTTGATCTTGTTGGATATTCTAATGCTGATTTTGCTAGATGTAGAGTTGAACTTTTAAAGTACTAGTGGTCATTGTCAATTTCTTGGTAGTTGTCTTGTGTCATGGTATAGTAAAAAACAAGTATGTGTGTCTTTGTCCACTGCAGAAGCTGAATATATTGTAGCTGGTACTTGTTGTGCTCAACTATTATGGATGCAGCATACACTACTTGATTATGGTCTTAAATTCAATTGTGTGTCTATACTATGTGATAATACTAGTGCTATCAATTTAAGTATAAATCTCATTCAACATTCCAGGACTAAGCATATAGAGATTAAGCATCATTTTATTCGTGATCATGTTGCTAAAGGGGATATATATTTGGACTATGTGAATACGAATGATCAAATTGCTGATATATTTACCAAGTCTTTGGCTGAGAAAATAAGAAGGCTTTTAGGAATCTCAAAATTCAATTACTAATGTGTGTATTGAAGTTTGTCAAAAACAGGGACAATTTGGATGCATTGAGTGAAATTGGAACATCCAAACTTTCTTCAAAAAAATCTGGACAGAAAAGTTCGGACGCATGTTTGGACGCATGACAGAAAGTTTGGACATCTGAGCTTTCTAAAACTGAAGAAACAGAGAAGTTTGGATGTAAGTTTGAACGCAAAATTAAAAGTTCGGATGTCTGAACTTTGCGGTTACAACGGTTTTAAAGAAACTGAACAGCTGTTACATATCGTAATATCATCCGAACTCTCTATCTTTTCAAATTCCACAAGTCCTATCCGCGTCCAAACCCTAATCTCTCTGAAATTTCACCATTTTCACATCAAACCACTTAGATTTTTGAGTTTCTAACCCTAAACACTTCTCAGATTTCACAGCATTTTATATAGCAAAATATCATAGTGAGAACTAAGAGAGCAAATGTTGAGAAAGGAAAAGGGAAAGCAAAGGAAGGAGATGGAGGACTGATTCTCAATGAACCAAGAAGAATCAAAGTTCCTCAATCATCATCTGGAACAGACAGATTTATTTCCATCAAAGCTGTATCAGAATATGAAGAATTGAGCAAGAAATCTAGAAAAATTCTCTAGAAACAAGGTGAATGTTGATAATTTATCAAGTATGGATAATGTGTTATCTCTATTTAGTGAGATTGGATGGAGTAATCTGTTAGTAATTGATGAAGAATACTATCCTGATCTTATATATGAATTCTATGCAAATCTCAAAGAAGAAGGAACTGAACAACTAGGGGATACTGTAGTTCAATAGTATTCATCTAGAGTATCCCAAGTGAATTTTGAATTCAATGATGCTTTGGTTAATAGAATCGTGGAGTCAGTGATATTAGAGAAAGGTACTTTTCTTTGGGTCAACATTGTTATAATCGTGAGTTGTTTACCAATGAAATATTTGAGGAAGCCTTCACAAAAGGTAGACAGTTTAGGTCCATTAAAGAAAGGGAAACCAAAGCCTTTGATGCTAGAGGAAGAGTTATGCATCATATGATAACAACCATGATTATCCCTAATTTTGGACATAAATCATTTGTTGGAAATATACATATGGTGATTATACTTGCTTTGCATGAGCATAGAAGACTGAATTTTGGGTATATGACATTGAAGCATATGTTTAGTACTATAAAGGCAGCTAACAAAGCTTCACCATATGAGAGACTTTTAACAAGAATTTTCAAACATTTCCAAGTCAAGCTTCCTATTAGGGGACAAGCTTTCAAGAGGGGACAAATTTATAATAATGAATCTCTTAGAAGGATGCAATTGATTCTTGATGAAGATGGTGTACGGAGAACTAAAAGAGAAACTCCTTCAAGAAGATCAGAGGCTGACGAAACTGAAGAAACTGAGGAAGAAGATAAAGCTGATGACAGTAGTAATGATGATGACCAAGGGAATGATCGTGAACAAGCTGTTGAGTCACAAAGAGGATATCAAGGAGAGCAGCAAGCTGGAATTATTCAAGAAGGAAATCTGATTGCAAGAGCTGAAGTGACAACACCATCCAATCCAACATTCAGCCAAGGAAGAGTCAGGCATGTAGCAGTCAAGAAGAGATCAAGAAAGGACTCTCCATCAACATCACAAGACTAAGCATCTCTTTTATCTCATCTCTATTTATTTCTTTATTTACTTTTGATATGCTTAGTATGACTTATGAACAATGGTTTATGCAATTCTCTGTTTTTCTATCTCTAAACTTTATAACTGTTAAATGTGGCTTTTATAATAGTTAAGTAAAGCTCAATGATGAAACCTTAGTGTTGAGAGCTTCGTTTGTTAATGATACTTTGATCACGCCGAGCTTAATTGCTACTATCAAAGGGGAGAAGAAGTTGATTTACAAAAATATGCTAAAACTGGTATTTACTATTTTTGTTGGTTCTAGTTGAATATACCAAACCCTTAGTCTCATTTTCTTTACCCCATCTTTGAGTGATGACAAAAAGGGGAGAAAGAATCTTTGAGTGATGAATGCAATGTGATGTGAGTATGCTATGCTTGAAAAGAATCAAAAATGATGATGACTATGTGTTATGCTTGTCCTAATAAGATGTGTCTATGTTTGAGCTAAGTAGTATGGAATTGCATTTGGCTGCGTTTGAAATTGGTTTATTTCTGAAATTTTGAAATAAGGTTGAGTTGACATTTTAAAATCTTGATGTTAGTTCTTAACTTGACCTACGATTTTAAGTTATTTCATAGAATGCATAAGTTTTGTGGTTTGGCAAAGCTAAATTGAATGCTATTGTGATCATACATATTTCAGTACTTCTGTAATTCATTTGCAAATGCAAAATCATCTTTTTAAGCTTGCTACCAAAAGTTCGGACTTGAAGTTCGGATGCATCCAAACTTTCTTGTCAAAAGTGTTTTTCTGTTATTCAAATTGTTTGAAAACTGTCTAAATCTTTCCTATCATATTTGAACAACCTTAGGAAAACTCACTTTCGAAAATTGCAGCCTTCATCTCATATGTTTTAAAGTTCGGACTTGGAATTTCAAAAGTTCGGATGCATCCATATTTTGTTACCAAAAAGTGCTCTTTTGTTGTTCAAATTGATTCAAATGTGTTTTAATCTCTTCTAATATGTTTGAACAATCTTAGGAAAGCTTATTTTCAAAAATTAAAGCTTTCATTTCACTTATTTTAAAGTTCAGACTTGAAATGACAGAATTTGGATGCACAATATCTCAAGTCCAAACTTGTTGAAAAATGAGCACAAACTAAGGGAGAGTATTGTTAATCTTTTCTAACCTTTAATACCTCTCTTAAAAGTTTTCTTAATGCTTAAATGCTATATCCTCTATTCTAGTTGTTGGAAGGAAGGAGATTAATGGAGGTTTGTTAGGTCATAGGCTCATATTGAGCCATTTGAATGTCAAAGTGCTAAATTGGTTATTATTTGTCTATGACATCAATGCTTATTTATACTACATTTTTTAAATCCATCACATTTTGCATCAAATTTTGTCATCATCAAAAAGAGGGAGATTGTTAGCCCTAATGGCAAATCATGTTGGTTTGATTAGTATTAATTTATGACAAACATTGATAAGGACTAATATGATAGTATGTTGTGTGATAGGATTTTTGGATTGAGAAGGAAGCAAGTCTCATTGCCATGGAGCTAAAAATGCTAAGGACAACTCTATTATGCTTAAAAGATCATGGATATAGAGCATGTCCTATAAGAAGGCTTTGAAGAATCTAGTGTAGGGTTGCACTTGCTTAAATAGGTATATTCTTGTAAACCCTTGGAATCTATTGAATGCATAAGAGAGCAAAAAACTTGCTTTTGAATCATAAATGGCTTTGAGTAAAATCTTAATGATCAAATGCTTTGGTAACGGTTTTTGAGTTCAAAAGAGTTTGTATTGTATATCTTTTGATCCTAAATGATTCCAAACATTTTGAGATTGATTTTCAAATTTTTTCACAAAATTTGGAAAGTTTGGACGCAAGTTCGGACGTGCGTCCAAACTGTGACATGGTTACTGTTTTTCCAGAGAAGTTCGAACGAAAGTTCGGAAGCATTGCCAAAGTTCGGACGTTCGAACTTTTCCAGAAAACATGTCACAGTGATGTTCGACGAAAGTTTGGACGTAGAGGAGCAAGTTCAGACGTCTGAACTTCCCTGAAACTAGCCGTTAATAGCCGTTTTATAGCTGTTGAAACTGATTTTTAAACTCTATAAAAGCCATAAACTCTAGAATTTTTGTAAGTTTTGAATCACCGAGAAATCTAAATATTCAAAATCATTTGCAAACATCAAATCTCTCTTTTGTCTTGTGCTTTCAATTGATCATTCAAGATTCCAAAGACAACAAAATGAAGTGGTGATACATTGTGTAATCATCTACCAAGAAGTGATAACATCTCATCCATTCTTCATTTTATTCTGTTTTTCTACTTGCTCAATACAAGGTTATCTTGTAACATAAAATCTTTGTGGTAAGGGTGAGCCATAGACTACATTAATCAAGGTTGTAGTGTAAAACACGTGTGTGGGTGAACCTTGGATTAGATTGGTCTTTAGGTTGTTTTTAGATATAAAATCCTTGTGGAAGGGTGAGCCTTGTTTGTAGAATTGTAAAAAAGGTGAGAGTAAAACCATTGTGTGGTGAGCCTCTTATGTAATTATTGAACTTGAGCATATAGTAGATTGTTTGAAATCCTTGAGTGTAGACTCCAGGTAGTGGAGGTAGATCTTGAGAAGATCGAACCACTATAAATTGATTGTGTTCATTGCACTTAAATTGTTTATTTTCTTGTTATTGATTTGATTATTCTCTCATTGAATTAAGTAATCATAATCTGCACAAACTAAGTTTATAAAGTGAATATTTTTCAAAAATTAGTCAGAGACCTAATTCAGCCCCCTCTCAGATTAATCAAGGTTGTAGTGTAAAACCCGTGTGTGGGTGAACCTTGGATTAGATTGGTCTTTAGGTTGTTTTTACATATAAAATCCTTGTGGAAGGGTGAGCCTTTTTTGTAGAATTGTAAAAGAGGTTGTGAGAGTAAAACCATTGTGTGGTGAGCCTCTTATGTAATTATTGAACTTGAGCATATAGTAGATTGTTTGAAATCCTTGAGTGCATACTCAAGGTAGTGGAGGTAGATCTTGAGAAGATCAAACCACTATAAATTGCTTGTGTTCATTGCACTTAAATTGTTTATTGCCTTGTTATTGATTTGATTATTCTCCCATTGAAGTAAGTAATCATTATCTGCATAATACTTTTAAGTTTATATTTACTATTTGTTGAGTTTTTTTAAGTTTTTTAATAGCAACTGATTTTAATGTTCTTTAGTTTTGTGAAAATGTTTATAATACTTTTGTTCAAACTTTTGAATTTTGGGTAAATCTATGTTAAATAAATTTTTGTGTTAATTAAATTTGACATGTGGAGGATGTTTTATTATACTAATGTTATTCAAGCGTACGGATTTTTACTTGGATTAATTATTTATTTGTGTACTTTGCGTAGTTGATTGTGATGGCTTTGTGTCTGGAAAAGGTCCATTTTATTATACAATAAGAGATGCCTAACCCTAAATTTTGTGTGTGAAAAACCCTAAAACTTAATATGTAATATTTGTTAATGTAGATGGATGATTGTAGTTGGATGTATAGGTGACATATGCAAGGGATTAAGGGAATCACAAATGAATATAAGGATGGGGTTAAGGGTTTTATAGCGTATTGTCTATCGAAGGGACACAGTACGTGACTGAGGTGTCCTTGTGCAAAGTGTAGCAATAAGGTGCACTTTTCTCCCGATAAAGTACATGTGCACTTGTATAGATTTGGATTTTTTGCCGATTATCATCGTTGGACCAGTCACTGTGAGAGTCTTGATTTGTTGCATCTGGAGATGGCTCCAACCAATCTCAATCCCTACCTATGTTTGTTAATCCATTTCAATAGATGGTGTGGATGCTGTTGGTTTGGACTGTTCGATAGACCCGCCGTCGGGTGTCGACGATGAAGAACCTTCTAATGCAGAGGCCAATAAATTTTATGACATGTTAAAGGCTGTCGATACTCCGTTGTGGGATGGATGCACAAACCACTCGCAATTATCATTTGTTGCTCGCATGCCGAATATTTAATCAGAGAACTATATTTCAGAGGTGTTTTAATAAGATGATGCAACTGATGAAGGAGATTCTACCAAAGGATAATCAACTTCCGGAGGGCTTGTACCATACTAAGAAGATGGTTTCTGGACTCGGTTTGCCACTGCAAAAAATAGACTGTTGCCTGAATCGTTACATGCTTTATTGGAAGGAGGATATTAATTTGCGGGAATGCAAGTTCTGTGGAAGTCCCCGATATACGCAAAGGAGGAAATTTCAGAAGAATAGACAACAAAAGGAAGCCCTTTTTAAGAAAATGTACTACTTCCATTGACACAGAGATTACAAAGATTGTATGCATCTAAAACAACTATAGAGCACATGCGGTGGCATGCGACGGTGAAACATGGCATCATTTTGATCGAATGCATATTGAATTTGCACAAGATATTTGAAACGTGTGTTTAGCGCTATGCACTAATGGGTTCTCGCCCTTTGGAATGTCAGGAAAACAGTATTCTAGTTGGCCCGTCATTCTTACCCCGTACAACTTACCACTATGGATGTGTATGAAGGATCCTGTGATGCCTGATGACAGCAATTATTCCGGGGCCGTGGAACTTGAGGCATAAGATCAACGTCTATCTACAGCCACTGCTAGAAGAATTACAACATTTATGGTTAGTAGGCATGCCAACATATGACATCTCAAAGAAACAAAATTTTCAAATATGAGTTGCGCGCTTATGGGCTATTAATAATTTTCCAGCTTATGGTATGTTGAGCGGTTGGAGCACTCCCAGAAGACTTGCTTGTCCTTATTGTATGGAGCAAACAAATTCATTTTAGCTACAATATGGCTCCAAGAAGTCTTGGTTTGACTGTCACTGCTGATTCTTGCCATTGGATCATCAATATAGAAAAGATGGTAAATCATTTCGAAAGGACCACGTTCATCAGACATCGCGATCTGTTAAGCGATCATCAAGGGATGAGATGTGGCATAAGGTCTACAGTTTGCCGCAAATTGTTTATACTGCGGAGGAGGTTGGCAGGGATGATGGTAGAGGAATCTATGAAAACTGGGCTAAGCGTAGCATCTTTTAAGACTTACCTTATTGGAAGTCAAATTTAATTTGGCACAGTATTGATGTCATGCATAATGAAAAGAACGTGTTCGATAACGTGTTTAACATTGTAATGGACGTGAAGGGAAAATCGAAGGATAATGTAAAAGCTCACCGAGATTTGGAAATGTACTGTAATAGGCCAGAGTTACATATCACCCTTGTTGGAAATGGTAAGGTTTCTATGCCAAAAAAGGGTTGTATTGGAATGGGTGAAGAATCTTAAGTTGACCAATGAATATGCGGCTAATCTAGGTAGATGTGTTGATTTGAAATAGTTGAAGATGTTGGGCATAAAAATGTATGACTGTCATGTATTTATGGTGATATTACTTCCTATAGCACTTTGAGAGTTTCTCCCGACCTCAATTTGGAATGTGCTAACAGAATTAAGTCTTTTCTATTATGACTTATGTACTCTAAAATTGTCAACATCGCGGATGATAGCATGGGAGAAGAATATAGTAATCCTAATGTTTAAGTTGAAAAAGATATTCCCTCCTGCATTTTTTGACATGATGGAGCATTTAATGATTCTCCTGCCTTATGAAGCAAGGGTTGCTGGTCCGGTTCAGTATGGATGGATGTATCCATTTGAGAGGTTAAGCCTTTTCACCTCCACCCTAAATTTATGTTCATGTGAGCATATCAATGTAGAAGTTCTAACACTATTAAAATAATGATGTATAGGTTCTTACATCGTCTGAAGTTGAAAGTGAAAAATAAGGCAAGGGTTGAGGGATCAATTTGCAACGCATATTTGATTGAAGAGGCGTCTATATTTTTCTCTTACTATTTTAAGTCGCATGTCCAAACAAGACATACAAACGTGGTGCAAAATGACGAAGGTGTTTCTGATGCCATTGGTTTGTCAATCTGTAATGCATCGAGAAAGATGATCGGGACCACAATGATCAGATACCTGTCGCTAGATGAATTTAAGTTGAATTTTAATTACATATATCTCAACTGTGATGAGTTGCAACCGATAGTCACATACGTCATTTTCTCGAATTTTCACTAACTTACAAATTCTTTGTGTTTGATGCATGACTCAACTCAGGTAATGTTGAAATAGGAAATTCAAAGCTGATTTCAGATATGTTGACCCCAGTATAACAGAGGAGGAAATTGATAGGAGATTTGAGAATGAGTTTCTCATGTGGTTCAGGGCTTATGTAAGTTTGTCTTGGTTGAGTAGTTTCTCAACAATAGTTAAGAACAAATTCTATTAAATAGTTACTGAATTCATTCGTTATTGCAGGTGCAAGACCCTCAAAATAATGTAATCGATGAAAATATTAAAATTTTGTCATGGGGACCTTCAAGACAAGTGAAATCTTATTAGTGTTATGTAATAAATGGCTTCAGATTTCATACGCATGATGGAAAGATATTGGTAGTAGGAGCGACTATTATGGAATTCTGAAGAAGATTTTTGAAGTGCAGTTTATAGGAATTCCATATCAGGATATTGTTTTATTTAAGTGTGATTAGATTGATCCCGTGCTTAATAGAGGTGTCAGGGTTCACCCACATTATACAACTGTGAATGTTAATTACATGAGAAGGTACCCAAAATATGATCCATTTGTGTTAGCTATGCAAGCTCATCAAGTATATTATGCTGCTTACCCCTGGCAGTAGAAGGAATAAGTCTGATTGGATAGGAGTATGCAAATTGAAGATGTGTCACGTGATTGATGCACCCGTTGTTGAGAGACCATACGGTGAAGATGATATAATTGGTGAACTTGGGCACGAATTAGGTGAAGGGGAGATTTTGGATGATAATGAACCAGCAAATGCGGGATATGATGACAATACTCATACCGATACTGAAGATGAAAGTGAATGGGAATAGTTTCTATCTCAACGTATACATATGCTACGTCAATTATTCAATGTTTAAATTTATTTAAAGTTAATTTTTACAAAGAATTAATTAGTATATAGCTGATGAATCTTTGATTACTCTTCAGATGCCTCCACGAAAATCACGTTCAATACCATCGGTTGGGATGGGTGACCGTAATCCTTCTCCTTCCTTACCTAGACCGATGCCTTCACCGAGTGAGGATGAAACATGAGCAACAGAGTCTGAGCATACGCCTTTGACCACAGCTTCTGTGATACCCTCCACGGTTGCTTCTACAAGTGGGGTTCTGACAGAGGATACCCACATTTTGATTGCCCCGAGTGGCAACGAGTAAGTTTCTATTTACTTTAAAAAAAATATTTAAATTTTTTGTTGAATTGATCAACTGTTTATTTGTATAATGGAATAGTTTCTTCCCATTAGAGGGGATGGTGCATTCGATATCAGATACATTCAATCGATATTGCATTGGACCGTACTGTAATTTTGAGCCAGTCCCATTGGAGCTTCGAGACATGTGGTTCCAGATGTGGAGTGTAAGTAACAAATTACATATTTGAAATTTTTTAATGACTTTGCAGAGACGTTTTCGGTGGCTCCTAGAGAATGTTGATTAGATACGACATATTTGGGACGATAAATGCATGCATCGTCTATCGGATTAGCTATCAAAGGCTCGGTGCAAGAGGAAATGTCCACCGTAGATATCTCCCGAAATTTGGGGCCAACTTTAGTGTGATCACTAGAGCGCGGAGCAATTCAAGCGTGTTTCAGCTGCTGCTAAGCGGAACAGAGCAACAGCTCCTGGACTGACTCACGCGGGAGGATGCATCTACTTCAGCGAGCACGAACATCGGATGGTAAAATTATTATTTTTATAATTATTATTTAAATATAGAGAAATTAGTTATGCCTACCCTTCAACTATTTTGGCTTTTCTCTTCTTAACCAAAAACTTTTATTTTAGCTTTTTATACACATGAACTTTTTTCAAACAACTATATCTATCAAATTATAAATGTTGTGGCAAAATTTAGTAGAGAGTTATGCTACAAGCATGTGTTACAATTTTTAAAGACAATTTTATCTATTCATAGTTTAGAAATAGGAGGAATAGAGAAAAATGACTTAAAAGGTAAGAAAATACTATTTTACTGCTGATTGATTTTTTATCCATATGGCTTGGATACTATCAAAAAGTTCATGTGTATAAAAAGCTAATAAAGTTTTTGGTTAAGAAGAGAAAAGCTAAAATAGTTGAAGGGTAAGTAAAGCTAATTTCTCTTAAATATAATATAATTACTTAATATTTATATTAATATAATTATAGCGTAAGGAGCGCATAGATGACTTCCACTTCACCGATATGTACGTGGCGACACACACATATAAGAATGGCCCAAAAAAACGACACGTTTGTCAGCGAGAAATCACAATATATGCTACTAAATTAAAAGATTATATTAAAAATATTTCATACCAATTGTTTTATTATTATACACTAACGCAAATTTATGATGTATATAATTTAAAGGATAGCGTCAATGCTTTGAAGAAGCACTATTCATAGTTGGAGTCTCAAGATTCCGTGAATTCTCAATAGCCACCGGATGAGAAGTCCCTATTTGTAGAAGTTACTGGCGATGTTCCAAGGCAGCTCACGTGTGACAGAGGTTACGTCAATCCATGTCGACCTTTGTTCTGACATCTTGTTCCATCACCTTGCATCCAGAGTACGAATCTCTGCATAGTTAGTAGCAGAGAGAGAGGTCGATGCGTGATTATTTCCAGTAGCGATTTGCTAGCTTAGACGAGTATTTGCGAGCAAAGTCCGAGACGCTGCATCTGTCTTCGGGGCTGATGAGGATTACACGATCGATCCGCCTGACGACCATCCCCCAATGACTAGCCCTCTAGATCCACCTCTGCATCCTCCATCATCTATAGCACCGCCTTTTATAGTGACATAGATTTTGTATAATATTTTTTAATGTTGTCCTCATAAAATATTGACATTTAATTGTTGAATAATATTTAATTTAATTTATATTTTTATTTTTTAATTATTATATAAATATCCTTATTTCTAAAATAATTAATTAATTTAAATTATTATTTACAAATTTAAAATTAATTAATTAAATATTGAAATTTCAAATTGAATTGCATTTATAATAAAAAAGGTGCGACAGATTTGCGATAAACTTGTAACAATAATTATATTAATTAATAATTTGTAATAAATTTTTGTATCAAAAATTTCATTAATTTGCTACTATTCAGTTATAAAAATTGAAAGACCTAAGAGTGGGGGTGAATTAGGTCCTTGGATAATTTTCAAAAACTATTTCCTTTATAAACTTAGTTGGTGCAACTTATGATTACTTAACTCAATGAGTGAATAATCAAAATCAATAACAAAGCAATAAACAAATTAAGTGCAATGAACACAAGCAATTTATAGTGGTTCGATCTTCTCAAGATCTACCTCCACTACCTTGAGTTTACACTTAAGGATTTCAAACAATCTACTATATGCTCAAGTTCAACAATTACATAAGAGGCTCACCACACAATGGTTTTACTCTCGCAACCTCTATTGCAATTCTACAAACAAGGCTCACCCTTAAACAAGGATTTTATATCTAAAAACAACCTAAAGACCAATCTAATCAAGGTTCATCCACACATGGATTTTACACTACAACCTTGATTAATCTAGTCTATGATTCACCCTTATCAAAAGGATTTTACGTTATAAGATAACCTTATATTGAGCAAGTAGAAAATAGAATTAAAATAAAGAATGAATGAGATGTTACCACTTCTTGATGGATGATTACACAATGTAGCATCTCTTCACTTTGTTGTCTTTTGAAACTTGAATGATCAATTGAAAGCACAAGACAAAAGAGAGCTTTGATGTTTGCAAATGATTTAGAATGTTTATATTTCTCAGAGATTCAAAACCTAATAAAATTCTAGAGCTTATGGCTTTTATAGAGTTTAAAAATCATTTTCAACATCTATAAAACGACTAGTTTTAGGGAAGTTCGGACGTCCGAACTTGCTCCTCTACATCCGAACTTATGTCCGAACTTCTCTGTGACATGTTGTCTGGCAAAGTTCAGACATCCGAACTTTGGCTCATGCGACCGAACTTTCCTCTGAACTTTTTTGGAAAAACAATAACCATGTCACAGTTTGGTCATACGAACTTGCATCCAAATGTGAAAACATTTGAAAATCAATCTCAAAATATTTGAAATCATTTAGGATCAAACGATATATCATACAAACTCTTTTGAACTCAAAAACCGTTACCAAAACATTTGATCATTAAGATTTTACTCAAAGCCATTTATGATTCAAAAATAAGTTTTATGCTCTCTTATGCATTCAATAGATTCCAAGACACACAAGTGTAGAGTTTACAATAATATACCTATTTAAGCAAGTGCAATCCTACACTTGATTCTTCAAAGCCTTCTTATTCATAGAACATGCTCTATATTCTATATTCATGATCTTTGAGCATATTAGAGTTGTCCTTAGCATTTTTAACTCCAAGGCAATGAGACTTGCTTCCAACTCAATCCAAAAATCCTATCACACAACATATAACATACAAGCATATTAGTCCTTATCAATATTTTTCATAAATCAAAAGTAAACAAATTACATGATTTGCCCTTAGGGCTAACAAAAATAATAATCATATTTAATAATTACAATAAAATCCGTCGTAAAATAGTCACAAATGTGCAATGATTTTGTGACGGATTACTATATTAGTTATAAAAGAAAATAAAGATGAATTTTTCATATTTTTAATTAAATAATTATATCGCTAAATCGTCGTAAACTTGTGACTAATTATCGACGAAATTTTTAAAAAAACTTTAAATATGCTTAGCAAGATCATTGCAAAATTGTGACGCATTTGCTACGAAAATATATTTTGTGGTTAAAAATATAAAATATCCGTTGCAAAATCGTCGTAATTTGCAACGATTTTGCAACGAATTTTTATTTTCCTTTTAAAAAATAAAAATCCGTCGTATAATTGCAACATTTTAAAAAAATTTTCAGTTGCAAAATTATCTCAAATAGTTGACTAATTTGACCAAACAAATTTCGACAGAAATCCGTCGCATATTTGCAACGGAAACAAATTCTGTTAGAAATTGCGACGAATTAGTCATCTGTCGCAAATTTGCTGACTTAAAATTTTGCTACAACTATTTCTATTGCAAATCTGTCACAAATGATTTTTTGCAATGGATTTGCGACAGAATTGTCCGTCGCAAAAAACTAATTTTCTTGTAGTGATATGAGTGTAGGCAATGCAACCAAAGATTCGGAAATATTCCATAGTTGGATTTCATCTGTTCCATGCTTCCTCTGGCGTCATATTTTGAACAGTAAGTGTTGGACATCTATTCATTATATGGATGCTCCGACTGACTATTTTTTACCAAAATGACTTTCGAATATTACTCCCTGTCAATAGACTGTGCATCATATTCTAGATATACGGTTTTTTGATCACAAACTCAATTTTGTTAAGGTATCTAAGCTGCTGTCAGTTGCCTTTTCATTCCATGATTCTCATAGAATATTACAAATTCTTGTGAGACATTTTTCTCCACAATTAGTATGAAAAAGTTTGATTGGACTCCCATTTCTTTCCTAGCGAGTGCCTTATAACTTTTGAAAACTTCTAAGGCTTTAGATTTTTCTTGCAAAAAATATGCCCAAACTTTTCGACTATAATCATCAATAAAGGTGATGATATAACATTTACCTCCATTGAAAGATGGATTTATTTGGGCACAAAGATCAAAATGCACCAACTCCAAAGCATACTTTGCTCTTCAAGACTTCTCTTTAGGGAATTAACTCTGGTGTTGTTTTATAACAATACATTCTTCACAAATTTGAGATGGAATAGTAATATGAGGAAGACCTATCACAATCTCTTTATGTTAAAATGTTTTCAGACCACCAAAATTTAATTGACCATACTGAAGATGTCATAACCAAGATGTATCCTTCAATCTCGTTGAAAACAGGAGTAGGCAATGGTGTGAAGATGACGTGGGAACATACGATTTGCAGTCATTTTTACTTGAGCAATCAATCCCAACTTGCCATCTTCAAATAGGCAAACACCATCTTCGATAGTAATTTGATACCCATTCTCTTGCAGTTGACCCACACTAAGAAAATTTTTCTTTGAAGCTAGAAAATAAACAACATTAGAGATATTGTATGTAGAATTAACCTTAGTTTGAAGATTATCCTTCCTTTTCCCATTATCACCAAACTTCACAATATTATTGAATGAATAATCCAATTTAGAGAATACCTTCTTATATCCACTCGTATGGTTACTGTAACCGGTATCCAAACATCATAAGTTCTGGTGACTTTCGTCATTCACATGGCATACCTTAAGAGAGACGTCTCTTCTTCCTTCTCTACATAATTCATTTGTGCCACTTCATTCAAGTTAACATGGTATTCAAATTGATAATGGTCATACTTACCACACCTGTAGCATTTAATAGTCGACTTGTCTACTGACTTTCTCTTAGGAATAGTTGATTGTCAGCCTCCACGATCGCATCCTCTTCGTCTACCTTGAGGTTGATTTTCTGTTGACTAGTATTGTTGACAATCACTACCTCCTAGAGCTCTACTTTTCCTCTTTTAGACGACTAGTGATTGCCTATTATTGAGGTCCTTAATGCTTGCTCTTCCTTCTGGTACTTGTTGATTTTCTTCTCATGAACCAGCAAAGAGCTTTACAGCTCATCAATAGAAATAGAATCAATAGCTTTAATTCTTCTATTGCACACACAACAAAATTAAATTTGAACGTCAACGATCGAAAAAATTCTTCACAATGGTGACCTCTTGCATCTTTTCACCATAGATTCTAATTTGGTTTGCAACTACCACCGTTCTTCAAAAGAAATCTGAGACGATTCTCCTGACTTCATGCATAAATTCTCAAACTCTATCAAATTCTCTTAAGCTCTACTTGTTTGGCCCTTGTGTTCCCTTGGTACTTCTTCTTCATAGAGTCCCAAATATGCTTGGAGGTATTTGCTGAGAATCATCTCCAAGATTGCTCGATCAGTTGATTGAAATAGATAAATTTTCAGCTTAAGATCCTTCATCTTCAAAGCTTCCAACTCCGTTCTCTATGTTTCCCACAAAACTACTCCAACTGCGAGCTTTGCTGCTCCAGACTCAACAACCTACCAATAGTCCTTGCACCTCAAGAAGTTTTCCATTAGCATGCACCAATGATCATAGTGGCCATCAAAGCAGGAATTTGTGGTTGAACAAAGTGGTCAGTGGCCATTTGGAATGTACTACTATGGTTGCAAAATGGTTTCAAGAAACTACTACTCTTAAAAGAAAACCTCCGAACTCACTCGTTCCTTTTACTAACCAAGCTCAGATACCACTATTGAAAAATTTACGAGGAATAGGAAAAGTAACAAACAATATATGAGAAAATATCTGAGATATTATTAACCATCAACTCACACACCAATACAACCATTAACTACTCTATTTATAGAGGTACAACTAATGGATAAAAAGTAGAAAGTAAGAACTAAAACTTACTAGATCCTATAAATTAGCAAGTAACTCCATTAAATCTACCAGCTTCTAAAGACACTCCACTAACTCTTAAAGACACCACACTAACTCCTAAAGAATGGGTAAAATAGAAATTAACTCCTACAGACGTAGTCAATGATTGAATAAATCATTTGACAACAACTGACTAGCATAGTCAACTATAGACACAACGTACCAACTGACGTAGTCGACTACAAATACACTATAGTCGACATATTCTTAACACTAGAACCTACCAGGTGAACTAGAAGAATTTCAAGTGCAACAGTGAAACTAAGATAAGGAGGTAAACAAATAACAATATTAACCAAGAAACAATCAATTACTAATGAATTAACCATGACTAGTGAACTAACTAATGCTTTAGTAATGCAGAGATTCTATCTTTCTTGCTAAACCATTTTGTAGCTATGCTATTAATGGTGAAATCCCTTAAAATTAAACTAAGCCCAATCTTTTGGCACAAAGATTGTATCTTTAATTAAAAACTTACTATATCTCTGTGTGGATTATTAATCGAATGTGCATTAAGATTTTTGAAATTTCGAGCTTTTATTAGATGGACCAACTATTCACATTAGGTAAACATAGAAATTGATTTTTTCTCTTGTCAGTTTTACTAAGTATCTTGTTACCCTAGTTCCTATCAAATTTATTATCACTAAGTCTCAAAATTAAATATTAAATTACACAGAAGGTGGCCAATCAATTGCAATTATTAAGCTCAAGAAAAAAGAATTAATGACATATGAAATTTGGTAGAGCGAGAAGCTTCAAATTAATTACATCAATAAAAACAAAATTATTATATTATATGAAAGACCTAAGGGGTGAATTAGGTCTTTGGCTAATTTTTTAAAACTTTTTCCTTTCTGTAAATATTGTTTGGAAAAGATTTGAAATCAAGTTCACAAGAAGATATTCAAGTCAACACAAAGAATTACCAAGTAAAGAAGAAGAAAAAATATTACACAGGAAATTTATAGTGGTTCAGTCCCACAAGATCTATATCCACTACCTTGAACCCCTCACTCTAGGATTTCAAACAATTTCAACTATAAAAATAGTTAAACAAGATACAATAGAGGCTCACCCAATAAGGGCTATACTCCCAACCCTTTTTCAATTACAACAATACAGGTTCATCCTCTCAAAAGGGTTTTAAATCCTTAAGAAAATTTTGAAAAAGACAATTATATAAAGTAAGAGAGCAGGATATTACCAACAAATTGGTAGATGAAGACAAATCTAGCACCACTTTACCTTTTTGTCTATGAAATCTTAAAAAGCAACTTTGAAGCACAAGATAAAAGAGAGCTTTTTGATATTTAAATGATTGGGAAGTATAAAGATTCTTAAAGTCCTAGAAACTACTCAAAAAATCTAAAGATTATGGCTTTTATAGGGTTCGAAATTCAATTTCAACGTTCTAATAGCTACTAGTAACAATAAAGTTCAGTCGACTGAACATGGACTCCTACGTTTGAATAATTGTACAAACTGCTCTGTTTACCATGCTGCTAGGATAAATTTTTCGATCAAATTTGGACATAAGTGTCCAAATGGTTGCCTAAATTTCTCTAAAAATTCAGCAGCCAATGTTTCAGTAAGGATGTCCAAACTAGAGTTTGAACTATTCAAAATTAGTCAAAATATTTGAAACTCAACTACAACAAGTTTGAAATCATTTTGGACTATAAGATAGATCTTTTATGAGTTTTACACCACTACCCATTATCAAGAACTTGGTAAAACAAGTATAATTAAAACCTTTTAAGATTGAAAACCAAGTTTTGTGCTCTCTTATAAATTATTTATATTCCAAAGACAACAAGTATAGGGTTTACAAGATAATATCTATTAAGATACTAAAGCCTTCAAAGCCTTCAATCTTTAGGACATGGTCTATATTCTTTATCTTTGAGTACATTTGAGTTGTCCTTAGCACTTTAACTTCAAGGCAATAAGACTTCTTAGCTTCCACAATCCAAGAATCCTATCACATAACAATTACTCAAGTTAGCCTTGTAAACCTTACACTTGTTTGTCTTTGGAATCTAAGGAATTTTCATAAGAGCTTAAAACTTGTTTTTAATCTTAAAATGTTTTCCTTACAAATTTTGTACCAAGTTCTTGGCAATGAATTTCAGACTAAAAGCTATTACAAAGATCTATTTTCGAGTCCAAAATTGTTTCAAACTTATTGTGCTTGATTTCTAATCATTTTGACAAAGTTTGAATAGTTCGGACACGGGCTCTGAATACCTTGGCTGCTGAATTTTCAGAGAAATTCAGATGACCATTTGGATGCTTTTGTGCAAATTTAGTCGACCGATTTATCCTAGTAGCCTAAAAGTAGAAAAATTCAGACTATCATTCGGATGCAGGAGTACATATTCGATCGACTGAATTTTAGAGTTAGTAATCGTTATTTGAAAATTGCAACTGACTTTTAAACCCTATAAAAGATATAAATATCAAATTTTTGGGTAACTCTTGAGTCTTTAATAATTTTTACTCTTCCCAATCATTCTTTATCAAAAAGTTCTTTTTTGTCTTGTGCTAACAAGTTGAATCTCAAGATTCCTTAGACAAAAAGGTCAAGATGTGCTAAATTTGGTATCATCTACCAAGTTTTTGGTAACATTCTTCTCTCTTACTTTATCTATTTATTTTATTCAAGGCTATCTTAAGGTTTTAAAATCCTTTTGAAAAGGTGAACCTTAATTTTTGTAAGTGAAAATAGGTTATGGAGTAAAACCCATGTTGGGTTAGCCTCTCTTGTAACTTGATCAACTATTTTTTTAATTGAATTTGGTTAAAATCCATGAGTTAGGTCTCAAAGTAGTGGATGTAGATCTTGAGTGATCGAACTATTATAAATTGCTTGTGTGATCTCTTCTCATCTCTCATTCAATTTGGAAACTGATTGTGTTTATTTGCATAACTTGTTGTGAGTTTGATTTCAAATATCTTCCAAGCTATATTCTCAAAAAGGAAAAAGTTTTTTCAAAATTATCCAAATACCTAATTCATCCCTCCTCTTATGTCTTTCAATTGGTATCAAAGCCTGGGCTTCTTTGCAAAGGTTTTACAACCTAGAAGTTGAGATCTTATGGCTAATGTTTCAAACTAGCCTTATTTGGAAGGATCTTCCACAAATAGACTTCCTTTGTTTGGTGGAACAAATTATACTTTTTAAAAATCTAGAATTAAGATATAAATTTGTTCTATTAACTTTGATTTTTGGAATATTATTGAGAAAGGTCCTTACATACGAATGAGGATGAGAGCCAACGAATCACTAGAGAACCAAAGCCATTGGATGAGTATGATGAATGTGTATCAAGAAAAATTACCTTGAACTACCACGCAATGAACATTTTGAGTCGTGCATTGGACGTTAACGAATACTGAAAGACCTAAGAGGGAGGTGAATTAGGTATTTGGCTAATTATCAAAAATCTTTTCCTTTTTTGTAAATCCTTTGCCTTAATAAAAGCTCTTCTTTAAATTCACAAACTTGAAGTTTATATGTGATTTGATGGTTGAGACAAGATGATCAAACAATAAGACCGCAACCAATCAATCAACAACTAAGAACAAATAATAATAACACAAGTATGTAAACAAGTAAAGCTATAAGGAAATGAACACACGATTTATAGTGGTTTGATCTCTCCAAGATCTACATCCACTACCTTGAGTCCACACTCAATAATTTTAACCAATTCACTAAATGCTCAATCCATGAAATTACACAAGAGGCTCACCCTTCAATGGGTTTTACTACAACAACCTCTCAATCTAATAAACAAGGTTCACCCTTATCACAAAGAGTTTTATGTCACTAGACAACCTAAACCAATCTAATCCAAGGCTCACCCTCACTAATGGGTTTTACTCAATAACTTTGATTAATCTAGTCAATGGCTTACCCTTCACAAGGGTTTTAAGTCTCTTGACAACCTTGTATCAATCACAAAAATAATGTAAAGATAGTGTTTGGATGTTACCAACACTTCTTGGTGGATGAATACAATAGCTAGCACCACTTCATTTCTTGCCTTTGGAATCTTAAATTTTAACCTTTGAGCACAAGGCAATTTGAGATCTTTTCAAATAATTTTGATGTAAAACAAGTTAGAGCTTGAAGCATTTCTAAAGTTCAAAAGTTTTTTAAAAAATCTGGAGTTTATGACTTTTATAGATTTTAAAAATCAGTTCAAACGGTCATAAAACGGCTAGTAACGGCTACTTTTTAAGAAGTTCAGACGTCCGAACTTGATCCTCAGCGTCCGAACTTGCGTCTGAATTTTTTTTGAAAGCCCAAACTTGATCCTCCGCATCCGAACTTTCGTCGGAATTTTTCTGAAAGTATTGTTCACGATGAATAGTTTTACTGTTCACTGATACTGTTCACATTCGGACGATCGAACTTGACCATCTGCGTCTGAACTTGCATCCGAATTTTTCTGGAAAAATAGTTGGTACTGTTTACTAAATAATAGTTACTATTCACTAAACAGTACTTACTGTTCATAGTGTAGGGAAAATTCAGTCGATCAAATTTTCATCCTGCATCCAAAATTTTCAAACTTTGTCAAAACATATTTAAATCAATTCAAACAAGTTGGAAAACATTCTAGCCTCAAAGATAAGTCATTAAAGACCTTTTAAGTGCAAAAAACCATTGATAAAAACTTGATAATTCAAGTAAGTTCAAAACCATTGAAACCATTTAAATCAAGTTTTGTGCTATCAATTGCAACTCATAGATTCCAAGACATAAGAGTGTAGGGTTTACAAAGTTTACTTGTTAAGCACATGTAACCTACACTTCATGTCTTCAAAGCCATCAATCATTTTGAACAAACTCTTCAATCTTCAATCACTTTGACATATTTGAGTTGTTCTTGCATTGTGGCTTCAAGGCAATGAGACTTGCTTTCTTCTCAATCCAAAAATCCTATCACACAAATACCATATGAATTAGTCATTATCAATTTGCTGAACGACAAACATCATCTTTTGGTTGTTGATGATTATTTTTCGGTTCTCTTTACATGATGAATTTGCTCATTTGTTGCTCAGTGAGTTTGCCATTGTGACTATACAATAAATCTCGAAGTGATATTCCTTGATAGAAATGACAATTTTACCTTAAAAAAATGGAGGAAGTATTTCTAATATTTCGTGAAGAAAATCTAATCCAACTTGGAATGGAAAACGGTTAAACTTAAGTTTGCATGAAAATTAATAAAATTTAGTTGTTAAAAGCGTTTAGTGATAAGGTAATAATTTAATTAGTAAAAACAAATTTACTAATTCAAGTAAGTTCAAAACCATTGAAACCATTTAAATCAAGTTTTGTGCTATCAATTGCAACTCATAGATTCCAAGACATAAGAGTGTAGGGTTTACAAAGTTTACTTGTTAAGCACATGTAACCTACACTTCATGTCTTCAAAGCCATCAATCATTTTGAACAAACTCTTCAATCTTCAATCACTTTGACATATTTGAGTTGTTCTTGCATTGTGGCTTCAAGGCAATGAGACTTGCTTTCTTCTCAATCCAAAAATCCTATCACACAAATACCATATGAATTAGTCATTATCAATTTGCTGAACGACAAACATCATCTTTTGGTTGTTGATGATTATTTTTCGGTTCTCTTTACATGATGAATTTGCTCATTTGTTGCTCAGCAGTTTGCCATTGTGACTATACAATAAATCTCTGAAGTGATATTCCTTGATAGAAATGACAATTTTACCTTAAAAAATGGAGGAAGTATTTCTAATATTTCGTGAAGAAAATCTAATCCAACTTGGAATGGAAAACGGTTAAACTTAAGCTGCATGAAAATTAATAAAATTTAGTTGTTAAAAGCGTTTAGTGATAAGGTAATAATTTAATTAGTAAAAACAAATTTACTAATTCAAGTAAGTTCAAAACCATTGAAACCATTTAAATCAAGTTTTGTGCTATCAATTGCAACTCATAAATTCTAAGACATAAGAGTGTAGGGTTTACAAAGTTTACTTGTTAAGCACATGTAACCTACACTTCATGTCTTCAAAGCCATCAATCATTTTGAACAAACTCTTCAATCTTCAATCACTTTGACATATTTGAGTTGTTCTTGCATTGTGGCTTCAAGGCAATGAGACTTGCTTTCTTCTCAATCCAAAAATCCTATCACACAAATACCATATGAATTAGTCATTATCAATTTGCTGAACGACAAACATCATCTTTTGGCTGTTGATGATTATTTTTCGGTTCTCTTTACATGATGAATTTGCTCATTTGTTGCTCAGCAGTTTGCCATTGTGACTATACAATAAATCTCTGAAGTGATATTCCTTGATAGAAATGACAATTTTACCTTAAAAAATGGAGGAAGTATTTCTAATATTTCGTGAAGAAAATCTAATCCAACTTGGAATGGAAAACGGTTAAACTTAAGTTGCATGAAAATTAATAAAATTTAGTTGTTAAAAGCGTTTAGTGATAAGGTAATAATTTAATTAGTAAAAACAAATTTAACTAAGGGCAAGATCTGAGTTTGATTTGAATCCCCTTCGAAGGCATGTATTAAAAAAAAACATTACAATCAATAAGTATTTAATATTTTGTAAAAGGAGTGGACCTATGAGAGACCGCTGAGTATTTATCAGCAGAACCAGAACCAGAGAGTGAGAAAGAACAGGAAAAAAACGAAAACCTCAAGACTGCGATGAAATCATTGGCACTCACTATCAACCATGTTCTGTTTGGAAATAGCTGAAGATTACACTTATCCAGGATTTTGCAAATGATTCGCAATCTATATGAAAAGCTCTACAAAATTTAACATCGAAGTCATGCACTACAAATTAAGCAATTCTGATCACTAGCATAATTTGATAGCTTAACACTAGTATTGGTTGGGGTAGGAGGATGAAATAATGGGAAAAGAATGTAAATATAGATGTATTTGAATAAAAACACTTGTTTGGTTAGTGTTAAGAGGAAAAGGAAGTAAATGTGAAGGGTTAAAGAGGTATTTGACGAAAATAAATGATTAAATACTGTATAAAATTTTTTATAAATTTAAACTAATAAATATATTTAATAGATAAAATAATAAATTATTACAATTCACCCTAACCAAACAAAGAAAAGTATTATAAGTATTTATAATTTACTAAATAAAATTGAAGTAAATAGTGCTACTCCCCCCAGCAGCCTCCCCCCCCCCCCCCCCGCCCGGAACGAAACAGGGCCTAAATCTTTTTCTACAACGCCAAAAATTGAATATGACACTCCAAAAGCCAAAAAAATACATTAGTTCCTCCATCGAGACTGCCAACTTCTCAACTCAACAGTTGAAACTAATCATTTTGACTGAACTTATGTAAGGAATGGCAAGATAATCCAGCACATTCAATCGAACAGAAATGACTCCACTGCAAAATTTAGTTCTAGAACCGAACACTGCGACTGATTCCTGTGTTAATACCGGTAGATTCAACGCCGTAAGGACCAGTCGGCTTCTTGATCTCTCGAACTTGTCCCGTCCTCCGCTGCACGGCCTTTTGGTGTTTTCTCTGCAGTACGGAGAGACAGAGAGAGAGGTCTTATTTATTGTGATCAAGACAATTAACATTTCACAAAAGGAAATTAAGGCTAGTATTATCAGATACCCTGTACTTCTTCCTTGGATTTTTTGTCAGCTTATTGCGTTTCCGAGTCAGCCCTCTATTCTTCTCCATCTGACAAATAGCAAGTAAAATTTGATTAGACTAAACATTCCACTGAAATATGATCACTTCAATGCCAGGTCAAATAGTATCATATTACCAGATATGTAATCTGACGCTTCCCATCAACAGGAGCTTCAAGCCTAGATGAGACTTTCGCAGGTCTGCAGAAAGAAAACGAAGATAAAATGGTCATTAATAAGGCAATCAATCAGAGCCTAGCTAAGACTATGACAGACTAACACCATGAATTCCTCACATGCAAACAGACCGACAATTTTGACAGAAAGAATAATTCAGGGTTCTTGTCTCTGTGTGGATGATTCATGTCCCTCTAGGTTTCACCAACCCACTGGTTTATGTTCAATCCATATGTTGATAACATTTAATTTGCCCAATCAGCTGTCTCATACTTCTCCCTTCATTTCCCTCATCTACCCTAGAAGGATTGCTAAGAACTTGCCCATGTTAATCTTTAATAAATACATCCCTCAATGCTATAATTTGTCCTGTTTTGGTCAGAAGACCACAACAATAGCTAAAATCAAGTTTTTGGACATGCATTCAAGGTAAGTTAATATCTAGGTCTTCTTTCGTGTTTAAAGACTCAGATATCTAGACCCAAAAAGCATCACAAAAACAAGGAGAAGAAAGAAGAATGAATTGAGGACAGAGTGTAACTCCTTCTGTGCTTGTAAAACTATCTAAAGCAAACCTTTTCTAGAGTTATCAATGTTCGAATTCTAGATAGAGAAAGATGAGAAGTTCAAGCAGAATTCAAGTTTACCAAGAATATGGGATTCGCAGAAATGTACTCAAGGCACTATGTGAAGGAACATAGTGCACAGCATACACAAGCCTTTGAACAAGGCACCCATTAATGCAATACAGATAACTACAGTATCACGTCATTTGTCAAAATCTGCTTATGCTTGTTCTGGATCTAACTTCTAGTGCATAGTAATATCAGATTAATTTAACGGAAATATAAGATAATTCATAGTAAAATCCTGAATTAAATATTTTTTAAGGCTTAAATATATAAAAATAACTTCACGGTTGCATTTCAGGCACATTTGGCAATTATTCACACATTGAATGTACCTTAAGTGCTACTCCCTCCATTCTTTTTTATTTGTTAAAAATCAATCATTCTTTTGTTTGTTTTTTTATTTTCCAAATTCATTGACTAGTTAAGTTTGAAATACCCTATCTGTTCTATTTCATTTGACCTTCTTATTATATTGGAACGTCCCAAAATAATTTACACTTTCCATAAAAAAAATCTTTTAATATATTTTATACTATCAATCAACTACTAACCCAACTATATATTACTTTTATATATTTACATTTTACATAAAATACCCGTTGGCTCACATTTTTCTTACTTTTTATTATACTATATTACTTTTGTAATGCAATACAAACTTTTGCATAAAACTTTGTGCCCGAACAAACATTGTCAAATGAAATGGGACGGAGGGAGTATAGCCTAATTTAAAGAACATTTTAAATGGTGCTTAAGGAAGAGAGAGATTTCTTTTACATTTAAATCAATGAAAAGTGTAAAACAATCTTTTGAATTCTTGCTCATATTAATTCTGCAATTCCTTAGTTTGTGTGTTTTGCTCTTTTTTGACAAATAAAAAATAACAGAGGGAGTAAATATTTGAAGTTGACAGGAAGAGACTGTAGTTCTGTAAGAAAAATACATGAAGCTTTATTCTTTATTAATTCCTTACCTCCAAACTAAAGTGACAAAACTCAGAAGACACATTAGACAAGCTTCTTATCTAGAAAGTTATTGTGAACTAAATAACCTGAATTTCTAGATTGTTGTTAGTCTGACTGATAATTATAGACTTGATAACCGTCTTCCAAAAAATTCAACAAAACTTGCAATCAACCTGAGTAATAGAGTCCAGTTTTTCTATCACTCCTCAATTCAGCCTTGTTCGTGGAGACTGTTCCAAGAACTAGAAGCATCAGCTTGCAATGTCTTGCGATGTTTTCTATGCTATCCACATGGTAAAGGAATCTCAAGATTGAAGGATTCTAAAGTAAACAACTGCTTCTTATTTTTTTCTTTTATCCCCTTTAATTTCTTCTCTTCTCTTCAAATACAACTTTATCTTGAGAGCCTAATGATTGTAGTTGTTAATAATCCTTATCTATAGATAGATCTATGTTCTGCGAGGTTCAACTAGAACAAGACAGTCTAATAGACCCGTGCCATCTTTATTAACATTGTCTTGATCAAGTAAGAAGTACATCAGTAGTCTTCTGATTATATCCCCTAGAAGCTGAACAACATGTAGGACAATCATTCTCTTTCTTTGCGTTCACTTGGTTTTAGCTTTCTTCTTGAAATAGTTATAAGATCCTAGAACTTTTCCTTCTTGATGAAACTCTGTCTTTTGAAGATATGGTCTTTATGTTGCGTGATTTTTTACTTCAAGAGCTGGGCAGTAGTGCTTGTCTATCATGCAGGTTCACATACCGAGAAATTCAACTCTTACCTTTTTAATCTTCAATTATTCCTACTTTAACAATAAATTGGTTCAGAAAAGCATTCAAATGAGCACCATTACCTATCTCTCTGTTAAACATTCATGTCATTTCTATGCATACGTCTGCAATTATGTTTTGTTTTCTTCCAGTGTCAATTTTCAACTGGCTTCTACTATGAATTGCCTCGAAACAACTAATGTCATTTTACGTGCACTTTGGCTCCCAAACCTCCTGCACCTTGGTTTTTCTTCTGTAGATGATAAAAGTTCAGGTAGATACTCCTGCAAATTGTGAAACACCATGAAGTCCATCATCCACCATTCCATCCATTTGTTTTCCCAAATTCGAAGTTTGATATGCTCGGTCCAAAATAAGTTAACCCCTATCCGCTATTACTTCAAGCTATAAAATAAAATCTCCTAATAACTCTTGAAACTAAACCTGAAATGGTAAAGTTAGCATATTCTTTTTCCATATTCAAATGAAAGACCAGATAATAAGTTTAGTGATACTTAATGGGGCTTAAGCTAATTAAGCTTAGGCTCTTTGGCACGTTGAAATCTTCTAGTTATTTATCTAGAAACAATCTATCACTAGCAAGTTAAAAAGCAAAATATCAAAAAATATATATTAGTTTCATATTGAAAGTGCATTCACAAAACTAGAACAACCATTTACAATTCATATTCATAAAATAAATCACAACTAAATGATACATCAAACAATACTTGAAATATTGCATGCAGCCGCTTCAAGAATCACACTTTGAAGTGCAAAAGGAAAAGAGACAGAAACATAAAGCCCCATTCAAATTCTCTAGTTTTTTTTAAAAAAAGGAAAATTTGGGGAAAATATGAATCTTGGCTAGGGCGGATTCAAGTGTGCTGAGATCAAGGAGCAGCGGATGAGGAGGCCCAGATCTGCCATTTTCTGGAATCAGCGACACATATTCTATTGTTACTATATTGTAATGCAAGTTGGCTGTTCTTGAAGAAACAAGTGTACAGAGCTGACATAGCTACACCAGATATTTTTTGCTTTCAGCTGTCTCTCTTTGTAGATAAGATGAAGAAAGAGCTGATAAGGCTTAGCGGGAGGACTGTAACATGCGGTTGCAAGATTAATAGAGATATGAATCCATCTATATTGACTAAAACTTTTTTTCTCCCGCCCAGCAAATTGTACACTTGATAAAGTATTCTTGGTAGGGAGTTGATTCCGTTTTTCAGTCGATTTTTCGATTTGAAAATTTGGCTCAGTCTTACTTTGTAAAATTTTTATGAAAATCTAATCAAATCAATTTTTTAAATTGAAATAAATTAATTCTATTCGTTCTGAGTTTCAAATTGATATTTTTAAATATTTATTTCAATTTTTTAGTTTCATTTTTGAAATTGAAAATCAAACCGAATTATACAATGTTTTTTATAAATCAAACCAAACTATTAAAATATTGAACCAAAATTAGAATTCGGTACTGAAATACCTAAGAGGGGATGAATTAGGTATTTGGCTAATTTTTCCAAAAACAAACCTTTTATGCGTTTAGACCAAGAACAGATTATATGAGCAAAATAGAGACAACTTATAGCAAAGCAACGGAAGAAAGCAATTGCAAAGAACTCAAACAATTTATAGTAGTTCGATCCTCAAGATCTACGTCCACTACCTTAAACTCACACTTAAGGATTTCAAACAATCTACTAATTGCTCAGGTTCACAAATTACAAGAGAGGCTCACCACACTATGGTTTTACACTCACAACCTCTTCTAGTAACTTTTACAATACAAGGCTCACCAAACTCAATGGTTTTATATCTCAAATAACCTTGAATCACAACTTCAAGGATCACCCTTATCTAAAGGGTTTTATGTTATCAAGAAAACCTTGCTAGAGCTAGTAGAACAATACAATTTGATAAATAAATGAGAGTGTATAGATGTTACCACTTGTTGGTAGATTTTACACAAAGTTGCACCTTCACACTTTGATATCTTTGATTGATCAATTGAATGCACAAGACATAAGAGAGGTTAAGAAATGTTTGCCAAATGCTTTTGAATGCTTAGAGTTTTCAAGATTTCAACACTTGCAAAAGATTACATGTTTATAGCTTTTATAGATTTTGAAAATTAGTTATAACGACTATAAAACGGCTAGTTAACGGCTATTTTCAGGAAATTCGGACGATCAATTTTTTCTGCTGCGTCCGAATCTTCTTCCGAATTTCTCTGAAAAAACAGTGACCATGCTGAAGGCCAAAATTCGGACGACCGAATTTTTCTTCATGCTTCCGAATCTTCTTCAAATTTCTCTGGAAGAACAGTAGCAAACTTTTGCTACAAAATTTGGACGACCGAATTTTTTGGAAGTTTATTCAAACTTTGTAAAATCATTTGAGATTTAACTTAAGTAAGTTTGAAAAACATTTGATATGTATAAAAAACTTATTTAGACATATATAAATCTGAAAACCAAATTTCTTTGATCACATAAAGTTTAATTTAAAAATCTTTAGGACAAAACATCACATTCATCAAAAACTTCATTCAGAGCCTTTTAAGATTATAAAACTCATTTTATGCTCTCTTATGCATTCAATGATAACCAAGACATATAAGTATAGAGTTTAGATAGAGATTTACCTACTAAGTACATACACTCTACACTTCAAGTCTTCAATGCCTTTTGATCATCTAAAAGCGACTTTCTTCAATCTCTTTGCTTTATGAAGTTGTTCTTGCACTTTGGCTTCAAGACAATGAGACTTTATACTTCTTAGTTCACAAAACCTATCACACATCATACAAGCATATTAGTCCTCATCAATATTTGTCATTGATCAAAACTACGTGATTTTCCCTTAGGGCTAACAATCTCCCCTTTTTGATGATGACAAATTTTGATGCAAAATGTGATAGATTAACATGATGTAGCACAATGACATACAAAAGACTCAATATGAGCCTATGACCCAACCAATCTCCATTTACCTCCTTCCTTCCAACTTAGATAGAAGATATAGCATTTAAGCATTTAGAAATCTTCTAAGAGAGGTTTTAAAGGTTGTAAAAGTTTAACAATGCTCCCCCTTAGATTATGCTCATTTTTCAACAACTTTGGACTTGAGATGCTAAGCATCCAAATTCTGACATATCAAGTCCAAACTTTAAAATAATTGAAATAAAAGCTTCAATTTTTGAAAATAAGCTTTTCTAAGGTTGTTCAAATATAGTAGAAGAGATTAAAACATATTTGGATCAATTTGAACAACAAAAGAGCACATTTTGGCAACAAAATATGGATGCATCCGAATTTTTAAATCTTAAGTCCAAACTGTAATAAATTCAATATAATGAATGTTTAAAGTGAGATAAAGTGTTCCTAAGGTTGTTCAAACATAATGGAAGAGATTGAAACATATTTGAATCAATTTGAACAACAAAAGAGCACTTTTTGGCAACAAAATATGCCTGCATCCGAATTTCAGAACATGCATCTGAATTTTAAATCCAAAATTTTTGACAACAGATATAACTCATGCATTCAATTGTTTTCATAGAGAAACATGTCAAGAACAACTTGTCCATTTGCAAAAACTCAGAAAACATCCATATAATGCACAGTATCCATATAATGCACAGTTTCATCCCACACAACAACCTTTTCACACATTTCGTCATCTCATTTCTTCTCCCCCTTTTGTCATCAATCAAAGATGGGGTCAATGAAAATGAGATTAACAATTTTAACATATAAAGGAAGCTCTCATCACTGAGATTTCATCATTGAGCTTCACTATTACATAAAATGCAGAAGGAAATACTTAACAAGTTCATAATTAAAAAAACAGTTAATGCATAACTCATAATATAAATAATTTAAAAAAAATAAATAAAAATGGAAGAAACGCTTAGTCTTGTGATGTTGATGGAGAGGCTCTGCTAATTCCTTTCTTGATGGCCAAGTGCTTCACTCTTCCTTGGCTGAAATAGATGTGTGTTGGTGAGACAATTTCAGCTTGAGCTACTTGGCTTCCTGCTTCTTGTGGTTCTTCATGTGCATGTTCTTCTTCTTCTTCTTCTTCATGTTCTGCCACAGTCTCATGATTTCCTTCTTGATCATCATCACTATCATCACTATCATCATCTTTGTCCTTCTTTTCTTTCTTTTTATCACTATCATCCTCATTTCTATCTTGAGGCCTAGAGGGTCCTTCACCACTTTGAGTATTTCTCATTAGGATTTCCTCAATGTTCTTTACCCTACTTTCCAGTCCATCTAACTTTCCAAGAACCATTGGAGCAAATGATTCAAAGAACTTATACATCTTCTCCATTTCCTTGACATGATTGTTCAAGGCTTCTTGGAATGCTTTGGCTACTATGGTGTCACCTTTAGTTATTCCTTCACCAATTGACTTAGCTCTAGTTTCTTCTTCAAACAGTCTCCTCTTTGTTGGTGGTTGCTCCCCTTCACTTGAGGTATCATGCTTCCTCTTTGTCTTCATTTCTCTTGCAAGGGTCTCTTCTTCATCCTCTTCTTCTTCCTCTTCCTCACTTTCTTCTTTTCTTCTCTTCCTATTATTTTTGGAGGGGATTCTCTTTTTGTCCTCCATACATTATCTTCATCAAGAACTAACTGCATTCTCTTAAGAGTTTCATTAGTGTAAATCTTCCCATTCTTAAAGGCTTGTCCTCTTCCCGGAAGTCTAATCTTGAAGTGCTTAAATATTCTAGTCAACAACCTTCCAAATGGGAATGCCTTGGTTACTGTTTTTCTAGCAGTAATCATGTGTTTCAAGGCTATATAACCAAAGTTTAATTTCCTTTGTTCATGCAAGGCTAACATAAACACCATATGCATATTACCTACTGATTATTTATGCGCAAAGTTAGGAACAATCATAGTAGTCACCATATGATGTAACACTCTACCTCTAGCATCCAAGTTCTTGATTTCTCTTTCTTTTATAGATCTAAACTCTCTTCCATTGGTAAATGCTTCTTCAAATCTAACATATGTAAAGAGTTCACGATCATAGCAATGCATGGAAGGTGCATAATATCTAGCTCCATTGTCACCTACTCCACAAATTCTGTTTATCAGTGCTTCGCTAAATTCAATGTCAACTTGGGATACTCTAGATGAATACCATTGAATCACATTATCCCCTATAGTCTCAATTCTTTCCTCCTTTAGGTTGGCATAGAATTCATATATCAATGCAGGATAGAATTCTTCATCAATGAATAACAAACTACTCCAACCAATATCACTAAAGCAAGATAGAACAATATTCATGCTTGACAGTTTATCAATATCCACCTTATACCCAGGGATAATTTTTCTACTATTTTTGCTCCATTCATCAAACTCATGAGCAGCCTTAATAGAAACAAACCTGTCAACCCCATATAATGTTTGAGGGATTCGAATTCTTCTTGGTTGGTTGAGGATTGGATTTTCATCTCCTTCTTTAACTTTTCCTTTCCTTTTCTCAATGTTTGGCTTCTTTGTTCTCACCATGATCAATTTTTAGAATGTATCTAGGGTTTGGAATTCAAAAATTAAAGCAAGTCGAGATGAGAATGTGTGTATTTGAAAGGATTTTGATTCGAACGTGAATGGGTATGAGAGGTTTTGAAAGGATGTGAAATTTGGAAGTTGAAATGTTTGGAAGAAACCGTTCAGTTTTCATTTAAAAAGGTGCATTCGTAAAATTCGGAGGACCGAATTCACAGGTCTGCGTCCGAATTTTTGACAGCACTAGTATTATCACATAGTATAGGCACACAATTGAATTTAAGACCATAATCAAGTAAGGTATGATGCATCCATAACAATTGTGCACAACAACTACCTGCAGCTATGTATTCAGCTTTTGCAATGGATAAAGACACACAAGCTTGCTTTTTACTAAACCAAGATACAAGACAACTACCAAGAAATTGACAATGACCACTTGTACTTTTACGTTCAACTTTGCATCCAGCATAGTCAGCATCAGAGTATCCAATAAGTTCAAAAGATGATGTTTTTTAAAATCAAAGACCATAGTCATGTGTATCAATCAAATAGCGAAAAATACGTTTAACAGAAATTAGGTGAGATTCTTTAGGACATGATTGGAATCTAGCACACAAACATACAGCAAACATAATATCTGGTCTACTAGCTGTGAGATAGAGTAAACTTCCAATTATACCTCTATATAATTTCTCATCAACATTTTTACCTTTCTCATCTTTGTCAAGTTGAGTTGATGAACTCATTGGAGTGCCTATTCCTTTTGCTTGATCCATTCCAAATCTTTTCAGTAGCTCCTTGGTATATTGTGCTTGATTGATGAAGACTCCATCCCTGATTTGTTTATTTTGCAGCACAAGGAAGAAATTTAGTTCTCCCATCATGCTCATCTCAAATTCATTTTGCATTGATTTGGCAAAATCTTCACAGAGAGATGTATTAGTAGCACCAAATATAATATCATCAACATAAATTTGTACAAGTAAAATATTATTTTCAGAGGATGTTTTTATAAAAAGAGTTGTGTACACTTTTCCTTTTGTAAAGCCTTTTGAAAGAAGAAAATAACTTAATCTTTCATACCAAGCTCTTGGGGCTTGTTTCAAACCATATAGAGCTTTGGTTAACTTGAACACATGGTTTGGAAATTTTTCATGAATAAATTCAGGAGGTTGTTCTACATAAACCTCTTCTTCAATGAAACCATTTAGGAAAGCACTTTTGACATCCATTTGAAATAATTTAAAACCTTTAAAACAAGCAAATGCCAAAAGTATTCTTATAGATTCTAATCTTGCCACTGGAGCAAAAGTCTCATCATAATCAAAGCCTTCTTCTTGGTTGAAACCTTGAGCAACAAGTCTAGTTGTATTTCTAACAACTTCTCCTAGTTCATTTAATTTATTTCTAAAAACCCACTTTGTACCAATAACAGAATGATCATGTGGTCTAGGAACAAGAGTCCAAACTTTATTTCTCTCAAATTGATTTAATTCTTCCTCCATAGCAATAATCCAAAAATTATCACACAATGCATCATCAATATTTTTTGGTTCAATATGAGATAAAAGGGCAAAATTATCAATAAAGTACCGCCTTGTTTTAACTCCTTGGGAGACATCACCAATGATTTGCTCCTTAGGATGACTTCTTGCATATGTGAGATCCTTTGGAAGTTCTTGCTCATTGCTTGATTGACCATCTGGTTCTTGCTCCATTATTTCTTCTTCTTTGGCATGATCTTCCATTGTGGGTACTTGGTGTTGAGTTTGATTTTCAACCATTAAGGACCCTGCATCATCTTCATTTCTTCTTTGAAGATAAATGTTAGATTCATCAAAAGTTACATGAACAGTTTCTTCAACACACAATGTCCTTTTATTATAGACTCTATATGCCTTTTTATTTGAAGAATAACCAAGAAATATTCCTTCATCTGATTTTCTATCAAACTTACCAAGATAGTTACTATGTTTAAAATGAAGTACTTACAACCAAAAACTTTAAAATAGACAATTGATAGAGTTTTATCAAATAGAAGTTCAAAAGGTATTTTTCTTATAAAAGGTCTTAATAAAACTCTATTCATGACATAACAAGCTGTATTTACAGCTTCAGCCCAAAAATATTTTGGTAATGAGTTTTCACAAAGCATTTCTTGTAAGGTTCTGTTTTTCCTCTCAACAACTCCATTTTGTTGGGGTGTTCTAGCAGCTGAAAAGTTGTGAGTAATACCATACTCATCACAAAATTTTGTAAAATCTTGGTTACAAAATTCTCTTCCATTGTCACTTCTAATAGAAATCAGTTTGCAATCAAGAGAAGTTTGAACCTTTTTGAAAATTTTTGAAAATTCATAAAACGTTTCATCTTTTTGTGCTAAGAAGATTACCCATGTAAATCTTGAAAAATCATCAACAATCACATAAGTAAATGTTTTACCACCAAGACTAGTAATCCTCATAGGTCCAAATAAGTCCATGTGAACTAGTTCAAGAGGTTTTGAGGTAGAAACCATTTTCTTTGGTTTAAAAGATGTTGTTAGCCCTAAGGGCAAATTATGTAGTTTTGATTAATGACAAATATTGATGAGGACTAAAATGTTTGATTATTGTGTGATAGGTTCTGTAAACTGAGAAGTATGAAGTCTCATTGCTTTGAAGCAAAAGTTCAAGAACAACTTTAGTTAAGCAAGTATTTGAAGTTTGAAGAATGTTGTTCTAAAGATTATCAAAGAGCATTGAAACTTGAAGTGTAGAGTACATTTAACTTTTAGGTAAATCTCTATGCAAACTCTACACTTGCATGTCTTGGTTATCATTGAATGCATAAGAGAGCATAAAAATAATCTTATGATTTTAAAAGGCTTTGAATGAATCTTTTTATAAGATATGTTAGTAAACTTCATATGTTCTTGTTTTTCAAGCTTATATATGGTTAAATAAGTTTTCTATACATATCAAATGTTTTTCAAACTCATTGAAGTTATATCTCAAATGATTTTACAAAGTTTGAAAATGCTTCCAAAAAATTCGGTCGTCCGAATTTTGTAGCAAAAGTTTGCTACTATTCTTCCAGAGAAATTCGGAAGAAGATTCGGACGCAGCCAAAAAATTCGATCGTCCGAATTTTTGGCCTTCAGCATGGTCACTGTTCTTCCAGAGAAATTCGGAAGAAGATTCGGACGCAGCAAAAAATTCGGGCGTCCGAATTTTTGTTCTCAGCATGGTTACTATTCATCTAGAGAAATTCGGACGAAGATTCGGACGCAGCCAAGAAATTCGGTCGTCCGAATTTTCTGAAACTAGCCGTTTCTAGCCGTTTTATTAACGTTTTAATAGATTTTCAAATTCTATAAAAGCTATAAACATGCAAATTTTTGTAACTCTTGAAATCTTGAAAACTCCAAGCATTCAAAAGCATTTAGCAAACATTTCTTAAGCTCTCTTATGTCTTGTGCATTCAATTGATCAACCCAAAAGACATCAAAGTGTGAAGGTGCAAAATTGTGTAATATCTACCATCAAGTGGTAACTTCTACACATTCTCATTTATTTATCAAATTGTGTATTTCTACTAGCTCTAGCAAGGTTATCTTGATAACATAAAATCCTTTAGATAAGGGTGATCCTTGAAAGTGTGATTCAAGGTTGTTTAAGATATAAAACCATTGTTTGTGGTGAGCCTTGTATTGTAAACATTACTAGAAGAGGTTGTGAGTGTAAAACCATAGTGTGGTTAGCCTCTTATGTAATTGTTGAACTTGAGCATATAGTGAATTGGTTGAAATCCTTGAGTGTGGACTCAAGGTAGTGGATGTAGATCTTAGAGAGATCGAACCACTATAAATCGTGTGTTCATTTCCTTATAGCTTTATTTATTTGCATGCTCATGTTATTATTAGTTGTTCATAGTTGTTGATTGATTGGATATAGTATTATTGTTTGATGATCTTATCTTAACCATTACATCACATATAAACTTGAAACTTGTGAAATTAAAGAAGAGTTTTTATTAAGGCAAAGGATTTGTAAAAAGGGAAAAGATTTCGATAATTAGCCAAAGACCTAATTCACCCCCCCCCCCCCCTCTTAGGTCTTACAGATGTTTTTAATTGTTTTCCATATTGACAAGCATCACAAAGACGGGTTTTATCAAAATGCAATTTTGGTAATCCTCTAACAAGCTCGTGTAGAAAGTTTGTTTAATAAATCCATGCTCACATGTCCTAATCTTCTATGCCATAAATATCAATCATTGTCATGGATGGCAAGACATTTAATATCATTAGTAATAAGCTCATCAAGATACAACACATATACATTACCAACTCTTTTAGCAACAAAAATTGTTTTGTTACTTGTACTGTCAAGAATAGTATCACATTTAAACTCAACTTTGCATCCATTGTCGCATAATTGACTAATGCTAAGTAAATTATACTTTAAACCTTCAATAAGTAAAACTTGCTTGATAAGAGGGAAAGAACCTTTACCAATGTTACCTATTCCAAGTATTTTCCCTTTCTTCTTATCTCCAAATGTGACAAAACCTTCACTTGTAGTTTGAAGTTCACTAACAAGTGATGCATTTCCAGTCATGTGCCTTGAGCAGCCACTGTCAAGAAACCATTTTGTGGCATTTGATCTTGAGGCAAATTGTACCTACACCAAATTAGAAAGAGTGATTTTTGGTACCCATATCTTCTTGGGTTCAAGGGGGTTAGTAATAGTTCCTGTGACTTTCCAAATGGTCTTAACACCATTTTCTATCTTTCTTTTTATAAAACATCTAGAAACCTTGTGTTCATGCTTGCCACAATATGTGCAACAAATATGTGACCTAGAATAAGAAGATTCTTTAACAAAATACTTTTTTTGTTTTGAAGCAAAACAATCTTGTGAAAAACCAAGATCATGTTTTACAAATGATGATCTTTGATAACCAAGTAATTTATTTAAATTTTCTCTTCCATTTGTAAATCTCTCAATGCATAAAGTTAGATCATTAACTTTCCTTTTTAAAAACTCATGATCCTTTATCATTAATTCAAGAGAAATAATTCTTGTACAAAGCTTTTTGTTTTCAAAAGATATGTTTTGTATGGTTGTATTCAAAACTTCTTTTTCAATGGTATGACAACTAATGGTTTCAAGAAGTTTACCATTTTCAACACATAATTTTGAATTCTCATTGAATAAATCATTGATTTTGAATTTCATTTCTTTATTTCTTTTTTAAGCCTTTTCAATTCTTCATATAGTTCTACAATCAAATCACTGGAATCAATATCTTCATCACATACATTTGAAATGGAAGGTGAAGATTGTACCTCATCATCAATGGTCATAAAGCATATGTTGGCCTTTCCTTCACTGTCATCCTCGCTTTCTTGTTGATCCCACGTTCCAGCTAATCCTTTTCCTTTCTTGACAGGTTTCTTTCTGTTTTTGCTGTCTCTTTCCCTTTCCAACACTTTAGGACAGTCAGCAACAAGATACTCTGTGCTCTTGCATTCAAAGCATTGAGAGTTGTAGGATGAGGATTGTTCACTCTTCTTGACTGGTTTTCTTCCTTTCTTAAGGAACTCCTTTTTGTAGAATCTTTTGAACTTTCTCACTGCCATTGCAATCTCTTCATCTCCACTATTTCTTTCTTCTTCTTCACCTGAAGATTGTTCTTGTTCACTCAAGTGATTTGAGGACTTGAGTACCACTCCTTTTCTTCTCTTTTCTTTATCCTCCTTGTCATTTAGTCGTTTCATCTTCATTTCATGGGTTAGTAGAGATCCAATGAGCTCTTCAAGTGGAAGAGTCTTCGAATCCTTGGACTCCTCAATAGCAAGTGTCTTAGGCTGCCAGGATTTTGGTAGAGCATCTAAAATCTTCCTGTTTTGCTCTCCCATAGTATAGCTTTTACCATAAGCTTTCAAGCCATTAAAAATGTTAGTAAATCTTGTAAACATATCACTAACATTTTCACCTAGTTTCATGGTAAACAGTTCATAATCTCTAACAAGCATAGCAAGTTTGGATTCTTTAACTTGATTGGTACCTTCATGTGTAATTTGGAGTAATCTCCACATGTCATGAGCAGAATCACATCCACTAACTCTATTGTATTCAGTAACATCTAAAGCACAACTTAATATATTCATGGCCTGATAATTTAAAGTCATTTTCTTAGAATCATGCTCATCAAATTCATCAGTGGACTTGGGTTCTAAGATTACTCCATCAGTACTCGTTTTCATTGGGACATAAGGACCTTTCTCAATTATGTTCCACAAATCAAAATTGATAGAACAAATATAAATTTTAACTCTAGATTTCCAAAAAATATAATTTGTTCCATTAAACAAAGGTGGTCTATTTGTGGAGGATCCTTCTAGGTAAGGTAGGTTTGACATATTAGCCATAGGATCTTTGTCTTCAAGGTTGTAAAACCACACAAAGAAATTCTAGCTCTGATACCAATTGAAATACCTAAGAGGGGAGTGAATTAGGTATTTGGCTAATTTTTCCAAAAATAAACCTTTTATGCGTTTAGACCAAGAACAGATTATATGAGCAAAATAGAGACAACTTATAGCAAAGCAACGGAAGAAAGCAATTGCAAAGAACTCAAACAATTTATAGTGTTTCGATCCTCAAAATCTACGTCCACTACCTTAAGCTCACACTTAAGGATTTCAAACAATCTACTAATTGCTCAGGTTCACAAATTACAAGAGAGGCTCACCACACTATGATTTTACACTCACAACCTCTTCTAGTAACTTTTACAATACAAGGCTCACCAAACTCAATGGTTTTATATCTCAAATAACCTTGAATCACAACTTCAAGGATCACCCTTATCTAAAGGGTTTTATGTTATCAAGAAAACCTTGCTAGAGCTAGTAGAACAATACAATTTGATAAATAAATGAGAGTGTATAGATGTTACCACTTGTTGGTAGATTTTACACAAAGTTGCACCTTCACACTTTGATATCTTTGATTGATCAATTGAATGCACAAGACATAAGAGAGCTTAAGAAATGTTTGCCAAATGCTTTTGAATGCTTAGAGTTTTCAAGATTTCAAAACTTGCAAAAGATTACATGTTTATAGCTTTTATAGATTTTGAAAATTAGTTATAACGACTATAAAACGGCTAGTTAACGGCTATTTTCAGGAAATTCGGACGATCAATTTTTTCTGCTGCGTCCGAATCTTCTTCCGAATTTCTCTGGAAAAACAGTGACCATGCTGAAGGCCAAAATTCGGACGACCGAATTTTTCTTCATGCTTCCGAATCTTCTTCCGAATTTCTCTGGGAGAACAGTAGGAAACTTTTGCTACAAAATTTGGACGACCGAATTTTTGGAAGCTTATTCAAACTTTGTAAAATCATTTGAGATTTAACTTAAGTAAGTTTGAAAAACATTTGATATGTATAGAAAACTTATTTAGACATATATAAGTCTGAAAACCAAATTTCTTTGATCACATAAAGTTTATTTAAAAATCTTTAGGACAAAACATCACATTCATCAAAAACTTCATTCAATGCCTTTTAAGATTATAAAACTCATATTATGCTCTCTTATGCATTCAATGATAACCAAGACATATAAGTGTAGAGTTTATATAGTGATTTACCTACTAAGTACATACATTCTACACTTCAAGTCTTCAATGCCTTTTGATCATCTAAGAGCAACTTTCTTCAATCTCTTTGCTTTATGAAGTTGTTCTTGCACTTTAGCTTCAAGACAATGAAACTTCATACTTCTTAGTTCACAAAACCTATCACACATCATACAAGCATATTAGTCCTCATCAATATTTGTCATTAATCAAAACTACATGATTTGCCCTTAGGGCTAACAGGTACAATTTGATTTTCGATTTAAACCAATGAACATCCTTATTCTTGCCTAAGCAAAAGATCGCATTTTCTGCCCCTTACCTCGTTCCTTTTGTAATAATAATAGATTTCTTTAAAAAATGAAAGTCTTAAATTTTACTTATTTTATTTTATTTCTATAGAAAGAGGTCTACTATTTATAGATTCACATTTAGGTATAAATATATTTAGTAAATTTATGAGTATCAGAAAGAGAACTTTGACCTGCGCGAGTAAAAAATTTAAAGTATATAATATTTTAGTACATTTATCATTTTTAATTGTTTATCAATTAAATATCTTTTCTTTTCAAATTAACAACAAAGGCCAAGTATGTTTGATGGCCAAATAAGTAAAAGATGGCATATTATGCCCATTACCTCATTTCTTCCAAGATAATATTAAATTCATTTAAAAATAAAATTCATATATTTTATTTATTTTATTTTATTTCTACAAAAGAAAGTTTACTATTTACATATCCGCATCTAGATATAAATATATTTATTAATATATAAGTTGTAGAAAGAGAGGCCTTGACCTACGCAAGTCAAAAAATTCAAAGTATATTATATTATAGTATATTTATCTTTTATTATCGTTTATCAATTGAATATCTTTTCTTTACAAATTAACAATAAAGGGACAAAATATGTTTGATGGCCAAATAATTTGGCCGTAAAACACAAGAACACAGCTGTTATAAGTCTTTCCACCCCTGCCCATCTTCCTCAGTAGTTAAATTCTAACCCCTTCCCCCTCCACCCATGCTTCATTCTTTCTCTTATTCTCTTCCCAATAATTGGCTGCCGCCTCTATTATTGTCTATTGTTGATTTGAGCAGCGAGGAGAGGGAGTGGTGGGGTGAAGAGGTGGTCGAGGAGAGAGAGCAACGACATTGTGTGTGCAACAATGGTGCTAATATGTTGTTGGGATTATTTGTTAATATTATATTATTAGTTAACGAATGAGCTTTATTAAAGAGTCTTATAGTTTTTCATAAAACGTTTTTATAGTTGGCATTATACAATCCACAGCAAAGTTCGTTGAAGAGCAACCAAAAAAGGCTTATGGCAATTTGCGCTTCTTGCTTGCACAATCCAATGCTCAAATTGATAAAGTTATATAATTCTATATGTTTATATGGAACCAAGCGCTAAGTTGAAGCGCCTTAAAATGCGTTTATGGTATTCGATTCCCGGTCCTTGTGCAAATACTTATCATTCTAAGCTTTTAAACTGATTTCCATTCATCACTATAAAATTTTATCTTTAGTTTAAAAAAGAAAAAGTTTCTCAAAATAACTTCTTTAAATAAAGGTGATGATTACATGCACAAGTACAATATCCAACCATAAGATAAAAATCAATATACTTTCTTCATTTCTTTCTACAAATGAGGGATAATTTTGATTTTAAACAGTAAATTGAAATATAATATTCTCCCCCAAATCTAAGCATCATTTTTAGCTCGCTAAAAATGATGCTTAGATTTGGGGGAGAATATTATATTTCAATTTGCTGCTAAAAAAACAAAACGGTTAATAAAACCAGCCACCAAAAAATTGCCTTAAATCAATTTCAGTGAGGTTGTTTATTATTGATCGTGTAGAAATTTGCCTATATATTATTGCAAGTTTTAATGCTTGGAAGAAAAATAACAGGTAAAGATTTGTTATTTAAATGTAATAGTTAATATATAATTTAATTATAAAATGAATACAGTAAGAAAAAAAACTAAACATAATAATTTTTCTAATAGAATTATTTCCTTTCTCTTGTCAATACAAACTTCGACCTAAGTATAGCTCAACTTGGGAATCATTCTATCTCAAAATCAAACTCAAAATTTCAAGTATGGAACTCACATCTTCTTTTACAAACAATTCAACTTTTATTAAACTCAAGACAAAAATTTTAAAACTGAACTCTATCCAATAACACTCCTAATAAAACATTTAGCGCAAAGTTGGATGAGAAAATAATATTGGATTCACACCGATTTGTGGAAGTTAATAATTAAGGTGAAGTGATCTATATAATAAAATATTATCGATTTGAGCATTGACTTGTACAAGCAAGATGCATAAACTGCCACAAGCCTTTAAATAATTTTGATTATTTTTATATAATTTTAATATTTTAATCCTTCAAACACTCTATAAGAATTTAAAATTTACTATGTGATATTTATTTTATTATTTTTCTGATAATCACTACAAAATGAGGTCTAATAAGCAAAAATTATGTCGATATTGAGTTTCATCACTTATTTAAATTTTAAAAAATTAAGAGAGAAATTTTGAATCTTAAAAGTTATAATTGATTATAATAAAATTTTAAATTAATTTTGATTTATTGTAATTGAATTATAATTTAAAATCTTTATATAAAATTTTAAAAATTTAAAATCAAAAAATTAATAAAATAATATTTATTTATTATTTATAAAAAATTAAACCAAAAAAAGAAAAAAAGAGGAGGAGGGGGATGCCCAAGCTGGGGGCCCCTTCCCTATTTTTTTAAAACTTTTATTTTACTTTTTCTATTTAATTTTTAAAAAATAATAAAAATTGTAAAAGTTTAAAATTATAAAAAGTGTTCTGCATTTGTAAAATCATCTTTTATAGAGCAATCCCCTTAAAGTATTAGTTATGAATATAGTAGAAAATATTATTTATTTTTTTCACTTTTAATCTATACAAAAAGAGTTAAAATATTTTATATTTTGTAACGAATGGTGTAATAGTGGTGGGAGTGTGCTACATTGGAGGACAGATGAGGAAAGGGAGGTAAAAAAGAAATAAAAGAAAAAATTGACTATTCTTTTAGAAAAATAACCCAATTTGTCTATGAAGTTAGGACCTCATTATCAATTGGTCTTACAAATTTTTTTTAATCTTTATAGTCTCTAAATATTTTACTTGCTATCAAAGTAATTATGTCACCACTCTTCTTGATAAACTTCTATCAAAAAATAGTACACACTAAGCATGTGTCATTTCTGTGAGGGTATATTTATCTAAATAATATAAAGAACTAGAAAAAATGCATATTTATGTGATTGGAGCTGTCAACATATAAGGTAAGAACTCAGATTCTATCCGGTTTCAACCCATTAAGGTCATATATTGACAAAGATATATACCCATTTATCTATACCTAAACCCGATAAAACTTTATGTAATAGATAACAGGTACACTACATCTCAAACCTAATTAAAATTTATTATAAATATTTTATATAATTTATTTAGTATACTAATTACTATTTTTTAGTTATCACTTTCTATAAATATATTCTGCAGCTTTGCATATTTGTAATGATTATCTGTTAATATCCTAACTTTCTTTAGTTTATTTCATTGCAATATAGCTGCAATCTTAATTGCTTACTCTAATCTTAATATAATTTTTTTTATTGACTTTGTTACATGAAATTCTTGCTTGCCTGGCATCAAGAAGTTCTCTGAAGATGTAGTCTACTTATTCAAATGCAAAGAAACAACCTATTACATTGCAATTTTATTGGTGTTGATGAGTTTAATAATTTATAATATTTTTTTATTGTTGTAATCGAGTATATTTAAACCCGATTAGATACCCCGTAACATAAGTACGAGTTCAGTTTGTGTAGACCCATGTAATTAGGTAGGGTCTAATACCACTAGTATCTTAATGGATTTGGGTTCAAGACGACAAGTCCCAACTCGTTTACTATCCTATCTATAATGAGCTACTAACTTTTGGTACAAAATAGATTATTGTTTCAAGTTTTTTAATACTATTTGGAAGCACATATGTTTTTTAGTAAAAAATTGCTAAAGAGGTGATGACAAGGCTATTTTATCAGTACGTAAAATGTTCAAAGATATTAAAGATTGCAAGGAACTTTTTAAGACTAAACGATACCGAGACTTTAGTTTTACAGAATAAATTGGTTATTTTCTCTATTTTTTTAATGTGCTTGTTATACAAAAAAATAGAATTGAACTACTTATCTTAATTAAAAGTACAACATAGTTATTTAGGTATATTTATATTGTATTTTAATTTAAGTTTTTTTACTTCAAAAATTATAAAAATAAATTATTCATGAGATATGAGATAAGAAGTATGGTATAAATTAGAAAAAATAATTTTTTTAATTTAAGTTTCAATCCTAGCTATCGCCAAGCAAATTAACTATGTTCCATTCCCAATCTCATTCGCCAATCCTAAAACCTGTTGCTAGTGGCATTGAACATTGTATGTGGTCCCCCAGTGCCTCTGTCACACTCCACTCATATTTGATAAGGGCAAGCCACACTCCATGTTTGGTAAAGATGAGATATTTTTTTTTTTAGAAAAAATAATAACACCTAGCCAAGTAGCTTGCTATTTGTGACTATAAGATTATTTGTTATAAGTAATTTTATTCTGATAATTTTATAATTTTTATTTATTACATAAATTAAAAAATTAAGAATAAAGATAACTTATATAGATAAAAAATACCAACTCATTAAAAAAAATCAACTATCCATAAAGTAATGAATTAGTACTTTTTTTCATATTGATTATTTTTATTAATACATGTGTAACTTGAATGCATTTACATATTGGTTGCAAATAGTTTTGTAACTTGTATAATGGATACAAGTTACAAAACTATTCGCAACCAATATGTAAATGCATTCACGACATTCATATGTATCCAAAAGACAAAGAAAAAGAAAAAAATGTGTTTTATAAATTTGAGTGTCGATAACAAAGAGTATATGATGAATTAAAGTAAATATTTGAAATAACAATAATATAAACTGAAAAATAAGACATAGAGATAGAAAGTAGAATTTTATAATTAAGATTGAAATACTCTTATTAATATCATTTTATAACTTCTATATATATATTTATAATATAAGAGTTTATAAAAAGTCAAACTCTAATAGAAAATCAAATTAGGAGTAATATTTGAAGAGTTTAGTTCTCTTGAAGAAATTAACTAATATATATATCAGCACATCTTATTAAGTTCATAACATGTTGATGTATATTATCACAGTCAAATAACATTTTTGTACTTCTTTATTTATTTCAATTGAAGAAATGAAATCTTTTTGTACATTTCTTTCCTTTAATTTTTTTTTTCTCGCAAAATTCACTAGTACTAGTTCCCATATATGCTCCATCCAACGGCTAACCCCCCTCTCCCACCCCCTCCCCCGCAAAACACAATTCTCTCGCTCTTGACCCTTTTCTGTTTTGAATCCAACACGTGCAATAGCGGCCTTTTCCCACACCCTACTCCTTTCACTGGTCCTAAAACCGTCATCATCATTGTCTCATCTTTTTTTCTCCGATTCTCATTTCGTACTCGAGCAATCATGCTTCAAGCAATAAGAGGGGCAATATAAGATTTTTATTTCAACATTTTTGAACTATAAGTTAGTCAAATACTCATTTCCTCTGGAATTAAATATTTTATTTTGATTTGATAAAATAATTAATAGAGCAATTTGGTTATAGGTAAATTATTATATTATTATTATGAATATTAATTTTGATTTTATTCATGGACTTGGGTAGGTATTTCCTGCTTTAGTTGAGAATTATTTCTATATAACTCAAGTGACCAAGTTGAGAATTACATAAGTAACCAAGTATTTATGTTTCATGTGAAAATGCTTATGCCTTTATATTTTTGCTCTTGTGCACTTTGAACTCAGATATAATTCATTTCTTGATTTTAAAACATGAAAACATCAGCATTGAGTTAGTTCTGAGCTTTCTATGTGGGTGTGTTTGATTCCAATATCCAAAGCTTATTATTTATTCCAAAAAGAAAAACGAAAGCTTATTGTTAAATTGTTAAACATATGATCTGTATAATTTGCTAAAATGTCATCCCCTCGTATGAATTTTGTCTTGTTTGGCACCCGTATTGGCTTAAGTGAGCATTATTACCATAAATCATTCATATTTTTCTGATTTTGTATTTTTTCTCCAATTTCAGTGTATTATTTGTTAACTTATCATTTGCATCTTATCTTGTAACTAGTTATGTATTCTATAATCAATCTACGATATCACACAATGGATCTTCATTAGTATCTCAAGACTCTAGAAGAAGTGATAATTCATTATCTTTTCTTCACATTTTCTATTAAAGCTTCACGTATTGACAATTTAATTAATGTTTGGATTGGTAAGTTTGATCATGACTAATGTTTTTGTAAAACCAGGAGATTACTCTCATGCAAAGGATTGAACTTTCTGAACTTAATCTTTAACTACTTAAGGGGAGATAAATATTAAAAAACAGAGGTATCCTTTGTATGTGAATTTTTATAGTTAATTTATTAATATCTTATTTTTGTTATCTGAAGAGATCATCGTGGGACTATTATGCAGGGCTTAAGGTTTTCAAGACCAGTCAGAAATTTGAATACCTAATTGAATTTGTGCTGCTACTTCTCCTGTTGATGTCATAGAGAACAGGCTACTTTAAACATTATCAAAAAGGATCTACGGACCTTGTACTGGACTCTGCAGAATTAGTTAGATTTGAAAGACAAGACCTAAAACACAAGCCCAAAAGAAAAGGAAACAGATGAGAAGAGCTTTCTTTACGTGATTTATGTTATTTCCAGTCTCATGATGTTGAACTAGCATGCAATTCCTATGGTACTTTTTTAGAAATTCCAACCGGAATAGGCTTGTGATGGAGGTCAACTTGGAAAACTTCACAAAATTCCTGAACCAAAGACTTGCAAGTCATATCAATGAGTTGATAGTCCTTAACATGTTCTCTATTTTCAGTTTCACATCCACTAGACGACACATCATCCCAAAGCAATCCCTTTATGCTTCCAACCAGACGATCTTGAATCCCACATGGAACAATTTGATAAAAGGTCTTAGATCTGTGTTGACGTTCAATGCTAAGCCATGATACGTGATCCATTGTGATACTTTTATTCCAACAGCTGCCACTTTTCTGTCTCCTGAAGTATTCCAAATGTTAGATTTAAGCATATAAGTAGTCTTTGGAAAAAATAATCATAAAATGACACTATTAAGGAAATAATAAGAAATGGAAAAAAAGAAAGAGCACAACGAACATAGTACCATCAGAGCAATTGAAACTAGTACATCAAAGTATTTCCAGGACAACATGTAAACCACTTAAATAGCAATGGAGGAAGCAAAAAGGAAAAAGTAATACAAAACCAGTATTGAAGAACCATGCATATTTTACACAAAATACTCGTTTTCAATGTAAACTAGTAACTTAAAAGAGCAGAGATAAGCACCACTAGAAAGAGGGGAGGAACCACTAGAAATGTCTATCATTTATCCCATAAAAAGAAAAAAATTATAACACACATTTTCTTTCCAGAATGTTTTTGCCGGTCAACTTGTAAGCAGTCTTCTAGATGTTTGGTCAGCCATCACTCTATAAAGGAACTTATTTATAAGCATATACTTGTATATCCTTCCATTTTTTTTTGGGGGGGGGGCGGGGGGGAGGGGGGCAGTCATTAAATCCAATAAGGCAACTGGGCACCTAAAAACCTAGAAATTGCAAACTTCCAAATCTAACTAATTCTGCAGAATCCAGCACAGGGTCCCTAGATCCTTTTTGATTATGTCTAAAGTAGCGTGTTCTACTATCACATCAATAGGAGAAAAAGCAGCACAAATCCAATTAGGCATCCAAATTCCTGGCTGGTTGTCCTGAAAACCTTAAGCCCTGCATAATAGCCCCACGATGTTCTCTTCAGATGATAAAAATAAGATATTAATAAATCAACTATAAAAATTCACATACAAAAGCTAGCACATTAGTCAGGCTTCTAATTTTCAATATTTATCTGCCCTCAAGGTAGTTAAAAATCAAGTTTGGAAAGCCCAATCCTTTACATGAGAGTAATCTCCTGGTGCCACGAAAACATTAGCCATGAACAATGAACTTACCAACCCAAACACCAGTTAAACCGTCAATACGTGAAGCTTTAATGGAAAATGTCGAGAAAAGAGCACGAATTATCACTTCTTCAAGAGCCCTGAGGTACCAATGAAGATCCATTGTGTGATACCGGAGATTGATTATAGGGTACATAACTAGCTACAAGACAAGATGCAAATGATAAGTCAACAAATAATACACTGAAACTGGAAAAAAATACAAAAGCAGAAAAATATGAATGACTTATGGTGGTGATGCTCACTTAAGCCAATACGGGTGCCAAAAAAGACAAAATTCATATGTGGGGATGAACCTTTAGCAGATTATACAGATCTTATATTTCACAATTCAACAATAAGCTTTGAATTTTTTTAAATAAATAATAAGCTTTGGATATTGACACCAAACATTCACCCACATAAAAAGCTCAATACTGAAGTTTTCATGTTTTAAAATCAAGAAATGAATTATAACCGAGTTCAAAGTGTAGAAGAGAGAAAATATAAAGGCACAAGCACTTTCACATGAAACATAAATACTTGGTCACTTGTGTAATTATCAGCTTGGTCACTTGGGTTATATTGAAATAATTCTCAACTAAAGCAAGAAATACCTGCCCAGGTCCATGATATGTAACTTCACCCCCCCTTTCTGTACGGTATACGTGAAGAGGAGCATTCTTCATATCAAAGTTAAGATACGCTTCCGAACTACCAGTACCCAATGTAAAGACAGGTTGGTGTTGCAAAATAATTAACGTGTCTGAAAAGTCTTCATCACGTTCAAGTAACAGTTTCCTCTGCTTCACAATGTCCTCCTGCCAAGACCAGGCATTAGCATATGGTACCAGTTTGGTGTGCATATCCAAAAAGTCACACCTATGATACAGTCAAATAAAATTGAGGAATGAAAAAGCTTGAAAATCAAAAAAGAACCTGAATATGAGGTTTAAAACTAAAATGTTACCTCCTTTTAGATTTATGGGCTATTGGAGTTGCTAAATTGACAACTAAAGAACCCTTGGTTTGCTTCAATCCTGTTGAAGTTTTAGGTGGCTGTACAGGGACCAAACTCAATATTGCATTTGCCAGCAGAGTCATATTATTTCCGTTTCTGTAGCAAGAGAAAATCAAGATGTTTTTCTCAAAGCTCCACAGAAGAGAGTATCAATTAGTACAGTTCTGCCAAAATATGACCAGCTTGCTCAAGGATACAAAAAACCATAGTAACTCATGAGACTTCATTCCAGTAAACCACAAAGTTCTCAGAAACAAAAGATTCACCAATCTACGAAGATATACAGAAATCCAAAGGATCAAGACCTGTTAATGAAATGAAAAGCGCATGCCTCGCCACACAACAAAAAGGGACAAAATCATGATAAAGTAACCTTATAATTTCGAATATACTCAACCACAGAACACCATTATCAACAAAGTAAACATTCAAGAACACAAGCAATAGAAGTAAGAATAAAGAAGGAATTAAAGCTTCAACTTTTGAAATAGAAATGGAAAAGGCACACACATGCTCAGCTCTGAAAAGAAGCAGCAGAATGAGCTTTTGGTAGCAGTAGTTCGCTATTCTTACTATTTGAGAACAATCAGGATATGATTCGATGCACACAGAGAAAATAGTAATGCAAAATAATCTTATGTAAACTGTGTTTGGGCATTTAAAATAGAACTACCTACTCCCATCCCTAAACTGAATCCCATAGTTTCTATATAATTCAATTGAAATTGCTTTACTTCAGGATATAGTGTAAAGTAGCAAAAGCACTCTGAAAATCAGCATACGGCAATTCAGCAAATCTTCCTTAGAGCAACTATACTGCACCATTAGTTCCTTTTTGAAAACCTTTAAGAGGCATGTTTTTGCAACAACTGTTTCAGATTTCTCAAGAACATGGGCTAGCTCTCTTATCAGGCATTAAGTCCTAGGTTTGAACCACCCTTCTCTTATGTGTGTATATACATATAGCCTTCCACATTATTAACTGGACACAACGAATTTTACCCTGAGAAGAAAAACGAATTAGTTAAATGATTAAGAAACTGTAAAATGAGCATACCTCTATATTTTGGTGCAGTGATGCAATAATCTGAAAAGGAAAATAAATAGTAACAGAAAGAATGTTCAGAAGATCAAAAAATTTACAAAATAAAACAAAATCAAAGACATAAAGTTCCACAAACATAAACTGATCCCACTAAATAATCAAAAAGCTTCATCCTTCTCCCACCATCTAACTAAATTTGAAAGAAGTATAGCAAAACAAAAATCGAAAAACCAAAGATAAAGAGAAAGAGAGAGAGAGCACCTGAATGAATAGTCTATGGAGGCGTTCTCACTCTGCGTTTGTGAAATTCGGAAAGGCTTTGCAGAATTCCTACAAAATTTCCAGTTGAAGTTATAAATTAATCACCAAATCGGAGAGCCGGAACAATTATACAGCTTCCGAACATCAAATTTTCAATAATTTGTGAAATTGAAAACAACCTCTTTGGAACAAGAGGTCAACAGAGAACGTATACTGAATTGCAGGACACCACTATAGTACTGCTGAAATGAGTATTGTAGAAAGACCGAAGATTGAAGTGCGGCTTGAACACTTTGAAGGACTCATTATGGCAACGAGTTCTTAGGTTTAAGTAAAATATAACGCATTACCATAATGCGTTCTTAGGTTTTGAATAAAATCTGAGGCACATCAAACTTGCGTTTTACGCAGTGTTGTTAAAGGCCCAAGGCGCAAGAAGGCGCAAGAAGGCGCAAAGGGCGTCTAGAGCCTTGAGGCACAAGGCGCAAAAAGGCGCGTCTAGAGCCTTGAGGCACAAGGCGCAAAAAGGCGCGTCTAGAGCCTTGAGGCACAAGGCGCAAAAAGGCGCGTCTAGAGCCTTGAGGCACAAGGCGCAAAAAGGCGCGTGCCTTTTTTACAAAAGGCGCCATTTAATATAAAAAGTTTATAAATATTATATATATTCTTGGCCTGTGAATTTTAAAAAATGTAATAATAGATAATCATAAATAGCATAGTTAAATGCCTAATCTGCATAATCATCTGAATCCCCAAGAGAAATGTCTTCAACTTGATCCTCCTTTTCTAAAAGAGTGTCTTCTTCTTCTTCCTCATCTTCATCATACTCATCAAAACTGGCAACACTTGGGAGACGATGACCTTAAAGTAGAATGCGAAGGTTGAAAACGAGAAGCACTAGTTTCTTTTGACCTAGATGAGTAGTAAGGTTCTTTTACTTCAACTTCCCTAGAAACCTCAAACCAAGTCAAATCTAAATCTTCAAACACCCGATCATCATTTTCAGTTTCCTTTTTTCTGGTCAAATGGGTGTCTTTTCAGTTTCTTTTTTTTTTCCTTTAAAAAAAAATTCCTAGCGGTCAATACACAAAGGCGTGCCTTGTTTGTGCCTTGAGTCTTGCGCCTTTTTTCCTAGGCGAGCGCCCTCTCCAATTTGAGGCACGCCTGAGAATTTAAGGTGCCATGACCTGTGCCTGAGCGCCTTGAGCCTTAGGCGCAGCTAAGGCGCGCACCTTAACAACACTGGTTTTACGTTGTTAAACTAGAAAACAACACATATCCACAATGCGTTAATTTGGAAGAATATTATTTTAATTCTAAAATTTACTAAAATAAATAAATTTATATCATACTAAATAATAAAACTAATAGGATCATTAACAAATGTCTCCGTAAATTTCTCTGATTTGTTCAGCCAAAAGCAAAGACACGATAACTATCACAATCCCCAGTTTCTAAAAGAAGAAAACCATCGACATGAAACCTAAGAATCAGCGTTAAGACACCTGAATTCAATTGAGTAAGCAAGCAGAAAATCCCCTGAATTCAGATCGATAAACCAAGCATCACCGTAAATGATAAACCAAACATACCATACCGATCTAAAAATGCTCAAGCGAAATCGAAACCAAACAATTCCACATAAATCAAACCCCTCTTTCCAACACATGATCTGCAACCACAACCTTCAAAGCCCAAAACAAATACTCGACAAAAACCAACAATGAAGCATCTAGGCATCAATCAGTTGAAATATCGAAACAAATCAGAATTTAACCGAAAATAAAAAGGAAAATGAAATAAAAAACAGATCTTTACCTCGTTTTTGTTAACAGAAGCCCTTCATAGACGTTCTGACCACTGCAACGTCGTCGTCCGGGTGAGAGATCACTGTTTCAGAGACGAATTACTATTATTGAAACAAAAGTATCTACGGGCATAGAGGGTTTCTCAAGGATTATTGTTGATGTTCGAAGAACGAGAAGAAGAATCAATTTAATTAAATTTTATTTTGTAAATTTATATATAAACTTTCGGATTAGTTGCCCTATTTTGATTTCTGAGGTTTTGCGAGAAAAAGAAAGAAAAGTTTAGAGAGAGGGGGGAAGAGAGAAAGGTCGGCGACCTCAGTGCTTCGCAGATTGAGGTCTGCTAGGGATGATGATGCTTTGCTGGTGCGCGAGTCAGGACAAAAGCCATGCAATACTACGTCGCTTAAGAGTACCCTCCAGGACTCCCCATGCGGTCTCAGTGGTAGCCCTTCAAGGGAATAGTTTTCTTTCTCCTCATATATATATATATATACATATATACATATATATATATATACATATATATATACATATATATATATACATATATATATATATATATGTATATATATACATATATACATATATATATATATGTATATGTATATATATTTTTTTTTTTTTGTCACATACCTCAAAACCAACCTTCACTAGCCTAGAAGTCTTGATTTAGGATAGGGATGAAAGTGTTGCCGGTTAAATCGAAATCCATTTCAACCGGGGAAGAGAATCCCCAAATTAACCAGGGCCTAGGGCTGAGGGCAAGGGAAAATCCTCTCCCGCCACCGGGGATAATGCTGTCCCGCCACCGGGGAAAATCCTCTCCATTTATCTCCCCGAAAACAATCTCAAACAGAAGAAAAATAAATAATAAAACGATAAAACGAGGTAGAAGAGTAAAGGAGAAGACCAACCTTATGTGCAAGATCTTCAGCTTGCTTGCTTGTTACTGCTTTGCTGGTTCCTGCTTCAGTTGCAGCCTTCCTCCCTGCAACTGGTTCTTGCCGCTCCGTGCTCTGGTGGGAGGAAGAAGATAGCGATCGAGAAGAATGAAAAGAAGGGATCGGTATTGAGAATAATATAACGCATTTTCAAATTCTCCTTGTCAATTTGGAGCATTAAGCAAACCAGGTGGCGAAGAGGATTTATACTTGATGTCAAGAAGCAGAGCCTATGGGATATTTGTGAGCCCTATTTAAGGACTCGGGGCTAGAAATTAGCTCTTAAGTGCTTCACAGCTGCAGAGCTTGACCAGATCCTGATCCGAATTAGTCTCAAATGGAAGGATACCAGACGAAAAATCGAAAAAAAAAAAAAGAAGTAGAGCGATCGTACAGGCATCAATTTCATCGTACATCGTATCATCATCCTCGCCATGGAGTGCCCTTTTCTTTGTTGGACTATTTTCTTTCTTCTTATACTTCCCAGCTCTTTTCCCCATCTTTATTCTTCTAACTAGAACTCTCTGCATCACAAAATCAAAATAGAGTAGAGGATTGAGCAAAGGTCTTTCCTTTCTTGCAATCAAGCACACCCATGAACAATATGATACACATTGTAGTTTAATACTAGCAGTATTCTTTCAATTCACCAAAAACTCTTGTAACTTTCAAGCCCTCCTATCATTTGCTTCAGCATTTTAAAGTACTAAAAGATTATCATTAACATTGCAATTGACACCCAAAAAACCATTTGGGAACAAGAAAAACTTTTCGAGAAAGCTATATATATATGGCCAAAGTTTTGCGAATTTTTAAAACATAATAAGAGAAAGAAATATAGAGTTGAAGATTTCTGCAAAGGGTCCTATCCAGGCTATCTTCAGTGGTATCAAGCAATGGGAAGGAAGAAATTCTTGTTTGTAGCCAACGATTTTTTTTTTTTTTTTTTTTTTGCTGAATATTGTGGCCGACGAGTCTAGTTTTGCTTTCAAGGGTAAATTCTAGATAGACTCCTGAAGTATTTTATTTGTGTCATTATATATGTTGCTTGTCATACAACATCTTGGTCAGCCAAAAAAACAAATTTAGATTTCATCTTTTGTATCTTTTGTACATACATTATGAATTTTTAGTTGAAAAAATAAATGAATATTACAAAAATGAAAATTAAACTTGAAAGTTTTTAATTTGATAAGAAATACAAAGGTATGTGATGAATGTAAAATTAAAGACTTCTTGAATTAAAGCAAAAAATTTACTCCATAAATGTTATTTTCGGTCCCATATATGACATCTCAAGTTCAAAAGTATCGCTTTTATGAAGTTTTTGAGGAATTTGTGTAGTTCAAACTAGAGTGTTAGTAATTCATAATGTATGATAATTGACATAAACATTAACATCAATGTTCGTCTCGCAAAAGAGAAAATGACAGTAATTATTATCATCATCTAATTCTCTTGTACTCAGCTTTAGAAAAAGAAAAATAAAAAGGAAAAGAAAAAATGGAGTAGAAAATAAATTTGAAAAGGAAAAACAATGAGAGAGAGATCTATTATGATGGTATATCTTTTTCTTTTGCTTTTAGAGTGTGAAATGACCAAAAATGATGGAGCAAGGAGGAGAAGAGGACTAACTCGGTTATAGTGTAGACAAAAAAAATTTAGATATGTACTAAATGAATTCTCATCGTTAGATTTTTTATCTGAATTCACACACTATGAATAATTATTCAAACTTAAATAATTATTCATTCTATAATTGAGTAATTATTCATCACAAAATAATTATTCACTACAAATAGAAAATTATTTTACTTGCAGTGAATAATTATTCACTACAAAATAATTATATAACTATAGAGTAAATAATTATTAAAACTTAAATAATTATTCACAACGTGTGAATTTTTTACCGTTAAATCAAAATTTAAAAATTGAGATTAATTCAATACATGTTCAAACCATAGTAGGGTCAAAAGAGGACATCGTGACCCATTATAAATTATTTGATTTGGTCCCACAGCTTGACATGTGTCATTCTTTGGGAATTAATGCACAACAAAATCTAGAATAACACGCAAAAGACCTTTTCTATTCTGAAGATGTGTTAATGACACCATTAGTTATTGCTATATCGCCAAAGAATTGGTGTTATTCTTAATCTATTATTCTCACTAATAACTAATTAACAAATGACACTTTCTCCAAGGACATCATATCTTTGTAATGTTGCCCTCATAAGACATTATGCTTATTAGATGAACAAAATTCCAAAATAATACTATTTTAGTATTGCATCTAGAAAATAAGGTGAAATTGGATAAAAAACCTGTAAAAGGTTTAGGGACCTTAAAAACTAAAAAAAAAACTTATGTGGCTAAATGATGACGGGAGCCTAATTTTAGTGACCAAATTGGCCATTTTCCCAAGAAATATATAGCATTACAAAAATAATCATTAATACCCTAATTAAAAAAGAAGAGAAAGAAAAAAAAAAGATAGTCTAATTGACTTCAATCAATGGGTATCTGTATATGCAATATTATATGCCCAGCAGCTCGTTCCTCCAACTCTATATCATTAGACCACTCTTAGCTTTTTGTTTTCCTCTCTTCCTCCCCCACTCCCTCAGTTGCTTCTTTCCAATCCTCCCTATTTTTCCTGATCAACTATCTCCTCTACCTATTCCTCTATTGTGAAGATGAGAATTTATTGAGAAATTGCCATTGGTCCAACAAAGAAATGTTGGGCAACAGCAGTTGATCAGTAGAGAAGATAGTGACATAATGGGTATTTTAAAAGTATATTTATGAAGATTTGAGAATCCATATCTCTCTCTCCAAAACTCAAGAGAAAGTTTTCAGGGGGTTTGGAGAGATTAGCGTTGTCCTAATTATTTTCTCTTTTTTCTGCCAAACTATCCAAACGGCAAAAATTAGATGACTTTCTACGCAATTTCCTTCTTTTCCCTCCACTTCTTTCCTGCCAAACTAGCCCTTAATCTATTGTAGCGATCCCTCATTTGAATCTTAAGCACCACCACCACCACCAGAGCCATTTCCTCTTTCCTTGTTTCTCATCTTTCTCTTTACTAGATTTCTTGGCTTTCTACCCCAATCCCGACCTAAGTCGCCACCAGTTCAATCTTCTCGGTTTACTTATTTAGCTATTTTCTCTATTAGTGCCACTACTTGTTGGTGAGCCCCTTCTCTCTTCTCTCCCTTTCTTCCCTTCTCTCCTCTATGCTTATGAAGAATGAGGTTCTATGTTGTTTTTGAGTAATTGGAAAATTTAGTCTCATATCTATTTATTTTGTCTAAACTTAGTCCTATATCTATTCTTTCTATCTTTTTAGTCCCATGTTTGAAAAACTTAAAAAGTTTTCTATCTCAACCATCTTACATATGGCCGAGTATGGCGAAACAATGTAGTGTGATCCCACAAGCCAAAATAACCAAGAGCAAAATTGTAAGGGGCTTTCCCTCAAAGCTTATTTTTCTTTTGTTCCGAAGAAAATATTTTACTAGAGAAATTTTCTTTGGTAAATGCTCTCAACTTCACAATATTCGGATGCTTCACCCTTCAATTTTTTTTGGTTTGAAAGGGATCTATTCATTAATCAGCTATACAACGTCAGCGAAAATTACAGTTGATCATCAGGTTGAGCAAAAATGCCGCCTATTGCAGCCCTATACCTAAAAGGTGTAGTAATCACAGAGCTATCTAACTTATATACATTTTAAATTAGGTCATTAACCCTATGTAAAATATCAGCGACTAAGACAGAAGGAGTGGTCCTATCCCATTTAGAATTGTGAATTTGTTGGTTTCTCCACTTCCAAATTCTATTAACAGTTTCACGGATGTAAGTCTCCAAATGATGTCTCTAGCAAAGAAGCTAAAGTTTCTTTTGAGGTTTAGGGCTGTCCAAGCACAGGGGTTGGTCCCAACTTTAATTAATTTTGCTTACCTTGGGGCATTAACTAGTTCCAAACTTCCTTATACCAAGGGCAGTCTCGCATTGCATGTAGAACAGTTTTAGGTTCATGTTCACAGATGCTAAAAATCGGGTTGTTGGCTATATTTCTAGCATATAGCAGTTCTACTACAGGTTAGCTTCCCATTTTTTAAAAACCAAAGAGTGAGGTTAAGTCTTAGTGGGCCATTGAGTTGCTAAATACAATTCTAGTTTGTACCCTCAACATTAGGCACCTATTTTGCTTGACTATGTTCATAGATATTGCCAACAGCTGGCTTGCTTTGCCCATCCATAATTGAAGCAGGTTGTTGGCCACCCATTAGGACCTTAAGTGTAGCTGCATCTTCTAAAATGCCTTTCCAAACATGGGAAGTGGACCCATTCAATTTTTTATCCTATAGTGGTGATCCGTATTTGGACCATAGAATTCTAGACCAAAGGCGATTTGAGTCAGTAATCATCCTCCATGATAATTTAGCCAACAGGGCTTTATTCGACTGTCTGAGATCTTTCAGTCCTAGGCCTCCCTTGGTTCTCCTTATACATGTGGCATCCCATGCTATTGTATGGATCTTTCTTTGGCCTTGCTCTTCTCCCCAAAAGAATTTATGGTTTAAACTCTCTAGCTTTTCCAAGATTGACACCGGTAGTCTAACTGTTTGCATAGCAAAATAAGCTACGACTGAGGTTACTGATTGTATAAGAATACACTTTGTGGTTTTCGATAGGATCTTCGTCTTCCAACCTCCTAGCTTCCATTGTACCTTTGCTACAATGAACTCATAGTGTTTGCTGGACATTCAACTATGGAGGATAGACATGCCCAGATAAACACCAAGATCAGTCGTCAGAGGGACTACAAACTTCTTACTGAGATTTTTGGCAATGGATGATAGGGTACTTTTGCTAACAAAAAGTTTGGATTTGGCAACATTGATTTTCTGAATGCTTATGCCATAGAATTCACACATGATTCGCACTATAACCTCAGCTTGGTTCAAAGATGCTTCACCAAGCATGATCAAATCATCCGCAAAAAAACACATGTGATACTTTAGCTCCCCCTTTGGATGCCCTTATCGATTTCCAATTTCCCTTATTCACCGCTTTGTTAATTCTCTGTCCTAATATGGTAATACCTTTATGCAGAGTATGAAGAGCTAAGTGGTAAGGAGACAGGGGGATCTCCTTGCTACATCCCCTTATATGGATTGAATGCTGGCAATTCCTCTATCTTCCAAAGTACAAACAGCTTGACAGAGCTGAGATAAAACATGATCAATTTCACCAACTTATCACCAAACTCCACTGTTTTAAGGGCAATCTCTGGAAAGGTCCAGTTTATCCTATCATAAGCCTTATCTAGATCCACATTAATGACTAAGATGCCCTTCTTTCCTACTTTTCTCTACATACTGTGAATCACTTCTTGGACTATAATCATATTGTCAATGACTTGTCTACCCGAAATAAAGTTGTTTTGGGCTTGGCCTACAAGTGCTCCATCAGTGGCTTCAATCAATTTGCAATTTCCCTGAATACTTATACAACCTCCTTATACTTTTGTTCTCCATCTTCCTTCTAGCCTCCTCACTGCCATGAGCACCCCATTACCAAGCATAACATTGAAAACTATCTCAAATCCACTCTTCCATAGTATGAAAGCCAAGACCATCAATAGCTCATCAAGTTTGAAATTAAAACTCTTATCTATGGCCACATGATCACCCTCACTTCCATTGACACTACTTCCACCATAAACTACTCCCTTTTCTAACTCTATTTTTGAATCATTACTTGGGAATCTTGTCATACAAGGAAAAAAACGTAAGCCCTTCTTCTCATTTCCACCAAATTTTACCACTTAAGTATTATTCATAAAATCAAAACTAACCATAATCTAGGCTAATCACCATGACAAGTGCAAGAACAACCTAGAAGATTCAAATTGAAGTGTGCAAAACCTTCGATTTCTCTTTCAAACTTTGAATTTCGTTCTCAAAGCTTTGCAATATTTGTAGTATTGTAGGGATTACATCAACAAATGTCGTATACATAGATTGGTTGTGCTATTGAAAGAAAACACTACCTTTATCTTCTTCATACATTTTTACTATAGAAAATTTTTGATAAAATATTTTCCTTGTAAAAAATAGAAAGAAAACTTAGAAAGAAAATTCTATCAATTAATTTTGATTGCCAAGAAATTGTCTTGTTGGATTAGCATTAGTCAAAGAGGTTCATATGCTTATTGGCTTACCACCATAGCATAGCGGAGTAGTTGTTTCATTGGGTATGTTTATAAGTTATGATTTTTTGGAATGGTTCATACTATCGCTGTTGAGCAAGAAGAATTCTAGGTAAAAATTTTTAGTTGACAATTATGTTAGATGTGGGTTTGCTGGGATTTCAAAGGGAAAGCACCTAATGAGAAAATTTTACCCTTGGTTATATTGGGTTTGCACATGCATTGTTTGGCTGGACTCCGCCATGTGCGAGGCAGTAAGGACAAAAATATTTTAAGTATTTTAGATGTAGGACTAAAAAGTTGAAAGAATAAATATGAAATCAAGTTCGGACGAAAATAAATATATGTGGGATTAAATTTTCAGTTCCTTTTTTTTGTTGATTCTGACTTGTTGTGGTTGTTAGTGTGGTTAGAGAAATTGGCAAAATTAGTTTATAAATTATTTTATTTTTTTTATCTTTAATATTTAATTTTGTCTTTTTAGTTCTTGAATTGTTTTATTTGTCTTATAATTATCTTAAATCTTTAATTTATTTTTTTGTCCCAAAACTATTTTTCTCTAAACTTGATTATCCCAACAACTCAATCAATATGCATAACTTGTCTATGCTTTTTATTTCTGTTGCACATGAAGTAATTAGTAAAGACAAATAAGTCATTTTGAATAATATTTTCTTCAAAATCATAGCATGCCATTTTCACATGTTGACTTTATAGAAAAATCTGATGACTTTATAATTTTTTGATATATGCAATAATAATATTTATGAATTTAGGTGAAAATTTAATCAAAAGTGACTTAATGGCCCTTACTAATTAAATAGCAAATGTGTGGTGCACATAAAGAAAGTGGCTAGAATTAGGTGATTGAGGCTATTAAGTTTTAAAAAATAATTGAGAGACCGAGAAACATTAAATTAAAAATTAAAAGCTATTATAAAATTTGGAGACTAAAAAATATAAAATTAAAAATTAATAAAAATCATAAAATAAATAAAATAGTTTAAAAATTAAACTTAACAATTTCTCGTACAACTAATGTTGCGATTCTAACGCAACAAATTCTTCAAAACTCAAAAGTGTTTTCTTTTCTTTTTAAAATCCAAAACCTTAAAGCCAGACCATAGTTAATGCTAACCTACTATCATAGTTAGGCTTGGTGTTGTGCCATCTTATCTTCCTTGGCACTACCCGTTCTTTCTTGTCCTATCATCCTTTCTAATCTCGACTTGCCATTCACTTTTTCGCATTGCATGACTAGTGCGCTATGATTCCTTCTCGACTTCATCCCATGAGACTTCCTCCTTTGTAATATCACTCTCTCCAATCTCCATAATTCTTCTTCATCTTGATGCCCCTCTAGAATTTATTCATACACTTTTTTCCCCAAATCATTGAAGATTGAGAGTTTTCTTTATCTTATATTTGCATACAATCTGATAATTTAATTTATTTAAATATATCATATAATAATCAAAGTCTTTTGAACTCATACACACATTTTCTATCCTTTTTTTTATATATAAAATAACATAAATCAAAACGTGTTGAATCTAGTTACTAGTTAGGGTACGAGGGTTCACCTAAGAGACCACCAATACCCAAAAATGCCAAAAATGCCACTGGACTCAAGGGTTTAAAACAACCTGAACTTATGCAGGGTTTAAAACACAATCTGAGCTATGCTCAGAACCATTTTGTTGTAATTTACAAGTGTTTTTCGGCTTTCCCTCTTTTGTCCTTCTTTTTTTCCTATGGATTTTTATGTGTTTTATGCTCCTCTTTCTTCTTATTTAGGTACATGCTTATTTCTATGCTTCCTAATGGCTTGGCCAAACATAAGTTGAACAAGGGTTGTTTTTACTTACTGCTACTTAAGTCCACGATTTCCTTTTTCTCTGAATTTTCTAGTCAAGAGCTTGTCATGTCCAGCATTTGCTGGAAAGAAATAGGATTGCCATCAGAGAAATAGTTAAGTTAGTTATTACACAGGCTTTAGTAGAACGACAGCATTTTGGTAGCAAACGGGAGCGTTTCAGCTCAAGCTCTCTAGCTTATGCGTTCTTGGTGCACAATCTTCATCTTGCCATATGGACGGCTGGGATTTGAATCACATGATGACCGTTGTAACAAGAATAGTCACCACCTTCTTCCTCTGCTCGCATAGTGCTGGGCGTGGATGTTAGATGATTTCACCCACAGGAAGCATGAATGGAGTGGATTGGGTTTTAGCCTCTAACCCTAGTTAGTTTTCCATGTTACTGAATAGTAATAAGTTCAAGAATTTTGATGGTTTCTGAAGAAATCTGAAACCTTGAAGAAAATAAAGGAAGAAGGAAGTAATCAATAGGTAAAAGTAAAAGTATCCAATAAAGGTAGGACCATGAGCCCGAGACTCTCTTCCCTAGTAAAAATGCAAAAAGATACTCTATATGAATACTCACATAGCAAGACAATTTTAAAAATATTATATTTCTTTTCCTTTTAACAGAGGAACATTTGATGCACTAAGACTGCACAATTAGCTAAGCAAGTCCACCAGTGTCATACCTATATGTGGTATTTATTAATATTTAAAGAACCACGATGATGGACACTTTTCATACACAAAATTGTAATAAATTTATTAACTAAACAGGAAGAAACACACAAATGTGAACAGGAAGTGATATGTAGTGCTTGGAATTATTTCTCACACTTAAAGAACTTGTGATTTCAAAAAGAACATAATGCTTAGCATTTAAACTGCACCCTAAGTTTACTATGATGCCGAGGTCAACTTCCCATTGGCATCCCTGTTTATAGTTTGTTCCTAATACCATTAATTTTTATTCCTAATACATATGAGTGACAAATTTGCTCTCCTTTAATTATTACTAATGGCGGCGGCGGCGTTATCATTATTATTATTATTATTATTAATGTGAATAATTGTTATTAAATTATTTTTAGTTTTCCATTCCATATTTGTATTTACACAACAATCAATTATTTTCCCGGGGCCTTTTTGTTGTAGAAAAGATATGTGGTGTTATAATTTTTTGGGCGTTGTTATGGGGTTGAATTTGGAATGGCCTTTGAGCCTAGAAAAGTCTATTTTTTATGGGAGACTCTGTCAAATTTTACTATTTATTTCTTAATTGAGAACTTTAGGATAATATTGTAGAAAACTTTAAAATTTTATTAAGGCAATGCTGCTTAATGTAGATGGATGGTTGTAGTTGGATGTATAGGAAACACGTGCAAGGGATCAAAGGGATTACATTAGAATATGAGCAAGGGGTAAAGGGTTTTATTGCATATTGTTTGTCGAAAGGTTGGACGTCATGGCTAAGATGTCCACATGCAAAATGTAAGAATAGAGCTCACCTATCTCCGGATGAGGTGGAGATGCACTTGCATAGGTTCGGTTTTGTCTTTGATTATTATTGCTGGACAAGTCATGGCAAGGATCTTAAGCCGGTGCAGCCTACGTCCACAGTAGCTGGTACCTTTGTTCGGCCAGCCGCAGTTAATCAATTACAGTAGATGGTAATTGATGCAGTTGATAGAGACTTTCTAACAGACCCTCCATCATCTATTGATTTAGAGGAACAACCTAATGCAGAAGCTAAGAGATTTTATGATATGTTGAAAATGGCTGACTCTCCCATATGGGAGGGATGCACAACGCACTCGTTGTTATCGGTTGTTTCTCGATTGTTAAACATTAATCAGAAAATAATATTTCAGAGCGGTGTTTTAATCAGATGATGCAATTGATGAAAGAGGTCTTGCCAAGCAATAATAAGCTTCCAGATGACTTATATCAGACAAAGAATATGGTCTCTGGACTTGATTTACCTGTCAGAAGATAGATGTTTGTCCAAATATACAAACATTGGTCGAAATGATGAAGGTGTTAGTGAGCCAAGTTTGCATGGCCCTAGTTTGGCAATATGCAATATTTCAGGAAGGGCGATCGGGAAAACTCAAACCAGATATCTAACATCAGAGGAACTTAAGACAGTTATGATTTATATCTTTCTCAATTGTGAGGAGCTGCAACCGTTTATTAGGTTAGTTATAACAATATTAATATTACATAAGTCACGTATTAAGTCAATGCTTATAGACTAATTCAAGCTGGAATGATTACTATACAGCAAACTCAAAGGCGAATTACAAGATGTTGCACCACATATATCGGATAAGGAAGTTGACAGAAGATTAAAGGATGAGTTTGCGGCATGGTTTAGAACTTATCTAATTATTCCCCTCTTATATTATTTTTGAGTATTTTTTAATTACCTTTCGTATTATCTGGCTAACATGTAGTTTTGTTATAGGTTAACTATCCTGATAATCATGTGAGTGACAAAAATCTTAAAAGTTTGGCTTGGGGTCTTTCAAGGTAGGTGAAGTCTTTCCATGGGTACTTGATAAATGATTTTAGATTTCACACGTACGATTACGAAATGGGAAAGAAAACCGTTAATAGTGGAGTTTGCGTCAAAGGCGGAGAAGAAAATACGGGAGACTATTATGGAGTCTTGAAAGAGATTATTGAGGTGCAATTCTTTGGGTCTCCTTGTCAGAAGGTTATCTTGTTCAAGTGTGATTGGTTTGATCCAACTGTTAATAAGGGAGTAAAGGTGCATCCACAGTTTATAATCGTAGATATTAATTGCAGGAGGAAGTACCCAAAATACCACACATTTGTGTTAGCTCAGCAAGCCAGTCATATATATTATGCATTCTATCCAGGCTATAAAAAGAACAATTTTGATTAGATAACCGTTTGCAAATTGAAGGCTCACCACGTAATTGACGCACCTACAGTGGATTGACCATATCAAGAGAAGACTGACAATTCTAGGACTGTTAATGTTTCTATTGAAGATGAGATGATTGGTGGACTTGCAAATGAAGCGGACGAAGGCGAAATAGTAGCTATTGAAGAAACAAGAACACAACCAAATGTGAATGTGGTTCTAGAAGAAGTTAATTCGGATACGAATTCTCCTACAGATGATAATATGGATGATGATTTATTAGATAATGAAGAAAATGAATATGATTAGTTTCTTTCAAATGCGAGCTAATATTTTACAATTTGATGAATAATTTATTTCATATTTAGTGATGTAGACTTTAACTTTTTATTGTTATATGTGTAAATCATATTATGTCTACCGGCAGAGGACTACCAGAGCAGTCTGAGACTAGGGATGATGGTACTCCATCTCCAATTTCGGGTTCGCAGTTACGCAGGTTGCTGCCAATGCACTCACCAGACTCATCAAGACAACAACGAACGCCTACATCAATACCTTCCACAGCTGCATCTGCGCCCATAGTAGACATTTCAGACACACGAATTTTGATTGCACCTGATGGTGATAGGTAAGTACTATTTATTTTAAATATTACTTGATTTGGATAACATTCAAGCTATCTCTAACTTGCGTATTTTTACATCGTTAAAAGTTTTTTTTATCATCATTCCAATTTAATTTAAGAAGCTTCTTTGTCAAATTTTGTAATGGTTAATTGAATATTCGTTATGTTGAAATAGTTTCTCCCCATCGATGGATGATGTTAGAGAGATATCACTAATATTTCAATGACATTACATTGACCTTACGCCAGATTTGCAGATATTCCTGTGGATATGAGGAACATGTGGTTCGACTTATGGACTGTAAGTATAAAAATATATAAAGTTTATTCTTTTTATATTATTGAGATAGGTGTTAATATAATTGTAATAGTACTATGTAACAGACGTATTTTCATTTAATGATTTTGCAGAGTCTTTTTAGGTGGCTCCCAGAGCATAGCGATCAGATACGGGAAATTTGGAATAAGAAATGTCTTGAGCGACTTTCTGACCAGTTATGCAAGGCTCACGCTAAGCAAAAGTGTCCAAAATTAGATTTTGCTTGAATTTTGGGACCATATGCTACATGAGTGGAGAACTGAGGGGTTTCAACACTTTTGACCTGGTTCAACTTATTTGGACAAGATAAAAGAATTTTACCACCAAAAGCAAAAACAATTTTTGAAAATTTTTAGGCACCTAAAACTAAATGTCCTCATCCCACAGTCAAGTTATATCATTTATTTTTCAACAAAACGTTTCCTTGGATCTTATCATGATATCTAGACAAAGCCACAAACCCTTATGCATGATCTGCTTTAATAAGGACCTTTAAGGTAAAATAGTGGTCTCAATTTAAAATTGACAACAATGCCAATTCTGCAAAGCAATCAAATTTTTTAATGAAGAAATCCAAGTATATGGCCTATTAGCTTCACCAAGTTTAGAGCAAGATTTCAAGAAGGCATTAGCCAAAATTATGACAACAGTATCTTCAGAAGAAGACACCAACAAAAATGATCCTGCCAGAGATATTGATAAAGAGGTGGCTTCACACTTGCACAATATTGATGATTTTGAAGGACCATTTTTGCAAGGATTTTTCTGACAAGATACCAATAATTCAGAAACTTCTAGTCCTATCAATTTAAAGTTACTTTAAGTATTTTGTCAACTTCTGTAAATAGATTCTATACTTTAATTTTTCAACTTTGAAATAGGAAAAAGCAAATTTTTTATGCCTGCCAATAATGTAACTTCAACTTTTGAAAATTAATAATTGGTTTGTCCCGATCTACTTCACAACTTATATAAATTCAGATTATCAAGGAAGCAAAGGTAGAGTTCATTCTGACCTTTCACTCTTCATGTCTATTTTGCCTTGCGCTATTGCCCTTCACTATTGTATTTTTTTTAAAAGTGCTATTGTTTTTTTTAATGGGATTTCATAAGTGCAACAAATATAATCCACACCACGCGTATGCAATCAATTAAACTGTTCATTTCGGTTTTTTGGTTCGACTTTTTTTAAAACAAAACCGAACTGTTTTTATATTGAAACTGAACCAAACTAAATTGATTTGGTTATGTTCGGTTCTGTTTAAAACTGAATTTTATAATAATGCGTTCTTATTTTTTTATAAAAAATAATACAAGAACGCATTACAGAATGTGTTTATATATATTTTAAAATTTTAGTTTTTAGTTTGATCATAGAAACCAAAAACTGAACCGAAATATTTATAAATTTTATAAATCGAACTAAACCGAGCTGAACCAAAATGAAAATTTCAGTTCAGTTTGTTTTTTGCACGCCCCTATTCCACACAAGTTGTGGCATAATTTTAATGCCACAAATACATTGACAAATATGACATATTTTGTAGCATTTTTTATAAATGCCTCCAAATTAAATTAAATTAAATTAAATGCAATGAGAAATAGATTTTTTTTATTAAAAAATAGAATGCAAAACCTCTCACTTTTAAGGATGAGTGCTTTATCCAATGTGTTGCATACACTTTTGTTATTTTTTTTACCTTGTATATTTATATTGCATATCAACAAATTAAATTTTAACTAGCTTTAAATTTGATAGCGGTATTTATTTAAATAAATTATATGTAACTAATAAAAAATGAGATATTAGAAGATAAATAATATTTTTCTTCTCTATCCAAGGAATTAAACTCTTACTAAAGTAGATGTAAATTGGACCATATACACTTTTTTATTTCAAAATAACATATAAGTACTTTTTTCTCTCATTTCTTCAAATTACACAATAATGTTGTCACTTTTCTTAAATTTAGAGAATTTTTTGGACAAAACTACAATCAATATAATTTCTTGCCAATTTTGAGAGAAAATCATGCTGTTAAAAATATTACAAAATTGATATATAAATTTGATTAGTTGTACATATGAAATTAGATGTGTATTTATGGGTGTATTATATGATTATTTTATATACATGCCATGAATTAGTGGCATTTGAACTTGTGTCATAGTTTGGTAGGATTATTTATGGCAGTTGAGCTTATGTTTGACATTATTTGTAGCATTTAATTTTGTGTCAAATTTTTATGGCATTTTTAGTGACATCTATTTTATATTGTTATACTTGTGTGGCAATTTAAAAAATTCTATTAAAATGTTGAAAAATACCATTAAAATGTAACATTTTGACATAAATTTCATAAATTAATGATATATATAATAATTGCCACAAAAGTCTAATTTTATCATAGTGACCTGATGAACAAAATTGTTGTGTATTGAGAAAAAAGGAAAAGAAGAAAGAAACAAAATGTGATAACGATGCGAATAGGAAAAGAAATTTCAACTTCTTGCAAATGTGTGCTATTTCTTTTTTAGTAGGGGAATTTCTAAAAAATTGTGTTATATGTAAAATGATCATAAATAGAAGTTCATAAAGTGAATCTAATTTAGTGGTGCGTAAAACATTTAAAATATGCACACTTTAGTGCTCAGTGGACAAAACTTAGATGTCTTTTTCTTTTTCAATGAAACTTAGATGTGTCTTTATTTACGATAAAAGAAGATCTTAATTAGTAATCTAATTATAAAACATGGCCATTTAGACTTGGTCTAGGTAGCTTAACTCGAAGTCCCATATATCTCTCTATTGTTGCAGTTTTTTCTTTCATTTTTTTAGTTAGACTATTATTGTTGTTACTGATTATATGTATATATCATGATTTACATATATTAGCATTGCTTCTCATAAAAATAGCATTTTTCGCATAATGAAAAGATAAATATTTATTTTAAAATTTTAATGTATCAAAATTTCAATAACGAATAGAGAAATTAAACCGAAACTCATAAATAACAAGTATTACGGAGTAAAGAGAAAAAATTTATTTTAAATATATTAATAGATGATTTTATTATTTTCACAAGAACGACAATAAACTTCTTATAGTTCAAAAACTGATGGATGTACCTTTCCAATAAATTTTTATTTTCTTGAAGAAATTCACTGGAAGTATCAATGCCTGCCCCGCAATTAAGAATGATATATACCGTGAAAGAACAAAAATTAACCCTAATTATGAATAACGCAATTTCCAAAATTTCATTAAACAAATAATTAACCCATACACTAAAGCATAAAAAAGATCAAAGTGGAAAAGGAAAAAACTTACAAAGAATTGCAAAGAAGAATTTAAATAACACATCATTCTTGCATCGGCTTACCTTTGTAATTGTTGGCTCAATCAATATATCAAGAGGCAAAGTCCCATATCAATCAATCAATAAATCAATTTGCAAGTTCAAAAAAGTTGAGAGTCAATAAATCAATCAATAAGATCATTTGGTTTAGAGTCCATGTTTCTCTCCATGTATTTAAATAGTTAGGAATTTCCTTTTAAAATGATGATGAAGCAAGGTATAGTTCAATAACCAAAATCCAAGCAAGGAATATTTATAAAAATAAAATCATTATTATATTCTTACTTTTGAAGAGAACCTTGGAAATGGATAATTCTTACTTCTGGACATTCGTTACAATAACTGAACTATTGCCTAAGTAGCTTTATTTACTAAGTTTATAATCATAACAACTTGTATATATCATTTTTTTATATTATATTGTCACTTTGTATATAGTAATATAATTTATTCAAAAGAAAATATAGATATAATTTTTCTTCTTATACATTTGGTGTATTTAGATTAGTTTTTTTTTAATGAAAAAACTAGTTCATATACACCAATTACTTCCTCCTTCATCCAAAAATGAAGATTCTGCTTTAATTTGATAATAATTATTTACTAAATAGAATAATTACTCACTTATAACTATTAAATATAGTTGGAGCCATTGAACACGTGCTGAAAAAGGGAGTTAGAACCTTAACTTTGACATCATCAGAAAACAAGTGCAATTCTAGAATTGAGAAAAACAAAAGAATAAGAAAAAGCAAAACCAAACTTTAGGGGTGAAGTAACATTAAACCTAAATCTAAAGGGGTTTTGAGCAAATTATTGAACCTGCAAAACTTTACTACACAACCTTTTTTCACCGCGGCGGTAAGTAATTCAACGAATTAACTCAAGGAGGGAAATTTGCGGTCGCATTAAAAGCAACACTCAAAGCTTTCCTTCCCTCAGTCTTGCTGTCGATTTTCTTTAGTCCGTTTCTCTGGTAAACTATTCTAAGCTTCTTCCTTTGGATTCCGTAAGTCTAAGTTGTTTCAGATAGATTTATATAATCCATTGTGAGATTTGAATGTTTTATTTCTTTACAGATATGTGGAATTACCCACGATATGTATTATGTAACTTCACATACATATAGATAATTTTTCCCAATTGATAAAGATGGAATTTGAATTTTGTGGTTCGTCTTGGGACCCTTTAGATTTTTATGCATCCAAAGTTGCTTTTTTTTTCCCCGGGCTTTCTGCTAGTGGCTTTAGCTTCTTTGTGTTCATTTTTGGTGAGGGGAATGAGTTATTTATGTTGTGCAGTGCTCAAATTATCGGAACAGTTGCTATTGCAAGTATAGCGATTATTTTGTTCAGCGAATTCACAAAGTGGTTTGAAGAAATTTTATAGTAGAAATGAGAAATATACGTGGGAATGACATATCAACATTAGTGCTTTTCGTTTACAGAATATTTTTGTTGTTTTTTTGTGTTACCGTCTTTTGTTACGGTCGTTCAAATATTGGAAATTCTATGACTATGAGCACTCGTGATGGATAAACCAGGAAGGAGAAAGACATACAAGGGGTATTTAACTTTAATCTTGAGTTGCAGTAAACAAAAGAAACAAGAGTAAAGGTTAATTGATAAAAGTCCTTTTATTTTCTTCTTTGCTTATTGTAAACCGTACATTCCCGTCCTATTGGAACAATTTTATTTATCCTGTACTATTGGAATGTACATTCCCGTCCTTTTATTTTCTCTGAATTTTCCAGTCAAGAGCTTGTCATGTCCAGCAATTGCTGGAAAGAAATAGGATTGGCATTAGAGAAATAGTTAAGTTAGTTATTAGACAAGCTTTAGTAGAACAACAGCATTTTGGCAGCAGATGGGAGTTTTCAGGTCAAGCTATCCGGCTTATGCGTTCTTGGGGCTCAATCTTCATCATGCCACATGGACAGCTGGGATTTGAATCACATGCTGACCATTGTAACAAGAACAGTCACCACCTTCTTCCTTTGGTCGCATAGTGCTAGGCGCGGATGTTAGATGATGTCACCCACGGGAAGCATGAATGTAGTGGATTGGGTTTCAGCACCTAGCATATAAGCTAGCTATTTTAGGTTGCAGATTACTTTTTTGGTGAATGAAATTAGATCAGCAGCTTTCTTAAGCTCTGAGAATATCCCTTTCTATTTTCCTCCAATGCGTATCACCATCTATTCTAATCCCATAATATTTCTGTTGTCTGTTACGTTTCATCTTAATATCTCAGCTGAATAACTTATTGCTGTTGGGAATTTTATCTTGGAATTGCTGGGATTTGTCAGCTTTGTTGTTGGTGTTGCTTAATTCAGTCAATATTTTCTTGCACCGAAGTCTCGAAAATTGGATTTTTTTTAAAAATTTTTGTATCTTGATATACGTATGCTTGGGTGATGGACAATTGAAGACATAGTTATTTCATTATTCCAGGTTTTGGTCTATTGGCAGCAGAAATTTCAAGAAAAGAACTGGCATGAAAATTTATGGCCTGCTGTCAATTTTCATCCCACCAAATTCTCAACTTAGGGAGAACTGTAAAGTACTTTGGTAGACACTTTTCAGTGACCCAAAAGGCTTGCAAGAATTTTGCCTCTCTGAGGAGGTTGTATCCCGTATATTCTCCATCTACATTTTTCAAAAAGGTAGTAAAACTTTTACTTTATTCTGCAGCAATCTTAATCATTTTTTTTTTTTTTGCTTAACTGATTTCTAAACTATTGGAGTTTGTGTTTCTTAAATAGGGTTACTGTCAAGTCTCTTGCAGCTTAAAATCTGATGTTTCCGGAGTTGCTTGTGATACCTCTTCTAGTAGTGGTACTGTTGGAAATGACCAAATTCTGCGCCACTGGGTGAAATTTGATTCTGCTCATGGTAAAGATAGGTCAGAGAATGTTGATTCATCAAATGGCAGAGTGATGCTAATAGATGGCACAGCGGTTATGTACAGAGCCTATTATAGACTTCTTGGTAGGTTGAAAATTTCCAGTTGTTGATTACTGTGTTGGATATTCTTCCACCAAGATATGGATTCTCTGTTTCGTTTTGGCATTTTCTTCTTTATTTTATGTTTGTTGTCTTTTAATTGCACTTTTGGAATATACTTTTTGAAATTTTTGCACTAAAATGTTTCTTTTTGGCATGTTAAATGCTTCCTAGTTTATTTCATTTATTCTAGTTGGGTCATGCTGCAATTTTAAAGATGAAACAGGACCGGCTTCTTCCTTCTGCAAGCATTTGAAACTTCTGTTCAATTATTTGTCAGTGAAAGGGGTTCAAAAGTTGGTGCTAGTGAGCTTATAATGGAGACATGAAATTCCCTTCATCTAGTTCTTCTTCCTTATCTAGCATTCCAATTGGATGCTTTTGACTACAGGTTTGAAAGGTTCTGTAAGCACAGCCTGTTCTTTATTTTGACTGATTTAATTATATCACCCTATGAGTGAAACCTAGGACGCATATTAGAATATTTGTCATTATGTATATGTGAAGGACTAAGACTTGGAAATGACTTCTTGGAGCTAAGAAAGTGTGAAATTTGGTAGGCTCTACTGAAATTCTATTATATACTGAGTGGAATGAATATTCAACAATATATTTCATGTAGTTAAATTGGCTTTTGACTATCTTGGTAGAATTTTGGTTTACTGTATGGAAATGAATGTGCTAAAATCTTTTTATGTGGTCAAAATGGACTTCTCATGTTGGTAGAATCTTTGTTTCGTGTAGTTTATTATTGCAGTACCAATAATTGATAGGTAATTTTTTTATAACTTTTTTTATAGTAGAAAATGTGCAGAAGTGTTAAGGATGAATTCTAATCAAGTTAATTGTGGATACTAGACAGTGTTGCTTCTTTTATTGCTAATATCTTTTTGATGATGGTGTTATATGGGGCATTGGATGGTGCCATCTGAAACAGTGTTGAATTCTAATGTAAATCTGATGGTGCCATCTGAAACATTTTTTCGTACCTTTTGTTGCGATTGACTGCATTGATCCATGGTGGTTCCTTCGTTATCTTGTCAACAAATGTGATATGCTTTTCATTCTTTACATTGTCCGTTAATATACTTTCTAATGCTTTTATCTTTTTTGGGTTTCTGAATAGCTAGACTGCACCATGGTCATCTCTCTGATGTTGATGGTAATGGAGATTGGGTCTTGACTATTTTTACAGCTCTGTCTCTCGTAAGTTGAAAATATTTGATATATGCAAACTTTTCTCTCCTCTAGTTTTATCCGTTAGCATTTTCCTAAAGTATTTTTGTTGTAATATTACCTAGAGAAATGCTTATGTATACATGGATATAATATTAAAACTTCTACATTCACTTATTGAAGTATGAATCTATAAGCACCTTTTACAGTAGCATTGCAACTCTTATTCAAGACGCCTCTTGCCTCAAGAAGAGATTAAGTAGATATTAAGCTCTTACGTCTTCTACTTTGTGCCATATCTAGCTCTGATAGCCTCTACATAATTTTCTTGCAGATAATTGATGTTCTTGAATTCATTCCTTCACACGTAGCGGTATGGCTCTATGTTATTGTTCATGACATTATAATTTCAGTTCTCATATGTGATTATTTGGGTGTATTTGAATTAGTTTTGTTTGAAAATTTTTGTCTTGTTAAGTGAATTGTTTGTGAGAGAAGATGTGAGATTCAAAAGTGAAATTTTGTTTTGGGAATGAGAAGGACACCTAATGAATATATTTGACTTTTTTTTCTTTTTATTTTAACCCTTCTGCAACATATAATTTATACTTTTGAAATTGTTGTAGCCTTCTGTATTGGCTATTTGTTGTAGCCTTCTAATCTATGTGATATTTTCTTTCCTTCATATCCTTAATACCATGATGCTTATTTGTCACATGACAACTAGATGTTGAAAATTTTCTTCTCTTCTTTGGCAGGTGGTTTTTGATCACGATGGTGAGATTCATTCACCTTTGGAGTTACTATTTGTTGAATTTGGTTATTGAGGATATGATATGATACTTCATTTTCTTTGCTAATGCTAAATTTCCACCTATTTGTAATATAAGGGAAAAAAGGATAGAAAGAAAGAGGGGGGAAAAAGGAAAAAAGGAATCACATACTACTTTATAGAAGTAAACATCTTCTAGATAATCTGGATACTTGTTGTTTGTTCTTTGACTTCTACAAACTTCAATGGAGAAACCATCATGTTCGCTATCAATCTCTATTTATTGTAATGGTATTTGGACTTTGATTTATCCCTCGGTTCTTGTGCTTGCCTCTGGAGCTGTTCTTAGCTAGATAGATATTCCTTAGGAAAAATAGCCGATTTGGTCCTCGAAGTTAGAGCTTTATCATCGTTTGGTCTCACAATTTTTTTTACAACCTTTATATTCCCTAAACATTTTACGTGTTGCCAAAGTGGTCCCATCGCTATTATTGTCGATCAATTTTTGCTAGAAAACAGAACACACTGAGCATGTGGTACTTCTGTGAGTGCATATTTATTCAAACAATATAAAGAATTTGAAAAAGAGGACCTATTTTTGTGATGAACTATTAACTTTTGAGACAAAATAGACTATCTTTTCAAGTTTTTTAGAATTGGTTGAACAAATACTCTCTCGTAGAAATGCCACGTGCTCAGCACTTGCTGTTTTTGGGCAGAAGTCGCCGAGGAGGTGATGGCAAGATCATTTTGGCAGTATGTAAAATGTTTAGGAACCTTAAAGGCTGAAAAACACATGTAGGATCAAATGATGAGGAGGCTCTAATTTTAGTGACCAAATTGATCATTTTTTCTATTTTTTACATCAACAATTTCAGACCTGGATCTACTTTGGCAACTAGAGAGGAAACTTAGTAAGCCTTTATAGTTCAACCTAACAATGCTGCTCCTTTGAGATGCTCTGAATGCATGCATAGGCCTTCTGTTAGTATCATCGATGTTTGGCAGGCAGGGAATGACATGTGCCAACAACTTGTTTTGACATGCCTAAGAAAAGAGAATCTGTGTCAGATTTCTTTCATTCTTTTTCCGTCTTATTTATTGTATTGTAAAAACTCTAAATAGGAATAGGACTAAGTTGATCCAAGCACAGAAACTCACCCGGTGCTATATATGTAGCTTGCTAATGTTTACTAGTGAACCGCAACTAGGTGGCCTAGTTACATCCATCTTTTTATTAGATTGAGTTGTGCCAATTTGTAAAACTCTTTGGGAAACCCTGAGGAAATCGATCTAATTCCAATTCAGGAATGCATTATGCTGTCTTTCCTTCAGATGGATTTTGAACTTTAAAACTCTACCTTGAGAATGGTAGAAGGTGTCTTTTCTTCTCTTTCCTACATACTACGTTGTATGTGGAAGGAGCCAGTTCTTAGACTTATTGGACATCTGGAAAGATGAGATGAGGATGTTTGGATTGGTAATGTTTTCAATACGTTAATTGTCTCATGTGGATACGTGGGAATTATCTGGCAGTTTATACACATAAAATTGGTTGCTTGGGCATGTAGTTTAGGTTACATGAAACCAGTAGGTATTAGAAGGTGGTGTCTGGCACAAGAGATGTATCTTTTAAGTATAGTTTGCACGCTTGACCTATTAAGCCCCAAATCCTCCCTCCTTTCCAATGTGGGGGCTCATCACCCAGGCTAGTTTTCAACGTTGGGATATTTACGTTGCGCTTAGAGAGTTGGGGGTTGTCACTAAATTGATTAATAGGTTCTACTAGCTTCTAGGTATAAGATTGTTATTTCCAAAACATAGTTGATAGCCTGTTGTACAACACGGTCTTAATTGAGTTTCCATATCACTTTGCACAAGGAAGCTTAGAGTGAGTATAGTATTTAGAAAAATTTGCTTTAGTCTTTGATAATGTTGCCTAAAGAATATGAGTATTACTCTCAGCTTTGTTAGTAGTGATATAGGTATTAATTTTAGCTTGGTTCGCAGTTTTCTTGGGCATTCTGATTTTTAGTTACTTCCTTTGTTAGATAAGCAAGAGTTATGTGTAGGAAAATATGGTTTTATTTTATGATTTATGCATATACATATGAAGATCACTTTTTGACTTCTACAAGGCTCTACATCTTAGATAAAAAGAGACTAAAGAAGGAGATTTGGTTTTTGAGAGGGGGGGGGGGGGGGTTGGATGCTAAATGAATTTATTTGAGGCGGAACTTTTCTGTATGTGTTATGGTCTTTAATTGTGTTAGAAAATTTAGTTGTCATGCTCTTGAAGAGCTTTTAGTATGTCCTCAAAACTTTCACGAGTGGAGTCTGAGTGGATTGCTTGAAATAACATTTTGATAGCATAAAATTTTTCCTTACAGGAGTCTCGTTTGGTCCTACACCTGTTTCATCACCACAAAGTTTTGTAGCAAAAGGTATGTTTTTCCATTTCTTAAACTTAATTAACATTTGATAACTGAATAGAAGCCCGTAAGTTGGTAATGTATTTTACCTCCACTATTCAAATATTATCACATATTTATCTATCGATATATGTACACATGTATGTTGGTATATCTATTGGTATGTGCATATATGTGTATGCATTATATGCAAATGCATACACATATATGAATCTAATTATGGATGTAGGACTTACTGATTCTTGCCATGGATGTTCTATTTAGGAGATATATAACTCTGTAGTTTATTTTCTGTGGATGAGTGGTGTAATGCTGGTGTAACGTGTATTATACTTCTTGTATCTTTGTTCTTTGAGGATATGGATCCAAATGTAAATGAGGTTCTGGTCATGTCCTTATGAGTATCTAGATAAAACTTAAGAATGCAAGTGCAGAGTCAAGTCTCTTTATACTTCCTGCTATGAAATGTCACACAGAAAATCCCATTGATTTTCTGTTGTAGGTTCAATATATCTGAATATTTTCTCATGTTTCCTAGGCTTTTTGGCCATCTTGAGTGTTTTGAGAATTGAATTTTTTGATGGTTTCCTGGCTCCCGAGTTACCATTAGCCTATATTGAGTGTTTCTCCCCTTCCAAATGAAGATAGTTGAACCTTTTCTTATCGTCCACATGATAGGATTTTGATGAAAGATCCTTGATTTAAAGATTTCTTTCGATGGGTTGTATAAGCTATCATGCCTGACTTGGTTCAAGGAGGGGGGTGTGAAGGGAGTGGAAAATAGTAGAATTCCTCCCTTTAATCAAAGTGTATACATTTTTCTATAAGAAGACAAGTAAATGGGAGCACTTCTTCATTTGGTTGCGCTGAAAAGTCAAAAGTGGTGGGTATATTGTTTTGCTAAATTCACAATATTCCTGTGTAATAAATAAAGCTCCGTTACCACGACAGATAACTGCGAGTTTCTCTCATGCTCTTTAACTTGTGCCATTTACTGTTTTGGAGGCTATATAACCTGTTAGGACCATGAAAATACAGGTCTCTATACCTTCCTTATGTGGGATTGTAGTGGTTCATGACCTCATAATCATGAATGATGCTATAAAAGCAAAGAATCATCATGCAGTACTTCGTACAATTTTAGAAGGATGAGACATTCATTTTATTTTCATACAGCCTCCAACCTATTCACAAATCACAACTGTAGGCTTCCAGAATCAAGGAGGGAACGATTGGTATAACCCTAAATTTACATCTTAACCAATAGGAAATGATCCATTCACCTCCATTCTTTACTCTATTATCCTAAACTTTTGTTTTAGTATATTACAAACTAGAACTTTTTAGGCTATGTTTTGTTGGAGTGAAAATTTGCAAAAGATTCTTTCGGTTGGGATGTAAGTAGGATCTCAAGAGGAAATAAGTAGTGGCAGGATGGGTTGTAGAAGGTTTGCAGCAGAATCATTTTTTATCCAAGGAACTATCTTGTATGGGAATATCTCCCTCTATCATGTTAGTCCATTTTAGTGTCTTTAGATGATGTCTAGAAGGGGAAATCTAGACAGGTTGGGTGACAACTAGGTGAATTTGCAACTTTTCTGTAAGCTCCTTGTTCAATTAGTGAAACCTGAGAAATTTTGATGTGAATTCCTAGGACTGAAGGAATTCCAGAAACTAGCTCATCTCAGTTTTGCAGTTTATTTTAATACGAAAACTTTCTATTCAATGTCTAGTGAAGTTATTTCTGGTGAAGTATGGATGCATGATGGTTGCTTTTGGTCATCTGGTTTTGTGATTTTATAAGATAGAGTAAGAGTTCGATAATGTTGGGATTGAAGAATTTAACTTACACTTTGAGAGGAGTTGAAAGCTACAGATCTAGTGAAATTTTTAACTTGGAAAAGTGCTAGAATAGCACTCTAGTGGAGATCTGAGAAGTACCAAAAGGTAATGATTAAGAAAAAAGGAGGAAGAAAAATGGAGGAAAGACAATAGAAATTGACACATTGTTCCAGGTGCTAGAATAATTGCATCTTGATCAATTTGGATTGGGAAAAAATGGCCCTAACGCAAGGAAGAAGTGGAAAAAAGTACAAAAATCTGGAATTCTAGATTAGTAGAGGGGTATGACAGTCAAGTCAACTACTTGCATTCTTGCCATACTAAACAACATTAGTTCTCATGTGCACCAAAAATATTGTGAATGTAGGATTGTATAGGAGACCTCAGATTCAGCTGCCTTTTAGGTCACATTGAGGATTGTGTTAGTTACATAAAAAGAAAATTTGTTGAAAAGATGCATAGGCAAAGCCTGTCAACACTAAATTTCTAGTGGCTAAAAATCCATGGGATTTCTTATTTCATTTTCTTTCCAGGTGATGGATTCACTTCTGTTATTTTGGTTAGGTGAAAAGCGTATTGTTATTTCTTTCCTATCTCAAGTCTAAAATTTTGAGCTACCTTTTTTGTTATAGGTTAATGAAGGATGTTTATTACGATAAATTTCTTTCCTTTAGGAATGTAGATTGCTTAAACTCCAAATTGTTGTTAGTTTTGGATTTCTTGATTACCTAATGGTTTTACATTATCCTTCTAAATGGCTTAAAATGTTGTTACAATTTGTTCTTGAAGCCGCCTTAGTTTTAGCTCTTTGATTCTATTAGGCTATAGGATTTTTACTTGTTTGTGTAGCTTTTTTTGCTCTAATTGCTTGATACTAATAATACTTAACCTCCAATATTTTAGCAATTGCATGACACAGACTGGTGGTTTGAGTCTTTTGCAGGATTAAATTTTCGTCATACACTTTACCCATTATATAAAAGCCATCGTCCTCCTACACCTGATACCATTGTTCAGGGACTTCAATATCTGAAAGCATCTTTAAAGGCCATGTCCGTCCAAGTCATTGAGGTGAGCTGCAGCTTCATTCTAAGAGGACTATTGTTTTAGGCAGACCTTATTAATTTGTCACTTTAAAGCAGGTGCCAGGTGTTGAGGCTGATGATGTAATTGGGACCTTGGCTGTGAGGAGTGTTGATGCTGGGTTCAAGGTAATTCTTTAAATTATTAAAACATATGTTGATGGTATTTTTGGTAAAAGAATTGAATCTTTGCACTGAGGTTATTGTTAGTAGATAATTTACATTTTGTAATGATTCATTTCAATCTAGTACTACCATGCTGACTCAAAACAGATTATTATGCAACTATTCTTGTTAGTAGAAACTAAATTGGCATTATCAAACTTCTTTTCCCCCCTTTCTCCTGCTGATAGTATTTTGTTCACTGATACTGATTCAATACTTTGCATGTCATCCTATTTTTGTAGGTTCGAGTTGTCTCCCCGGACAAAGATTTTTTTCAGATTCTGTCTCCTTCCTTACGTCTTCTACGGATTGCTCCTCGTGGGTTTGAGTCCGTAATTATCCAATTTTAGTAATATATTTAAAATATTTAACAGAATTTTACCTGAATTTCCAACACTTCTCTAAATCATATGAATTTGTCTGCTATATAGCTTTGGGTCTTATAGCTTATGGACAGATTTCAGAATGCTCATTCCTTAATCATTTCCTTCTTTCCTAAATGATGTGTGAAAATCTGAAGTGGGATATTGCGGTCTTAAATTATGAAATTATGTTGGCACTATTCAGTCTCTCAAGATATCGAGGGACTTAATTGAAGAGGGCTTAAGATAACAGAAGTGAAATTTGAATACCTTTAGATTGAAAATACTGATTCAAATTGTAGAAAAGGATAATATCAGTTCTTAATCTGAATAAGTAGTCAAAAGGTTGGGTAGGTATGGCTAACGGCTGTCTAGTGGCTAATAGAAGCGAACAATTTGGGGTTTGGTTGGTACTACCTCCATCCACAATTATTGGTCACTTTTTGAGCTTTGCTTGTTCTCAATTATCTGTCATTTGTAAAATCAAGAGAGTAATTGCTTGTCCTTTCCCACTTTGCCAAACTTTTGAGCTTTTCTTGTCCACAGTTATCTTTCATTTAAAATCAAGAAGGTATTTGTTGGTTCTTTTTCCACTTCACTGTTAGCTTTATTACTCCACCAAAGAGTATATTACTTAGATTTTAATTTTACAAGCTGATAAAAACTATTTGCAACACTCCATTTTGCCTAATTCCAAAGTGTTTCAAGAACCAAATGTCTATTAATGACATTTAAAAATGTTGTTTAATGAGTTTTAGTCTTCTTAACCAACCACTATGAAAAGGTTACTTTAGCATATTTAATTTTGAGTAAATCTAAAAGAGGTTAGTTTTTTCTTTTCACTCTATGAATCCAACAATTTTTTGTTTCTTAATCTGTATGAAACATGAAAAAATGACACATTATTGTGGACAGAGGTAGTAAAATATAGACCTTTGCCGACTGGGTTTTACATTTATTTCATTTAAGTTCATTCAAATACTGAATTAGTAGATATTTGAAGACAAGTTATGATGAAAATTTGTATCTTGGCACTCTGTATTTGAGAGTTTGTTATCTTGTATGTGTTTGTTGTCCGATCCAAGTTCTTGTCATTCTCTCTCTCTTATCTAATGCTTTGACCTGCTGTCCTTTTCCAGGATGGTGTCATTTGGATTGGAGGATTTTGCTGAGAAATATGGAACATTGAAACCTTCACAGTTGGTTGATGTGGTCGCGCTTGTTGGTGATAAATCTGACAATATACCAGGTTCTGATCAGCTTCTACTGTTGTACTTTGATGGTTGCAGGTTATATGTTTATTCCATAATATGTAACTAAACTTAAGAAAGGAAATTGAAAAATTCATGTGACTTGGCTGGTTGCACCATTGGACAACATTGTTGGGGGGAATCTGGATTTTGTCTATGGTTTTGTTACCACTTGGTTGTATAATTAAGATGAAGAGTGTCCTTCTGGGAACCCAAATCTGGAATGCATATTCATTTCTCTACTGATGCTATCTGATACAGTACCATCAAGATATCTCTGTTTTGAGGTTATTGGTAAGTCACATTAAAGGACTTTGCTTTAAAAAAGCATGTCTTAATACTAATACATAATTACTTCCAAGCAAGGAATTATTTCTTCACAGTTTGCTCAACCTTGTTTGTTTGAAAGAGGTACTTATATGCTGAAGTTATGACTTTAAAACATTTTTGTCCTTTAAATCCTTGTGGATCTTTGGAGATATACTTCCTTCCTGGCAACTTCATTAGCAAACTTCTTTTACTTTTGCTTGTTAGATCTTAAACTTTAGTTTCTTCATTTGGTTTATTGCTTATTTTATCGTTACTTCAGTGCTTGATATGCTTGTTTGTTGCTCCATTTCTGATGCCAATTCTTGTAAAACTGGTCTATGTGACAAGGTTGTCTTCAAATGCAGGCGTAGAAGGGATTGGAGATGTTCGTGCCATCCAATTAATAACAAAATTTGGTATGTACTTAACAGTTGACAATTTTTTGTAGTCTTAACAATTGAACACTGTTGATTTTTTTTTTTTGTTTAATTAAATCTGTTTAGGCACTTTGGAGAATTTGTTAGAATGTGCTGAACAAGTTGATGAGGAGCGAATCAGAAAGGTTGGTAGTTGCTACTAGATTTCTTGTTTTGATTTGCGATTAACCATTATTCTGGTTTTCAAACTTTTCCCTTTCATCCCCGGCACTTACACAGTGTCCATAGCTTAATATTCTTCAGAACTGTTCTGAATAAAGGCCATTGCTTTTGTTATTGGATTATTTTTATTTTCTGCAGCGGTATAGTTATTTGATAATATATTGAATTGCTCGTTAATTTGACTTTAGGCACTGATGTCTAATGCTGAGCAAGCTATCCTTAGCAAAAATCTGGTTAGTTATCTGCTTTTCTTAGCTTTGCACTTCTTTTTGTGATTTTGGTGGCTTGAATACCGTTACGCGTTTTGCAGGCAATGCTACGTTCAGATCTTCCATCCTACATGGTCCCTTTTTCAACAAAGCATCTTGTGTTTAGAAAGCCAGAGGTTGGTGAAAATTTTCTAACATTGTCTTGTTGTACTCCCAATAATTATGACTAACTCATATGAAACACGATCGAATTAATATTTTCCCAATGTTCAAACTTCTAGCTGCAGGTGTTCTATTTACAGTTTTTCCATCTACTAACTTTCTTACACCTGTTCTGGTAGGAGTGTGCTTAGTAAAAAACTCATCATTTTTTGAGCTGCTAACATAGTTATGCCCGTGACCCTAAAGTTGGGGGCATTATGATTTATGAAACTATTCTTAACTTCCTTGGGTACAATGGTGTGCAAGATTGTTATTGAGTTGAGTAAATTTCCAAAATTTTCTTCTGCATTTAGTCTGACATCAAAGTTCAATTTTCTGTACCTTTTCCTCCTAGGCATTTGACATTTACCTCTAATTTGCCTTTTACTTCACTAAAAGAGTTCTGAACCAGTGCAATATTGATGACTTCTACTCATGCATTTATGACACTTCTCTTGTGGAAGGAATTAAGTCTTTTAAGTATTAATTTCTGTGTTTAGAATCATAATGAGACTACTAACTTTTAGTCTTCTTGGAGTGTTATTGTATCTATTTTAGTTTACTTAAGCAATTGCTGATGTAGCATATGGCATCTCATTGGCTATACCAGCGCTTTTTCTGTTAAATGCTGATATTTGTTCTAGATTTTCTATTATTTTTGTGTCTATTAATAGACATATGCGAGGGAGGTCTTTATTATGATATGCATTGGATGCAGAGTTCACCATATTAGATGAATACATGTACATCTATTAATTTTTGTTGCCTTTAAACAATTACTTGTTTATGTCTAGTTGTTGATTAGATTGAAAGGAGGGGTTTTGGGAGGGAAGATGTTATCCATTTATGTTGTATTTGATGACTGATCGAGTATGCATATGATGCAAAGAATTGCTTTTGGATATAGGATGGGGGTGAGAAATTTACAAGCCTCTTGACCGCCATAAGTGCTTATGCAGAGGGATTCTCAGCAGATTCTATCATTAGAAGAGTTTTCTATCTGTGGAAGAAGCTTGAGAAGCAAGAGTCTAAGTAGTTGTCTCCAAGCACTGTCAAGTATTTATTCTTCTGTCCAACTGAATCATGTGGCAGGCTGATAAATACGTTGTTTGGCCCTTTCTCCCGTTGTTAGATTTGTAAATTTAGTTCAGGAAATGTGCATAGGACTGAAGGCTTGAAAAGGTGAAATCATAGCAAATGTAGGGATGGGAGAGGAAAGAAAGGTTAAGAAATGAACATTTTCACTCTATACTTATCATGTATTTTTATGAACAAAATTTTGAATCACAAAAGGGGTCAAAGAAGTTAACTTTTCTATCTTTTTGCAAAAGATAAAACCAGTCCGTTTCATGTTAAGATTGACTCTTTGTATTTTTCTCATTTTCGCATCAAGTTGAACTTTGTTTTTATTTCAAAAATAATAAACCGGTTAAGGTTCTTAATTATCAATCAAGTTGCTTTCACCTGTATCTAAAAACAGTGCTAAGCGAAACTAGTTCTTATAGCAAAAAATATCCAACCAAACTTGTCTCTTCTTTCGCTGCTCTGCTCTTGAATCGAAAAAAACATCCAACTAAAAAAACTGCTTCAATCTGTAATCAATTTCCCATATCTCCAACTCCACTCAAGTCATTTCACCATAGTTCTGTTTCTAACCATAGTTTTGGAACAACTGAAAACGATGGGAGGAATTTTAACAGGAAAGCAGCCACTAAAACCCTAAACATGCCAGTGAGTTTTTCTATTAGAGGCATCGCCACCCTCTCTGTTCAACTAGCGTGAGCACTAAATAAGTTCAAGCAAATAGAATAGTTCAAGAAAAAAGAAAAGGAAACACAACCCATGTCACATATAATGATGATTAAAGGACAGCAACAGATGCTTTCTCACAATGTCAATAGCTTTACTAATGAATAAATATACAAATAAAAATTTAAAGAAGAAGAAAAGAGAACATTTCTTCCAGTAATTACCACTGATACAAAGGCATAAACATGCCAACAAGCCAAACTGCAAAAGAAAATATAAACGAAGATGTAAGATAATATGCAAATTAATCACTTGAAAATCCATCACCATCTTCGTGCTCTGCTACAACTTTCTCTATGAATCTCTTCCTGACCCCATCGAGAACATCTTTCTTAGACTGCTCGCTTCCCCCTTGGCCATCATTGAGCACAGGATCTGATCGGCACAGACCTAATGCAACACCTGAATAAATTCATAAACGTATATAACCTCATTAGCTTGCAGGGGCTATAAAGCAGTGGCAGAACCACAGATTCTTTTGAGGGCAATTACCCTATCCATTTCTCAAATTATATAAGCAAGGTTATCCGTGACATACCATCAGGGGTACATCTCCGACCAAAGCTACGGAGTCCTGCATAATTAGCCTTCACCACACCATTATTATACACTAAAACAGTTGGGAGATTGCGATCCGGAAAATTAGGAATGCAATCAGTAGATATGATTTTTACAAATTTTGTTGCAGGATATTTTCTGGCCAGCTCCTCTAAAAATCACAAAAGCAGTTCAAATTCAGGGTAGCTAAGAAAGAGAATGTAACCATTAAATATTATACTAACAAAGTTCAAAATTCAAAATGTTCGAATGGAATTGAAGTGAATTAGAGCAACCTAGGAAACAGAAAAGATGTACATACATTAACCACCTGTCCTTGTATAATATGACAACAACCCAAACATCTTCTGGCACTTGCGAGACCTCGCGCACAAAATCAGATCCAGAAATAGGCATCACTGACCCAAATCTTGCAATCTTGGCTGCTTCTCTCATCTCAGTCAACCTCTTCTACCTTTTTAGGTTGATCATGGCAATGTATGGATATTTATAAATACATCAAAACCAAAAAGATATCATAAAGCTTTAAACTTTTGCCTCTTGAGCTCATGTCTGTTGCCCCAAAAATCAGAAGAATAAATCACTAGCTAGACAAATATACACAGGAAATCAAAATTTTGTGGAAAATGATGGAAGGAGATACTTTGCCACCTGTACTCTAGGAGGAAGCGATCATCATCCAAATCATCTTCAAGGTCCTCGAGCTCTTGCTCAGTCTTTTCATCAATCCAGGCGTTGTCTTTGGGCTTGGAGTCTTGATCCTCTGCAGGGGTGAAAGGAGGAGGCTTGAATGCAGGGGGTTTTGGAGGGAGGTTTACCAGTTAGAGGCTCCTTCCACATCCTTGTACACAAAGTGATAATATGCCATCTTTATTTGGTATTATTATTTTAAATAGAGGAATTATACTCGTCTTTCTGTCTAGCCCCTCGCGGACTTTCTGTTTCAAATCTTTGCCTTTTGGAAAACCTTCTCTTCTAGGAATGTGCAATTTCGATTACAGCCACTGTACAAAAATATCAGCACGAAACTCAAACAATATGCAAATTTCTTAAAATCTTTACATGTAACTTAGAAAGCCTATATCACTAAATGACATCACATTGGCTATGCATTGCATTCAATAACTGTTTGGCATGCATCTCCAGAAATACAATCTCTTCTTTATAGGCTGAAAACAGTAACCAGAAGAATGGAACAATTCACTTAGCGCAATATAGACATTCGGAGTATGCACGCACTAAACACCTGGAAGTAGCTAACTACCTACACAAGCCAGAAACTTTGGCCAACACGAGTTCTTGATCAAGTGCAACATTTGAACATTAAATTAACACATTCCATGACAAATATGCACGATAAAACTATATCTAACAAGAACCAATATCAGTCATACTGAAATAAGCTGCCAGCCTAAAAATCTAGATTTGATATCCCTACATATGAAAGTATGCTAAAATAAAATTCCAATATCTTCTAATTCTTGGATTCACAATGAAGTTAGAAAATTGAACCAACAAATCCAAAATCCAAAGTTCCTCCTGAAATTTGAAAAGCCACTAAACCAACATTAACCTGGTATCTTGTCCGAGAACCAGAGGCGACAGCAACTAGAGAGCACAAACCAGGAAGAGAATTTACTAGAGAAGGAAAAGGGGAAATGAAGAACATGAGAACCCTGTAAAAATTGCAGATCGAAGTACTATGAAATGGAAGGATCTCGCAGTCGGACTGTAAAAGGTATGATTGCGACGGCGTCGTACCTGTCTTCCTGTTTCAACTCTTTTTTCAATTTTGGAAGGGTTTTGCCTTGTGAAGTTGATTTCATTTTACCCAATAGGGTAAAATGCTTTGTTTGTCCATCTTTCCTCAATTTTTGCCTTGGAACTTTAAAACGTTTGAATCTTGTCCTCAATTTATGAAAAGAAGTTAAATTTTGCTCTTCCGTCAATTTTTGCTGTTAAATTTTAACAAAATCTTACATTTGAGGGATACTTTTGTAATTTGCATAGTTTTCTTTTAAAATAAGTCTCAATTTTTTCTTACTAATTAATTTATCCTTTTCAAAAAAGAAAAAATTCTTTTTTTTTACTCTTCCTATTTAGTATTGTCAAACGGATCAGTTCGGTCCGATCTGAGTGGGCTGTCCTTGAAAACGGGTCAAAACAAGTTGGCCCGTTTGACACGAAGGCTGAACACCCTCACTCCGCGAAGGGATCAATTCTATCTAGCATGGTTGCAAAAATTACCAGTATTTATATCCTTGGAGAAGTATATTTGAGAAGAGAAAAATCTGATGCATGTTGAGAGAATCTAGGAGACAGCGGGGAAAAATAGAGAAACATCTGTCATGTAATCTGAGACTGGACTTGGTCTCTAGGTTTGACACTTTCAAAGTGAGACTAAAAATCATAAAAGGCACTCCAGGCCGGATCAGGGTGGGGCTGGCGGCGCACGTGTGGTTAAACCCATAACACACTCCAAAGCCATTTAGAATTAGTGACAAACCCAAAAAGATATAACTCACAAATGAAGTGTTGAACAACCTGTGGGATTCCAAGAAACCAGTTCAAGTTGCCATTTCCCAAAATTTATTACTGTTAAGAAGCAAAGGTTGTAGGTCTTACCGATGATTATTATGATCCTTCTGTAATTGGTTGTCAACATATCAATGGGAGAAGTCAAATTAGCTAAGGAAATAATTTGAGAAATAAAAAAAGAATTCAAGAAAGTAGCAGAGTTAGATAACTCACGCATGTCTATACCAAGAAAATAAACTGGTCTCAACAAAATGTGCTGCAAGCTATAAAGTTTGCCCAGACAAAAGAAAATCAAGCAAAGCAAAATTGGATCCTTAGTCCGAAGAGGCTTTTGCAACAGCTCATATGGCTAAAAGGAAACTAATGATCAGAAATTGACATTCAATTCAACTAAATTGCTTTGTGATTCTTCAGAAGTAGTTAACAATTTAAATTGCATAAAGAAACAGCAGAACTGATATACAAATACATACATTTGAGAGTTGGAGGGATTGTTTATAGACTGTTGAGGCTACAATAATCCAAGTGACTGACCACATAATTTTGCACTTGATAACAAGCCCCACCTCTTGCTTTGAAATGTTTGCAGTAAATGTAAAACCATTGGAGCACAAATCCATAAGGGAGACCACCATGAATGTTTGGCAAGGAATTGTATTTAACTATTGGAAATTCATTTGAAATCTAAGAATCCTCCAATTCAGCTACTGTTACATCTGACCCAACTAAAATATAAGAGTACTTGGAAGGAGTATTTTCTCTACATATCGTAATATTCACATATCTAGGAGATTTTGCTAGAGACATACAACTTACAAAGACTATTGCATAGTTCAACCCTGATAGATGATACTCATCAGTTGTTGTATCCGATGATGGATCATAGTATGCTCTTGGAATGTCATCAAACTCCCAGATTTTAAGTGGAAATGAACATAAATTTGTCTTGTCTAGGCCAAGATCAACAATTCTTATCAAGTACCTTTCATTGTATACTGCCTGAACATAGTAAATCTTGGAATTCAAGTTCAATATGGTATGATTGTTCTCACAAGTGAGTTCATAGCTAAAATGACCACAGTTCTCTGGATCGTCTTTCAGTTGAAAAGGGTAGCTAATGTTTTGAATATTACCACAAAAGGAAGGATGGCAACGGTTGAAATTCTTGGATTTGCAGATCTATGCCACCAATAAAACTAGCAGAAGATATATTGACAATCTTAATGATAATTTACCCTCAGCCATGACCATATGTATTTTACATGCTCAACTTTTATCAGAACTATTGCTTCTTCTCTTTAGAGTTCTCAAAACTATTCCTTTTAGGCCTGCTCCGTTGTCTTCATCCCTAGCCAATTCTGGGAAAACCAACTCTAGAGCAGTTCACACTATCACCAAAAGACAAAGTCGATGCCAAAACTTTGGATTTACAGTAGCAGACACAAACTTTATTCCATTTATGTGACGTGACAGTAGGAGTGTTCATTGGGTTATTCAGTCCGGTTTCAGTGTGAAAATTTAATTTTTGGTTCGATTATTTTGAAAATTTACAAAATCAAACCAAACTGAATTTTTCATCAAATCGAACCGAAAAATTAAAATTTTAAAAAAATTATACATGAACGCATTTCGGTAATGTGTTCTTGAGGTAATTTTATTTTTAAAAATTAATTTTTATTAGAGAACGCATTACCAAAATGAGTTCATATATATATATATATATATATTTAATTTCAATTTTTTGGTTTAAAGATAAAAACCAAAAATCGAACTGAATTGATCTGAATTAATAAAAAACTGAACCAAATTAACAAATTCGGTTCGATTTGAATTTTCGGTTCCAACCGGATAGTGAACACCCCTACGTGACGAAGGAGTCAAGAAAAGGTAGAAAAGGAAAACCATTTGTTTTCTTGTGATCTAGTAGTTTTCAACAGTCAGTCCAAGTAAATCAATTCGAATCCAAGTAAACGGTTATGTTTGAAAGAAAGAGAGAGCAACTGAAGACATAACTGGCATTTAAGACCATTTCAAATATTGAAGATATCATAGTTTTCATAATTATCTATTGTAATCCTTACACATATCTACTTTTATTTCCTTTGTATCTTGCGTATCTCTAGCTATATGTTACTATAAATTAGGATGTGCTTCACATCATTAGGGCTTAGTTAGTTATATATATATATATATATATATATATATATATATATATATATATATATATATATATATATATATATATATATATATAACAATTTGTAAAAACAGCTCCTAAATTATCTTAATTATTACAAATTAGTCTCACAATTTATATTTTAATATTTTTGGACAATTATCTTTAGAATAATATGCAAAAATTGTCCCCAAACTACCTTAATTATTGCAACATAATCTGACAACTTATTTTTGTTTGGGTAAAATGATAAACCCTACAGGACAGGAATTATACTTTAGGAAATATGTGTCCCCCCCCTCTCTCATTCTTTTGACTAACTCAACTTTACTTGGTTCAACTGGGAAAAAAAATAATTACAGTCACACGTGTTATAGATTTTGAGAAAAAACTTTTGAATGGACAGATTTGCTCTCCACTAATAGAGTACATGATATGCAAGCGTATGTCTTCATCGGTCTTCATCACGTTAATAGTGTTTGAGACTGTAAGTATTGAAATGTATAGAAATGATAGGCGAAAAATATTAAAATGTGAGTCGTGGAATTAAATTGCAACAATTAAGATAGTTTAGGAACTTTTTTGTAGATTATTCTAAAGAAAATGAACAAAAAATATTAAAATGTGAATTGTGGATCTAAATTGTAACAACTAAAATAGTTTCGAAATTATTTTTACAAATTATTCTAAAGATAATGAACCAACTCTGATTACTTTCTTCGTCACATGTGAGGCTATCAATGAGTCAAGGACACCTTGTCCAGGACCCGTACCCAGACCCAGTTGATTATCAACGGTATCGAACCTAACCCGATTATGCAACCGATCTAGATAGGGTGGACCCTACCCAATAGAATTTTGGTTCGGGTCCAAGTAGACCCGATTAAAATATAAAAAATAAAGAAAATAGTAATAGATATAAAATAAATTCAAATGTCATGCCATAAATTCAAAAAAAAAAATAACAAACTTAATGTCTTCAAATACAATCCTTAAATCTACTTATTAACCAAACTAAAATAACAAACTCAATGTCTTCAACTCAAGAAAATACAATCCTTAGAGGAGTACATTAATCAAAATAATAAACTCAAAGAGTCACTTCTCAAACACAAAACATTAGCCAATGCCTCTCTTTATCTGCTGCCAAAGAAAAAAAAGTTAATGAGAAAAATTACCTAATTATGTAAAATATAAATGTTAATAGCGTTACTAATAAATACTAGCTAATGATAAAAGAACTTATAGATAAGTCAAAATCATTCTGTCTTAGTAACTTTAGATAGAGAAATACTCTAATCAACGTCATCCAACTCTAAAGACAAATTAAATCAATTAACAAGTAAAACGAAAAATAAAAGAACAAACAGGGTGAAAAAAATACATATATTTTACTTACTTCTTTTTTTATAAATTCAATTCAATCACCCATAGTTATTAATGTCTCTATCACATCAAGAAGTAATGATGCAAACTCTCATCAACCACTCTTCTACCAAAACTAAAAAATTTAAATATATAAAATATTTATTATTAAAATTCTATTCGGGTCTTGGGTCTATCGGATCAGAAACTTTACGTATCGTATTAATCTCCGTTTAGAAGATGCATTATCGGGTTTGAATTTAGATCGAGTAAACGGTATAAATGGTGTTTCGTACTAGGACTTATAGGTAAAAACTCAACCCATTGACAGCCCCAATCACATTCCATCCCTATTATTTTAGTGTCAAAATAAATTAACTACCTTAGACAAACCCCAGCATGTATCACCTTTTCTGGCAAGAAGTTCTTGCGCAGAAATATGCCAACAGTTCTTTTCCTTGTTCGGCTAATCATTCTAGCAGATCTTGCTGCTGCTAATCTAGCATCAGCACCAAGTGATTGTGAAGTAAGAAGGTGCAGAAAACACAGGCCAATCATTAGATTTCCCTTTCGGCTAAAAGATCAGCCCCAGCACTGTGGCTACCCTGGATTTGATATTTCTTGCACCCAAGGCAAGGACACGGTCTTGGAGCTTCCATTTCCTTTTAAATCATCCGTCAACAAAGCCCTGCTTCCTTCCCCGGTGAAGTTTCTTGTTAAAGAAATTGATTACCAATCTCAGAGGCTGCATATATCCAGAGTGCATGGTTGTCTTCCTGAACCACTATCAAAGCTAGTTTTCACATGAAAACTGTCCCCTGCCTTAGCAGGTCTAGCTACCATGTTTATGCTGTTTGGACCTTTGTAAACCTCTATGCTGAACCTCTAAATTCCTGCAGCAAGATGTTTGAGATTCCGTCAATTCCTTTGCACTCTTTGACTCTGAATTCCCTCTTATGTTGTACTGGTCCGAACCGAGATGTCACTATTGTGAAGCAGAGGGCTAGTATTGTGGGTTCCAGAATAGCAGCAAAAGACACGATGTTGAATGTTTTAACAAAGATTCCAGCCCAGTTAAGACTGATGCCCATTTTTTTTACAAAATGGATGCCCATCTCTGGTCTTCTCTTCAATTAGTTCATCTCTCAAACCATGACATGAGAAACTTTGTTATAAAAATAATGTACTGATGTTAGACCATTTCCAACAGAGCCTTATGTTTTATCTTTTGCAGGTCCAACAAGGAAACTAAGGATTGCAGGTGAGGTGATCTGCCTATTTTAGCATCTACTAGTATTAGTTTCAACAAGCAAATTGCTTTGGATCGACCTCCTATTGACACTGCAAGTCAAATTTTTATCATGTAAACTAAAAGATTTCTCTCTCTCTTAAAAACTTTCCAATTATTAAGTGACAATATTAGCATATTTGCATAGGAGTTTTTATATATATGTTGACAGCATATGAAAAATTAGTCTAAATACGTTCCGGATTATGGTGAAGGACCTTATTCTGTTTGCTTTGACAAGCAGGGATGTGCTTGGTCCAGTTTTCTTCTGCTGGTTGCAATTGGTTTCTATCTGATTTATCGTTCAAAGAAACTCGAGGAAGATGAATTGAAGATTGAACAGTTCTTGGAAGATTGCAGAGCTTTTAAGCCATCAAGATACTCCTAGGTCACTGGAAACTTTAAGGAAAACCTAGGTCAAGGAGGTTATGGAACAGTGTATAAAGGGAAGCTCTCTAATGAAGTTTTAGTAGCTGTGAAAGCACTCCACAATACCAAAGGAGATGTAGATGAGTTCATTAACGAAGTAGGCATCGTAGGCAGAATTCACCATGTTAAACGTTGTACGCTTGGTTGGACATTGTGCTGATGGATTCAGTGGAGTCCTTGTTTATGAGTTCCTAATGGTTCGCTGGACAGGGCGATTTCTTCAGAGAGTAAGAAAAAACTTCTCGGTTGGGTGAGGTTTCATGATTTTGCTCTTGGCATAGCTAAAGGAAATTAATATCTTCATCACAACATCTTGCTAGACCACAACAACAATTCCAAGGTTTCTGATTTTGGTCAAGCAAAATTGAGTTCCAAGGAACTAAGTGTTGTTTCTATGACTGCTGCAAAAGGAACCAATGGCTACATTGCACCTGAAGTCTTCTCCAGGAACTTTGGCAAAGTGTCGTGTAAATCTAATGTTTACAGCTTTGGCATGTTGTTACTTGTTACTGGAAATGGTTGGAGGAAGGAGAGAAAATACTAGTGGTAATGAAGATGGAAGTGAAGCATATTTCCCAGAATGGATGTTCAAAAAGTTAATCAAGGAGAAGAATAGCAATCCAGATCGAGAATGTAGATGACAGTAAGATAGCATAGGAACTAGCAATCGTGGGACTTTGGTGCATTCAGTTGTCCTACTGACCGACCCTCGATTAAGAGGGTGATTCAAATGCCTGAAGCAGAAGTGTCCTCCCATGCCTCAAAAACCTTTTGGCCCCAGCCATAAAATGAAGAATGGTTCAGCCACAGGTGAAAGTCCATTCAACAGGGAACTAACTACAAAGCATACCTGAATCAGAATGATCTATGACATGAAGCCACTGATTCTAAGCAAAAGGGGTACACAGGAGCTAGGACGGAAAATAATGACAGGCCAAACTACACTCAGAGAGATCTCTAATATGCTGGCATTTGCATGCACCCAAAATGCTAGGTAACTGCAAAAGAAAACTGCAGGACAGATCATAAAGAGCATTGATAGAACTACAAATGGAATCTTCTTCCTGTACTCCTCTCAGAATTTTGTTCAAGTATCCAAAATTCAGTAAAATTGTTTGGAACAAATCTAAGGGAATAACAAATAATATTTTCTTCATTTCTCGGGGGCTCACTTAGAATGGTAAAACCATTTCAGAGATTCAGAATAGAGATGTGGGAGCCCCGGAACAAAAATGAAAATAATCAAAAAACCTGTGAATGAACTATATTTATGTTTCTGCCGAGCAAAGATACAGAAGCAGATTACTTCTTTGAAGCGTCTTGCTTCTTATCTGAATCTGCTGCCTTTCGCCTGTCTTTCCTCTCCCTCTTCTTCAGTGCCGTCATTCGGGCTTTCAAAATAGTTGCATATGAAGCTTGAAAACGTTGATGGTCTTTTGGCCCAACCTTGCATTCAGAAAAGGAGATATAAATGTTAGCCAGAACATTTTGTTCAAAAAGTTGAGTGAAAATCCAACAGATATAACTTAGACCAAATAATGATGTTTTCTTGCACTATTGCTATGGCACAAAGAGCAAGCTGCAAACCTTAGCTATACTAAAACAAAAAAGTATATATATATATATATTAGCTATCTTAAACATAAAAGATTGGACAAATAAATGAAAAATTCATCTATACGTGAAAAGACACATCATAGCAAAGGAGCATAATTTTAACATTATTTCTGAAACATAATGTCGATGAGCTCCATACATTTCTGTTCATGGAACAAAGATGAAAGATAAAGTGGAATAGTGATCAATAATCATAGTTTTTGGAAGTGGGGCCTCCAGCACGTCAATTACGTGCATTTTAGGCACCTTACTGACTTCAAGCAAGGGACATAAAAAAAGTGTGGCTCTCGTGCTCCAATGTTCCATCCGGTATTCATGTATCGAGGAAAGCAACACGAAAGTTAAGGTTGCATACATAACCAACAAATGGAAACGGGAACCAGGTTAAGACATAATCTTTTATAAAAGAAGAGAATGATTGCAGCAAAAGCAGGAACTGTCACACGGGGACTCCGCATGCTATATTTTGTGAAGCATTACTTTAAAGAGGCTCCAACCATGACGTGAACAAAAAAGGGGAGTTACTATAGCCAAAAGCCAAAACAGAGATGGCTTTCTTTTGGCCTCATATCTGCTCATATTGCTCCAAAGAAATTTGATCAAATGAAACAAATTGATCCAGAGGCAGGCTGCTAAAACACAATGCTCAATGAAAATTAATGTTTTTCACAAGTTTAATGAAATAAATCACCATGTTGGGAACACAAATTTCAAACCTAAAAAGAAAGGAAATATAAAGATCATCACAATCTTCTTTTGCAAACATTTAAGATACCTTATGAAAAACCGGAAAGGAATAGCTGCAAGTGAACATAAGAGTATACAAGAAACCAAATTCTAAGGCCCATTTACTTTATCCCCTACCAAGTGTTATCCAACCACATTATATCTGCATGGGAAATGCAGCATATGTAACATTATACTTTCTCAGTCTCAGTGAAAAGAAATATTTTAAATTACCGAGCAGTAACGACAATCCAGAAATGCAGTGGCCAGATTATTATCCTTTGATGATTACTTGTGTAAAAATTGGAAAAGAGAATGATTCTCCTCTTGCATAACTAACACTGCCTTAAGCATCAGTACCAAATAATCCAAAGAAAAGACAAATAATTGAGACATATTTTCTATGGAACTACTTAAGATGGATGAATATATGAAATCTAAGCATTGTAATACACAGAGAAAAAAAATGGTGTATATCAGCATAATTCCCACAGACAAAGCTAGTCCTATGCCATACACCATTCCCCCTTCTAAATTCTAAGACAATTGGCTCCTCTTACATGATTCTGAATATGTATACTGTATATGCCCTATGCTTTCTTATTCATGACTCGTCCCCCCAATCAGTTCCTAGCTTCATCCTCTACATGCACACTTCTTTCAGATAAAATATTGTCTACCTAATGGCATCATTAAAGGGGAAAAAAAAAAAACGGGGGCAAATGTACTACTACCACATAAGTCAGAAGAATGATTTACCTCAAGGAAAGGTCATGAAATTATCATTACCATTTATAGTGCATCTACATCAAGTACACTTAAATAAGAGGCATGTGATGCAGAGATATTAAAATATTCCATACAGAGATAGAGTGAAAAATGTCAGCTAATAAATGAATCACTTGATTAATTAAAATATAATAAACCAATTAATAAATTACAGAAGATCAGAACTACTATCAACCATCACACAGAAGGGCTAGCAACACTGTTTATGTCAGTTTCTAAGCTTCTAGTCAGATTCTGCAAAATTATGTTGACTGGAAACAGTATTTAAGTAATTATGAAGGTTGGATCAAATTTGAAACAGTAAATACAGAGACCAAGTTCACTTAATGTTTCAAGTTCCAAAATTTCCAATTATTTAATATTTCTTCCGCCAGTTAGATCCCTTTGAGGAATTGGAAGTTTCACCTTAATCTTCCATGAATCCTAATACGTAACAACACTCCTTTCTTGTTCTAACTTTAGCAAAAGATGAGTTTATCAAGAGTTTAATATAAACAAAGCAATATTCTTATCTCGTAGGCTGATTGATTCATGAATTTTATCTTCAATTTTAGATTATGCACCAACCGATAAAATCCTCCTGATGGTCCTCTTAATTCTTCCTTCGCCTGTTCATCCCCTTATTGCAAATTATCCAATTAAACTCTATGTTTAAAGGCAGAAGCTACTCACCAAATAAACAAAGCATTAATTCACCATATTGACAAAACCTGGATAGCCATATTAAATCAGCAATGCTGAATAGCCACTCCAAAGTTCATTTAACACTCTCATTCAATAAGGAAAACCTTTCCTGGAGAAATTTGATCCATCACATCCACTGTATAGTTTTTAGGCTTATTGATCTAATCCTGACTGCCTAAAGATTCTAAGGTTTCCATTATTCTTATTCTCTGAAACAGCAAACGGCTCCAATGGTACTACACTGCTGACTAAAGCAGCCAGACCTTCCACAGTGGGAGGGAAAAACTTCCAGAACTTCTCCATAAAGAATAATTTCTTATATTTCTTCCTACAGGGATAATCCCGGCAATGGAAATTCCCACAGCTAAATGAGGTTCTAAAATAAAACACAAAATAAACTAGACAGAAAAGCTAATGACTTTACCACAGTCGAGAATGTCTTCTTGCCATCAGTTGCTCGAATCAGACATCTAAATTCAATCTTTTCACCAGCTGCCTTCATTTTGTTTCTTTTGGCCTTGGACATGTCAGAGGCTATATATGGTAGACATGTTAAACAATTTACAAAGGCATCCAGTTTAGCATTGTGACACACAGGAACGCAAGAATAAAACTCTTAGCAAAGTCACAAAGAAGAAGCATACAGTGCTTGAGGGTAACCCAAACAGAACCCTTTTCTGTTGTTCTCTCAAACATGCTAGTGAGTTCATTAAGAAATGGATCTGGTTGTAGACGTACCTGAACAAATAAGAAATAAGATACTGTTATGGAAAAGAATAAAGAATCAAGAAGTCAAATAACAGGAAAAGGATAAAAAAAATCATATAGCATAAACCAGACACAGCCGCACTCCAAAACCAAAGAATGAAAGCAAGAATGCATATCCTATAGTCCAACCAGCAAAAGATAGGATCTTGCATTTGAAAATTCTGTTCCCAATAACATTTTCAACCTTCACTTCTGTTAGCCCTAAGGGCAAATCATGTAATTATGATTAGTTTTGAATAATGACAAATATTGATGAGGACTAATGTGTTTGTATGATTGAGTGATAGGATTGATGACTTGAGAAGCATGAAGTCTTATTGCCTTGAAGCTAAAATGCAAGAACAACTCAATATCCCAAATGTGATTGAAGATTTGAAGAGTATGTTCAAAATGATTTAAGGCATTGAAGACTTAGAGTGTAGAATTATTAAAATAGGTACATTCTTATGTAAACTCTACACTTGTATGTCTTGGTTTCATTTGAATGCATGAGAGAGCACAAAACTTATTTTGAAATGGTTTTCAATAAACTTTGTGATAACAAGTATGTTTTTTGAAATCTCAAATGAACTTGAAAAGATCTTGTATGATCAAAGTATTTTTGTAACGGTTTTTATGTTTAAAAGTGCCAAAATGATGTGTCCATTCTTGCAAATGGTTTTCAATAATAACAACAATGATTTTCAGATGATTTGATTGAATTTGAAAAGTTTGGATGCAAGTTTGGACGTCCAAACTCTGGAAATGGTTACTGTGTTTCCAGAGAAGTTCGGACGCATGGAGTAAAGTTCGGACGTCCAAACATTCTCTAATAGCATGGTTACTGTTTTTCCAGAGAAGTTCGGACGCAAGTTCGGACGCATGAGGAAAAATTTGGACGTCCGAACTTTTCCAGACAGCTTGGCACAGTAAAATTCGGACGCAAGTTCGGACGCATAACAGAAAGTTTGGACATCCGAACTTTACTGTTACTAGCCGTTACTAGCCGTTTTATAGCTGTTGCATTTGATTTTTCACATCTATAAAAGTTATAAACTTCAGAATTTTTGTAACTCTTGAATTTTTATGAACTCCAAGTATTCCAAAAGCTTTTAGCAAACTTCAAAGCTCTCTTATCTTGTGCATTCAATTGATTATTCAAAAGGCATCAAAGTGTGAAGGTACAACATTGTGTAAACATCTACCAACAAGTGGTAACATCTACACACTCTTCTTTATCTATCAATTTGTGTTGTTCTATTAGCTCTAGCAAGGTTATCTTGATAACATAAAATCCTTTAGATAAGGGTGATCCTTGAAGTTGTGATTCAAGGTTGTTTGAGATATAAAACCATTGAGTTTGGTGAGCCTTGCATTGTAAAAGTTACTAGAAGAGGTTGTGAGTGTAAAACCATAGTGTGGTGAGCCTCTCTTGTAATCTGTAAACCTGAGCTAATATTAGAGTGTTTGAAATCCTTAAGTGTGAGTTTAAGGTAGTGGACGTAGATCTTGAGGATCGAACCACTATAAATTGCTTGAGTTCTTTGCTATTGCTTTCTTCATTGCTTTACTTTAAACTGTCTCTATTTTGCCTATATAATTTGTTCTTGGTCTAAAAGCATAAAAGGTTTAGTTTTGCGATAATTAGCCAAATACCTAATTCATCCCCCCCCTCTTAGGTATTTCAACTTCAAACACCAATATTCCCAAAATTTATATCCTAGTATCACTAACTATTAAGTTTTAAAACGCATAGAGTACCGTTACTAAGGAATAACTACCAATACACACCCTTTTTGCAACACAAGTGATGCATATACATCAATACAATCTTTTTCATGTTTTCTGTTTCTTTACTGGTCTGTAAAATAGAGTAACTAAAAGCTCTAGCACACATCCATGGTTTAAGAATTACCGATAGTTTTCTCATCTCTTTTGCATGATCTGCTGGGCCTCTAGTTGTATATTATTTTTGACACACATAAATCAGAATAAAATAGAATTTCAATAAAAAGAAACAAATTGGTAACTGGATATGGTTCCTATTCTGGTATCTGCACAGGCATCAACAGATATATCTCAAAGCATGCAAAACTTGAAACTTTACCAACAGAACAAGAAATCCGCATCCTCAGCAAAGCAGAGGGGATTTAAATAATTAAAAAGGAAAAAAGGAAATCCCATAAACAATTAATAAGTCAATTTTGAGCCGCCAAAAAAAAAACTGCTGTTCAAGATTCAGACTAAATATAGCAAAACCAAAATCAGCCCACAAATTGATCAGATTGTAAAACAAAAAGTATACAGCAGCAACAATTTCTTGAGTCACCGATATGAAAGCCAAGAACTCATATAATGAGAGAGAGAGAGAGAGAGAGAGAGAGAGAGAGAGAGAGAGAGAGAGAGAGGTTCTTAGTTACCATTCTTGCAAGAATTATGAAGAAATTTCAATGTAGAGAGGGAGCAGCTGAAGGGGTCTCCGGAAGGGTTTTTGCAAGATATGTCAAAGAAATGAAAGTGAGAGCGGAGAGGGAGAAAACCGGTTGTACCAGTTCCAATTTAATAGGAAAAAAATATTTTCATACAGTTATAAGTAATATTTAAAAAATGTAATAATTAGAAAATTATATATTAGAAATGTGAAAAGAATAAATTATGAGAAAAAATTAATTAATTTCTCCAAATTCAATGCTTTGCTGATATAAAACAAAGAACTAATTTAATATCAATATAATATAATCATTTATTATTTGTTGACGATGTTAATTTGACAAGGTTCTTTTATAAAATTTTATGTCAATCGGTTGAAAGTTAAATAGTACTTTTTCTTCGAACTATTATGTTAGTAGAAAATTATAAAAAATTTTTAAACTAAATTAGTTGTAGAAGTTTAAACTATATATATATATATATATATATATATATATATATATATATATATATATATATATATATATATATATATATATATATATATTAAGAAATTTGATATTGAAAACTAAACATCTTAAAAAATATATATAGATATTTAATTTCGGACTGGGTGAATATAATTTTAAGTGAATTAGTTACCATTCCCTTAATTATATTTTCAAGAAATACACTATATATAAAATTGTTTATGAGTCAAATTAATATAAAGTTCTTTTATTGCCATTCTCCATTCTTCTCTCTATCATATAAAATGCTATTATCTATTATAAGAAAATTTGATTGATCAGGCAAATTTAAGAGTGAGATTGAATATTATTTTTGTTTGAGATTTTATGTATTGAGTTTGGCGAGAGAAAATTTTTTGTAAGAAACTGAGTATGATCCAAAGTAAAAGATTTATATTATATTTTGTAGCAAAATCCAATCCAAATACACCATAAATTTTATTTTTCTTACTTTAGTTTGAACCGTCATGTCTTTTTTGTCTTATTTTTTAACTTCCTTAGACTTAATTTGCAGTTGAATTGAATGATGGTTATGCTTTATTTTCCTTATTCAAACCAAGTTTGGATGTTCGACCTCTAAACCTAATGACTAATTTTAATTGAAAATTCTATTTTAACTTTTAAAAAAATTTAAAAAATAATTTGATTATATGTGAATAACTATAATATTGTTATTAAGTTAAGAGGTTAGTGGTGAGATCAATTTATTTGTGGAACTTAACGCCTTAAATCAGGAGGTTAGTGGTGAGATCAATTTATTTGTGGAACTTAACACCTTAAATCAGGGGAATCAAAGATATTAATGATAAGACCGTTATATTAGTAAAAATTAATTCTTTAAAATTAAAGAAGTTAGTAGTAAAAATTAAGATAAATAAGGGTGGAATATCCATAATTTTGATTTGAAGTTAATATAGGTGTTCAGTTCCTCCCCTAATGCCAAAGTCTGGTTTTGCCCTTGATTTACTAAGTCGTTCTTCGCAAGTGAAATTGCTAAATAAAAGGATGAATTGTATTAGTTAGCTTGAAGGATAAATTCATTATTTTGTAAAGTTTAATATTTATTTTTTTAAAATTATCCTTACCATAAATATAATCTCTTCATTTTTATTATATTAATAAAATTAATAAAATATATAATGAAAATACCTCTTATTTTCTCCTTTTTTTATTTATATAAAAATAATTAAAAGATTTTATATTTTAAAACGGATAGAATAATTGAGTTCAACTTGGTTATATTATTATGATTATGATAGACTTTTACATAAAAAATATGAGTAAAAGAAACTAAAAGATAAATGTGGAATCACTATCATTTATTTCATCATTTTCTTTACAATTGGTTGTATATTTGTCAAGTTATCATCTAATAGTGTTTTTGGTTGGATTTTTAAAAAATTTTTATATTCTAATTATTTTATATGACAATTAAAGAAAATAAAAAATTAAAAACAAAAAATAATTTTTTAAAAAAAGTTTGATGGTGTAGACTTTGAGAAAATCAAAGAAAGTAAACATCAAAATAAATATTTAAAAATCTCATTATTTAGTTTTATTGGTATTGACACTTCAAAAGTTATGCAAGCATCTAATAAACACTAATCTCACTAGTTAAAGAAATCTAGTGATGTTAGAGAAGATTCAGACCATTTTTTAGTTATTGGCTAGTTGGACCACGCACATATATGGCTAAAAAAAATAATTTTTGATCTTTTAATATACTTTTTAATATATTATTTATTATACTAATTAAATTACATTATATAAAAAATTAATATATTTTAATTATTAGAGAATACTAAACAATTTACTAGAGAGTACTAAAAGACCCCAAGCAAATATATATATATGTAGTGAGACGGTTGAAACACATTGTGGTTCTCCCCAAGAAGATCGGGACAACAAATCTTTTTTTACCTAGAATTGGATATAATATTTTTCTTTTAATGAGACTATACAAAAAAAAAAACAAATACTTTTTACATTAACAATTTTTTTGAAAGGAAAAATAGATTTTTTACATTAACAATTCATGTTTGTATTACAGGTACTATTGGGAAGATGTTCCTAAATGCAATGCTTATCACTTCCTTCAACACGAATAAGTGGAATGCTATAATATATTTCGGACAGACATAGCAAATTCAGATTCAAAATAGTTGCATCGTAAGAAAACTCATCGAAGCTATTTGTTTTCAAAGTGATGCAAAGAAAGACTGTATTAGACAAACATATCGAATTGCAACAACAACAGAACCTATGGCTCCGAGGAATTATGTTACAAATAGATCAAATGTGATCTAAAAGAACTTCTCACATTACTCAATTACACATGACTTCAGAGAAGGGGAGTTAAATGAGAAAAACATTGCTCAATTTGAATCTTGATATTGAAGAATTGCTTCAAATCTGAAATTTTCACCAGGTTTGAATGCTGCTTCAAGATCTTCAAAACTCTGAAGAACTTGCAAATCTTTACCTACTAACACACCTTCCTGCATTTTATGCAATCATGCAGGACAAAAGTTTTCTTTTGATTAATTCTATTAAAGGGAAGAAATCAAATCGAAAGTTAGATAATTTTAGAAGGTATATGCAGCTCTTAGATGACTGGATCATGTGAACCCAAGAAAAAAGTACGAGCGGCTGAACATTTCATGCATTGTTGAAAACTGATAAGTAATTTGCAGAATTGCAAGCATGCAGTAGCTTGCAGTTAACAGAGTAGGATGAATTGCAAGCATGCAGTTAACAGAGTTTCAGAAATGCAGAATGAAGTTTAATTGCATGCACGTGCAATGATAGATGCAGGAGTTGAATTGTGAAGCAATCGCTACATGCAGAAGCTGGATTGAGTTATTGAAGTATCAAAGATGAAATACAAATGCAATGCAGGAGCAGAATGACAAACATAGCTGTATGCCAGCACAGCTAAATAGATTGCCGGTTGCTCAATTGGGAAGTCGGTACTGACATGGATTAGCTTAGAGTTAGTCGGTTATTTATGTAGTTTTACTTAGCATTTGTGTATAAAAACTCTTGTAATCTTTTGTATAGAGGTAGATAATTCAATTCAGTCTTTTCTTCTAATGCAACATTTCTCTCTCTATCATTCTCCTGTTTGAGTGTTTGCATTAGAGTGCAAAACGTCGAGTTCTTCATCTCATTGGCTTTATCAATTGCTTTCTTCTTGAATTCATCATTGAGCTCAATGCACAGAACATTGTGCTCATTGTTTCATGCTTGAATTCATTGCAGAAGATTGAATTCATCAAGTTACTGATTTTTAACATGGTATCAGAGCAAATATTTTGCTTCTGTTGTTAGCTTCGATTGATCTATTTTTTTTTGTTGCTGAGTTCAATTGATCTATTGTTCCATTCGAACTTCTGTTTTTTACTTCTATGAATTTGCTGAGATAACTTTCGCAACACATGTTGAGCCAATTCCAACCAATCCTTTGTACCTCAATCCAAATGACAATACAACTCAACCACTAGTTCAACCTGCGCTCACAGAAAAGAATTATCATTCCTGGAGTCGTGCAATGAAGATGGTGCTGATTTCCAAAAATAAGATAGGCTTTGTTGATGGATCAATTGAACCACCACTGAGGAGTTCAAGGAATTTCACACTTTGGCAGCAGGTAAACACAACCATCCTCTATTGTCTTGTGAATTCTATGGATACAATAATAGCACAAAGTGTGATGTGGTTGGATACTGTAAAAGAAGTTTGGGATGATTTGTATGATAGATATTCCAGTGGAGATTCGTATCACTTGTCTGATCTTATAGAAGACATTCATAATGTGAGACAAGGTAACAAAATAGTGAATGAATACTATACTCATTTGAAAATACTTTGGGATGAGTTGTCTGTTCTCAGACATTTGCCTAAATGTATTTGTAAGCCTTGTTGTAAGTGTGGAGCAATTAAAAAGATGAGGGAGTATTATTATACAGAATGCGTGATAAGATTTTTGAAAGGCTTGAATGATCAATTCAATAGTATAAAGTTACAGGTTCTTGTAATGGAGCCTTTACCTCTGGTTAGTCAAGTGTTTTCTATGGCTATTAAACATGAAAGACAGCTGAATTATACTTCTAATCAAAATCAAGAGATGCAAGTGATGTTGACTCAGCCTATAACTAAGTCAGTGAATCAGGAAATGGAAAGTAAAGAAGTTGTTGGTACTCGTTTTGGTGGAGGTGTCCAGTATGAAATAAATGTTGCAGCAGGAAACAACCGAAGAGGTTTTGGACAGAAAAATATTATTTGTACATTCTGTGGTAAATCAGGCCATATAGTGGATAAGTGCTATAGAAAGCATGGATATCCTCCAAATTTCAAGTCTAGGATCAGAGAAGGAGGTTTCAATGGCAGTACAAATCCAGACAATAGAAAATATGGTATTGGTGGTGTTTCTAAAAAGAATGTTGCTGTTAATCAGACCAGTGGTATAACTATTGCAGAAAAACCAGAATGCTCAAATGCAGGAATTACTCAGGAGCAATATCTTAACTTGATGAACATGCTTAAAAGCATTCAATTGCAGGGTGCAGAGACTGTTTCAAATCAGTCTCATGGAATCAACCAGGCTACTGTTTTGACAGCCAACTATGACAAGCCAGTCAATTACACAGGTATGATTTCTATCAAACTACGAAGTATTGGATTTTGGATTCAGGAGCTACAGATCATATAGTGTGTTCTTTGGAATTCTTTACTTATTTAACTCCTGTTCAGAATGTTTTTGTTAAGCTGCCCAATAATCAAACAATACCTATTACTCATAAAGGTCAAGTGGTTATTTCTAACCAATTAAAGTTGAAGTTCTCTATATTCCTTCATTCAAGTACAATCTAATCTCAATTGATAAGTTGATTCAATAGAATCATTGCAACATTTTCTTTCATTATGCTGGTTGTCTTATATAGGACAATATAACTCTGAAGAAGATTGGTTCAGCTAAATGCTGCAACGGTTTGTATCATCGTATACCAATACATCAGCTTCATGATTCTCTTCCAACAAGTCAAGTTTTTTATGCTTCTTTTCCTGATTCTTCTGTTTCTGTTTTTCATTCTTGTTCTAGTTCTGCCAGAATTGCCAATTGGAATTTTAGACTAGGTCATCCTTCCAATCAAAGATTGTAGTTATTAAAAGGCATTTGGCCTGATATTTCTGTACCAAATGACTGCAAATGTACTGTTTGCCCTCTGGCAAAACAGAAGAAACTCTCTTTTTCCTTGAAAGAGTCTACTACATCTAGATGTTTTGAAATTCTCCACATGGATATTTGGGGTCCTGATAAACATGAAACTATATATAAACAGAAATATTTCTTGAGTATTGTTGATGATTTTAGTAGATATACTTGGGTATTTCTGATGAAGGATAAATCAGAAGCCAGAAAAATTGTTCAAGATTTTTGTGCCTTTGTTTCAACTCAATTCTCAAAACCAGTTCAAATAATCAGAACTGATAATGGTTCTGAGTTTCATATGCCTATGTTTTTCCAGTCAAAGGGCATAATTCATCAGACTTCTTGTGTTGAGACACCACAATAGAATGTATTAGTTGAAAGAAAGCACCAATATATTTTGAATGTTGGTAGAGCTTCAAAGTTACAGTCTAACATTCCTATATCTTACTGGGGCTTTTGTGTTCAACATGCTGTTTATCTTATAAATAGACTTCCTACACCAATTTTACACAATAAAACTCCTTATTCCATTCTCTATGGTAAAAATCCTTCTTTTACCAATCTCAGAGTTTTTGGTTGTTTAGCTTTTGCTTCAACTCTGCAACAACGCAGGTCAAAATTTGATCCAAGATCTAGAAAGGCTGTTCTATTGGGTCTTTTTTTCACTAGTAAAGGTTACATACTTCTAGATTGGTCTTCCAGATTCATTTTTGTGTCCAGAGATGTTATTTTCCATGAAGATGTTTTTCCTTTCAATAATCAATCTTCTGAATTTTGTTCTTCAGGTCCTTCCAATTATGTACTTCCTTCTATTCCTTTGGACATTTCTCTTCCTGAATCTTCTATTTCAATACCAATTGATGTTGCTATGCCTTCTGAAAATGTTTCTTCTCCCATATCCTCAATTGATAATCATGCTCTTAGAAGATCTCAAAGATCTAAAATCACACCAGCCTACCTCAAGGATTATGATTGCAATACAATTCTTAATACTCCTCATACTCTTGACAAGGTTGTGTCATATGATTTGTTATCTCCTGCTTACAAATCTTTAGCATTGAATGTTTCATTGAATATTGAACCTAAATGTTATGAAGAAGCAGCAAGAATTCCAATTTGGTAGGAGGCAATGAAAAAGGAGATTGAAGCACTTGAAAGTACTAATACATGGTCTCTGGTTTCTTTACCCCCTGGAAAACAACCTGTAGGTTGTAAATGGATATACAAAACTAAATTTCATTCTGATGATACTGTGGAGAGACACAAGGCTAGTTTGGTAGCCAAGGGTTATACCCAGCAATTAGGAGTGGATTACATAGAAACATTTTCACCAGTGGCAAAAATGACTACTATTAGAACTGTGTTAACTGTTGCAGTGGCAAAGGGTTGGTTTTTACATCAATGTGATGTCAATAATGCTTTTCTACATGATGATCTTGAAGAAGAGGTTTATATGGTTCTTCCTCCTGGTTTTGATGCTGGAAATAAATCAGTAGTATGCAAGCTAAATAAGTCACTCTATGGACTAAAACAAGCTAGCAGGCAGTGGAATGCCAAATTGACTTCAGCATTGCTCAGTCTTGATTTTACGCAGTCTAACAATGATTATTCTTTGTTTGTGAAAGCAGATGACAAGGTTTTTATTGCATTGTTAGTGTATGTGGATGACATTGTACTTACCAGCAATGATCTAGATGCAATTAAAGGTGTCAAAGCTTTCCTGCATGATCAATTCAAAATCAAAGACTTGGGAGAATTGAAATATTTTAAGGGATTGGAAGTGGCAAGAAGCAGCAAAGGATTGAATTTGTCTCAAAGGAAATATGCCCTTGATGTGAACAAAATTTGGATTCTTGGGTAGTAAGCCAATAGCAACTCCAATGGAAGCTCATGTTAAGCTAGAGCATAATGATTCAACTATTTTGTCTACTCACACTACTTACATAAGTCTTATTGGAAAGCTGCTATGTCTAACTATCACACAGCTGGATATTTGTTTTGCAGTTCAACAATTAAGTCAATTTCTTGACAAGTCTACTATGAATCATTTAAAAGATGCACATAGAGTCTTGAGATATTTAAAGAAGGCTCCAGGACAAGGATTATTTTTCCCAACAGTTTCTGATTTATAGTTAAAGGCATTTGCAGATTCTGATTGGGCATGTTGCATAGAAACCAGGAGGTCTGCTACTGGTTTTTGTTTATTTTTAGGGGTGCATTGATTTTCTGGAAATCTAAGAAACAATCCACAGTGTCTAGAAGTTCTGCAGAGGCAGAATATAGTGCTTTGGCTCATGCAGTATGTGAATTGTAATAGTTGTCTTAAATCCTGTAAGATCTACTTATTCCTATTTCTGGTGTTGTTCCTCTTTATTGTGACAATCAAGCAGCTGTTCATATTGTGAAAAATCTTGTATTTCATGAGAGAACTAAGCACATTGAGCTCGATTGCCATTTTACTAGAGAAAAATATCAATCTGGACTGGTTAAGCCTTTGCCAATTTCTTCTTCATTACAACTAGCTGATATTTTCACTAAGGCTTTGCCTTTCCCTCAATTTTCTCATCTGGTTGCTAGTCTTGGATTGCAAAATATATATCCCAGTCCAGATTGTGGGGGGTGTTGAAAACTGATAAGTAATTTGCAGAATTGCAAGCATGCAGTAGCTTGCAGTTAACAGAGCAGGATGAATTGCAAGCATGCAGTTAACAGAGTTTCAGAAATGCAGAATGAAGTTTAATTGCATGCACGTGCAATGATAGATGTAGGAGTTGAATTGTGAAGCAATCAGCTACATGCAGAAGCTGGATTGAGTTATTGAAGTATCAAAGATGAAATACAAATGCAATGCAGGAGCAGAATGACAAACACAGCTGTATGCCAGCACAGCTAAATAGATTGTCTATTGCTCAATTGGGAAGTCGGTACTGACATGGATTAGCTTAGAGTTAGTCGGTTATTTATGTAGTTTTACTTAGCATTTGTATATAAAAACTCTTGTAATCTTTTGTATAGAGGTAGATAATTCAATTCAGTCTTTTCTTCTAATGCAACATTTCTCTCTCTATCATTCTCCTGTTTGAGTGTTTGCATTAGAGTGCAAAACGTTGAGTTCTTCATCTCATTGGCTTTATCAATTGCTTTCTTCTTGAATTCATCATTGAGCTCAATGCACAGAACATTGTGCTCATTGTTTCATGCTTGAATTCATTGCAGAAGATTAAATTCATCAAGTAACTGATGTTTAACATGCATGCAAAACTTTCTACTCATCAATGGTCAAGAACAAGCAAAAGACTGCTCACCGCAATGCATACACAGATAAGATATCAATGGTCTATCACAAACACCAATAAGCGACTAAGTGCTCATAAAACAGTACAAGGCAAAGGGAGAAGAATAAGCATCGTTTCAAGATCCTTTGCCATGTTTGCAACACTACAATATAATTAAAACATAAAGGTCAAATGAACCTAAGTGTTAAAGTTCATATCAACTTACCAGGAATTCTTCAGAATACTGAAATGCTTTATCCAATCAAGGCAAGACATGGTTTAAACTGGAAGTCTGTGCAAAAAGTTTCACCATTTAAAAGAGCTTTCAACTTATTTTTAGAAAAAGAAAATGGATTCTCAAAACTGTAGTAAGAGCTATATGCCAAACTCAACCAGTCAAGCATTTGAAGGGGATGAGAGTGATCTTAATAATGCTCTCAGTAGTTGACACCATCAGTGAGATTGGAAGAAGGTATGGAAAAGCAAATCAATTTACCCTCTCTACATATTCAGAGATGGAAGTATAGATAACTCTCTTGATCACTTGCATGTAAACCTTTGAAGGTCTGAGAATTTCCAATACTTAGAGAAGAGAATGGGTTAGAATCAAGTATAGAACAAGTTATATGGTTCAGAAGTCAGATGAATTTTACGACTTCAATGTAAATGCTTTCAGTACCAAAGGAGATGTAATGCATAAAGTAAGCTGCATTCACTTTATGATTGGTGTACAACCACATTTATATGAACCTATTCCTGAAATGACTTGAAAATAACAAAGTCAAATTGTCCAAGCTTGTAAGGTTAAAGATATAAAACTTGGTTAAATTTAAAAACCTACAATCACGAACTCTATATGCGGCTAAGCACTTCTATGATGCATGCATAATATTGACAATGTCAAAGAAAAGGATAACGAAAGATAATATCAACTTACATTGGGCGTCTTTCCTGATAGTTCCCAATTGTTATCAGAAGATAATTGCAGCCAATGCACAATGCATAGAATAAGATAAAGAAACAAAATGAGGAAGAAAATAAAGGAAAACTAAATGAAGATACAGAAAATCTCATATAAGAGGCCACAGGTGGGGGGAGGGGGCTACTTTAATGGTTTATAAAGAAAGCATAAAACAAATAACTTCTAGAATGGCTTACCCCCTTTAACTCTTCGAAATCCGGGAATTGGCTGAGCTTCAACAACTATTTTTGAGAACACATCATCAAAAACTGATTGCATTCTTGTGCCAGAAACATCTACACTTACCTACAGTAGAAGCCATCATTAAATTCAGTGTCCAAAACAAGTTCCACTATTTAAGAACATCTTTTCTGCACAGTTAAGAAACACCTCTTCCTGAGAATACATATATGTATTTCCAAATTATTCCATTTTTTTTCTTTTTGGTGGTGAGAATTATGAACTTCTAACAAGATATAATTTCTTCAGGTTCTTAGGAAAAAGTTATCCTGGATTTTTATTTTCTTTTACGGTACAAAATGAATGCACTTGAGAATCCCTAAATCATTTATTATAGGCATTACGAAATTAAAAATCTCAGTTTATTTGTAGTTTCACCTTCAATTCGTTAGCTTTGTCAGTGCCACATGTAGTAACAGACAAATCCTGAAATTGAGAAGAAGAAATTGAGTATATTCCATCCCTATATAAAGGAAACAATTAAATGGTTCGGATCAATTTTAGAGAAAGGTAAAGAAAGGCTAAGTCTGGAACCTGATGCTACCACTTGAATAGCAAATAGTTGTCTCATACTTGTTCCCGTGAAAGAACCATTAGACCTAGCAGTACAACTGGAAATGAGTCCAACTCAATTCTCAAGTACCAAAGGATGAAGCTTGAACTCATACAAGATTTTACACATCAAAATTGAAAAAAGAGGCATAAAATAACACTTTGTGTTTAACAGTTTAACAATCACAAGGCATTGAATGATCTATGAGAAAGAAAACATCCTCGAAGAAAAGATTGTTCATTCAAAGTCGATAAGACTAAACAAATAAGACATAGAATAGAATGATAGTCATATTGTTGAAGTGAAGCAAGTGGTAATTTTCATCCAATTAGATAAGGAACTTATTCAAATGAGAGTGATTACTATATTTACTAAACTCATGTAAAACAGGCGGAATGTCCTAAAGAAGTTCAACAACACAAAGCAAAAGATCAGAATTTTAGGTTCCAACTCAGTATCGAAGCACTTTACATGGATAATCTATATTTGTGAATACTTCTTTAACCTTCTAAAATAAAGCTACAATGTCATGGTATTGTCCAACTTCCTACCAATTGTCATCCTTAGGAGAGATTCAGTCAAATTAGACTAGATAATAGACATTCAAATGGGCAATCTTTTAACAAGAAAGGTCCTTCTACTACTTCTAACCAGACAAGCCCCTTATGAGCTACATTCAACACTAAATCTATAAGATCACAGAGATATTCACACAAAAGAAGCATGTCACCTCCAGATGCCAATCTTAAATGTTCATAAATAACTGATACCTTTTGTAAACTTGTAACGCATTCCACCCTACCCTAAAAGAAAAATGTTTTCCTTTAGGAATTTGGCACGGAATAGATGCATCCACATATTGCTTGTGAGGTAAAATGGTCTGCATTAGCAAACAAAATTCACACATCAAAAGAATTATAAATTTTCTCCCAATTCAACTAGATAGCTGCCGGTTTTGGAAGAGAAAGAAAGAAAAAGAAAATATTCATAACATATAAGGGCGTTGTAAATATCTATCCATAATCTTCATTAATTAACATAATTGCACAGTAAGAAAAATATATAACCAGTACTAAGACAATGCAAATTCATACAACAATCATGAATAACAATGGAAGTTCATGATATTTCATCCTTAAAACCTAAATGCCAAGCTACAGAAAGCTACAAAATCTACTGAATACCCATATCCACCTCTGATCCAACAACTCGCACCACCCAAGAATGCAAAAGATTGCTAGAAAACAAGACAAAGAAACCCAAATATTAAAAGGGAAAATAAAGAAGAAATAGTGCAAAATTTTCCTTAGAATTCAAATGAAGGAAGTGGGTCTGTGCATTAACAGCTAGCATTTCTAATACTTCCTCTGTTCTCTACTTCACTTTGTCACTTGAGAGTTGCAAAACAGAGTATAAACAGAGGGGAAGTTTTCCTGCATGGACAAAAATGCCGTTGTTTTTTGAGTATTCCACGATATTACCTCGATAAATAATGCAACAAAATCTTTAAAATAATTTGAAATTTTGGGGAGATTACTGAAGTGTTGCTCTGCTGCTGATAAGAAAAGCACGTCGACGATGATGACAGCAATGGCGATAAGGACTTCACATTTTCATCAGCAGAGTAAAGAGTATAATTTAAACTGAAGCTCCCCGTCTTTCTTACTTCTTTTTTTCTTTTCGACATGTGATCTTGAATTTTGCTTCTGTTGGTTAATGAAGTTGTAAATTCTTTACTGGTGTAAAAATTTCATGGTTTTTCTTGGAAATTTTGGGTTTTTGCATTTGATTATGCATGAAGATTTGATTCTCCAAATTTCTTTTTCTTTAAACTTTTTGGGTTGTGAAAACTGTGAAAGAACTTCTGGAGAGACATTAATTGCAAATGTTACCTCAAAGAGGTCCCTTCCCTTGAATGTTCTTGGTACTCTCAAATAGGAAATTTTGATAAATGGTTAGAATATATTTGTCCGTCAAATATGTTAGTGTTAAACATATGGTTGGTATTGAAATCAGATTAATGCATGAGTAAATAATATGTCAAATATGTCTATGTGGTTTAATGAAATAGTAAGCTAGTAATCAAGCTTTCTCAGGTTAAATTCAAGCTAAATATCCTATGAATTACATGATGAACCATTGTCCTTGGGTAAAAACTTAGATGAGATATCTTTGTCAGTGGACAACATGGCCAGCTAGGACTCTTTAACTATTTAGGAATGCCAATTAGACTAAATAGTAGATTTGAGATGACACGACGACAAATTATTTTGTCTTGAAAATACACACAAGAAAAGCATCATAAATTCCAAAAGCTTATTTTTTATTGTTTCACCGTGCGAGTACTAGTATCGGGATCCCAATTATTGTCTTAGTTTTATTGCAAATCACAAGTTGCTACAGTGAACATTTTCATTTTCCTTTTTCTGAGAATTATAGCTCTTATTTATTTGAAATGAAAAATAGCTAAAATGCTTGGAACTTGTGGAGTGCTAATGTTCCTTTTCAAGTGTTATAGTAATTTAGCAAATCATGCTTCATATTTTTCTTTTCTTTAACAAATAGGTGAGTTGTTTCCATTAACTTCTCTTGTTGCACTTTCATGCTTTCTGTTTCACAGCATATTGCTTTAAGGAATCTCCCACAATCTGACTGAATCTATCATGATGCAGTTACCAATTTTTGTTCTACTCTAACGAATAATAAGTGCTATAGGAAATTAATTTATATTCTGGGTTAATAAATGTTTCTTAATTAAGAATGCCGTCAAATTTGTATCTGAATTATTGTTACTCATTATTCTTGGATATTGCTCGTTTAAGTTTCAGATAGTTAAATTTTATCATATCTTGCACTTTTAGGAATGGAGTCAATACACTTTATACCCTTTTAACTCCAAGGGGTCCTTTTTTCCTTTTATACTGTAGAAAAAAACATCCTTCTAAAGTCAAGTGTAATGATGCCTTTGATCATTATCCAAAAATTAGTATGCTATTGATGCCTTTGATTATTATCCAAAAGTTGTTATGCTATTTATTTTTGTTAAAAACCAAATACGCTATCCTTCTGATACAGTAACGAAAACTTTAAGTTACATGGAGACTTTCTCATTTTCTTTGTAAAGAATCTTCTTTTTTGTCAAGGGAAAATAATTTGATATCTGGATAGCTTTATTTAGGACCTGGAAAACGTGGAAGGAGTTTGGAATATTCAACCCAATTATGCATCAGATACAATTTTTGTAAAAATGAGAGCTCATTTTGGGAACATCTGTCACATATACAACTTTAAATACATAGGTATGAAGCTTCCACATTTGTATATCATATCAGGTAGCAGCAAGACATGCCACTTGCACATCAAATGGACCTCCTACTAGCAAGTGAAAAGGAATTTGTTGAAGCTTAGTCTGTAAGCTGATTTGTGGTTATCTTATAGACAACTTTTTATAGTCTGGAATTTCCAATTGTAATAGTTTTATACCCACCACTCAAACATTTCTAGTTCTTTCTTTACAGCAATGTTCTAGTTGGCTTTCATACTTCTTCAAGGACATATACCGTGGCACTCTTAATTTTCTACTTTGATTATAATAGGTCATCTAGCATCTGTAATTCCTTTATGGGATATCTGCAATCTTTAGTCAGACCATTATGTACAGTTGGTTCAAGTGCATATAGCTTCTCTGCAAGATTGGGTCTGAAAACTTTTACTTTCTCTGGAGAGTTGATGATCCATGTTAATTGTTAATGTACAATTACTGAATATCTCTTCAGGGCTGGAGGCATCTATTACGGATCCAAAGGAGAATGTAATATATGTAAAAAATATTTTTGCCAAGATAGTTGCTGAGTCTCAAGATGACGAGAAGATATAAGTAAGCATGCTAAGTACATACATTCTTCTCCATGCTGCAAATCCAATACAAACTACCCCTTTTTGGTGTTTTTACCTGTCTGCTTCAATTGTTGATTGATGGCTATGATTTTTCTTGAACTGCAGTGCGAACTGCTCTCTTTTTATCTGAAATATTATTGATGATTACGATGTTTGAGTACTTTTACCTATGCATTTGGGGAGAGCTTGTTTATTCATTTTGTTTGATGATCCTTTTGCATTATTTACAACTAGGAAAATTATCACTCAAAACAAAATCCTCCTACTTTAAATAGAAGTGTGATGTTATACACAATAGGTTGAAGCCTGATTTTCTGGTGTAAAAAAGAGCCTGATAGGGAACTTGATGCTTTTCTTCACTGTTTGGCTTCTTGCATGTAAGCCCTAAGGGCAAATCATGTAATTTTGATTCATGACAAATATTGATGAGAACTAATATGTTTATATTGTGTGATAGGATTTGTGAATAAAGAAGTTTGAAGTCTCATTGCCTTCAAGAGGAAGAGCAAAGAATAACCTCATTAAGCTATGAGTCTTTTGAGGTGTATTCAAAGATAAACTCAAGGCATTGAAGACTTGAAGTGTAGAGTAGGTATGATGATAGGTAATATCTATGTGAACTCTACACTTGTATGTCTTGGAGTCTATTGAATGCATAAGAGAGCATAATATTGGTTTATTAAGTTTAAAAAGACTTTGAATGAATCTTTAGCAAATGTGGTTTTGTGTTCTAAAAGTTTTTAAGTAAACTTTAAATGATCAAATGAGTTTGATTGTGGTTTTCAAACTTATATTTGTCTAAATAAGTTATCTATATATATCAAATGTATTTCAAATACTTGGAAGATTGATTTCAAATGATTTTACAAAGTTTGAACACAATTCCATGAAATTCGGTCGTCCGAATTTTGTAGCAAAAGTTTGCTACTATTCTTCCAGAGAAATTCGGAAGAAGATTCGGACGCAGCAGAAAAAATTCGGTCGTCCGAAAAATTCGGACGCAGAATTCGGTCTTCCGAATTTCCTGAAAGTAGCCGTTAACTAGCCGTTTTATAGCTGTTTCAACTGATTTTCAAATTCTATAAAAGCTATAAACGTGCAATCTTTTATAAGAACTGAATCCTTGAATATTTTAAGCTTTCTAAAGTCTATTACAAACATTTCTCAAGCTCTCTTATGTCTTGTGCATTCAATTGATCAATCCAAAGACATCAAAGTGTGAAGGTACAACTTTGTGTAAATTCTACCAACAAGTGGTAACATCTACACACTCTTCTTTACTTATTCAATTGTGTTGATATACTAGCTCTAGCAAGGTTATCTTGATAACATAAAACCCTTTAGATAAGGGTGATCCTTGAAGTTGTGATTCAAGGTGGTTTGAGATATAAAACCATAGGTTGGTGAGCCTTGTTTGTAAAAATTACTAGAAGAGGTTGTATGTGTAAAACCAAAGTGTGGTGAGCCTCTCTTGTAATCTGTGAACTTGAGCACATAGTAGAGTTATTGAAATCCTTAAGTGTATACTTAAGGTAGTGGAGGTAGATCTTGAGGATCGAACCACTATAAATTGTTTGTGTTCATTTGTTTACATTTCTTATACTGCTTTGCCATAATTTGTTTCTCTCTTATTCATATAATCTGTAAGTGATCTATACATATAAAAGATTTGAATTTGCGAAAATTAGCCAAATACCTAATTCACCCCCTCTTAGATATTTCAATTGGTATCAGAGCTAGAACTTCTGTGTGTGGTTTAACAACATAGAAGACCAAGATCCTATGGCTATTATGTCAAATCTACCTTACCTAGAAGGATCTTCCACAAATAGACCACCTTTGTTTAATGGAACAAATTACACTTTCTGAAAATCTAGAGTTAAAATTTATATTTGTTCTATTAATTTTGATTTGTGGAACATAATTGAGAAAGGTCCTTATGTCCCAATGAAAATGAGTGCTGATGGAATAACCTCAGTACCCAAGTCCACTGATGAATTTGATGAGCACGATTCTAAGAAAATGACTTTAAATTATCAAGCCATGAATATATTAAGTTGTGCTTTAGATGTTACTGAATACAATAGAGTTAGTGGATGTGATTCTGCTCATGACATGTGGAGATTACTTCAAATTACACATGAAGGTACTAATCAAGTTAAAGAATCTAAACTTGCCATGCTAGTTAGAGATTATTAACTGTTTACCATGAAACAAGGTGAAAATATTAGTGATATGTTTACAAGATTTACTAACATTTTCAATGGCTTAAAAGCTTATGGTAAAAGCTATACTATGGGAGAGCAAAACAGAAAGATTTTAGATGCTCTACCAAAATCCTGGCAGCCTAAAACACTTGCCATTGAGGAATCCAAGGATTCGAAGACTCTTCCACTTGAAGAGCTCATTGGATCTCTACTAACTCATGAAATGAAGATGAAACGGCTAAATGACAAGGAGGATGAAGAAAAGGGAAGAAAATGAGTTGTACTCAAGTCTTCAAATCACTTGAGTGAACAAGAACAGTCTTCAAGTGAAGAAGAAGGAGGAGGAAACAGTGGAGAAGAAGAGATTGCAATGGCAGTAAGGAAGTTTAAACGATTCTACAAAAAGGAGTTTCTCAAGAAAGGAAGAAAACCAGTCAAGAAGAGTGGACAATCCTCATCCTACAAACCTCAATGTTTTGAATGTAAAAGCACAGAGCATCTTGTTGCTGACTGTCCTAAGGCTTTGGAAAAAGAAAGAGAAAGCAAAAACAAAAAGAAATATGTCAAGAAAGGAAAAGGATTAGCTGGAACATGGGATCAACAAGAAAGTGGGGATGAAAGTGAAGGAAAGGCCAACATATGCTTTATGGCCATTGATGATGAGGTACAATCTTCACCCTCTATTTCAAATGTGTATGATGATGATATTGATTCCAATGATCTAATTATTGAGTTATATGAAGAATTAAAAAAGGCTTCAAAAAGAAATAAAGAAATGAAACTCAAAATAAATGATTTATCTAATGAAAATTCAAAATTATGTGTTGAAAATGGAAAATTTCTTGAAACCATTAGTTGCATTACTATTGAAAAAGAAGTTTTGAATACAACTATACAAAACATATCTTTTGAAAACAAAAAGCTTTGCACTAGAATTATTTCTCTTGAATCAATGATAAAAGATCATGAGCTTCTAAAAAGGAAAGTTAATGATCTAACTTTTTGTCACATTTGGAGATAAGAAGAAAGGAAAAATACTTGGAATAGGTAACATTGGTAAAGGTTCTTTCCCTCTTATCAAGAAAGTATTACTTATTGAATATTTAAAGTATAATTTACTAAGTATTAGTCAATTATGTGATAATGGATGCAAAGTAGAGTTTAAATGTGATACTTGTACTATTCTTGACAATGCAAGTAACAAAACTATCTTTGTTGCTAAAAGAGTTGGTAATGTATATGTGTTGTATCTTGATGAGCTTATTACAAATGATATTAAATGTCTTGCCATTCATGACAATGATGGATTTTTATGGCATAGAAGATCAGGACATGTAAGCATGGATTTATTAAACAAACTTTCTACACAAGAGCTGGTGAGAGGATTACCTAAATTGCATTTTGATAAAACTCGCCTCTGTGATGCTTGTCAATATGGAAAACAATCAAAAACATCTTTTAAACCAAAGAAAATGGTTTCTACCTCAAAACCTCTTGAACTAATTCATATGGATTTATTTGGACCTATGAGGACTACTAGTCTTGGTGGTAAAAGCTATGCTTATGTGATTGTTGATGATTTTTCAAGATTTACATGGGTAATCTTCTTAGCACAAAAAGATGAAACATTTTATGAATTTTCAAAACTCTTCAAAAAGGTTCAAACCTCTCTTGATTGCAAACTGATTTCTATTAGAAGTGATAATGGAAGAGAATTTTGTAACCAAGACTTTACAAAATTTTGTGATGAATATGGTATTACTCACAATTTTTCAGCTGCCAAAACACCTCAACAAAATGGTGTTGTTGAAAGGAAAAACAGAACCTTACAAGAAATGGCTAGATCAATGCTTTGTGAAAACTCGTTACCAAAGTATTTTTGGGCTGAAGCTGTTAATACAGCTTGTTATATCATGAACAGAGTTTTACTAAGACCTTTTATAAGAAAAACACATTTTGAACTTTTATTTGACAAAACTCCATCAACTGTCTATTTCAAAGTTTTTGGTTGTAAATGCTTCATTTTAAACACTAGCAACTATCTTGGTAAGTTTGATAGAAAATCAAATGAAGGAATTTTTCTTGGTTATTCATCAAATAAAAAAACATATAGTCTATAATAAAAGAACATTGTGTGTTGAAGAGACTATTCATGTAACCTTTGATGAATTTAACATTTATCTTCAAAGAGGAAATGAAGATGATTCAGGCACATCAATGGTTGAAAATCATACTCAACACCAAGCACCCACAATGGAAGATCATGCCAAAGAAGAAGAAATAATGGAGCAAGAACAAGATGATCAATCAAGCAATGATCAAGAACTTTCAAAGGATATCACATATGCAAAAGGTCATCCTAAGGAGCAAATCATTGGTGATGTCTCCCAAGGGGTAAAAACAAGGCGGTACTTTATTGATAACTTTGATCTTTTATCTCATATTGAACCAAAAAATATTGATGATGCATTGTGTGATAATTTCTAGATTATTGCTATGGAAGAAGAGCTAAATCAATTTGAAAGAAATAAAGTTTGGTCTCTTGTTCCTAGACCTCATGATCATTCTGTTATTGGTACAAAATGGATATTTAGAAATAAGTTAAATGAACTAGGAGAAGTAGTTAGAAATAAAGCTAGACTTGTTGCTCAAGGCTTCAATCAAGAAGAAGGTATTGATTATGATGAAACTTTTGCTCCAGTGGCCAGATTAGAGTCTATCAGAATACTCTTGGCATTTGCTTGTTTTAAAGACTTTAAACTATTTCAAATGGATGTCAAAAGTGCTTTTCTAAATGGTTTTATTGAAGAAGAAGTTTATGTAGAACAACCTCCTGGATTTATTCATGAAAAATTTCCCAATCATGTTTTCAAATTAACTAAAGCTCTATATGGACTGAAACAAGCTCCAAGATCTTGGTATGAAAGATTAAGTGGTTTTCTTCTCTCAAAAGGTTTTACTAAAGGAAAAGTAGATACAACTCTTTTTATTAAAACATCTTCTAAAAATGATATTTTGCTTGTACAAATCTATGTTGATGATATCATTTTTTGTTCTACTAATACTTCTCTTTGTGAAGAGTTTGCTAAAACTATGCAAAATGAATTTGAGATGAGCATGATGGGAGAACTAAGTTTCTTCCTTGGACTACAAATTAAGCAAACCAAGGATGAAGTCTTCATCAACCAAGCAAAATATACTAAGGAGCTATTGAAAAGGTTTGGAATGGATCAAGCAAAAGGAATAAGTACTCCAATGAGTTCATCAACTAAACTTGACAAAGATGAGAAAGGTAAAAGTATTGATGAGAAATTATATAGAGGTATGATAGGAAGTTTACTCTATCTCACAGCTAGTAGACCAGATATTATGTTTGTTGTATGCTTGTGTGCTAGATTCCAATCATGTCCTAAAGAATCTCATCTAATTTCTGTTAAATGAATTTTTCGTTACTTGATTGATACACATGATTATGGCCTTTGGTTTTCAAAAACTTCATCTTTTGAACTTATTGGATATTCTGATGCGGATTATGCTGGTTGTAAAGTTGAACGTAAAAGCACAAGTGGGCATTGTCAATTTCTTGATAGTTGTCTTGTATCTTGGTTTAGTAAAAAGCAAGCTTGTGTGTCTTTATCAACTGCAGAAGCTGAATACATAGCTGCAGGAAGTTGTTGTGCACAATTGTTATGGATGCAGCATACTTTACTTGATTATGGTCTTAAATTCAATTGTGTGCCCATATTATGTGATAATACTACTGCTATTAACTTGAGCATAAATCCCATTCAACATTCTAGGACTAAGCATATAGAGATAAAATATCATTTCATTCGTGACCATGTGATTAAGAAAGATATATGCTTAAAATATATAAATACAAATGATCAAATTGCTGACATATTTACAAAGCCTTTGGCTGAGGAAATGTTCAATCACCTAAGAAGACTCTTAGAATATCAAGATTCAAAATTCGGATGCACTGCAGAAGATTCGGTCGACCGAATTTTCTGAGTGTTGAGAAACAGAGACTTTTGATCAAGAATTCGGACGCAGGTCAGAAAATTCGGTCGACCGAATTTTCTGAACTGAAGAAACAGAAACTTTCGCTCGAAAATTCGGACGCAGACTCTTTAAATGAAGTTGAAACAATCTCTTCAACACTACTACTTCCGAATTTCACATTTTTTTAAAAATCTCTCATACCCATTCACATCCGAATCAAAATCCCTTCAAAATCCCACACTCTCATCCCGATTTTCCTTCATTTTTAAACTTCTAAGCCCTAATTTCATACAGAAAACAAATTCTTCTCAAGAAAAAACATCATGGTGAGAACAAAGAAGCCCAATGTTGAGAAAGGAAAAGGAAATGCTAAGGAAGGAGATGGAGACCCAATCCTCAATCAACCACGAAGGATTCGCATTCCTCAAACACAATATGGAGTTGACAGGTTTATCTCTTTCAAATCTACACATGAATTTGATGAATGGAATAAGAATAGTAGAAAAATCATTCCTGGATATAAGGTGGATATTGATAAACTGTCAAATATGGATATTGTCCTATCTCATTTCAATGATATTGGTTGGAGTAGTTTACTCTTCATTGATGAGGAATTTTATCCTACTTTGATATATGAATTCTATGCAAATTTGAAAGAGGATAGAATTGAGATGATAGGGGATAATGTGATACAATGGTATTCATCTAGAGTATCACAAATGGACATTGAATTCAATGAAGGATTGATAAATAGAATTTGTGGAGTAAGTGACGAGGGAGCTAGATATTATTCAGCATCCATGCATTGCTATGATCGTGAAATCTTCACACATGTTAGATTCGAAAATGCATTTACAAATGGAAGAGAGTTTAGGGCCATAAAGGAAAGGAAAATTAAGAATTTGGATGCTAGAGGTAGAGTTTTACATCACATGGTGACCACAATGATTGTTCCTAATTTGGACACAAGTCATCAGTTGGAAATATGCATATGGTAATCATGTTAGCCCTGCATGAGAATAGAAGAATGAATTTTGGGTATATAGCCTTGAAACATATGATTGCAGCTGAAAAACAATGAACCAAGGCATTCCCATTTGGAAGACTATTAACCCGAGAATCATCAAGCATTTTAAGATCAAACTTCCCCGGAAGAGGGCAAGCCTTTAAGAGTGGTGAAATTTATACAAATGAAACTCTTAAGAGAATGCAATTAGTTCATGATGAGGATAATGTATGGAGGACAAAAAGAGAAACTCCTCCGAAAAGAATAGAAAGTGAAGAGGAAGAAGAAGAAGAGGATGAAGAGGAAACCCTTGCTAGGGAAATGAAAACAAAAAGAAAGCATGACACCTCAAGTGAGGGGGAGCAACCTCCAACAAAAAGGAGATTATTTGAAGAAGAAACTGGAATTAGGTCTAGTAGTAAAGGAGTATCTAGAGGGGACACCATTATAGCCAAGACATTCCAAGAAGCCTTGAACAATCATGTCAAGGAAATGGAGAAAATGTATAAGTTCTTTGAGTCATTTGCTCCAATGGTTCTTGAAAAATTGGATGGACTGGAAAACAGAGTAAAACACATTGAAAATATCCTTATGAGAAACACTCAAAGTGGTGAAGGAACCTCTAAGACTCAGGATGGAAAGGAGGAGGAAATAAATAAAGAAGCAGAGAAAGAGGATAATGAGGATAGCAGTAATGAAGAGGATGATCAGGGTGGAAATGATAAGACCACAGCAGAAGAAAAAGAACAAGAACAGGCTCATGAAGATCTACCAGTGGCAGGAAGCCAAGTAGCTCAAGCTGCAATTGTATCCCCGGCAACAATCTCCTTCAGTCAAGGAAGAGTCAAGCACTTGGCAGTCAAGAAAGGAGTGAGCCGAGCCTCCCCATCAACCTCATCATCACAAGACTAAGCCTTCTCTTCTAATCTCTTTACTGTATTTTGTTCAGTTTTCTAAGCATTTTGCTGCATTTTCTATTCTGAACTTGTTAAATATTGTTTTTGTAATAGTGAAGCTCAATGATGAAATCCCAGTGATGAGAGCTTTTTTATATGCTAACTTCAACATCTCATTTTCATTGATCCCTTTTATTTGATAATGACAAAAGGGGTAGAAAATATGATGCAATATATGATGCAATATGATGCAATACATGTGAAAACTTGATCTTATGTGACTTAATCTTATGTGAACTTAGATCTTATGTGAACTTAATCTTTAATACTACTGAATGTTGCATCAATATGAATTTTTTATGCATTACAATTCGGATGCAATATGATGCAATACATGTGAAAACTTGATCTTATGTGACTTAATCTTATGTGAACTTAGATCTTATGTGAACTTAATCTTTAATACTACTGAATGTTGCATCAATATGAATTTTTTATGCATTACAATTCGGATGCAAGGTTTTAAGAATTGGATGTATTCAAATGTATTATTTTGTTGTTCAAATTGATTCAAATCTGTATTAGTCTATTCTACTACGTTTGAACAATCTTATGAAACCTTTATATCATTTCACAATTTCAATTATATTGAATCTGTTGCAGTTTGGACATGAGATTCAAAATTCGGACGCAAGGGATTCAAAATTCGGATGCATGATATAAAATTCGGATGCATCCATACTGTGTTACCAAAATGTGCTCATTTGTTGTTCAAATTGATTCAAATATGTTTTAATCTCTTCTAATATGTTTGAACAACCTTAGGAAAAATTATTTACAAATTTTGGAGCTTTCATTTATCCTATTTTAAAGTTTGGACTTGATATGTCAAAAATTCGGATGCATAATAATACTAGTCCAAATTGGTTGAAAATGAGCACAATCTAAGGGGGAGCATTGTTAAACTTTTACAACCTTAAAACCTCTCTTAGAAATTTTTTTTAAATGCTTAAATGCTATATTTTCTATCCTAATTGTTGGAAGGAAGGAGGCACATGGAGGTTGGTTGGGTCATAGGCTCATATTGAGTCTTTTGTATGTCAATGTGCTAAATTGGTTATTATTTATCATTGACATCAATACTTGTTTGTACTACATTGTTTAAATCCATCACATATTGCATCAAAGTTTGTCATCATCAAAAAGGGGGAGATTGTAAGCCCTAAGGGCAAATCATGTAATTTTGATTCATGACAAATATTGATGAGAACTAATATGTTTATATTGTGTGATAGGATTTGTGAAGAAAGAAGTTTGAAGTCTCATTGCCTTCAAGAGGAAGAGCAAAGAATAACCTCATTAAGCTATGAGTCTTTTGAGGTGTATTCAAAGATAAACTCAAGGCATTGAAGACTTGAAGTGTAGAATAGGTATGATGATAGGTAATATCTATGTGAACTCTGCACTTGTATGTCTTGGAGTCTATTGAATGCATAAGAGCGCATAATATTGGTTTATTAAGTTTAAAAAGACTTTGAATGAATCTTTAGCAAATGTGGTTTTGTGTTCTAAAAGTTTTTAAGTAAACTTTAAATGATCAAATGAGTTTGATTGTGGTTTTCAAACTTATATTTGTCTAAATAAGTTATCTATATATATCAAATGTATTTCAAATACTTGGAAGATTGATTTCAAATGATTTTACAAAGTTTGAACACAATTCCATGAAATTCGGTCGTCCGAATTTTGTAGCAAAAGTTTGCTACTATTCTTCCAGAGAAATTCGGAAGAAGATTCGGACGCAGCCAAAAAAATTCGGTCGTCCGAATTTTGGCCTTCAGCATGGTCACTGTTCTTCCAGAGAAATTCAGAAGAAGATTCGGACGCAGCAGAAAAAATTCGGTCGTCCGAAAAATTCGGACGCAGAATTCGGTCGTCCGAATTTCCTGAAAGTAGCCGTTAACTAGCCGTTTTATAGCCGTTTCAACTGATTTTCAAATTCTATAAAAGCTATAAACGTGCAATCTTTTGTAAGAACTGAATCCTTGAATATTATAAGCTTTCTAAAGTCTATTACAAACATTTCTCAAGCTCTCTTATGTCTTGTGCATTCAATTGATCAATCCAAAGACATCAAAGTGTGAAGGTACAACTTTGTGTAAATTCTACCAACAAGTGGTAACATCTACACACTCTTCTTTACTTATTCAATTGTGTTGATATACTAGCTCTAGCAAGGTTATCTTGATAACATAAAACCCTTTAGATAAGGGTGATCCTTGAAGTTGTGATTCAAGGTGGTTTGAGATATAAAACCATAGGTTGGTGAGCCTTGTTTGTAAAAATTACTAGAAGAGGTTGTATGTGTAAAACCAAAGTGTGGTGAGCCTCTCTTGTAATCTGTGAACTTGAGCACATAGTAGAGTTATTGAAATCCTTAAGTGTATACTTAAGGTAGTGGAGGTAGATCTTGAGGATCGAACCACTATAAATTGTTTGTGTTCATTTGTTTACATTTCTTATACTGCTTTGCCATAGTTTGTTTCTCTCTTATTCATATAATCTGTAAGTGATCTATACATATAAAAGATTTGAATTTGCGAAAATTAGCCAAATACCTAATTCACCCCCTCTTAGATATTTCATTGCACATTTTCTTTAGCTCAACTGAGTGAAAATGAATATCTTGTATATTGGAATTTTTAGTAAGACAAGTATCTAGAATCTTTCAGTAGTCTTATTCACAAAAACCAAGATCTCATGGCAAATGAACAAAGAAATATTACCACTTTCTGTTCTTATTTCTTTCTGTATTTTGTTGATATCATTCTTTTATTGTTCCAGAGCCTGCATTGTAAGTACTTTTAATTTATGGTCTCTGAATGCCCCAAGACCAGCGAGTTGTTGAATAATTCCAATTTTACCAATTTAACAAAGGTTGGTAAACATTGCTGACTGAGAATCCTATAGGACGAGGACTATTGAAAATATTTGTATGCTTGTTTTCAGTATGAGTTTTAGACAGCTTAGCTAGGAATAATCTCTGCCAAGAATATATTAATTTCTACATTTATTTAGATGAAAATTATATTTCAAAAGACTTCTTAATGTAATTGTTTTAGGTAAAAGTATACTTGACTGAAAAGGATACAAGAATAGTGTTTAATAAGGTTTTGACTAATTTAGGCCGCACAGCACCGCCAGTTCCAGGATTTTGGCTGCAAAAAGGAGGTAATGATTTTCATGTAATTCTGTTAGAACAACTTTGGAAATTTAGAGGAGCACTTCAATTGCCTTAAACTTCTTATAGATACCAAATCTAGACTGGCAATAACTGAATTGGAGGCCACAATAAAATTGACATTTTATTAACTGAAATATTACTGAGTATGGTTACTTAGTAAAATGTTCTGACTTTTTCTATTTTCATGTTGATTGTGGCTTTTTCGGAAAGCATCAAAGGTACAATTCTTCTATGAATTCATAATCAATTGAGAAACTTGTTTCTATTTGTTTTCTACTTGTTCATCAAGTAGATGCTTTGTAATCTTGTTCATCTCTTTTCTGCTGCGGTCCGAAAGTTTGATTTTGAACTGATACTCTCGTCCCAGGTTCTGCTTCATACAGAAGTCATAAGGAGTTATTTTTACTATATTGGATTGCATGTTGAAAGATAAGTCTGTTGTAATAGATTAGCATATCAATAAGCAAGTAATGCATGAAAAATGTTGGAAGAGAACTTGATTAAATGATACTTCTATATGTTTTCTGCATATCTTCATGGCTGACATTTATGTATTCTATGAAATATTGTTGCTGTTTTAATGAGAGAACCAAAGGAACATATTATTATAGGAGTGGAGGGAAGTTGGTTCAGGTGGATTTCATTTTTGCCATATAAACTCTTGACCTAGTCAGGCATGCTATCCAAGTCCCTTCTCAAGTAAGGGAACTGGGAATATTATGCCAAAACTGCAAACTTTATAAGGTCCCAAAGGTTTTCACATAACCTGGTCTTCAATTCCCTTGGCAAATAGTTTAATACTGTATGAACTATTTCAGTGGAAATAAGTTAGCCGATTACTGGGGCAAACAAAGACGGGTTCTTAAGCTTTATCGCATTGCTTCTATGCTCTACTTTTCTCCTAAATGCAGGTCCCAAAAGATTTTCTTCTACAGATGCTGGGTGAAGAGCGAGTTATGAAGTTTGTCATATAGGAAAATTGTTAGCTCAACCTTGGCCGACTATGCAAAGAAGGCAAGTAGTTTTCATGCTTGTTTGTTGATTATTGCAAAAATTTTCTTCTCTAACTGTCTTATTATGATCCACCAATCAGGAAAATCTGACAGTCAAGGACAACAATCAACACCACTCAGACAACTGAAGAACTGAGGCCATCTTTCAGCCCAAGAAAGAAAATTGGATTCAATGCTACACTAGAGCTTGAAAAATCACCGCTGAAACATCCAGCTCCAACTCCAACAGAGTGTTGAAGCAATAGGAATTCTTTGATTGAACTATTGATCTTAGTTCCCAAATCTATAAATCCTACATGTCTTTGAGTAGAACAAGCACAAAAGCTATTTATTAATTTCAAAATCTTTCGTGTTCCAAAATGAACAAAAGAACATACTCCTAACAAACTAGAGAAATGACAAATTTCTTCATTGTCTTGTTAATTTCTCCCGTACCAGGTATCTGATAGGTAACAAAAAGACAAGTGAAATGTACAAGAAAAGCATACATAATTTTACTTTTATAAAGCGAATAAAAAAACATATGTCTTAACAATCAACAACTAAAGTGGCAATAATCTGCAGGCAAAGATGTATGGTGGTGCCACAATCCATATTGCACAGTTTGATACTCTTTAAGCATCATCTTTAATTGATTCCGCCAATTGGACATGATGCTGCTATGATTGTTAATAGGTTTCAAAAAGATAATAAGGATTATTCTAACCTAAGGCATCTTATTCATTTAATCTTTTACACATGGATATATCTTTCATTCACATGATTAATAATATAGCTGCTCATCTATTTGCTGAATCGGCTTCTCTTTTTCGCTTATTCAATTTATGAAGCGGTTATGTTTTTCAAGTTATATAATTTTTTTATTTTGTAAATTTTTCTACTTAATAATTATTCGAGTTAATTGTTAAACCTTTGAAAAAAAAAATGAAAGGAAATATTCACTATGAGAAAATGGAAAGAAAGTTAACTTACATTTCTATTGGGCTAGCCCAACAATGTACCCAATAGAAATAGGTCATATTTAGACCCATATCCCAAATTCGGCTAGTTTCTGGGCCAAAAAAAGGAAAAAAAAAAAAAAAAGAAAGTCTGCCATTGCAGGTAGCGAAAGGTAGCACAATAACGAGCAGTGAAGCTCTTCTCCTCCTCCCTCCTCCTCATTCAGCTATGGAATTCGAATCAAACTACGAACTTGCCCGCGTAGCCGACTTCATTCACTCCAATAACTTCACCAGAGTCGCTTTGCAGGTAGCTAGAGATAATTTTTAATTAATAAATATACAACTTCTCTACTGTGATCTTTGCTGCACTTTGTTCGCTTCAAAATGCTAATCTCGTTATTTTTGTATATTTTTTTTTAATTTTAGTTTCCTGATGTGATGCTGAAAGATTCAAGTAAAGTTGTAAGTGCTATACGCCAAAAACTTCGTGTTCTTGAGGATGCTAAGTCGGATGAAGTGTCACGCGCCGCCGTGAAGCTGTATGTGATGGCCGATACTAGCTACGGAAGCTGCTGTGTCGATGAAGTGGGAGCCTCTCATGTCAATGCCCACTGTGTCATTCATTATGGCCATAGTTGCTTGAGCCCGTGAGTTCAATTCTGAGTTTCTTTTGATTATCAAAGTAATACTTTCTGGTAGTTTAGTTTCACTTGGAGAATATGGTTGTGATTAAACGAATTTAAAACATGAAGAAGCTGAACAATGAACTACATTGCGAATTATACTAGGTGCTCTCTGGGTGGTGGTAAGTTGTAGCTAGATGAAAATCTTTTATCCAATGCTCTTTTATACATGATATGCTTTATGATGGAGAAAATGTTGTATAATTGTCTGGGAAAGATTGTAACTTGCTGTTACTATGGTGTTCTTCAATTTCAAATGCTTATCTAGTTCAGGAAATCTGAGAAAATGCTAATTCTTTTTTGGTTGTTCAATATTTTTTACATTTAATAATTATTAAAGAAACTACTAATTGTTGATTTTTTATGTAAATGGTGTCCCAATCGTTTTATGTTCCCTTGGAGTTATATCATTTTTATTTTTATTTTTTTGGAGTTATATCATTTTTATTTTTATTTTTTTTTGTAAATAGTTGATCTTTATTTTAGAATTCCTAGTTGTAGCTGGTGCTTAGTTTTTGTACTTACTAGTTGAAGTAGGTAAAAATGGCATAAAAAATACTGTGTGATATGGGCTGCTTGATTGTAGTCAATGGTCTACCTAGTGCTATAGAGTTTTTACCTTGTCATTGCTATTAAAATTTTAGATTACTGTTCTTGTGCAATTTAGAGCAATTGGTGGTAAATATAAAAGTGATTGTTCCATTATTTCTTTTGAAAAATTGATCTATTTTTACTTTTTCTAAGTTTTCCTCTTTTTTGTGTGTGTTCCATGGCAGAACAACTACTATTCCAGCTCTTTGTATATTTGGGAAGGCTTCAATAGGAGCATCTAGCTGTGCTGAAAGTTTATGCAATTATGCCGTAAAAAGCAGCAAACCTATTTTGGTATGTCAAAAGCATTAGGTGATGTACATGTCTTCATGTAGCTTTGAAAGCTTAGATTTTCGTTATTGCTCCTAAATTGCTTGTTCTGTTACTGCTTATTGTGGTTTCATACCATTTAAAATACTTTAGAGTTGAATAATTGATTTATCTTATTTCAGGTCATTATAAGAAAACGTCTGAATATATACACGGTTGTAAATTTCTGTTGTGTTTAGGAGACTTCTGGTTACCTTTTCTTTGTGCTTACTATTTGGTTTCAAATTCCGTTGGATTTACCTGGAAATTTGAGTGAGTTATTGTTAAGCTGTAAGGTGATCCGAAAAAATGTAATGTTACTTACAATGAGAAATGCCTTTATTGCGGAAAATTAAAAATAAAAGATAAAAACGGAATCATACAAGATGTTTCTCATAGTCCTTTTTCTTTTTGGGTTGCAGTTAGAGGTTACATGCACTTGTGTGTGTCTGTGTGAGGGTGCCCTAGGATGATGGTAACTAAGTTCTTAATTCTTCTTTCAGGCTACAAAATATTCAGTTCTTCTATACCTCTGGAGATGGGAAGAGGCATTTGTTTTTCCTATTCAATTATTTTGGAGAGACAGGGTCTTACTTTTGAAGATAATTTATAGGTTTACATATATCTTCTCGAAATTATATGATTTTAACCCAAAAGTTTGGGCAATTTCACTGAACTATCTTTACGAGTTTCAGTCTTTTCTATTTTGATTCTACTTTTATTTGGCTAGGTTTTAGCATATGTATCTGAAATCTATCAATTGATCAACTAAAACTACATCTGTCTTTGGACTAGAAATGATTTTATTGTAAAACTTAGTACTTGAAACATGTGGTTGTTGTACTAATTACTATTTATGCTTAGTGATGTGCACTTTTAAGAAAGTTTACTGGCAAGTAAAATGTTTATGAAGGCTGTAGTATTCTTGTCTGCCTTGTCAGTGGAGCTTGTCTGATTTGAACTATTGCTTGATTGTTTGACCTTCACTGTTTTATTCTACCAGAGGATATATGGGATGCTTAATTTTCATGATTTTTCGCCTTTGAGAATGGGGAAGAAAAACAAGTGGCTTGGAAGGGTTCTTTGAAGGGATTGTGATATGGATCTATAGTTTGCAATTAGTCTTGAGAATGTGTCTGCTACATTAGTGACCAATTTATTTATTCTCCTCCATCCCTAGGACAAAGTGAAAATATTTTTGATGTGGATTTGACAGTTTTCCATACATAACTGACAAAGATCTGAGCTAAAAATTGTGTTCTTTTCTCTTTGAAGATTAGGGGTTAAAGAATTTAACTCCTTTATAGGACTCTGGCAAATTTTCCCTCTTTGATTCTTCAAAAATTGCTCGAGGCTTAAATTTTTCCCTATTTAATGGTTCTGATTTCAAATTGGCAAACAGTGGTTTCAATTATAACTCTGAATTCCTGATTAAGATTTAAATATATCTGCAGTCATGTTTAGTTGTTTCCCTTTCAGTTGAACCTGATGTGTAATTGCTGGAATGATATTTAAGCTATGCTATGGAGTTGGAGATGGTCTGACTTGAATATGCTGCTATGGTGACTAATGATTTTATGTTACAGGACTGACTAACTTCTTTGCTGAATGCAGGTCCTTTTTGGGCTGGAATATGCTCATGCAATGCCAGCTATCAGAGAAACTCTCACCACTGAATCAGCAAGGTCATGTGGCTCCAAATCTGGATTTGATATCTGTTATGCTGATGCTTTCAGTTCAGTAATCAATCCAGAAACGGTGGAGACAATAAAGGGACACTTTGAAGTAAATGATAACCGTAATGAGAGTGCATGTTTTACCACCCAGCAAACTCATAGAAAATATAGAATAGGAGGCTTGGCTTGGAGTTTACCCGAGCAACATAAAATGGAGGACTATCTGCTTTTTTGGATAGGTGCAGGCGATTCAGCTTTTGCCAATGTTGTGCTAACATTCAATAGTTCTGAAATAGGTAAAGGTTTGTGTGTTATTTTCTCACTTAAACAATGCCTTATATTTCTTTCTTATATATGTTTCTTCAATCAAGTAGTATAAACCAATCGATCAACCTCTTCCCCACAATCTCCTCTCTCTCCTCTGAGCATATCATTACTATCCCCATAATCTCTCTTCTAGATGGTTTAGTTATGCCTTTCTTTCTTTTTCTCGATCTGTTTAGGTATGGGAGTATAGAGAGTTCTTGTTTACTGATCATGATGGTGCTTTTGTTGCTCGACATTGTTATCATTCTATTCTCTTTTCTCTATAATGGCAAATACTAGGTTTTTTAAATTTTTTATTTATACATATAATAGAGGATATATAGGATTCCTTTAGAGCCCACAATACACTTTTCTACTGCCTGAGGATAGTCATCACAGTTTAACACAACATTAGTGAAGACACCTCTGTTAGATGAAGTTGTTGAGAGCCGTGTATATAGTTCTTGCTATTTTACTTCCTTCAGTTTATGTTTACAAATAAGACAATATGGTAGTTTTTTGATAGTTACCATTTCCTCTGCTTGTTGTTTTCCTGGTGAGTGGCTACACTACCATTCTTTTCCTTGTTTATAGGCTTAGTTATGATTAACTTGAATTTCTACGGTTCACCAGCTATGTGCATGCCAAACCTGTATAAATCTGGTGTAATCTTATCTTCCTGTATTTGTAGTAGAGTATAATATGATAGTCTGTGGAACCGGCATTCCTGTACTAGTAGCTTTAGGGCATGAAATGAGTGTGTTTGAATAAACAGATGAGGACCCTTATTGCAGATTTAAAATAGGGTTATGTCTTCTTGCTGTCTGTGAGTTTTAGAGGAATCATCTTGCCAGGTTACAATTAAAACTGGCTGCCACATTGTTTTGTTCCTTATTCTGCAGGACTTTCATCTTTCCACCACTACCCCTGCCAACATCATTCTAAGGCAGCTATTATGTATTTGCATAATGTTGCAGGAAAGGGAAGAGGAAGGGTGCATAAAAGTAAAGTAAGAAATTGTTGGAAAACAGATGAAAACAATAGAAACTAGATGACTTGGCTTTCATGTTGCGAAATTTGGATGAACTACACCCCACCCCACCTGACCCCCCAACCCAAAAAAAAAAAAAAAAAAAAAAAAAAAAGAAAGAATGGAAAATGAATCTACTGGTCTTGTAGTCTGATAACTCACTAGTGTAAGAATCAGCATCTCTAACTATAACTCTCCCTACCTGCTTTAAAGAACAGGAAAAAAGAAAGGTAGTTTTAGAAGAAAAAATAGTGGGTTATGATTATCCTTCATCTGCTGCGGATAGAATAGAGGATACAGAAAGGAAATCAGGATGCTTGGTTATGTGTATTGACTCTGGAACCAGTAGAGAAATATCATTTCCCAAAGAAAGGACAAAACAAGAAACAATTAAAACGAAGTGCGTAATATCACGGGAACATTCCTTCCTCTATAGTGATTCCTGTTTTATCAGGTATAGAAGTGTAATATCTATTTTTTGCTTCAGATCATTTGGATATTTTTTGCATTCTGTTGTATTAGTATTTAACTCTTGCAATCTGATACCCACCGACTTTGCCACATTAATTTTGCAATGTTAAATTTATATTTGAAATGTTAATTTATTTGCACTCTCTTCTAGTCAGATATGATGCAACTGAAGGCTGCTTGATAACGGATGTGTCTCAGCAGAGAAAAATTCTTAAAAGGAGGTATTATTCCCGCATACACATGTTAATATGATCCTGATTTTTAAAACTGAATACTTAATACCCTTCCTCCTTTAAATACTTCTGTTCCTTTGTGGAGGAAGCTTGTCATTTCTGTATCTTGTCTATATGACAATACTTATGCAGATATTATCTGGTTGAGAAAGCAAAGGATGCAAACATGGTTGGAATCTTGGTCGGAACTCTTGGAGTAGGTATACTTTTGTAACAACCTTTATACTTACATTATTTTCCATGAGTTGGTATCTGTGTGTGCTTTCTCTGAAGTTGTCATTTTTCAGCAAATATGTAATTAACTTTTTATCTTTTTAAAATTGGGTGTGTTTGTGTGTGGGATTAATGTATGTAATTAGTGCATTTGCTGAACAGGTTACCTGCTTCTTCATTATTTATGAAACCTTGCATGAAAACCATGAATCTAGCTTTGTTATATTTTAACCTAGTTCATATGGATTGTCAAGTGCTAAATCGACCAACCAAGTATTCAGGCTGTTACTGCTGTCATGTCATAGAGCTGGAGAGAGTTGTTCTATGTAAAATATGCAGCAGTTGAAGCCCAGATCTAGATAATTTCTCGACTGGATGCAGATGTGTGTTATGGCAATTGGTTACAACATGGTTGCATAGATGTGGAGTTATATTAATTATCAAAAAATTTGTAGGGTAATATTGAAATCCTCCATTATTTCCCCTTTGTCTATTTTAAAATTCCTCAATTTTTGTAAAGGGTATATGTATATTTTTGTATTCTGTCAAGGTAGCTTTTGGACAATAAATTTGACAAATTGATTGCAGTCAGATAGTGCTTACATCCAATGGTGTTCTGACTTCCAAAATTTTCCTTCTGTAATATGACAATCTTTTGAGAGCAGCACTGAAGGATCCGTTATAGTTGTTTAGTTTTAATGCATCAGTTTTTCCTTGCTTTAATTATGTTTTGAGAACTTATTTTCCTAGAAAACTCATTGATTTCACTGATTCATGGAGCTGATACCACATGGTGCTGCAAACTTCTTCACATTGCATTATGCTTGACGAGACAAGAAACATCTTGTTGGATGGCTAGCGCAGAAAATTAGAAAATACAAGTTTAATGTCTTTGTATTGCTAAATATTGTTTGCGTACATGATCTTATGAATCGAACCTCTACTTTTTATCTACTCTAATTATTGAATGAGCCTTTGGATAGTGAAACAGATATTGATTTTCTTGTGTTTGAGTTAATGTACTTCCTTGACTACATAGCAAGTTTTACCGTTTTGCATGGCTACTACCTTGTCCGTAGGTTATATTTAAGATTAACATTTTCCTTTGTTTGTGTTGACACAGCTGGTTATCTTCGTATGATTCATCAAATGAAAGAGCTAGTCACTAGAGCTGGGAAAAAGGCATATACCTTTGTTATGGGCAGACCTAACCCTGCAAAACTTGCCAACTTTCCTGAGGTGAACATTAGTTTCTTGGACACAGATTGCTCATAAATTTTTGACTTGCAAGAGTTATTGATCCCTTATTTTCATGTCAACAGTGTGATGTTTTTATCTATGTTTCTTGTGCACAAACGGCTCTTCTAGATAGCAAGGATTTTCTCGCTCCTATTATTACTCCTTTTGAGGCTATGCTTGCTTACAACAGGTAATTTCACTTACCCATTTTAGGATGTGAACAATCTTAGATATGTTCTTGTGCAAAATAAGCACGTCTTTCAATGCCTTTCCTTTAGTTATGGTTATAGCAGTGGAGTTGTTTTGCTAAGTGTTTCTTAAATAAGGTGTATTTTCCAAATTGGGTGGCTTGTTCTTCTTCTTTCATTCTTACGTGCCAATGTCCAAAAATATCTGATTAATTCTTTTATCCAGTACTGGGTGACATTACTTCCGACTTTGTGTAGAATTTACTGGTGATGATGAATGTTCTTATGGTTTTGCAGCATTTCTTCTAATCATGTAAGAAGTTTTCAAGTTGTTATCTGAACTTCATGAAATCATTATTATTGTTGCCTTCATAAGCGGCTTTGCATCTGCCACTACATTTTTGAAAAGGAGAACCATGAATTCCTCCTTTTTTGTAAGTGGTTTTCAGTTTCGCAATTTTTTAAAGCATCCCTTAGAGTTCTAGCTAAGCATTGTAGATAGAATATTAGAGGCTGGTGTTTTGGGGGTCAGCCCTTTTAGAGAGATGCTTGCTTTGTAGCTGCGGTGACTTCACGACTATGGCATTTGTTTATAACCTCTTACCAATTTTAAATGCTTCCTCTGTTATACCATCTTGGGAAATTTCTGGAATTAATGACTAGTATCCCATCTCATGTGGATTTTGATTGCAATCGGAAGCTTGTGTACTCTTCTGTTTTTGCTGCGATATGAAATTGGAGTGATTGAAACCATAGTCACTCTCTTTTGACCAACCATTGCGGTTTTATTCGGTCCAAGTACATTCAAAATCTTATGTGCAAATTCTGTTTTTCTGGTCCCAACTTGAGGTTTGTAATTTTCTCATGTTAATTTACGCGATTGGCTCTGACTATCTTAGGTGACTTACAAGTACCGGAACCTGACTACTATTTCTGAAGTTTCATGGTGAAATTTCGAATGTCTAATTTTCAAATAATACTTTGAGGGTTGCTTCCCTGTGGTGCTTGTGAGCACTGAGAGTCATTTTCTAATCAACATAGGAAATTAAAAAGGCATTACCAAAATATATTAAGCTTGATACTAGTGCAAAATTACCAGAGGGGTTACTTCTCATTACAGGGAGAATAGGCAACTACTCATGCTGGTATTAGTATTATTTCTTTGCATCTGACTGCAATAGTATATTCCAATTAAATTTATTGCTTATACAGGGGAAGTATGTGGACTGGAGCATATGTAATGGAATTCCAGGATTTGCTTGCCTCATCTCCAGTGGAAGTAAAAGAACAGTCAGAAGCACGGTTTTCTTTCCTTCAGGGCAGATATGTAGAAGATTCAGAATTGCAAGGTATCTTTCTCTGTTTTGAGGGCCTCATATTGGCATTACGATTACTGGGTTAAATTCATGACAAGGGGAGGCAAGGAACCTTGGGTGCACTCACTGTCATGGAGATTCTTGTGACTTCATTAGGAATTAGCATACCTTTCTCATTTTAACTCCTTCCAGAAGACTACGGTGTATAAGGAATTGGATTTGGACAGACCAGAAAAAAATGCTCAATTAATCTCTGAATAGGAGCCTACTTTTCCTGTGTAGCTGCATTTTACAATCTGTTTACAAACTTCTTGTTCCAATAACCAGAGACATGACTAAGACATCGGTTTTATGTGAGGTATAGTTAGATTAGTAAGTATTTTGAAGAAATTAGCTGTGTGCATCAACCTCAAGGATTGATCCTAAGCACAACAGTAGTGGGTAAAAAGATTCAAATTAGCCATTGTTAATCGCTATTGATTGTTTATCAATTTGTCTTATTATAGTTTTAGATGGTTGTTCCATATGATTGTTTCAAGTTGTTGAGTGTCTAGTGCCGACAGCATATGTATTGCTAGACAACTTCCTCTTAGGGTGTGCTTGAATTGAGTCTTGGTTTTCAGTTGCCATATTCACATTGAGAAAAGTTGATCTTATTCTGGGAAAAGAGGAGGGGCCTACCTCAAATCTTCCTTCAAAACAAAAGCAACTTTGTTGGGTTTGGGAATTTGCCCAGATACAGCCTCCTTAGGGATGTTTGGTCATTTTCTTGCAATTATTTACTTGTGCATCTTTGGACCTGTAAGAAGCTGATCAATTTTGGCAGGGTTTCTGTTTTGTTGAATTTATATTATCTGGAAAAGGTAGAAAGTGCAAAGAGTGCAATCTCCAAAAATTTACGTTTGCTATAAAGTTTGTCGGATAATTTCTTGCAAACACATGCACTTGCAAGCTCAGTAGTACATAAAGGCACATTGATTTATGGTGAACTCTACCTTGAAATTCATACTCCGACTATTTCAATTCTATTTCTTGGTTACTTTTGCCATGCAACTGCTTTTGACAATGTTCAGTTATGACCTCTTCAGAGGATGAAGAGGAAAAGGATGGAGTTCTTTCTTTGATGAAGGTCACACAGAAGGCTTTGCAATTGCGTGACAAGGATACTCGTCCAATATCCAGAAAAAATGCTAAATCAGGTGTTGAGTTTCTTGCAGCTCGAACATTTCAAGGTCTGGACATGCACTATGAGAACTCTGCTCCCGAGCGATTTTTACTTGGTAGATCGGGAAAGGCATCAGGGTATGAGGATGAGCAAAAGTAGCAGGAAGAGTGAGTCAGCCTGCTTCTGAAAAAGCAAGCTCGCAAACGGCATTTCAGCCAAGTATGCTGGTAACGGTGCTCAAGTGGTGGTGAGCAACGTGGAATGCAACAATATTAAAATCAAGAATATAGCAGAATTCGCACTAAACTTAGCAAACCCTCAATACTTCAGTTAGAAAGGTCTAGCATATATTAGTTTGTTTTTGCCGAAGCATTTCTTTGCAGTAGATCCTGTTATAAATTCCACAAAATGTCTCGTGTGCCTTATTGTTAGACGGGAGAAATTGAAATTGTACAACATCTTCTCTCTTGCCTTACTGTGTCATTCTTAATTCAGTGAAAGATGAAGCTGAAAGTATGATAAATAAAACTAAATGTGCATATAGTATCGTTATAGGAGTTGGCAAAAGAGACCCCCAAAGCCAATTCCAAATGCAAAATGAAGTCCACTGCATACCACACATCCTTTTCTTACGGGAAGATGGCAATCTCTATTCACAGCTCCTTCTGTTTCTACGAGCTAGGAGTTTTTACCTTTGCATGGTATTACCAGTTCTGCAAATGATGCTAAGAAATCACCTCACTTCCTTTTAGTATATCAAGAACACAGCAGTTTTACTCCACTCAATTTTCACTTTTGATGATCATTGTATAAGTGATTGATAACAATTACTACTGGAAAGCTGATGGTATGAAAGAGATGATAAATTGGACTTGGGCTGAGGTAAGACTATACAAGATTAAATAATTATCTTAACTTTTTAAGTATATATTAGATAAACTTATTATATACGTGCAATAAATAGTTAATCATAAACAATTTGTAAGGACTAAACACAACGAAATCTTATTTGTGACCTCGCACTTATAGAGATTTGACATCATTGATATTGATGATTAAAGAAGCTATTACAACTATATTTATCAATCAATAATCAACCGATCATGTATGCTATTTTTGGAAATCATGTAAATATCCTTAATTTCAACTCTAACATATTCTCCCCATCTATAATTAAATGTATCATTTTAACTTGATAAAAAAAATTTAAAAAGAATTTTTAACTTATTCAATTTACTAACTTTACTCTCGTTAATCTCATAATATTCTTATTAATTAAAGAGGTAGATGATAAAACTCACATGTCAGTGAAATATAAATCTTTTAAATCAAGGGAGTTAAAGAGATTAGTGGTGAACCAGTGTGTTAGGGGATTGTACTTTTCTTAAATTAAAAAGGTTAATACTGAATATTTAGATGAAATATATAACTATTTTAAGAAAATAAATATCCTAAAAGAGAATGTGAATATTTAATTATAGATAAAAGAAGTAATATATTATTCAGTATAATCTATAATATGCTATTTTTGGTGTTGGGCTTGGTGTTAATCTTATGTGTTTGCTAAACAGAACAAGATATAGGTGACTAAGGAAGAATTAATTGGGTGTTTGCAGGTTGTTTCGTGAATCTTGTATATTTATGCAGTAAAAATGTGAATCGAATAAAACATATAAATTTATAAAGATTACTTTTAACTAATTAAATTATTATATATTTCACGATGCAGATATGTGAATCGAATATAAAATATATTATCTTGTAAGACATGGTTTTAACTAAATAAACTGCAATCTTATCATACGATTCTCTTTATTAATTTGTATTGAGTTCCATTATGAAACCTAATGTAAATTTTTTACTTTGAACCTCACTTTTTTTTTCTCACAAATAATTTATTTTTACAAAACTTAAGTATAAAATTTTGTGTATGTTTCTGAGGTAACTTTTTGGGTTTTTCTAGGTTGCAATTTACCAAATTGGGTCCATTAATGTTTATTTTTTATTTTTTTATTTTTTAACGGGCAAAAAGAAAAAAAAATCATCTTCTTAAGACTACTCCAGTCCAATCCCACTTTGGATGGAAAATAAAGAAATTCAATTCCATTAAATTCCACTGCATTTGAAGCAAGGGCCTTTGTTAGAATATTATCTAAATGTCATAATTAAATCCATCAAACTTGTAAATTCCAAAACTTGAACAAGATATCTGGGGGTAGAAATTCTAATTTACATAAATAGAAATAAATGGCACTTGAAACTAATGATAATGAAAGGTTAAAGACTTAAATTCATAAATTTAAAAGTCTATCATTTAATTCCTTCTAGATATTATCTTAAAAATGACTGAATGTCGGAATCAATGTTCTCTTTCCTTTATATAGATAGAATCTAATAAGAGAATAAGATGTTTATTTACATACAAAAAATATGGATTATAAGTATCGATTTCTATGTGATAGATTTTGTATTCAATTCACATCTCTATTATTCTTCATCTAAAAAATAAAAAAGAAAGAAAGAAAGACTATGTATGACTTGGTCAACATACTTAAGCTCTGTACTGTTTAAGACTTGGCGCGCGGTGGGTTAGAGCAAGCTAGCTCGTTTGACACCACTAGACTCAGTTCTATATGTTCACCTGAGGAAAAGGCAAGAGAAGCAATAAGTGGGAGAATGACTCACATGATTTATCTCTTTCATGGATCAAAATTAGGTTTGGGTACTCTGTTGTATGTTTATCCTGCGTTTTCTAGCCCTTCTTGTTCAAGGATTGCGAGGGAGGCATTGTGAACTAATTTTTTTTGCATTTATTTATTTTAGTAGTACTAATATATATTAGTGTGTTTTACACAGCTACCATTTGACATTTCTTATACTTCTTCTTCTAAGATTATCTCTATTCTTCAACTCCTCTCATTTACTATATTGGAGGAGTTCGAAGATTGTTTGAGTTGTTGGTCATAGCCATTTTAATATTAATAAATAATCTCTAATTCGGGATATTAAAAAAAAGGTCGGGTTACTCCATAACATTTATTGTTGTATTTTAATGTAATATTCTTATTATATAGTCTCTATTCTTTTGCTTAATATTTTTATTTTTTTGATTATAGTTAAGGTACCTAGTTCTCTTTAAAAAAAAGTTACCAATAGTTAATAATACATCAATCAGAGAAAAAATTATTTTCTAAAAAGTGTTAATTATATTCAATTAAGTCTTTATATATATATATATATATATATATATATATATATATATATATATATATTCAATTATACTTAATCGAACTTTTCTTACAATTAAGGATGCAAGTAGTTAAATATTTATATAGTTAAGGTTGCGAAGAATATATAACCAAGATTTATTCATCTTACGACAAAATCGTTATTCCCTCTCTATGTGAAAAAAAAAAACCAAAGTGGACATTTGAGAAATTATCGAGAAGAAAAAAATTAAACTAAAGCTCTACATTAACAAGATTTTATACTTGGTTGTAGAAAAGTAAGTTCTTGAGCTTCAATTTTCAACTTAGTCTTTCCTTTCTTCAAAGATTAAACTTTCTCTCTTCATTTCTCATGCAAATAAGAAGATTAATAATGGAATTTTTCCTCTCAAAAGTCTCTCTTTTTTGCCTGCCAAACCCTTGCAAGACTCCCCCCAAAAAGCTCCTAAAAATTCTTTATATATACCCAGAAAGGGGAGAGAAAATGTAAAAAATTATGCATTTTTGTCTCAAATAGCGCTGCTTGGAAGCATCCAAACGGTGTTGCTTGGCTTCTTGCAAATGGCCTTGCTTGGATGCTTCTAGGTAAGGCTGTTTGACTTAGTTTCTCTACAGTGCAACCTTTTCTAAAGCAAAAAAACATGATTGGGACAATTGTTTGATTTCTCGGTGAATTTAGAACATAAGATCAGATGATCTAATCTTGGTGCCTTCATGAAATCTTGATCTTAGCTTTCTAAAGAAGTTTGAATCACATCTATTTGGATGTCTATAACTCAAAAAAATGATCATTTTAGCAAACTGTATCAAAATTAAAACTTCATCCAGAAACACTAATTTTACATCGTATTTAAGGGGGATAAATAAGTTTGGATTGACATGAATTTTACCATTTTAGAAAACCTCAGGATGTCCTCTACAAATTTCAAGAAGGCCATTTCTTTAATTGAAATATTTGAAGATGTCAAAATTCTACTTGAAAATGCGCTGTTAAGCTTAGGAAATCTTTTTATCACTTTTATTAGTTCTCTTTGACTCACTGGATTTAAGGGACCACTATGGTAAAATTGAGCTTTGATGACATGCAATAATTGCTATGAAACACTGTTTAAGAGTACCACAAAAGTTTGTTTGTGGACTTTAGAAAATGTTATGGAAAGTGATGTTGCTTTTTATGACATTTCATAAATGCCACCAATATATTAGCCACACAATTTGTGACACTTTTTAAAATAAAACCACTTATTATCTATATAGAATAGAAGAAAACTAGCTAGGATTTACAGAACCTAACTAGACTTACAACATCAATTTGCAATACAAAAACATAAATGCTATCATCTCATCTCCGTGGTTGATTGAGCCTTATCTTCTTAGATATTGCTACTAATTTCGTCAATAATATGAGTCTTATTGCCAACTATTATAGTGTTGCCAACTACAACATAGTAGATTGCTAACTGTAGTGCAATTACCTTTCATTTACCAAAATCTTCCTCTTTCTAAAATTTAAAATTCTCTCAGCCTTCTTAAATTTTTTTTAACTTATTAAAACAAAAATAAAAATAAATATAAATTATTTTAAAAAAGCTGGCCGCTTCTTGGTTTCTCCAACATAGACTGCAAAATGCCTTTCTTGGTACATCTGAAGTAGTTCGATGAAAGTATGTATTAATTTGAAGAACAATAGATCATAAGCAGGTTATTTGAAAAAAAGAAGAAGAAGGAATATAAGGAGAACCTTTTGGTTCCCCCAACCCAAAAAAAAGAAAAAAAAGAAAAAAAAATATACAGCAGCTAGAACTATCAATGTGTTTATAGTGGCCTGAATTCAGCCCGCTGCCATGGTATTTAATCAAGCCCATGCTTAATTTTTGGAGCTCGAATTAAGTTTGGACTGATCCTGGGCTTAGCTGAGCTCAGTCCGTTCTAAGTACATCCACATGTAATTATATATACATAAAGAAGGACTACTTATTCATGACTGCGCTGTGGTATTCTACTGCTTTGAAAGAAAATTTTGGCACAACCTTGGTGCAACTGTAAACACTGCTTTACTCCCTAAGGTTAACACAACTTTCTCCAACACATGTACTCGTGGCAGATGAATGGAACTTGTAAGCTACAGTTGTTTAGAAGGATAGTATAAGAAGAATAGAAGAAGAAAAGAAGCAACAGAGTTTAGAGAAGTCTCGGGTGAGTCTCTGCTGCCAAGAAGCTGCAGTGTTTATAGTGAAAAAAGGTGGTTATTTGAAGAGAAAATTTGGATAAAATTTTTGCACATTGAAAACGATCAAGGATTAGTGGAGAGAAAAATTAGAGAGTATGTGGTGGAAATATGGATAAAAATCAGAGAGTGGACCAATTATGTGTTCGACACATTCAATACAAGGTCTAAAAAATAAACATAAAAATAAAACAGCGCCCCAAACGAAGGCAGGGCAGCCAGTGCGCGTGTGTGGTTGAGTCTATAACACACTCGAAAGCTGACAAACCCAAATAGTTAAATACTTTCAAAAGAAGTCTTGAATAATACATGTGTGATTCAAAGAGAATAACACAAGTTGCCATTTTCTAACAATTCCCCACAAATGGCACACTTGTATAAAATGAAAAAATTATAAACAAGGGAAGGATTGAAACTTAAACATCAATTTCTGTAGATTGAATTGATGAATGGTGAAATGAGGCAACAACCTAGACAATGAAGTGAATTATTCTTGAACTTTATTGACTTGGGTTGAGACCCTCGCAATATGTATCAAGTTGGTGATTACTAAGTAATCATGAAGAGTTGTTTAAACTCAACCTCCATAATGAATTCATCAATCCCTACTTACAGGGACCACCCAATTATACAGGCTATGAATCATTTCACAAAATTAGTAGCTATGAATTTATCAAGTCCTTCTCACTAGGACCACTCAACCACACAGGGCTATGAATCCATCCACATGCGAAACACTAGTACACATCATCGGAATGAGAAAAGTAATATACTATTTGAGAAAATATATAGCTTCATTTGACCACGAGTGGTATCCACTATATATTCCTCAATTCATAGGTTTAAGTCCCATTCCTATTGATGATTCAAGTACTACTTTCTTCGTTAATCCTTGTATGAGAAGATCTGTCAAATTCCTCTCGATTCTCAAGTATTCCATGAAAATAACACATGTTCGCAACAAATATTTTACCACACTACATCTGATACAAATATGTCTTCTTTTTACCATTATAGACACTATTTTTGGCTATCTCAATGACTGCCTGTGAGTCACAATAAAGGGAAACGAGAACAGATGATTTTCCCTGATACAAGTATATCAACAAAAAGATTTCTTAGCCATTCTGCTTCTTGACCTGCTAACTCAAGAGAAATAAATTCAAATTCCATTGTGGAACGTGCAATACATGTTTGCTTTGTACATTTCCATGAAATTGCACCTCTACCTAAGTAAAAACATAATCACTAGTATAACTAACTTCATCGTTAGTAGAAACCCAGTTTGTATTACAAAAACTTTCTAACACTGTAAAAAATTTATTGAAATACAAACTTCAATCAATAGTTCCTTTTAAATATCTCAACAAATGATGAAGTGCATTGTAGTGTTCTTTACTAGGGTTACGAGTATAACGACTTAATCTACTAGCAGCATACGCTATATTAAGCCTAGTATAATTTATGAGGAACATAACATTTCCTATGATCTTGGCATATTCAATTTGTGACACATATTCTTCTTTAGAGGTATACTAGAATCATATGGAATTCTCACTGGCACCGCATTGAAAGAATTAAACTTTCTCAACATTTTTTCCACATGGTGAGTCTAACTCAAGGAGATTCCATTTTCAATTTTGTTTACTTTAATTCCAAGAATTACATAAACTTCTTCTAAGTCCTTTATATTAAATTGAGATGACAGAAATGCCTTAGTCTTATTTACAACACCCGTATTTGCACCAAAATCTAGCATACATATGCATATAAGCAAATAATCACAAAGTTTGAAAAAACATTTTAGAATAAACACAAGAATCAGATGTATTCATAGTGTAGCCATTACTTATCAAACTTTGATCAAACTTCTCATACTATTGTTTTGGGGCTTGTTTGAGGTCATAAAGTGATTTTCCAAGTTTACATACTTTACTCTCTTGATTAGAGATTATGAAAACCTCAGGTTGTGCTATATAAATTTCTTCTTTTAGACCACCATTTAGAAAGTCATTTTTACATCCATTTGATGCATTACTAAACTATGAATTGTAACAAGAGCCATCAGATTCTAATTGTTGCTATTTTAGTCATCGGAGAGTAGGTATAAAAAAGTCAATGTCCTTCTTTTGAATAAATCCTACTACCACTAGTCTAGCTTTGAACTTTTCTATAGTTCCACTAGTCCTCATTTTCTTCATAAAAATCCATTAACATTTAATAGGCTTACTATCCATTGGCAGATCAACCAAATCCCAGGTATGATTTATCATTATAGAATCAAGTTCAATTTTAATTGCTTCCTTTCAAAAACTTTCATCTATTGAAGTTTTGGCCTCTTTATATGTTTTTGGGTCATTTCAACTAAAACACAAAAGCTATATCTTTATTTAACTTACTTGGATTAGGATTTTCAACCAAGAAAATAGTAATAAAGTCCGAACAAAATTTATTTTCTACTCTACATCTTTTGCTTCTCGTAAGTTTATTTTCACTTCCAAGTGAAATCGAAGAAGAGATACGCATAGGTACATTAGTAGAAGAATTAGCACTATATGCATTTTCCTTTGAAGGCACCCCATACTCTTAAGTAATTTAGATTAGTTACATTTCCTTTCCACAATTCATATGGAGTTTTATTTAACCTTTTATGGGGTAATCTATTAAGAATGTTGCAAGCAAAAAAAAAAAAAACTACTTCCCCCACAGTTTATTAGGTAAGTTAGAACTCATCAACATAGCATTCACCATTTGTTTAAGTGTTCGATATTTCCTTTCGGCTATGCCGTTTTGTTGAGGGATGTAATGTGTCGTAGTTTCGTAAATAATACCATTTTCTTTACAAAAAATCTTAAGAGAATTTGATCCATATTCTGCACCTCTGTCAAACCTATGTCTTTTTATTTTCTTGTGTAGCTGATTTCCAACCTCAACTTTAAATTTTAAGAATACTTCCTCAGTTTCATCTTTAGACTTTAGATGATAAACTTTAATGTATCTAGAAAGGTCATCAACCAAAGTTAAATAATAGTTTTACCACCTCTACTAGTTGTGTTCTTGAAGTCTGTTAATTTGAATGTATTAATTCTAGTGAACTTGTTGTTGTAGAAGTGAAAAGTTTGAAAGGCATTTTTGTGAAATTTTCTTCAACACAATAGGCCATTTGTTAGAATTGTTCTTATCTACAACATCAATAAGTTTTAAATTTCTTAGTTCACATCCATTTTCTTTTAATGGATGGAAAATTCACATGGCCTAACCTACCATGCCACAAATCAATAGACTCAGCAATATAAGCTGAAGAAGTACTCGCATTATAGTTAGAAACAATATTTAGTACAAAAAGTCCATTGGCTAGGTACATTTTTCCTACAAAATCCCCATTTTTTGTGAGTACAGCTTTCCATGCCACAAATCAACAGACTCAGCAATATAAGCAGAACAAGTACTCGCATTATAGTTAGAAACAATATTTAGTACAAAAAGTCCATTGGCTAGGTACATTTTCCCCACAAAATCCCCATTTTTTGTGAGTACAACTTTTTTAGCTTCAAAATTAATTTTCAACCTAGCCTTATTCAGTAAACTACCAGAAACCAAATTTCTATGCAATTAGGGAACATATAAAACATCATTTAAAGCTAGAGTTTTACCAACATTAAGTTTGAAGAAAATTTTCCCTTTGCCAAGTATTCCAGTAGTAGAGGAATTTCCCATGAAGACACATTTACCCTTACTAGGTTCAACAAAATGATTAAACAGTTCCTTCTTAGCGCAGAGATATTTTAACATACCAATGTCAATGATCCAATCAATTTTATTTTCTACCGAGTTCTCTTCAATGACTACAACAACCATCACTTCTTTTGCCTCAGTACGATTTGCTTGAGGCATCTGATTGTGCTCAAAATTCTGTTGGTTCTATTAGTTCTCTCTTTGATAGCACTTGAATACCTTATGGCTAGTTTTTTTGCGCACAAAGTAAGTTGCCTTCTTCTTCTGGATTTTGTTGTCCTTCTTGTTGAATTGAATTTGCTTCTTTTGTTGACCATCTTTGAGGAAATCAAGTGATATATCCTTCTTTCTGTGTTTCAATGATTTTTGTAATCACTTCATGATGGTGGAAACTTTTCTAGCATCACATTAGCTTGTAAAATTTCCCAAATCTTCATGCCTTCATTTATCATGTAAGTTACCAATTTTCATACTCATACACTTAGCCCATTGCATGCTTATCAGCTATCATTTGAAATTGCAACCATTTTCCTACTACATATTTTTTCTTTCCAGCATCATCACCATCATATCTCTTTTCCAAAATATCCCAAATATCTTAAGCATATTTTTTTCACAAATATATCAAACAAGGGGTTACACATATGATTCAACAAATGTCCCATAACAGTTTTGTTATTCTTGGAAAACTTTCTACAAGTTTCATTGTCAGGCTTAGCAGTTGAATCAGTGGAAGACATAGTAATGGGAGTACCAGTATTCAGTTTGAAGAGGTAGAATATCAGTAAAAGGCACATAATCAACTTCAAGAGCTTCAAAGAATATTAGCAATTTTTGTGACCAATGTTTATGATTGGTTCCATCCAATGGTTCTAACTTAGATAGATCAGGCAAAACTTTATGGTATGTAGCAGCCATTGTTCCTTTACTTACTAGCAGAGATCTGAGGAAATAGAGAGATAATAATTTGCTTTCAATTTGTAAGCCTAGTAGCAAAGCAAATACACAAATAAGCAGATTAGCAACAGCAACAGAGGAGCAACTCAGAAATTATAAGTAAAAGCTGTAATGAAGGACTACTTATCAATGATTGTGATGTGGTATAACACTGCATTGAAAGAGAATTCTAGCATGACCTTGGTGCAATCATAAATGCTGTTTTTCTCTCCCAGGTTAACACAAGTTCCTCCAACATGTGCACTCATGGCAGAGGAATGGAACTTGCTGGCTACAGTTGTCCAAAATAACAGTATAAGAAGAAAAGAAAAAGACCAGAAGCAATAGAATTTAGAGTAATCTTGAGTGTGTCTCTACTGTCAGGAAGCTGTAGTATTTATAGTGAAAAATAGGTGGTTATGAGATGTGAAAATCTAGAGAAATTTTTTGCATGTTACGTGAGGGTTTGTGGGGAGAAAAATTAGAGAGTAAGTGTTAGAAATTTGGAGAAAAGTTAGGGAGTGGACCAATTCTAGGTTTGAAACATTCAAGACAAGGTTCAAAACATAAATGGCAAAAGTAAAACGATACTCCAACCTGACACGGGTAGCGCGGGCATGTATGTGGTCCAGCCTATAACATACCCCAAAGCCATTTAGAGTTAGTGACAAAACCAAATAGATAAATACTCTCAAAAGAAGTCATGAATAATCCACGTTGGATTCAAAGAGAACAACACAAGTTGCCATTTTCTAACAGAATCAATATCCGAGAAATCTTCCTCATCTTTGTACAGCTTGTTAACAAGGATCATAGAATTGCTTTTCTAGAATCAAGTCATCAAAATGTAACTCAAGAGCAAATTGTAAACCTTCAACAGCTACCAAAATATTTACATGAAGAGATGTAGACACATATGACTATATCCTAGATTGAGCAACAAGAATGGCACCATAATGGTTACGAATTAAACATCCAAAACCAGCACGATAAGTTTTCCAACTTGGATCAGTGTTTAGTTTGAAGGTACTTACTGGTGGCTTTGCCATTTCTCTACTAGAGAGGAAGTAGAGTTTTCCAATAGTAGTCTGGCACTGATAGAGTCAAGGGATTTGGTAGCTAAGGACACTGTTACGACATGGAGAATTAATTATGGCAAGTTTCTTGGCAACGAGGAATTGATGTGATATTATTTTCTAAGAAGACCTTTATGGTATTAAGGAGCAGATATTTGGTATCTCTTGAGGATCCTAGGATTTGAAGGATCCCATGGAAATGTATCTACACTAAATATTACGGAGATTTATGTTCTAATATTTAGGGATTTCTTGCTATATCCTTGGGATATCAATCTTGGAGAAGAAGAGACTGAAGACTCTATAGAAATGATATAAACTAGAGCTACAAGAAATGAAAAATATAACCTCTCAGCATTCCAAAAAGCTCTCGACATCTTAAGCAATATTCTTGAGAGAGTTATTCAAAGAATTCATGATATACAAGCTTCGCCTTGAGAGAGGTTAGTAGCACAATTTTTCTTTTGTTATGTTGTTCACGTGTTAAAGAGTGTTGTATTTCTGTTCAAGTGCTGGAAACTGATTCTTCAACAAAAGTTGGAGTCACTTGACAAGTTTGCATTCCATCCACCTCATGGAGAAAAGGGTGTTGTGGTTGATGGAGTCTGTTGTATACAATAAGTGCATTCGACACATCCTGTTGAGGCAAGTTAAACAAATGTGAGTTGTGGTTGGATGACAATTTGACAATCGTGGAGGCAATGATTGTGTATAGATGATAGTTCAACAATCATGGAGGTAGAAGTTACAATTGGTGTGTTTCTAATCGTGAAGATAATACTGTGGCTGATTGAATTTCTAGTTGTTGAGGCAGTATTATGGTTATTGATCCAACTATTGAGGCAGCTTTGGCGAAGGGAGTTTTTCCAAGTCATCTAAGGGAATCACTAGAGGAGATTGATAGTGTGTTCTTGTACTTTTGTAAAAGAAAATTTAGTAGATCGCTTTCTTTGAACATGGCCTCACAGACGCAGGCTATTGAGTCGAACTGCGTTATCAAATTTCTCGAGTGTGTCAAAATTTATTATTCTATTTGTATGTATTATGTTAAACTGTATAACTTCAACACACATTTTGTCAAAAGCTTAAAAGTGTCATTAATTCTTACTGATTGGCTATTAATTTAGCAGGTGAGATTGTGGGAAAGGTGGTATGTGCGACTATGGCAAAAGAAGCTGGAACAATAACAAGACCGCCACTACTAGATGGTGCTAAATTTGCATATTGGAAAGCACAAATGAGAATATGCATTCATACTATCAATTAGAAAGGTTGGGTTATTGTTCGGAAAGGATGGACTCTAAAAATTGTCATAAATCATAAGAATGTTGCTGTTGAAAAACCTATAAGGACTAGACAGATGTTGAACAAAGAATGAATGCAACAAATACCTGGGCACTTAATGCCGTCTTCATGGCTGTGGATGCAGAACAATTCAAATTAATCTTAACCTATCAATCTGCAAAGAAGCATGGAAAGTGTTGCAGACAATCTATGAAGGTACGAGTAATGTCAAGATGTCAAAGTTTCAAATGTTGGCCTCTCAGTTCGAGAAACTGAGAATGACAAAAGGTGAAACTATGTCCATTTTCAACATCAAATTGCGAGATATTGTAAATCAAACATTTCAACTTGGCAAAAAGTATTCCAAAGAAAATTTGGTGTGCAAAATTTTGGGATTCTTACTACCAAGGTTTGCGGCCAAAGTTACTACTATTGAAGAAGTTAGAAACCTATTAGAGTTAAAGCTTGATGAGTTGATGGGATCCTTGAAAACTTTTGAAATGCATCTCACACTCAACATAAAACTAAAGGTGTTACACTGAAGGCAGAAGCAAGGACGAAAGCAACCTATATCAACTGTGAAAATGACAACATTGCCTTGTTGACAAAGAAACTTGCAAGATGCAAAAGAAAGAAAGCAAAAAGATCAACGAGCAAAAGTTCAATAAGGGTACCAGAAGAGGAGATGAAGACAAGAAGATTGGTGATTCAAAGGACTTTAACAAAAAAGGCAATAGCGTTAGATGTTGGGAATGCGGAGGATTTTTTCACACTCAAAATAAATGTACAAAAAACTTAAAGAAAAACAAATCATATAGCACTACCTGGAGTGATGATGACAAGGAGTCAAGCAGCAGCAGTAGCGATGATGATGATGAACTAAATTATGTTAGCAAATTTGTTGCTTTTCATTCAAGTACAGAAGTACAGTCTCACAAGAATGAAAATAATGATGAGGATTCTGAGACTGATGATGAAGTAGTTGCCTATGAGAAATTGAGAAGTGAATATGAGCTAATGTATACAATATAGCTAGAAATTTTTCAGATGAAAAGGAGGCTGAAAGAGAAAAATCAGAAACTTCAACAACAGAAAATTTCACTTCAACAAGAGTGTGACAAACTTCAATAGCAAGTACAACATCATGTTAAATCACTGCAACTCAACAATGACAAACTAAATCAAAAGGCTAGGCTACAACAACAGTAACAATACTTCTAGAAGCAAGAATATACCAGAAAGAAAGATGACTATTGCAGACAAAAGGAAGTTCATCAGAAAACCTAAAAAGCCCCTATTATTTGTGACTATTTCTCTCTTACAAGACATACTTGGGACATTTGTTTGAGATTCATCGAAGATCTAAAACAGGGGCACAAACTTGTGAAAGTAGAGTTCAACAAGAGCTGGTAGATAGCCAGACAAAGGTGAATTTGGGTAAAAAAAGATAGATCTCAATGGATATGTTGCACATGTGTCATTCACATTAACTATGCAGGATGTATGGTAACTTGACAGTGGTTATTCTTCACATATGACAGGCCAAAAAGGAGTCTTGTTGAACTATATAGCTTGTGAAAGAGGTTACATTACTTTCAGCATGGCTCCAAAAATAAAGTAGTTGGCATTGGAGTTCTAAATATCAAAGGTATGCCTACACTTAAAGATATTCTATTTGTTGAAGGGATGAAAGCTAATCTGACAAGTATAAACTAGTTGTGTAATGATAATCTATATGTTAACTTCAACAATGACAAGTGTTTTGTTGTGGATGACTCCAACATGATAATTCTTATTGGAGTAAGAACATCTAATAATTGCTACAAAATATTGAAATCAAATGATCAACAATGTATAGCTACTCAGGATGATGAAGTTGATCTACGACATCAAAAGTTAGGACATATATATCTCAGGCTGTTAAAAAATCGAGTTTAATAGAAGCAATACAAGGCATACCTAAGCTTCCCAAAATCACAAAGAAAATCTGTTGCTCATGTCAAATTGGAAATTAGAGAAGGTCTTATAGGGAAACGACTGAAATCAACACTTCGAGAATTTTGTAGCTCATGCACATGGATCTTTTTGGTCGTATTCAAACAAATAGTATTGGAGACAAACAATATGTATTGGTATGTGTTGTTGACTTCTCTATATGTACTTGGGTTGAACTTTTGAGACAAAAATCAGAAGCCTTTGGTGGATTTTGAAAGTTGTGTTTATTGCTACACACATAGAAAAGTTCAAAACTACGCAAGCTACAAAGTGATCATGGTAAGGAGTTTGACAACAAATAGTTTAATACTGTGTTGGTTATGCTGTTCAACAAGAATTCTCTATACCAAAGACACCTCAACAATACGGTGCAAGTTGAGAGGAAAAATATAACCATCCAAGAAATGACTCGAATTATGTTAAAGTCCAATAAGATATCTCAAAGATAGTTGATAGAAGCTGTTAATACTGTAGCACATGTTATCAACAAGACATATCTAAAGCCTTACACTACAAAAAATGCCTATGAAATTTGGACAAGACATAAGCCAAACTTGACCTATTTTCATATTTTTAGTTGTAAGTGCTACATTCTGAATGACAGTGAACTATTGGGAAAGTTTGATGCAAGAAGTGATGAGGGAGTATTCCTTGGTTACTCTAACAACAGTATAGCCTATCGTATTTTCAAGAAGAAAAATAAAACTTTTATGGAGACCATCAATGCTGTTGTTGAGGATGCAACTGCAACAAAGAAGAACAAGGCAACTTCAACACAGATCTAGAGGAGTTGACAGATACTGCAACATATTCAAAATAGATAGAACACATAAATCTATTTTCAAGTTTAGAAAAGAATCATCCGATAGATTTGATCATTGGAAGCTTGGATGAATAAAAAAAACCATAGGAAAGTCGAAGATCAACTATAAGGAGACGATGTTGTTTTCCTGTTACACTTTAATACTAGATCCAAAGAATGTCAAAGAAGTGTTGACAGACGAATTCTAGATTGTTGTTATGTAGGATGAACTTCAACAATTTGAGTGCAATGATGTGTGAAACTTGTTTCACGTCTAGAAGACATTATGATTGGCACAAAATGGGTATTTTGCAACAGAACTGATGAACATGGAAACATAACACGCAATAAGACAAGGGTTATTGCACATAGATACACATAAGTTGAAGGAGTGAGCTTTAACGAAGCATTTACTCCAGTAGCTTGACTAGAATCTATCATATTATTATTGGTTGTTGCATGTGCAAGGAGATTCACACTTCAAGAAATAGATTTCAAAAGTGCAATCTTGAATGTATGTTGAACAAACAAAGGGATTTGTTAATCCTGATCATCAAAATCATGTGTACAAGTTGAGAAGGCATATTATAGACTTAAACAAGTGCCAAGGGTATAGTACGAGAGATTGACAAACTTTCTGTTGCCAAGAGGCTACAACAGAGAGGAGGTTACAAAATTATGTTATCAAAAGGATAAACACACATGCTATGGTGGCACGAATCTGTGATGATGATATTGTGTTTTAGTCGACCTCAACACAACTCACAGAGGAGTTTGTGGAACTCATGCAATTAGAATTTGAGATGAGTATAGTTGGTGAACTTACCTTCTTTCTTGGTTTACAAGTTAAGCAATTAAAATATGGAATCTTTGTCTCACAAACCAAGAATACACTTAACTTGGTTAAGAAGTTTAGCATGGAAGATTCAAAGCTTGTTAGAACTCCCATTGGTGTCAATCAAACACTAACAAGGGAAGACAAAGGCCAATTGGTTGATCAACACATGTATAGGAGCATCATTAGAGATTTGTTATACTTGATAGGAAGTAGACCAGATATATCTTATAGTATTGGAGCATATGCAAGATATCAATCAGTGGCAAAAGAGTCACATTTGAAGGGTATCAAACAAATTCTAAATTATGTCAATCACAAAAAGATGTATGACATCTACTTCAGCGAGGACTCAAAAACTCATTTTATTGGCTATAGTGATGCTAATTAGGCTACCAATTGTAATGGTAGAAAGACCTCTAGAGGCTATTTTTATCTTTGTAACAATCTCATGTCTTGGTACAGTAAAAAACAAAATTCTCTCTCTATCAATAACAGAAGTAGAATATATTGCATCAGGCAGCATTTGTACTCAATTGTTGTGAACAAAACAAATGCTAAATGACTATGGATATCTCAAAGAATCCAGTTCAATATAGCCGAACAAAGTACATTGACATACTTCATTAGTTCATTAGGGAGCTTGTTCAACAAAAAGTTGTTATTACTGAATATGTTACAACACAAAGCACTTAGTGGATATCTTGACAAAACCACTTCATGCTTCAACATTTGAGGTGTTGGGATTATGTAATTTATTGAAGCAGTTCTATGTATTTTGTTGTAAATATTTATTTTAATTTTTTACATTATCTCTTTTCAAAAGAATTTGAAAAATCATAAAAATAGGCTAGAGTTTTGACAACTCATCAAGAAAATTATGAAAATAGTTTGGAACTGGAAAAGGTATATATATATATATATATATATATATATATATATATATATATATATATAATTATTACTCCACTTATTTAATATATGTACACATACACATTTGAACTCAATTTGAAACTGAACAATATCGATCGCAATTTCAGTAGTTGTGGCCTAATATTGAACTGAACAAAGTTGGTTTCAAATTTGAAATTGACATTTGAAACCAATATCGATTTCAAATTTGACCTGAGAACCAACCTTTTTAACCAAATATAGCAACTGGTCTTGCAAACACTTTGGAACCGAATTTGTTAAAACTAGTTCGGACATTAAGTAAATAGTTAAAATTTTGTTTAGAAGCTGAATTTAAGAAATAAAGAATAAAATACTAAAAGGAAAGAAAGTTGATCTAGGAGGATTTGGTCGGGCAATCCTACCCAAACCAAATGGTCCTACCAGAATCCACTAGCTCATGCACCAGAAAATCTTACCTCCCTGCTGTGTGCGGGATTTGAACCTGCACATGCTCAAACTTGGAGCTGGAGCTCCACACCATGCTAAGTCAATACTTGTGTCTTATTTAACCATATATTATTTTTATATTATAACTTAATATTATTATATTTATAATTTGTTTATATTACAGCATAACAATATTCAGATAAAAAATTAAAATACTATAATATGAAAAGTCTTACTTAAGACATTCAGTAACCAATCCATTCCAAATATCACATCGTAACCTTCGAAAGCTAAAACAATCAAATTCCCAAACAATACTACGTTCTTGACATAATTAAGACATTCAGAATATACAACTTCAGGTACTCTACCATCACCTATCAGTGTACTAATCAACATGGTGTAAAATGGATATATGGTGGGAAGATGTAGGGATATATGGTGCAAAAGGCATGCTTACAAACAAATGTAAGAATTCAAGATGTATAAATACTCTAGCTGGATGAGAAAAAGGTTTAATAAAGTATTAACAAACACAGCGATGAAGAACGGTGGGAAACCTAAGTCTTGTTTATGGAGTCGGAGAGCTAGTAAAGCTCATAGGTTTCTACTTGTGACTAACTTAGTGTGCGTGCATAACAATTTATAACTTGCCTTTCGCACATAAATATACAAAATGCACAACTAAATATAAACATATCTAATAGCACACACACAATCATAATATCAAAGAAACCAGACATCATGCCTAGAAAGTGTGGTATTGTATATCCGTATATTAACAAGTCAAACTTAGCATTAAAGACAAAAGATGTATAACCTACCAAGTCATCTTATTCAAAACATACAAAATACTCAAGCAACAGCTCACTACACCACGAAATTTGAGATCCTATACACACATAGACACATAACAAAAGAGAAAATATATAAATAATCAAATAAAGGTCCTTCTCTAAGGGCGGCGGCTTCATGAGAATTCTGCTAGAACCCTTAACTACTATAGAATCCCTGGATACTAAGCTTTGGCAATCGTCAATGTCTTATCTTACTACGGAATCAAACTATCATGATCCTGAGTTACCTCGTCAATCTCACAGCATGAGCTTTTACCATCCTATCTAGTTGCTCCTCTAGCATGTCATATTTGATAGCCCTATACTTTCTATTGCGACGTAAAGAGCTCAGAAGACAATCTAATCATCATAAATCCCTCTTTAACCCAGCAAGACGCTCTCTATCTGTTTGGATACCGTGCTCATATAGCACACACTGAAGACAAAAGTAAGGACTAGCAAGCTCAGGCAATAGTGACAAAATCGAGAATGAAAGGTTGATCCAACAAGTATAGAAAATGCTGCAGAAATAGTAGTAATAGAGTCAACAAGACTTTGCAAATCTAGAAACCCCTTTCCAATGACAATCTCTTAGTTGAAAGTATCCTCGACTGGCTTGACAAGTTCAGGCTCAAAAGGTAATTTATTGGGGCCATCTTCAACGAATCATCCTATCATGAAGGCTCCCGCAGTAGGTCCATCCACAGAATTGCCCCCAAACATATCTACCAATAGTGACGCTGGTCTCTTTGGAACTATCTTCCATAGTACTAGAAATAATAAACTATCTTCGAACAGCTAAAACCTACATAATACACATCTATGACTCGTTTAGGATCTACCAATTCAAACTTAGTAATGAACCTCAAACTCTGATACCAACTGGGATACCCCCAACCCCTCCGCTAGATTCCATTGCGGCTGAGTGAGGTACTAGCGTGCCTCTCGGCACTGATGTGTGCAAATAAGAATTGTGTTCGGAGAAAAAGAAAGGAGAGAAGTATACATATATTACAATATAATACAATTATAGGAAACATTGGTGTAAATACATAAATACATTGGTAAATTCTGTATCTTATGTTATCCAAATTTAACCTTCATTTACATATAGTTGTGCAACAGACTCTCTCTCTATTTGGCGAGAGGTAACATAAAAAGTACAAACTGATCAAACACATATGTGAGCCCTTATGATTCATGGTTTAAGTCATCTGTAAAGAAACATTAAAAATATGTGTGATCTGAAAAGCTCAATGAGTTTACATGTGTGCCATTGCGTTTCTAAAATGTGAGATTTTCACAAATATGAGAGTATATATGTATGCACAGTAGTTCAAAAATGTTTTATATCATATAAAAGTTTCTTGTTCCAAAATAATGCACAAATCTCATGATGAGATTTTGGGCTTAGCTGGAAAGTTTGAGCGAATCAAGACATATCAGCATAGAGCCTCAAACCAAATTTTTCAAACATGACAAATATTCAGATTCTGGCTCAACGGTAGAATTACTGGAGCCAATAGAGGGGTCATCAGGACTTAAATCCTGGCATCCCGTAGTCAAAATCAACCACACACTAGTACGAATATATTTAATTTCACACATACCTTATGCCTCCCCAAACAAAACCATACTTAGGATTCTTGGATACCTACCAATCCAACCATGTTGATCAACCTCAACATTGAGCCCTCCTAACTTACTGTTAGGTGACCACAAACAAATAAACACAGTGCCAGTTGAGACACACCTTCCCTGACATACTGTTCCCCCTTTCAAGTGAATGCACAATCCGGAGTCTATGCGTTTCACACTAGTGGAAGAGGCCCTAGTACGGGGAACTAGCCACGTATAGTGTAATCCACCGACGCTTCAGACTCAAATCATATTCCAAATCATATCTAGTCGGGAAGGAGTTTTTATGCAACTTTTCAAACAGAAAGGCCACTCACGTAGCCATCCAAATGAATCCAAATCCATAACCAAATCTAATTTTAACATAACTTCAAAATAACAACCGTTCGTCAGTCCAAACATGTAAATGTAAGTTTTTCCAAATATGCCATAGAAATGCACATGTCTTTCAAAAAATACACAATAAATATTTTCTCAAAGATTACTTGCATTTATAGATCATGTTTAAATACTATAATATTTCAAATCAAATAAATACCTACTTGGAGCACCACTCCTAAATATTTTATTGCACAAGTGAAAACATATTGTGGAGAACCTCTCCAATTTAAAACTAAATAACTAAAACAATTCTCGTGGAGAACCTCTCTAATTTAAAAACAAGTAACTAAAGTAATTCTAAAAATGATATACTCACACTTGGGAATAGTAAATATTGATATCACTAAAAATATAGTGAGTTTCGATTTGTAAACTCATCTGGTAGCAAGTGTTAAAGTTAGTTGCTATCTTACGAGAAATACGAATTTCCTGCAAATCCAAATAGCTAAACCTTAGTTGAAAATCCTGAAGATGATAAATTCTAGGTTATCGAACAAGTCTCCCCAAAATATTCGAGGCATAAGTCTAAGTCTAACCTTACAACTATAAAAATACTTAATTATTAAATATTTTATAACCATGTAGTCTTATAAATAGTCATACATATCAATATCATTATATCATAATAAAATAATAAAATACTATTATTATTATATTATCAAATATTTATATTTTTTAATAAATTTCTCAAATACTAAATGTGAAGCCACAAAGATCCTACATGGAATTTCTATGAAACTTGTGATATGTATATAAGCTTGAGCCTAAGTATCCATGGTCAACTTGGGATATCCATTTTGGCATAGCGAGGACGGTTGCCAAGTAGTTGGCTGTGGGTGCTGCTAGGCCTCTGAGTCTCGCGCTCGGGCCTGCGGGCATGAGGTGTGACAAAAACAACTGTAGAAGAGAGGTTTTAATTGGCATAAGACACAAATAATTCACATTTTCTCTCCTACTACCCTTAACACAGGTTTCTAAGACATAACTAGAAATTTACACTAGAGGAATCTATCTTGAGCTTGCAAAAATAAAATACCATCTTAATCTTTAAGCTCAATTTGCAATGAATATCCTGAAGGCACTCACAAACTGATTAAATTGTTTTTATCTTGTTTTATTAATTATCAAAATCTAAGAATATTGTACCATTGAATCAATACTATGGAGTACACATCATTGTTTTTGGAACCTTTCTTAGCCTGTATTTGGACATTTTGTCATACGTAGGTGATTATGTAAGTGGAAAAGTTATGCATTTCAATTTCTTATTTTGCAGTTGTAAATTAAGGAATCCTACAAGAGAATTCAAACTAAATGCGCGTGATACTTTTCATGGAATATATCTACAAGATACTTTTCTATGTAGAAAGGAAAATTAACGTATTTTAATTTCACTCAAGAAATTAGACTTATGGCTTTACTTTTTTCACTTTTGAGAACTTGTATTTCTTTTGTTTTTTTTTTTGTGGGGGAGGGATGGCGGGGCAAAACCAATATTTTAATTGTGATGATTTTGTTGGAGATGTTGTTCCTTCGGAACAGACTACTACTATTTCAATTTGTGTATTTTTGTTGAGTATATTGTTCTTCAGAAACAAAATTTGTATTGTTTTTATAAATGTTGTGCAATAGTGGAGGATTGAGAGGAGTTTTGCCCTCAATAACCTAATTTGCCCGCTGAGGAATTCTATCTCCAGTTTATCACTTGGAGTTAGGTCGGGGATGCGGATTATTATTCCTTGTGGAGCCATGGATCGAGACTGATTCTCTCTCCACTTGCAGGATTTGGTTTGGACTAGAGATAAAGATAGGGAAGCTAGATCATGGTGTACAATATTCAATTCAGAAAAACTAAGTAGAACCCAATCATATTTTGAATTTCATTTTGATTTTTAAAAATTTTGGTTCAGATCAATTCAATAACTATAAAATTGTGTGTCTCGGTTTGGTTTTTGGCCTCACATTTGATATCGAAAACCAAATCAAAAAATCAAAAGTATTTTATTTTTTAAACATTTCAATTTCATTATTAATTAATTTTGTGAGCAATAATTTAGTAAAACCGCAAGTAAGATTCGTGAATTATGGTTCTAATTAGGGTTCTTTCTTTTCTCACCCTCTTAAATCCTTAACTAGCTGACATTCTCTTTTCTCTCCTTTGCTGCCAACATTTAGAGAAGGCCACTAGGGACTAGGGGTCTTCCCCCTTACTTGGCTCCATTGCTACTCCTGTTGTTTATGCTAGTTAATTTGTATCTTATGTTCATAATAAGTATGATGGTAGTCATGCACAGGTGTAGTTTTGTCTCTTACCTTCAATTGAAAATATTATTCGAATACCAACACTATATTTCTAACTTCTTAAATTAGTATAAATTGTGGGAAGAAGCTTTTTGACATATTTAATTGTACCTACAACTGAATTTTGATATTTGTGTATTATATTTCATATTTTATTAAAATTTTCTTATTTTAGATATACTTTCATTTAGGGAATATATATATATATATATATATATATATATATATATCATTTATTCTAACTTTTATTTTAAAATAATAGAATGAAAAAAGAATCTCATTTCTATTCTGGGTGATAAAGGATTCCATTCTATTGAACCAAACATGACATAGGTAATCAAACACCAACATTTTATATTTTAACTACTTCAATTAGTTTGATTTTTGGGGAAAAGCTTTTAGAAATATTTAATTTTTCCTACATTTTAAATTTGAAAATTTTTGCATTGTACTTCATAACTTTCATAACCTTTTCTTGTTATGGATAAGCTTTTATTTAGGAAGTTTGATATAAAGATTTATTTTCCTGTTCAACAAAATGCCTTTTGCTCTCATATTCCTCGTGTCTAAATACTATCTTCACATTCTTGCTTTTGACCTTGGTCATCTTTTTCCCGCCCCATACCTAAGGCCGAGACATGATCGTACCAATGGGTTAAACCACTAACACCAATTCTTTTATGATTAAATCATAAATATGTGAAAAAATAAAATAAGAAATCTTCAAAAACTAAATATTGTAAATAAATAAAATTATTACAAACATCACTACAATCAAGATTAACTACCTTAAGCAAAGGCCCTACAAAAGACTAAACAAATAATAGAGTGCTAATGCATATCTTCACCACGAATAGGGAACTTTTTTCTCAATATCCTGAGCTGTCATCCTTATCGCTGGGCACATCTCTAAGGCCGGGGGGGGGGGAGCTTCCAACTCAAGAAGTGACAAGAGTCTTTTTTGAATCAATCACCTTAAAAACAGTTTACTTGCATCCAAATATACAAATTTTGATCTAAACAAAATTTTAAAACTTTAAGCACTTCGTAAACATTTTCAACTTTGCAAGAAAACATAAATTCTTTAAAGAAAAGTTGTTTGCTTTATTTTTAAAAAATGAAACTTTTTATTTGAGCATTAAAATTCTGAAAAAACTGTAATATTTTAAGCTACTGAATTTAATAAGAAAAAGAATAAAGAAATGCTTGAGTTGACTTGCTAGTAAACTGGAACAGCCATCCCAGGTGTTCCAGTTGGTTCCAGTTGGCCCAGTTGACTAGGCGCATGAACGCCCAACTGAGAACGGCAATGGCCTAAGGCCACTGTTTGTTCTTCTCTTCTATATATATATCGTAAAAACTGCTAAGCAAAATTGGACGTAAAATTTTTTGATAGCTACACCCCCCCGTATAACACTAATTGAGAGGATACAAAATAAATGAGCAGTTTTATATTAATAACTTATTAATTTATGTCAATTTTATAAGTTTTATATTTACTAATTATAAAAAATATAAGAAAAATTACTTTATTAATTAATAAGTATTTAATTTTTCATATAAAATTATATTTTTCATGCATATATTTTGTTACGATTGATGAATATATAACTTATAAGATAAATAAAAATTATTAAGTGGGTAAAATAAAATTACTCTCAATTATGATAATATATATGAAAAACAGCGACTAATTTATTTGTGCATTATTTATTGGAAATAATATTCCCCTGATGTGTATTTTGTTGACTTCATTTCGCTTTCTTCGTGACATTAATTGGATACGGCGCATAATTGGCACATCTTTTATTTGGCGATACTTGTTCTATTAAATTTTATATGCTCTTGGACCAGGTTTCTCGTGAGAGTGCCAATACTAATAGTGTTTGGACGCAATCCGATTATGGTGCAAAGAATATCCTTATTCATGATATATTAAATAAATCTCAATTGTCAAGTATTAATGCAATAATTAAGAACTAAAAAGTACTATTTGCGCTATAACCAAATTGATTTGGAGGAACCCACTACCGGCAAATTACGAGTTTAGTTCTGATATTGTATAATACATTTTGTAGTATGTACATGACTCTTTTGTGACCATTCGATCAATTTTTTAAATTTAACAATTAAAAATATTTAGGGGTATCTTGAAAAATAATTTTTTAACTTTTCAAAATAATTATTTATACTTTTCAGAATAATTATTCATACTTTGTAAAATAATTTTTTAACTTTACATAATTATTGTTCATACTTTGTCAAAATTATTCAAGCGTGAATAATTATTCAGTGTGAACAATTATTCATTTAACTTTGAAGAATAAATTTTTAGTTGAATATAAATAATTATTTTTGTAAAGTATGAATAATTATTCTGCAAAGTTAAACAATTATTTTTCAAGATAATCCCAAACATCTCCAACTATTAGATAAAAAAAATCTATCGAACGGTCACAAATGAGTCTCCACATAATACAAAAATAATATGCACGACTAAAACCAAATTGAAAAATTACAACGTAAAGGAGAACCCCGAACTAGTGGTGTCAAACGGGCCAGCCCGCTCAGGCCCGCACGAGCTGGCCTTGAAAACGGACCGAAACGGGCTGGCTCGTTTCGCCTGTAGGCTGAAAACCCTCAGTCCACAGCTTGCGATAGCCAACCCGCGGGCTATGCAAAACGACGTCGTTTTGCAAAATAAAATGATGTCATTTTGAGAAAAATTTAAAAAAAAATTAAAAAATTGGTTGGCCCGCGTCCGGGCCGCTCCTGCCCGCGAGCTAAACGAAGCGGGCCAAAAAAACCTGCATTTGAACGAGCTTGGGCATACAAAGCTCAAGCCCGCTAATACGGACCAGCCCGCGGGCTAACCCGTGACGTGGAGCCCATTTTGACATCACTACCCCGAACCCATCTTCGAGAATGTTGAAGCTAATGACTAGGACTATTAAATGAGCTCAGTTAATCAAGTTTTGCCAAGCATGAGGTTGGCCCGATTTTGTTCGGACTCATTTTTATGAGCTCGAGCTCAACTCACTCGGATTCGAGCAGACTCTAGCCCAATTTTTTTAAAAATTTTACATTAACTTATTTTATATTTTATTTTTACTCTAAAAAATTTATTTATTTTTAAAGATATTTGATATTATACTTTTAAAAATTTTTTAAACATGTATTTGAATTTTAAATATTTTTTAATTAGAAGTAAAAGTAAATAATTAATTATTATACTATTATTACATATAAACAATGATAATAATAATTTTTTATTGAGATATAATAATAATATTATTATTTTATAATATATATATATAAAACATAATAAGTGATAGGTTGGGTTGAAAATGGGCCGAGCTCATTTAAACTCAAACTCAATTTAAATATTATTCAGGTGGTATTTTATCAAGCCAAACGAGCCGGGCTTGGGCATTGGCAGTCCTACTGACAAATGAAAAAAGGAATCTAAGTTGGCAATTATTACGCATAAAAAAGGAGACAAAAAAATTCCAAGAAAAGTTGACTTGGACGAAGTCGCCACCAAAGTCGGTCATTAAGCAGAATACACGAGCTGCATCTGTATCAGGTTTTTTACTTCTGAAGAAAGGGCGAATCATCATTCTCTGCTTCAACAGCCAGCGCGGGAGAGAAGAGAGTCAGAAGGACGGAAGAAACAGGAGATCTCAGTGGATCAAATTCAAGCTTTAAGAGATCTCAGTGGGACTGAAGTGAGATTCTTTTCTTGGTCTCATCAAGTTATTACGTAAGTTATGTTTTGATAATAGAGTCTGTGATTTGAACTTATCTTGTGATTTGAACTTGTCTTTTATTTCTTTTGCGGAATGTTTTTGTACTATTTCGAGTGTTTTCTTAGATTCCTTGATTGAGGATCGCAAAATCTGTATACTACTCTCTTTATTTGCCATTAAGGCCCAATTTAAATTGAGTTTTGCCTTGAAATAAATTATGTTAAAAATCATAAAAGTAAATTATTTATGATAAAAAATTAGATTTAAAGTAAAAAAAGTAATAAAAATAAAATTTTTTAGATTGAAAAGCTAATCTAAATACACTTTAAATATTTTATTTTAACTTAATATAAAATTAAAAAGATTAGTTTGATTATAAAAAATTATTATTAATTAAAAAAATTAATGGTAAGACCTGCATATTAGTAGAATTTAAACCTTTTAAATTAAAAGAGTGAGAGAAGTTAGTGGCAGAACATTTGTATTAGTTGAACTTATTTTTTTAAAATTAATAAGATTATTAATGGACAATTAGATGAAATATATAAATATTTTAAGAAAATAGATATTTAATTATAGATATCTTTAAAATAAAATAAATATTCAGTTGTAGATAGAAGAAATATGTAATATATCTTTTTTTTTCAAAAGTACTAAACATAGCTATATAAAGTTTGACTGTTAAACACAATTAAACCATTTTTTGGTACTATCACCTCCATTCACTTGTATAAAACCCTTAATTTTTACATATATTTTTAGGTGTAACAATACGTTTGATACTTAGAATGTGCGACAGTACAAGTAATTAAAAGGTGAAAATTGTAACTTACACTTGCTTTTCTAAAAGAATAATTCATCGACCAAGTTATGTTTCTATTCTTGATCTTTGCCACTAAGAAGTTTACTTTTGACATTGACCAAAAGCTTTTGAATTTCTACATCAATTTCATGTAATAAATATGTTTATGTTGCAAATTCGATCCAAATAGACACAAAATTAATTTTAAAATAACAGTGAATAAGACTTTGAACTATAATAAAAGAAAGAAAGAGAAAAATCAAGAAATATAGAAAAATTAAAATTTTATTGAGAAAATTTTCACCATACATCTTCTTACTAGTTAATCCATATGATCTTATTTATATAGTTGGAAGTGATTTTTTTCATCATAGGTTATTAGTAGACTATTCTATGACTTACATAACTTACCTCTCATGATTTCTCATGTTTTCTAAGATAATTGAGGTAATGAGAATAATGTTCTATAAAGGACATATATTACAACTTTAGTTGTAACCCCCTAACCTTTCATATTTCATAACTTAGATAAATTATCTCTTGAAATAATAGACACTTATAATATTTCAAAATACTCTCCCTTGGATGTCCACTTCAAAAGGAATATGTCTTATTAAATCTTTTATAGATAAAAAAAAATAGTGAGAAAAAACTCCAGTGGATGAAAAATAGTACACTATTCTTTTATGTTATTACTCCTCCTGATGAGATAATTCATTGAGATTTTTTAACTGACACATTCCAATCAAATATTGTTGTTGGTAAGGTATTAGTAAATAGATTTACCAAGTCATCACATGATCGAATTTATTACACAACAATGTCACTTCTATTCTAAAGCTCATAAGTAAAAAGAACCTCGGTGAAAATATGTTTATCTATCTCCTTCGATACATTTTCAAACTTTATAATTATCCAACAATATAGTTGGAATTCTTTCTCAGATGATACATATTATCTCTAATATAATAATACATTAATCATGATCACACATTCTCAACCAACTTTATGAATTTCTATTTTTTCAATATGAGTTGAAGAAGTAGCTATTATAATCTACACGTCTATAAATAACATGGTTTGTGTAGATTATATAAGTAACATATACTTTGTATATCCATCTCAATAGGAATTGAATTTTATCAATAATTCAAGATAAATTATCACAAAGAGATATCAAATGGTAAGTTTTATACCATCTCAAAACTCATTGATTAGAGTAGAACTATAATAGATATTTACTTGCATGCTGACAAGTATATTCATACATTAACTATGCAAAATTATGGTACTTCACGATCAAAGAGTTCTTCAATATCTCTCTATAGATATAAAGCATCATTGATGTGCTATGTCCATGTGAAGTATCTTCAAGATGGTCAATTTATACATCAAAATAAAATACTGGCTTCTCAAAACTTTGATAATAATACTTGCTCTTCTAAATTCTTCAGGAAGAATATATTAATCATCAAATCCTACTTTCTTTTAAATATTTATTTTCAAAAATAAGAAAACACTCGTACTTCAAGTGTGCTTCAAAATTATATAGTTATAGAATTTATATATTTGTTATATTGAGACATCTATTAAACAAAAATATCTATAGCTAAAATATGAGGTTCAACAACTCTAGAAAAGTTGTTTAAACAATCAATTTGCAATTCTATATATATGAATAATCTTTTAAACTTTCAGTTTGTCAATGCTTGTTTATAGATGAAGATAATGAAGATCATAAATAACATCCCTCTTTGATTGATGATTTTCTCCCCTTAATGTGGAGAACACTATGCAAATCAATAAATTATGCAATAAGAATATTTTGAAAATAAAGCACATATAGTAAGTATAGCTACGTATAAACTATCTTATAATGGACATACTCTATCATTCTTTAATAAAAATTCACTAAGACAATTTCATTATGTTCTACAAGAACAGTCTACTTATATTCTTCAAGCATATCAAGTTTATCAGGAATTTCAAATATAAATTTCATTAGCAAATGATACCAATGATAAACACATATTAAGTATATAATATGTTATTAATTATATCTGCCACAAAAAAATATATCTTCGAAATCAATGTCAGGCTCTTACGAATAATCTTATGACACAAGTTATAGCAAACACTCACTTTTATAGTTAGCAATTTATAATCCAATATTCACTACCATCTTTTTGATATTACACTCAAAGTCTATAATTTTTACTAGGAATTCATGTACACTTCCAAGTGTATTTGTAAATTTTTTAAACTTTTATAGTTCTCATGTGAACTTTATCATTCAAGTCTACAAGACTTCTATTCCAAAAATTCTCATTTTGATTCAATATATTATTTGCATTAATATTATTGATGTTTTATATATGTGTGGTTCCAATAGTCCTCACTCATGTTGAGATCTCATTATTGTTATAGTTTTCAAGTAATTGAATTTCTTCTAAAAATAATACATTAGTCATGTTTTAAAATATTTGCTAGAATTTACATTTCCTCAACTAAATATATATGAGCATCTTATGTATCTACTCCTTTCATAATGTGAGGAGTTTGTATAATTGGAAACAACTTATATACCATGTTCCAATTATGTCTCAAATTTATTGATAGTGGTAAATTATCCTTCAAGAATATCAAATATAATAAGAGCATTATTTGTTGGATGTTAGTTAGTTAATATCTAGCTATATATATTATCATTTGAACTTTTGGTTCAATATATTTTCTATGAAGATTAAAATGGAAGATAAAGATAAAACACAAACTAATATTTTTATTCGACTTCATATTTTCTTTTTTTTATGTTGGGACAACATATATAAAATTAACAAAATATGAATCTTTCTCTTCAGTTTCGTTCACAATATATTTGATAATAATCTATTGAGGACCCATCTGATTACCTTTGTGGTAGAACAATATACATATTACATTTTTAAATCTAAAAAAAAAATATTTAGTTTCTGACAACAAACCTACTACTATGAGAAGAACTTATAAAGTATTGACAAAATTCAAAATAAGTGCTAATACATCACAATCATTAACATTCTGCAGGATATTCAATATTTATCTCAATACAATCAGTATTATTAAGACAAATTACGTTGCTAGGAAAATATAAAATATGAGTTCATTATCAACGAATTGCAAACTAAATGTTATAAAAATCAATAATATACATGCAACTATTATGTTGATAAATTAACTAATAATTTCTCTATATTCATCCTAAAATAACATATTCAACTCCAAGTAATACTAGTAATATTCAAATAATGTAAAATAAATAGCACATAAAAATTTACCATATTAAGAAACTTCTAACTCCATAATATTTTTATAATTTCCTAGTCATTCTTCGTATTTTAATGATCTAAGATGGTCCAATCAGTTATGTCAACTAATAAATTATTTAAATTAGTAAACTTCAGGTTTACTTAATATTACATCTCAATTTCATAAATTCTAACAATATATACCAGAAAAGAGGAATGATAGTATATATAATTGATATTTATTCTAGGTCGTAATGGTAACGTATAGGTCTCATGAGTCAATTCATTCAATGTCTCAATATAATGAGAATATCATTAGCGCTCAAAAGTTTTTACCAGACTATATGGAGAATGATACATTATAAAATTGACTATTGTGATGAAGATCCACTAGCTTTTCTACAGCTTTTGACTGACTAACTCTTCTAGAGTCTTTGAGTAACTAATTCTTCAAAAAATTAGCACTTCTACTAATACTTTGGATGTATATTTTAAATTTATCCAAATAAACTACTAATATTGTTTGAATAAATTGTATCTTCATGATTCTTGAGCTAAAACAAACTAAAATAATATGCAAATAATATAATGTAAATATATAATATGAAAACTTTCTAATAATAATCACAAAATGATATAAAATAGAAAAGCAATAATTCAATAATTCAAAAAACTTTTATCTACATTTGAAATACTAAAAACTCTCTCTAAATATTTAAAAGAATTGGATACACATACATGTGTCATATCAATATCATTGATACTAGCATCATTACTATCACTAGTATAATTTAGAAAAGTAAAGCAATATTTTTCTTTCCTTTTAAATCGATACTTTATAGATATTTACAACATGTTTGACTTACTACAGGTATATTACAAAAATCTTTTTATATCGGATCTATAACATGTTAGAATTATTACTTCTTTTTTCCTTTTCTCATTATTTTATCACTTTTGGTAAGTATTTATACATTGAGAATTTAATGAGTCATGTTTACAACATAAGAACAAAGTACATTTCTATTACAATGCAGCTAAGACCAAAATCTATTTCATAAATAAATTATGAGATCTAATGATATTTACTTTAGGGAATGACATTAAAGCAATTGGTCAGATATCAAAATATTTTATTAATAAGTCATTTAGTCTCAAAAGATATAAATTTAAAATACTCATGAAAAGTATTCTTCTTAATATTGTTACTACATGAGCATGTCCGTGGTATGAGAAAAAAATATTTTCTATATTACATCATCGATATATTTTGCCTTAAAACTTTCATGGAGGAAAATTTCTAAACGTGATAAAATTTTTTATATTAATAAGCATATTTGTAGCGACAAATCATAAGTAACATTCATATAACAATCATCTTTTAGTGATTGTATATTTCCTCTAAAATTTGCTAGTGATCAAGTGTCTTTTGCTTTAGTATTTTTTTAGTGGTGTCCAAGACCCATTATATCTAGATAGATCTTAACATCATATATAAAAAAATGGCCACTTTTAAAAAATATCAAAATTCAAATATTTAAGTTTTGAAATTTACTATAAAAATTCAAAGTTAAGTAAGAGAATTACCTTCTTGATCTAAAAAATTTGGCAACAGAGTCTCGTGTTTCTTGCCTTCATATAAATCTAAGAAATTCATGAGTAGAGTTTCGTGCTGATAACATGTTGTAAAATTATATTGCAATAGGCACAAAACTAACTATAAAATAATAGTGAAGAAGACTTTGAATTATAACAAAAGAGAGAAAAAATTCAAGAAATGTAGAAATTAAAATTTTATTGAGAGTTTTCACCATATATCTTTTTATAAATTAATTCATATGGTCCTATTTATAGAGTTGAAGGTGACTTTTCTCATCATCGGTAATTAATAAGTTCATATATAACTTACATAACTTTCCTCTTATGCTTTTTCATATTCTTAAAGATAATAGAGGTAATGAGAATAGTAATTTATAAAGGATAGATGTTACAACTTTGATTGTAACCCCAAATTTTTTTATACTCCATTAATTTAGATGAATTATATCTTGAAATAATAAACATTAATAATATTTCATAATAGTTTAACAGTATGAAAACCAAGAGCTTAATCTTACAATAGTCATTTTTCATAGTGTTCTTTTTTTAGTTAGAAAGCTATGGAATCAATTGGGAGTTCCCCAACGAACTAGACAGAGATAAAATTTAAGGCTTTGGGGAATAAAGATAAGAGCTGTTGCGGCCTTGAATGTGTTTGGTGCTTATGTTGTCTTACAAATTATAGTAATATAAGCACTGATACCCTCTAAACGCTACAGAAACATCACGTAGAAATCTGGGAGAAAGGAAAAGGAGGGAAAGCGTGTGTGAGGAGGAGAAAGAAGGGGAGAAGATGGACGGAGGCTGCGTTACCGCCACCGCACACAGGTTGGAGAGGCTCCAAAGAAATTTTTACATTGATTTTGCTATGACAGTGAAGATTGAGAAGCTTAAACAAGAGTTAAAATTCTTCCGAACATTCCTTATGTACATGGAAATCTTAGAAGGAAAGCATCAGGCCATATTCGATGTAGGGAATGAAGAGAAACTTTATGCATATCGTCCTGTGGAGATGGTGGGCCCCGGGCGGCATTATGATTTTGTGGTGCCACGATTCAAGCCCAAGCATTCTGGATCAAGTTCACTCCTCGGTAGAATGGAAGCTGAATTTCTGAAGTCCAATGTTGATCTTCATCACACTATGAACCAAATATTTCAACGCGGAAGCAGGGAAGTGAGCGCTGACCCTCCGGTGAGTTCTATGCTGAAACTAATGAAAGATTTTGAACCACAAATTAGTGAGGCTTACCTTGTTTTGTTAAACAAGACGGCCTGGGAATACGAATCTGCTTTGGCTTGTGGATTTTGGAGAGATTTCACTGATTCTGTCATTCAAAACTTGAGTAATCTTCTTGATGGAAAACAGTTAGTTGGTCCTACGAAGAAATTATTAAAATCTCTTCAGAAAAAGCTGACATTACTTCTGGATATTGTGAAGAACAGGCAATGGTCATCCAGGATAAGTTATCGGGGAAAGAAAGCTCTTTCGGAATATACACAAGTCGCAGCAGCTTTGGGTTATTTGGGCTGGGTTGATAAAGCAGATGAAACTATGGCCTATGCAATGGAAAACGAGCTTTCCAATTTGCTACAGAAAATTAAACCTTCTACTCCTGAGCTAATGGAGCTGTATTTTGCATTCCTCAGAGATTCAGGACCAACTCCGGTAAAAAGATTTGTCAACTTTATCATAGAGGACTCAGATGTTGTCATGAAGAAGGATCAAATTGCAGCCATCCGTGATGGTCTAGCACACTTGATAACATTTGTCATGGAACTAACAGATGACTGCACTGAAGATGAGAAACAAATTTCAGAAAATATCCAAGCCCTTGCAAGGAGGGTAGTTTCTTTTGGTCACCAATTTCTAGGCGATGAAGTTACAAAAAGCCAACCCGAGGAAGCGAATTTTGTGTTTTCTATGTTGTTCGAATACGTGAAGCTCATGAAAACAGAAATATCTCTGATAGAGCTGAAACGCGGGGTACACCCGGAGCAAATCCACATAGAGGGCAAAATTGCAGCCCTTCACGAGGGATTAAATTATCTGACAACATTTTTTCTCCGAGAAGAGGAGACCTCGAAGCACAACAAAATGTTCTTCTCAGAGTATGTGAAACTGGTCCAAGAGGTAACAAGTCTAATTTCCTCAATTCATGCAAACAGAAGAATAGGAGAGATCACAATTGAAATTAATCTCGCACTAATTTTGTGTCTCGAAAAGCTTAAGCTTATTAAGTCAGAGGTACATTTAATGGAGGTACAAAATCGAAACGCCAACTGGACGCTTCCAATGAAGGATGAAATTGATATGCTTCGGCAGGGCTTGGCTTTCTTGAGAACATATCTTACAGATAGCAAAGACATAGAGGACCAAACCGAGGAAGGATATCTGTTCTTGGCATCTGTTCAAACTGCAACTACTGAGTCATCATCTCTCATCTCCTCATTTTGCCTTAAGGAATTTAGAGAAGAGAAGGCCAATGAATTCAGTTTTCAACTTCTCAAGTTGGTTGAAAAGATTAAGGTTATCAAGGTAGAGGTGGTTTTGAAAGAGCTACTAAATCACGAGACTAATGCAATAGTACAGGATCAAATCCAAAAATTACTGGAGGATTTAAGATTCTTCAAAAGTTTTCTCATGGATCCACCGAGGGAGTACAAGGAAGATGGCGAGATGATTTTAAGGAAAGTTGAAGCCATTGTCAATGAGGAAGCAACTCTAATTTGCTCAATTTGGAAAGAAGACAAAACTGTGCAAATTAAGTTTTCACTTTCTGAGTTGCTAACAAAATTTATGGATTTAAAGGGAGAGATCAGACAGATATATCTTCATGTTTCTCAGTCATTTAAACCTAAACACCCAAGGACTGATGGATTGGGTTTCATTAGTTCCCTCTTATTTAAACTGAAGGAGCTGCAGAACCGCAAGGCAAATTCAATTGCCTTTGGGAAGCACCAAATTGAGATGTTAGTTGAGAAGTTGGATGCCCTCAGATCTTTCCCCATCAAAATCTTGGAGCATCATGAGAAGCAGGAGGAACTTAAACACCATTGGATGTGTGTTACAGATATTGCACATGAGGCAGAAAATGTCATTGACTCATTTGTGGTCAGAGCCGGCCCTTTATGGTATCGTATGTTATGGCTTACTGTTGTAATCGAAGAGATAAATGCTATCAATGCCAAACACATGCCGTCAAAGACAAGTGGTGCAATGAATGATGAACTTGTGGTAGGTTATAACGATGAGGCAGAGAACATAATTGGCAGACTTACTAGAGGATCAGCACAGATGGATATTGTCCCCATCATCGGAATGCCTGGTATAGGTAAGACGACTTTGGCCAAAAGGGTATACAATGATCTTTCAGTCACCTCTTACTTTCATATTCGTGCATGGTGTTGCATCTCTCAAGTTTATCGGAAAAGAGAATTGTTGCTGGATATTCTTGGTGATATTGTCGAACTAACTAATAGAATCCATAAAATGAGTGTTGAAGATATAGCTGAACAGTTGCGTAAATGTTTGAAAGGGCAAAGATACCTCATCGTTATGGATGATCTGTGGGATATTGGAGCCTGGGAAGAGTTAAGACTATCATTTCCAAACGATAGCAATGGAAGTAGAGTTTTATTTACCAGCCGACTCCATGATGTTGCTTTGCAGATTAAACCAGATTGTGCTCCTCACCATCTACGCCTGCTTTCTGATGATGAAAGTTGGAAGTTGTTCCAAGAAAAGGTATTTCATGAAGAAAGCTTCCCTGAAACACTAAAGGAGGTTGGCAAGGTAATAGCAAGCAATTGTAAAGGATTACCTCTGTCAGTGGTCGTGATCGCTGGTCTGCTTGGAAGAACAGAAAAGAAACTTGATTGGTGGAAAAGAGTTTCTCAAAGTTTAAGCTTTCAAGTTTTTTCAGATCCAGAAAGACAGTGCAAGCGTGTATTAGAATTGAGTTACAATCATTTACCAGATCACCTGAAGTCATGCTTTCTTTACTTTGGAGCATTTCCAGGTAACGAAGAAGTTCCTACCTCAAAGTTACTATGGTTGTGGATCGCTGAAGGGTTTTTTCATACTTGTAAATCAAAGAACATAGAGGATTCTGCAGAAGAATGCTTGCTAGATCTAATTGCTAGAAGTTTAGTGACTGTTGGCAAAAGGAGATCAGATGGTGGGGTGAAGGCGTGCGGCATTCACGATCTTTTACGGGTTCTGTCCGTAGAAAAGGCCAAAGAAGAGAACTTTTTAGAACTCATAGATGGTTATGATCAACTTCTTACTACTACTGGAGATGATTTTGATCGTTACCCTCTTATCCACTAATTTATGAACAACGTCGGCTGTGCATTTATTCCAGAAGAAAGGATTTCACCACATTGAAGCCTCAGGGTCCTTGTGTTCGTTGTCTGCTGTTCTTTGCCTCTAATGATGCAAAACCAAGAAAGCTCTATGATATCTCATTCATATGTCACAATTTCAAGCTTATCAGAGTGCTGGATTTGGAAAGAATCAATATGGGTTCTTCTTTTCCTGCGGGACTTGAACTACTTCTTCTGTTGAGATATTTAGCAGTAAGGGGTGAGGTAAGATCTATTCCCTTGTCGGTGACCACCCTGTGGAACCTAGAAACTCTTCTTGTAAAGGGATTAAGGGGTGAAATTATATTACCTGATTCATTTTGGAAAATGGCAAGCTTGAGGCATGTGCATATAAATGACCGCGTTGCCTTCAGTTCCGCATTCAATGAACTTGAGAACTCTTCCATGCTGGATAATGTAACTACGCTTTCCACACCTGTGCTCTATCCTGGGGAATGGACTGAGAAGATGATGAGAAGGCTCCCTAGACTTCGGAAACTCAGTTGCATATTTTCTGAAGCCTGCGATGGTTTTCCTAAACTGGACTTTTTATCAGACCTGGAGTCACTCAAAGTAATTTATTATGGTGAACTTTGTTATCCTTGTCAGTTCAAGTTGCCCTTGAATATCAAAAAGCTGACTCTGTCAAAGTTCTGCCTGCCATGGAGTGAAATATCAACCATAGGGAAACTTCCTAACCTTGAGGTTCTTAAGCTGCTTTTCAGAGCCTTCAAGGGAGAGAGATGGGACATGAGAGATGAGGAGTTCCCCAAACTCAGATTCTTGAAACTAGACGCGCTAGATATTGTTCAATGGAATGTTTCAGATGATCACTTTCCAAGGCTTCAACGGCTAGTGTTGAAGAGTTGTAAAAAACTTGAGCAGGTCCCTTACTGTTTTGGGGAGATACCTACACTGCAGATGATTGAAGTACAGTGGTGCAGCAACTCTGCTGCAAGTTCTGTCAGGCAAATTCTTGAAGAACAACGAGACATGGGAAATGAGGATCTCAATGTCCTCATTCATCCTTCTGAATCGGGTAATACGTCATCTTCTTAGTGGGGTGTTGCAGCAAATTTTTGCTCATCTTTTCAGGTTTGTGAGATGAAGCTTGTTAATATGAACTTCCTGTATATTTGATTTTCTATTTATTTAGATACCGTTATGTGTTAGAAAAATCATATTTTCTACTGTACTTTGAGCGATAATGTTAAATGCATTTAGATTTTAGATTTTGTAATTATCAAATTATGGAAAGATCTAAATTTCTGTTCTTCCATCATTTTGCTATAAAGTAACCAGATTTGAAACGTATCTGATGAATTTTTTAGAGATTCGGTATTTATCTTCCTTTTCTCTAACTTGGGATTTTGCCTGACCTTAAATTTATTAGTTGGATGGAGTTGATCAATGAAGCTACTTTACTGCAGAATCAATTATATATATCTTGAACATGGCATCAACATATTACATTGGACAAACATATGAGAAGTTGTAGGCCTTTTACCTTAGTCCCACGTAAAACATAAAAGAATTGTCCTGTTTCTGAGAGAACTGTTTAACTATGATGCTTGTAATAATGTTATTTCTATTTTGTAATTTATGTCTATATTTATACTATACTAAAAATATAGACAGGGTAGTGAGAATTTAAAATTATTTGTTTCTTCTTTTTTAAAATGTCCTAAAATATCCTTTAGTTAATTTTTGTATTTTTTAAAATCTATTATTGTCATTTTGATGATTTTTGACATCTCTATGATAATGATATGGAAGTAACATAGATAAATAATAAATTTGGAGGACTTAGTTATAAGGTTTAATATAAATAATTTAAAGAATTAAAGGGAAAATTAGTTACTAAAAATTAATGAGGGCCTTTGAGGGATTTTTAGTATATCTAATTTAATGAGAATTATTTAGGAGTTATATATACAATAATAAAAACATGAAGAGTGATAGTAAACTAAGCAATTAGTTTTGGAGAGATATTTGTAATCTAAAAATATTTTTAATCTAGAAAAAATATAAACTAAAATACTTTATTTTACAATATGTCCCTCATTAAAAATTATTTTTTTGATAGTCCTTGGTATCTCCATGGTAATTATTTAGGAGTTATATAGAACAACAATTATATGAGTTATTAGAAACATATTAAAAGGAAAAACGTTATTCTCATAAGCAATTGTTAAATTTTTTTCCTCAATGAAACTATCAAATTCTCGATGTATACTATTTCATTTTCCTAACAGTAGTTAAAAATATTCAATAATCAGTACGTATACTTCTCAAATCATAATTTAAATATGTGTTTATTTTAAGAAAACAAAACCTATATCAAAGTAAAAATGTGGTGGTAGTAGGGTGGATAGAGGGGAAATTAGAACCTACATTTTTTTAAGTGCCTTTGATATCTCTAATTTAATGAGTTATATGAAAATTATGTAGAAGATAAAGGAAATTACATAAAGTGTTATAGTGAAACAAAAATTAACTTTAGAATTGTATTTATAATCTAAAAATATTTTTAATCTATATAAAACATAAAATTAAAAAGTTTATTTTACAAAATTATATCACGTGCGGATGTCCATGCACAGTGCTAGTACTAACAAAAAGACAATCTCTTTGTTATCGTACAAGTAGATAAACATAAAGTTAAGTTTTGAGGCATGGACAGATAAATGTTATAATGTCCTAGAATGTGGCCTAAACAGATAAAGTTAGTATGTCATCTATACCAAACACTATGGAAGGAAGCTAGCTAGTTACCAAGGGAACTCATTAACCATTTAAACCTTTCAATAGAGGAAGAGTTTTTTTAGATGTTCTATAATCCACTATGCTCAAGCTTTTTGAACCTGCTTTTATCCATCTTTTAGTCATTTTGTCAAAGAGAAGCCGGGGATTCTGTTGACTACAGTTTTTGACACTGAGGGGTGAAGTTGAATACCTACCATGTTCACGTTGGAATATGGGAAGGTTTCAGACATGGGCATATAAAAGAATGTGTTGCCCTCAATTCCAAATTCAAAGAACTTGAAAACTCTTCGTAGCTAGACTCCATATTCATAATTCTTGATGATGGGGATTCCTGCGAACTACATTTTAAGGAAAGCAACTTGCCAAAAGCCAAGTAGATTCAGGAAATCACCATGTCAGCGCTAGGCAAAACCAACCTGTCTCTTCCACTGATAAGATTATATTCTAATCATTATTTAGAATTAATCTCTCACTTATTTAAGGGCTATTGATAAAAATCTTATGACTTTGACTTGTTTTGGTGAATTAAATATTTATGTACTTAGAATGAATTAATTAAGATGATTTTATTTATAAACCACACTTTAATTCACTAATTTTTCTAATTATTTATGCAGGGGTAAAATGGTAATGTCAAGAGAAGGAAAGATGAAAGAAGAATTGGCTAGGAAAGGAAATAAAAATTCATCATACCAGTCTAAGATTTATAAGTATTCAATTTAAAGAAGAAAAAGGAAGAGTCCAATGCAGGAATCATGGCTCAACTTGATGCAATAAATAAGAGATTGAGTTCGTTGAATGTTGCAGCCATAAATCATCACTGCGAAATTTGTGGAGGAAATCATCTCACAAACCAATGTTTACAAGGTAATATGGTGAATTCTTATAATACTAATGCAATTAATTTTGTTGGACAAAATAATAGGAATAATGATCCATATTCATCCGCTTATAATCCGGGATGGAGGAACCACCCAAATTTTGGATGGAGGCAAAATAGTCAAGTTCAAGCACCACCTCCACCCGATCTCCAACAAGATAAGGTAAGTGTCCTTGAAAATACTCTTACAAAGTTCATTGAAGTTGCCACTAACAAATTTGTGAGTATTGAGAATGAGAATCAACAACTCAAGAAATCTTTCAAAGCAATAGAAGTAGACAAACAAAATATAAAAGCTGCTATGAAGAACTTAGAAGTACAAGTGGGTCAATTAGCAACTGCAATACTCCATAGACCTCAAGGAGCACTTCCAAGTGACACAGAGAGAAATCCTAGGGAGTTGAAGGCTATTACGGTAATCGATAAAGAGGATTTTGCCAAAGGAAAAGAGATGGAGCATAGAAAAAAGGATGATTTCAAGAATTCTAAAATCTCCCAAAAATCCTCGAGGTAAGAGAAGTAAGAAAGGTGAGGAAGAATATAATAATGACAATGTTGATTTTAGTTATCTTCCTTTTTCCCAAGCTGTTAAGCATTATTACATTGATTCTCAATTCAAAAAGTTTGTTGAAATATTCAAGAAACTTGAAATTAACCTTCCTTTTGTGGATGCCCTACCACAGATGCCTCCATATGCTAAATATTTGAAAGATGTTTTGACTAGCAAAAAGAAACTCAAAAACTTTCAACATATTTGCTTAAACGAGGAATGCTCTGAAGTACTTCAAAAAAAATTACCGCCTAAGCTTCAAGACCCATGGAGTTTTCACATTCCTTGTTCTATTGGTGATTTTTATTTTAAAAATGTGTTGTGTGATTTAGGTGCTAGTATTAACCTTATGCCTTTATCCGTTTGTAAAAAAATTGGGGTTGAAGGAAATTAAAGACACTACTATTTGTCTCCAAATGGCTGATAGATCAATAAAGTATCCAGGGGAATAGTAGAAAATATCCTTGTTAAGGTTGATAAATTATATTTTCCAGTAAAAAATCAAGAACGAATACTTTACAATCAATGGCGTGGAAGATTCTATAATGCCTACTTCAAAAATAGATTGCTGATATTTCATATTTGTGCTTTATGGAATGATCATTTTGACCTTAAATTTATGTTGAATTTTGGTGCTTCAATCACCATTTACATTCCCTTTATCTCTTCCTTGTTGTAGGTGATTTTATTGAAGATTTGGAATGCAATGAAGCAATGAAGGAGATTCTACATATTTAGAATGAAAAAAAAAGAAGAATAATGCATAATAGAACATTTTCAAGTGGGATTTTTACCTTCCTAAAGGTTTAATATGTAGAAATGGTCTGCTTAACAATTGTAGAGGACATTCTGAAGTTTCTAGAATGGTAAATTTCATGTCAATCCAAGCTATTTTGGTATCCCTAATTATAGTACAAAATTAGTGTCTCTGGATGTGGTTCCAATTTTGATAGTGTCTGGTATAATGACCATATCTTGAGTTCCAGACATCCAATTGAGGTGATTCAAATCTTTGTGGAAATAAAAGATCATTATCCACAACATTAATGAAGACATAAAGATCTAAATAATTTGATTGCATGCTCTGAATTCACCAAGATATCAAACAATTGTCATAGTCCCAGAATAGAGGATTATTGTAGCATAACTGAGTTGAAGCAACACTGCTTGGACTGAACGTAGTGGTGCCAGTTGCAAGAAGCCAAGTGGCACCACCAGTTGCAAGAAGCCAAGCCAGTTGCAAGAAGCCAAGTTATATTTATGTATGTATGCATAGAACTTGTGAGGAAAAAAAGAGGGAGGCAGCTAGGGTTTTGGAGAAGGCCAAAAAGAAGAGAATTTTGAGAGAAAATTCCATCAAAAATCCTTATTCTTGCAATAGAAATCAAGAAAGGAGGTGGAATCATTGAAGAAGAAGCAATCAATCATGGAGATTCAAGCTAAAGAGGACAAATCTTCACAACCATGTTGAAGAACTCCAAGCTTTGAAGAAGAGAAGAATTGAAGACATGAGAATGAGCAATTGTTCCTCTCTCTTTGTTACTTTATGTTCTTTGATTTTTAATATGATGATGATCTAAACATTTGAATACTCGATTGGTTATAAACCCTAGTTATTATCTATGTGGTGAATTTATTTTCTTTGTTGATTGAGCTCCAATTTCTTATGTATTATTTGTGGATTTGATTTCTTGAATGAACTTGATTGTTGGTTGATTCATGAGTTGGGGTTTTTCACTTGGAATTGAGAAAGGAGGGGTGGAATAGACCATACACAAACAATGGGGATGATTTGGGTGACTAGAGATATGGACCTCAACATCTTCTTGATAATTAGAGAAATATAATTAGAAATTCACTAATCTAAATACATTCTTAGGTTAAATTAGTTAGAAAGAGATTTCAACTAATTAATCTAAGGGTAGAAGACTCTCATCCAAAGATAGAGTGAGCCATAATATAGGAATTTCACCAAACATAAGAAGGGAATGATAATCAACCAATAGATTTTTCTATAGGGGATTTTCCATTCAAGTATCATTTTCTCAATTGAACTCTCTCTTGCAAGCAAGATTAGTTAAGCTAGTTTAAATTAGTAAGTTAGATTACTATTCCTAGTACTTTATTTCAATCTTTTTTATAATTGAATTGGTAGACTAAACAATAGAGCAAAGAGTGAGTAATGGTATTTGATTATGTCCGAGGATACGACATTTGATGATACTTGTCATTATACTAATCATAAAGATAAGTGCGTTTACCTTGTGTTTGTGTGAAAATTGTTAGAGATTGATATAGAATAGAGTATAAGGGTACGAAAAACACATCGATTGCAAACCTAAACTTTAAATCACATAAATTGAACTGCCAATCATATGCTCAGATGTTCATCCCTGGGCAAGATTTGAACAGTGTCTAACCATCTTTCGGGTGAATGGTCACTACTATTAGAGGAATCTTGGGCTTTTGTTCTTGCTTCCCTGATCATCCGTAAGATACCTCTTATTGCATGCTCGTTATCTAGTGCAAATGAGATACAAGCCACTGCAATGTTCAAAAGAGCATTGAGTTTCTCCTTCGACGCCTTATTGCTAGATGTAGGTTCATCACCATATTCAATCTCTTCTTCTTGGACTTATCTCACCAATCTAGGAATGTCTAAACCATGTTCTTGAACAAGATCTTGGAAGTAGTCTTCCCCGCTAGGAGCTCTAAAAGTAGGATGCCAAAGCTGTAGATATTAGCCTGTTGAGTCAATGGTCTCTGTACATCATGACATTCAAGAGCTCTGTAGAAATTTGAAGATGCACTAGATTTCTCAAGAGAATCTGGGTTTCTAAAAATGCTTCAGGCAATAATCTATGAGGTGGGATTCAAAATCATACCCCAATAGTAAGTTAGAGGATTTCAAATTCTCATGAGTTAAGCCAGGGATCTGATGAATGTACAATAATCCTGTAGCTAGGTCTACAACTATTTTAAGGCAGGATGTCCAATGAAGAGGTTTGGAACCACCAGAAGCTCATGATCCTACATAAAAGGTAATCTATAAGAAGTAGTCAAAGAGAAAGAACAACTACACATTATTCCATATAATTCTTCTAAAGCTTGCATCAACAAGCAAATGTAAGTAATTCCTCATATTCTTATTGCAATCTTTAGTGCACTTCCGTACAAATGTAATTTGCAATGCACCTAATCAAAAGTATTTCTTCTAGCCATCACTAAAGCAGATATCGCAATATTCCATATTTTCAATTTCCACCTTATGATCAACTTTGACATTAACTGTAAATGTAGTTTTCAAAAATCTGAGATGGAATGGGCAACTTTGATTCATAACTATTTTCAAGTCCTATTGCGTAAAGACAATATATATATATATATATATATATATATATATATATATATATATATATATATATATATATATATATATATATATATATATATATATATATATATATATATATATATATATATATATATATATATATATATATATATATATATATATATATATATATATAAAATATAAAACAAAGGATTTAGCTTTCATTAAAGACTACCTTGGCATCAAATGATGCACTGGTGTTTAATTTGTACTAGGAATTTTTAGCTTCTGATATTTCAATTAAATGATTCTAAGTTACTGTTAAGAGAACATTATTGTATATTCAAGCTTCAAATCTCATTACTACATCCTTCTGGCAGGTAGCATTCACGGAATTCATTTATCTCTTCTCACTGAACAAAAGTTAGATTCATTTCATGAAGTCCTTTAAGTGAGCTTCAATATATTTTTTATTAGGGTCACATACTAAAGCTCTATGTGCAAAGAAAGATTTACTCATAAATAATTCATTTAGTTAATGTTTTATTAGAATTTTCCAATTTATAAATTGACGTTAATATAATTTTATCTCCAAATAGTTCTCCCTCTGTATCAATTGATCTTGAACAATCCTTAGGGTAATATGAGCCAAAGAAGCGGATAGGGCCATGCACCTGATTGTTTTTAGCAACACTTAGCTCCATTGTATAGAGATCGTGTGTGTATTACATATGTATATATATAAAGATGCAAACTTATATTTCTACAAAAATTATTGGTTCAGAAATGGAAAAAAATGTACACATTGAGGAGCAAACATGCATTTGTTGTCAAATACAACTAGATAAAATTGATAAATGAATCCTTTAAACATCATCGTGCTTTGGAATAACGAACCAAAATATAAAATAAATTGAAAAAGGAAAAAAATGCAACGTTACATATAATGAATATAACTTTAGATTACCATCATGTACTTCAATAACCAATGAAACTAAACATTTGTAACCACTTAGCTAGTGTTTTTGTATAGTGTTAATTAAGATAGAAATGAAAAGTTAATACCAAGGCTTAGAGAGATTCATACACTCTCTTAATAATATATATATATATATATATATATATATATATATATATATATATATATATTTATTTATAAATTTTTTCCAAAAAGGAATTAGCTAAAGGAAAAAGGGAAACACCTCTGTTCATATATTTTCTAGCTACTGTTTCATCTAAAAGTATCTAAAATAAAAATGAAATAATTAGAAGACTCTTGAAGCTTAGGAAAAATGATATGTTAAGACAACAGGTGACATAGAAAACATGATTATTTCACAACTCGGAGGAACCACCATCCAAGTATGAACATCTAAAATCTCTATAGTAGAATTACACATTTTCGTGGAAAGCAATTGTCGCCAATTTATTCTACATTCTAAGATCTTTAACCTTCTTCTAAAGAAGCCAATTCCCTCCAGAATATTGTGAACAAATGATACATTTGATACCATAAAGAAAATGATGGAACTCTATATGATTTATTAGGATTAGTGAAATGTTGTGTGCTCTTCAATTATCTTTCTAATATATGCTTTGCAAGTATATCTAACTCGTACTACAAATGCTTCTCCAACAACTATTTGATACTCCCGTGACCTTTAATAATGCAATGAACAACATGAAATGATTCTCAGTTTGATCTAACAGAAAAGGTAACTTTCAGAAGAAAATCTTATCCTCGAATATGGAACTTAAGGCATTAATTTAAGATAAACCTCATACAGATAAAGTCAACTAACTAATTAAAACAAATAAGAAAGTTCTCAACTCTAATACTTTCATTAGGGCTTCAACGTACTCCAGATCTTATAGGAAGCATGAGAAATGGCACTATTTTTGAAGACCACTTGAATTCTTTTATCTCAATTTGTTTCTGGTTGTTCTCTGGTGTCAAATCAAAATAATAATATGAATGTAAATGCTTCAATTTTGCTTCTTTTTCCTTTCTATAGACATGACATCAATGTTTTTATGAAAGCAATAAGAGCATAAACAGTGTTGAATATTAGATAGAGTTAGAAAAAAGAATGTAACTTTATGGAATGGCAGAATTAAAAGCTAGATAGATTCATCATTTCACCCATATTTGAAACAAAAGATGTTGGAATGTTGCCTTGTATTCCTTTTTTCTAATTGGTTGGGATTAGGTAATTGTTAAAAAGGTATTTTTACCAAGTCCCACATTGCATTGCTACAGAAACTACTCTTGTTTCTCCCACTACATAAGTAGCTTGGGTTTAACCTTTTGCCACGTGAAAAATACTTTGGGCTTAGCCATTGATTAAGTTTTGGGCAATTGCAAATTCAAGTTTTGGAGAGTAGTGGTAGTTGGGCTTGAGCTTTTTGGGTTTGGAAAGAGTACTCTCTATTGTGTATTTTTTTATATTGAGTTAGTGAATTTGTTTCTCCTTTGCTTGTGGACTTAGATTGATTGACCGAATCACATAATGTTATTTCTTCTCTTTATTGCATTTATATTATTATTATTTTGTTATCTCTAATAGTTGTTTTAGGTCCAACAAATGGGTATCAAAACCAAGTTCCTTACAAGATGGCTATAGTCAACATCAAACACGACATCTAGAAGCTTAGTCATGACATAGATGGATCTTGAGGATGCGCTGGTCGGATTTGACAAGATGCTAGGAAACATGTTTGTTGGGGAGAAGAAGAGAAAGAGTCATAAATCCATAAGCTAGATTCAACTACTTCTCTCCAACGAGATTCTGCAAGACTTCATATTTTACTGCAAATTTATGGCAGAAATTGAAAGCTAAGTGCTTGAAAAAGAATCTCACCAGCAAACTTCGATTGAAGCAACTGCATTTGTCCTTCAGATTGATGGAAGGCAAGTCATTGCAATGACATGTTGAAGAATTCAAATCCATTGTTGCAGATTTGGAGAAGTTAGATGTAGAATACGACGACAACATAAGTGGCTCTACTTCATAAAATCAATGGGATAGGCTTGTAGCTCAAGACAGAAGCTTCAACAGAAATTCTGATGACAACAAACAAATGTGTAGATCAAATTTAAGATACAAGAATCTCATCCGCCATTATTGCAAGAAAAAGGGACATATCAAGAAGCACTACTACAAGCTTAAGCAAAGAAATTAAAGTCAAAAGCTAACTCGCAGGAAGAAGGAAGACATCGTCGAAGCAAATATTGCTCAAGAAGAAAGCGATGGCAGTCTCCTATCAGTATGGTGTGCAAAGCCATCATCATTCGATGAGTGGATTCCAAATTCAGGCTACTTTTTTCATATGTCCCTGAATAGGGATTGGTTTCCATCTTACAAACAAGTTAACAATAGAGTTGTAATGATGAGCAACAACGAATCATGTGATGTTTCTGTGATTGGAACAATCAAGATGAAGATGCATTATAGAATGATCATAACTTTGGCGGATGTCTGACACGTTCCGAACTTGAAGAAAACACTTAATCTCCATGGGTGCAATTGATGCTAAAGGATATCACTACAGTGGTGCTAATAGAGTCCTCAAAGTTAGCAAAGGTGCTTTAATTGTGATGAAAGGTAGAAAAATTGGAGGCAACCTATATGTCCTAGAAGGATAAACAGTTGTTGGTGGAGCTGTTGTTTCATCATCAGACGTAGACATCACCAAACTTTAGCATACATGATTAGGGCACATGAGTTCGAAATAGTTGGCACTATTAAGTAAAAGAGGTCTTCTTTGCAGTCAAAGTACAAGTTACTTTGACTTCTGTGAACACTATTTAAGAAGCAAATAGAGTTACCTTCAACAAAGGTGATCATAAAACTAAAAGGACTTTAGATTACATCCATTCAGATCTTTAGGGCCCTTCTAAAGTTCCTTCATTAGCCAGAGCTTGATATATGTTAACCTTTATCAATGATTTCTCAAGGAAGGTTTGGCTTTGCTTTCTAAAGCATAAGGATCATGTGTTCAACACTTTCAAGCAGTGGAAGATTTTGATTGAGAAGCAAAATAGAAGACAAATCAGGCATCTGCGAATTGACAATGGGTTAAAGTTTTGTTCTAGAGAATTCAATGTCTTTTGCAAAAAAGAAGACATCGTGCGACATCTATAGTTATTGTTATACCTCAACATAATGGAGTCTGAGGACATGAATCAAAATTTGATTGAGCAAGCAAGATACATGATTTTGAATGCCAAATTATCGAAGAAATTTTGGGCAGAAGCTACTTCAATGCAACTTATTTAGTGAATTGATCCCCTTCTACATCAATAGAGTTAAAGACTCCAAAGGAAGTATGAGCTAGTACTCCCTCAAATTAATCAAGATTGGGGATATTTGGATGTCTTGTATATGTTCATGTGAATGAAGGTAGTTTAGAATGGTCATTTGAATGGAGATCGAGATTCAGAGTCAACTGCAATAACAAATTTCTTCGAGTCATCAAATTCCAATTGAGGATAAAGACACTGAAATGAATAAGGAAGAGCAATATTCTATTGCTAAGAATATACCAAAAAGGCAGATTAGATGACTTCAAAAATATGTTGATCCAGATTATTTCACTTATGCTTTGTCTATTGTAGAAGATACTTATTTTGATGATGAACTTGCCACATTTTATAAAGCTATGTAATCGAATAAATTGATGCCCTGGATTGGTGCTATGTGAAAGACCTATGAGGGGGAGGGCTAAATTAGGCCTTTAGCTAATTTTTAAAAAAAAATTCTTTTTGAAAAAGTTGATTTGAAAGATGATTAGGATCAAATACTTCACAAGATATGAAAATCAAACGCAATAAGAGTCAAGTTTAAAGAAGGTAGAAAACAAGAGACAACACAAGTAATTTACAGTGGTTTGATCACTCAAGATCTATATCAATTACCTTAAGCATCCAACTAAAGGATTTTAACAAAATTCAACTAGAATCACAAGTTGATAAAATCATACAATAGAGGCTCACTCTACAAGGGTTTTAATCCCCAACCTCTTCTCAAATACAAATAATCAAGGCTCATCCTAACACAAGGGTTTTATATCAACAAGGTAACCTTGAAAACAACAAGTAGATGAAGTTTGAGATAAGAGATTTACCAACAACTTGGTAGATGATGACAAATTAGCACACATTCACCTTTCTTGTCTAAGGAATATTGACTTAGAACATTTTAGCGCAAGACAAAAGAGAACTTTTTGATAGAGAATAATTGGAAAGAGTTAGGAATCCTAAAGAATCTGAAGTTTATGTCTTTCATCAGGTTTGAAAATTGGTTGCACTATTCAAATAACGGCTAGTAACAGTAAAATTCGATCGGCCGAATTTGGACCTATGAGTCCAAACAGTCGTTTGAATTTTTCTATCTTGAGGCTGCTAGGGTAAATTTGGTCGACCGAATTTGGACACAAGCGTCCAAATGGTCGTCCAAATTTCTCTCAAAATTTAGCAGCCATGAGTTCAAATTTAGACATCCGAATTGGAGTCTGAATTGATCAAACTCAGTCAAAGTAATTAGAAATTAACCACAATAAGTTTGAAATCATTTGGGACATGAGATAGATCATTTAAAAAAGCTTTTAGTCTAAAGGTCATTATTGAGAACTTGGTAAAAACATTTGTAAGATGGATCATTTGAGATTGAAAACCAAGTTTGAAGTTCTCTTGAACAACTTTTAGATTTCAAAGATAAAATAGTGCAAGGTTTACAAAGATATACCTATAATGCATAGTAAACATACACTAAGGTCTTTAAAACCTTCAACAATCTTGAATCAACTCTAACCACTTTGATAAACTTGAGTTGTTCTTGTACTTTTAGCTTCAAGGCAATGAGACTTGCTTTCTTCTTAATCCAAAAATCCTATCACACACCATATAAGCATGTTAGTCCTTATCAAGGTTAATCAATATGATTTCCATAGGACATTGCACATATCAATGTTTGTCACTAATTAAAACAACATGATTTACCCTTAGGGCTTACATTATGACTGAAGAAATGAAATCTTCACACAAGAACCAAACATAGGAGTTGACTCAAGGTCAAAGGATTGTTGGTTGTAAATGGGTTTTCATGAAAAAGGTTCAAACTGCAGAACATAAGGGATAAGATATAATGTAATACTTGTTGCAAAAGGCTACACTTAGATATGAAATAGATTTTAATCAAGTGTTTTCACCAATTGTTAAGCATAGCTCAATCCATGTTGCTAGCTTTAGTTGCTAAATATAATCTTCAACTTAAGCAACGTGATATGAAAACAACCTTTCTTTATAGAGAGCTTGAGAAGACCATCTATATGAATCAACTTCAAGGTTTTGTGGTTCGAGGAAAGGAAGATCATATTTGCTTATTACTAGAATTAGGTTCAAGATGAGTGACTATGTGCTTATGTATATCACAAGAAATCTTCTAACGCTTCATTTATATACTTGTTGCTTTATATTGATGATATGTTTATCGTCAGAAGCAGTATTGCTAAAGTCAACAAGCTGAAGACTCAACTGAATTGTGATTTTGAATTGAAAGATTTAGGTATATCAAAGAATATCATCAATCATTTATAAACTAATATCCCCATTACCTCCATTATCTTAGAGAATATGAGAGATCATAGGAGGAAAGTTATATAAGTTATACGAGTTATAGAATAGGAAGAAATAAAGGCTCTTATTAATGACCTATGATGGGAAGGGCCACTTCCAACTTTACAAATAGGATATGGAGTAGCTTGTAAGAAAAAATATATATAGTGAAAAATTCTAAATAAAATTTTAGTTTCCATATTTCTTGTGTTCTTTCTTTTACTATAGTTCAAAGTCTTTTTCATTGTTATTTTATAGTCAGTTTGAGACTATGGCGATCAAATTTCATAATATTTTTTACAATTTTATAACTTGTATATTACAATGCATACATGTATGTGTATATAAAGAATTTTTATCATTAAAGTACCCTAACCTCTATATACTTTTTTGTTTTAGCACATTAATATTGCTTTTTTATTAAAGTATCCTCTCTTGACTGACATCATCAAAAAGTGTATATTTTTCATTACAACTTTTGAAGAAAAAATATGGTTTGGCAATGCATGACTGTTATATTTATTTGTAGCTATTTACTAGTATAATGTAGACAATTTCTTGAAATTTTTCTTATTCTTTTGGCATATGGAATGACGTTAGGTTAGATAACATCCATTCACATAGCCTATCCGATATGTATGGAGGACAACAAGATATTTTAGCTATGTTATAATAGGAAGACTATATTTTTTTTTTATTTTCTCAAGCAATTTCTCCCATAAATTCATCCATATAGGAGGAACAAGACTAATTTCATTAAAAATCATGTTGAAAATTCTCCTTCACTGCCTTATCTTATAGGAAGTCAAATATGGGAGGGGTGAAGGATTTTCCAAAAGTTATTGAGACCGATGGTGACTCTGCTCCAGAGGGTTATCTTGACAATCACAATTAGACTAAGCAAAGTATATTTTAATTTGGTCGACATGTATATAGTGAAAAACTATTTCGAGAATGTGTTTAACACAGTATTGCAAGTGAAGAGTAAAACTAAACATATTTGGGTAACTTATTATGAAAAGCTTAAGTTCATAAAAGAAGGGAGTTAGTACTAAATCCAAGTGATATTAAAAGAATCAAAAGCAACTTATTATCTATGAATAAATCATAATTACTTAAAAGTTAAAAACATTTTAATTCAAGTGGTTCTAGTGTGAGTGCTATGATTGATGGAGATGTTTTGCTGTTATGATATTGGAGCATTAAAGATATTTTATGGTTATTTTATTAGGTTGTTGGAGAGATTTCAATATTATGATATATATTTTTGATATATTGAACATTACAAAGATTATCGATGATTTTATGAAATGTGTATGTGAGAATAGGAAAATGACATTTTAAGATTAGTTTTGGAAGCATCTCTGAGAAAAAACCACAAAAAATCATTAGATAAATTTTTTAAAAATTTAATTATCCACAACAAAACTATGGAATTTTTTTGGGAATGAAATAGTGAAATTTTAATAAAAATACATATTAATTTGCACAATTCATCATTGGCATATCCGTCAAAAATTATCCACTTAAAAAGTCCATGAGAAATTATCCATGGCTTTCTAGTGGACGAGTAAAAATTATTTTAAAAAGTTTATCTAGATTTGTCCACATAATTTTCATGGATAAATATTTATGGATACTATTAGTGGATAATTATCCATAGAATTTTCAAGGGTAAACCCAATAAATTTAATTATTTCCCATCGACAGTCTTTCACAAATATCAATTTTTTATCCACAACAAATCCTAGTGTGTTCTCTACTTCCGATTGTTTGCATCACTTGAGTTGAATAAGCATTGGTAGCTCCTTCTGTTATCAAATTGGAAACTATCCCTTCAGCATCAGCAACAGTATCAGAACTGAGTCTAACGGTAAGGTATAGAAAAAGATCTTATTGTGGTTGTGGTATGCAGCCAGACTGGGTACAATTTCACTTTCCCAAATAGTATTGACTGAAGTATCATAATTATTGTTACTAATGATGAGAGGGAAGGGGTAACAGGCAAAGGTTGTCCTTAGTTAGACAAATTTAGCTCGGTGGCTAAAGAGATCGTTTTGTTTAACCATGGATTGCAACTTCTTGTCTTTGCTTTAACGGGCAGTAGGTCTCACTCTCTCTTAAGCACATTGGTTTTCAAATGTCTTCAAAACTTTTAAGTTTGCAGGATCTGTGAAAATTATCCTTCAAAAATTTTGAGATTCAAATCAGCTAGTGTATGTTCTTTTACCAACGAAGCACAAGCCCCTATTGAGGAAATGATATTTTAAAATTTGGAAAGAAATTATACCAAATGTTTTCTTTTTTGTTTCTAAAAAATCACCTTATTGATTATTTTATATACGTTAATTCTAAGAATATCATTCTAGCATTTTCTTTTCATATTTTCAAAAGAACACGCTTAGGGGGGATGAATTAGGTCTTTGGCTAATTTTTGAAAAATTTACCCTTTTTTACAAAGTTGATTTGGAAGACAATTGGAATTAATTACTTCACAAAATATGCAAGCAAATATAATAAGATGTTTAAATGAAATAAAGAGCTAGAGATAACACAAGTGATTTATTGTGATTCGATCACTTAAGATCTATATCCAACACATTGAGCATTCACTCAAGGATTTCAACCAAGTTCAACTATAATTTCAAGTTGATCGATTCTTACAAGAGAGGCTCACCCTTCAAGGGTTATACACTGCAACCTCTTCTCAAATGCAAGCAATCAAGGTTTACCCTAACACAAGGATTTTATATCAACAAGATAACCTTGAAAAAACAACAAGAAGATGAAATTTGAGATAAGAAAGTGAAAGACCTAAGAGGGGGGTGAATTAGGTCTTTGGCTAATTATGTAAATCTTTTTACCTTTTTGCAAATCCTTTGCCTTAATAAAAGTTCTTCTTTAAATTCACAAACTTCAAGTTATATGTGATTTGATGGTTAATACAAGATTATCAAACTATAAGGCCACAACCAATCAATCAACAACTAAGCACAAATAATAATAATACAAGTATGTAAACAAGTAAAGCAATAAGAAAATAAACACACGATTTATAGTGGTTCGATCTCTCCAAGATCTACATCCACTACCTTGAGTCCACACTCAAGGATTTCAACCAACCCACTATATGCTCAATTTAGGCAATTACACAAGAGGCTCACCCAACAAGGATTTTACACTCACAACCTCCTTTGCAAACCTACAAACAAGGCTCACCCTTCCACAAGGATTTTATATCTAAAGACAACCTAAAGACCAATCTAATCCAAGGCTCACCCACACACGGGTTTTACAGTACAATCTTGATTAATCTAGTCTATGGCTCACCCTTACCAAAAGGATTTTACGAAACAAGATAACCTTTTATTGAGCAAGTAGAAAACAAAGTAAAATGAAGAATGGAGTATGGATGTTACCAACACTTCTTGGTGTATAAATATAATTGCTAGCACCACTTCACCTTTGCCTTTGGAATCTTGAATTTACACCTTGAGCACAAGGCAATTTGAGAGCTTTTCAAATAATTTTGATGTAAAACAAGTTAGAGCTTGTAGGATTTCTTAAGTTCAAAGTTCTACTAAAAAATCTGGAGTTTGTGGCTTTGATAGAATTTGAAAATCAGTTCAAACGGCCATAAATCGGTTAGTAACGACTAGTTTCAGTAAAGTTCATACGTCCGAACTTGTTCCTCTGCGTCCAAACTTGCGTCCAAACTTTTTTGAAAAAATTACTGTTCATGTAAACAATGTTACTATTCATGGTATTGTTCAAAAGTCCGAACGACCAAACTTGGCCGCCTGCGTCCGAACTTCTCTAGAAAAATAGTTAATACTGTTCATTAAATAGTGATACTGTTTACGTACTGTTCACTAAACAATGAACTTTGCTCTATGAGTCCGAACTTTGCATCCGAACTTTTTAAAATTTGTCAAAACATATCCAAATCAATTCAAACAAGTTGGAAAACATTCTAGCCTCAAAGATAAGTCATTAAAGACCTTTTAAGTGCAAAAATCATTTATGAAAACTTGATAATTTAGGTAAGTTCAAAACCATTGAAACCATTTAAATCAAGTTTTGTGCTCTCAATTGCAACTCATAGATTCCAAGGCTTAAAACCATTGAAACCACATGTAACCTACATTTCATGTCTTCAAAGCCTTCATTCTTCTTGAACAAACTCTTCAATCTTCAATCACTTTGTCATATTTGAGTTGTTCTTGCATTGCTAGCTCCAGGGCAATGAGACTTGCTTCCTTCTCAATCCAAAAATCCTATCACAAAACATACAATCATATTAGTCCTTATCAATGTTTGTCATTAATCAAAAATAATCTCAAACCTACATGATTTGTCCTTAGGGCTAACAATCTCCCCCTTTTTGATGATGGCAAACTTTGATGCAAAATGTGTTGGATTTAAACAATGTAATACAAAGAAGTATTGATGTCAAAGATAAATAAAAACCAATTTAGCACTTTGTCATTCAAATGGCTCAATATGAGCCTATGACCCAACCAACCTCTATTTGCCTCCTTCCTTCCAACAACTAGAATTGAAGATATAGAATTTAAGCATTAAGAAAACTTCTAAGAGAGGTTTTAAAGGTTGTAAAAGTTTAACAATGCTCCCCCTTAGATTGTGCTCATTTCTTAACAAGTTTGGACTTGAGATACTATGCATCCGAATTTTGACATATCAAGTTCGAACTGCAAAATAAGTTAAATGAAAGCTTCAATTTTTGAAAATAAGCTTTCCTAAGGTTGTTCAAACATAGTAGAAGAGATTAAAACACATTTGAATCAATTTGAACACCAAAAGAGCACTTTTTGGCAACAAAATATGGATGCATCCGAACTTTTAAAATTCCAAGTCCGAACTTTAAAATATATGAGATGAAGGCTGCAATTTTTTTAAAATAAGTTTTCCTAAGATTGTTCAAATATGATAGGAAGGATTAAGATAGTTTTCAAACAATTTGAACAACAGAAAAATATTTTTGGCAAGAAAGTTTGGATGCATCCGAACTTTTGGTTTGCATCTGAACTTCAAGTCCAAACTTTTGGTAGCAAGTTTGAAAAGGTGATTTTGCATTCTCTAATGAACTATAGAAGTACTCAAATATGTATAGCCACAATAACACTCAATTTAGCTTAGCAAAACCACAAAACTCATGTATTTAATTTTTTTCATGATGTAACTTAAAGTCATAGGTCAAGTCAAGAACCATGATGAAAAATTTCACAATCTCAACTCAACCATTTTCAAAATCTCAGAAAACAATCATTTTCAATTTAAATTTCAAATGTAACCACATAATACACAACAACCACATAATACACAGTTTCCAAATGCATCCACACAAATGCAGTTTTCCAAATCCAAATGCTGCCACAGCTTGTCATCATTCACATTGCATATACACAACATATAGCACATTTTGTCATAATTCTTTCTCCCCTTTTTGTCATCACTCAAAGATAGGGTTAATGAAAATGAGACAACATGTATCACATATAAGCAATATATTGATCAATTCTCATTTAGAAATTTAGCAATATATTGACCAACTCTCATAAACAATATATCTCTAATCAAATAATTATCATCCCAACAACAATAATCATTATGTAGCATCTCAAAAATAATAAATCAAATTATTCTCCCCCTTTTTTAGCAGCAATTAAACTTGGGGTGAGAGTACTTGGACAAAACAAAAGTGAAACAAAAGAAACTCTTATCACAAGGATTTCACATATTGAGATTCAAAACATTATAATGACTAGAAAGGCACAAGTAAATTTCAATGTTAAAGCATAACGTGTGCATCAAGGCATAAATTAAAATAAGCATCAAAATAGAGTTTAGGGATAGAAAGGCTTAGTCTTGGATGTGTTTTATGGTCTTCACTTACAAATTTGTTTGTTATGATGGCCATGTCTCCCTTGATTTCTATATGGTGGGGTCCTTCATTTGTTGACTCCTTGCTCGTGTAGTTCTGCTTTAGAAAGTTACCAATCGAGAGGATCTTTGGATCTTCTTTCTTTGAACCACATTTTCCTCCTCCCTTGGCTGAAGGAAATTAGAGATGAATTTATGATTTGACTTTGTTAAACTCCCTTCATCTCCTTCTTCTTGCTTGTTCTCTTAAGCTTTACCTCTTTGTTCTTCATTCTAATGCTCTTCTTCTTCTTGGGGTGCTTCACTGCCTTTTCCTTCATCTTTTGTATTCTTCTTTAGCAATAAATTGATAACCATCTCAATTTTTACTGTCATTACTATCATCCTCATTGCTGCCATCTCCACCCATATTATCTTCTTAATCTTCTTCATTTTCCTCTTTACTGTCCTCTTTATCATCTTCTTTCTTTTCTTCTTCTTTGGCTTTATAGGAACTTGCACCATTTAAAACCACTTGAGAAATCTTTCTCAAGTCTTCTTCCATATTCTTGACTCTAGCTTCTAAACCATCAAATTTGCCAAGAATCATCAGAGCAAAAGACTTGAAGAATTTGTCCATCTTCTTCATTTCCTCTACATGGATGTTCAATGTCTCTTGAAACATCTTGGCAACTATGGTATTACCACTAGTGAGATTATCATCTTCAACTTCTTTTCCTTCAATAGAGAGTACCTCTTCAAATAGTCTTCTTTTGTGGAAGGTTGCTCTCCCTCACTAGATGAGTCATGCCTCCTCTTTGTCTTCATTTCCCTTACCAATATTTCTTCTTCATCTTCTTCTTCCTCAACCTCTTCACTTTCTTCAACCTCTTCTCTTCTTAAAGGAGTTTCTGCTTTTGTTCTCCATATTCCATCCTCATCAAGAACTAACTGCATACTTTTAAGAGAATCATTAGTGTAGATTTCTCCACTCTTGAAAGTTTGTCCTCTTACGGGAAGTTTGACTTGGAAGTGTTTGAAGATCCTTGTTAATAATTGCCCATAAGGTAAGGCTTTGTTGGCTGTTTTTTCTTGCACTAATCATATGCTTCAATGCCATGAATCCAAAGTTTATGCTCAAGTACGGCAAGCATAATCACCATATGCATATTTCCAACGGATGATTTATGTCCAAAATTAGGGATGATCATGGTGGTAATCATGTGATGCATAACCCTTCCTAATGGACCTAAATTGTCTACCATTTGTGAAATCCTCTTCAAATCTTTCACTTGTGAACAATTCATGAATAAAGCAATGCTGTCCCAATGAGTAATACCTTGCCCCATTATCATCTACTCCACAAATTCTGTTCACTAAGGCATCATTGATATCAAAGTCTACTTGAGATACTCTAGAGGAATACCATTGAACTACATTATCCCCCTCATGTTCAATTCTCTCTTCTTTATAGTCTTGAGGCTTCTACCATTTGTACAGGCATTTTCAATCCTTACATGTGAGTATAACTTACTTATAAAACAATGTTCCCCGAAAGAATAATGCCTAAACCCAACATCCTCAACATCACAAATTCAATTGAGCAATGCATTATCAATCTCAAAAATTGACTTGTGATATTCTTGAAGAATACCACTAAATAGCTTTATTACCAACTTGCTCAACTCTTTCTTCCTTAATATTTGCATAAACTTCATAAACTAAGGAAGGTAATAGCACTCATCAAACATAAGCATATTATTCCAGCTCACATCATTTAAAAATGAGAGTATATTACCCATTTCGAATAGTTTGATGACATCCACCTTGTGACTTGGATTTATCATATGGTCCCTTTTTGTCCAATTATCATGCTTAGTAGCAGCCTCCACTGTAACAAATCTATCCAGCCATGACATGCTTTGAGGAACATGAACCTTTCTTGGTTCATTGATCTCTTGTCCTCCTTCTCTTTCTTTGGCTTTTCCCTTTCCTTTTCTCATGCTAGGCTCCTTTGTCCTCACCTGGAGCTACAACACTTGAATACACTCGTTAGTTATTGAATTTTTTAATCCCTAAGCTTCTTCTAAGATTGGTCAAACCTTTCTTCGGCTAATGGCTTAGTAAGAATACCATTAATTTGTTCATTAGTGCAAACATGTTTTAAACAAATATTACCCTTAGTAGAATGATCTCTAATGAGATGAAGTTTGATCTCTATATGCTTTGTCCTAGTTTGTTGAATAATATGATGGTCAAAGTTATTGCATTAGTGTTATCACATAACATAGCCACACATTTGAAATATAGACTATAATCAATTAGAGTATCAATAAGGTAATAGATAATGTGTTTAACAGCAATCAAATGAGACTCTTTAGGACAAGATGAAATCTAGCATACAAGCACATGAAAAACATAATATTAGCTCTACTTGCTATCAAATAGAGTTGACTACTCCTACGAAAACCTTTTTATTCTTGTCAAGCACAGTTGATAAACTTATGCAAGTGCTTATACCTTAACATGATTCATGAAAGTGCCATCCTTGGTTTGCTTGATTTGTAGGCCATGAAAGAAATTGAGTTTTCCTATCATGCTTATTTCAAATTTACTTTGCATCAACTTGGAAAACACATCACAAAGTGAAGTATTAGAAGCACCAAAAATGTATCATATATCTGGACAAGTTATAGATCATTGTTACAAGAGGTTTTAATGAAAAGATTTATGTCAAGTTTTCATAAAAAAATAACTTTTGAAAGAGGAAAAATTCTGAATATTTCATACCAAGCTCTAGTAACTTGTTTCAATCCATATAAGGCTTTTGAGAGTTTGAAAACATAATTAAGATCCTTTTTTTTTATGAATGAAATCAAGAGGTTGTTTTACATAAATAAAGCCATTTGAGAAAGCACTTTTGACATCATTTGAAAGAGTTTGAAACCTTTAAAACATGCAAATGCCAAAAGAATTCTAATTGATTTAAATCTACTAATCGGAGCTAAAGTCTCATTATAATCAATGCCCTCTTCTTGATTGAATCCTTGGGCAACAAGTCTAGCCTTGTTTCTATCAACTTCTCCGGGTTCAATAAGTTTATTTCTAAAAACCATTTAGTTCCAATAATGGAATGATCATGAGATTTAGAAATATCCAAAATTTTGTATTTTTCAAATTTATTTAATTCCTCTTGCATATCAATAATCCAAAAATCATCACATAATGCATCATCAATACTTTTAGACTCATATGCGATAAAAATAAAGTTATTGATAAAGTACCGCCTTATTTTTACTCCTTGGGAGATATCACCAATGATTTGCTCCTTAGGGTGGCCTTTTGGATATCCTAAGTTCTTTGGGAGCTCTTGGTCAGCACTAGGTTGATCATCTTGATTTTGTTCAATCATTTCTTCCTCATTGGTATGATTCGTCAAAGTTGGTACTTGAAGATGGGTTTGATAGTCATTCATAGATGTACCTAGATCATCTTCATCTTTTCTTTCCAAGTAATGTAAGATTCATCAAAACTAACATGAATGGTTTCCTCATCATGTAATGTTCTTTTTGTTATAAATTCTATATGCCTTTTCGTTAGAAGAATAGCTAAAACATATACCAATATCCAGTTTTCTATCAAATTTAAGTAAGTTATCACAAGAATTTAAGATAAGACATTTATAACCAAACATTTTAAAATATGCAATTTGAGGCGTTCTATAAAAGAGAATTCAAAAGATGTTTTTCTTCAAAATAATCTTAAAAGAATTCTATTTATCATAGCATGTGTTATTTATGGCTTCGGCTCAAAACATAATTTTGAAGAAGAATTTTCACAAAACATAGATCTAACCAATTTTTGTAAAGTGCAATATTTTTTTTAAATAACACCATTGTGTTGTGGGGTTTTTACAGTTGAAACAATTATATGAAATTCAACTTTCATCACAAATTTTGTAAAGATTTTTTTGTAAAATTCTTCCATTGTCACTTCTAATGAAAATCAATTTGCACTCAAGGGAGGTTTGAACCTTTTGGAATAGTTTTTCAAACTTATGAAACACTTCATCTTTTTGAGCAAAGAATAATGCTAAAGTGAATATTGAGAAATCCTCAACTACTACTAAGGCGTACTTCAAGTCATCAATACTAGAGTTCCTCATAAGTCCAAATCAATCCATATGAACAAGCTCAAGATGTTTTGAGGTCTAAATGCATTTTCATGTGTTTGAAAGATTCTTTTGTTGGTTTTTTATATTGACAAGTATCTCAAAGACAATTTTTTCAAAACATATTTTTAGCAATCCTCCAACTAAATCTTGAGAGGAAAGTTTTCTCAACAAATCCATGCTCACATGACCTAATCTTCTATGCTATGCCAAGAAAATCCATCATCATCATAAGCCACAAGACATTCAAGCTTATCAAGATAAAACACATATTGAAACATTTTGTGAGTAATTGATCCAAATCACAAAATATCATATTGTCATATAAGTTCGGACGACCGAACTTATGGTCTGCATTCAAACTTCAAGTCCGAACATTTTGTAAAGTGTCATAAAAATATTTTTGGCCAAGCAAATGCATAGATATTTAATCATAGCCATTTTAATCATTTTATCATGACATATAATCAATTTCACGAACATATCGATCATGAATTCAATCTCATATCATCAATGTTACCTAATCAACTTCATAGAAGCAATTGACAAGTCATGGTTGGCAAATTTTCAAATCTTAACAAAAATGATTCTCAACTGAAACTTTGCATGTTGGCATTTAACTTCTTATTCATTGTTACACAATTTACTGATGCTAAGCAAGTTATACTTCAAATCAGCAATAAGAAACATTTGTTTAAAAAGAAGAAAGGAACCTTTACCAACATTGGTTACTCCAAGAATTCTTCCTTTCTTCTTGTCACAAAAACAAATCCTTTATTTGTTGGTTTGACCTTGCTTAATGAGGTATTTTTCATTATTCTTTAAGCCAACATCATCAATATACCACTTAGTGGTGCTTAAGTTTGAATTGAAGCGTACCTGCAATAAAGGAGAGGAAGTATCCTTTGGTACCCATACTTTCTTGGGTCCTTGGGGGTTAGCAATAATTCCCTTAACTCTCCAAATGTTTTTACACCATTCTCTACTTTTCTTTTAACATAACATTTGGTAGCTTTATGTCCATGTTTTTCACAATATGTACAACAAGTATGATGCATGGAAGTAGAAGTAGCTCTAACAAAGAAGTTGTTATATTTAGGCACATTGTTTACATAATTATAACCAAGGCCATTTTTGACAAGAGGAGTTTTTTGAGCTCCAAGAATTTTATCAAGATTGTCCCTTCCTTTTATAAATTTTTCTATACATGATGTAAGGCCATCAACCTTCCTTTTCAAAGTCTCATGATCAACAAGAATTCTTTCAAGAGACAAAATCTTTTCACAAAGAATCTTATTTTCAAGGGACATGTTTTGTAAAGAGACATTTAAAACTTATTTTTCAATATTTAAACAATCAATAGATTCAAGAGGTTTTTTTTCACAATATAATTTTGAATTTTCATTCAATAAATCATTAATTTTGAATTTCATTTCCTTATTTCTTTTTGAAGCCTTTTTTAATTCTTCATACATTTCAACATGTAGTTCACTAGGATCATCTACATCATCAACATCATCATCACAACAAGTAGAGGTAGAAGGAGTGGATTGTACCTCATCATTTATTGCCATAAAGCATACATCGACTCTTTCTTCTTCATGAGTGGCTTGAAGTAGTTTACACATATCATGAGCGGTGTCCCATTCATTCACTCGATTGTACACATTCATATCCAATGCACAACTCAAAATATTCATGGCTTGGTAATTTAATGTCATCTTCTTTGAGTCACCCTCATCAAATTCGTTCATAGACTTTGGCTCTTTAGTAACTCCATCAGTTCTCATTTTCATTGGTATGTAAGGACCTTTCTCAACAATATTCCACAAATCAAAGTTAATAGAACAAATATATATCTTAACTCTAGATTTTCAAAATGTGTAATTTTTTCCATCAAACAAATGTGGTCTATTTGTGGAGAAACCTTCCATATAAGGCAAATTTGATAAACTAGTCATATGATCTTTACTTCTAGGTTGTTAGACCTCAAAAAGAAGACCTTGTTCTGATACCAATTGAAAGACCTAAGAGGGGGTGTGAATTAGGTCTTTGGCTAATTATGTAAATCTTTTTACCTTTTTGCATATCCTTTGCCTTAATAAAAGCTCTTATTTAAATTCACAAACTTCAAGTTATATGTGATTTGATGGTTAATACAAGATTATCAAACTATAAGACCACAACCAATCAATCAACAACTAAGCACAAATAATAATAATACAAGTATGTAAACAAGTAAATCAACAAGAAAATGGACACACGATTTATAGTGGTTCGATCTCTCTAAGATCTAAATCCACTACCTTGAGTCCACACTCAAGGATTTCAACCAAATTTAGGCAATTCACAAAAGGCTCACCCAACAAGGGTTTTACACTCACAACCTCCTTTGCAATCCTACAAACAAGGCTCACCCTTCCATAAGGATTTTATATCTAAAGACAACCTAAAGACCAATCTAATCCAAGCCTCACCCACACACGGGTTTTACACTACAATCTTGATTAATCTAGTCTATGGCTCACCCTTACCAAAAGGATTTTACTTCACAAGATAACCTTGTATTGAGCAAGTAGAAAACAAAGTAAAATGAAGAATGGAGTATGGATGTTACTAACACTTTTTGGTGGATAAATACAATTGCTAGCACGACTTCACCTTTGCCTTTGGAATCTTGAATTTACACCTTTGAGCACAAGGCAATTTGAGAGCTTTTCAAATAATTTTGATGTAAAACAAGTTAGAGCTTGTAGGATTTCTTAAGTTCAAAGTTCTACTAAAAAATCTGGAGTTTGTGACTTTTATATAATTTGAAAATTAGTTCAAACGGTCATAAATCAGCTAGTAACGGCTAGTTTCAGGAAAGTTTAGACATCTAAACTTGCTCCTCTGCGTCCGAACTTGCATCCAAACTTTTTTGGAAAAATCATTGTTCATGTAAACAATGTTACTATTCATGTGAACAGTGTATTGCTCACAGTATTGTTCAAAAGTTCGGATGACCAAACTTGGCTGCTGCGTCCAAACTTCTCTGGAAAATTAGTTAATATTGTTCATTGAACAATGTTACTGTTCACTAAACAGAAATTATTGTTCACAGCGTAGGGAAAGTTCGGACATCCGAACTTTGCCCTATGCGTCCGAACTTTGCATCCGAACTTTCCAAACTTTGTCAAAACATATCCAAATTAATTCAAACAAGTTGGAAAACATTCTAACCTCAAAATAAGTCATTAAAGACCTTTTAAGTGCAAAAATCATTTATGAAAACTTGATAATTTAGGTAAGTTCAAAACCATTGAAACCATTTAAATCAAGTTTTGTGCTCTCAATTGCAACTCATAGATTCCAAGGTTAAAACCATTGAAACCACATGTAACCCACACTTCATGTCTTCAAAGCCTTCATTCATCTTGAACAAACTCTTCAATCTTCAATCACTTTGGCATATTTGAGTTGTTCTTGCATTGCTAGCTCCAGGGCAATGAGACTTGCTTCCTTCTCAATCCAAAAATCCTATCACACAACATACAAGCATATTAGTCCTTATCAATGTTTGTCATTAATCAAAACTAATCAAACCTACATTATTTGTTCTTAGGGCTAACAAAAAGTTACCAACACTTCTGGTAGATGATGACAATTTAGCACATTTTCACCTTTTTGTCTATGGAATCTTGACTTTGAACTTTATGGCACAAGACAAAAGATAAATTTTTTATAGAGAGCAACTAGGAAGAGTAGAGAATTTTTTTGGCTCAAAAACTTACAAAAAATCTGAAGTTTGCACATTTTATACAGTTTGAAATTTAGTTACAACATTCAAATAATGGATAGTAATGGCTAGTAACAGTAAAATTCGGGGGACAAATGTTCGGACCATCCTATCCTAATTACGTCGACCGAATTTGGATAGGATCGTCCGAACATTTGTCCCCCGAATTTTACTGTTACTAGCCATTACTATCCCTACCGAATTTGGATAGGATCGTCCGAACATTTGCTCGAATTTTTCTATTTTGAGACTACCAGTGTAAATTCGATCGACCTAATTTGAACATATGTGCCCGAATGGTCGTCTGAATTTATCTAGAAATTCAACAGTCGTAAGATCAAATTCGGACATCCAAATTGCTCAAACTTAGTTAAAAAGAGTAGAAATAAATCACAACAAGTTTGAAATTATTTTAGACTATGAGATAGATCATTTTAAAGGCCTTAAGTCCAAAGGCGGTTATTGAAAACATGGTAAAAGCATTTGTAAGATAGATCATTTGTGATTTAAAACCAAGTTTGAAGCTCTCTTGAAAAACTTTTAGATTCCAAAAACAAAAGAGTGCAAGGTTTACAAAGATATACCTATGAAGCATAGTAAACCTACACTATGGTCTTTAAAGCCTTCAACAATCTTGAATAGACTCTAACCATTTTGATAAACTTGAGTTGTTCATGAGATTTTGGCTTCAAGGCAATGAGACTTGCTTTCTTCTCAATCCAAAATCCTATCACATAACACATGAGCATATTAGTCCTTATCAAGATTAATCAATAAGATTTTCATAGGACAATACAGTTATCAATGTTTGTCACTAATCAAAACAACATGATTTGCCCTTAGAGCTTACAATATCTCCTTTTTTTATGATGATAAACTTTGATGAAAAATGTGAAGGATTTAGACAATTTAAGCATTGAAAAGAATTTATGTCGTATGCTACTTGAAGATGATACCAATTGAAGAAGAATCATTTCAAAATCAAATTATAGCAAAATGACATGAACATGACTCGAAATTTAGTACCACTATCATCAACTCCACATATATGATTCATCAAAGCATCATTAATTTCAAAATCTATTTGGGACACTCTAAACGAATACCATTGAATCATACTATTCCCAACATGTTCAATCATTTCTTCTTTCAAATTTGCATAGAATTCATAGACTAGAGAAGGATAATAATCTTCATTGATTCCAAGTAGACTACCCCAACCAATTTCACCAAAAAGCGAGAGAACATTACCCATATTAATGAGTATTTTGATGTCCACTCTATGGCCTAGGATGACTTTTCGACTCCTTTTACTCCAGTGTTCGAATTTTGCGGCTGCTCTTGTGGAGATGAATCGTTCCATTCCAAGACATGCTTGTGAAATGCGAACCCGCCGTGGTTCATTGATGATAAGCCCTTCATCTCCCATTTAGGCTATTCCTTTGCCTTTTGCTACATTACCATTCTTTGATTGAACCATGATTTTTTTGTTGCAGAATATGATTTTTAGAGATATTGAAGGATGAAGAACATAAAAATCAAGAGATTTTTTAAGAACAATGGTGAAATCTTGGACGATTTTGTGTTTGGACGACAGGGGGTTATGTGGGTTTTGAAAAGAGGGAGAATTTTGATGGTTTAAAATGAGAGATTTGGGTGGTTGAACAGTTTAATAACTCTTTTAGTTTATTTTTAAAAACCCATTTTGTACCAATAAAGGGATGAGCATGGGGTCTAAGGACAAGAATCCCTGCTTTGTTTCTTTCAAATTGGTTTAATTCCACTTGCATGGCAACAATCCAAAAATCATCAAATGGTGCATCATCAATATTTTTAGGCTCAATGTGAGATAAAAGTGCAAAATTATCAATGAAGTACCCTCTTGTTCTAACACCTTGAGATACATCACCAATGATTTGCTCCTTAGGGATGCCTTTTGCGTATCTTATATCCTTTGGTAGCTCTTCATCACTACTAGGTTGATAATCTTGCTCTTGCGCAATCATTTCTTCTTCATTGGCATGATCTTCCAAGGTTGGAGCTTGAAGATGAGTTTGATTATGATTCATTGATGTATCTACATCATCATCATCTTTTTTATCCAAGTAGATGTTAGATTCATCAAAGCTAACATGCATAGTTTCCTCAACACACAAGGTTCTTTTATTGTAAACTCTATAAGCTTTCCTGTTATAGGAATAACTAAGGAATATGTCTTCATCCAATTTTCTATCAAATTTTTTCAAGTTGTTACGCATATTCAATATGAAGCACTTGCAACCAAACACTTTAAATTAGGCAGTAGATGGTATTCTACCGAATAGAAGTTCAAAAGGTGTTTTTCTCAAAAATGGCCTAAAGAGAACTCTATTCATAACATAGCTTACGGTGTTTACGGCTTCGGCCCAAAAATATTTTGGCAAATAATTCTCACAAAGTATTGATCTAGCCATATCTTGTAAAGAAAGATTTTTCTTTCAACAATCTCATTTTGTTAAGGTGTTTTAGCAGCTGAAAAGTTGTGAACAATACCATTTTCAACACAGTTTAGAAAAATCTTGATTGTAAAATTCTCTCCCATTGACACTTATAATTGAAATTAACTTGCAATCAAGAAAGGTTTGAGCCTTTTTGAAAAGTTTCACAAATTCATGAAAGTGCTTCATCCTTATGCAATAGAAAGAGTACCCAAGTGAATCTTGAAAAATCATCAACAATTACATATGCATACCTCTTACCACCAAGACTAGTGGTCCTCATTGGTCCAAATAAATCCATATGAACAAGTTCAATGGGTTTTGATGTTGAAACCATTTTCTTTGGTTTAAAAGATGTTTTTATTTGTTTTTCATATTGGCATACATCAGAAAGGCAATTTTGGTAATCCTCTCACCAAATCTTGAGAGGAAAGCTTGTTCATCAAATTCATGCTCACATGACCTAGTCTTCTATGCCAAAGAAAACCATCATTATCATGAACAGCAAGACACTTAACATTATTTGCAACAAATTCATCAAAGTATAGCACATATACATTCCCAACTAGATTTGCAACAAAAATAATTTTCCCATTTACACTATCAAGAATAGTACATGTATCACATTTAAACTCAACCTTGCATCCATTATCATATAATTGACTAATGTTAAGCAAATTATATTTCAAGTCATCACTGAGTAAAACTTTTTAATGAGAGTGAAAGGTCCTTTACCAATATTACCTACACCAAGAATTTTTCCTTTCTTCTTCTTGCCAAATGTGACAAATCCATCACTTGTAGCTTGAAGTTCACTAATGAGAGAAGCATTCCCCATCATATGCCTTGAGCATCCACTATCAAGAAACCATTTGGTAGCACTTGATCTTGAGGAAATATGTACCTATATCAAATGAGAGGAAGTGGCTTTTGGTACCAACATTTTCTCGGGTCCAAGGGGGTTAGTAATAATTCCCATAGCTCTCCAAATAATCTTAACACCACTCTCAACCTTTCTTTTCACAAAACACCTGGTGACTTTGTGACCATTTCTACCACAACAAGTACAACACGAATGAGGCATAGAGGTAGATGTAGCTTTGACACAGTAATTTTTGTATTTTGAAATATTGTTGACATGATTGTATCCAAGACCATTTTTAACAAAAGAGGACCTTTGATATCCAAGAAGTTTGTCAAGATTATCTCTACCATTTGTAAACTTTTCTACACATAAAGTAAGATCATCAACTTTCTTTTTCAACATTTCATAATCCACAATCATATTCTCTAACGAAGATATTTTGGCATAAAGAGATTTGTTCTCAATGGATATATTTTGTAAAGAAACATTTAAAACTTCTTTCTCAATATTTAAACAATCAATGGATTCAAGAAGCTTTTTGTTATCACAAAATAATTTTGAATTCTCTTTCAATAAATTTTCAATTTTGAATCTCATCTCTTTGCTTGTTTTTGAAACCTTCTTCAATTCACTATACATGTCAACAAGCATTCACTAGGATCATCAATGTCTTTATCACAATATGTGAAATTTGAAGGAATAGATTGTACCTCATCATTAATATCCATGAAGCACACATTTGCTATTTCATCATTGTCAACTCCACTATCTTCATTGGCTTATTGATCCCAAGTGCCTACCAATCCATTTCCGTCCTTAATAGACCTTTTCTTCTTCAATTTAGCATCCCTTTCTTTCTCCATTGCTTTAAGGCAATCGGCTATAAGGTGTTCGGTACTCTTGCACTCATGGCATTGAGGTTTGAACAATGAAGATGATTGTCCTCCTTTCTTGGAGGGCTCTTTCCTTTCTTGAGAAATCTCTTTTTGTAGAATTTCTTGAACTTTTTCACCACCATGGCCATTTCACCATCTTCTGCATCTTCTTCTTCATCACTAATGCTCTCTCCTTGCTTCATAATGAATAATTCATAATCTCTTACTAACATAGCAAGCTTTGACTCCTTCACTTGATTGTTGCCTTCATGAGTAACTTGAAGAAGTCTTTACATGTCATGAGTAACTTGGTTGTATCATTGACATCCAACGCATTACTCAAGATGATCATAGCTTGATAATTCAAGGTTATCTTTCTTGAGTCATTTTCATTGTATTCGTCCATAGGCTTGGGTTCTCTTGTAACTCCATCAGTTCACATCCTCATTGGTATATAGGGACCTTTCTCAATGATTTTTCACACATCAAAGTTAATATAACAAATATATATCTTAGTTCAAGATTTTCAAAACGTATAACTTATTCCATCAAATAAAGAAGGCCTATTTGTGGAAGATCCGTCCATATAGGACAAGTTAGAAACATTAGCCATAGCATCTTATCTTCTAGGTGGTAAAACCATTGCAAACGAAGTCCAAGCTCTGATACCAATTGAAAGACCTTAGAGGGGGTGAATTAGGTCTTTGACTAATTTCTGAAAATTTACTTTTTGATAAAGTTGATTTGGAAGATGATTGGAATTACTTAATTTACAAAATATGCAAGCAAATACAATAAGATTCAAGTTTAAATTAAATAAAGAGCAAGAGATAACACAAGCAATTTATAGTGGTTCGATCACTAAAGATCTATATCCACTACCTTGAGCATTCGCTCAAGGATTTCAACCAAAATCAACTAGAATTTCAAGTTGATCAATTCTTACAAGAAAGGCTCAGCCTTCAAGGATTTTACACCACAACCTCTTCTCAAATACAAGCAATCAAGGTTCACACTAACACAACGATTTTATATCAACAAGATAACCTTGAAAAAACAACAAGAAGATGAAATTTGAGATAAGAAAGTTACCAAAACTTTTGGTAGATGATGACAATTTAGCACACTTTCATCTTTTTGTCTATGTAATCTTGACTTTGAACTTTATGGCACAAGACAAGAGATATCTTTTTGATAGAGAGCAATTAGGAAGAGTAGAGAATCTATTTGGCTCAAAAACTTACTAAAACTCTGAAGTTCACACCTTTTATAATGTTTGAAATTTATTTACAACGTTCAAATAATGACTAGTAACAATAAAATTTAGTTGACCAAATTTGGACAGGATCATCCAAACATTCGTCGGAATTTTTCTGTTTTAAGACTATCATTGTAAATTCGATCGACTGAATTTGGACATATGCATTCTAATGGTTATTTGAATTTCTCTAAAAATTCAACAACCATGAGATCAAATTCAAACATCCAAATTTGAGTTTGAATTTCTCAAACTTAGTTAAATGAGTAGAAATAAAGCACAAGTTTGAAATCATTTTGGACTATAAGATAGATCATTTCAAGGATTTAAGTCTAAAGGACGTTATTGAAAACTTGGTAAAAACATTTGTAAGATAGATCATTCGTGATTTAAAACCAAGTTTGAAGCTCTCTTGAAAAACTTTTAGATTCCAAAGACAAGGAAGTGCAAGGTTTACAAAGATATACCTATGAAGCATAGTAAACCTACACTATAGTCTTCGAAGCCTTCAACAATCTTGAATAAACTCTAACCATTTTGATAAACTTGAGTTGTTCATGAGCTTTTGACTTATAAGCAATGAGACTTGCTTTCTTCTCAATCCAAAAATCCTATCGCACAACACACAAGCATATTAGTCCTTATCAAGATTAATCAATAAGATTTTCATAGGACAATGCACTTATCAATGTTTGTCACTAATCAAAACAACATGATTTTCCCTTAAGGCTTACAAACACATTATTGATTATTCTAATGCGTTAATTCTAAGATTATCATCCCTATTCCAATTATCGAGTAGAAATAATTATACATGTTATAAAGAATGATTTCTCAACTCTTACAATTTAATAAAAAAATTTGAAAGTTAGGGTTACTTGAATTGATGATCTTTTTAATGTTTCATTTTCTATGAGATATGAGAGTTATTGCAGAAGAGAACATAGAGTCTAAAGTGAGATTTTTTAAATATATTTAAAATTTTCTAATTGCAATATAATTTAATGACAAGAGAATAACTTTTGTTTTGTTATTTCAATTTGGGCTGCCCTTAGTGGCTCTAAAGTTTGAGAATGGTAAAACAAATAACGTTGACTCAAGGTTAAACATATTTTTCCTTATTTTCTGCTTAGCTAATGGCATTTTGTAATTTCGATTCAGGCTATTCTTATAGAACACAAAGTCAACAAAATGTGTTGAAAAGATCAAAAAAATTTCTCTATAGATTTCGTTCGTAGAAATTTCATAGATAACTTAACTTATTTAAGCATAAAAATCATTGATTTTCCATAAAAATTTTCACGATTGGGCAAGCGGTTTCTAGTATTGATACTCTTCAATTGTCTTGGGAACATTTCTATTACCATAAAACTTAGAAAGGACATAAGTTCCATTCTAAATCAAGTTCTGCAATCCAAAATTAATAGAATAAATATAAATTTGAATACGGGTTGTAAGCCCTAAGGGAAAATTTTATAGTTTTGATTAATGACAAATATGAAAAGGACATCTCAAATGTACTCAAGTAGTTGAAGAATATGGAGCTTGTCCAAGGAGATTAAAGGCTTTGAAGACACTAGGGCAAATTCGCCTTTGCTTAATAGGTATCTTCTTGTAAACCCTACACTTCTTGTCCTTGGAATTTGAATACATAAGGGAGTACAAAACCTGGTTTCTAAAACTTAAGAGGCTTTGATCATTCTTGATTTAACAAGTATTTGATAATGGCTTGTAGTTTAAAAGCTTTTTAATGACCTATCTTTTAGTCTAAAATGATTTCAAACTTGTTATAGTTGATTTTCAAATATTTTGACAAAGTTTGAATAGTTCAATCATCCAAACTTAAATCTTGGCTGCTAAATTCTCAAAGAAATTTGGACAATCATTCCAAAGCATATGTCCAAGTTCAGCAGACCAAATTTATCTTGGCAGCGTGGTAAAAGAGAAGTTCGAAGGATCATTCAGACATAGCAATCCATATTCGGTTAACAGAACTTTACTGTTACTAGTAATTACTAGTCGTTATTTGAACATTAGAATTGAATTTCAAACCCTGTAAAAGTCATAAACTTCAGATTTTTTAGTAGTTTTGAGAACTTTAAGAATCTTTATACTTTCATATCATTTGAACACAAAAAGCTCTCTTTTTTCTTATGCATCAAAATGACTTTTCAAGATTCCATAGACAAAAAAAGTGAAGTGGTGCTAGCTTTGTCATCATCTATCAAGTTGTTGGTAATATCTTACTCACTTACTTCATCTACTTGCTTTATTCAAGGTTTTCTTAAGGATATAAAAACCTTTTGAGAGGGTGAACATTGATTGTTGTGTGGAAAAAAGATTCTGGAGTAAATCAATTTGATAACACTAGTGCCATCAATTTAGCCATAAATACCATTCAACATTCTAGAACTAAGCATATAGAGATTAAGCTTTACTTCGTTTGTGATCATGTAGCTAAAAGTGATATATGCTTGGATTATATGTGCAAATGAACAAATTGCTAACATTTTCACTAACCCATTGACGGAGGAAAGGTTTTGTTGTCTTAGAAAGAGTTAGGAATATCAAAATTCAATTACTAATGTGTGTATTCAAGTGTCAGAAAAATAGGTGAAGTATGGACACGAGGTTCAGATACATGCTATGTAATTCGGACGTTTAAATCTCTTCAAAGAATCTCAAACAGAAAGGTTCGGGCACAAGTTCAAACACATGACCAAAAATTTGGCCGTCCAAATTTCCTGGAGTAGGAAGTGTCAGAGAAGTTCAGACAGGAGTTTAGACATAGACCCAAAAGTTCAGTCTTCCAAACTGTGCAATTATAGTGGTTTTAAAAGCATTATACCATTTACCAATGGTATAAGGTTTAGATCAATCTTCCAAGGCTTTTGATGCTAGGGGACAAGTATTGCATCATATGATAACCGCCATGATAATCCCCAACTTTGGTCATAAATCATTCGTTCGAAATATGCATATTGTGATAATACTTGCTCTTCATGAACGTAGAAGATTGAAATTTGGATATATATGGCTTTGAGACACATGATGGGAGCAAGAAGGAAGGGAAATAAGGCCTTGCCTTATGGAAGGTTGCTTACTAAGATTTTCAAGCATTTCCAAGTCTAATTTCTTGGAAGAGGACTAGCCATCAAGAGTGGAGAGATATAAACTAGTGAGTCTCTTAAAAGGATGTAATTGATTCTTGATGTAGAAGGTGTAGGGAGAACAAGAAGAGAAACTCTTCTAAGGAATAAAAAGGTTGAAGAAATTGAGGATGTTGAAGAAGAAACTCTAGCAAGGAAAAGAAAACTAAGAAGAGGCATGACTTATCAAGTGAGGGGAGCAACCTCCTTCCAAAAGGAGATTGTTTGAAGAAATGTCTACTCCTCAATTACATCCCAATGTTGGAGAAGACCCTAGTGGTGAATGGATTACTAGAGGAGATATCATTGTTGCCAAGGTATTCCAAGAAGCTTTAAACAACCACATCAAGGAGATGAAGAAAATGTAAAAATTCTTTGAAACCTTTGCTCCAATGGTTCTTGGAAAACTTAATGGATTGGAGACTAGAGAGAGAAACATAGAGAAATTATACTAAATTGGTAAAGAAACCTCTAAACATCAAGGAAGAGAAGAAAATGATGATGATGATGAAGATAAGAAGGAAAAGAAAGATGAGGAAGAAGAAGAAGAAGATGATGATGATGATGATGATGATAATGGGGATGACTTTGAATTAGTAGCTCGAAGAAGTGAGAAAAATGAAGAAAATGATAAAAGGCAAGAAAGAGGAAATCAAGAGGAGCAGCAAAAAGACGTTGGTAAAGAAGGTAGCTTGATCGAGAAGCCGAGATCACCTCACCATCTATTATGACCTTTAGCCAAGGAAGAATGAAGCATGTGACTAAGAAGAAGGGAACCAGAAGATCCTCTCCATTGGCTACTACTCCGTAGCCAAATTATAACATGAAAGGAGCTAGCAAGTGAAGATCCCCTCTATATCAAACTCAAAGGAAGTATGGTTGTTACCCACCAACAAATATGGAGTGAATACCATGAAAATGTTCAAGATTAAGCTCTTCTCAACTCTATCTCTATTTTATTGCTTTTCTAACTTATATAGCTTATGTGCTTTGTGTATCCTATGTACCTTATCACTATTTTTGTGTCATTCTTAGCTTGTGTATCTAGTGTAGCCTATGTATCTTGACATTTCACATTTCCATGTGATTTTTTAGCTTATGTAATGTTTTTGTGAAGCCCAATGATGAAACATCAATGTTGTGAGCTTCTTTGTTTAATGATATTTCATTTTGACCATTCCAATTATGTTGATGACAAAAGGGGGAGAAGAAAGTGAGTGATTGTAAAATGTGCAGTACTGTTGCTATGCACTGATGAATGTGGTTGATATCTTTTTTTGTATTGATGAATGTTGAAAGTTAAGTATTGAGTTGAGTATTGATGACTTGTTATGGCCGATACGGAGTTGAGTAGTGATGAATTTATATGATGATGATATGATTGATCATGATGATTATGAATGTTTGCTATGGTAGAATATCTTGCCTTAATGATTGAGTGATTGATTTAAAGCAGTTATGTTGCAAAACTCACCTTTTGAAAACTTTCGCCAAAAATTCAAACTTGAAGTTCAGATGGAGGCCAAAAGTTCGAATGCCTAAACTTTCATGTCAAAAAGGCTAATTTGTTATTTTCACTCAAAAACTATCTTGATCTTTACTACAATGGTTGAAAATTTTCAAGAATCTCAATCACTCTATCGAATATTTTGCTATTCGGACTTGAAATTTCAAAATTCAGGCTTATAACACTTCAAGTTCAAATTTGTTAAAAAATAAGCACAATCCAAGGGAGAGCTTTGAAAATCTTTTCTAACCTCCAAAACCTCTCTTAGAAAGTATTCTTAACGTTTTAAGGCTATATTTTTTATCCTGATGGAAGGAAGGAGGCATATGGAGGTTGGTTGGACCATAGGCTTGTCTTGAGCCATTCAAATGTCATTGTACTAAATTGTTTATTATTCATCTATGACATAATGCGTCTTTATGCTACGTTGTTTAAATCCATCACATTTTGCATCACAATTTGTCATCATTAAAAAGGGAGAAATTGTAAGCCCTGAGGTAAATCTTGTAATTTTGATTAATGAAAAACTTTGATATAGGCTAACTTGAGTAATTATTCTATGATAAGATTTTGCGACTAAAGAAGCAAAGAAATCTCATTGCCTTGGAGCTAATATGAAAAGGACATCTGAAATGTACTCAAATAGTTGTTCATAAGAGATTGAAAGCTTTGAAAATACTAGTGTAGGTTTGTCTTTGCTGAATAGATATCTTCTTGTAAACCCTACACTTCTTGTCCTTGGAATCTAAAGAATATATAAGGGAGGACAAAACTTAGTTTTAAATCTTAAAAGCTTTGATCATTCTTGATTTACCAAGTATTTGATAATAGCTTGTAGTTCAAAAGTTTTTGAATGACCTATCTTTTAGTCTAAAATAATTTCAAACTTCTTGTAGTTGATTTCCAAATATTTTGGCAAAGTTTGAATAGTTACAACTCCAATTCGAACATCCAAACTAGAATCTTGGCTGGTGAATTTTCAAAGAAATTCGGATGACCATTCAAACGCATATGTCCAAGTTCGGACAACCAAATTCATCCTAACAGCTTGGTAAACATAGAAGTTCAGACGAACATTCGGACGTAGCAGTCCACGTTTGATCAATCGAACTTTACTATTACTAGGCATTACTAGCCATTATTTGAATGTTGGAAATGAATTGCAAATCCTATAAAAGCCATAAATTTCAAATTTTTGAGTACTTTTGAGCACTTCAAGAATCTTTATACTTTCAAATCTTTTAAACATCAAAAAACTCTCCTTTGTCTTGTGCTTCAAAGTTAGTACTATCAAACGGGATGGCGCGGCCCATCTTGGGCCACTCCTTAAACATGCCAGAGCGAGCTGGTCCATTTTTTAATAGGTTGGGAAACCCTCAACCCATACCCATCCGCACTAGGCACACAGGCTAAACGAGCTATTCACTATTTTTTATATAAATTAAATTTTATACTATGTATTTTTCTCTCTTTTTCTCTTTCTATCATATATGAGAATATAAATATATGATTAGAATAAAATTTTTTTGACTAATCACCAATATTTTTAAAATAAAAAATAATCATTTATTATATATATCATACCTAAAATGAATAAATTTATATAAGAAAAATATTTAAAATAAAATTGAATTAATTAACCTTAATTGTAGGTATGATTCGAATGTGTGATGTAAGAAAATTTAGTATCAAGATTGATATACATTCCATTTTTCATAATGTTTCTAATACAAAAGCCAAATAAAAAAAAAGGATTTGGCCTGCTTGGGCCTATATGCTAAACGGAGCAGACCAATTTAGCTTGAGATTAAACATACTTGGAAAAATTAAGTCCAAGCCTACCTATATAACGTGCCAGTTCATGAGCTTAGGCCCGTTTTGCTATCACTATTTAAAGTGACTTTTCAAGATTTCATAGACAAAAAGGTGAAGTAGTGCTAGCTTTGTCATCATATTTTTGGTGATATCTTAGTCTCTTACTTCATCTACTTGCTTTATTCAAGATTTTCTTGAGGATATAATACCCTTTTGAGATGGTGAATCTTGATTGTTGTGTTGAAAGTAGATTGTGGAGTAAAACCCTTGTTGGGTGAGTCTCTCTTGTATCTTGTTTAACTATTTCAATAGTTGAGTTGTTTGAAATCTTTGAGTGCGACTCAAGGTAATGAATTTAGATCTTGAGGAAAACGAATCACTATAAATTGCTTATGTATTAATTTTTCTTCTTTCCTTACTTGTTTATTCATTATGTTGATTTAAAAACTACCTTGTGAACTTGAATTCTTATCACTTCCAAGCTAAGTTTGTAAAAAGGAAAAAAAAAATTAAAAAATTAGCCAAAGACATAATTCACCTCCTCTTAGGTCCTTCACAAGTTTTCTAAAAAATGCAAGTTTTTCTCCTTTGAGTAGAGGACGATTTATGGAAGACCCTTCTAAATATGGGCGGAATTACTAATTTACTATATGATATTAACTTCTAAGAACCTAAACCACAAAAAGAAGACTTTGTTTTCATGTCAAACGTAAATCTTAAGAAATGGGTGAATAAGATTTTAACAAATTTTGAAAACTTCAATTCTTTGAAACTAAATTTTTAAGAACAGCCTAACAAAAATTGGAAATAGTTTTGTGCAGTAAATATTGGATTGTTACTTGGATTAGTTTAACATTTTTTATCTAAAAAATGATATAAAAAAGAAGGAAATGTTGAGTTTCTCACCAAATTAAAAAGGAACGAAATTTCACGTAGACTTCACATTCAGAAGTAGCTAACTTGTGGGTTGATAGTTGTACACTTATGGCCCAAACCCAGAAGTTGATATTTGTTGTGGTCCCAACCCGCATATCCAGGTAGATCATATGCAATTTTTTAATGGAGTGGGCCAGCAATAACCAAGTTCTCCTTCTCCATTAGGTGAAAAAACACATTTGCCCTATTTGACAACCTTCCAAAGTGTGGAAATTCGCTGACCAAATAATTTTGCAAACTATTAATAAAAGAATAGTTGCATAATCTGCCCTATGGATGAATCGGTTATTGGAAAACAACATTCACAACATCATAGTCTACTACTCCCTGTTCAAGGGCAACGAATGCGCCAATTTGATGCACATCCTCAGTTGGCTCAAACAGCTCTTTATCATACAGTGCAGAAGATTGGATGAGTCAATTGTAAACATAAATAAGTCAAAAATACAAGTTAGCAACTATAGCAAATAAAAACCAAGGTGCATTACCGGTCCCAACTTCTAGATGTACAGAGGAAAACAATGGCTATTTGATCTAAAATACAAAATCTTCTTCAAAAAAGTTCAAGTTCTAACAAACATCGAAAGCTTTTTCTTTGCTTTAAAGAAATAAAAAAGAGTAACTGAAATAAATTTATTTTCTATTAAAAAAAGAATAACTGAAAAGTCTGAAAATTAACAGCACTGACTAGAAGGTTCATCAGTATCTCAAATTTCATCTATCAATTCCTTATCTTTATGGAAACTTCAAAGATTTATTTAATTTAATTATGGAAACTTTAAAGTTTTACTGGGATGCTGTTTGACATTTAAAAGGCAGCAAGTGCTTAAATCAGAATATGGAGAATTGCTTGCTCTCTTTGTGATTTCGAGAGCTTCAATCGAAAAGAACAAGAAGAGCTACCAATGGTGTGAGTAAGAGCAGGACAGTTTGCTTCGAACAAGATGTTTTGGCTTCGTTGCAGCATCCTTTATTTTCCATGCTCCGAGGATTGATATCGACGGAGAAGATTATCGGCTATGCAATTGATTACTGTTCCAGACATGATCGGAATTTTTTCGGGAAGAAACAAACCGAGAAACTATTTTTAAATGATACCTTTAGGTACATGAGTGAAAAACAATCATTTTCAATACCTTTCTTTTTTTTTTTACCAAAAGCTAATGAGCCTAACTATTTATTTACTATCTTTTTTTCTTTTGAGATATACAGATTTTACGTTGCAGAATTAGTATTGGAGTTTTTGTATAGATTGAGAATCGTGTACGGAGATTTGAAAGCGAATGTGATGATGCAGGAAAGCTGTCGCCCTCTCTCTTTAAGACAATTCATCTTCTACGGGTGATTTTCGAAATCTTATTTAGAAGTATGGATTTTATTGTTGATTTGAAGAACATCTCGCACAGCCCTAGTCTTACCGCTAGTGAGACACTATGGAGGGAAGCACAATTCAAGATGACGAATTATCTTCACTTTAGTGACAAGACAACTCTCATTTAATCGAAGACTAGTAATATCACGGGTTACATGCTTGTGGCTTAAGAAACAGAAAATAGAAGAATTCTGTATCAACAGGCACACAACTGGCTGATGAAAAGGAGGATATATATATATATACATTAGAAAAACTGAAGCTCAATAAATAAATTGCTTCAGTGCAGCAATACCGGCAAGCCCAGAATTAACAAATATATTTTCTTCTGTAGTTGTCTGCATTCAGCTTCCTGCCAGAACATAAGAAAGCATCTTTAACCAAAAAACTGCAGAACTTACACTAGAAAGAGCTCAAGTAGCATCAGCATCAGGGTCCAACTGCTCCCGGCTCACAACAACGCCTTCTTCCCATATTTCAGAGTACCTGCGGAGCAAAGAGTTAGTTCAGGTCACACAATCACGATTCTTGGGACTTTGAAGGATAAAATTGAACAAATATGGGAACTCTAAGTCATCAGCAAAAGTTTTTCACAGTAACTGTAGAGTGCGACTCTTAAGCCATCAGCAAAACTTTTGCACAGTACTACTTAAGGGACGCTCATTAGATGATGCTCGTGCTTGTTGGCATCTACTAATCCCTGTTTTTCTGACGCCTTCCTAATCAAAGAATTTCACTAGATGCCTAAGGCCCAAATCCTATTGAAGCAATAGGAAGAGACTGCAAAATCAAGCAACCTGAAAACAAATGCAGGTAAAAGAGAACAATTAACTTCCCCAAAGTAAAAGATTAGGGGAGAATTTACCAGATTTATTCAAAAAAGAACCCCGTAAAACTGACCACGCAGAGAATGGGGGTATTAAACTGCCTCAGGAACCTTGGATTATCAAAGATGAAATTACCAAATTCAATAGCAGATATGTGTATAAGGCCGTAAATCACTTTATCACTACACATTGATATGAAAATACTGGTGAGGAGATACAGATTTTGATTAGCCAAACAGTAGTAGAAGAACAAACTGGAGACAGGTTCATAAAACAAACCTTGTACCATCTACGGTGACACAAAGAAAGTGGCCATGTCGCCACCCACTCTTGAAGTGGCCAAAGAATACATCACCAAGCTTTGAGTAGAATCGCCCTTCGCCATTTGCTTTGCCTTTCCAGAAGTTGATGAACCAGCGATCACCAGTGTGAAAATAGAACCAACCCTGTATGGTCATTTACATGTTTAGGACCCATAATTGGAGAAATTTTTTACATTAGATACTTGGATATCAATCCCACTCCTTATGCTAACCCTAAGGTTCAAAATAAGCAAAAGGACTGTAATAAAATAAACCTCAAAAAATTTAGATCCTTCATGAGAGAACTAATGAAAGATCCATGACTGTTGCTGCAAATAGAGTTAACCTCCAAGAAAATGTTAGACTATGAGAAGGGATAAACAATACTAACAAAAATGCATGAAAAAAGAACCGAAGTTTAAGTTTCGCATTTTCAAATTCATTTGATAATAATTAAAAACAAATAAGTAGTGCCGATACCTTGCCGTGCATGGCATCATCCCTCCATGATCCCTGAAAAACATCACCATTACTGAAGTAGAATCTACCCAGGCCGGATCTCTTCCCATAGCGCCACATACCATCATATATGCTTCCATCTTCAAGTGATAGACGGCCCTGCAAAACATAAAATTATAATTCTCTCACTATGACAGATTCAGCTACCATAAACAAATACTCAACTGCACCTGAGCAAGAGAAAAGTACCTTTCCTTCAGGAAGTCCTCCTTGGATGCGGCCCCTGTATAACCCTCCTCTATATTCCATTTCCACTACAGGACTCCACTTCTTGTCCAGATCTCGTTCAGCTTCCTAAATGATAATTAGTCAGCACCAAGGAGAAATTTCTCAAAAAGTGGAATGGAAAGGGACATTTCAGAGTCAAACTAATTTTTGAATATCCTTTTTCCCCCGAAAATTTCTAACTCAGTCAGCACCAAGGAGAAATTTCCCAAAAAGTGCACTGGAAAGGGACATTTCAGAGTCAAACTACTTTTAGAATATCCTGTTTTTCCCCGAAAATTTCTAACTCCTCCCACCTTCAACATTCCAAAGATTTAACAGTTAACCTGGAAATTTAATGTCTGCTTTCCTTCTACAGAAGTCAAGCAGAGCAACTCTATGTGCAAGTAAAATTGCAACCCTGAATGAACTCAGTAGTTATTTTCTAAAAATGATTTGACGATTATGCAATTTTAATTCTTCTAATCACTCCAATAACTAGTAACAGAAATCAATTATGTGAAATCTTTTATACATCTTATAAATGATATAGCTGATATTCAGCATGCAAAAGAATGCAAATATTCCTGTAGTTATTCTACCATCGAAATCAAGGAAGGATAAATATAATTAGAGGTTTTTCATTTTTTTCTTTTTTGTGTGTGTATTAGACCTAAGACATCCATGGCAGAATGCAGAACCCAACCTTTTGCAATAGGCTCATCCATTTTCAGCGCTAAAACTGAATATATTAACTTTTATTAGGAACATCAAATCAACTCAACAACAAAATATTTGAAGCAATAACCAACACATAGAGATGATAGTATACACATATGCTAGAACATAATCTTGATATGGAGAATGAAATACATATTATATTGTTTGAAGTCCAGTTCATGTTTCAGCAATACCAAAAATGCTGTTCAAATCTCATGCTCCCTCCGGTTTGAAATATAAGCCCTTTTGGACTTATGCACAAGAATTAAGTTCTTGAAAACTTCAGAGATGGTGTACCTTTCATACCCTTAATAAATAGGGAGAGAGAAATAAATGAAATAAGGAGATGAGAAAATTTGGAAAACACGTAACAAATACTCCTTGAACCTTGTAAAAGGACTTATATTTTGGTCATCCATCTTCCCTCTAAACAGACTTATGTTTCAAACCGGAGGTAGTACCAATTATTGCAGCAATCTAAGAGTGGATTTTATACATTCTATGCAGAAAAAGTAGAATTCTTATGTTATATGTTTCATAAAGTGGAGCATTCTTCTCCACAAAACTCATTTCCTCCAAAGAACATTTCATTAATGGCCATGCAAAACAGGCCATGCAAAACGCCCTTCAGCTTTATCTTAACACTTAAAGATTTGCTAGTAATGCTGAAAAAGCTTTCACTGAACAAATTCCATGTCTAAAATATAATAATACAAATCACACTTACCAAAGAAGCATTGCTTGTCTTAGTTATGAATTTACAGAAGAAATTTCATTTTCTTTAAACAGGACCATTGAAGCATGTATGACATGTTGCTTCCAAGTCAATTTACTGTAGTTCAATTTCTATCCTTCCTGCCAGGAAAGATGCGACCAAGACTTCTGTATTTCAGACATGTTAGGTATAGATAAAGGGGCAGTTCCAGATGTCATTAACTTCATGCACATTTAAATTTAGTAAAACATTGCATTACCAAATAAAATTCCAATAAAATTCTTGTAAGATCTAAAGTAAATTCTCTAATAAGATCAATGTTGAGACAGGGCAGAAATGTGATACAGAGTGTCAATAAACGAATCATGTTTTCATTAATCAACTTTCTAGTGGAATATCTTACATATGTTCATAAGCCAGAGTGAAGAAGCACACTAGTCACTTTGTTAAATAATTGAAGGGGGGAAAGGGAAAAAGAAAGGTCAAGCATCAAGTGGAGGTAACTCCAATCCTAGGTCCAAAGGACTCTGATTATTACGTTGAAGTAATTGGAAAATGGAGGGAAGAAGGGGAAGCTTCCAATACGCATTAAGTAATACCCAATAAAAATTTTAAGACTTCAACAAACCCAAGGGAGAACTTGAATCTCCCACATCTGTAGTTTGCAAAATGCACATTAAGCTGGAGACCAGAAAGCTTACCAGCATTGTTGCTGCTCGGACAGAAAGAACTCGTTGCTTGTTAGAATCACCAGCATAACTTCCTCTCTTTAATGAGGAGATATTATTGGTGTCCAGTGAAGCTTCAAAACCCCTGTCACCGAACCCATTCCGCGACATGTTTGGTTTGACCTTATGATTCCTGTAGTCCTCTGTTCTACACTTTTTTTGATGCTTAGCATATGCATGATAGTCATTCAATTGTTCCAAATTTTTTACACCGACAGGAACTCTATAAAAATTCATACTATTAGGCAGAAGAGCGTCTTCTGCAGCAGCATCCCCTTCTTTTGTCCATTCCTCGATATTCTGATTATCTGGGCCCAGACGGTATCTAGCAAGCAGCTCCTCTCCAAAAGTTGCCACTTCTAGGTAATTCAAATGTAAACAGGATTACTTTGACCTAGTAATTGATTGATTGATAAGATGGCTTGTATGTAATACACTTTTCACTTAATCAGTTAAATGAAGCCTACATAATCATAGTTAAAGAAAGTATCATATAAAAGTACGAGAAATAAGAAATAAATGAATCTTCACCTTTGGCATTTGGCATATATGTTAAAGGATATGAATCATACTTAGAAAATTCAGCAGCACTTTCTTCAGAACTGTTTTCATTGTTCCTACATGCACAAAACTAATACAGTTTAAAAAAATTCAAAGTACACAGTGAGAGTATTAGTTTGATTTAAAGCAGAATTAAGGGAATAAATAAACCTGGAAGAAGGTAAAACTTCATCCACATTATTTGATAGTGGTTCAACTACTACAGTAGAAACACCCAGGGCCTCAGAAGTATCATCCAGATCTGGGGAAGTCTTGTTTGGAACTTCATCATTGTCTTGATTAGATGATGCTTCAGAAAATTGTGAAGTCTCAGAGACACGGCTTTCCTTATTGTTTGAAGTTTGTGGATGCTGCTGCTTTAAGATATTGAAAAAGAAAGGGAAACGGGCTGCCAGTCTAGAGAATATGCTATTCTTCTGAGATGACTGCGGTCCAGAACTAAGAATATAATATTCAAGCATCAAAATACTAACAAATACATAACAAATAGAATAGCAAAATCATGTTAAACATTAGCAAATATTTCTTAAAGTACATGACTTAGTTACAATAAAGTACATATATCATCTATATTTGTACATAGCAATTCATATATACACAATTGATAGCTGATTTGGATATTTGTTATACTTGTTGCAAGATAAATTTAAAAATTGTACCTTCATTGAGAAAAAACTGTCATTACAGAAGAGTAAAAAAAGTAAACTTTGACAAGAACAAGAATGAGATAGGAGCAAAAGAGCATGTTGCAGTGAGCTTAATATACTACCTAGCATTGCAAATGAAAGTTCTGATTAAAGCTACTATCTTTATGAGTTGAGATCTGAAAAATGCATAAAGGGAAAGAGAAAGACATAAAGGAAAAGAATGAAAGAGGAGACATGGTAATTTAGCTTGGGCTTTTGCACCATTAAAATTAATGAATTACCATCCATAATAATTCAGTCACCTCTCTGCTGTGAAAAAGGCAGGACATGCCATAAACTGAAGTTGTTCTGAGATTATATTAATGAATACACCCACCATGTCAAATGGATGTCTTCCTTTCCATTCTGGGATCCTACGGAATATAGTCCACTTTCTTAAAAAAGAACCACCTTTCAATCTGAATTTCACCATTAACCCACTTTAAAAGAAAGCATGCGGACAAAAGCACACATGGATCCAATAATGACTCGTTAAGGGCAAGGTAGTAAAATACTTAAAGTCAAAAGCTCTTCAAAATCTTTGTGCCAAGTTATATGGACATTCATTGCAAATTAGAGTAGCATCTAAATGCTACTCAGGTATATCTTAAGCAGAAGTTGGTTTAGGCTATGTACCGTTAAGTACTTGGAATTAGACTATTAGATGACAACTCATGATTAATAAAATGGAAAACAAAAGCTCCTCCTTTATCCTGGCCATTTTGATGAACAGATTGCCCAAGATTATCTCCCTCGTATCATACTTCACAAATAAGGTTGTCCAGGAGAAGCTCTATCTAAAAGGTGAAAGAAGATATGCATCAATAAGTGAGAAGACAACATTTGAGAAGCGATTTTTAAGTGCACAGAATCAAGAGGACCATAAGCAAACAGGAGATAGAAAAGCAGAAAAACCCTTGCACAATATAGAAATTATCTTACCCAAATGTAACAATTGTAGTCACAATTAAATTGTTCTCCAAATTCGGGTCATGGATTATAGATAGCATGACCTGTGTCTTGCACTCTATAGTTAGACGAACAGTGTGCAAAACACTATCTGTATCGTCATTGTTGATGGTGTCCGAACTTGACAGTATGCATATAATTGTACCATTGCAGTCCTAAAAATATAAGGGAATCATGAATTATAGTCTGAATCAAAAAGTAGAAATGTATGACAGAGCTTTGTGCATTACAAGGAGTACCGTGCATCAAAACTTAACCATGTATATCATCGACAAATTAAACGTGGAAGTGGTACCGGGAAAGGAGTGCAACTAAGCATATTGACAAAAGCATCCTCAACAAGTCAAATGCTCAAGCCTACACTGAACGTATAACTAGGTCCAAACCAGAAGCTATGATAAAAACAGAAACTAGCCTCAGAAACAACGGGCATCTCTAGAGAGATCAACTATAACCTGTAGAATATCAACCATAAAACTTCTTAGAAATAATAAGCATTTTGAACTTCTCTTTTAAAATAATAAATAAATATCCCACAATTGTCCTAATTATTTGAAGCCCGAACCTCTAAAGAGAAGTATCATTTTCCCAGAATTTAAACTTTAAAGTCAGAATGAGAAAGCTTAATATCATTTGGTGCAAGGAATCTGCTACAAACTATTTATCTGTTCAATTATATCAGAAAATAACAAGTAAAACAGGAGAACTCTAGAATGCACCTAATTTCATTTTGATGACTTTTAAAATCCACACTGTTGAAGAATCATCTAGATCTCTTCATAACATGAGTAGTATCTTAAGCTTAATGTTAGCTTTTTCTATGCTTTTGACAGTTTTGACAGGCAAAGAGAATGCATTGGTTGTAAACACAAAATAGCAGAGATGAGCAACTCAAAAAATTAAAAATAAAAATAAAGAGAGAGAGAGAGAGAGATGAAATAAATTTTGAAGATACATAGTTAATCTTTTGATAAAACAGAATATCAAATTGGTAATGATGAAAGGGTCATGTACAATAACACAATATAGTCTTCAGAGAGACCAAAAATGACATTACCAATATATTTTCGGAGGGTAGATCATTTTCAAACTAATTAACAATGTTTAAGCTGTCCAAGATGATTTTCTACCAGCAAAAGTGCAGAAATGGAAACAAACAGGAATTGCATAAATATCATGTGCAATAGTTGAGACATAATTATCTTATTAGCATGGTAGCCAGAAGATAAACTTTCAGAAGTTTAAGCTGTAAGTTTTAAACTTTTCTTACTTTTTTAACCCTATTTTAGATTCAACACAACTCCACTTCTGTTGATTTGATCAATTAGCATGGTGACAAGGGGAGGGTGGGGGGGGAAAACAGAAGAAGATTGAAACTGTTGAAGTGATAAGCTGATTTTTTTGTTTCTAACCTTCACACTTTTACCAAGGAAGGGGCAGTCATATACAGCCCGTAAAACTGAGGTTCTGGTATTAAAGCCGGCTCCAAATCCAATTCTGGCCTCTCCGTAATTCTCAAAAATCTGCAAAATTTTCCATCATATTCTTGTTGGATCAACCAAGAGAAGTGATGAGAAAAAAAACACAATTTTGTTAAATTAGGTGAAGCAATATCAAAGTCTAATCTTAGGCTAGTTCTTATTCACAAAAAGGCTCAGAAATTGTGAAATCTAAAAGAGGGAAAAGAGAACAAAGGGAGTGCAAGAGATTGAAAATGTATTTCTATAAGACACTCAAGCCACTCACTTTTTGAATTTCTGGAACCGTAAGTTCCTTAATGCCCTTTTCTGGTACATCTAGAATCTTTTTGTGTTTCTCCTGTCAATGATGTAAATCACACGGAGCGTTGAGCAGATGAGAAAATGATCAAACAAATAAATTTTTGGCAAGATATTTACCAACAAAAATAAAAGGAAGAAGATTCTGGGAATGTATACATTTGATGGCAGAGAGAACAGAGGGTTATGCTTACAGATACAAGAACTGATATAGCATTCATTGCCATTAAAACAGCATTATTTGATGTCCTTAAAGCTTCATCTAAAGTCACCATATCTCTCTCTAAAAGTGCATCAGTATCCACAACTGCAGGTCAAAGTAAACAAGACAACAAACCCGCAGAAGTTTAGCAGCAATTGATTTATTAAGAATAAGTTATTTTTGGGAACAGCAAAAAGGACTGTTTCACTGAATTATCGCTTCACGTGTCATCTTCTTTCCAAGTTAAGACAAGATCATCAATGTAGACAGTTCTGTTGATCGGCACTCCAACCTTGAGTAAGCAAATGTAGAGGCCAAAGAGCTTAGGGTTATTCCTAACAACTCAGGTTCTGATATTTCATTGGCTTAAAATCTCAAGTAATCAAAATATTGGAAATGAAAAAGCCCCTTGATGGATAAGCATTCCCATTCTATAGCATCCTATGAAAAATCCTGCTATACTACCTATCCTGTAACAGAATGGCTAAAATAGAAATCCACCAAACAATTTACCAGTCAATCTCATTAGGAAAAAGAGCATCTGGTTTTTAACAACCTGATGAGTTAAGATGAATAACTGCTATATCTAATCAGAGTGAAGAAACCTTTGTCTAGCTAATTCGACTTCCCCCCCGCCCCCCCCAACAACAACCCAGGACTAGGGGTGTCAATCGAGCTAAGTGAGCCGGACTTTGCTAAGCCCAAGCTCAGCCCGATTGACATCGGGCTGTGAAATATGGCCCGAGTTCAGCCCTTTCGGCTCGGGCCGGCCCTAACTCGATTTTTTAAACTTTTTATATAATTAAATAATATAATAATATTATTATTGTATAAAAATATAAATATACATATAAATATATTTTTTATATATTTTAGAGGTCGAGCTGAGCTTACCTCAGCCCAAGCTCGGCCCGAAACGTTTCCGAGCCTGCAATTAAGAGGGCCGAACGAGCCGGGCTCGGGCCAGCCCAGCCCAATTGACAGTCCTACCCAGTACCAACCCCGGAAATAAAATAAAAAAGAGAATCTGGACTACTCACTATTCACTAAGTAAAGAGAAGGTTTGCAATGTCAATTTAGGCTATTGTTGAGGTGTCAACTATCCAATAGCACTTTCGTAATGTGAAGCACCATCTTGAGCTTTCAGCTCTTTATGGTGATGATTTACTCTACCAGTTTCACCTTTACCACTACAATGCTTTATAGATCATCTTTAGTGTAGTATAATTTGTTTCTGCTTTCTTCCTAGCCACTAATAGGACCAAATTCCTTTCTGCTATACATTTCTGGTTAAAGTTTTCCATATGGGATCATTAAGGTAAGGAAATGTCACTCACCAATACAAAAGTTTGCATGCTTTTGAAGTTTATCCACCAAATGTTTCACCTGAGGAAGGGGTGATATGACCATGATTTAGTAAACATACAGGAATAAACTGAAAGACTTTACAAAAAAGAAATACATGAAAACTTAGCATCATCATTGAACAATCAAGTATTCCTTGTGATTTATAAAAGCTAAAACAGCTTGATCTTTGATTAAGATTGATTTGTAGCCGGAGTATAAGAAGCAACAAAAAAACTATTTCAATTAAATAATTATTCACAACAATCGTGAAACTGAAAACCTCAAGCAACAATAGTATCAAGACAACAGGCATCGGATGCTACTTAAAAGTCTCCTTTTCAAAGACTTGCATAGGCAAGACTGACTGCCAAATGTATCTATGGCTAAGTATCTAGGGCTAAAGGAACTTAACGCAAACAATAAACAAGCTACACAACTGAGTTCAATAATTTTCCCAACTATTCAGAAGTTAAAAACTGTTGATCTCCCAATTCTACACGCTATTAAGGTCAGACAGTTCACCCAAAATGTTAAGCTTTAGCTAATTAATATAGAAATCATGATAAAATGAGTGTGGAGTTACAAAATGTTGCTTGACAAAATATAAAACTGTTATCCAAGTTATTGAGACCAAACCCTCTTCCAACACAAAGCTTTAACACTGATACATTGGAAGACAAAACCTATGTTGCCATGAAATAACCTCCTTTACACACTTGGTCCACAATTTCATTTTATCTCAACATTTTCAAGCTTTTCTACTCTAAATGGTATGATTAGTTCATTTAGATGAAAAAGATACCTCATCCTGGCGCCTTTGCCCTTCAAAACTGAAAGGTTTCAAAATAAGGCCAATAACCAACCCATTTCCAGATTTTACTGTCTGAAGAATGTTAAGAGCTGACATATCATATGGCCCATAAGCTGCACTAGCCACCTAGAGTAGAGTTTAAAGGAAAAAGAAAAAAAAACAAACAAGAAACAAAAAATCAGCAATCCAGCCAGCCAAGCAATACCATAAAATTGAATAGCATTTAAGAAGAATTTGATGCTTCTGTTTGTACTACATTTACTGTGCAGAGAGACAAAACTATTAAAAATAGGATTAAGATATGTTGAAGTATGAAGTCACATGAAAATATAATTGTGTGGCAATGGTTGATAGCTTTCACACCCAAAAATAAAAAGGTAAAAAATACCTAAAGTTCTGTGTTAAGAGAAAGAAGGTTATTGAAAGTATATCTAGACAAGGAAAAGCTACTACAGAAAGCAGTACATATTGTCTAATCATTCATCAAAAAGTAGAAAAAGATGTCAGAGACTTAGTTGTGGCATCACGACCAACAACATAGCATACTTAAGAATTAGAATGTTTATGCATCTATTGTACTCATGGATAAAATATACATGCGATCTCTCAGTTGCAGAGTAAATGTAATCATTTTCCAGGCACCAACATATTCTCCACTTTTAGCTGGCACACACAGATTCAAATTGCCAAATGAAACACCATAACTGTTATTATCAAAAGAGTTGTTGCTTGAATTTTCTTTGTATTGTTTACTTCCAGTAACAGAAGACAAATAATAAATAAATAAAATGTTGAGATGCAGCAGAGTTTAGTGAACATTATACTTCTCCACAATAGATTTTCAATTATATTTCCATTTATTTACCATCTCATTATTGGAATGCCCCAGAAATATTATCTAATGTTTTCCCTTTTAAATTTATAAGTAGAATTCTTGTTGAACGAACCAAGTACCTTAAAGACTTCATTTTCTACGAAATGTCGAAAAAGTAAGAAAATAGGTGCAATACTAGCTTTACTTATGCAGTCTTCAGAAGAAAGTTCTTTTTCAACTTCTAACATGTTTGTATAATAGAATGCTAATATTCACATTTTCTTCATTTCCCAAAACAATTTACACGGTTTTTCTTCGAAAGGGAACATTAAAACCACAAAAGTTAAAGGATGTACAAACAAGTATAACAGCTTTAGAGCATGACTTCAATTCTGAAGGAGCTTCCACAATTCTAGCAGCAATATCTGCAGGTCAAAGAAAGAAACTGTAAGAGAGACACAGAAACACGAGTCCGGCAAGAAGAGAGCATTTAAACAAGAACAATATGCCCAAATACACGCAGCACAAATCTCTTTTCAGATAAAATTGGAGAAAACTGATGAATTTTCTTCTTGGTTCTAAAATCAAATGCTTGGTTCAATGAATTAATCTTAACATCATTATTTTACAACCGTTGTTGCCGCACATATACACAAGCATGTGATCAGCTCTTTGTAAATGGTACAATATTCAAGACAGCTTGACTTCAACCAATCACCAGAATATCTATCTAAAGGGATAAAACAAAATAAAAAACAAAGAAAGATTATCATAAGCCAAATTATGAGCGTATTTGACTCCTTTTTTGATTTCTTTGGATGAAAGCTTTAGGTAAACCACGGGGGATATTAAGAGCTTGTATAGATTCATAACAAAATAATGCCTGCTTGTACTTGATTTAGCTTGGCTTTCAATGATGTAAAGAAATAATAAAGCAGTAGTAATACGCATAAAGCAAAAGGAAAGTGAATCTTTTGATGGTAGAATACTAATGTGGACGTGCAGATGGTACTTTATAAAACGTATTGTTTAACATTTATAATATGATTTGACTAAAGGACCGCTTTCCTCCATGGAGTTTATACACAAGATGAAAGAAGGGATATACCTGCCACCAAATAATTCATATGCATGCATTACAAGAAAGGAGCAGAAGAACTTTAACAGAAAAACAGAAATCTATTGAACAAAATAATCAACTTTAGATTAAAGGCTTTTCTTGATAGAAAAATCTGGGCTTTGACCTATTTGGCTTTCCCAGCAGTAAAGATCTAAGATGTTTTTCCAAGTAAATAGGTGTGTCTTAGATTTCTTGTGCTAGCCAAATACATGTATAGGTCTATGACCCTTCTTCTTTTTCTTTTTTTAATAATTATTTGGTTGAAGGGAGGAAGGCTAGCCATTCAGAAATTCGGAAAATATAAATTAAAGCAAATTCCATGAAAACAAGGCCATCTTGTAGTTTACCACCCACCCAAAGCAAAAAAGAAGAAAAAAAAAACTTTTGTCAGAGCTGCTTCTTACAGATTCTATTCATAGACAATCATCAAACTAAATTTTCTGAATTTCCTGTAAATCAATCACCCTATTCCTCCCCAGAAACCGTAAATTCCCAATCAAACACAAGTTTAACAGCTCATTTAACAGAAAGGAATTCCCTTTTCCTCAAGGTTATTTAAACCCTAATTTTCTATTTACTTCTATGGGATTATTTTTTCTGTTTTCTTGCTTTTCTTTTCAAACTATAATTTCATTTCTTCCCTTGATGCCTTCAGAAAGTTGTATGATGACCCAAATTGTCAATTATTAGAATGGACAAAAAGATTACGGTTCTAAATTCATCTAAACTCAAAATTTTGAGTATGTTGTGCGGTAGGAGTTTCATAGAGATATCTTACGGAACTATGTTTTGGAATATGCTCCAACTTTTTTCCTTCTTTTTCCAAAAAAATTTGAAATAGGATTTCATACCCTTCCAGGGCGAGGTCTTTTAAGCTGACATCCAGAAGTGTGAGAAAACTTTCTTTTTTCTCTCTGAATTTCATTCAATTTATAAGACTGGAAAAGATATAGGCAAATTAGTGCTTCATATGCAAGGCTAAGAGGTGAGACATTTCGCACATACAAGAGCCATAGAACATGTCAATTGTTCAAAGAACCATTGTTGTAGCACGAGTGAGCAAAGCAGCCCCAAATTGGTTAAAGCCAGAAGAATTTGTCTCATGCAATAGATTATAGGAAATAGATCATGGTAAAAAAACAAACTACTTTGATAACATTGACATCCTGGATGGTAACCTAATCACTTCTTGACACAAGCTCAATACACATCATGTACTTAGCCACTTGATGAAATTCACATCAGCACTTTTTTCGATTGTTTATATAAAGAATCCAAAAGATAATACCAAGAAGGAGTCTTTCTTCGTCAATCAGGAATATGGTTTCATCTCCCAGAGCTTCCTTACGGCTATGCTACACTAGTCTAAATAATTCTACAAAATGCAACACATCAAAATATGAAAGCCAGGATTCCACAAGTATACGGATGGCCTGATTAAAGCATTAGTTTGCCGCACATGATAAACTGGAGTAGTAGCATTCTCACTTCCCTGCCCATACGAATGTGGAACTAGAGCAACCACCCTTGGGGTTAACAAAAAGAACATTGTTACAGCCAGCTTTGCACCAAAATGTTATTTATCCACATTGAAGAAATGTAAAGTTCATATGAGATCTGAGCTAAATTATATATTTGAGATCCATACATATGATTAAGGAAACTTGCATAAGATGGAGTCAACAAGGCGCATGAGTAAACCTCGGTTCGAGAACCTCTGTTGTAATTGCATCTTTGATGAATCCTCCGCAAGAATATTCCTATAGTACAGTTAAATCATGCATATACAAATGTTTAGTACCTAGAAATTTGTAGATGGATCCCAAAAGACATTATAATTTATAACATTTGGCCAAATAAGCCTGTTGGACAAGCATCTCAAACTTAATGAAAGGTAGAAGGTAGATACTTTAGATGAGAGAAAGACAGTGGCAGAAAAATTTTAAAGTTGACCTTAAATGCAACTACAATCCAATTTCATATATGATCATAGTTTCACCATATCAAGCACAGAAGAGCATCAATCTGACTCATGCTTCATTTATCACCTTTCACATACACATTATCATCACGCAGCACCAATTTCAATTCATCCCTCTATTCTAAAAACCCACATGTTGAATCCTAATTTGAACAAATTCCAGAATCCCACTTTGCCTACATGAACCATAACAATATCAAGGCCAATTAAGAGCAGCATGACAAATACATGGGTTTCTAATTAGAGTTTTAAATGCAAGTACTATCATAGAGTTCAATAGAATATGCAATATCATATGATTTTAGTAGTAACCATATGGATTATTTCATTTCTATGTTTGGATTCAAGGAAATGGGAGGAAAGGAAATGAAACAGAGAGGAGAGGAACAGAAAGGACTGCATCTTTTAGCATTTGGATTGAGTTTTATAGAATATAAGGAGGAAAAGGGAGGTGAGGAAGGGACTGCAATTAGCTCCAACTTAGTGTAACAGGGAAGTGAGCGAATGAGGAGGTCACTAACTGCAACCATTTTGTTGAGACCAAAAGGTCATAAATTAAAGATGTTTAAACTCACTAGATAACTGTGAGCAAACACTTATATTAATATTTTATTACCTATCTCCCCTTCCTCTTCATTCCAGTAGCCTTCCAAAGACCATACTCCTTGGACCCCCTACTCTCCTATCCTATCTTTTCCTTCAAATACGTGCTTTCTGTTCATCTCCTCTCATTCTCCTCAATCCCACTAAAAGATTTAACAATTCGAAATGGCTTGTAACCTGAAAATAACTAGAATTAACACTTCCAAGAGATTACAAGGTCGAAACTAAAGATCACCATATCAAAAGATGAATGTAAACAAAGAGGAAAATAAATTACAGCAGAGTAAGATAAACTAAAGTTAGTGACAGTTACCAGAAACGCAAAGCAGATGAGAGAGAAGGCGAATTCAAACAAAAATCCAGAACAGCGTCTTTCCTACTCCCAATTGCAAGTGCCTCCACATACTCAATTTCTTCCCATATGCTAACATCATCATCACCTACACTCCTCAGAGCACTATTTGCATCGTTATTATCTCCTCTAACAAAGTTGTCATTTGCTGAAGCGTTTCCGGAATCGCCATTTCCTTTCTTGATACATAATTGTGCTCGGTGAGGATTCCGGAGGTGAAGAGAGTTCAATCTATTGAAGTAGCTAAGGTGAAGAGGCGAATGAGGGAAGAAAAATGTGGTGGCGCGTGAGCGTTCGTGCGGTGTTGTTGAAGTATGAATCGGCAAAGCCATCGGAGCAACGTTCGAGGGAAGAGCAGGGTATGATGTTCTGCATTCTTAATCTGTTGTCATCAGAAAATTAAATTTACTGAGCGTTCCACTCGTTCTGGAAATATTGGATTGAAACTCAATAAAAAAATATTTTTAATTTTTTATTTAAATATTATTTTTATAAATAATTTATTTTTATAATTTTTAATATAATTTAATTAAAAAACTCAATCTAAATATGCACAATGATAAAAGTAAAAATAGTTACTATTGTTGCTACGTGTATGCGTATTTTCTCTCCCTTTCCTATTTTCTATTCTCTTGTTGGGAAAAAATAAGTTTATTTAAATTCTGTTTAAAAATAAAAATAGGCTTATTTTGCCTAAACAAAAATAAAATACTTTCTAGAACAAGTTGAATTATTGATCCAATCCAAAAAGGAAATGAAGGAAAGAAATCATCTTTATATTATATTTGTCGAAATTGAATAATTCTAACCTTAACACTCCAATGAAACTTTCAACTAACTCATTGTTACTGTATGAAAAAAAAAAACTCCATCTATAAACTTTTGCAGAATATGAAGTTACCTCAACTAAATTGGAGCTAAACACTTCGAGTTCGAGGGAATACTAGTTCTAAAGAAACTACTCTAAGAAATATATCACTATTTTCCTGACGTTGTGAATGTGGAGTTGAATCCTACTCATCTACTGCATCCACATCTGTTTATACTGATAGCCTATTGGTTGAGGTATGTCTTACTCCATGTTTTATGTGACGATCTCCTATGCATCTTTTGAATCATCCTAGCCTAAAACTTCAAGTTTATAAATTGTTGTTTTGAGGGGAACCAATGAAAAGCCTTTTTTGTTTTAATGTACTATCCTACCAATTAAAAGCTCGGTGTAATGCAAATAGATGTTTGTTTGGTCCTATTAGAATGAATGTTTTGCCAAATTTTGCAACAAAAGTATCACGAAATGACTAACAGACTAAAAAATGTTTAGAAAAAAAAAGAGTTTTGTGTCCAATTAATAAAAGAATGTGCATTTATTATTGTTGAATATGTTTAGACAAAAAAAGTACACAATGCATTCCCCACAAATTTTTCTCCTGAAAAGATCATTGTTTTTACGATGAGATTACAAGTTGCTGACTACGTAGTCAACGTGGCCAATGGATTGGTCAACAATGTCAGTTAATATTCAATAAAGAGAAGTTGCTAATGGAATGTTCCTTTTGCTATAAAACAAATCTTTTCATAAGGTTCGACTATGTACATTTTTTAAAAAAAGAGTGAACCCAAAAGCAGTGGCGGCACAAAGTGCAGTTAGCAGGCTCATAGTTTGACCCGACCTGACACATTGCAACCCCCTATTAGCTACCCTTCCTGGTTCATCATTAACCCTTATTTACTGCCCACGAATCCCCTCTAACTACTCCTTAACCGTAGAAAGCCTCTCCTTCCTCTACACCCTTTCACTTTTCACCGTCTACTCTTTATTACTCTCGCCTAACCTATCAAGGTCAACTGAATTGTTAACCAAACCATTTTGAGAAAGCTTCAGCAACTGTAGATACAACGAAGAAAATGCTCAGGACAATGAAGCCTTCCCTCCATGCCAATAGTAGAACTGATTAAATGTCAGTTTACTAATGTCTCTGCCACCAAGTACCCAGATTTGAGCGTGATGAACTACTAACAAAAAAGTTCAAGACTATGTAGCCACATGGAAGGATTTCTTCATTTGCAAGAAGTTTATCAAATTTCAAAAAAAAAAAAAAGGTAATCACCCCAAGCTAACCTTTAAAAATGGCAAATTTGCAAACAGGCAACTATCAGCGGTGGAAAAATATTTTTCACCACCAAGTTAACTGGTCAAATCTAGTAAAGCTTTTCTATGCCTACCTTTAGCTTGTGAGGAACAAGGAAGACAAGCCTTGGACAAGGTCCTGTGTAAAGGACAAGGGAATCTGCTTCACTATCTCCGACACCAACCAAATGTTTTACCAAATTGACAAGAAGGTCTATAACACCTCCATCCATGGCATGATATTGGAGGACTACGCGACCTTGAAGGAGAGGACAAGGATATTTCTTTTTAATAGGTAGAAAAGAAAGGTGAACAAGACGACCTTGAAGAAGAGGACAAAGATATTTCTTTTTAATAGGTAGAAAAGAAAGGTGAACAAGTTGACTATAATTTTGAATAGGATGGTGTTGATTTAATAAGGAATCAAATGGAGAAAATCAAATTATTTTTGGGTAAAGTAGACCTTACTACAATACAACTGAAGTGGCAGAAGGCTACTAAGGATGCTAGTGATGATGCACAAGTGGGTGAGGCGCTACTTGAGGTTGCTAGTAAGGATGTTCAAACGATTTTCGATTCGGTTTCAGTTTTACTATTCAGTTTTTAATTTATTTTTTTTATTTTTAAAAAATTGAACTATTTTACTATTTAATTTTACGGTTCGGTTTGGTTCAAATCGAAATTCATACAAGAACGCATTATAGTAATAACTTCTTGTATTTATTTTTAAAAAATAAATATAAGAATATATTATGGTAATGAGTTCTTATATTTATTTTTAAAAAATAAATATAAAAACGTATTACCATAATATGTTCTTATGTTTATTTTTTAAAATTTTAATTTTTCGGTTTGATAACATAAATCGAAAGTGAAATAGAAAAATATATTTTTAAAAAAATTAAATCGAAAAATTATAAAATTAAATTGAACTAAAAATTTCGATTCGATTTTTCGGCCATGTTCGATTTTTTGACACCCTAGTTGCTAGGAGTTCTGAGGCAGGAACGTCTTCTACCGAGACAATGATCATTATCTAGGATCTGTAAGATGAGGCGCAGATGTTTAAGAAGAAGCAAAAAGAACAAAAGAAGAAGTACAAGGCTTCGTTGAGAAAAGTGAAAGTAGATTCGCAAGAGGTCCTTTAGGTGACGCGTGTGTAAGATATTCTAAATTATGTAAGTCATGTAAAGCTTGCCATTGAAATAGGTTCAGCTAGCATTGGACACGATATTGATAAGGAGGCAACTGGTTGAAGTATACGATCATTTGGTTGCAGGTCTTGGAGAGCAATCTAGTTTGGTCTGGTTACTTAAATAATAGTAGCTCTGCCATTTCTATTTATGTTGTCAACATGTTAGCTTTAGTAGTTTGGAATGTTAGAAAAAGCTTTTGACGTTTGTTATAATTGAGCTATGTATTTAAGTTCTTTAGAGTAGATTTACATATTCATTAATTTTACTACTTAAATATTTGAGGCTTTGATTTTTGTAAATTTTAAGTAATTAAATTAAGATAATTAGTTTACATTTATATTTAAATTTTATAGGTATTTGTGTTATATATATATATATATATATATATATATATATATATATATATATATATATATATATATTAATTGAGAGAATAAATAAGATTCATGAATTTATTTTTTGAAAGAGATTAAACACTTTCCTTCAATTTTTAATGTACATAACTATTTATGACATTAACTTATGCGATTAGTTTTGGTAGTCCAAAGTTCTATGAACTCATCAATGCTTGGAATGCCACTTAGAATCTTCAACATAAACTTTAGCCTAAAATTTGCCACACGTAAAATCATTTTCCTTACATAGTTTTTGTTTCATCTCTATATAAGTTATATATACTCAGTAGAAAATTTTAATATAAAATAATTATTTTGATTTTCAAAATGCATATAAGATAAATGTTTCGGATTTGTAGGTAAGAAAATTTAAGTCGTGAATAAGTTGTATAGTATTATTGTATGTTAAATGATATTTTTTCATATGCAAGTATATATAGTATTATCAGCTGTTAAACATAATTCCTACATAATTATCATTTCCTTAAGTATATATGGTACATTTCCTTAAGTAATGATGCACCAAAACTGAGCATTATTAATCTACGATGAATCCACAACATACACTACAAGCTAAATAGTGATTAAAGTGTGATATTAACGCCCAAAGATATAACGAATAAAGTTGGTGCGTTATAGCCTTAATGCACAAAGGCCAAAGTCCATATGTGGCCAATGTCAAAAATTGTCCACAAATAGGGCTAATTCAGGTTAAATTTTAAAAAATAAATGTTAAATATATGATAATTTTATTAATACACAACGATTTTATATATATTAATATTTTTGTCCTTCAATCATTTCATAAAATTCTAAATTTCCTACGTGACACTTATTTTATTCATTTTCTAAATTATAATTTGTTGTAATCAAAATTTTAATTGATCTAAAATGATTGTAAGTGGAATATAATCCTAAATTTTAATATAAATTTTTGAATAATAATTAAAAAATTAATAAAATAATATTTATTAAATAATAAAATTTTTATTATTTTTTAAAAATTAAAAGAAATAAAAAGAAAAAAAGAACAAGGATTGGCTTCCAAAGTGGGTGCCCTCCTTGCATGTGTGGCGTCCTATTTGGGCCGCTAAACTCCCAAGAGTAAAGCCGACTTGTGTGCCATTTTTTAATTTTTTGTTTATTTTTTTGTTTTTCTATTTTAAATAATAATAATAATTTATTGTCAAAAATTATAAAAGATTAAAATTATTAAAAATTATCTTGTATCAATAAGATTATCCACCTCTAAAACGGAGTGAAGCGACTGGCTTATTTTTTCTTGGGCTAAAAAACTCTAAGCCCGTGGCCCGTTATAGCCAACCCACGGATCAATATGTTTTTTTTTAATTTTAAATATATAAAACGATGTCATTTTGAAAATATTTTTTAAAATATTAAAAAATAAAGAAAAACGACATCGTTTTGAAAAAAAAAATTTTAAAAAATTAAAAAATACTGGCTGGCTCGCGTTCGGCAGGTCTGCGGGTTTTAGCCCGTATTGACACTACTAGTCATACAGCTCTTTCAAATATGGATCTTGCCACCCAAAATTTGTATTATTATCTCCTATCCTCCATTGAAGTCCTTGAGAAATGAGAAGAGGAGATATTAAACACTTACAACCAAATACTTTGAAATAGACAATAGAAGGAGTTACACTAAATAGAAGTTTGAAGGTGTTTTTCTAAGTAAAGGTTTCAAAAGCGCACAATTCATCACATAATAAGTGGTGTTAATGGCTTCGAACCAAAAAACATTAGTTTCGGCTAAAAATGTTTTGGTGAAGAATTTTCACATAGACCTAACTATCTCTTATAAAGTTTGATTTGCCTTTTAGCAACACCATTTTATTGAGAAGTTTTTGCAGCCGAAAAGTTATGAAAAATCCCATTCTAATAAAAAAGATTCGTAAAATCTTAATTGTAGAACTCTTTCCTATTATCCCTTCTTATGGGTCATTTGAAAAGAGGTTTGAATTCTTTTGAAATTTTTTGAAAAAGTATTATCCTTCTCAACATGAAACCCATATACATATTGAGAAATCATCAAAAATTATATAAACATACTTCTTACCGCTACGACTAATAGTCCACACCAAATAAATCTATATAAACAAGTTTAAGAGGTTTAGAGATAGAAATCACAATGTGTGTGAGCACTTATATAGAGACAAAACATTAGAGTCGATAAAAATTGTCTCCACTTAGAGACAAAATAGAGGCAAGATTGAGACGAAATAGGAAAAGCTTGTTGAAATATAAAATTAGATACGAAATAGAGGCGAAAAAGACTTTCCTTCAAGACGATTGGTCTCACCGTTTTGAGAAGAAATACAAACGTTTTCATTAATCACATCAACTAGAGACGAACATATGGTATAAATAATATAATTTGTTAAAAGTAAATTTAACAACTTAAATGATTTTGTAGCGGAGGACAAACATACGATATGAGAGGTCATGCGTTCAAAACCCACCCAATACATAATTTTCAATTGGCCCACCCAATACATAATTTTCAATTGGTTTAAGTGGCCTCAGTTGGCTTTGGGGTCGGTTTATTGGCCGCTTCGCCGTCTAAGTACCATGGGAAAACATATTCTTTTTTTAAAAAATATTAGTCACTAGTCGGTTACTAAACATTGGCAAGATGCAATAGCAAATAAACATGTATGTAAAAAATATTTAAAATTTTGATCCCAAAAAAGTCACTGAAGTGTTGAATTTTCTATTTTATACTTTGCAATTGACGTCAGTGGCAAATTTACAACCGATTCACTTTCGATTGCCATATATAGTGACCATCATTTTTTCCACTGGCACTATTAGTCGCAAATTTCATTTTAGCAACTAATTTTCAACTCATTTCTCGGTAGCTATTTTGCTTTCTTTGTTTTTTTTTTTTGTAGTGATTGGCCTTCAATCCATTCATAATGTTGGTGAACCTTGTGAACATTTCACTTATACTTTTATTTGGCTTCATAGCAAATAGCTCATAGTCTCTAACAAGCATTTCTAACTTGGAGTCTTTTACTTATTTAGTCCTTTTATTTGTACCACCTCAAGAAGTTTCTATATTTCATGAGTTATACTTTGTGGCATTTATTGCACAACCTAAGATTTTCATGCAATGATAATTTAGGGTTATTCTTCTTTTGTCATCTTCATCATATTCTTCAGTCTTCTTAGGTACCTTTGTATCACCAATCTATTACTATTCTAAAAGTTTGGGAGGGGATCATGTGGATTTAAACTTTTTTTTATTTTTATTTTTTTAAATAGACAAAAACACCATTGGTTTGGATAAATTATTTTTTATTTTGGTAGTCCTATAATGTAATTGTCTTTCTTCCAACTCCATTGGTCCAAAACAATATTCATTCCATTTCCACTAAAAAAAGTCACTTCTCCAATTTAATAGAAAGGAACGTTAATTTAGTTCTAACACTTACTTCTCTAATTCTACACACACACAAAAAAAAAACTTATATAGTTATATTAGTTACTTATCTAATTTAATTGTAGCACTTATTTTTACGCAAAAATCTAATAATGAAGTAATTGTTTTTAGTTACTTATCAATTTAATTACAACTACATGGATGAATGTTACATAGAGGGTAATAACTATTTTTTAAAGTTACTTGCACAATGCATTTAATAATTATTCATTACAATCATCCCAATCAAAATATCGTGTATTGTGAATTAGGAACTTATTTATTTATTTATTCTTGTCAAAATTATTTATTTCAAATATAATTTTGAAATGTGATGGATGCAAGAACTTGTGCCTCACCAATTATTCTTCTTTGGGTAGTATATTCAGAATGTGGATCACCAATTGTCATGTACAGAAGTGACAATATACAATATTTGAACTTATTCTTCTTTGACAAAATTGTCAAGCTGCCCATCCATATGTAATATTTGCTTGCCTTTTTCCTGGAAAAATAATTTTAGCCTTTCATTAGGAAAACACGCATGTATTTAATTCTAATATTGTAAAATAATTAAAATAATTAAGTTTGAAAGTTAATATTTTATTCATTGAAGATCAGCACCTTAATTAATAATTAATGACACTTATATACAGGAAAGTTACATAGAGGATAATAATTAATTATGAAAGTTATTTGTAAAGTGTATTCAATATGGAAAAACAAAGATATGATATCTCTGCATTGCTATTGATTCCATTCATATTGGTCTTCTTTCATAAAAGAATAAGAAACAACATCAAGCCGTAGGGTTTCAACTGCCAGTCTAGGAGGAAGAAGACCAAATTCAAACTGAAATTAAGGTACAGTGACCACCAGCAATTTAATAGTTTTCCTTTTCTTTGAGTCTGCATAATGTATATTAATGTATCCATATAAATCTGTCATTGTGTTAAGATTTCTATTTAATGTATTGAAAGGAAACCTTTCAATTGAAAGAGGTATAACTGGAATGTTGCGTACCAAATTGAGTCCTTCCTTTTAATTTTTTTCATTTTGAGTGTCTCTTAATACCTGCAATGGCTTTGTAACATCAAAATCTAAATCTCAACTAAAAATTATATTTTAGAATGCATATGTATTCTTTATTTCCCATACAGATCATAAACAGTCAATTGAAACTACACTTCCTCAGAGTGGAAATTGAGTGAGGTCATATGTTGCTAGCTTGGTAAGTCAATTTCTATTTTTTTTTTATTTTTCCAACCTTACCTGGAAAGTGTTTCAGAACTTTGTAGATTTTGCTAGAAGTGAAAAGGCCTCATAGACAAATTCCGATGATGGTAAGTTTAGGGAAGGCTGCCATATCAACCTTAGCCTGATCACCCTCACAACTATAATCAGAAAACTCAGGTCAGCATTAGTAGTTATTCATTTATTTCTAGAGTATTGGGCACTCAACGATCTGTTGCCCTCAAGTAAGAAATGATTTAAGTTTAAAATTGTATCATGTTTTCTAGAACTAAATCTTTCATTCATTAACATTTTCAAGTTCTTTGTTCTCTCTATTTTGATCTCTAAATGAGCACAGTTCATCTCCAACCACAAAGTGCATAGCATACTACAATTATTATGGAATACAATCTAATGAAAGCAATCATTTCTTGAATTAATATACTTCTCCATTATTTAATATTTTTAGGTGTAATGTAAAATTGGTGCTTCAATATGTTAATGTACCTTAAAAAGAAATGATGAAAGTTTAATGTGGCTATTAGAGAAATTTAAAATATAAAAGATTTAGATGCTTCTCAGGGAAGTTTACAAGTAGGATGCATTTAATCATTAACTTTAAAGTAATAAAGTGTAATTTTTTTGGGGGGAGGATATCTTTCCTCTTGGAGCTTTAAGCAACCACCTCGATCGGCTAAGGTCATTGTTGCTTTATTAAATCAATATAATGTCAAGTTTCATATATGATTAGACTTCCAGTTGCTTTTAGATTTTCATTCCCTACAACATGAATACATACTTATGCACATAGAATATTTTTGCAATGGATATGCTGCAGAAATGAGAAGGAAGAACCTGCAAGCTTCTACGCCTTTTGGATCATATATATGACAATGGCATTAAGAACGAACTTCCTCCTTTGCATATCCTAAAATTTAGATGGTGGAGCTCTGCAAGATGGTGTAAGAAGATTGAAAATACAAGACCTGCAAATGATGATGAAACTGGAGATGCTAATATACACAACAAGTATGTATTTTCTAGAATCTGACTTGTGTAAATTGCTATTCCTTTTAATTATTTTGTTGGCCTTCTTATTCAAAACTCCCCATCCAATTTTGTAGGTGGAGATGCTAGAGTTACAAATGACACTAAAGTTAGAGATGTTGATGCCACTGTTATAACTTTCTCAAGAATTAGACTAACACGAGGAGCAATTCTTTTTAGTTATTTTGTTGGCATTCTTATTTAAAAATCCCAAACTGCTTTTGAAGATGGAGATACTAGGCTATTTAATTTGAACCCATAATTTATCAAATTGGGAATATTAAAGATGGGGAAACAAGTTCTGAAATAAGAAATATGATTACTGCTAGAATGAACTTATAATGGAGTTTTTTTTTTTTTTTGCTATTTGTAATTTGTTTCACCCCTTTGAAAGTTAGATTATTTGAATTTTTCTCTATTTTTCAAGCTTGATTTTGCGATTACTCTTCAGAGAATAAGAAAGAACCAAATGAAATGAATAATGACGAGAGAAATTTCTAGAGAGTTCTACCAATCTGCAAGATGGTATATCGGCAAGTAGTGTGCAACACCGAAAGAGGAATATCTGTTCTTTGACTAACTTCTTGTCTAACAAGAGAAACTTAAGTGGTCATATGAGAGTACAAATTTCTATTGTCAACTCAAAGCATGTTCCTTCTTCTGAGTTAGGAGTACTTGTGTCTCAAGATCAGGCTCTCCTTAAGGATATTGGTAAGGATGCAAAGGGTCTTCAAAAGAAACAATGATCATTGATCAAGGCACTATTAGTACAAATGATAACATATCAGAGACAGATCCAGAGAGAACGAACATGGATTATGCAATTCCTAATTTAGAGGATTGAGCTAATGCATCTTCTGGTGTACGTTTCCTAACAAGAAGTCTTCTACCAAAGGTATAGTTTATATTTATTTATCTAATACATGAGTTAATCCTTATTTATATCTTAATCTATTATCCAAATAAGCTATTTATGCATGGCAGCTTTTTGATTTCATTTTATTTTAGTTCATTTAATTTTTTTAAAACAGTGTAGCTTCTAGCCATTCGTTTTGCACCTGATGCAAGAAGTGGCTTCGCAGAAGTAGGAAATTCAATCAGTTAAATATTCTTACTTCTCAGATGAAAGAAACCATTTGGAAATGTGCAATACAAAGGAAAAAAAAGCCAGTATATTCAGTACGTTTCCTACAAATCAACATATCTTTTCTCACGAAAGGAAATGTCATGCTTCAACCTCCATGAAGACCGAATCTCAACACATTGGAGACCTCAAATGTTGTCATCATTCGCAGCTGTTCACGATCCTGAAAAGGATACTGTTGCTGAATGCCAAGCCTAAATTACATTCTCAAAGCATACTTTTGCTGAATGCCAATCCTTGAGAATGTCATCTACGCTTGGCATTCAGCAAAAGTGTCCTATGTTATCTACTCTCAAGATTGTGAACCAGAACAGAAGGGGGAAAAAAGTGACATAAAGGCAAAGGAAATGAAAAGGATACAAGATGCTCATATTAATTTTGACCAAATCTGGGAATTTAGAGCTTAGTAGTAAGCCCACAGGACCAATGGATTCCTATGTTAATGATTACATCTCGACTATACAATTGCTCAATTTAACGAATGGGTGATAACCAGCTACGACATTCAACATAGGCTCAAGCAAGCCCTTTGCACCTTATGGTTGCCTCCCCAAGTATAGAAGAACTGAAGGAAGGAATTCCTTAATTAGTAGATTGATCTTTAAGCATCAAAGTCAGCTGGGGACCGGAACTTTTAGTATTGGAGAAAGTTCAAACCCAAGTTCATGGCAAAATCCATTTGCATTTTCAGGTAAAATGTTTTTCTGTAGGTTCCTTTCAATTATGTATCTTTTCCTAATATTAAATTTTTCTGTATCTTACAAATATTAAGACCTAGAATTTGAAAACGAAATGGGTGAAAAACCAATTATTTTAACTCTTTGAATTACAGGGGAAAAGCTGTGCATTTTGAGTTTCAAACTAAAAGTGAGTTAATAAACATATTCAAGTCTAAACCAAATAACATATTTACCAACTCCAGCTACCGTCCTAGATTAGTTGTAGTTTAATCAAGAATAATTTTCACTAATGGGAATCAAGAAAAGCAGAAAATAGAACAAAATGAATTTTTTTGAATAGCTACTTAACCAAGTCTTAAAAAATTTAAATATCCTCAAGAAAAAATATTAAAATGCATAGTATATGTTGAAGTATCAACATACAATAGAACTATAGAAGATTATATCTATTGTATTTTTAACATATAGTAGAACTGCACAAGAAAATATCTTACTATAATAAAATATTACACAAGAATATTATTAGTGTAGGTGATTCCTTTTTAATACCTATTGAAGGGGAACAATGATTAAATCAGAGTTTTAAAATTTGGTATGAAATAGTTAAGATTACTGTAAGAAAATATATGGTAACGACATTAACAAAAATATAATATAAAATGTTAAAAAATAAATATGAGAAGTAGAAATAAAAATCCTAGAAAAAACACAAAAAGAAAGAAAAGACAAAAAGTGAAAAACTTCCACCCTGCTCTGGTTGATCACAAACTACAGGATGATGAAAAGGGTTGTCATTCGCCAAAGGTTGCTAGCTGGTTAGGGCTTTGGTTCTCAACTTTTAGGTTGAGGGTTCAAATTCCACCGGAGTCATTACAAATATCGATGCTCTCAAAAAATCTAAACCCAAGTTGGGTATGACCATACGTGTAGGGATAAGTGGTGTATACTAATTCGTAAGTCTAAGCCAAAGGCTTGTAGGGTTTCTTGTGGTGGGGTAAGTCTAGCCGAAGGCTTGTGGGGTTTCTTGTGGTGGGGCTACAGTGCGATGGGTCAGCTAGTATAAAAAGTTTACCCAACCAAAATTTTCACTGGTCCTCCTTCCATTGCTGAGTCACCATAATTTATCTCTTCACAACTTGTTGGGCCAAGGTGTGAGGGGCCTGTAGACGAAGGATTCGACTTTTGGGAGCAATGAAAAGGGTTGTCATTCTCCTCGAATTCTGATAGTTCATCCTCAAAGTCACCTTCCGATTTCCTAGGAATTTTGATCCGGTCCTGCACGTCCTTTTTGCAGGACGTGCAGTACCAAATATTGTCCGTTGGATCAGATGTCAAATCTGATCCAACGGACCATATATTTTGACCCCTGTATGTATTTTTAAAAATTCGAAAATTTGTAAAATTTTGGTAGCCGTTGGATCAGATTTCGAATCTGATCCAACGGTCCATATTTGGTCCTGCACGTCCTGCAAAAAGGACGTGCAGGACTGGATCCGGACGCATTTCCTAGTTTGCGGCCACCTTTCGGTATCTCCGCCCTAGCCTCTGCACAAGCCGTACATTGTAGGTTTTGAACATCTCATGAAAGCTATTCAAACATCCTTCGCAGGTCCAACATATATATCTCCTTGATGTCCTCTTCCACCACGACATCTATATAGTGATTTTTTGCTGGTAAGGAAACAACCTTTTTTTACTTTTGATGCACTTCAAAAGGTTGAAGATCCTTTGAACAATGGATTTCTTTATGAAGAACCAGATTTTCACAGCCTACGAAGAAGTTTTTGGAGCAGCAAAACAGATCATAATGTGATTTTGATGGAGGATTTACTGTAGAAAGCTCGTTTCTGTCTTGTTAATAATCTGATTGACGAGTATCATGAGAGAATATTGCAAAGAGCTTGTTCTATTGATCTAAGTTATTGTTATAGTTATCATCTCGAAGTATGAATTTTTCTTGAACTTGGAAGACTTATGTTTGCAAGAGAAAGAAAAAGGAAAGCAGAATTTAATCAGACGACAGGTTCATCATGGAAAGATTAAACTTGAGAACGAATTTTTCTCGCAGGAGAAAATTCTATATTATTTAAGTTTATTATATCTTCTTATAATTCAGAATCTTAATACTAATACTATCATCGGACGAAAATCTTGTTAGGCTAGGATACTAAAAATACTATCTATATATAGCTCCATTATTCAGTATTGTAAAAAGAAAAAAATTATTTTTTTCCCATTAATAAGAGATAACCCTTGGCTCTGTGTTCTTATTTTTTCCCATTAATAAGAGATAACCCTTGGCTCTGTGTTCTTCCTTAAGAGCCTAGGGTTTACTAAATTAGCTTCTAAACTAAGATTTTCCTATTGGTTTTTCCTCTAAAAACTATAGCTTCACTATGAATCGATGGGCCTACCCTTCTTCCTACACTTCTGCCACCATCAGGCAACCTGATGCAATGGAAAGATAAAGAAGGGAATGTGACATCGGATGGAAGTCTCATATGGTTTAATGAATTTAACCAAAAGAAAGAAAAATGCCCAAAGTAGAAAATACAGCTGCAGAATACAGGAACTAAAATTTGACTGATCTTCTGCAGGAACTAAGAACATATTGTTACAAAGTTACACTAGAATATGTACATTTGATCACTCCATTCTGAAAATCTGGGTGCTACAGCTGCAAGGTTGGCAACTAAACCTACTGCCAGTGTTTAAACATTTCACCCCCGTACAGCAGATCAGCTTGAGCAGACACAAACAAAGAATTTACACCGAGGAGGACATGCACTGGGGCTCCGTGTTACACGATTTATGCTTAAAAGGGCATCCAATTAATCGGATGCTTCTTAACAGTTCAAACTCCATCTCATTTTCAAGCTCTAAAAGCACCTTGTTACTTGGCTTTAAGAGGGACAGCAATATAGATTCCAGAACTTCCGCTGGAGCTGTATCCTCCAAAATAGACATCTTTGATTACAACTTGAAGGAGAAAAAATAGAAACACATGGGCATATTATTCTCTAGAATGCATATCAAAATAATGAGCGCAAGTGCAGCACTATCTGACTAAATATCCGCAAAGAAATAAGATTGCATTATCGAGCAAATTAAATAATGAATAATGCATTACGCTTTTCTTTTCAATGGCCTCAATTTTAATGGGTTTTTGTATGCAAACTGCATAATAAACAATTTCTTTCTATTCGAGAAAGAACTCAGCGTTCAAGCCTCTTTTATTCAGATTTTTCTTAGATTGGATAGTGGGGTGTGTGTGTGTGTGTGTGTGAGAGAGAGAGAGAGAGAGGCTTACATTCATTATCATCTAGAAGGAAGTAAAAAAAGGAATATACAACTAATAGTTTAGTCAATCCCCCGATTATCGTCCATCTCAACAAAATCCTCCTTAGGATCATTATGCCGAAGAGCATCAAGACTGGGAAAACCATCAAGAAAAGGATTCAGATAAGAGAAATATCTTTAAACTAGTTATCTGAGAGGCTCATAATATATAACCATTTGTAACTTCAAACAATCAATCTACTGACACATTCATCTTACCTGCAATTTTGAGGAACATTCCAAGATAATATAGATGAAAACTTAAGTCTCGGTGGCAAGGACCTGTATCTTTTCCAATCGTCAAGCAGTATTCTGAGGTCATGAAGTTTGCTGTCCAGTCCAAAACAACAATTTGCATGCATGGTACAGACTTCATTTAAATCTTCACTCGGTTCACAAAATCCACCAAAATATGTAGTACTTAAAAATCTTATTTTTAGCCCAATATCGTAGACTAAACTATCATTCTTTATTCTATTAAGGACATCCTGATCATGTAAACCAGGATACATCTCTCTAGCAGAGTACCAATATTTGTAAAACTCTATAGATTGATTATTAGACCTCACAAACTTAAAACCTCCATTAGGTTTGTTCTCCATATCGTCTGATTTGCCAGAAAAATGATCACAAGCAATTTGAAAATCTGCATTGAAGTAGAAATGCGGAAATGGATCCCTGAACCACATTATATCAGCATCCTAGAGTACAAAAGTAATAAAATGTTACTGAACATACTGCACATAAGAAAATTTGTTCTGCAAAGCTCATATAATGAATTTAGTAGTCATAGTTGAAAATTAAAAATCCAAAAACCACTAAGAGAATAAATTAGAAGAACAATAACCAATACAGAGAAAACCCATATTTCATTTCCAATTGGCAATATTTGCTTTCACTCCCTACGTTGTGAAGATTAGAGAACTATCCGTCTTATGTCTACATGGAAAAGTAGCTTTTTTGTTAAAACACTAAATGCAACCAGGTCATAAAGGGTATACAAAAGGCAACATGAATATATTAGATAATATCTAAAATTGGGTTAATTCAATTTCATCTCCTGAAGCAAGGGGGCATGTCAATTGAGAACATTTTCTTTTAAACCAGATAATGCATAATACAAATTGAGTCCAAATCAACTAGACAACAATGCAATTTTCTTAGATACCCTCAACCTTTTTAACAAACCTCTAACCATCTCTCCTCTTCTTCATCATCATTCTTCAATTCTTTCACCCTTTAGGCAATAATCTTACAAGATCTTGGTGGATGCTAGAAAGAAAAAGAGAAGAAGAAGGGGGAAAAAAACTCAAATACAAACTCAGATCTTGATTGACTGAAGACAGGTAAAGCTTCAACTGCATAACTCTGATCAAGAAAATTCCACCCATCAAGATTTTGAGGGTTCAAGTTCTTTTCTTCGTATTTTTTCTACAAATACTTAATCAAATGGTTTTTCTTTTCTTTTGGAATAAAAATAAAGCCAAAATTTCAATTTTGGCATTGCTTTGATAATATAGTTAGCGTCTTACAAAATTTATTTAAAAAAAAAAGGAAAAGAGATGACTATGTTGATGAGTTTCAAATTAGGCATTCAATTATCAATTTCAAAGGAATATCTGCTTAATTGGCTTCAGGGGAAAATTGGTAACAATCCGTAAAAATTTTCACCCTCTGATCTTTACATGAGCTACTGCAAAGCCATATAACCCAAAATTTCAATCGTTTTTTAAATTGATCTCCTATTCCCTCAACAGTGATCTCTTATTCTTCTCCATCAAAATACTACCACACTGCAAATTCCTGGTTCACCGGAGAGGGATAGTGATGCTAACAATTACTCAACAAAGTGACACTGCCTGGATATCTCCTTTAAAATTTTATAACCGATTGAATATCCTATCAAAGGCACTGCTCCGAGTTTCCTAACAATTATAATTTTGTTTTGTTATTTTCGTTTAGAATCCTACTTACTGTGGTCTCAAATATGATGCACTGCAAATTTCCATGGAAATGTTCAAGAACATTTTGAACCAAAAAGATAATTGAATATGTATTTTAGATTGACAATTAAGTAATACCCATGGTTCTTTCAATTAATACCAGAGTTGGTAATCCTTACAGATCTCCAATAACAATTTAGAACCAAGTAATGCATACCCAGAATGCAAAGACAGGAAGCAAAAAGAATGGGGTTATTACCATCTAGAACTGGAAGAGATAAGGCATATGACATGGTAGAGATTATCAAAAGAAGATTACATATTGATCCTTTGTGGTAAATGACTGATATAAATCCATCGCATTATTAATAATCCTGCGCATTAAGGATTATATAACATGGTTGAAAATTTTCATTTCTGCAGCATGTTCCGGAAATATTTCAGGACATACATTGTATATTTCTGAAAACAGGAAAAGCAGTTTAGATATCAATATTATACCAGATTAACATTTTGTTTGCAGAATCTACACAGAGCAACTTATCCTTTATGGACAAAAAAAAAATCCTCTTAAATCCACCACAATTTTTATTTCTTGTTAACTTCACCATTATGCAACAGATTCAATTTGACCCGAATCAGAAGACAGCAAACTTTTTTAACCTTTAGGAACAGTAGGAACTTGAGCTTTATAACTTCATGCTTCAGTTCCCTTGATTTTGCTCCTATCCATTTTTCTTTAGTTTATAGTTTGTACAGTTAAGGCTTTTAATCTGTTGTATCTCTGTACAAAGCACTATGCTCCTTTTCCTGCGCTAGCCAACTTTCTTCTTTCCCTTTTTCTTCAATGAGAAAAATATCATCTTGCTGCTTTTAAATTGTGATGTGGCAGAATTTTCAAAAGAAAGATGACAAAAAGGAAATGAGCAAATGTGCGAGACCTTTTCAAGATAATATACAAATAATATAAGGATTTTTCTAACTAGTGCACAGGGTGACATGTTAATACAGATTAAGTATACTATGTATGGTAGTTTAAGTTTCCAATTCCCTTATGGTTCTCTCAGTTCCTGTAGGGTGATAGATTTTCTTCAATTTGCAATACACTTGAACTACCATATATAATATGCTTAATCAATATTAACATGCGCTGGGGTACTAGTTAGAAAACCCCATAATATAAAGATCAACAACACACCCAGTAAGACATGTTGGGGAGAGAGAGGAGTAAGTACCGTAAAAACAAAATTGTATCCCATATCCAGGACAGATCTAAGAAAATTAATCCTACTCCACATCATCCGCAAGTACTCTGGCGTCATAAAATAAGCCTCGCCAGAAAAATCAACTCCCTCAGTGATAAGAGCAAAGCAATGAGTATGTACAATCAAACACCGTGAAAAGGCTTTCTGGTCCAATGCAATAATCACCAAATGATTCAGAAGTTTACGGGTGTGTTCCCCAATTCTGAAGCTCTCCAAAAATAGATCTATAATTGAATTACGAGTTGCCCATGCTGCATTCAAAGTTGTCAAGATCACTGTTTTGTCTTGCATAGAAGCATCCTTCAACACTTTTTCAAGTCTATACTCCTCACTGTCCTACAACAGTTTTAAACTTTAACACATGAACTTCGTAAGCCAGCTATCAAAGTATAGCCTGTGCAGAAAATTAGCAAGAAAAGAATAGTTTGTTTCCAGGGTGACAAACACAAGGGAATGGCATAACGTGCTTCAAGAAGGAAACCATTCCAGCTACACTTGGGAAAATCAAAATGAGGTTTACTATAGGTAAGTGAATTTTAATTTTAAAATCCAAAGTGCATAATTCAGAACTATGAAATCCCATCCCGGATAAGGAACATCGAAAAGAAGTCCAAAAAAACTAAGTGGCCGTAATTAGTTGGTAAATAATTGCAAGCACAATCAATTTTCCTACTCTTGATTTGCCCATTTATTTTCTCGTTTTAATTTGATAACCGAAAAAATTCCATATTTACTTGGGGAAAACCATACTGGGATCCTATTAGAGCAAACGTAAAAGATAAGATGAATTCTAATATCTAACATACCAAAACAAAAAAGTAACACGATCCAAACAAAATTAAAGAGCTCTTAGAACTTAAATCAAATAAAGCATACATCGAAAAAATATATAAAAAATAAAAATATACAAACTTCTTTCTAGGCACTCACCGACAGAATGGATTCGTCGGGTGACACCTCGGCAGGCGCGCGGGGATCACGTAAGTAGTAAGAATAGTAAGATATCGGCATCCTAAACCCAGCCGACTCCGCCGCTCTGTAGAGCACAAAGCAAGAGAAAAGAACGGCGGCAAGTAACAGACACAGAGTAATCAGTCTCCAGAACATCCTAAAAGCAAAGTCCTGCAGCATATCCGTAGAAATTCGCGGAGGCGGCGGACGAAGAGGAAATCGACGGCGGTGAAATAATGAAGAGGGAAAAGAAAAGGGCTTTCTTGATGATAATGATGGCATCATAATGAAGGGAGAATGCAGTATTGGCAGACATTCGGTTACACTGTGGGGTTTGTGCAAGAGAGTGAGATTTTAGATCTTCTTGAGGTTTTAGGAAACATGATACTATGAGTTTTTTCTTAAATAACATAAGATTATCAGCTACATACATATGCTGGTGAGGGAGTTGAGGTCAAAGTGGGGAATCCGGTAAGATAAATGAATGAGGTCAAAGCGCGGGGCGGGAGTGATGGGTGGTTATTTGTAATGTCCGCCTGACAATTAGGTGGGGAAGTAGCTGAAAGAAGTTATTTAGTTTTTCTATTTTGGTTTTCAATTTTATATTTCATTTTGTAGTCTATTTTATAGATTTTTTTGATAAATTAGTCCCTCTTAAACAATTTTCATTTTGTCAATCAGAGACAAAATCTTTATTTTTCTTGCTCTTTTAATCTTTATCTTATTTTTGAATGGCCAAAAATACTTTTTAGCGGTAATTTTCAACAATTAGAGAAAATAATTTCTCACATAAATAGCGTGTGTCTTATTTTTTTAGGATAAAAATGCCATGAAATATGTTTTCTCTTTAACCCATCACCAATAATAACCACTCGAAACCAAGCCACCAATTAACTCGTTCGAATGATTTGTTCATTTCTCCTCCAATTAACAAATTGAAACAACACCCTTTGCCCCAACTCTCGTATGCTTTCTGTGGGTTAATATTAGGTTTTTATTTCCATGTCTCTATCAATGCATAGTATTTGGTGAGATAATATTTTTATGCTTGTCCCCCACCTACATAATTGTTGGTTTTTCTTGAGTTCATGGTAGAGGTGTTATCTGTTATCCTTACTATAAGTGTTAGATCAAGAACTTTTTTATGTCTTTTGATTTTTTTGTTGTTGGCATGTATGTGCATTGGAGGGAAGTCTATTATTGTTTGACCCATATTCTTCCTTTCCAACTCTGAGATCAGATGACTTTAAAAATTTACTATGGAGGTAAAATGGTTCGCAAGGGAAATGATAGAAGCTAAGAAGGTGGTATTGTAACTTTTTTTTATTGATGTGACATTAAAAGGTTTGACTAAGTTGATTTGGAGTTATGTTTTAGTTTATTGGGTATAGAAAAGTAAATAAGTGTTGGTATAACTTAAAAGAGACTAATGGGACTACATATTTTTTACCAAGTTTGTCTGAAATGGATGTTTCACTATTATCAGGGATTTGCTTGTGGGACAAGTGAGGTCTATTGGTCCAACATAGTAGTAGTGGTTGCAAGAAAAAAGTAGGGGTATCTATGGGTCAAAAAAGTATAAAGAATAGAAAAAGCAAAAAGATATAATGTAAATACATGCGTTAGAAAATTAGAGAAGAGGCAAAAATCATCAATTGAATCTCAAGATATAGTTGAAAACTTTCAGTACCACATTGAACACGCTGAAAAATCAGGAGAAAGGAACAAAAAAAGAGAGGGGAGGGGGAATATCTGCAAGAGGATAGTTTAGAGGTAGAGGTGCAGAGAAATACAAGGTTTAGTAGTTGATGAAAATAGACATGAAGAAACTAAGAATGAGCAGAAGAAGGAGGACTTTCAGCAGTTTCTGTAAATCAGTCTAATGTGAGATAAATTAACCAGATTTCATTATGTTTTTAAAAATTAGTTGTCTACAATTAATATCATTATGACCAAGGTGTTGGTTCACACTTTGTAGTTTTTGCATGTTGCAATTCAACGAGAGGTATTCGTTTCAAGCCAAGCAAGTGTTGTTGCACTTGAAAACCAAAGTTCTATTGCAAAAGATGAGGACATTGGTTGATTAAGGGCATGACTACTTTTTTTGTTCTTCGGAAAGTGATAGGAACATGAGAAAGGCACTAGTTGGGTTAGAGGCATTTTGTGATTTGTTTATATATGTATTGAAGATCTAGATATACTACTTTTTTGGTGTTTCATTTTGCTATTTGTAATCGCATTAATTGGAATCCGCTTCGATGCTACTAGTTTTGGGTTGAGATCTTTATTGTTAGAATACTTCTTTGGGGATTCTGAAATAAACTCTAAACTTGGATTTGCCATTTATATCCTTCATTCTAGACAATTACTAGATAAAAATATAGAAGTTATTTAACATTGTGTATAATGTTGTAGATGCATAAAACACTTTATTATATTTTATTTTTATTGTTAATAATCTTCATGATGAAATGATGCTCATTGTATACTGATACAAACATTTTATTTGTATTGGGAGTATCTGGGCTCTTAAAGATTCTATTATTTTCAAAATTTTCCTTCCTTGGCTGGCAAACTTTCTTTCTTAAAAAAAGTTGCTATTTGCATGCACTGGTTAATTTTTTTTTTGGAAGATATCTTTATTTTTTTCCTTCTTGTGATTTTAGATCAAGCAAATGATAGTCGCAATACTTGTAAATTTGGTATGAATCTTTCTAATAATATAAGTAAAAAATATAATTGATAAGGTGGGTACTAGTCTATTAATTTTCAGTAGTATGTAAATGCTTTTCAATTAAGAGTTCTCTATTTCTTAGTGTTTATGACCTTTGTAAGCTATACTTATATATGCATGTAGAATTTGATCATGATAACATCTTTGGACTAGAGTATCTCTTGCTTTGGTAAATGATTGAGCAATTATTTACTTCGTATCCATCTCATTGCTCTTGCTTGGGAATTATTTTATTACAAAGATTATATTAATGGTCAATGAGTTTTATGGAATTATTAATAGGTCTCAATGCCTATTAATAAGGGATAAAAATGTAAAAACACATAGAAGACTAGAAGAGGTCAATCCCTTTTCTTTCTCTAGAAGAGTAGATTCTCTTCCTCTCTTTACACGTGCTCCTCCCATATCCACAATGTTAGGATGGTCTTCAACATCTACTTTGTCTAAACCTCCCTCTCTCTCCTCTCTCTCTCTCTCTCTCTTTAATCCCTTGCCACTTCTCCCTCTCTTTCCTCTTTCAAATTACCTTCTACCAAGTTCTCAGTGTCCCTTAACTGCTTTCTATTATGGAGGAGGATTCGTTGGACCTATCATTTAATGCCCCAGACAAAAATCACAGCAAGGAGTACTCTGTTGTTGCTAAGGTCCTATTAGAAAAGAAACTTCTTGCAAATGTGGTTAAGACCTCTTTGGCCGTGGTTTGGGATTGGGGTACCACTTTATCGATTTCTAACCTTGATGAAAATGTTTTCCTCTGTTCTTTTTAAAACTTGCAGGATAGGGATAGAATTCTTCAAAAAGCCCTTGGTCGGTCAAAGGAGTATTAGTTGTTCTCAAAACCTGACTACCTAATACGAAATATGATGAAATAGACTTCACAAATACCCATTTTTCGGTCCAGATAAATAATCTACTCCCATGCAGAGTGAACTTGAGGAATGCTAGGAAGATTGGTGATTTTATTGAAGGTTTTAGGAAGACGATGAGTGAGTAAGGAAATCTAGTAGATTGAGGAAAGTTGTGAGGATTACATTAGACGTTAATGTTTATAAACCTCTACAAAATGATTTCTTTATGAAAAAGCAAAACCTTCTAAGAGTTTTGGTATCATTCCACTACGAAATATTATCAAACTTCTACTACAAATATGGGAAGATTGATTATTCGGGGACTATGTGCAACTCGAATGATCACAGTCTTATTAAGCCATTTAATCCAAGAGGGAAATTTTATCTATGGTGGAGACCTTCAAATCACCTTTCACTAGAGCAAAAAGGACAACAAAGGAGGACAACTAAGATGCCATTAGAGATTGCACAGGTCGAGCCTATGATATTAGAACCAATCTCGAGTTGTTTCTATGGAGGTGATATTGGATAATCTACCAAACCACAGTACTAATAGAACCTAACCCATTGATAATCGATGAAAACCTTTGAAAAGACATGTAATTATTAAAATTATAAAATTTTAGCCTATGCGCCCCCTTCCCCGCTCCCTCCCCAAAATCTCAAATTGGAGACTTGAATTTTGCAAATCCTCTCCTGGTCAATATGAGCCCCTGCAGATTGGTTTTATGAATCCTAGACTTGGGCAAACCTATATAGATACAAATAAATATGCCCCACTAGACACTAATATATGTGGCGAGAAGAAGGAAGCCCCAACTACCAACCCAAACCTTGATAGAGAATTGGATCGAGCTATGACAGCTTCACATATAGGTTCCCAAGGTAAAAGGCTATTATGTCCAAGAAGCTATATGGAGTAAGAGACCTTGTTTGGCCCATACTATAAATGTTGTTGGCCAAATAAACCTCTATATGTCCATTGAGATCAAACTAGGTTATGCCTAAACAACTTAGTTTGTGCCATTGATAATGGAAGTTGAGGTATTGGCAAATTTCTTCCTTAATTCCCAGATATCTTTGTTTGTAATACTTTGCAGAAGGTTAATATTTTTTGAGGAGGAATGGATTGTCGTAGTTCGCAAAAGATTCATTCAAGCCAAGAGAGAAGCAAGGAATAGACAATCAAGGGCAGCAACCTAAACTACATTTAGCTATATCCTGGTTGAGAAGATTTCAAAAGATAACTAACTATAGTCCAAGTTGGCTAAAGAGATAGACCTTATCATGCCACACCCTTCTCTATGCTCACCTTAGTTTGGAACTGTCCAAGCTTTGACTGGGTTATGACAATTTAGACATTAAGGGTATTGGCGAATAACCATAAACCATCTATTGTGTTTTAATTAGAGTTGAAACTTAGTTCAAAAAATAGAATATCTAGGAAAATTATTAGGCTTGGCTTTCCTAATGTTCATGTTGTTCCCACTACGAAACTAGGTATTGTACCGGGATGGAAAGATTTTGTTGATTTATAGGTCACTATATCAAATGAATCTATGATTAATGCTATAATATTTTCTGATCCACTGAGTACACCTTGGCAGCTTACTACTATTTATGCACCTTCAAATTCAACTATCATAAACCAAAATTTGGAGGAGCTAATACAAGTGGAAGAAGCATTCAATTGGACCTTGGATTGTTGTTGGCAACTATAATTAAATTATTGATCAATTAGATACGCAAAGGGGAAAGCAGTGATTTTGTCAAGTAGGAATCATCTTAGAGACTTCTTGGATGCAGAAGTCCTAATGGATATTGACTTTAATGGATGCCTCTTTACTTGGAACAACTAGTCAAGGTCTTGCGTGGGGATCCGTTGGTGATCAAACTAGTAATCCCGTGGATATAGTGTTCATAGTAAGATTTTGTATGTATATTTTAGTTATTATATTATAAATTTAATACTAAAAGATTGTAATATAAATTTGTTTTTAGAACATATTGTTTAGATCACAGACATACAATTAATTTATTTAATATTTTATTAACATCAAAAGAACCTAGTATCTAATTTGATTCTTTTTCACATTTATTGTTGATATGTAAAAGCAATTTGTTATTATATTGTTTAGCAATAAGGACACATGTTTGAAATGTGTTTTTTGCACAATATCTGTTTTGGTAGTTGTCAATGCATTATTCTGATACATAGTCAATTTTTTTTTATTTTGAGTTCTGAAATATCAGAACGCATTACAATAATGAGTTCTTATGTGTACATACATGCTTCGGCTGACATTGCATTCTTCTATTGCATTGTAATTTTTTTCGGATCCTTAAGTCTTAAGACACATTACTGTAATGCATTCAAAGAGACAACAAAACTAATTTATTTAATATTTTCTTGATATTAAAAGAACCTAGAATCTAATCTGATTCTTCTTCACATTTATTGATGTCAACATTCTTCTCGTGCGGGGATTGATGAGTGACTTAATTAGTGTAGTAACGTGTGAAAATGGTCTCAATTGTTGATATCTAAAAAATTGTCATTATAATGAGTTATAGATATTTGAAATGTGTTTTTTTGGTCAACGCATTACTATTATGCAATTATTTTTTTTTTGAGTTTTTAATTATCAGAATGCATTATAATAATGCGTTTTTAATTATACATCACATTCTTCTCTTGGGTCTTGAACCTTTTGAACCTTCTAAGGTAAGTATGTCATACCCTAATGCGTTCTTCGGCTGAGATTGCATTCTTCTATTGTATTGTGAATTTTTTTAGATTTTTAAGTCTTAAGACATATTATCGTAATGCGTTCAAAGTGAAAGACCCAAGAGGAGGTGAATTAGACCTTTGACTAATTTTCAAAATGTTTTTTTGTTTTATAAACTTGATTTGGAAAGATTATATTTAATTTCTTCAATGTAAATGTGATAAACACAATGATAAAGCAATACACAATGAAGAGCAAAGAACACAAGCAATTTATAATGGTTCGATCTTCTCCAAGATCTACATCCACTACCTTGAGTCCACTCTCAATGATTTTAACAAATCTACTATATGCTCAAATTCAAGACAATTACACAAGAGGCTCACCCTACACGGATTTTACATCTACAACCTCTTTTGTAATGCTACTAACAAGGTTCACCATACCACTAGGATTTTATATCTAAAAACAATCTTGAATCAACACCTCAAGGATCACCCTTACCAAAAGGATTTTATGTTACAAGATAACCTTGTATTGAGCTAGTAGATAACAAAATTAAAAAAGATTGGATGAGATATTAGCACTTCTTGGAAGATGATTACACAAGTTGGCACCACTTCGTCTTGTTGTCTTTGGAATCTTGAATGATCAATTGAAAGTACAAGACAAAAGAGAGCTCTAAGGATTTCAAATGATTTTAGAATGTTTGGATTTTGCAAGTGTTCAATTCTTATAAAAAATCTGGAGTTTATGGCTTTTATAGATTTTGAAAATTAGCTCTAACAGTCATAAAACCGCTAGTAACGGCTAGTTTTTGAGGAGTTCGGATGTCTGAACTTGATCCTCTGCGTCCGAACTTTCGTCCAAACATCACTGTGACATGTGTTTTGGGAAAGTTCGAACGCCCGAACTTTGCCTCCTGCGTCCGAACTTTAGTCCGAATTTCTCTGGAAAAACAGTAACCATGTTCACAGTTTGGACGTCCGAAATTGCGTCCGAACTGATCAAACTTTGTCAAAACATTTGAAAATAAACCTCAATAAGTTTAAAATCATTTTGTATCAATATATAAGTCATATAAAATCTTTTAAACTCAAAAACCGTTACTAAAGTACTTGATCATTAAAAGTTTACTCATAGCCATTTAAGATTCAAAAACAAGTTTTGTGCTCTCTTATGCATTCAATAGATTCCAAGAAACAAGAAGTGTAGGGTTTACAAGAATATACCTATTTAGCAAGTGTAAACCTACACTAGAGTCTTCAAAGCCTTCTATCCATAGGACCTGCTCTATATTCTTGATCCTTGAGCATATTAGAGTTGTCCATGGCACTTTTAGCTTCAAGGCAATATAACTCTTTGCTTCTTAATCCAACAATCCTATCACAAAAATAGCATATGAATTAGTCCATATCAATGTTTGTCATTAATTAAAACTACATGATTTGCCCTTAGGGCTAACAATCTCCCCTTTTTTGATGATGAAAAACTTTGATGCAAAATGTGATGGATTTAAACAATGTAGTACAAAGAAGTGTTGATGTCAATTATAAATAATAATCAATTTAGCACTTTGACATTCAAATGGCTCAATATGAGCCTATGGCCCAACCAACCTCTGTTAACCTTCTTCCTTCCAACAACTCGGATAGAAGATATAGCATTTAAGCATTAAGAAAACTTCTAAGAGAGGTATTAAAGGTCAAAAAGGATTAGCAATGCTCCCCCTTAGATTGTGCTCATTTTTCAACAAGTTTGGACTTAAGATGCTATGAATCCGAATTTTGGCACATCAAGTCTGAATTTTTTGTGGCAAGTTTGAAAAGGTGATTCTGCATTTTTCAGATGATCTATAGAAGTATTCAAGTATGTATAGTCACAATGGAACTCAAATTAGCTTTGCAAAACCACAAAACTCATATATTCAATTGTTTTCATAAGGTAAACTAAAATCATAAGTCAAGTCAAGAACCATTATCAAAAATTAAAAATCTCAACTCAACCAATTTCAAAATCTCAAATTTCAAATACAACCCCTTAATACACAGTATACACAGTATACAAATGTAGTTTCCAGATGCAAATTCAATTTTCCAAATGCAAAACAAATCCACTTTTCCAAATGCAACACATTTTTCCATCATTCTTTCTCCCCCTTTTGTCATCACTCAAAGTTGGGGTGAATGAAAATGAGACAGCATATATCACATAGAAGCAAACATGCAATAATAGATAATAACAATAGATAATATGTAGCATGTAAAAGTATCATTAACTAAAGAAGTTCTCAACAATAAGGTTTCATCATTGAGCTTCACACAACTATTACATAGATTAATAAAACTATAAGATCAATGTTCATATTTTAAAGAAGAAAATAGAGAAATTGTCTAAATCAGGCTAGAAATAGTTCATAAGCAGTAAATAAAAGCAGTAAATAGAGATAGGATTAAAGAGATGCTCAGTTTTGTGATGTTGATGGAGAGGCCTTTCTTAATCCCTTCTTGATTGCTATATGCTTGACTCTTCCTTGGTTGAATGTTGGGTTGGAGGGAGTTATCGCTTCAGCTCTTGCAATTAGGCTCCCTTCTTGGCTAATTCCAGCTTGCTTCTCCCCTTGATCTCCCATTTGTGACTCAACAATTTGCTCATAGTCATCCCCTTGGTCACCATCATCATCATCATCTTTATCATCACTATCATCATATTTATCTTCTTCATTTTTCTTGCCTTCTTCATCTCCCTTATCATCATCCTTTTATTCTCTTTCTTGAGTTCTAGAGGGTCCTTCACCACTTTAAGTATTTCTCAACAATATTTCCTCTATGTGCTTCACTCTATTTTCTAAACCATTTAATTTTCCAAGAACCATAGGAGCAAAAGTTTCAAAGAACTTATACATTTTCTCCATTTCCTTGATATGGTTGTTCAAGGCTTCTTGGAATGCCTTAGCAACAATGGTGTCTCCTCTAGTAATTCGTTCACCATTGGGAGCTTCTCCAATATTAGGATGAGATTGAGGAGTAGGCGCTTCTTCAAAGAGTCTTCTTTTGGAGAGAAGTTGCTCCCTCTCACTTGATGAATCATGCCTCCTCTTTGTTTTCATTTCCCTTCTCAAAATTTCTTCTTCATCTTCTTCTTCCTCAGTTTCCTCACTGTCTTCAATTTCTTCTCTTTTTGAAGGAGTTTCTCTTTTAGTTCTCCATGCACCATCTTCATCAAGAAATAATTGCATTCTTCTAAGAGAGTCATTAGTATAGATTTGTCAACTCTTGAAAGCTTGTCCTCTAACAGGAAATTTGAATTGGAAATGTTTGAAAATTCTTGTTAAAAGTCTCCCATGCGGTAAAGCTTTGTTGGTTGCTTTTCTAGCACTAAACATATGTTTCAATGTCATGTATCCAAAGTTTAGTCTTCTATGTTCATGCAAAGCAAGCATATTTACCATATGCATATTTCCAACAGATGATTTATGTCCAAAATTGGGAATAATTATGGTTGTAATCATGTGATGCATAACTTTTTCTCTAGCATCAAAAACTTTGATTTCCCTTTCCCAAATGGACCTAAACTGTCTACCATTTGTGAAAGCTTCTTCAAACCTTTCATTCGTAAATAGTTCAAGAATATAACAGTGTTGTCCGAATGAGAAATACCTTTCTTCATTATCATTTACTCCACAAATTCTGTTAACTAAAGCATCATTAAACTCAAAGTCTACTTGAGACACTCTAGAAAAATACCATTGAATTACATTATCCTCCTCTTGTTCAACTCTTTCTTCTTTAAGGTTTGCATAAAACTCATATATGAGAGAAGGATAAAATTCTTCATCAATGACTAGCAAATTGCTCCAACCAATATCACCAAATAAAGACAGAATGTTACCCATATTGGAGAGTTTGTCAATGTCCACTTTGTTTCTAGGAATAATTTTCTATTTTTCTTGCTCCATTCTTCAAATTCTGATGCTGATTTAATGGAGACAAATCTGTCTACTCTAGATGATGATTAAGGAACTCTGATTCTTCTAAGTTCGTTGAGAATCGGTCCTCTATCTCCTTCCTTTGCTTTCTCTTTTCCTTTCTCAATATTTTCTCTCTTAGTTCTCACCATGATGTTTTTCTATTTGAGAGGTAGAGAATTTTGAAGTATATTTAGGGCTAGGAACTCAAAAATCCAAGTGATTTGATGTGCAAGAGGCGAAATTGCAGAGAAATTTGGGTTTGGACGCAAGTGGGTAAGGTGGAATTTGAATGGAGAGAGAGTTCGAATGATATATAAAGTGAGAAACGGTTGTTCGGTTTCTTTAAAACTGCTGTAATCGTAAAGTTTGAACAACTGAATTTTCATGTCTGCATCTGAACTTGCGTCCGAACTTCTCTTTTGCTTCAGTTTCAAAAAATTTGAACGATCGAATTTTCTGTCATGCGTCTGAACATGCGTCCGAATCTTTCTGTCCAGAATTTTCTGAAGTAAGTTTGGACGTCTGAACTTCACTCAATGCATCCGAATTGTCCATCTGAATTTTTCCTGTTTTTGGCATACTTCAACACACACATTAGTAATTGAATTTTGAGATTCCTAAAAGCCTTCTTAGATAACTAAACCTTTCCTCAGCCAAAGGCTTGGTGAATATATCAGCAAATTGATCATTTGTATTCACATAGTCCAATCATATATCTCTATTAGCAACATGATCACGAATAAAATGATGCTTAATCTCTATATGATTAGTCGTAGAATGTTGAATGGAATTTATGCTTAAATTGATAGCACTAGTATTGTCACATAATATAGGTACACAATTGAATTTAAGACCATAAACAAGTAGAGTGTGCTTCATCCATAATACTTGGGCATAACAACTACCAGCTGCAATATATTCAGCCTCAACGGTAAACAAAGACACACATGCTTGTTTTTTACTGTACCAAGATACACGACAACTACCAAGAAATTGACAATGACCAGTAGTACTTTTATGCTCAACTTTACATCCAGCATAATCAGTATCTGAATATCCAACAAGATCAAAAGATGAAGATTTTGAAAACCAAAGACCATAATCATTTTTCTCAATCAAATAATGAAAGATGCGCTTTACAGAACTTAAATGAGACTCCTTGGGATAAGATTGAAATCTAGCACATAAGCACACAACAAACATAATATCAGGTCTACTTGCGGTAAGATAAAGTAAATTTTCAATCATACCTCTATATACCTTTTTATCAACATTTTAACCTTTCTCGTCTCTATCAAGTTTGGTTGATGAACTCATTGAAGTGCTTATCCCTTTTGCTTGATCCATTCCAAACCTTTTCAAAAGCTCTTTGGTGTACTTTGTTTGGTTTATGAAGACTCCAACTTTAGTTTGCTTAATTTGCAGTCCAAGAAAGAAATTTAGTTCATCCATCATGCTCATTTCAAATTCATTTTGCATTAATTTGGCAAACTAATCACAAAGAGATGTATTAGTAGCACCAAATATGATGTCATCCACATAAATTTGCACAAGTAAAAGATCATTATTGCAAGAAGTTTTTATGAATAATGTTGTGTCAATTTTTCCTTTTGAAAATCCTTTTGAGAGAAGAAATCCATTTAATCTTTCATACCAAGCTCTAGGAGCTTGTTTTCATCCATATAAAGCTTTGGTTAATTTGAAAACATAATTAGGAAACTTTTCATGAGTAAAACCGGGTGGTTGTTCCACATAAACTTCTTCCTCAATAAAACCATTTAGAAATGCACTTTTAACATCCATTTGAAATAGTTTAAAACCTTTAAAATAGGCAAAGGCTAGAATTATTCTTACAGATTCAAGTTTAGCTATAGGAGCAAAAGTTTCATCATAATCAGTGCCTTCTTCTTGATTGAATCCTTGAGCAACAAGTCTAGCCTTATTTCTAACAACTTCTCCTTGTTCATTTAATTTGTTTCTAAAAACCCATTTTGTACCAATTATAGAATGATCAAGAGGTCTTGGAACAAGAGTCCAAACTTTATTTCTTTCAAATTGATTTAGCTTCTCTTGCATAGCAATCCAAAAATCATCACACAAGGCATCATCAATATTTTTAGGCTCAATATGAGATAAAAAAGCAAAGTTATTAATAAAGTACCACCTTGTTTTAACTCCTTACGATACATCACCAATGATTTGCTCCTTAGGGTGGCCTTTTGCATATCTTAGATCTTTTGGAAGCTCTTGGTCACTACTTGGTTTGCTATCTTGTTCTTGCTCGATTATTTCTTCTTCATTGCATGTTCTTCCAATGTTGGTGCTTGAGGATGAGTTTGATTGTCAATCATTGAGGTACCTACATCATCTTCATTTCTTCTTTCAAGATAAATGTTAGATTCATCAAAGGTCACATGAATGGTTTCCTCAACACATAATGATCTTTTGTTGTAGACTCTATAGGCCTTTTTATTTGATGATAACCAAGAAATATTCCTTCATCTGATTTTCTATCAAAATTTTCCAGATTGTCATGAGTATTCAAGATAAAGTGCTTACAACCAAATACCTTAAAATAGATAATTGAAGGAGTTATTCCAAATAAAAGTTCAAAAGGTTTTTTTCATAGAAAACGTCTTAAAAGGACTCTATTCATTACATAGCAAGCAGTGTTTACAGCTTCAGCCCAAAAATATTTTGGTAAAGAGTTTTCACATAACATTGATCTAGCCATCTCTTGTAAAGTTCTATTTTTCCTTTCAACAACACCATTTTGTTGGGGTGTTTTGGCAGCTGGAAAATTGTGTGTAATACCATATTCATCACAAAACTTTGTAAAATCTTGATTACAAAATTCTCTTCCATTGTCACTCCTAATAGATATCAATTTGTACTCGAAGAGAAATTTGAACCTTTTTGAAGAGTTTAACAAATTCATGGAAAGTTTTATCCTTTTGAGCTAGAAAGATCACCCATGTAAATCCTGAAAAATCATCAACAATCACATATGCATGTCTTTTACCACCAAGACTAGTAGTTCTCATTGGTCCAAACAAGTCCATATGAACAAGTTCAAGAGGTTTTGATGTAGAGACCATTTTCTTTGGTGTGAAAGATATTTTTGATTGTTTTTCATATTGACAAGCATCACAAATACGAGTTTTATCAAAGTTCATTTTAGGTAGTCCTCTAACCAAATCTTGTGAGGAAAGTTTTTCAATAAGTCCATGCTCACATTACCTAATCTTCTATGCCATAGATATCTATCATTATCATGAATTGCAAGATATTTAATATCATTTTCAATAAGTTCATCAAGATATAGTACATACACATTTCCAACTCGATTAGCAACAAAAATAGTCTTGCCACTTACACTATCAAGAATAGTAGAAGTGTCACATTTAAACTCAACTTTGCAACCATTATCACATAATTGACTAATACTAAGTAAATTATACTTCAAACCATCAATAATTAGTACTTGCTTAATAAGAGGGAAAGAACATTTACCAATATTACCGATTCCAAGTATTCTTCCCTTCTTCTTATCACCAAATGTGACGAAACCCTCACTTGTTGCTTGAAGTTCACTAATAAGTGAGGTATTTCCAGTTATGTGCCTTGAGCAGCCACTACCAAGAAACCATTTAGTGGTGTTTGATCTTGGAGTAAATCGAACCTACACCAAAGTTGAGAGAGTGACTTTTGGTACCCACATTTTCTTGGGTCCATGAGGGTTAGTGATAATTCCCTTTACTCTCCAAATGGTTTTAACATCATTTTCTGTCTTTTTTTTAACGAAGCACTTAATGGCTTTGTGTCCATATTTTCCACAATATGTACAACAAGTATGAGGCATTGAACTAGAAGTAGCTCTAACAAAGAAATTTTTATATTTAGGTCCATTATTTACATGATTGTAACCAAGACCATATTTCATGTGATAAGATCTTTGAGATCCAAGTAGCTTGTTAAGATTGTCTTTTCCATTTGTAAATTTTTCAATGCATAATGTAACATCATCAACTTTCTTTTTCAATATTTCATGATCACTAAGCATTGTTTCTAAAGAATAAATTTTTGTACAAAGATCTTTATTTTCAAGAGATATGTTTTGTAAAGCTACATTCAAAATTTTCTTTTCAATATTTAAGAAATTAATAGATTCAAGAAGTTTTCCATTTTCACAGCATAATTTTGAATTTTCATTTAACAAATCATTGATTTTGATTTTCATTTCCTTATTCCTCTTTGATGCCTTTTTTAATTCTTCATACATCTCAACAAGCAATTCACTAGGATCAATATCATCATCACAACAAGTTGAAATTGAAGGAGTAGATTGTACCTCCTCATCTATTGCCATGAAGCATATGTTGGCTTTTCCTTCACTGTCCTCTTCACTTTCTTGTTGATCCCAAGTGCCGGCAAGTCCCTTTCCCATCTTGAGAGACTTCTTTTTGAGTTTGTTGTCTCTTTCCTTTTCCAAAACTTTGGGACAATCAGCAATTAGATGTTCGGTGCTCTTGCATTCAAAACATTGAGGTTTGAATGATGATGACTGTCCACTTTTCTTGAGTGGCCTTTTTCCTTTCTTGAGAAATTCCTTTCTATAGAATCTCTTGAATTTTCTTACTGCCATAGCCATCTCCTCACCTTCACATTTTCCATCTTCATCACTTGATGATTTTTCTTGTTCACTAACATGACTGGAGGTTTTAAGTACAACTCCCTTTCTTCCCTTCTCTTCATCTTCAATATCATTCAATCTCTTGACTTTCATCTCATGTGTGAGTAGTGATCCGATAAGCTCTTCTAGTGGAAGTGTTTTCAAGTCTTTTGATTCCTCAATAGCAAGAGTCTTCGGTTGCCAAGACTTTGGTAGAGCATCCAATATCTTTCTAGTTTGTTCTCCAATTGTATAATTCTTTCCATAAGCTTTTAGACCATTGGTGATGTTGGTAAATCTTGTGAACATATCACTGATATTCTCACATTGCTTCATAGTGAATAGCTCATAGTCTCTTACTAGCATTGCAAGCTTTGACTCTTTTACTTGGTCTGTTCCTTCATGCGTTATTTGAAGAAGTCTTCACATATCATGTGCAGTGTCGCATCCACTAACTCGATTATACTCATTTACATCTAATGCACAACTCAAGATGTTCATGGCTTAATAATTTGGTGTCATCTTCTTAGAGTCACTTTCATCAAATTCATCTATAGGCTTTGGCTCATGAGTAACTCCATCAGCTCTCATTTTCATTGGTACAGAAGGACCTTTCTCAATAATATTCCAGAAATCAAAGTTAATAGAACAAATATATATCCTAATTCTAGATTTTCAAAATGTGTAATTTGTTCCATCAAACAAAGGAGGTCTATTTGTGGAAGAACCTTCCAAATAAGGTAAGTTTGAAGCATTAGCTATAAGATCTCAACTTCTAGGTTGTAAAACCACACAAAGAAGCCCTTGCTTTTTCTGTTTGGCTAATTTTCAAAACCTTTTTCTGTTTTATAAACTAGATTTGGAAAGATTATATTTAATTGCTTCAATGTAAATGTGATAAACACAATGACAAAGCAATACACAATGAAGATCAAAGAACACAAGAAATTTATAGTTGTTCAATCTTCTTCAAGATCTACATCCACTATCTTGTAATATAAAATTATTTTTATAACATATTGTTTAGATCACAGACATGCAATTAATTTATTTAATATTTTATTAACATCAAAAGAACCTAGTATCTAATTTGATTCTTCTTCATGTTTATTGTTGATATGTAAAAGAAATTTGTTATTATATTGTTTAGCAATAAGGACGCATGTTTGAAATGTAATTTTTGCACAATATCAGTTTTGGTAGTTCTCAATGCATTATTCTGATACACAGCCAATTTTTTTATTTTGAGTTCTGAAATATCAGAACGCATTAAAATAATGAGTTCTTATGTGTACATACATGCTTCGGCTGACATTGCATTCTTCTATTGCATTGTAAATTTTTTTGGATCCTTAAGTCTTAAGACACATTATTGTAATGCGTTCAAAGAGATAACAAAACTAATTTATTTAATATTTTCTTGATATTAAAAGAACCTAGAATCTAATCTGATTCTTCTTCACATTTATTGATGTCAACATTCTTCTCGTGCGGGGATTGATGAGTGACTTAATTAGTGTAGTAACGTGTGAAAATGGTCTCAATTGTTGATATCTAAAAAATTGTCATTATAATGAGTTATAGATATTTGAAATGTGTTTTTTTGGTCAACGCATTACTATTATGCAATTATTTTTTTTTTGAGTTTTCAATTATCAGAATGCATTATAATAATGCGTTCTTAATTATACATCACATTCTTCTCTTGGGTCTTGAACCTTTTGAACCTTCTAAGGTAAGTATGTCATACCCTAATGCGTTCTTCGGCTGAGATTGCATTCTTTTATTACATTCTTCATCACTAATTTTCGAAACCTTATTTTTTGTTTTATAAACTTGATTAGGAAATATTATATTTAATTGCTTCAATGCAAATGTGATAAACACAATGACAAAGCAATACACAATGAAGAGCAAAGAACACAAGCAATTTATATTGGTTCGATCTTCTTCAAGATCTACATCCACTACCTTGAGTCCACACTCAATGATTTTAACAAATCCACTATATGCTCAAATTCAAGACAATTACACAAGAGGCTCAACCTACACGGATTTTACATCTACAACCTTTTTTGTAATGCTACTAACAAGGTTCACCCTACCACTACGATTTTATATCTAAAAACAACCTTGAATCAATATCTCAAGGATCACCCTTACCAAAAGGATTTTATGTTACAAGATAACCTTGTATTAAGCTAGTAGATAACAAAATTAAAAAGAGATTGGATGAGATATTAGCACTTCTTGGGAGATGATTACACAAGTTGGCACCACTTCGCCTTGTTGTCTTTGGAATCTTGAATGATCAATTGAAAGCACAAGACAAAAGAGAGCTCTAAGGATTTCAAATGATTTTAGAATGTTAGGATTTTGCAAGTGTTCAATTCTTATAAAAAATCTGGAGTTTATGACTTTTATATATTTTGAAAATTAGCTCTAACAGTCATAAAACAGCTAGTAACGACTAGTTTTTGAGGAGTTCGGACGTCTGAACTTGATCCTCTGCATTCGAACTTTCGTCCAAACATCACTGTGACATGTTGACTGGGAAAGTTCGAACGTCCGAACTTTGCATCTTGCGTCCGAACTTTCGTCCGAATTTCTCTGGAAAAACAGTAACCATGTTCACAGTTTGGACGTTCGAACTTGCGTCCGAACTGATCAAACTTTGTCAAAACATTTTAAAATCAACCTCAATAAATATAAAATCATTTTGTATCAATAGATAAGTCATATAAAATCTTTTAAACTCAAAAACCGTTACTAAAGCACTTGATCATTAAAAGTTTACTCATAGCCATTTAAGATTCAAAAACAAGTTTTGTGCTCTCTTATGCATTCAATAGATTCCAAGAAACAAGAAGTGTAGGGTTTACAAGAATATACCTATTTAGCAAGTGTAAACCTACACTAGAGTCTTCAAAGCCTTCTATCCATAGGACCTCCTCTATATTCTTTATCCTTGAGCATATTAGAGTTGTCCATGGCACTTTTAGATTCAAGGCAATATAACTCTTTGCTTCTTAATCCAACAATCCTATCACAAAAATAGCATATGAATTAGTCCATATCAATGTTTGTCATTAATTAAAACTACATGATTTGCCCTTAGGGCTAACAATCTCCCCCTTTTTGATGATGAAAAACTTTGATGCAAAATGTGATGGATTTAAACAATATAGTACAAAGAAGCGTTGATGTTAATTATAAATAATAACTAATTTAGCACTTTGACATTCAAATGGCTCAATATGAACCGATGGCCCAACCAACCTCCGTTAACCGTCTTCCTTCCAACAACTCGGATAGAAGATATAGCATTTAAGCATTAAGAAAACTTCTAAGAGAGGTATTAAAGGTCAAAAAGGATTAGCAATGCTCCCTTAAATTGTGCTCAATTTTCAACAAGTTTGGACTTAAGATGCTATGAATCCAAATTTTGGCACATCAAGTCTGAATTTTTGGTAGCAAGTTTAAAAAGGTGATTCTGCATTTTTCAGATGATCTATAGAAGTACTCAAGTATGTATAGTCACAATGGAACTCAAATTAGCTTTGCAAAATCGCAAAACTCATATATTCAATTGTTTTCATGAGGTAAACTAAAATCATAGGTCAAGTCAAGAACCATTATCAAGAATTAAAAATCTCAACTCAACCTTCTATCCATTGGACATGATCTATATTCTTGATCCTTGAGCATATTAGAGTTGTTCATGGCACTTTTAACTTCAAGGAAATGATAACTCTTTGCTTCTTAATCCAACAATCCTATCACACAAATAGCATATGAATTAGTCCATATCAATATTTGTCATCGATCAAAACTACATGCTTTGCCCTTAGGGCTAACACAAAGTGTCAAAAAAATCTATATTAGTCATCGTTACTGTTCACGGCATATTTTTTCTCTTTGTTCAAAAGTTATCTGAAGTTCTTATTTTTGTTTTATTTTTTACATTTTTCTTTCAATTTAGTTGTGGGTGTTTACTTTTTGAGTGTTCGGAGCTTCTATTACTGATGTAGAAAGAAATGCAAGTGTGTTTACTTTGGCACATAGTGATTGCATTAGTAGATTTGGTGTTTTGCATGCAGCAAAATCTAATAGTCAGGTAAAATTTTGAAATTTTTGTGTTGCAATTTTTACAATGCTTTCGTAACTTGGTAGTAGATGTTTGAAGTCTAGTTGTTGTGAGTTTGCATTGTTGGTGTGAGAAGAAATGGAACTGTGTTGTTTTTGGGATGTTGTAAGTGTGATAATATCTTTGGTATTCTTTGTTGAGTGAAATTTGTGTGAAAATTAGCTAAAATTTTTGTTGACATATGAAATTTGTGTTGTATTCTTTCTAGTTGCTTGGAGTTGCCATTTTTTTTTAATTCTTAGATTATTTTTAAGATTAGGCAGTGAATATTCGATTTTTAAGTGTTAAGTGCATTGATTACAATCGTTCTGAAGCAAAATGTACTGCTGAATTAAATTTTCACTTGAGAATTTGTGTGTGTTAGAAACTGTTTGCTTTATGATTTGTATCACTGGAGATTTACTATATATCTCGCATAGTTCAAGCAAGGATTTGGTCTGTTGCTTTCTGCCATAGGGCAATATATGATGCCATGGAGTTCTAATGATAATATTCTATCAGATGATAAAGAAAGCAGTAGATGTGAGGTATTTTTTTGTCAGTGGACTAAAATTTTGATATGTGTTTTGGCTTTGTTCAAAAGTTGTTTGGAGTTCTTATTTTGTTTTAATTCTTAGATTATTTGGTAGTGAATATTTGATTTTTAAATGTTAGGAACGTTAATTTTTTATATTGAAATAAATGTAACTATGTTTATTTTTTAATGTTGTGATTGCAAAGTGGATTTGGTGTATTGGATAGAGTGAATTTTTTTATAGTGAAGTAAATGTTTTGGAATGCTTACAGTTTGGGTCATGTCTGGCCTAGTAGATAACATTGCATAGATTAGACTTTCAATAGTAAAAGCATATAAAAATTTTCCTATCTTTTTACTCTATATAGATGTCTAGAAAGACATCTTGTTATAGAGGCTGATCTAATGTTTAAATAGTAATAGAAGATAACATGACACAAAAAAATGCATGGAGTATAATGGATCATAGAGAAACAGAGTAATATACAAACATTCAAAGAAAGGTAGACGTATCATTTTCAACAAGAAAGAGTGAAGAATGTAAGTTGGTTTATTGGCTATTCCCATTGTATTCGAAAGCAACTAAACCAAGTTAGTTGAGTTCCTTTCAAAGCAAACAGAGGAGTTGAAAAGGAAACAAAGTAGTAAGCTCTTTGAAGGACAATAGAAAAAGTAGGAAATTTCATCCAACTAACGGCTTAGTGAATAGGAATCCAATGATTTCACCAATATTGATGTTTCATTAACCTTTTGCACTATTCTTGCTATCTTCTTCTTGTTCTGTTCTTCTAATTTTGGAGCAAAAATGCCTTGGTACAATATTATAAGAAAGTTGTTTCTTCTTTATTGGATTCTAGAATTAGCCATCCTCTTTTTTGGATTCTAGAATTAGCCCTTTTTCAATTCTAGAATTAACCAAGCACAAAAAGAAAAAGTCAAGAAAATCATTAATTGCATATACATATTACTATAATTGTCATTTTTTATGTTTCATCTAAATTTCATTTGATTACACATTGATAAAAAAATTTTAAAAAATGTAGTTATAAGTTCACACAAATTAAATAGACAGTAATAGGTAAAATACATAGCATAATTATACATATATAATATGTTATTGCAATACATCTTGTTAATTATTTTATAATCATTATGTGAGCATCAGAAGATAATATAATCATGTGTCCTTTGCATTTAGCTCTATGAAATAGTAAACTATGGTGATCATTTGTTCTTATGCAAGAATACATTATGATAAAATACAATTGTTGGGTTTAGAGATTTAAAAAATTGATGAAGCAAGAGTAAAATGCAATATAAATTTTTTTATTGAAAATGTAAAGCCTTGACCCATTACATTAATGCGTTCTTGGGGATTTGGCTCATAAAGGTTTTGTATTCATAGAACCAAAGTAGATCCCTACTACTAGAGAACGCATTATGGTAATCACGAGCCTTACGGCTTAGAGGTTCAAAAGGTTCATGACACAATAAAAGAATGCATGTAAACATGTCAACGCATTATGGTAATGTGCACTTCGTTTCACAGTTTCAAAAGGCTCACGACCCAAGAGAAGAATGCAATGTAAGCTTAATAGTGTATTATGGTAATGTGTTATTATACTTCACAAGTCAAACAAAAGTTGACCGCGCATTAGATGAATACGTTGACGATGACCAAAACCATGCCATAGCATATCACTTAGATAAAAGGCCAGGAAAAGCTAACATTCAAGTCAGACTTGATAAAGATGTAGTGAATGGTTCATAGAGATTGCTCTTTTTGGATGGGAGAATCATGTATCTTCTTGTTCTAAAATTTGACCACAAACTATTGCTTCTTACAACAAAACTAGTAAATAGCAATCTTGTCAAACCATTTAAATTTGAGTTTATGTGGACCTTGGCGTGGATTCTGGGATGGTGCTTGCAGAATCATAGAACTCTTATTTAGCTAAGTCTTCCCTGCTATAACTGCTTGCCAAATTAAAGAGGATTAAACTGGCTCTAAAGAAGTGGAATTAAACTGCTTTTGGGGACGTTCAGTCTAAAATTAGAGAACTAATTGAAAGGATTGGGATTGCTGATGTGGAGGGGGACATTTTCATTCTTTCTTCTCCTCCAACCAAACAAAATAAAACACCCATTTACTTCCTCTATTACTTCTCCTCCCTTTTTCCTTTCTCTTTTCCTCCCAACCAAACTAGGCCTAAATCTTAAATTCATTTCACTAAGAATGGCTGGGTCAACATAAAGATAGACATTTGCCTACTTCTAGGAGTTCAGGAAGTGATCGCAAATCTAAATATTTGGGACTGCTTTTTTACAAGTAAAGATCACATACTAAATATTTTGAGGAAGTTATTGAAAAGGTCAAAAATAGGCTGGCGGGCTGGAGCAAAAATGTCTGTCACAAACTTGATGATTAGTATTGATTAAATTTGTTTGTCAAGCTCTACCCACTTATGCTATGCAGACGTACCTTATGCCAACAACAATTTATGAGAGATTGGATAGACAAATGAGATAATTTTTTGGGGAGTAAAAAAGAATGGCAATCTAGGCCTCTCTACTTGAGCAGATGGTATCTATTATATCTACCTAAATATCATGGCGGCTTAGGATTCAGAAGAAGCAAGATATAAACAAAGCTTTCATAACCAAAGCTTTTATTAGGTCTGTGCAATGAAGGACAGATTTTGGGTCTAACTTGTCAGGTTCAAGTATCTTAGAGAACATAAACTGTTGGATACTGAGCAGCTAGACAATGGAGGATCTTGGATTTGGACAAATATTTTGAAATGCAGGGAACATCTGAAAAAAAGAATCTACTATATGGTGGGGCAAGATACTACATTGCATATTTGGATGATCTCTAAATACTATCCTTGTCATTCTTCAAGCCACGAATAGATTCAGGAGTTAAAGATTGTCCTAGCCTAGTCAAAGAACTCATAGAAATGGATACAACTATCTAGAATTCACAATGTCTGTTAGACATCTTTCTGCAGAATGTGGTTCATGAGGTTTTTAAAATTCAAATTCCGCATGCGATAGAACGAGATACTCTTGTTTGGCTCTCTTCTATATTTACTTGGAAGTCCTAAAATTTCTTAGTTTCCATTCATTGCTTAAATTCTTAAAACTCTTTATTATTCTTTTGGACATCTCTAATATATTGGTGGAACATGGATGTTTGGGTTAGACTTGTTATCTTCATCTTTTGACTTAGACCATTGGCTACAACATTAGCCTTTCATGTGTGGTAAATAATTGGACACCTATGTTCTTCTAACAACTCCATCCATTGTAGTTACCGCATATTCAAATTCTTTTTGGGAAAATAAATATTTAGCTCCATACAAATAATATCTCCATTTCTTCAAGGCAAAAACTGTTACTGTAAGTTTCAAGTTATGGGTTAGATAATTTTGCTTAAGATTTTTAATTTTTTAGAAATATAAGGAACTGTTTTCCCTCCTGCATCAATACAACCGCTAAACCTTCTTTCAAGGTGTCTGTATATAAGAAATATTCTTTGCTCGGATTTGACAATATTAAAATTAGAGTTGAAGTGAGGTGTCATTTTAGTTCTTGAAAACTCTACTTGCATTTGTTAGTCCACTGGAATTTAGTTGCTGTTTGTGTTAACTGTGTCAAAGTTGCAAAGATTTTTGAGAAATTTTTAATAAATCTCATGTAATAGCATGTCGTTCCTAAGAAGTTGCATATTTTGGTTGATGTTTTCGATTGTTCCTAATGTGTCACTACTTCTACCTTGGTGGGATCCACTAAATGTTTTCACGGGTAACCACATGACCAAGAAAGTTATTTATTTCATCCAAAAATCACATTTACTAAATTTAGCATACAGTTTGTACTCTCAAAGAGTTTGTAATATGGTTCTACGATGTTGCTTATGTGCCACAGGATCTAGTGAGTATACAAGGATATCGTCAATGAAAATTACAACAAATTGATCAAAAAAAGGTTCAAAAACTCTATGCATTAGATCCGTAAAAATAGCTGGCAAATTCGTTAGTCCAAATAGCATGACCACAAACTCACAATGCCCATATCGAGTATTAAAAACAATATTAGGAATGCTCGCACTCATACTTAGTAATATCACTATCTTAAATCCAATTTAGAGTAGTACCCAACTTCTCGAAGTTGATCAAATAGCTCATCAATCAAATGCGGTGGATATTTATTCTTGATGGTGACACTATTCAATCCCTTGTACTCTATACACATTCTCAGATTTCCCTCTTTCTTTTTAATAAATAACACAAGTGCCCCCACATAGATGTGCTTGGGCAGATAAACCCTCGTTGCAACAAACATTGCAACTGCTCCTTCAACTTTTTTATTTCTTCTTGTGGCACTCAGTACAGTGTTTTGGAAATGGGTTCCGCTCCTAGCATAAACTCAATATTGAACTCCACTTCCCATTTTGGAGGTAATGCTGTCAGTTCTTTTAGAAAAACGTCATTATATTTTTTAACTACGAGGATCGAGTCTAACTTCAACTTCTCCCCAAGCTTATTCAATAAGTATGCTAAATATCTCTGGCAACATTTTCACATAAATTTTCTAGCTTTCATTCCAAAAATTAAAACAATCTCTGCCTCAGTCTCTTTGTCATTGAACTCAAGGATTGGCGGACCTGGTAGACTAAATCTTACTATTTTCTTTCGACAATCTACTTGTGCATAGTATTTAGATAACCAATCCATTCCTAATATCACATTGGAACCTTTTAAAGGTAAAACAATCAAATTCCCAAGCAACGCTATGTTCTTGACATAAAGTCACCAATCAATGTACTAACTAACATTTGATAATCTATCATGCAAGAAGGTATGATATGTGGTAAAAATTCATGCTTACAAACGAATGTGAGAATTCAGGGTCTAAGTACTTTAGCTTGATGAGAGAAGATCTATAGCTTACCTTCCACAACATTTGCCTTAGCTTCTTTGGTACACCCCAACCTTTATTTGTGGCTTGTTGGTCTTCTCTATAACTTCTCGAGCAATAAGTGGGCGCCCAACTCTTTTTGGCACCTCCATAGATGTTCTAATATGTCATATTAATAACATTAACATAGTCTTTTGTAGCATGTATCAAAAGTTTGCTCAACATGACCACAATAGTTACAAATCTCATAGTTGTTTTCACCTGCAATGGTTGGATGACTAGTACCTTTTGACATGAAATCACTCCAACCTTTCTTGTTGTCTTTGAATTTTCATATCTTTTTTCCAAGTTACTTGAAGGGTCGTGAGTATGACATGGGATAGGTTCCTTCTGTGCCAATGCTCAATCTATCATCTCAGTTCGAGTAGCTACTTCTATTGTTGCAAAGAATCCTATAGGAGATATAGGTACTGAAGCTCTTTGCAGTTCTACTTGTAGTCCCTTCACAAATTGTCAGGTTTTGTTCTCTTCAGTAGCAATCATTCTCAGACAATACTTAATCAATCAGTTAAACCTAACTGTGTACTGGACTACTTTCATGTCTTCTTGCTATAGTTTTTGGAACTCATCCTCCCATTGTTCCTAGATCTTCAAAGAATATATTCTTTTTTGAATTCCTTCTATAAAGTCAATCTAAGTCCATGGTTCACCTTTCAAACTACGAGCTTTTGACATTCTTAACTACCAGTCATAGGCAGTTCCTCTAAAACAGAAAGTTGCAACTATCATCTTCTTAACATCATCATATCCCAAAGTGTCATAGATGTTGGCTAGTTGTTCTAGAAACAGTTCAAATTTAACTTCCTACTTTGCCTCTCCAAAGAATTATGGAGGTCGAAATTTCAAAAATTGCTTTAAATTTTCATTAGTTTCAAGTGTTAATACCTGCTCAGTCCTCCGAGCTACAACAACTGTCTTAAAAATTTTGGTCATCTTAACCATATACTACTCAATTATATATGTACGGGTCTACTCTGGATGCAATGGTTGCCCCACAGATTGCTCTAACTGTGGGCACTAGAGATTTTCACCTTAAGCCACAACACTACTTACAATAGAATGTGATAGTAGTGCCAATCTATTCATACGAAAATCCAAAAGCTAGTGAAGCATACATCCACACACAAATATATAAATAGAGCAACTAAAAGTAAACTTATCAATATCACACACCCAATCATAATATCAAAGAAGAAGACATCATATTCAGAAATAGTGTTGTTGTATGTACATAGATCCATAAGTCAAAAATAGCATCAAATACAAAAAATAGATGACCTACTAGGTTACTTTATCATATACATACAAAAATACATAAGCAACGTGTCACCCTGCTACAAAATTCAAAATCCTATATGACCCCAAGCCCTGGTAGACTATAGTCATAAGTCTGGCTACACATATATACACGTAACAAAAGAGAATTTATACAAGTAGTCAAACAAGAGTCTCCATCTAAGGGTCGCGACTCCCTGAGGATCCTGTTTGAAGCCTCAACTACTTTAGAATCTCCTGAGAACAAGCTCTTATAGACTCTAAGATTTCATCAAACCATCGAATTAAACCTCATCTCATCAATCTTATGTAGACGAGCAACATGAGCTTCTACCATCCTTGATCATGTTGACTCTATGCTCTCTATCTCAATGTAAGGACCACAGTAGACGATTTGACCATCATAAATCCCTCTCTAACACCTTAATACATCTCCATCTACCAGATACGGTGCTCATATATCATACATTGAGGTAAAAAGTAAGGATAGGTAGCTCACTAAATGACTGCAAGACTAGGAATAAGAAAGCTAATTTGAGATATGTAGAAAAGGTTATAGGCACAATTGTGATAAGTTCTACAAGAATAGGTGAAACAGGTATTCCTTCTCCAATGGCAGTCTCTCCATCGAAAGTACCCCTTGCTGGCTTGATAGGTTCGGCCTTAGAAGATAACTATGGTCATCAATAATGGATCCTCCTATCGTGGGTAGTGGTGTCAAACAGTCTGGTCCGCTCCGACTTGTCGTTAAATGGGGTAGAACAGGCCAGCTTGTTTTCCAAAGGGCTAGAAAACTCCTAGTCCGTTGCTCGTTACAGTTAGCCCATAGGCCAATGTATTTTTTTCACATATAAATTCTATCAGATTCTGCCAAAAAATAGTTAAAGAGAAGAGACAAAACAACGTCATTTTGAAGGAGATAATTTTTTAAAAAGTTAAAAAACATTGGCTTGCCCCGCATCCAGCCCACGCTAAAATGTGCCTACACTTTTTAAGTCCAAGCCTGCCCGTTTGACAGTGCTAATTATAGGGGCTCCTACAATAAACCCTTCAAACAGATTCACCCTCAAAGAAATCTACCAGGGATATTGTTGGTCTCTTTGAAACTACATCTCATAAGAAGTAAGGTGAGGACGACATCCATTAGCTACATCGACAATAGTGCTTGCCTAATAAACCCATCTATGTTGTCTACTATGCTCAATCATACTGGTAACCTGCAAAATAAAATACTACCGTTTGTACTAGAAATAACTAACCATCTCCAAATAGCTAAAACCTACTTTAAAAACTTCTATAAATCATCTAAAATTTACCAATTCTAACCTAATAACAAACCTAGAGCCCTAATACCACTAACCCCTCCACTAGGTTTCACTCTAATAGAGTAAGGTACAAACGTGCCTCTCAGCATTGACATATGCAAGTAAGAATTGTGTTCAGAGAAAAATAAAGACAAAAATATATTACAATACAACCAAGGAGAACAACAACAGAAGTTTTATAAGTACATAGTTAGATCTTTCATTAGTGAACATAATATATTCAACTTTTGTGTACAGGTAACTATAATACCGACATTTCTCTCTAGCTAGCAGAAATAAACAAAATATACAAGACTTCTCAACTGCACATATATTATATACATTATTAAAATTCTTCCACGAGCTAATGTTGTGACTGATAAGAATATCTTAGCTCAGTTACTAGGTTCAGATCATCTGAAAAAGTATTAAAACATGTGTGAGTCAGAAAGCTTAATGAGTTTATGTGTATACCGGTGTTTTCAAAAATACAAAGTTAGATGCACGTACATGGTAGCTTTAAAAGTTCTTTACATATTGAAATGTTTATCTTCTTTATATTAAATGTGCAAAACTGGTGAAGGGGTTTAGGTGTAACTAGAAAGTCTAAGCGAATCAAGACACATCAGAGCATCTCCTCACCTGAATTTCTCAAATATAACAAATATTTGAATACTGCCTCAATAATAATATTATCAAAACCAATAACAAGGTCATTAGGTGTCAAATCCTAACATGTTGTAGTCAATACCATCCATAAATCAGAGCGAACGTTCAATTTCACGAACTACCTTATGCCTCCCAAACCAAAAACCAAGCTGCAAAATTCTAGGGCTCCTATCAGCCCGCACTTGGCGACCAACCCTAACATTAAGCCATATATATTCAATGCCTACTTGAAGCACCACCCCTGAGCATTTCTAATGCATAAGTGAAACTCATTGTGGAGACCTTCTCTAATTTAAAGAATGTTGCAAGAGAAGTAACGAAAGAACTTTTAAAAATAACATATTAACACTTGTGAAATACCAAATAATTTTAAAAAATAATGATGTTACTAAAACTATGATAAGTCTCAATTTGTAAACTCAACTGATAGCAAGAGCTCGATTGAGCATGAATATATATATTGAAAGACCTAAGAAGGGGTGAATTAGGTCTTTGGCTAATTATCAAAATCTTTTCCCTTTTTGCAAATCTTTTGCCTTAATAAAAGATTTTCTTTAAATTCACAAACTTCAAGTTTATATGTGATTTGATGGTTAAGACAAGATTATCAAACTATAAGACCACAACCAATCAATCAATAACTATGAACAAATAATAATAACACAAGTATGTAAACAAGCAAAGCTATAAGGAAATGAACACACGATTTATAGTGGTTCGATCTCTCCTAGATCTACATCCACTACCTTGAGTCCACACTCAAGGAATTCAACCAATTCACTATATGGTCAATTTAGGCAATTACACAAGAGGCCCACCCAACAAGGGTCTTACCCCAACAACCTTCTTTGCAATCCTACAAATAAGGCTTACCCTTCCACAAGGATTTTATATCTAAAGAAAACCTAAAGACCAATCTAATTCAAAGCTCACCCACATACGGGTTTTACACCACAACCTTGATTAATCTAGTATATGGATCACCCTTACCAAAAGGATTTTACGTCACAAGATAACCTTGTATCAATCACAACAATAATGTAAAGATAGAATTTGGATGTTACCAACACTTCTTGGTGGATAAATACAATAGCTAGCACCACTTAACTTCCTGCCTTTGGAATATTAAATTTTAACCTTTGAGCACAAGGAAATTTGAGAAATTTTCAAATAATTTTGATGTCAAACAAGTTAGGGCTTCAAGGATTTCTTAAGTTCAAAAGTTCTTCCAAAAATCTGGAGTTTGTGACTTTTTATAGATTTTGAAAATCAATTTAAACGTTCATAAAATGGCTAGTTTCTGAGAAGTTCAGACGTCCGAACTTGCTCATTTACGTCCGAACGTGCGTCTGAATTTTTCTGTAAAATATTGTTCACGGAACAGTGTTACTATTTACTGGTACTGTTCAAAATTCGAACGTCCGAACTTGCTCCTCTGCGTCCGAACATGTGTCTGAATTTCTCTGGAAAATACTGTTCACGGGAACAGTGTTACTGTTTACTGGTACTATTCAAAAATAAGACGATCGAACTTGACCAGCTGCGTCCGAATTCAAACTTGCTCCTCTGTGTCTGAATCCGAACTTGCTCCTCTGCGTCCGAACGTACGTCCGATTTTCTCTGGAAAAAATATTCTCTGGAACAATGTTATTATTCACTTGTACTGTTCAAAATTTGGACGCCCGAACTTAACTAGCTACGTCGGAACGTGCGTTTGAATTTCTCTGAAAAAATAGTCAGTACTATTCACTTGAACAATAGTTACTGTTCATAGTGCAGGGAAAATTCAGACGACCGAATTTTCATCCTGCGTCCGAACTTACGTCCGAACTTGCATCCGAATTTTTTAAACTTTATCAAAACATATTCAAATCAATTCAAACAAGCTGGAAAACATTCTAGCCTCAAAGATAAGTCATTAAAGACCTTTTAAGTACAAAAACCATTGATAAAAAACTAGATAATTCAGGTAAGTTCAAAACCATTGAAACCATTTAAATCAAGTTTTGTGCTCTCAATTGCAACTCATTGATTCCAAGGCTTAAGAGTGTAGGGTTTATAAAGTTTACCTATTAAGAACATGTAACATACACTTCGTGTCTTTAAAGCCTTCAATCATCATCTTGAACAAACTCTTCAATCACTTTGACATATTTGAGTTGTTCTTTCATTGCTAGCTCCAAGGAAATGAGACTTGCTTCCTTCTCAATCCAAAAATCCTATCACACAACATACAAGCATATTAGTCCTTATCAATGTTTGTCATTAATCAAAACTAATCAAACATACATGATTTGTGCTTAGGGCTAACAATCTCCCCCTTTTTGATGATGATAAACTTTGATGCAAAATGTGAAGGATTTAAACAATATAGTACAAAGAAGCATTGATGTCAATGATAAATAATAACCAATTTAACACTTTGACATTCAAATGGCTCAATATAAGCCTATGACACAACCAACCTCCATTTTCCTCCTTCCTTCCAACAACTAGGATAGAAGATATAACATTTAAGCATTAAGAAACTTCTAAGAGAGGTATTAATGGTTAGAAAAGATTAACAATGCTCCCCCTTAGATTGTGCTCATGTTTCAACAAGTTTGGACTTGAGATGTTGTGAATCTAAATTTTGGCATATCAAGTGCGAACTGTAAAATAAGTCAAATGAAAGCTTCAATTTTTGAAAATAAGCTTTTCCTAAGGTTGTTCAAACATAGTAGAAGAGATTAAAACATATTTGAATCAATTTGAACAACACAAGAGCACTTTTTGGCAACAAAATATGGATGCATCCAAATTTCTGAAACATGCATATGAATTTTTGAATCATGCATCCGAATTTTAAGATTTCAAATCTAAACTGTAAAATGTGTGAGATAACAGCTTTAATTTTTGAAATAAGCTTTTCTATTTTTCAAATATGATAGGAAGGATTAAGATAGTTTTCAAACAATTTGAACAACAGAAAAATATTTTTGGCAAGAAGATATTGAGGAGTCTGAATTTTTTTGCAACAAGTTTGAAAAGGTGATTTTGCATTTTTAAATGAACTGTAGAAGTACTCAAATATGTATGTCCACAATGACACTTAGTTTAGCTTTGCAAAACTAGAAAACTCATGTATTTAATTGTTTTCATGAAGTAACTTAAAGTCATAGGTCAAGTCAAGAACCATGATAAAAAATTTCACAATCTCAACTCAACCATTTTCAAATTCTCAGAAAACAACCATTTTCAATTTAAATTTCAAATGCAACCACATAATACACAGTTTCCAAATGCATCCACACAAATTCAGTTTTCCAAATGCAGCCACACAAATGCAGCTACAGCTTGTCATCATTCACACAATATATACACAACATATAGCACATTTTGTCATCATTCTTTCTCCCCCTTTTGTCATCGCTAATGAAAATGAGACAGCATGTATCACATATAAGAAGTACATTGACCAACTCTCATAAACAGTATATCTGCAACATTCAACAAGTCTCTAGTCAAATAATTATCATCCTAACAACAATAAGCATTATGTAGTATCTCAACAATAATAAATCAACTTCTTCTCCCCCTTTTAGTAGCGAGTAAACTTGGGGTGAGAGTACTTGGACAACAAAAGTGAAATAAAAGAAGCTCTTATTACAAAGATTTCACATATTGAGCTTCAAAACATTATAATGACTAAAAAGGCACAAGTAAATTTCAATGTTAAAACATAACATGTGCATCAAGGCATAAACTAAAATAAGTAACAAAATAGAGTTTAGGGAAGGGCTTAGTCTTGGATGCACTTCATGGTCTTCACTTCCAAATTTGTTTGTTATCATAGCCATGTTTTCTCTTGATCTCTGTATGATAGAGTCCTTCATTTGCTGACTCCTTGCCGTGTAGTTCTGCTTTGGAAAGCTACCAATATAGAGGATCTTTGGATCTTTTTCCTTTGAACCACATTTTCCTCCTCCCTTGGCTGAAGGAAATTGGTGATGGATTTTTTTTATTTGACCTTGTTAAACTCCCTTCACCTCCTTCTTCTTGCTTGTTCTCTTGGGCTTTACCTCTTTGTTCTTCATTCTCATGCTCTTCTTTTTGCTTGGGGTGCTTCACTGCCTTTTCCTTCATATTTATCTTCTTCTTTAGCAACAAATTGATAGCCATCTCAATTTTCACTGTCCTTACTATCATCATTATTACTGCCATCTCTACCCATATTATCTTTTTGATCTTCTTCATTTTCCTCTTTTTTGGCTTTATAGGAACTTGCACCATTTAAAACCACTTGAGAAATCTTTCTCAAGTCTTCTTCCATATTCTTGACTCTAGCTTCTAAACCATCAAATTTGCCAAGAATCATTGGAGCAAAGGACTCGAAGAATTTGTCCATCTTCTTCATTTCCTTTACATGGTTGTTCAATGTCTCTTGAAACACCTTGGCAACTATGGTCTTACCTCTAGTGAGATTATCACCTTCAACTTCTTTTCCTTCAATAGAGAGTATTTCTTCAAATAGTCTTCTTTTATGAAAGGTTGCTCCCCCTCACTAGATAACTCATGCCTCATTTTAGTTTTCCTTTCTCCAGCAAGGATTTCCTCTTCATCCTCTTCTTCTTCTTCATTTTCTTCTTCACCACTAGCACCTCTTCTATCACCCCTTAGAGGAATTTCTCTTCTAGCCCTTAATACATTATCACCATCAAGTATCCAAATCATTCTCTTTAGTGAGTTGTTGGTGTAGACTTATTTACTCTTTACTGTTAAACCACTACAAGACAATTGCACTTGGAAATACTTGAAAACTTAGGTTAACAATCTGCCATGTGGTAAAGTCTTACCTTTGGTTCTTCTAGCTGCCATTATATCCTTTAGCACTATATATCCAAAATTCATTTTTCTTTTCTTATGCATGGCTAGCATAATTATAGTATACATATTATCAATAGAATATTTGTGCCCAAAGTATGCTATAATCAAGGTATTAAGCATGTGATGCAAAAATTTTTCACTAGCATCAAAAGCTTTTATCTCTCTCTCCTTTATTGTCTTAGGCTTCTACCATTTGTACAGGCATTCTCAATCCTTTCATGTGAGTATAACTTCCTTATAAAACAATGTCCCCCGGAAGAATAATGCCTAAACCCAACATCCTTAACATCATAAATTCTATTGAGCAATGCATTATCAATCTAAAAAATTAACTTGTGATATTCTTGAAGAATATTACTGAATAGCTTTATTACCAATTTACTCAACTTTTTCTTCCTTAATATTTGCATAAACTTCATACACTAAGGAAGATAATACCATTCATCAAACACAAGCAAACTAGTCCAGCTCATATCATTTAAAATTGAAAGTATATTACCCATTTAGGATTGTTTGATGACATCCACCTTGTGGCTTAGATTTATCTCATGGTTCCTTTTTGTCCAATCATCAAATTCAGTAGCAGCCTCCACTGTGACAAATCTATCCATCCATGCCATGCTTTGAGGAACATAAACCTTTCTTGGTTAATTGATCATTGGTCGTCCTCCTCTTTCTTTGGCTTTTCCCTTTCCTTTTCCCATGATGGGCTTCTTTGTCCTCACCATTGTGAGTTTCAGAGAAAGGATGTGATTTTCAAAGAATATTTAGTGCTTAGAATACGGGAATCAAGTGGGCTTGTTGATTTAATATTGAAGTTTGGACATCCGAATGTTTTGTATGCGTCCAAACCTTGCATCCAAAAATTCCCTGTTTTTACCATACTTCAACACACACATTAGTAATTAAATTTTGAAAAATCCCAAGAGTTTTCTTAGGTAACAAAACCTTTCCTCGGCCAAAAGCTTGATAAATATATTAGCACTTTGATCCTTTTATTCACATAGTCCAAGCATATATCATCTTTAGCTACATGATCACGAATAAAATGAAGTTTGCTCTCTATATGCTTAGTCCTAGAGTGTTGAATCGTATGTTCAAATTTATAGCACTAGTGTTATCACATAAAATGAGTGCACCTTTGAAGTCTAAGCCAAAATTAAGTAAAGAGTGTTTTATCCACAGCACTTGAGTACAACAACTACCGGCGGCGATATATTCGGCTTCGGCTGTAGATAATGACACATAAGCTTGTTACTTGCAATAACAAGAGACAAACCAATTATCAAGAAATTGAAAATGACAACTAGTATTTTACACTTGACTTTGCATCCAGCAAATTCGTACATATATATGCAACAAGATTGAAAGAAGATGATTTTGTAACCAAAGTCCATAATCAAATGTATTAATGAGATAATGAAGAATACGCTTAATAGGAATCAAATGAGACTCTTTTGGACAATATTAAAATCTAGCACACAAGCATATGGTAAACATAATATCAAGTGTACTTGTGGTAAGATAAAGTAAACTACCAATCATATCTCTATATACATTTTCATCAACATTTTTACCTCTTTCTTCTTAATCAAGTTTGATTGATGAACTCATTGGAGTACTTATCCCTTTTCCTTGATTCATTCCAAATATTTTCAAAAGATATTTGGTGTACTTTGCTTGATTTATGAAGACTCTATCCTTGGTTTGCTTAATTTGTAGTCCAAGAAAAAATTGAGTTCTCCTATCATGCTCATTTCGAACTTGCTTTGCATCAACTTGGTAAATTTCTCACAAAGTAAAACATTAGTAGCACCAAATATGATGTTATCAATATATATTTGCACAAGTAAAAGATGATTGTTGCAAGAGGATTTTATAAAAAGGGTAGTGTCAGTTTTCCTCTTGAAAATCCTTTTGAAAGAAGGAAACTACTCATCTTTCACACTAAGCTCTAGGAGCTGGTTTTAAACCATACAAAACTTTAGATAATTTGAAAATATGGTTAGGAAACTTTTCATGAGCAAAACCGGGTGATTGTTCCACATAAACCACTTCCTCAATAAAACCATTTAGAAAAGCACTTTTGACATTCATTTGAAATAACTTAAAAACTTTAAAGCAAGTACAAGTCAAAAGCATTCTTGTGGACTCAAGTCTAGCATTCGAAACAAAGGTTTCATCATAATCAATTCCCTCTTCTTGATTGAATCCTTGGGTAACAAATCTAGATTTATTTCTTACAATTTCCCCTGATTTATTCAATTTATTTCTAAAAATCATTTTGTGCCAATAATAGGGTAATCATGGGGTCTTGGGACAAGTTTCCAAACTTTGTTTCTTTCAAAATGATTTAGCTCCTCTTGCATAACAATAATCCAAAAATCATCACACAATGCATCATTAATAATTTTAAGCTTATGGTGAGATAAAAGTGCAAAGTTGTCAGTGAGTACTGTCTCATTCTAACATCTTGAGATATGTCACCAATGATTTGCTTCTTAGGGTGGCCTCTTGCATATCTTAGATCCTTTGGTAGCTCTTGGTCACCACTAGGTTGGTTATCTTGTTCTTGCTTAATCATCTATTCTTTATTGGCATGATCTTTCAAGATTGGAGTTTGAAGATGAGTTTGTTATCATTCATGGAAGCACCTGCATCATCATCATCTCTTCTATCCAAATAGATGTTAGACTCATCAAAACTTACATGTATGGTTTCCTCAACACATAAAGTTCTTTTTATTGTATAACCCTATAAGCCTTGTTATTAGAAGAATAGCCAAGGAATATCCCATCATTCGATTTTCTATCCAAATTTTTTTTTTTAAAGTTATCACACATATTCAATATAAAGCATTTGCAACCAAACACTTTGAAATAGGCAATATAGGCTAGTGGTATTCAATATAAAGCACTTTGTTACACATAGTCATGTATATTTGATATAACTTGTCATGCATGTTCAAATTCTAGGGTATTCTATCAAATAGAAGTTCAAAAGATGTTTTTCTCAAAAATGGCCTCACAAGAACTCTATTAAAAAACATAACAATGCAGTGTTTTCAGCTTTGTCCCAAAAATATTTTGGTAAAGAATTTTCACCAAGCATAGACTTAGCCATTTCTTGTGAAGTACGGTTTTTTTTTCAACAACTCCATTTTTATCATAAAGTTTTGTAAAATTTTGATTGTAAAATTCTCTCCCATTGTCACTTCTAATAGAAATCAATTTGCACTCAAGGGAGATTTGGACCTTTTTCAAAAGTCTTACAAATTCAAAAAAAAATCATCCTTTTGAGCTAGAAAGATCACCCATGTAAATCTTTAGAAAACATCAACAATCACAAATGAATACCTCTTACCACCAAGACTAGTGATCCTCATTGATCCAAACAATCCATATAAACAATTTTAAGAGTTTTTTTAAGTGAAAATAATTTCCTTAGGTTTGAAAGAAAATTTTGTTTGTTTTCCATATTGGCGAGTATTACAAGGATGACTTTTCTCAAAATGAATTTTTGGTTATCCTTTAACAAGTTCTTAAAAAAAAGTCAACAAGTCCATGCTAACATGATCAAGTTTACTAAGCCATAAATAACTGTCATTATCAGGAATTGAAAATCATCTAACTTCATAAGCAACAAGTTCATCAAGGAAAGGCACAAACCATTACTAATACAATTTGCAACAAAAATAGTTCTACCATTGACAATATCAAGTATAGTGCAAGTATTACATTTAAATTCAACTTTTCAATTATTGTCACATAATTGACTAATGTTAAGCAAGTTATACTTCAAATCATCAATGAGCAAAACTTGTTTAATGAGGGAGGAAGAATCTTTACCAATGTTACCTATACTAAGAATTTCTTCATTTCTTCTTGTCATCGAATGTAATGAATTCTTTGTTTGTAGCTTAAAGCTCACTAATGAGTGATGCATTTTCTGTCATGTATCTTGAGCAGCCACTATCAAGAAACCATTTAGTGGCACTTGATCTTGGAGGAAAATATACCTACACCAAATGAGATGAAGATACTTTTGGTACCCACATTTGCTTGGCTCCATGAGGGTTAGTGATGATTCCCTTTACTCTCCAAATGGTTTTAACACCTTCTTCTATTTTTCTTTTAACGGAGCACCTAATGGCTTTGTGTCCATGTTTTCCACAATATGTACAACAAGTATGAGACATGGAAGTAGAAGTAGCTCTAACAAAGAAGTTGTTATGTTTAGGCACATTATTGACATAATTGTAATCAATACCATTTTTTACAAGAGAAGATCTTTGAGATCCAAGTAGTTTGTCAAGATTGTCTCTTCCATTTGTAAATTTTTCAACACATGATGTAAGATCATCAACTTTATTTTTCAAAACTTTATGATCACTAAGCATTTTTTTAAGAGAAGAAACTTTTGTACAAAGAGATTTATTTTCAAGACATATGTTTTGTAAAGAAACATTTAAAACTGCTTTTTCAATATTTAAAAAATCAATAGATTCAAGAAGTTTTTTGTTCTCATAAAATAATTTTTAATTTTCATTCAATAACTCATTAATTTTGAGTTTTGTTAGCCCTAAGGGCAAATCATGTAATTATGATTAGTTTTGAATAATGACAAATATTGATGAGGACTAATGTGTTTGTATGATTGAGTGATAAGATTGATGACTTTAGAAGCATGAAGTCTTATTGCCTTGAAGCTAAAATGCAAGAACAACTCAATATCCCAAATGTGATTGAAGATTTGAAGAGTATGTTCAAAATGATTGAAGGCATTGAAGACTTAGAGTGTAGAATTATTAAAATAGGTACATTCTTATGTAAACTCTACACTTGTATGTCTTGGTTTCATTTGAATGCATGAGAGAGCACAAAACTTATTTTGAAATGGTTTTCAACAAACTTTATGATAACAAGTATGTTTTTGAAATCTCAAATGAACTTGAAAAGATCTTGTATAATCAAAGTGTTTTTGTAACGGTTTTTGTGTTTAAAAGTGCCAAAATGATGTGTCCATTCTTGCAAATGGTTTTCAATGCTAACAACAATGATTTTCAGATAATTTGATTGAATTTGAAAAGTTTGGTGCAAGTTTGGATGTCCAAACTCTGGAAATGGTTACTGTGTTTCCAGAGAAGTTCGGACGCAAGTTCGGACGCATGGAGTAAAGTTCGGACGTCCAAACTTTCTCTAATAGCATGGTCACTGTTTTTCCAGAGAAGTTCGGATGCATGAGGAAAAGTTCGGACGTCCGAACTTTTCCAGACAGCTTAGCACAGTAAAATTCGGACGCAAGTTCGGACGCATAACAGAAAGTTTGGACGTCCGAACTTTACTGTTACTAGCCGTTACTAGCCGTTTTATGGCCGTTTGAACTCATTTTTGAATTCTATAAAAGCCATAAACTCCAGATTTTTTAGAAGAACTTTGAACTTAACAAATCCTACATGCTCTAACTTGTTTTACATCAAATTAAATTGAAAAGCTCGCAAATTGCCTTGTGCTCAAAGATTGAAATTCAAGACTCCAAAGGCAACAAAGTGTGAAGGTGAAACATTGTGTAATCATCTATCAACAAAGTGGTAACATCTTACACACTCTCTTTTCTTCTCTCAATTGTGTTTTGTACTATCTCATTGCAAGGTTATCTTGTGACATAAAACCCTTTTGTGTTAGGGTGAGCCATAGACTAGATTAATCAAGGTCGTGGTGTAAAACCCATTTGTGGGTGAGCCTTTGATTAGATTGGTCTTTAGGTTGTCTTTAGATATAAAAACCTTGTGGAAGGGTGAACCTTATTTGTATAATTACTAAAAGAGGTTGTGAGTGTAAAACCATTGTGTGGTGAGCCTCTTATGTAATTGTTGAAATTGAGCATATAGTGGATTGGTTGAAATCCTTGAGTGGGAACTCAAGGTAGTGGATGTAGATCTTGGAGAGATCGAATCACTATAAATCTTGTGTTTATTTCCTTATAGCTTTACTTGTTTACATGCTTGTGTTATTATTAATTGGTCATAGTTGTTGATTGATTGGTTGTGGTCTTATTGTTTGATGATCTTGTCTTAACCATCAAAACACATACAAACTTGAAGTTTGTGGATTTAAAGAAGAGCTTTTATTAAGGCAAAAGATTTGCAAAATAAGAAAAAGATTTCGATAATTAGCCAAAGACCTAATTCACCCCCCCCCCTCTTAGGTCTTTCAAGTTTTATTTCCTTATTCTTTTTTGAAGCCTTTTTTAACTATCCATACATCTCAACAAGTAATTGACTAGGATCATGAATATCATCATCATAAGAAGTAGAGGTAGATGGAATAGATTGTACCTCATCTTCCATTGCCATGAAGCACACATTTGCTCTTTCTTCTTCATGAGTGACTTGAAGTAGTTTCCACATTTCATGAGCGGAATCACATTCCATCACTCTATTGTATTCATTGATGATCAAGGCACAACAAAGAATGTTCATTGCTTGGTAGTTTAATGTCATCTTCCTTGAATCGCTCTCATCATACTCCTCTATGGGCTTTGATTCCCTTGTAACTCCATCGGCTTTCAATCTCAATGGCACATAGGGACCTTTCTCAATAATATTCCACAATTCATAGTTAATAGAACAAATGTAAATCTCAATCCTAGACTTCCAAAAAGTATAATTAGAACATCAAACATTGGATGTCTATTAGTGGAAGAAACTTCCGTAAAAGGAAAATTTGATAAACTAGTCATATAATCTTTACTTCTAGGTTGTTAGACTTTAAAAAGAAGACTTTGCTCTGATACCAATTGAAAGACCTAAGAGGGGGTGAATTAGGTCTTTGGCTAATTATCAAAATATTTTCCCTTTTTGCAAATTCTTTGCCTTAATAAAAGCTCTTCTTTAAATTCACAAACTTCAAGTTTATATGTGATTTGATGGTTAAGACAAGATTATCAAACTATAAGACCACAACCAATCAATCAACAACTATGAACAAATAATAATAACACAAGCATGTAAACAAGTAAATCTATAAGGAAATGAACACACGATTTATAGTGGTTCGATCTCTCAAAAATCTACATCCATTACCTTGAGTCCACACTCAAGGTAGTGGATGTAGATTTTTGAGAGATCGAACCACTATAAATCGTGTGTTCATTTCCTTATAGCTTTACTTATTTACATACTTGTGCACACTCAATGATTTCAACCAATTCACTATATGCTCAATTTAGGCAATTACACAAGAGGCCCACCCAACAAGGGTCTTACCCCAACAACCTTCTTTGCAATCCTACAAATAAGGCTTACCCTTCCACAAGGATTTTATATCTAAAGAAAACCTAAAGACCAATCTAATTCAAGGCTGACCCACGTACGGGTTTTACACCACAACCTTGATTAATCTAGTATATGGGTCACACTTACCAAAAGGAGTTTACGTCACAAGATAACCTTGTATCAATCACAACAATAATGTAAAGATAGAGTTTGGATTTACCAACACTTCTTGGTGGATAAATACAATAGCTAGCACCACTTTACTTCCTGCCTTTGGAATATTGAATTTTAAACTTTGAGCACAAGGCAATTTAAGAGCTTTTCAATAATTTTGATGTCAAACAAGTTAGAGCTTCAAGGATTTCTTATGTTCAAAAGTTCTTCCAAAAATCTGGAATTTGTAGCTTTTATAGATTTTGAAAATCAATTCAAACGGTCATAAAACGAATAGTAACGGCTAGTTTCTGAGAAGTTCAGATGTCCGAACTTGCTCCTCTGCGTCTGAAAGTGCGTTCAAATTTTTCTGGAAAAAATTGTTCGCGGGAACAGTGTTACTGTTCACTAATACTGTTCACTAATACAGTGCATCCAAATTTCTCCGGAAAAATAGTCGGTACTGTTCACTTGAACAATAGTTACTGTTCATAGTGCAGGATGACCGAATTTTCATCCTGCGTCCGAACTTGCGTCCGAACTTGCATCCGAATTTTTCAAAATTTGTCAAAACATATTCAAATCAATTCAAACAAGTTGGAAAACATTCTAGCCTCAAAGATAAGTCATTAAAGACCTTTTAAGTACAAAAACCATTGATAAAAAACTTTATAATTTAGGCAAGTTCAAAACCATTGAAACCATTTAAATCAATTTTTGTACTCTCAATTGCAACTCATAGATTCCAAGGCTTAAGAGTTTAGGGTTTACAAAGTTTACCTATTAAGCACATGTAACCTACACTTCAAGTCTTCAAAGCCTTCAATCATCTTGAACAAACTCTTCAATCACTTTGACATATTTGAGTTGTTCTTGCATTGCTAGCTCCAAGGCAATGAGACTTGCTTCCTTCTCAATCCAAAAATCCTATCACACAACATACAAACATATTAGTCCTTATCAATGTTTGTCATTAATCGAAACTAATCAAACCTACATGATTTGCCCTTAGGGCTAACATATATATATATATATATATGAAAGACCTAAGAGGGAGACTGAATTAGATCTTTGGCTAATTTTCAAAATCTTTTCCCATTTTGCAAAATCTTTGCCTTATTAAAAGTTCTTCTTCAAATTTATAAACTCCAACTTTATATGTGATTTAAAAAGAATGGTTGAGACAAGGTAATCAAATAATAGAACCACAACCAATCAATTAATAACTAATAATAAGTTATAGTAACACACATATGTAAGCAAGTAAAGCAATAAAGAAATGAACACATGATTTATAGTGATTCGATCTGTCCAAGATCAACATTCAATACCTTGAGATCATACTTAAGGATTTCAACCAATTCACTAAATACTCAAGTTAAACAATTACATAACAGGCTCACCCTTCAATGGGATTTACCACAACGATCTCTTTCCAATCCAACAAATAAGGTTCACCTTATGACAGGTTTTTATGTCACTAGACAACCTAGACCAATCTAATCAAAGGCCTACCCTTACCAAAGGGTTTTATGTTACGCGACAACATTGATCAATCTAGTCAATGGCTTACCCTCTACAAGGTTTTATGTCTCTTGACAAATCAATCACAACAAGAATGCAAAGATGGAGTTTGGATGTTGCCAACACTTCTTGATGGATAAATACAATAGCTAGCACCACTTCACCTCTTGTCTTTGGAATCTTGAATTTCAACCTTTGAGCACAAGGCAATTTGAGATCTTTTCAAATAAATTTGATATAAAACAAGTTAGAGCTTATTGGGTTTCAAAAGATTGAAGAACTACACAAAAATCTGAAGTTTGTGATTTTTATAGGGTTTAAAAATCAGCTCCAATGTTCAAAAAATGAGTTGAAACGGCTAGTTTCTGAGAGGTTCGGACTTCCGAATTTGACCTTCTGCTTCCGAACTTCCATCCAAATTTTTTTGGAAAAACAGTAGTCACTGTTCGCAGTGAATGAAAATTCTGAACGATCGAATTTTTTATCTTGCATCTAAACTTGCATCAGAATTTTCTAAACTTTTTCAAAAATTAATTCAAACAAGTTGGAAAACATTCTAACCTCAAAGATAAGTCTTTGAAGACCTTTTAAGTGCAAAAGCCACTGATGAAAACTTGGAAATTCAAGTAAGTTCAAAATTATTGAAAGTTTGAAACCAAGTTTTGTGTTCTCAAAAGTTAATTAGAAGATTATATGAATAAAGAGTGTAGGGTTTACAAGGTTTACCATTAAACGTAAGACAACCTACACTATATGTCTTCAATGCCTTCAATTATCTTAAATCAACTCCTTTATCTTCAACCACTTTGGTAACCTTGAGTTGTTCTTGCATTTTGGCTTCAAGGCAATGAGACTTGTATTCTTCTCAATCCAAAAATCCTATCACACAACAATTAAACACATTTGTCCATATCAAAGTTAATAAACATTATTTCCTTAGGACTTTGCACTTATCAATGTTTGTCATTAATCAAAATAACATAATTTGCCCTTAGGGCTAACAATAGACATATTTTAAAACACATATACATACATATAAAATGAGTCTCATATTTGAACTTAATGTCCACGCATTCACTATCACTACCTCAAATTTACTCAATACTTCATTTATTAAATATGATTGAAAAAGCGAGTCCTAGGCTAAAGATTTGCTATAGAATGACAAAAGTAATAACATAAAGTTATAAAACATAAGCTCACAACTTACCTTGAACTTGAGACAAGAAACAAAAGAAGAAAATCATGAAAGGAGAAGAAAGAAAAAAAGAAAGATAATAGGAAAGAAGAAGAGAAACTGTAACTAAAAAAGGAGAAATTTTAACTAAAATGGGGTGAAAGGCGGTGAAGAAAGTCGACTTGTGTGTCACTAAGCTATTACCTTTTTATTTTTAAAACATGGTTAGAAATGTACCAAAAATTAACGTAGTTCATGATAATTTTCTCAAGTTCTAGCATCCTAATTTGGTTTTATTAATATTATGTATTTTCTAAAGCTCTTGTTTATCTAATGAAACATCATAAACATGTACACTTATCACGCACTTAGCCTTAACAAGTTTAAATATAATATTCTTAACCTTAAAAAAATATTTTTAGTGCTTTTGTATATAACAATATTAAGCTCCACTACTTATCTTACGTATTCTAACTCAAAATGGAAACACATAGAACGTCTATAGGGTAGAGTGTTACACTAATGCTTTCATGAGTGAGGCTATTATTGCAATCCAAGGTTTTAACACATGCTAATCAAGAGAAGTGGGAGAAGATTATCCTTGAAGGAGATGCCTTGAATATTCTAAGAGCGCTTAGAGGAAATAAGGAGGCAGTATAATGGAGGACAAAAGAAGTAATCGAGGAAGGAAAAATCTACTCAGATGGTGGAGTAGCTAGACTATTGCATATGCACCAAGAAATGCTACCATTGTAGCATATAATATGGCAAGATAGGTAAAGAGATGTACTGTTTTAGGAAATATTGGCCTCCTTGAACTACTGCTAGCAATCTTTTGTAATCACGGGGGAACTGACTCCGACTTTTGTAATTGCTTGGATGGTTAGGTGGAATTTAGTGAATGATATTTTACATAGCAAAAAAAAATGTGGGAGGATAAAAATGTATTTTTGCATAAAAATCAATAATATTTCCTTTTGAGTCATAGTTAATGATATGTTAGTATACTAAAGTGAAAATAGTAATAAATGCAAGGTATCTTAATGGAAATTAACCTTTAGGGACACAAGGAAATTTTGGTCATAACAGAAAATATATGTGATATTGTCTAATAGAATGTAATAAAACGACAAAAACGATGTTAGGATATTAAAGTAAAAATAATAGCAAAAGTGAGGGTATTTTAATAAAATTAAATGTATTTACACTTCACAACTTCCTATTATCACCAACAAGAGTGATATACAAGTACCAAATACCTTCCCTTGACACTTTGCATCATAAGAAAATGACACATTTATTATTTATTCATCTATATTCTTTCCATCTAAGATTGAATACCTACTTTAGACTTGTCACAAAAATTAAGGAGACCAATTTCACCATATATAAGTTACAATAATAATCTTATTAATTAAAAAGGTTAGTAATAAGAGACATATGTTAGTGGAACTTGAATCCTTAAAATATTTGGAGTTTAGTTAAAGGAGTTTTAAGAGAAAATTATTTATTAAAGAAAATGAAAATTTATTTTCCAACAAATTAAAATAGAAAAATTAGCTATGAATGCCACTAAAAAAAGGGGGTCAACTGCTTGTCTCCTGTCATTGAACTTTCTTTATCCTTTCATGCTATTAAACAATTAATGTGTGGCCAATTATGTCATTTTGCCACTAAATGTGGTAGAGTTAAAGCAAAAAATGACATATTTGCATCATATGACATATATATGAAGGGCATAATAGTTCACACTTGTAATTTTTTTCACCAAACTCCGTTTGTGTTTAGTGAAAAAATAACATAATTAGTCACACATACATTATTTAATGGTATGAAAAGATGGAAAAAGTTCAATGGTAGGACAAGTAACAAGACATTTTCTTTAGTGGTATTCATAGCTAATTTTCCATTAAAATATAATCATGGACATTCAATTTTGGACAAATGAGATTAATAAATTTGAATCATACGAAAAAACGAAGAGGCAATAAAATTGAATTATTTCCACTATCTAGCATTGATTATTCACACTTTTTAGAGGATATTCTTAATTGAATATACACTCTTATAAAAACTAATGATATATTTTATTCAAACTTTCATTAATAATTTTGTAACGACCCACTCTCGAGCGGGCCCTACCTAGGAGTGAATCATCACTTTTCTGTTTCCAGAGGTGCAATGCAACCTTATGATATAAGTATAAATTCTAATAATTTCTAAACAACTAACAGTCAAAAACAATATAAGGCGCACTGTCCGTTTATAACAAAAGATTATATAAAAAATGTTTATACAAAACATAATTTCAGAAGATTGAGTTCTCTCTGCATACATACTAATTAAATTAAAAACCATCTGAAATATTACAATGCATTGACAGACCAATAATGGTTACAAATGTAAACGTCTCCACAATATTAGCTGCTGCTGAGGACTCAACTGTTACGTGTGATGTATACTCTCAATGCAACTATAAAAATCCTGAAATATGATGAGAGAATAATGAGCTACGAAACCCAGTGAAATTTCTAGGTACCTATACAGTTTGAGAGTAAATACGCAGTATAAAATTATTTTAGATTTTTTATGAGAATAACTTCGTTTAATACAACAGGATAATCTGATCTAAAAATCATGAAAATATGATATATTTATATATACATATATGTACTTTCAAGTAAAAACAATCATTTTTGAAAAATAACGACAAAATCAATAAAACACAATCCATACGACTCTTACGAGTCCATACAAGCACATAAAAACTTCTGCCGTCCTTCCAATGGTCAGCTAACACGCGGCACAAAGGAACTCTCCACACAACACCTCCTAATGGCCTTCTCACATACATCGCAAAGGAATCTCCACACAACATCTCCCAATGGCCTTCTCACATACGGCGCAATGGGACTCTCTACACACTCAACAATTTCACCCTGTAGGGGAGTCAATTCATATCCCGACGGCGGAGTTTACACATAGTTCACATTTACAACTCATCAACAACCAAATCAGTTCTCATAGTTTAGTATATTATATAAATATACAAGCCAAGCCACGATAAAACAACAACTTATATGAATACTACATATTTTCACAAAAAGTCGAGCCACAGCAAAATAACACTTCAAGGTTAACAACACATTTAGACACAAAGCCGAACCATGACAAAATAGTAATTCAATGTTTCCACAACATACATTCACAAAGCCGAGCCACGTCTAAATAAATACTTTACTTAACGTAAAATAAATAAATAAAATATATCAAAATAACATAACATAAAATGATAAAATTTGGCGGTCCTCAACCTCCACAAGTAAGTTAGAAATCTCACATCAAGCAAAAAGCATAAACCTAGGTTACTCCACCATTTGTTCTACCTCGGCAATCTCAGGACCTAACATTACGTGGTAACAAATAAATTTAATATCATTCTAAAGTGATCAAATATTGACATCTCTACATAATACATGAATGAATGCATGATTAGTTTTAATTAGATAAAAATTTATTGAATTTGATAATTTGTTTTAAAATATGAACTAACCATTTTTCAAAGGTATAAAAATATTAAAATAATTAATTTTAATAAAATCCACCATTCTCCAAAAAAAATTCCAACTATTCTATTTCATCCAAATATACCAATTTATGGAAATTAAAATAATTAATTCTAATAAAATTTACCATTCTCCACAAAAATTCCAATTATTCTATTTTATTCCAAATATACCTTTTTAGGGAAATTAAAATAATTAATTTTAATAAAATCCACCAATCTCCACAAAAATCTGAATTATTCTATGTTAATAAAAATTTCAATTATTCTGTTTTATTCCTAATATGTCAATTTAGGAAAATTATTCTATTTAATTCATAATATATCAATTTGGGAAAATTATTTTATTTAATTCATAGTATATCAATTTAGGAAGATTATTCCATTTACATATTTCAATTTTTTTTTCATACTCCTTTTCCATTATGACATTTTAATAAATCTTTAAACACTCAATATTTAATCAAAACTAAAAATTTCAGTAAACTAGAAAATCTATCCAGATTTTCCAAACTTCTGAAAATATAGCAAACATGCTCACAAATTAACAAAACATTTTATGTAGGTAGAATATAGTAACAAGAACCTTTTCTCAAAAATTAAACAAAATCGGAGCATCCAAAAATTTATTAAAATTCATATACATTTACTGCTACAGTAATTTCCGAAAATAATAAACTCGACCAAAATGATAAAAATTTGAAGATTTTACCTTGATTTGGAGACTTTTGATGTAGTTCTAAACTTGGGTTTGAAAGATGTAATTTTTGTGTGAAGATTTGGTGAAGATTTGGTGAAGAATTAAATAGAGAGATAAAGAAGAGAGAAGAGAGAAGAGAGAAAGGGGAAATGGGGGAAATAAGGGTTTGAGGATCAGCCCGGCTGATCCTCCGTTTTCTCTTTTTTTCTTTTTCTTTTTAACTAAAAATTTGCAAGATCAGCTTTTAATTTTTTTATAATTATAGATTTACCCTAAACTTTTAAATGTATAAATTTCTATTCATTTTAAAAATGTGTAAAGTAGATTTTTAGTAATTTATAATTATCATAAACCACTTGAAAAATTTATTTAGTAAAAGTAAAATTTATGGTTTTACAATTCTAACCCTCCAAAATAAATTTCGTCCCCGAAATTTCAAATGAAAAGAAGTATACATGTATAAAAAGGTTTTTAAAATTAATGCATATATATATAAGAAATGCCGATTCGTTAAATGTAATGAATGTTGAAATGCCTATGCAATGTATGAGGCAATCATATCTAACCCTCTAAAATAAATGCTACCTCACAGGTTAGGCAAAATCTGAGAAAAACTGAGGGTATTCATTTCTCATAAGCTCCTCACGTTCCCACGTAGACTCATCTATACCATGGTTTCTCCAAAGTACCTTAACCATAAGAATGACTTGACTTCTTAACACTTGCAACTTCCGATCAATTATTTGCACCGGCTGCTCCACATAAGTCAAATCCTCTTTCAAATTTATCGGTTGTTCAAACAACACATGCGAAGGATTTGCTATATATTTTCAGAGAGCAGATACATGAAAGACATCATGGATGCGACTAAACTCCATAGGTAATGATAATCTATATGCAACAGGGCCAACTTTTTCAGTGATCTCGTAAGGTCTAATATAACATGGCCCTAGTTTTCCTTTATGTCCAAATCTTAGAATTCCTTTCCACGGTGATACTTTTAAAAATACCCAATCTCCTAGTTGAAATTTCAATGCTCTACGTCTCTTGTCCGCATAACTTTTTTGCCCACTTTGTGCTACCCGAAGATGTTCTCTAATGATTTGAATCTTTTCTATGGTGCGATGCACTAACTCTACACTGGATATCTTGGCTTCTCCCACCTCCATCCAACATACTGGAGTCCTACACCTCCTCCCATACAAAGCCTCAAACGGTGCCGTACCCAAACTAGTTTGAAAGCTATTGTTGTAGGCAAATTCAACGAGTGGCAAGTCATCATCCCAATTAGTGGAATAACTCATAACGTAAGCACACAACATATCCTCCAAATTTTGTATAACTCTCTCTGATTGCCCATCTGTCTGTGGATGAAAGGTTGTACTCATATTAAGTTTAGTCCCAAGTGCTCGTTGGAAACTTCTCCAAAATCTAGAAGTGAAGTGAGGATCCCGATCTGACACTATACTGACTGGTACTCCATGCAATCTCACTATGTTCTTCACATAAAGCTCTGCCAATTTTTCTAGTGAATAGGTGAATCGTATCGGAAGAAAGTGAGCATATTTGGTCTGTCAGTCAACTATTACCCAAATTACATCATGTCTAACGTGAGTTCGCTGTAATCCTGATACAAAGTCCATGGTAACATGTTCTCATTTCCACTCCGGGATGGGAAGTGGTTGCAATACTCCAGCGGGATGTCGATGATCTGCTTTAACTTGTTGACATATCAAACATCTAGACACATATTCTGCTATGTTTCTCTTCATTACTGGCTACCAGTAAAGTTCACTCAAATCTCGATACATCTTGGTACTCCCTGGGTGCATCGTGTATATCGAATCATGTGCTTCCTCCATAATCTCTCTCTTTAAGTTTGCATCATCTGGAACATAAACTCGACCTCTAAACGCTAGTATCCCATCATCACGAATTGAGTACTCTGTATGTTCTTCTTTTTGCAGTTGCTCTCGAAGTTCGTGAAAGGTAGTATCTTTTTCTTGAGCCAACCAAATCCTCTCTAATAACAGTGGTCTGATCCTTATGTGTGCAAGTAGAGCTCCATTTACCGACATTCCGAATGATAAATATAATTTTCTCATTTCTTCTAATTCACCTCTACACCTGTTTCTCAAACATGCCAAGGTACTAGTTCCAGTCTCTTTACGGCTTAAAGCATCTACAACTACATTAGCCTTCCATGGATGGTAGTTTATAATCAAGTCATAATCAGCAATCAACTCCATCCATCTTCTTTGCCTCAAATTCAACTCCTTTTGTGTCTGGAAATACTTCAAACTTTTATGATCAGTAAAAACCTCACAAGTAGCTCCATATAAGTAATGTCTCCAAATCTTTAATGCAAATACAATGGCCGCCAACTTTAAGTCATGGGTAGGATAGTTTTGTCACCTTTAACTGTCTAGAGACATATGCGACAACTTTACCATGCTGCATTAAAACACAACCTAACCCATTCTTCGAGGCATCAATGTATATCACAAAACCATCGGTCCCAGATGGAATAGTTAAAATTGGTGCGGTAGTTAATTTCTCTTTCAATATCTGAAAGCACTGTTCACACTCATCGGTCCACACAAATGGTTCATTCTTTCGAGTGAGACGAGTTAATGGGGCTGAAGTGATGGAAAATCCCTGGATGAATCTTCTATAATACCCTACCAAACCTAAGAAGCTTCGAACTTCGGTCACATTTGTGGGTTGTTTCCAATTTGGTACTGATTCCACCTTTTGCGAGTCCACACTAATACCTTCCCAGAAACAACATGGCCTAAGAAGTCCACTTGATCCAACCAAACTTCACATTTGGACAACTTAGCAAACAATTTCTCTCTTCTTAGCGTCTCTAATACGACTTTCAAGTGTTGGCTATGCTTCTCCTCATTTTCAGAGTACACCAAAATGTCATCAATAAAAACAACCACAAATTGATCAAGAAAAGATTTGAGAACTCTATTCATGAGATCCATAAAGGCAGCTGGGGCATTTGTCAAACCAAAAGGCATAACCAAAAACTCGTAATGTCCATATCTGGTACGGAAAGCTGTCTTTCGTACGTCTTCCTTTCGAATCCGCAATTGATGATACCCCGAACGAAAATCAATTTTAGAAAACACTCTAGCTCTTCTCAATTGGTCAAACAAGTCATCAATCTGTGGAAGTGGATATCAATTTTTAATAGTAACTTTGTTCAATTGTCTGTAATCAACACAATCTAAATGAGCCATCTTTCTTTTTCACAAATACTATAGGTGCACCCCAAGGTGATGTGTTCGGTTGAATATCCAAAAGTTCTTGTAATTGTGTATATAGCTCCTTTAACTCAGTTGGTGACATACGATATGGTGTCAAAGAAATAGGTGATGTGCCAGGAACTGCTTCTATTGTAAAGTCTATATCTCGGTTTGGGGAAAGTCCAAGTAGATCACTGGGAAAAACATCGAGAAATTCCTTCACTATTGATATCTCTTTCAACTTAACTCCACTCTTTTCGGTATCGATCACATGTGCTAAGAAACCCGTACAACCTTTTCTTAATAGCTTTTTGGCAGAAATAACTGAGATAATGCTTGAAGGAAGAATCTACCGGTCACCAAAGAAGTGGAATGGTTCTTGTCCAGGAACTCTAAACATTACTTCTTTTCTATTGCAGTCAATCAAGGCATGATGATGACTAAGTCAATCTATCCCGAGTATCAAATCAAAATCAATAATCGCAAAATGCATCAAGTCAGCAAATAGTACCCGATCCCTAAACCAAATCTCGCAACCACGATACACATCTTTAATAAAAATTCATCGCCAGTAGGGGTTTCAATCACAAGACTATATGCTAGGCTAGATATGGGCATTGTAGCATACGATGCAAATGATGAAGATATAAAAGAATGTGATGCTCCAGAATCGAATAACATCTTAGCATCTCTATCAAAAAGGCGAACAATACCTGTGACAACACCTTGACATGTCTGTGCTTGTTAATGAGTCACTGCATAAACCTGTCCTCGACCTCTGCTATTCGATGGGGCTGTTCCTCTACCCTGATATAATCCACGTCCACTAGTCTGGGCTCTTCGGCTTTCATGACCTCTACCTCTACTAGTTTGAAATCCTCCTCGTCCCGTAGATGGTATGGATCCAAATACTGATGTCCTCTATCCCTCATGTGCAGCAATTCCAATCTGATAAGAACGACCTTTGTCCAGAGAATCCTCTTGATGAACTACCACCTCTCTGACTTGAACGGCCAAACTAACTGCTTTGTTTCTGCCCAATTTCTCTCCTAAAATCAGTTCTAATCCTCTTAGAATGTGACTCGTATCCTCCTCTCTCAAATATGTCAGCCTCCACCTTAAGTGCTTTACTTACCAAGTTTGAGAACCCGTCATAGGAAATATTAGATAGCCGATGCCTAATATCCATTGATAGTCCATTATAAAAGTTGGTGCATCTCCTCTCCTCATTTGGAATTCGGTGTGGCAGTATCCTTGCTAACTCTGAAAAGCGTCGCTCATACTGTTGTACTGTCATACTACCTTGTCTCAGATTATGAAGTTCTCAAGCCATAGCAGACAAATGTGCTTTAGAGCAATACTTTTTCTTCAACTCTTATGTTAATTTCTCCCAAGTTATAGGCTGAGGTAGATCACGTTTCCTAGTATCCCAACAATCTCGAGCATCTGCATAAAGTCTATAAACTGCAAGTCTGACTCAACGATCATCAGAGATATCCATAGCCTCAAATATGCGTTTCATATCTCTAATCTAATCCATAAGCATCGTAGGCCTCTCGGTCTCGTAGAATTTTGGAGGATCTTTCTTCAGAAAACGATCTAGTATATCTATTCCATTTTCTGCCTGTCTATTAGTGACTTGTGTAGGTGCAGTAATTTGTCTTCCTAACAGTCCATCTAAAGTCCCCTGTTCTGCTGCTCTAACCAATAAACCTAGTGCAACTCGAGTCATAGGATCCGAAGAATTAACCTCTATACCTTGTACTTCAATGGGTGGAAACTATTGGGCCGTAACTGGTGGCTGTAGGGCAGTAGCCGCTGAAGCAACCTCATTAGGAGAACGTCGAGTCTGCTCAATATTTGGTTGGGTTGGAGGAATTGAAACATTTACAGGTAGAGCTACACTATTTACCCTACGCGCTCATCGTGCTACACCGTTCCCTCGGTCAAGTGCCTTTTCAACATGGGGAGAATGAGGTAGGCTACCACAGCCATGACCCCTACCGCGTACATTTCCGCGAGTGCGTCCCCTAGCATTACCTCTCCATCCTCTCTCACCACGTGACATCCTCAGCAGCCTACAAAACCAAGACTCACTCTCAAAACTTGCATGATGCATATAACTAAAGAGTCTACAGAATCTATAACCTAAGCTCCGATACCAAAATTGTAACGACCCACTCCCGGGCGGGCCCTACCTAGGAGTGAATCATCACTTTTCTGTTTCCAAAGGTGCAATGCAACCCTATGATATAAGTATAAATTCTAATAATTTCTAAACAACTAACAGCCAAAAATAATATAAGGCGCACCGGCCATTTATAGCAAAAGATTATATAAAAATGTGTAAAGTAGATTTTTAATAATTTATAATTATCATAAACCACTTGAAAAATTTATTTAGTAAAAGTAAAATTTATGATTTTACAAATTTTCCTAATTTAAAGTAATTAAATTTCATTAACACAATGGTCATAAGACTAACTCTTGGTTTATTAATTTAAGTAATTTAAAATTAACTAATACATACTTTCTTAAATAATAATAATATTATAGTAATTTATTTATAATTAAATAATTTTATTTAATTTTTGTGTTAAATTAAAATATGAAATTAAATCTTGTGACGATGGAGCATTATTATATAATGTTAGTTTTCTTTTTCCTTAGTGTCTCTGGCTGCATACTTCATACCTTGGGCCCAATTTGTAAGAGTCCTTTACCTTACTTATTGTTGCGATCCAAGTCAGTAAAATTGGGCTTGAATTCTTTTAATTATTGATAGAGTCCGCCCAATCTCTCTCTCGCTCACGACTGAACGAAACTCATCGAGCGCTGCCCCCCGCCCGACCCGCGGTACTTCATCGCCCCCACTGCATCAAGTCTGCAGTACGAAAGTTCCTTGCCATATTCCACTACCTATCAACAATCTCCGGGCACCGACATTTCAGCCGGCGCATCTACCACGACAACACCAACAAACAATCAAATGTATGGAGATCTAGTATAATTGTTTGATTTTGATTGGAGTAACTTGACGAATAGTCTTCAACATTGATATTTCTCTTTGTAATTTGAAGTCTGTTATTTTGATTTAATCTGTTATTGATTTGATTTGGGCAATGTTAGAAGAGCTACTTTTCGCTATATCTTCTTGTAATTTTGGTGAGAATCTGGTCAAAATTGACTTATTTCCTTTACCCTAACCAGAGATTTCTTCTGCCATTTCGTTTTATTTGGATCGCTTTAATTGGGTTGCCGGTTAGTCAGCATGGCTCGGGCGAGTCACAATGAGTTTTTGACTTGTACAATTTTCCCCGGGCCGTCCAGAGTTACCAGCGCCTTAGTTACGCTCTCTTTAGAGGGAGTGACAGCGTGTTGTTTTGCGTGTGGTGGGCACGGGTCCCGAGTTAACTCGGACTAGCCCAAGACTCTAAACCATGCTTCCCCAGGTTGTGGGTTTTCCCTGGTCTCTCCCTATAGTGCAGCGGAAGTAGGGAGAATTTCCACCGATTCATCTTTTACTTTCCTTTTATTTTTTAAAAAAATATTTTTGGCTGGGTAATTCATCTGTTACTCAATACTGATTTAAGGTTTAGAAATTATGAGAAAAAGGTAAAATCTTGAGATTTTGGGAAATTGAAAAGGAAATCTTGGAATTGGCTAACTTTTGTTCACATTGTTTTCAGTTTATGTTTTGGAGTATTATGAACAACTTGTTTGTCTAAAATGTTGGGATTATGAACAGCTTGGTTTGAGTAAAATGTTTGGAGTTGGAGGTGGAGCTATTCACAAGCTGTTAAGGGAAAAGATTCAATCACGAGCCACTGTAAGGATTTTCCTCATTGTACTTTCTTTTCTTTTTAGCTGGTCACATTTTTTGAATCTCTTTATCCTTGCCCCCTTGTTTTGCCTGAGAAATCATGGCTAATGTACTTTCATACTCCTCTGGTGGGAAATCAAAATCGGTTGATGCCCACCCTTTTATGGTCAACACATTCCTTGGATTGCTTATTTGCTCCTTTGTTATAGCCTGAGCTCACACAAATTGATCTTTTTAAATTTTTTTTATATACTATCTGAATAACCCTTTTAAAATTTTTAAAAATTTTCAAAAATAATGTTCTCTTTTGTTGTAACTTGTATATCCAATTGTTTCTCTGGATGCCAGCAAATTTATTTTGTTACTTGTATGTAAAGGGAAATGAGTTGTGGATGTTCAAATGATGCCACTAACTTTATGTATTAAATCAATTAAACTTATAAGAAACGGTATGCTATCTGCTCTTTTTGGGACCTTATGTAATACAACTTAAGAAAGACAAGTAAAGGGATTACTGTCCTGGATTACTTGAGATAGCCAATGAACAATTATTGATTTGGGTTGTTCTTCTTCCACAACTGATTACGTGTCTTTAGAGATAACAAGTGTAGTCTAGGCATTTTAGGGATTGAGACGAGGATTCAACTCAGGCAAAGAATGGGCTTTATACCTGAACAGGGGTATAAAAATATTATTCTATGAATATCTGCTGTAAGTAGGATGTAAGATTGAGAGGATAAGAATGCAAATATATTCATGTGTAGTGCGTAGAACTGCCGATTCATGTTTACATCCATTTGAATCTTAAGGAATATCATATCTGAGCTATGAAAACCCCCGGATAATTTCTTATCATTTCTCTAGTGTTGTATTGAAATACTAATATGGTGTTACTACAGTGGAACTGTAAGAATTTCTTGCCAAACAAATTCTATGTTGATGTCTAGGTAACTCCATATTAAAGAATTTTCAGGCAATTTTTGAGCATAAAGAAACTACAAAAAAAAAAAGGGAAATAATAATGACTGTAATCGTAGCCTAAAACCGATACTACCGTCAGAAAGCACCCATTATATATACTTTTCCTTGGGCCCTTTAGTATTTGCATCAACTTACCTACATATGTATGTGATGATTAAAGCAGAAGCCTTTAACACTTCTAATATTTTTAATAATCTGATGATATCAGTTTACTGAGTTAAACAAATATTACATGCATCAGTTATTTGTATACCTTGAAGGTGATGGTGCACATGTACAGAGGTTAACCAGTCTCTGATGACTAGCAGATTTCAACTTGAACTTATGTTTCTGAAGGAAAATGCCATTTCTGAAAGAAAAATGGCATTTTCCTTCTGTTCTTTTAGATAGATGTTGTAAGGACGTGTAGCAATCCACTTAACCCCATTCTAGAATTAACTTCTCCCACAACATACGGAAAACGTTTGGTTTGCTCATTCAAATGAGAAACTTGATGAACTAATTATCTAAATGCACAAACCATGTAGTCAGCCTGCTATTGATTCCTCTGCATCTGAGTGTTGTCTTATTTTTTAAAATATTTTATTAAAGAAGCCCATCTATAAAGGATGGAAAGAATTGTAAGCTCGGGCACTATTCCTAGCACCTATAGATTGAATACTCTTATCTCGATATGCATTGGAACTATTTGCTTGGAAAGGATCTCAACTCTCTAAGATATGAAGTGCACTTTTCATTCTCTTATGTGAACCTGTCCGCAATCTCTATTGTGATGCACATATGTATCTGCAGTCTACCGATTATCCAGTTTCATTTTGCATCTTTGTGTCTTGTGTCCATCCCTTTCCATTTGTAACATGTGCAGTACAGCCGATAGTTGTGCATCAAGATTGATGTTTGGAATATAATCAATTGAAAAAGAAGGGGAGTGTTTGTTCACGTCTATGTTTACACATCTATATTTCACTGGTCGAAAATTATGCATAGTCAGCACCGAGATATTTTTGCCATGTCTTTTCTAATTGAAGAGAGAGAGAGAAGTTGATGCTTTCCCTGCCTTTGTCAGGGAAGGTTGTGGTGTAGAAAGGGTTCTTATGTGTTGCATTCCTCAATTGTTAACATGATCTCGTGTCTAGGGTATTTCTTTTGTTATGACTCTCAGCAGTCAATGACTTATAATCTCCCATCTGATTTTTTTGGTAATGAATGTGGAGGATCTTTTATATTTTACTGCTTTTAGTTGCACTTCAAGATGTTGAGGATTTACTTAGTGTGTCTTACAAGCCCTCAGTTGGTGGTAAGGTTTTGTTCAAGAAGTTCAGTGTACTTATCCTATTGTACTCATAATCATAGGATCTTTTTTGTTCCACATTTCTCTTAATCAATTTTCTGGTTTTTGTTTGTTTGTCTTTATGTAGCTTGGTAAAAAGCTATGGTTGGTATTTCTCCATAAATTTGGAAAAACGTTAGACTAAAAAACAAGAAAAGTATTTTTGCTCTTAGCTTGTTGATTAAAATTTTCTGCTGGTCTTTAGTTGTGTTATTTGGTGGGAATGGATTCATGGCTATATTTGAGAATTTGATATCAAATTAAGGTTGTCAATTGCCTGTTCAAATTACTAATTTCTATATATATCTTTGTTTTGCAGGCATCTGGAATTTTATCATCCTTTATTTACAGGAAAGGTCAAGGGGAAACTGGATCTGGTGGCATGAGATCACTGAGAGCATTGGCACTAGTAGGTGCAAGTGTTACAGGACTTTTGAGTTTTGCAACAATAGCATCTGCAGATGAGGCTGAGCATGGTTTGGAAGTTGCAAACTATCCTTGGCCACACAAAGGAATTCTCAGCTCATATGACCATGCCTCGTAAGTTTCAGCTATACTGTGGCTTCTGGTTCACGGTTTGGCTTTTACTTAATGTACTTTGGCCAAGTAGAATCTGGTGTCTTTTGGAAACTTAATTCTTCTTGAAAGTGATCAACTTATTAGGAACTATATGCCTTGCATTAAATACTTTCTTTAGTTCTTGTGTCTTCAATTCAGTATCTTCTGTTTCATGTTTTAGTAGCAAGAAGTTTTGAATATTTGACACGGAAGTGCTGGTCATTTGAGGTTGATTTTCAGATTAAGTACCCGGATGACCTGGGTGTCATCCCAGTTCGTCACATATACGATATTTGTCTATTGACTTTTGCCTTTGATGTTGTAATCATTCTCTTAGACATCGTTGTACTGGCAAAATGGTATATTAATGTATGATCAGCACTGTTAAAGAGCTAACCTCTCCTATCCTGAGAACATTCTGTCTGTATGTTTGTTGTACTCAAAAGAACAAATGCATTCAGATATAACAGAATATGAGAGCCTGGAGGTTGGTACAATATATTGGATTTGGCTGCAGCTTGCCTGTTTCTCTCATATTGATCAGTCAAAGAAGTCCTCTTTGCTTAAATTTGTCTAGGTCCCAGTTTACTTTGTATAAAATTCTGATGGTTGGTTTTATAAGTTATATGTGGTTGTAGATCTTGTATTTGCTTGAGGATCAGACAATTACATTTGGCTATGAAACAACATTTTTAACATTGAGAACCATGAGTGTAATCTTTGCTAGTGAGAATTAATCAGACTGATATAAAGATCTTTGGATAAAGAGAGAATTTTCACAAGCTTCATGTTTGATTAGCTTGGTTATATTTTCTTCATTATCATGTATAATTATAAAAACATGAAATGCAGATTACTGTGTCTTCAATTTTTTACCTAATTAAACATTTTCTTTTGATATATGTTTCCCTTTTGATCTGATTATTATGATTAAATGGGTAACTAACCAGTATTGAGTTTCACCAGTTCAGCAGGTAAATGGAAAATAATTGGTCAAAAAATAATTAGCATGAATTATCAACAGCCGGATTGTCAGACATTCATTTGTGTAGTCTGGTTGGAATAATGCTATATCTTTTAAGAGAATGTGGTGTAATACTCATACATCAGTATTGTCTTTCCCCTTTTTTAACCACATTAAATTATTGACATATTGGGGTGAAGACTGAAACTTGTTCAAATTCTGGAACCTCATTTCACCAATGGTCGTTAGTTATTTAAGCAGCTGAATTACCACTACCCAGAATTTGCAAACTTTTCTTGCCTTGCATTCCTAAATATACAGATGGTTGATTGTGTGAAGCGTATGTACCAAAACTTTGGTTGATATGTCCTGTATCATGCCGCTGTTTCATTGTGGTTATTTTTGCAACCAGGATCCGTCGTGGTCACGAGGTTTATCAACAAGTTTGTGCATCTTGCCATTCCATGTCACTGATTTCATACCGTGATTTGGTTGGTGTGGCATATACAGAGGAGGAAACAAAAGCAATGGCAGCTGAGATTGAAGTGGTTGATGGGCCTAATGATGAGGGTGAGATGTTTACTCGTCCTGGGAAGCTGAGTGATCGTTTTCCCCAGCCATATGCAAATGAAGCTGCAGCTAGATTTGCCAATGGAGGAGCCTATCCTCCAGATCTGAGTCTTATTACCAAAGTATATTTTGAGCCTGCTTTCTTAAATGTAACTTCAATTTTCATTTATTTACATAATCTAATTCTCTCCATTCTTCTCTAGGCTCGACACAATGGTCAAAACTATGTCTTTGCCCTTTTAACCGGATACCGTGATCCTCCTGCCGGTGTTTCAGTGAGTTGTACTTAAATACTGCATTTATCATTTGATGAATCACTAGTTAATGCATTTATGCCATGTGGATCTTTAACAATATATCATTTAACTATTATATCTGTCTTGATATAGATTCTATTGATAGCAAGTTTAAAGTGTGGAGTTTTTGTTCTTTGTTGCTGACTTTCTGTTTCTTTTTCCCCTCTTTCCTTGACCTGACCGAGCAAAGGGGTCTGTAATTCTTTTCTATTGCATTCTTGGTCTCCATCATTTGGCATTTATATTGATAGCATGATTTTGTTTAATTCATTTTTGTATTTTCTTATACCCTAGTAAATGCTCTCGTGGTTCATTTCAACTGGCATAACGTTAAAAAAGAGATGATTTGAAGCCAGTCTCCTATTACTTACATTCTGTGCAAAACCCATAACCTGAAGGGAAAAGGAAAAGGAAAAAAGACAATTTGTTTACTCTAATATCTCTAGATTTCATTAAAGCATTAAAATAAATAGTATAGAAATTTTATAATAAGTAAAATAGGTGGGAATAGGAATTACATTAAATTAAGGAGATTTAAGATGGTTTTCTCTAATTCAAATTGTCAACCTCAAGGTTTTTATGTTTTTTCCTGAAGATTTTTCAAATGATTATAAATTGTTTTTTGATTAAAGTAGATTTAAAGTATTTGGTGGAATGTTCACATTATTTTCTTTTAAGAACTACTATTTTATAATTCAACCCAAGTCATATTTCAAGTAAGTGTATATTGATAAAGCTAGAACATAAATCTTCCACCTTTTCTGAGGATTTTCCTTGGTGACTAAAGTTTTTAAGCTGCTAAAAAATGTACTGTTGAAATAAGCTATTTTAAAATTTACTTTAAACATTCTTATTTTCCACCAGACTAATCACCAAAAGATGTGAAAAGGACCTCCAGGGTAGCTTTTCAAAACAGTTTTTCAGGTTTTATAAGTAAAATTTAAAAAAGGAAAAGCAATTGACAACAGGTCAAAGCAACTTTTTGCTTAGAAATCACTAAAAAACAGCTTATTTTAAGCAATCGAGAAGAGCCCATAGTATCAAGGGCTCTTTTCTTCTTCGTTTTTCACTGTGGTAATTTGTAAATACATCCTTCCAATAAGACCTTTTTTTTTTTTTTTTGGGGTGGGGGCGCGGGGGAAGGGAAGGGAGCGGGGCAAGGAAGATGGTGAGCAGGGAGGTTGTTTCCTAAACTGCTCATGATGTTGCTTTTTCTGCCATAGCGTAGGAGTAAGGGGGTGCATGCAATTCGGTGATGCTGTTGAGGATGATATTTAGCCAAGTTATGCAGCCTAGTCTAGACGAAATACACTTTGTTGGCCCCACAAACACAAATAATTGCAGATAAGGCTGTTGCACCAGATGGTTTTACAATTGCTATGTTTTATAGGTGTGCAGAAGGAACAGCATCTCTGTTAAGGCTTCTCAAATGAAGGGAAGTTTTTGAATTTAGCTTGTTCTGAAGGTTGGATGAGGTCTTATGGTCTACCAAGTTGATTAGACGAATTATGGAGCAAAATGGTCTACAAACATCTGAATGTACCTGATGGTATTGTCGTTTAGGTGTCCAAATAGAATTTGTCTTTCTAAACAAGTATTGATTGATATTTCCCCATTACGGTTGATACTAAAATTAGTTGGGGTGTAAATTTTCTTTACATTACTGGTCAAAAGGTCTGTCTTTATAATTGGTTGGAAGCCGTATGCAATGCTCCTTATGTTTGCTATATCATTGGGTGAAATCCTTGTGCTTGTATTTGAAACTTCAGGTGCCTAAGCAAACATAAAATCTTATGGTTTCTGTAGTTTTCATGATGTCTATGGTTAAGGCAGTAATACATATTCGTTCAATAATTGAAGGGACATCCTAACTTACATGTCTGACATTTTTCTGAACTTTTCTTAAAGAACAAAACTATCCATTCAAGGCCAACTAAGTTTCACTTCTATTACTGTAGGATTTTCTTGTGTTCCTTCTAGATTTCCCATTTAATCTATTTTTGTCTTTCGTGTAGCATTTAAGTGATTCATTAAGACTCATATGTTGGCTTTTCAATGGTAATTCAGATCCGAGAAGGATTGCACTACAATCCTTACTTCCCTGGGGGTGCTATTGCTATGCCCAAGATGCTTAATGATGGTGCTGTTGAGTATGAAGATGGTACTCCCGCAACAGAAGCCCAGGTTGGTTGTCTGCTACACTGTATAGATGTAGTGACAGGAGACTTATATCTGAGTAGAAAGATTATATGCATTGACATGTTATTCTTAAGCATCTGCTTTTCTTTTATGTAATTTTAGATGGGTAAAGATGTGGTGACGTTTTTAGCATGGGCTGCAGAGCCAGAGATGGAAGAAAGAAAGCTGGTAACTTGGCTTTTGGTTTTTAACATTGGAGTACCATACAACTACTCAAACTTAGCTATTTTATTATGTTTGTGGCATACTTTTGCAGATGGGATTCAAATGGATATTCGTACTGTCATTGGCACTTCTTCAAGCTGCTTACTACAGACGCTTGAAATGGTCTGTACTCAAGTCACGAAAGCTGGTGCTTGATGTTGTTAATTAAAACCAAGGTGTCGTCTTGCTTGAGTTTTTCTGGGAGCAATTTGAATCAGGAAATAATTATTTCTTACCATGTTTTGTTTCTTGCTTTTTTAACATGGTTTGACCTGCTTGTTGGTAAGATGAGCAAGCAAAAGAATTTCGTTTCAGTTTTTGAGGGAAAATAAGAGGTATTTATGGTAACAAATTATTCTTCTGTTTTTGATTGTTTTAGTTGTAATCTTCGTCCCTGGATACTATAGGGTAGATTGTTATGTGACGGGCACATTCCAGCGTGTCACATGACAAGCCAGAAATTTTTGTAATGTACCAGTATAATCTTTTAATTGCTCGTCTTGAATATCAGGCAACCAGAAACGCTATTGTACTGGTCGTATAAACATCTTTGTTCTCTGTTTAAATGAAACTACCAAATACCCGAAATTTTTTCACAGGCAGATGTAGCATGTGCTGAAATAACTCTGGCATATTACAGTGAACGTGGATTAACCAGTAAGTATTTGCTGCCTCATTAACCTACTCATGTTGCTTATTTTCACTTTTGGAGTAGCTGGTGGTAGTTTTCTTGTCATAGATTGATGCTGACACCGGCATTCTACTTTACAATGGGTCTGCACGTCCATTTTTGCAGGACCTGCAGTATTGATCCGAAGCTTACGGATCAGATCCGATCCAACGAATGCGAAAATTTATTAATCTTTTGAAAAAACAAAATACCTGTATGGGACTAAAAAATATGATCCGTTAGATCAAATTTTATGCAGATTCAACGGATCAAAATATGGTGGTGCACGTGCCGCAAAATTTTACGTGCAGCAACTAAACCAAACACCTTTACAATGTGTGCCCCTGGCGATCTTCCTTTTTGGGATCTGTATTAAATTCAAAAGAACAGTATGGCGTATCAAGGGTACAAAACCTTGGTACAGTCAATTGGGCAGACATCAACTCTTGAACTCTACTACTAATTTCTTGTATTCTTGTTGGTTCTTCCTCTTAACCGTACGAACTCCTATTCCTCCATAACCAAGGAGAAGAAACGTCCATACGAAACTTAGTTTCCGTGTGGGATAGACCCTATTCGTCACTGATATTTGTATGAAATGAATCTAGTTCTCCATCAATGCAATGGAAAAGAACTGCTGTCTGTGATAAGGTAGCAGTTGCTTCAGAGTTTTCATCAGAGTTTTCATCAGCGATTTGCAGTCTCTTATAAGTGGCCCTGAGAATAGGTCACTTTGACTCATATCCTGCAGATATGGATATCTCGAATACCCAACTTCATGCAAGAGCACCCTGTTCTTGATAAGAATCAAGATTAGGTGTGAAAAAAGTAATCGAAACAAAAATTTGGAAGCACCCGAGGACCCTCCAAATGGAAACCCAAGAAGCCGCAAAATTTAAACCTCCAAAACCATCAATCGAAGTCAGCTCATAGAACCCAAAGAGGAAAACTGAATTAGTCGACCTTATTGAAAGGTAATAGAGCGCTAGAACAAAAAGAACTAAAACCCATTAATAATCATCAAAGGCACTAGATGCAAACTACAAAGACCCCTAGGATAGCATGAAACTAGAACCCGTATGTGACTTTCCAAGTGATTTGATTCTCTAAAACTCTTGAATTTGCACGAAATAAAAGAACCCTTGGCTAAGATTTTCACTGCAAAGGTTGTATCAAGCCTTAATAAGTTTAGATTAGACAAGGAAAAGAGAAGGTTTTACACTCAGGATCTCAATAAATAACAGTAAAAATGACAGCCAACTTGTCTTTCTCTTGCAAAATTAGAGTTTAAGAACACATGCTAACCATAGAATCATTAAGGAAACTAATGCTAATGTTTTAAGGGTCTAAATCTACTTAAATGCAATTTAAACAAGCTAAAAATAGGTCTAAAATATGTCCTAAATATTTAGAAGTCGAGTTATTCGCAAAGCAAGAGTAGCATTATCAAAGAAGTCAGCTTGGTTTGAGTTAACCTGTGGCAAGCTTCAAACGGAGTGGATCTGACTTGGTATATGGGCCACAATAACTTTTTCCAATTTTTTTTAGTCTTCTTTCACGTAAAAATGCTTTTAATTTTTTTAGTTTAAACATTCTATCATATTACTACAAAAGTCTCAATGTTAATGAAATACTTTAGTAAATTACTAATAAATTTATCAAAAATGTCATGGAGAGGGAATTACTAAAGATTAAAAAAAAATTTGGGCAGCTTGCACCTAGTCTACTTTGACCAGTAGATTAAATAGAGAGGACTGAATAGACTTACATTTAAACATGCTAAAAAAACTAGGTCCAAGCCCGTGCACATGTACTGGTCTAATAGGCTAGACCATGGGCCACCATGCCACTTTGAAAGTACTAAACACGGAGTTGCAGTTCTTTGTTGATCAACACTACCAGACATAAGGAAGACCATTGCATTCCAGATTTTCCCAAGACCAGTAAGGCCTTGATACAGTTGGGTACCGATCCTCTAGTATGTTTGACGCTAGTCTTCAGTCTTCAATAGCCTCACATTTTATTAAATGGTAGCCTACGACAGTCTTTGAGGCATCCCTGGAATCGGTTGCTCTCTGCAACCTCTTTTCTATCCTTCAAGCTTTTCTTGAGCTTTTCCATCCATTCCCTAGGCCTTCCATTTAAATTTCCATGCAAATGAGCTTTTTTCCCCCCTTCCTCCAAGCTATAAAGTTTGGAGCCTTCAAGCTCTCTTGGATATAAAGTTGGAATTCTTCTTGGAGCAACCTTGCTGATGTACTATAATTTTTCACAATTGATGCACTAACTATACTTGCATGTTGCATACAAGAAGATATCTCTACTGGTCCTTCCCTAATCCAACAACTGTGGAATGGTATTAAAATTGTCCTTCGTTATCTCCTTGGGATGATTTATCTTGCAATATTTGGAAAAATCTAATTTCTGTCAGATGAATATATAAGTTTGGTTTCTTATTTGCTCCACACAAATCATGTTATGAGTTAACATGTGGCAATATTGTAATTTGTAGTAGTCAGTTCTACGGCTCATGTAAATTCATATGGTTATCTAAAATGTGTGTGATCAAAATTAAAGATTGCTTATATTCAAGATAGTCATACTGTGTACTCTAAGAAATAAACTCCAGCCATCCTATGGATAGGATGTGGATGTCTTTATGATTTTCTGTAGGATGAGGTCCCTCGCTTATTTCTTTGATTATTATAGGACATTTTCTAATCCCTCACTAATATAGGATAAAGTTTTATCCTCTTATCTCTGGTGATACATGTACTCTCATGCCCATAAATAGAGGCTAGAGGATGTAAAGAAAGATTGATAAGATAAAAAAAAATTTTGTTACCACTTGAGTGCCCTTGACGATTAACCTATAGTTTGATGATATCAAAATATTTAGAGGTTCTAATGTTGTGTGAGCTTCTATGATGTTAAACATGATATACACTTATACTCACATATGTTCAAGATAGAAGTGATGAAGATGATGATGATAACGAATGTTGATCGTTGGAAGCTGGTTGATGAATATAAAATCTTGTTTAAGAAGAAGACTTCACGTTCTAATTGAATATATTAATGAAAAAGAAGTCTTGAAGATGACGAATGAGTCCTCGGAATACAATGAAGAATCATAAATAAGTTAAAAACTACTTGAAGAAAAAAGTGTTGAAGGAATTTTAAGAAGTAGGAGCTTCATATATCATATTGATGATTATGAAGATTGAAGAAGAAATCTAGAATTCATGAAGAATATTGAAGCACATTTAGAAGAATTCAAGAATACTTCTCAATTGATGAGGATGATGAAGATGGTCTCAGGTGGAGCTACGTGAAGATGAAGAGCATTTTTGAAGACTTGAAGACCTTTAATCAATCCTTAAGGATGAAAAAAATGACTAACAACGAACTCAACATTGATGAAAAATCTTGAAGAGAAAAATTAAAGATTATAACAAGCATAATTAAGAAGCCTTTAGATGAAGATTGAAGATTTAAAGAAGGATTTGAAGGCCAAAGTCTCAAGACAAAGTAATTCGGTACTCTACTTTCCTATCCTTTGTAAGTAGTTCATATCAAATGTGTTTTCTATTTGGAAGCTCATAAAAAAAAGTTTTGAACTCATGCTTTCATTGATAAAGCCTTTCAATGCCCAAAGATTTTCAAAATCTTTGTTTTATGCTTACAAAGATTGATATGAACTTATGGTTTCATTAGTTTTTTTCTCTTATATCCAAATCCTTCTAGATGTTTAAATATGTTTTAGACTCATGTTTTCAATGTGGAAATAGGAGGATTTGCCGAATTAACTCATTTTTTTTGATCGTCAGGTAATTGATACAATTAGGAATAGAGCTGGTCTTATTAGTTTCTTTGTAGGAGAATCTATCAAATATTTATAGGGCAACTACATTTCTTCTTATCCTTTTTCTATTTCTCGAATGTATCAAACTGTTTATTTATTTTTATTACTTTTGTTTACTTATTATTAACAATTAATAGCTTAAACCTTACTTAATAAGCTTAAAAAAGTATTTGAGAAGTCCAAAATTATGAAATGCATTCAAAAGTTTATGACTGGAGACTTTTGGATTAAAAAAGTATTATGTTTGAAAAGTTTGGTTGCAAAATAATAAATTCAGTTTAATAAAATTTTTGCATATTTAAACATGTTTTTGAACTTCGGTTTTTCATGGTCAAATGTTTAAAAGTCAAAAAGTTTGATTAAATTTTAAAAATTGAGGTTTGGAAGGTTTTTGGGGACTTCCAATAAATTATGTTCTGTTTTGACTCTATTATTGACGGATTCTCTGTTCCATTCTAGTCATCCTAGAGGGAGTACATTTAGGACTGATATCAATTATTGATTTTTTCGGCCTTTAAAATGGATGATATTTTAATAAATAGAAAAAATATTTTCTATTTCTTGTTTAGATGAGTGAAATTGTCTATTTACTAAGTAGTAACTCACTCCTTTACCAACATTTTTTTTGAGAGTGATCTCGAGGAGTTCGAATGCTTTGACAAGGAGGACTAGGGAACAAAGTTTCAAGTTAAAGGTGGCATTAGACTTCCACAAGAAATGATTTGATCTTAGAAGTATTTTTATTGATGTGAATGAATTATATAAGAAAAAGGAGAGTCTATAGGATGTTTAATTTAAATTTTGCATACTTTAAAGATTAGTCATTTATTTATTCCGAAATTTGTTAAGTCCTTTACCAACATTTTGTTTTCTATAGTGATTTAGCGGATTTCAAAAGTTTTGACAAGAAGGATTAGGGAAATGATATGTATTGTTTCGCTAACTTTCGCACCATCTATTAAGATAGAACTCTAAAACGAGAGTTTGAGAGAGAGGGAGAAGATGACGGCTCAAACACTGAGGCGTTGGTTGATCAATCAGAGGAGATCAGCATTTATACTTTAGTGTTGGAAGCTTAGAATTTATGTAAGTGGATTGATTCCTCTCTCTAAATTAAGAAAGTGATACCTAAAAAAAAAATGCATGTATGTAATTTTTGATTTTGTCATAAAACTCTCAGTTTCTGATGTTGAATTTGAAATTATTATCTGTTTATAGCAGTCATTGTATTTGGAGGTTTTGAGGGACTTCCAATAAATTATGTTTTGTTCTGACCCTAACAGATTCTCTGTTCAATTTTAGTCATTCTTGAGGGAGTACATTTAGAACTGATATCAAATTATTGATTTTTTTGGCCTTTAAAATAGATAATATTTTAATAAACAGAAAAAATAGTTTCTATTTCTTGTTTAGATGAGTGAAATTGTCTATTTACTAAGTAGTAACTCACTCATTTACCAACATTTTTTTTTTCGAGAGTGATCTGGATGAGTTAGAATGCTTTGACAAGGAGGACTAGGGAACAAAGTTTCAAGTTAAAGGTGGCATTACACTTCCACAAGAAATGATTTGATCTTAGAAGTATTTTTATTGATGTGAATGAGTTGTGTAAGAAAAAGGATAGTCTATTAGATGTTTAATTTAAATTTTGCATGCTTTAAAGATTAGTCATTTATTTTTTTTGAAATTCTTTAAGTCCTTTACCAACATTTTTTTTTTCGACAGTGACCTCAGAGATTTCAAAAGCTTTGACAAGGAGGATTATTTAACAAAGTCACAAGTTAGAGGTGGCATTAGACTTCCACAAGAAATGATTTGATCTTAAAAGTATTTTTATTGATATTAATGAGTTATGTAAGAAGAAGGAGAGTTTATGAGATGTTTAATTTAAATTTTGCATACTTTAAAGATTAGTCATTTATTTATTCTTAAATTCTTTAACTTTATTTAATTATAGCTAATAACTCTGATTAAAGAATTTGTATTCTTGAATTATGATTTAGAGATGCAATCATGTTACACTCCAGTTACAAGGTCTCTTACTCGAATTCTGGGCATGACATTTAGTGGTATTAGAGTTTTGGTTTAAGAGACCTTATATAAAATTAAAATTTTTTATTCAAATAAAGTAAGTATATTTGTAGGGAAACGTAAATTTAATTAAACTCCTTATTAGCACTAGATTAATTGAGTGATTTACGTTGTCTTATTTTTATAGATGGCACAAAAAGAGAATTTTGAGAACAATAAACTTGAAGAAAATTGGTGTTTAAAGGGCTTCATTATTGAGATAGAAAAGCATATGGCTAAACAAGATGACGAGTTGGTGACGCTCAAAAATTCATTACTAGAGCAACAAATGAAATGTGGCCTTCAGATGAGATGACAAGGCAAGAGGAAGAGTTATAATAGTTCGATACAAACTTGAACTAGGTAAGGAGAAAGGAGGTTATAGCACGATGTAGATGCTACCTAATGTGGTTCTAAAGTCAAAGAAATCAATGTTGACAAGTAAATCGACAACTGTTACAAGAGAGAAATACGTTGAGCACAAGTTTATGATTTGCAAAACCTACTTTAACACTTGGAAGGAGGAGTCTGGTTACTGTGCGCACGTACGGTTTCTCTGCACGTGCAGAATGAGATCTGGTCTGTCGGATCATATCTGATCTGATAACTGAGAAAATTTATAAATTTTTACAAAAAATACATTTAAAGGTAAAAAATTCGATCCGTCAAATCAAATTTAAAATATGATCAAATAAATCATATTCGATCCTGTACGTCCTGCAAAAAGAATGTGTAGGACCGTAACTTCAGCGAAAAAGGAGACATCGATGACTCGTGAGATGTTAGTTCAACCACCACTAATGATTAGAAAGGCTATGCTAGTTATTTAGGAATAAAATTACAAATGGTTGTTTTGGGGCTAACAACTCTATTTGGAATATTTATGATTTTCTTTATTTTTCTTATTTGGTGTTTTGTTGTTGATGTTAGGATCCATTTAAAATTTTGAAATGAAATATATTTTTGTAGAATAAAATATTTAATTCATTATTTACATTCATTTTCATTTTATTAACTCAAAAATTTAAATTTTGGGAATATTCTATTCTGTGTTGCCAACTGTATCAACTTAGTAACATAAGAATCTATAACAATTGAAATGTTGCTGTTTAGATGGCAAGGTGTAGTAGACATAGATTGTGATACCCCTAACCCCTCTGCTAGGTTCCACTGCGGCTGAGTAAGGTACCAGCGTATCTCTCGTCACTGAGATGTACAAGTACTAGCGTGTCCAGAGAAAAAATAAGAACTAAATGTATATAAAATAATATAGTAAACGGAAACCACAACGAAAATCATTACATACAAAAATAGATCCTTAACACAATCTTATCTCTTTTTAAAACTAGTGAAAGAGAACAAAAGATAGACTATCTCCCAAAAGTACTTATACTTACACATAACAAAAGATCTTCCCAGAGCTAAAGTTAAGGTAAACAAGAAGCTCATAACTCGGTCTCCGGGTATAATCCATCTAAAATAAATATAAAAAATATGTGTGAGCCAAAAAGCTCATTGAGTTTACGTGTGTGCTTGTGATTTCAAAATGATATGGATAAATGCACATGCATGGTAGTGCACAAATTCTTTGCATGCAATTAAATATCTTTTGTTTAAAACAAACATGCACAAACTGATGATGAAGGTTGAGCCTAGCTGGGAAGTCTGAGCGAATCAAGACACATCAGCATAATGCTTCAAACCAAATTTCTCAAATATGGCAAACAATCAAATGCTGGCTTAATAATGAATCTACCAGAACCAATAACAGGGTCATCAGGAAACAAATCCAGGCAACCCGTAGTTAAAACTAGCCACACACCAGTGCGAATGTATTCGACTTTACACATACCTTATGCCTCCCCAAAGAAAACCAGGCTAAAGATTTTGGGGTACCTACCAGTCCAACACTAGTGATCGACCTCAACATTGAGCCCCTCTTGACTCGGTGTTAGGTGACCACAAATAAATAAATGCAGTAACAGTTGGGTCACGCCCTCCCTGACATACTGCGCCCCTTTTCAAGTGGATCCACAATCCAAAGTCTATGCATTCCACGCCAGTGGAAGAGGCCCTAGTAAGGAGGATTATCCACGTTTAGTACAATCCACCGATGCTTCAAGCTCAAATCATATTCATATTCACATCACATTCTAAATCATATATGGTCAGGACATAATTTTTATGTAATTTTTCAAACATAAAGGCCACTAAAGTAGCCATCCAAATGGATCCAAATCCATAACTAAATCCAATTTCGACATAACTTCAAAATGATAACCGTCCGCTAGTCCAAACATGTAAATGTAAGTTTTTTTTTTTTTAAATATGCCATGAAAATGCACATGACTTTTCATAAATACGTAATAAAATATTTCTTAAAAATTACTTGCATTTATAGATCATGTTCAAATACTTTAATATTTCAAATAAAAAAAACTTATTTGGAGCACCACTCTGAAATATTTATAATGCACAAGTAAAAACATATCGTAGAGAACATTTTCAATTTAAAGCAAGTAAGTAAAGTAATTTTCGTGGAGAACCATTTCAATTTAAAAACAAGTAACAAAAGTAATCCTCAAAATAATATATTCACACTTGCAAATAACAAATATTGATAGCACTAAAAATATAGTGATTTTTGGTTTGTAAAATCACCTGATCGCTATATATATATATATATATATATATATATATAGTCAAAATATACTCAAATATTTATATATTTAATAAAATTTCACAAATACTAAATTTTCTCAAATACTCAATATTTTTCCATTCTCAAATCTATTTCAAATTCTAAAATATGTAGATTTTTATACTAAAACAATTTATACTATAAATAATAAAATAAAGAACTTTTACTAAATAAACAATTATACTATAAATTTAAAGAAATTATAAAACAAAACAAGAGAACTTAAAAATAAAAGAAAATAATATGAAATCATACCTTAATTAACAATGAAAAATCAAGCAAAGGAGGAGAAAAGTGAACAAACCGTGAGAGAAAACCAAGAAGAAGAGAAAAGAAAGAAAAAAAAAGGAAAGAAAATTGAAGAATATAACAATAAACAAAGCAATATATATACACACACATGGTCACCGACTTGGGCAAGCAAAAAAATCATCCAATCAAGTGACCAAGTGTCACTTAATAGTTGTTCCACCTTTTTTTTTTAAGATTTAAGAATATGTTAGAAGAAAATTAAATAGCTTAATTTAGTGTTGCTAAAATTACGTATTCTATCACACAATGAACATACATAAAACTTTTAGAGGACGGGATGTTAGACAGACAAGCTATCGAATTGCCTAGAAGCAATCCCAATAAAATAGAGGTGATGAACATACCAATTAGCACAATGTGGACGGCAAACTCAAAGGCAAGGAAGTCAAGCCACATATCCTCAAGCTTCAGGAACATCTGCTCCTATATTTTTGCCGGAGCTGACTAGTGATTACCACCCTCAATATGCTAGCTCAGGTGGTACAGAACTAGTAGTGCTTGTTGGAAGATCAACAAAGAATGCAGCAACAATAGCAAACCTAGGCACCGGCACATAGGAATACTTCCACAGTTGAAATTATTTATGAACATATGAAGAAAGCTAATGTGCCAATGTTTGTTGGCATGACTGATCTAGAAGTAGCAGAAAAGTTGCTTCACAAGATCGAAATAAACTTTGATATTTTTAATGTGCCAAATGAGGTAAAGGTAAGGGTGGTATTACCCTTTCTCGTGGAGAAGTAGAAAAGTGGTAGTGTGGTTTCGACTGCTCCAATTTATGCTCCACCTGGACAATAGCTTACCTTGACAATATTTGGGAAGGTGTTTCAAAACTACTACTTTCCAAAGACATTGAAATTGGAAATGTAAAGCCAATTCTTTGATCTTGTGCTAACAGACAACATGACAGTGGCAAATTATGTGGGAAAGTTTATTGCTCTATGGAAGTATGTGAGTCGGTAATAAGTGATCCATATATGAAGATACTGAGGTTTACTCACAGATTACACCCCAAAATAAGAGCAAGGATGGTTGTTGTACATCCTTGGGATTTTGAAGATTCGTACAAAACAAGCCTTCGAGTAGAGGTAGAGATCTAGAGAATGAACGTGGAATGAGAAAGAAAAAGAGCAAGAATTTCAGTGGTGAACAAGATGCTAATCAAGTAATTTAGACACAAGCTAAAGTCAGGGAGCATGCAACATTCAAGCGTGAGAGAAGGTCTCAAGCATAGTGGAGAACAGTAGCCTACTTTAGGTGTGCGATAAGGTAGGCCACAAGGTTAGTGAATGCTCGGAATTAGCTTTGGAGCTAGTTCAACCTCCTGACCTCCTGAGCAGAATAAGCTAAGGATGAATGCAAGGATATTTGCACTATCGGGACAAATGATTGATGATACGGGTAAATTTTAACGAACTATATTTAGGAGTGTTTCAATTTCTTTCTTGCGCTGCATTTAAAAGTTGCATAGTTAGTAAACACTTTTATAGAAATTAAGATCGGTGGAGATATTTTGTTTCGATGATGAAAATTTTCTTTAGAGAGGTAGAATATAATACCCAGATCCGTTTGATATTGTGTATAAATTTTAAAGAATTTAATTAGGGTAACATAAGGTAGTTAGGATAAGATGAATAATAAGAATTATAATTACGATGAGATTAGAAGTTCGATTCATGTTAAGATTAGAAAATTTAATTTTACATGAGAATTTTTATAAAGATTTATTTTGAGTTGATAGAGTTTTAAATAGAGTAGCTTCGTTTACGATTAACAATGAATGAAACATATTGTTCTGGTAACTTTTGCATTGTCTGTTGAGAGAAAACTGCAAAATGAGAATTTCAAAGGGAGGGAGAAGGTAATGGCTCGAACATTTAGGCATCGGTCGATTGATAGAGTAGAAGAGCATTTAGACTTTAGTGTTGGAAGCTTAGAATTTATGTAAGTGGATCAATTCTTCTCTCTGAATTGCGAAACTGATACTTGGAAAAAAAATACATGCCTGTAATTTTTTATTTCATCATAAAGCTCTATGTTACTGATGTTTTGAATCTGAAATTGTTATTTGTTGATGATATCTATTGTATTTTGGGTTGTCAAGGGACATTTCAATAAACTCTATTCTATTTTGATCCTTTTATTAAGGGATTCCTGTTTTATTTTGACTATCATAGTGGGTGTACAACTAGGATTGATACCAGTTAGGCATCCTCCACTTATTTTGAGTGTCAATATTTGAAATCTGAATATCTGCTTCATGAAATTATTTTTTTTTTGTTTTTCTAAAAAATGGCAAGAGTCTATTGTCTAAGACGGTTTTTAAAAGTTGATTATGAGCATTGTTGTTGGCGCCTATGATGCTAGTTGTGTGGTTAATTAATATTTGCAGAAGCTTGTACTTTTTTGTTATGTTTTATTCTCATGTCTCTAATTGATTTCACAAGACCATTGCTTCTCGGTTGTTTCGGCAGCTTCTGGATTGAACCCCAAAATATATATATATATATATATATATATATATATATATATATAGGACAAACATCTAGCTAGTTTACTGGGCAGCGGGAGGTTGGACTGATTCTCCAGTAGCAATCTGGCCTACGCCCAAAATATTGGGCCAACCTAATTTTGTGAATTTCGGTTGACATGAGAATAAAAAAGCTTTCAACTTAGCTGGGCTACCCAAAGTGTTGAGGTGGCCCAGATTTAAATAATTTTATGTTAAGAGTTTATAAAAAAATTAATTTTATTTTTTAAAACAATAATACTCTCTACAATTAAGGAATTTTCGTAGCTAAAACATTTTCTTTCTTTGAGAATATTTTCTGTTTTTGATAAGAAACTTTTTAAAAAATTTTTGCCTTACGGACTTATTTTTATTTAATAAATGGTTACAAAATTATTAGTTTTTGGGTCTTTAAAATGGATAATTTTTTTTAAAATATTTCTATTTCTTGTTTAGTTTAGTAGAATTGATAATTTATTGAGTGGTATCTCACTCCTTACCAACACTTTTTTCAGAAATTGATCCCAAAGAGTTTGAAAGCTTTGACGAGGAGGACTAGGAAATGATGTTACAAGTTTAAGGTGGCGTTAAACTTTCACAAGAAATGATTTGATCTTAAATTTATTTTTATTGATGTTAGTGAGTTGTGTAATAAGGAGGGTTTATCAGATGTTTAATTTAAATTTTTCTTACTTTAAAGATTATTTATTTATTTAATTAAAGCTGGTAACTTTGTGTGTAAAGATCTTATATTCTCGAATTGCAATTCGAGTATACGGTCATATTACACTTCAATTATTAGGTCTTTGACTCGAATTCAGGGCTTGACATAAAGATTCTGTCGCACAGCTTAGGATACATAAGGACATCCATATCTCATGAGCTACTTCATAACAAAGAGAAATGGGTTTAGAAATAGGTTTTTGAAGCTGAAATAGAAGAGAAAAAGTAACTAGTTATTGGCTAACGATGTTTCATTTTTTCCTTTTTTGTTAGAAGTTCAAACGAAGACTTAATTAAATACTTGTCGTAAGGTACTCATAAAAAAAAACACTTTAATTCTTACAATTATTAGTTCGTGTAAAAAATTTTAGGAAGATTAGTTATACTTACCCTTTAACTATTATAGTTTTTTTCTTCTTAAAAAACTTTTATTTTACCTTTTTATGTACATAAATATTTTTCAAACAACTATATCTATCAAATTTTGAATGTCGTGGTGCATTTTGGTAAAAAGAGTCATGCTAAAAGTATAAACCATTATTTTCAATAATAATTAAGTTTATTTATGACTTTCCTTCCATTCTTTCATATTATCTAAACTATATGGATAAAAAAATCAATCATCAATAAAAAAGCATTTCCTTAGCTTTTAAACCATATTTTTTCTATTTCTCCTCCTTATAAACCATGAATAGATAAAATTGTGATACATGCTTATAGCGTAACTCTCTTTATCGAATTTTGCCACAACATTTCTAATTTGATAGATATAGTTGTTTGAAAAAAGTTCATGAATATGAAAAGCTAAAATAAAAGTTTTTGGTTAAAAAGAGAAAAGCAAAAATAGTGGAACGGTAGTCATAGTTGATTTCTCAACATTTTAATATTTCATGGTCTCATTTTATTTTATCTACTATAAATTCCTGAATGGCTCATGTAGATCATGAAATGTTTTAGTATGCTAAAAAATGAGTAAATATATCACTTTTGTTATGAATTTTCTGTTGTACAGTAGTTGTCAGTACAATAAAATCAAAATAACAATTAAGAAAACTATAATAGAAGAAAATAGAAAGAAATTTGTAAAGAGAAAATAAAAAAAGAACACAAGAACTTTATTAATCTTCTCTAAAAGTGTATCAATCAATACAATAGTTCATTCTATAGCCCTATTTATAGGGTTCAAGAGTACATATTAATAAGAATAGATAGAGAGCAAATAGAAGATAAATCTTATCAATAATTAAAGATATCATAGAACTCTACCATCTATCTTCTGAAAGAATAGAGTATCTTTATCTTTGATATTATATTATCTCTTCGACATCAGATAATGAATATCCATCACAATACTATTTTCATAAAACTCTCCCTTGGATGTACATTACATAAAGAATATACATATTTAAAATATTACTAGATAAAAATACCCAATAGGAAAAAAATCTAGTAAAGAAAAAATGTATACTATTCTTTATGTTATTATTACTCTGATGAGATAATCTTTTGAGATTTCTTAACCGACATGTTCCAATCAAATATTGCTATCAGTAATGTCTTAGTGAATAGATATTTCAAGTTATCATATGATCAAATTTATTACACATTAATATCATATCTCTTCTGGAACTCATGAGTAAAAAGAATCTCGGTGAAATTATGATCTACTGTATCGCCTTTGATATATTTTTAAACTTTATAATCATCCAATAATATAGTTGGAATTCCTTCTCAGAGGACATATATTTATCTTGAATATAATAAAACATTAATCATGATCTCAAACATTCTAAACCAATTTCTTCAACATAAGTTGAAGACGTAGATGTTATAATTAACAAATATCTATAGATGACATGATTTGTGTGAATCATATAGGGTAACTCATACTTTGCATATCAATTTCAAGAGGAGTTGAATTTTTCTCAATATTCGAGACAAACTATCTAAAGGAGATAGCAATGACAAGTTTAATATCATTTCAAAAATCATTAGTGAAAGACCTAAGAGGGGGGGGGGGGTGAATTAGATCTTTGGCTAATTTTTCAAAACTTTTTCTATTTATGAACTTGGTTTGGAAATATTATATTTAATTGATTCGATGAGAATGTGAAGAACTCAATGACAAAGCAATGCACAATGAAGAATAAAGATCACAAGCAATTTATACTGGTTCGATCTCTTCAAGAGCTACATCTACTACCTTGAGTCCACACTCAAGGATTTCAACCAATCCACTATATGCTCAAATTCAATCAATTACACAAAAGGCTCACCCCACAAAGGTTTTACATCAACAACCTCTTTTGCAATGCTATAAACAAGGTTCACCCTACCACAAGGATTTATATATAAAAACAACCTTGAATCAACACCTCAAGGATCACCCTTACCAAAAGAATTTTATGTTACAAGATAACCTTGTATTAAGCAAGTAGATAACAATATTAAATAGAGATTGGATGAGATATTACGACTGCTTGATAGATGATTATACAAGTTAGCACCACTTCACCTTGTTGTCTTTGGAATCTTGAATGATCACATGAAAGCACAAGACAAAAGAGAGCTCTGAAGATTTCAAATGTTCTTAGAATGTTAGAATTTTTCAAGTGTTCAAAAGTTCTCAAAAATTTGGAGTTTATGACTTTTATAGATTTTTGAAAATTAGTTCCAACAGTCATAAAATTGCTAGTTTATGAGGAGTTCAGACAACCGAACTTGATCCTCTACGTCCGAACTGTGGTCCGAACATTACTGTGACATACTGTCTGGGAAAGTTCGAACGACCGAACTTGCGTTCGAATTTATCTAGAAATACAGTAGTCATGTTCACAATTTGGACGTCCGAACTGTTCAAACTTTGTCAAAACATTTGAAAATCAACCTCAATAAGTTTGAAATCATTTTGTACTAAAAGTTAAGTCATATAAAATCTTTTGAACTCAAAGATCGTTACCAAAGCACTTGATCATTCAAAGTTTACTTAAAGCCATTTAAGATTCAAAAACAAGTTTTGTACTCTCTTATGCATTCAATAGATTTTAAGAACAAGAAGTGTAGGATTTGCAAGAGTATATCTATTAAGTAAGTGTAAACCTACACTAGAGTCTTCAAAGCCTTCAATCCATAGGACATGCTCTATATTCTTGATCTTTGAGCACACTTGAGTTGTCCTTTGCACTTTTAGCTCCAAGACAATAATAAATCTTTTCTTCTCAATCCAAAAATCTTATCACATAAATAGCATATGAATTAGTCTTTATCAATATTTGTCATTAATCAAAACTAATCAAAACTACATGATTTGCCCTTAGGGCTAACAATTAGATTGAGAAGAATTAGAATAGATAGCCACTTTCAAGCAGACAAGTGCATTCATGCACTAACTATGGAGAGTTATGGTACTTCATGACCAAAGAGTTTTTCAATATCCCTCTATAGATTTAAAGCATCTTTGTCACATATAATAATCCAATGACCATTGATGTGCTATATCTATGTGAAACATCTTCAAGATGTTTAATCAAAATAAAATATTAATTTTTTAAAACCCTTGGTCAGAATACTTGCTTTTATAAATTCTTCAAGGAGAATATCTTGATCATCAAATTTTCTTTTTACTAAATATTTTATTCAAGAGATCAAGCACGCTTCAAGCATGCTTCAAAATCATATAGTTATAGAATTTATATATTTGTCCTACTAGGACAATTATTCAAATATGAATATCTATAGTTAGAATATCATATTAAATAACTCCAAAGAAATTAGTCAAATAATCAATTTGAAATTTTATGCAAATGAACAGTTATTTGAACTTACAATTCATTAATGCTTGTACATATATCAAGATAATGAGGGTTATAAATGATATACTTTTTTTATTGATGATTTTCTTCCTCTAATGTGGAAAAATTAGTCAAATCGACAAATTGTGCAATAAGAATATCTTTTGACAGAGAAACACATATGACAAGTATAGCTACGTACAGACAGCCTTATGTATGAATATACTCGATCATTTTTTCAATAAAATTCATTAAAATAATTTTATTATGTTCTACAAGAACGATCCACTTATATGCCTCAAACATATTTGAAATACCTAAGGGGGATGGGTGAATTAGGTCTTTGGCTAATTTTCAAAATCTTTTCATTGTTGAAAAGTTTGTTTAAAAGGAGTTAACGTCCAAGTATTTATGAAACCTTGATAAAGAGGAGTTGAAAGAAGGATCGCACTTTAATGACAATAATGAATGTCAAGAAATCTTACGTAAATTGAGTGGGATCAATAAATAGAGATTTAAAAGTAAAAAGTACAAAGAACACAACCATTATATAGTAGTTTGATTTTTTCAAGATCTACATCCACTACCTTGACCACACTCAAAGATTTCAATCAAATCAACTAAAATCACAATCCACACAAGTACACAAGAAGTTCACCTACAAGGGTTTTACTCCATAGCCTTTTTTTTCAAATCAATAATCAAAGTTCACCATTTTTCACTTGGGTTTTATGTCGTCTAGACAACCTTGAATAAACTAAAAGATGAGTAGATAATGAAAGAGTTTACCAACAAATTTGGTAGATATATACAAATCTAGCGCTTCTTTACTTTTGTTTTTGGAATCTTGAATAATTACATGTAACACAAGACAAATAATAGCCTTTTTTTGTGTTCTAAAGATATTGGAGTCAAAAGGTATTCAATTATAAGGTTTAAAATTTAATTGCAATGTTCAAATAAAAGCTAGTAACAGTTCAATTCGGTCTATTGAATCGAGCCTGTTGCCTCCAAATTAGTCTTCCGAACTTATTTTGTACTTATCTACCAAAGATAATTCAGTCAACTGAATTTGGACCTCTACTTCCAAATGTCACTGGAAATTCAGCAGCCAAGTTACAATTTGGATGTTCAAATTGGAGTCCAAACTTTTCAAAATTTGTCTAATTATTTGAAATTCACCCACAACAAGTTTTAAATTATTTTAGACTAAAAGATGAGTCATTTAAAAGTTTTTGAATACTAAGACGTTATCAATCACTTGTTATTTTGAGAATGATAAAAAACTTTTAAAGCTCATAACCAAATTTAGAAAGAGTTTTGTTCTACCACATGTATTGCTTAGATTCCAAATACAACGAGCGTAGAGTTTACAAAATTTATCTATAAAGCAAAAGCAAACCTATAGTGAAGTGTTGTAAAAGCCTTCAACTCTTAGGACATACTCTTTATTCTTCAATCACTTGAGTTCATTTGAGTTGTCCTTAGCACTATGTCTTTAAGGCGATAAGACCCCTTAACTTCTTTAACCAAAATTCTTATCACACAATTATCATACAAGTTAGACATCATCAATTTTGTCATTAATCAAAACTATAAAGTTTACCCTTGGGACTTACAATATTGAGTTCACCAAAGAATTGTATGTCAATAGTCACTTTTATAGTTTGTGCTTTATAAGCAAATCTCACAAGTCTTAACTTCTTTAACCAAAATTATATCACATAATTATCATACAAGTTAGATATTATCAATATTTATCATTAATCAAAATTATAAAGTTTGCCCTTGGAACTTACAATATTGAGCTCGCCAAAGAATCTTATGTCACAAATTATGATAAATACTCACTTTTATAGTTTGTGCTTTATAAACAAATATTCATTGCTATCATTTTGAAATTACACTTCACAAGTCATGGCAAATATCTTATTTTCGGCTTGGCCTAAACTCAACTTGAGTCTTAGGCTCGGACTTAGCAAGTACCGACTCACGAAACTGATTGACACAACTGTAGAACGCAAAGTTCAATTAACCCAATTCTTTAGCACTTCATTCCCCATTTTTACCATATCAATTTATAGTGCATAAGTGCCTTTGCTTTTTCTTGCCAAAAGAATTTCTGGATTATTAGACTAGAGCTATTTTCTTCTCACTTACGTAGATTCCATATAGGAATAAAAAAATCTATAGAATAATAATGCCATGAGAGATGTATAACACATCTAGCTTTGGCAATCTCACTAGCAAGTGGACAAATGCTAGCGGATAGGCTAGCTAAGAGTGCAAGGGAGATGGAACAGCGTCAGAACATACTAATTACTTCCTTGACTATATTCGGCAAATATTGTATAAAGATGGTGTAGGTACTAAAAGTACCATCATTTGAAAGTTTCACGTATTCTTTTCATTTTAACATATATAATTATTTTTTTATATGCGAATTTAATTTTTTATAAATTTTATTAAAAAATTAATAGAGATCTAAAATAATTTATTTAAAACTAATTAGTTTATGTGTCAAATTTATATTTAATATTAAAAATTAATATTTTAATTAGTTAGTTAGAATATTAATATTTTTTAAAAATAAAAATATTTAAATAATTAGTTAAAATTAAAAATAAAATAATAAATAAAATCTTTTACATAGAAGGATGACATGTATTTTAAAATAAACTAAAACAATAAAACCTACGTTTAGAAACAAAAAGCATGCTAGGTACTACTCCCGTTGCATTATCCTTTATTGATGTAATATCTATTATTACCCGAAAAAAAAAGAATGGACAAATGGTAAAATATTGTTCTGAATGAAGAAGCACTAACAGAAAAAACAAATTCCTCTGCATACCTTGGGGTGTACTTAGATTATGTTTGGGTGTACTTGGATTATGTTTAGTTGTGAGAGATTTTATTTTAAATTCTGTTTTTTTATGAAAGGAGAAGTGAAATCCAATTATGTGTTTAGTTGAGAGAGATGTAATCCAAATGAACCCAAGTTTCTCAAAAACCATTTACTCACATTAAAGTGGCTGTAGTTTCAAAATGTCTTAAACATTATGTACAAAATTTCCTCTTCTCGCGGTGGAAAAGCTCTATACTACTTTAAGCTTATTATCTATTTCTCTCATTTTCACTAAAACTAAAAACAAAAATCAAATTATAAAAGCTGAAGTATGAACCTGATTCGCCCTATCAAGGTGTTACAATCAGGAATTCAGTGACCAGTCAAAATTTTGGTAAACAATATTCAGAGGGCCTGAATCACCCAAAAGATGCGTCAGTAGACCTGCTTTTGTAGCATCTAAGTAACTGATGAACCATTTCAGCATCTCTGTTTCTTGTCCAAAATCTGCTTTATACCTGCAGAAATAAAAGAAACGTAAACAGATTTACAGAATTTCAGCAATATTTTGAAGTTTAAAATTCCTAAAAGGTCATTAGAAGATGTTACAGAACTTTGATTTTGAACACACCAGAAAAAAAAAAAAATCTGTAACGTGATAATGACTTACGACTTAAACATCCGAGAGAGATAAACAGTCCTCTTGGCTAGATCTACCTGCATTGCATCATCCCTCTGGAAAAACTCCCTTGCAGCATATCTTAACTCAGATTCAACACCTTGGGAGCTGAAAAATTTCACCGCCGGGCTTGATCTTGTAACATTGCACAGGCCAAAATGAATCAACTTATTAACTTTTGGAAGAGATAGCTGGTAAGACGTAGAAAGCAAGAATCTATACATCAGTTTCTTCCCGGAACAAATTTAAATTGTTACTCTATCAAAATTCAGCATCCTGTTTTAGCTCGACATAAAGATTTAAGAAGAACATTTGACTATAAGCGAGTTTATTTACCTCAAGACGCTTGTCTCCGCTACCAAAGGGTTTGACAAGTGAGAAAGGTGCTCTTTGATTGCTTCTAAGGACTCCATTTCTTATTGCGGATAGGGAATGGGGATATCCCCCAACTACATATAGAAAGTCAGAGAAAAAGGACCTTCTATCAATCATTCCTCCGGGATGACCGATCCTAATTACTGCGTGTATGGCCATCGCATTGTAGAGGTTCAAGAAGAAGGATAACTTAGCTTCAGCTGAAAGGGTCATGATGTTCACCCTTTGGAGATCCTCAACTAAATTTAGATATCTGAACCGAAAGCAAAGAAAGAGAGCCACGTGATGCAGAGTTTAAGCAGTATATTAAATGAAAATATTTGTATTTGGAATTAGTTTCATTTTAAAATCGGATGCAAATTCTTTATTTTGAGTTTCAAGTAATTTACTTTTATAAAAATTGAACTAAAAACTTTTAAACAGAAACATAATCCAACAAATATTATTAACTGAGTTATTTAATCGGTTATATTGGTACTAATAGTTATTTACGTTGGTGATAATGGATTTTTCTTTACTTAATTGTTTAGATACAGTTATAAATTTATAAATTTTAAGTCAAAGGGAACTTAGGTCTAAAAAACAAAATATGCTATTCCAATATCCAATCTGCATTGTTCTTTTTATTTGTTCCAAACTCTAATAAATCATATAATAAAAGTTAAATATTGAAAGATGAAAACTTTGCTTTTAAAAATAGAAAATTATAAATAATTCACTAATTAACTTCTGGAAACTTTAGTCACTTTACTTTTATCTATTAAAAAACATTATGCTAGTCACCAAGGCATCAATGTTTTGGTTGCATAATTATAAAATGCCAATTCATCAATATAGAGTGAAAATTTTTTACCAATATCATATTTATAAAGGTAATTAATCATCAAGATGCCTGGGAAAAATACTCCATCTGTTTCCTTTCAACTGTTTTTTTTTTCTTTTCAAAATGTTTGACATTTTATCAGTTTTAAGGATTAATTTTATGAAGTTTCTCTAACCTATAAATATAATTCTTTTATTTTCTCTTATATTAGTAGAAAATAAATTGCATTAGTTAAGTATATGATAAAAAAATATTTGTTATTTCCTTCTTATTTAATCTATGTAAAAAATGTCTGAAATCCCCTATATTTCGAAACATTCATAGTGTAATTTTCTTCTTATTTCCTTGCAATCTAGATCATAACATTCGTCCTATAATTTTCTTATTATAGAATTTTTATTTGTAAATCATAAATCATAAAAGATATGTCCTAAATTCTAAAATATAAATCATAAATAAAGAAATTATATAAAAATTAAAGTTAAATAAAAATATTCAGAGAGGTTTCTCAAGCAAAAGAATAACCGTAATAGATTTTCAATTTTTTAGGATTTAGTGATAGATTATTATATTAGATACTACTCACCTTCTCGTTTCATATTAACTGTCATTATAAAAACTTTATTTTGTTAGAAAATAAATATTATTATATAAAAATTTAACTTTCTTTTCTATATTTATTCTCATAATAAGCAATAACATTTAATGTAATAAAGATTAGTAATTTTTTGTGTTGTAATTTTGCATGAGGGAGAGAATAATAAATTAAGGGCAAACTAGATAATTTAACTATTATAAAGATTTTTATAATAATATATGAGACAGAGGAAGTAGTACTTAATTAATTAAACCTCCAAATTTAGAAACTTAGATTTAAAAACATTAAAATTTCCTTTAAGTTTACCATCAAACAAGTCCTTAGCTGAAATAATCAAAAGTAGTAAAATGACAAATTACCTCCGGAATTCTTCGCTGTTGCTGATTCCCACGTAATCAACATTGCGACGATCATCGGAGGCATAAGCCTCCAAGATTGCGCTCATTATCCTCGCCAGCCTTTGGCTTAGCGCAGATGCATCTTTGGGCTCACTGTCATTTGTGGAACCTCGGAAGTTATAGCACTTGGGAATGAAAGACTCGTGCTCCAGGAATCGGTACAAGCTTTTTCCATCCTCAAATTCATTTTGTCTGGACAAAGAAAAAAGGAAGCTATTTAGAACTTAAGGCCTAGTTTGGGAGTTTAAGACAGAAGAGAAGAGAAGAGAAATTTTAAATTAGGAGAGAAGAAAAAGGAAAAGAACTTAAAAAAGTGATTTCCTTCCCATGTTGTTTGGAAGTCTTTGATAGAAAAGAAAAGAAGTGCTCTTTTCTCATTTGGGAGTTTGGAAAGAAGTGGAAAGGAAGGATGAATTAAAGAGCTGTTTTACAAAAGTATCATTTTTTGTTAAAAGCTTTTCTTGAAGTATTAAAGTTTTTTAGCGGCATTTTAGGTAGTTCAAAATTTTTTACTTATCCATTCCCACACTCCGTCTCTTTCTTCCCAACTTTGGGAAGAAAGATTTTGGGAGGAAATGGGGGCATTTATCCTTACAATTCTTCTCCCTACTTTTGCCTTCTTCCTTATAAAAACTGGCAAACAAGAGAAGTAAAAATAATAAGTACCATTAATAAGTAAAAACAATTTCAAAAAGTCCTGTCAAAACATTTTCCGAGATAAACAACTTTTTTCATTTTTTAAAACTAAAATAAAAGCAAAAAGGTTTTAAAACTAAAATAAAAAGCAAATAGAACTATAAAGAATTTTTAAAAAAGAACTTATTTTTAAACAAGCCAGAAACAGAGCCCAAAAATATAGGAATATTCTAGGGTTCATCGCCATTCTTACCCAAAGACGTGGTGGATGAAGTGCTTTCGTGCTAGTTGCTTCCCAATCTCTACTGCCTGCACGATTTTATTTGAAAAAATAACTAGTTTAGTCTCCAAAGTAAAGTATTTAATATATATTATGATCTTTAATATTTTTTTCTACCTTTTTAATTTTGAAAGAATTTTTAAACTACCAACAAAGTCCGATCACAACTGCAACTATTGTTGTTTTAATCTCTAATGTTAGCTAGTGATTGGATTTTATTGACAGTTTAAAAATTCTTTTGAGACTATAAAGGTAAAAAAATATCAAGGATCATAACTATTAGACACCTAACTTTTAAAACTAAAATGACAGAAAAAAGTATTAGAGATTATAATATGTTAAATACCTAATTTTCGTGACTAAACTGATCATTTTTCTTTTTTATTTTTAACAAAATTAAACATGAAAGACTGGCATCGATTTAACATATCATCATTAAGACATTTCTGGTAAAAATAATTCATTCAATTTAAAAGATAACAAGAGTACTTTTTCTATTCAAAATTAAATATTTATATTCTTTTTTAAAATATTTAAAATTAAATATTAATTTTTTAAAATTAGTCATATTTATCTAAATTTTCACTATAACTTTCTTAATTTAAAGAAATATTCCAGTACAACTAATAGATCCAATCGTATTGGTAAATGGCCAAAATTGAATGGAAGATTTTAACTATTTACATCCACCGTCTATCTCTCATAACATAGCTTTCATCCATAATGCTTATCGCTTTTATAGTTTTACACGAATAAAAACTCAAAAAATGTCTGATTTATAGAGTTTAATGACTAAAGGGCCATTGTCTAGATTAACTCAAAATCAAATACACCATCCTTTTATCTCTTTCTATCATCAAAATCTTGTAGAGAAGTGCTTACCTTAATGTCAAATTTAAAGGCATGCAAAGTTGAACCAAAAAAGTTGTTTTTAATAGACAATGACCATATGATTCAACACTTTACAATTGTGAAAAATTAAGAGCTAAAAATAGCAGTTTAATATCTTGAAAAAATGAAAATTAATTAACGCAATATCTGATGGAGTCCTAAAGTTAATAGCAATAATTCGAAAACATTTAAGAAATACTTTTTTGATCGAATAAATGGCAAATAACTTTGGATAGAAAAATTGAAAAAAGTGAAATTGTTGCGGATGGAGGTATTGCCACATCATAAGAAGAAACACGAAATGCCTCTCTAAGTATGATTTCAGCATCATGGTTTATGTATATCAGAAATTACTATTTCCTCCATTAATCTGTCAAAATTAATTGCCAGGCGCGTGGCTATTATCAATGGTTTAATTAGTTTAATTATTACACTTCCATTTTAAATTACTTATTAAATAATTATCAATTTTTTGACCTAAAATACATGTCAATTCATCAATTTAAAAAATATTAGTTCACTTTTTTCTAACTTTACCATCACATTTATTAATTTACTAAATATAATATTAACTAAACTCAAAGTTTTGAGACGGTTTTTAATTATTCAACTCAACAAATCACTCATAATTAACTATTTTCTTAATTCATATAAACCTTTAAATTTGAGGAGTAATTTATGACGGAGGAAGTACTTAAGTCAACTAATGACATTAATTGCAAAACCGCGTGGCATCATTCCACTTAATTTTCTCGAGAAAGAAATGGTGGGACGGCGCCAAACGGATTACAACATACCGTCATCATATGGAGAAGGCCATCTGGAGTAAAATGGGACCAATGAAAATAGCATCAGCTAGTCCCCCACGCCCACCACCACCCAAAAAATAAAACGTCAGCCCACTCCTACGATTCAACTCTTTTGAAAATGAAGTCTAATAACAAAACTTTCTCCATTTTCTTTTTCCTACCATTATCATGCAGAATATCTACAAATACATCATAATCGTAAAAATGAAAGGAAAAATAACGTATACACACTTCTAAATCTTGCGTTCAAGGAGGGAAAGGAATTGAGTATTTCAAAATTCTAAAATACTTCCTAGTTGATTATTGAATATATATGATTCTACTCACTTATAGTTTAGGAGACCGTGAATCAAAACTTAAAGTAAAATTAGATAGTGTTTTGTTTTGAAATTTTCTGTCTTGGGTTTTGGAAGAGATAATTTTTTGTGAGAGAAAAAATGAAACCAAGATAAGAAATTTACATTGAATTTCGTAACGTAACTCAATCTAAATACACCCTTAACACCTATAGAAAAAAAATCATTAATCTAAGAATAAGAGTTTTTAATAATATATGAATCCCATCGTTAACTAAAGAATACCAGAGACGACATTTGTCTCTGCAAAACTTATGCTTGATTAACTTGAATGGTTCAAGTCAAAAGTAACCCTTCTAAGCTCCAAGTGTTTGACTCCGTCAAATCGTTTCTCCTTTTCCTTTTCTTTTTCTTTTTTTTTAATGAATTCGTCAAATCGTTTCTCAAAGTAACCAAGTCTTTCATCATCCAAACCTAAAATGAAACCTAAGTCCTATGAAATTTACTTCCCAAGCAAACTGTGCAATAAGAATAGGGTTAGATAATTTATGTTTTTCATTTATTTATTTGAATGTTTATCAATTGACTCCCAAGTTAATCTAACATAAACATTTTTCTGAATTTTGTTTAGATATTATGCACTTTTCAGAAGTTTTCAACAATTTATTAAGATTGAGATCATCAAAGTATATTAACTTTCCTGATTGAGAAAATTTTTCAAGAACTTTGTAGAGTTCAAGAAGACAGTTTAACTTTATTTCCTTTTCTTTCTTTTTCTTCTTTTTCTCTTTTTAACTTTGATGTGTACATCCATCCTACGGTCCAAAAATCAACCAAAAAGGAGATGGAAGGACCTCATAGTGTGTGTGTGTTGGGGCCTGGGGGGCTGTCACTTAATAATTTATTTACATCTTATTTACTTACACAATAACAGAAAAATATAAATAAATTTGCAAAATAAAATTACTCTATTACTCTATTACATATAAAGTTAACTATTTTATTTATATATTTTTTATTAACATATAAATAATTATTAAAATATTTATAAATTATTAAGTCATTTATTTATATATTTTTATTAACATATAAATAATTATTAAAATATTTATAAATTATTAAGTCATCTACGTAAAAATACGAACTCCACTGCATAGGACGAATTCGAGGCAAAAATGAAATACGAGTGCTGCGATAACCCTATAATTTCTCTCTCTCTCTCTCTCTACTTTTTTCCTTTCTTTCTAAAGTGAATACAGTACGGCAAAAAGTTATCATCGGGAGCATTATGGCCTCTCATTCACCAAATGGTCGTCATTATTGAGTCGGACGCACGCCAAGTCCTATTCTTATTGTTATTTATATATGCATATATAATAAGTATCATAATTAGTGCAACAAAATGATGGGTGTATTTGGATTGACTTTCTAATTTAAAAAATTTTATTTTTTTATTTTATTATTTTTAAATTTTATTTTTTATTTAATAAATAATTTAATATAATTAAATTTAAAATAAAATTCAATCTAAAATATCTCCTTTGAAGTCAGGCTAATGTCAGTCAACAGTGAAACCCATTTAATTGGAATTTACTTTTAATTGGAAGGACTATTTGTTGAATGATCAATCTTTTCGGTAGACGCTGGTTTCAGATGAAACTGATTCAAAGGGTATGATGAAAGGAAGGAAAGGTTCATGGGTCCAATTATTGTTAATTAGGAATCAAACTTGGTCGGTTGGTTTTGATCAATTATTTATCAATTTTAGTTGTTATCACTTTCTTAACTTCGAATTAGTCTGCAGATGGAACTGGTCAAATGCCAGGGATTTAATATGTTTTATGTCTTTTTCTTTTTTTTTGAAGTTGATATTTTGGACACAATCACTATCCAAGACCATATCTAAGTAATTAGTCCACAAGAAATTGTTCGCTTATATTCTCTGACATCAAACTTATCCTCAGAGTTATCGCTCATCAATATTGATTCCAAAACAAGACAGACCTTTCCTGCCCTAACCAAGGCCGGCTGAGGAATATTATCCATCACCGAACAAAGATAGAGAGGATCACTCGACATTTCACATTTGAGTCTAGGGTTCGAAAATAGTGAAAACCCCCACATCACAAACTGAAAACGAACAGGGAAGAAGTGCCTAAAAGGCCGTTCAAGTTCAAGATTCCATGGTAGAGTAATCAATATTATAATCTTATTTAATTAGGAAAAGTCTGGTTTGGTCAACACCCCTTAACTGCTTAGATAGAGAACCAACAAGGCAACAACTAAACAAATGGGCAAATGCCATCACTTTTTGGAGCAACCGAAACGGCAAAGCAAATCTATAACAACCTTTTGGAATTCAAAAAAAGCAAGATAACTAACTTAACTAAATGTTTTTAATTTTATGTAAATATTTAGCTCAATATTCTGAGTCTTCTAAATAAATATTCATAGTATTCAGCTCAATATGTCCCACAAATATGTACAATTATATATTTATAGGTCACAAATAATTCAAAATTTCATTTTTACCTTCTTTCATATGCACATAAGATTTAAATACAAAATCTTCATCTGGTTACTAAGCATATTTTTTGTCCTAATCCATCCAAGTATCCTGTTTGACACCCTCCTTATAACATCTTTTTATAGAATTTTTTCACAAATTTTAATTAATATTAAAAGATAAATTGTAAATTTTAAAAGATTGAAATATTATAGGAAATGTTATAGAAGATTAAAAAAGAATATTAGGAGAGTCAAAATGTCGAAAATGCCAAATTATAAAAACAAAAAATGGAAACAAAAGAAATCGAAGCATTACGTACGTACCTTTCCCCTGCTGCAATCGAAGTGGTGTATCAAGACTTCCACAAGCTCAGCACCAGAGAAGCAATTCTTGACAATTTTAATCTTCATCAGACGGTCCTGAATGGGCAGTCTCTGCCGCAAAACTCTAACCACCTGCACCATCTCGTCCACCCATTCCTCCTCCGGATCATCGAATCCGTATTCCGGCTGCGCCGGAGCTTCAGGCGGACATTTTCCGGCCAACATATCCACCAATTTCTTCTCCAACATCCCACAATTCCTCAATGAATTCAACGCTACGAGACCTCCAAATAGCTTCTCATTGAAGAATATCTGCGGCACAGTGGCATTTCCCGTCCTTTCGATCAATTTCTTCTCCCTTGCTGGGTATACATCGATGTTTATCTCTACATAGTTGAGCTTTCTCTCCCGCAGAAATGATCGAACCGCAGTGCAATCCCTGCAGTTTGATCTTGAGAAGAAACTTACTCGTCCGAGCAGCTTCTTCTCTTCTCCGGTTGCGGGCTTCGAGTTCACGATTACCTTCAAGCCGGAGAGATTGAACTCCGTAACATATGATTCCGGTTTGGCGTTCTTCTCATTTCCGTATCCATCGATGTTTGTGTTTTCCTTTATTGAGGATATACGCTTTGTGATGGCTGCAGAGAGACTATTGCTTTTCTAGCGGAAGAATTTCCCAATCGCCGGCATCTCGAATTCGTAGCTTTCCGGCGTCGACATCGACCGATCGAGATCACGTGGCTTTTCAGGAGAGCACGTGAGATTCACCCCCGGAGGCGCCTCTGGCCTCGGGAGCTGCGAATGTGGCTGAACCATCTCTAATAACAACAGTGACTTCTTGTTAGGAGAATCAGAAACAGAGATGGCATCATTGACTTGTGTTTTTTTCTCCCCGTGATCGTCGCACTCATTTGAATTGTTCTCAACATCTTCGACGGTTTTTTTCACCTCGTCTTCTCCGAAAACTTTTTCGCTCTCCTTACGCTGATCATCGGAGTTGGATTTGCTAATAGTTTGGTCACTGGCGGTGCTATCGACGGTAACATTTTCCCCCCGGATTTGCAAATCCATTGCTTTTTCTGATTCTTCTAGGGGAGATAAGAGAGGCTACACGAAGGAAATCTTTTTGGAATCCAAACTGACTAGAACGAGAGGAAAAGAGGGAAAGAGAGCTGATGAAATTGGAAAGAGAGAGGAGAAATCAGAGGCGGTTATGTTGGAGGGAATTGAATCTGAATGCAAGTGAAGGAAATTGAATAAAAGTGCTTTTTGAATGGTTCCTCTGAAAAGTTCACTGATACTTATAAAGGAAAATTTTACAAGGGAAAATATATAAAGAAAATAATGGTCAAAAGATGGTGACATATGTCAGTGAGAAGTTCATTAGGCAAACCGGCGAACTACCATCAAGGTTTTGGCCGTTCTACCACAATGACGATTAATCTAATTTACTCTTATAATTTGACCCTTGTTCAAGTGCAAAATTCCCATTAAAATTTTTTTCACATAAAATTTTGAACTCAAAAACTTTATTTAAGAGATACTAAATTACTTTTAGTTGATATTTACTTTTGTTCTTAGGTAAATATGCTTTATATATGCATACTTATGCCCCCAATCTCTCTGTTAATGTAAAATACTAAATTTTAATTTTTTTGTATTATCTTTAATAGTATCGATATTTTTTAACCCGTAAGTAGAGGCTATAGAATAGAGTGCGATTATGGTGCAGATAATATATTTTTTCAGCACGTAAGAATGAAATCTGATTATGGTGCAGATAGTATATTTTTTCAGCACGTGCTGAATTGTATAGAATGATGTAAGAAATTGACAAGTTTTTTATTTTCCTACTTAAAAGGTTGATAAATTAATAACAACGATTTGTTACTATACTATTCTCTTCTTCCTTTCTTCCTTCTATCTCCATTTTAGTTTGTTTTTGTTGTTGTGCTTAAGTATTGGAACAAATGTATTCGAAAAAAAATAGCATTGCAACAAATCCATAATATGAGGTGATTATATTTACTTTGCAGGTGAGTAATTTTAGGGCGAAATGTTTGTGTTACTTTTACGTAGCAAAAATTTGACTTGTTTGGTATTTTATCATTGAAATTCTTTAATAATATTCTTTTGGACGGATCTAATACTCCCTCCATTTCGAAATATAAAGTCTTTTAGACTTTTTTTTCTCTTCTCAAAATGTTTAACTTTTTACAAATTTTAAGGATTTTTTTCAACAATTACCCTTACTTATCAAATAATTCATTCATTCATTTTCATTTTAGTAAAGAATAAATTAAATTAGATAAGGATAAAATAAGAAAATCACCTTTTACTTTTTTCTTCCTTAATCTATACAAAAAGTACCCAAAGTCTTATATTTTGAAACGAAGGGAATAAATAACAAACATGAGTTGTTGTTGGTTTCTTTCTTTTTGTTGGGCAACATTGCCCTTGAACTATGCAAAGTGGTTTCTCTACCCTTTCATCCATTTTTATCCTTATTAAAGTCCACAGAAGTTGAACATAAGACTTCCAAATATAATTGCAAAGGGCATTTTGGTCAGTTACATATTTCAAAATAAAGAAATTTTAAAATAAATGAAGATGGTCATCACCTTCATCAGCAATGCCATTTTTTTTCAATTTTTTTCTGACTATTTCAAAAAACTTATTAGATGATTTGAAGTCTATTTTCATCATCAAATATTTTCCTTACTCTTTTAGGACAATGACTCTGAAAATCTTACTGAAGAACCGGTCATACATGAAGCACCAAACTTTACTTTGACGTAGTATAAAATACCAGCCACATAAGAACCAGTCACATATTTTTCCTCACGATGATTTTTCTCCAAAATCGACCTACTAACGTGATTCTTCCTACCATTTTCTCCTCTTTTCGTAAAGAAAAACAGTGTGCAAAATTCAAGCTTAACCTGTGTTAGCAACTGTGGACCTGACCACTCTCCTACTCGGAGATTTCAGTAAATTCAGAAAACCTTTTTAGCACACATCCATTTTTTTTGTTTTTGTTCACCCTTCCTTAGAATCCAACTTCCCTTTATAGTTTGTTTGCTTCTTACAACCCTCCATTATGCGATAGAGCAACCTATGTATGGGTAGGAATAGGGTTGTACAATCGGTTTTTCTGTTCGGTTTCAATTTTATTATTTGATTTTCGATTTGATTTTTTTATTTTTTAAAAAATTGAACCGGACAATTTTTATACTTAAATCGAACCGAATTCAGTTCGGTTCAGTTTGGTTCAAACTGAAATTCATACAAGAAAGTATTATGTTAATGAGTTATTGTATTTATTTTTAAAAAATAAATATAAGAATTCATTATGGTAATAAGTTATTGTATTTATTTTTTAAAAATAAGTACAATAACTCATTAGCATAATGTGTTCTTATATTTATTTTTAAAAATTTCTATTTTTCGATTCAGTTTTTAGTTCAATAACCTAAATAAAAAATTGAACTGAAAAATATATAAATTTTAAAAATAGAATCGAATCGAACTGAACCATAAAAATACAAATTGAACCGAACCGAAAACTTCAGTTCAATTATCTAGTCCGGTTCGATTTTTTAACACCCTAGGCAGAAATGAGTTGAGTTGAGTTGAGTTGAGTTGAGGTGAAGTTAGATTAAGTTCCACTCACTTAAATTTAGGTTAGCTCATAATTTAATTTATATTTGATGTGAATCAATTTTTTTAGCTTAGACTCAACTTATACCAAACTTACGAACAAATCACTTTGTTTATTTATCAACTAAAACATTAAACAATATTTATTAGATTATTACTCGTACATTAGCTAATGGAATTGAAAATAAGATTACATTTTATCAAGTTAAATTGTACTACATATAAATGAAATAGTAGATTTGCAAATATGTCGAACTTTATTTAGCTCAAGCTCAATGCATATTTTAGTTGAGCAAAAATTTTGATTCATGTATTGCTCATTTGACTCAAAACTTGAGCTTTTTGAACCAAGCATCGAATCAAATTCTGAGTTGGCTCAACTAATTTTCTCCCGTAACCAAACATATAGGAAAATGGAAATGAAATTGAGCAAAATCTTCTTTCATTTTTTCTCATAAAACCCATAAAAATTCGCAGTGGAGAAATCCACTTATGATTACACAGTTACCTTCGGCATTTCAAACTTAATTCTTTTTTGGTGGTTATTTTTCCACTTCAATTTTAGGTTCTTAGATTTCGTTTCTCTACTTTTTTAAATATAGGTACTCTAATATCCATAATTTGTTTTCTAGGAGTGAAAGGTCTGAAATAAATTTTTGGTGAATTTTTGAACTCTTTTTTAAGCATTATGATCTTTTTAATTAGGAAAAATGACCAGTTTAGTTTCAAAAGTTATGTGTCTAACATATTATGCTCCCTAATATTTTTTTCTATTTTAGTCTCAAAAGTTAGTGTCTAACATGTTATGGTCTTTAATATTTTTTCTACCGTTATAGTCTTGAAAGAATTTTCGAACTGTCAACAAAGTATGACCACACTAGATGCAACTATTGTCATTTTAGTTTCTAATGATAGTTGGTGGTCGGACATTGTTGACAGTTTAAAAATTCTTTTGGGACTATAGTGGTAGAAAAAATATTAATAATCATAACTGACGTGCAATTCGCGGAAGAAACGATGGAGATGATGGAATTTTCGACTTGAACAAACAAAGACTCAATTTTCGAACAAACAAACAATTCTTATACACACAAGATAATTGAATTCCTACGACACCTCTTAGAAACTTGTTCTAAACAATCCCGATAATAAGAATTTTAATCAAGTAAGAAGAACACTTACACACCTCAATCGGAAATCTCAATTGATAAGTGAAAGTGTAGTTCTTGGAGTAACAAGAGTAAGAGGAATCAACCCTCTCAAATGACATTCAAAATCTGACCTAATTTCCTCAAAGAAAGCTACTTATAGCTAGGGTAAGATATGAAAGGGTTGGGCTTAATGATACATGTAAGCCCAACATAAAACAAAATACATATAAGCCCAACATAAAACAAATTCAACAAGATTAGCAGCACAAGTTTTAAAAACATAACTTCCTCTTGGACTTGAGTCCATTACATAGCCTTCAAGTAGTAAAGTCATTCGGCCCAACTATTTGAGACAAATGGACCAAGTTGGGCTGCGGCCCAACTAACTCTCCTCCAACAGGTTTGGTTAACTCTATCATCTTCAAATGTTGGCCCACATAGGCAAATAAGGCCTCTTGAAGCACCTTAGCCCTAGCTCTGGTCATTGGCCCAACCGGTATAATTAGCTCTTTATTGGACATGTCCAAGCCATCATAGCAATCCGTAGTCTTGCTCGCATCAGTCCTTCCCTCCTCACGAAGATTCGTCCTTGAATCTGGATCCATATCAAAAGGAGAAAGATCAGCAACATTAAAGGTCGCGGAAACACCATACTCATCTGGCAGATCAAGCTCGTAGGCATTGTTATTGATTCTTTCTATCACTTGAAATGGACCATCTCCTCTAAGAGCTAATTTGGACTTTCGCTGGGCAGAAAACCGTTCCTTCCTTAGGTGTACCCGAACCCAATCACCGGGTTCAAAAGTCACCAATTTTCATCATTTATTGGCTTGTTTAGCGTAGACCTTATTCTTCTGCTCAATATGATGTCTTGCCTTCTCGTGTAGGGTCCGTACCAGTTCAGTTTTGCTCTTACCATCTGTACTAGACAACTCATGCAAAGGTAAAGGCACCAAATACAAAACAGTTAAATGATTAAAGCCATATACAAGTTCAAATGGTGAATAACATGTGGTTAAGTGCACACTCCGGTTATATGCAAACTCGATAAATGATAAACATTCACTCCAAGTTTTAAGATTCTTACCAACGACAGCATATAGTAAGGTACTTAAGGTCCTATTGACAATCTCGGTTTGACCATCAGTTTGTGGGTGGCATGTAGTAGAATAAAACAGTTTGGTACCCAATTTACCTCACAACACACGCCAAAAATGACTTAGAAATTTAGCATCTCTATCTGAAACAATAGACCTAGGAAGGCCATGCAATCTAACAACATCTTTGAAAAATAAATCAGCCACTTGCACAGCATCATCAGTCTTATGGCATGCAATAAAATGCGCCATCTTACTAAACCTATCAACAACAACGAAGATGCTATCATATCCCTTTTTGGTCTTAGGCAAACCCAAAACAAAGCCCATAGAGATATCAATCCATGGTTCAGCAGGTACAGGTAAATGGGTATACAAACCATGAGGTTTAACAGTGGATTTTGCCTGCTTACATGCAATACACTTGGCACACACACATTCCACATCCTTACGCATACCGGGCAAAAAAAATGTTCTTGCAAAATATCCAAAGTCTTAGCAACCTCAAAATATCCCAGCAATCCTCCACTATGAGCCTCAAACACAAATAAATTATGCATAGAATAGTTAGGCACACACAATTGATTACCCCGAAAAAGATAGCGATCATGCTTATAGAATTTCTGGAATGCAGTATGTTCACAAACAGAATATACAGTAGCAAAATCGTCATCAGAAATATATAATTCCTTAAGCTGTTCAAATCATAATAATTTAGAATGTAGAGTAGTAATCAAAGAATACCTCCTAGATAAAGCATCTGCTACCACGTTCTCCTTACCTTGCTTATATTGCAGTACATAGGGAAAGGTTTCTAGAAACTCCACCCAGATGGCATGTCCCTTGCTCAGCTTGCCCTGTCCCTTCAAGTGCTTTAAAGACTCATGATCGGTCCTAATGACAATCTCTCTAGGTTGGAGATAATGTTGCCACACTTCCAATGCTCTCACAACTGCATACAACTCCTTGTCATATGTGGGATAATTGAGCTGTGCACCACTAAGCTTCTCACTCAAATATACAACTGGTCTATTCTCCTGCAAAAGCACAGCACCTATACCAATCCCAGAAGCATCACATTCAACTTAAAAAACTTTCTCAAAATCAGGTAAACATAAAATAGGGCAGAACATAATTTTTCTTTCAATAATGTAAATGTATGTTCTTGTTTCCGACCCCAAGTAAACCCTTTTTCTTTCTTAATTACCTCAGTTAAAGGAGCATCAATAGTAGAAAACTCCTTCACAAACCTCCTATAAAAACTAACAAGTCCATGAAAACTCCTCACCTCACTCACACTTTTCGGAGTTGGCCAATCCTGGATAGCCTTCACCTTTTCACTATTAACCTCAATTCCCTAAGAACTGATTACAAACCCCAAAAACACTACCGTTCAATGCAAAATGTACACTTCTTGAGTTTTGCACATAGTTTTTCCTGTCTTAATACATCTAAGACACACATCACATGCATGACATGCATATCTAGATTAGTGCTATATATCAAGATGTCATCAAAGTATACAACCACAAATTTTTCAAGAAATGCACGCAAGACATGATTCATCAATCTCATAAAGGTGCTGGGTGCATTAGTTAAATCAAATGGCATGACTAACCACTCATACAATCCGTACTTAGTTTTGGAAGCAGTTTTCCATTCATCTCCTGATTTCATTCTAATTTGGTGGTATCCACTTTTCAAATCAATTTTTGTAAAAATACATGCACCATGCAGTTCATCAAACATATCATCTAACCTAGAAATAGGATGGCGATACTTTACAGTGATTTTGTTCACATCTCTACAATCCACACACATCCTCCACGTTCCATCCTTTTTTGGCACCAATAGTACATGTACGACACAAGGACTCAAGCTTTTCCTCACGTGCCCTTTCTCCAATAGCTCATCCACTTGTTTCTGAAGCTCCTTTGTTTCCTCAGGATTACTCCGGTAAGCTGGGCGATTAGGTATCTGAGCTCCAGGCACGAAGTTTATTTGGTGCTCTATGCCTCTCAAGGGTGGCAGCCCTGGGGGCATTTCTTCAGGAAAGACATCCGCATAATCCTGCAAAAGAGATGAAAACACGCTAGGAAAAGAATCAAGAGGGTTAGTGTCAGAAACCAAACACTCTCTATATCTTACTATGACTAGTGCTCTCCAATCTCTCATCGCTCTTCTCATATCTTTTCCCCTCGCATACAAGTTGATTTTTCTCTCTTTTTGTTCAATACATCTTTCACTCACTGTGTAGTCACTCACATTTGGGCCACTCCCAATTTTCTTTTGGGCCTCTTTTCCCTCTTTAATTTTGTTACGCTCTCTGCCCGATCCCTCCTCGCCTTTAGTTACCTTTGATTGGTCCAAGTATAGCTCACCAGGTGATAGAGGTATAAGAATGAAATTTCTACCCTTAAATTTGAAGGAGTACCTATTGGTATACTCATCATGCGATACTTTCCTTCAAACTGCCAAGGTCTCCCAAAGAGTATATGACATGCCTCCATGGGAACACATCACACAACACCTCATCCTCATATCTACCAATTGAGAAGGTCACAAATACTTGTTTAGTTACCTTCACATCCGCACTATCATTAAACCACTGTAGTTTATAAGGTTCTGGATGTCTCATGCAAGTCAGCCCCAATTTCTCTACCATGGTGGTACTAGCTGCATTGGTACAACTTCTCCCATCAATGATTAAATTGCACACTTTTCCTCCCACTAAACACCTTGAATGAAAAAGATTTTTTCTTTGATCTACAATCTCATCTGCAGCCCTAGTACTCAATACTCTCCTGACTACCAATGCTTCCCCTATAACAGCCCTCTCAAAGCAATCATCATCATCAAAGTTATGTTCAAGAACAAAGTCAAATTCACTACTGCTATCCTCGGAATCAATCACTCCATTTTCTCTCATAATCATAATCTTTTTATTAGGACATTGAGATGCAATATGACCAGTTTCGAAGCATTTAAAACATTTCATAGAAGAATGCTTACTAGAGGTAGCTTGGGTGTTGAAGACACCTTTCATTTCAGATCCTCCAATTGGTTCTTTGGTGCTTCCTTGAAGTCCACTCCTTATCCTTAGGTTTATCCTCCTTTTTAGGCCATCTAGAGTTCTATGCATAGCTAGAATTTGCTGCGCTCCTCGCTGCCAGCCTAGCCTTTAGCTGTCTCTCTACCTTCATAGCCATGTTCACCATGTCCTCAATCTCTAGATAGTGTTATAGCTCCACAACATTGGCTATTTCCCTATTGAGCCTACTCAAAAATCTAGCTATTGTAGCCTCCGGATCTTCGTCGATGTTGGCTCGGATCATAGCTACTTCCATCTCCTTGTGATAGTCTTCAATTGATTTAGACCCTTGAGTGAGTCGTTGAAGTTTTTGGTGCATCTCCCTATAATAGTTAGAAGGTACAAAACGCTTCCCCATGCACGCTTTCATTGCTTCCCACGTAGCAATCTACATCTCTCCATTTCTCCTCCTAGATGTCACCATTTGATCCCACCATATTAGTGCATAATCTGTAAACTCAACGGCTGCAAGTTTTACCTTCTTATCCTCAGAAAATTTGTAGCACTCAAAAATTATGTCCACCTTCCTTTCCCACTCCAAGTAGGCGTCTGCGTCGTTCCTCCATTTGAAAGCGGGAATCTGCATTTTAATGGATTTGAGGTCTCCGTCTCTTCTATTAAATGTCATGTCTCTTTGAAGTCTCCTAGGTCTCCGTGCCTCAAACTCCTCCTCCTCATCAAATTCATCCTCCTCTGGTTCATACCGAGGTAGAGGTCGACGAGGTGGTGCTTGTTGTTAACGCACTCCTGCACGTCTTCCCTGAGGTTCGCACGCCTCTCTTGTCTGATCTCATCAATTTGTTCTCTTATCTCAACAGACGCTTGGTTGAACCTCTCAAATTGTTGCTGCATAGCTTTCAAAGGGAAAGCAATATTTGCATCTCCCCCTTGGTGCTCCTCGGTGCTACCTCCTTGTGACATTGTGAAGTGATATTGTACCTGCAAAACAACGTTAGTGATCAAACAACCTCACACACTCCCTCATGTGTTTCACTCAAATGTTGTCACTTCCCTCGTGTTTATGTCACGTCAATGACACTCTCAAATGAGCTCACTCACTCTTGCCTTTTAACACTCAAATTCCTCTTAAACTCAAGCTACACTTCAAAACCGAACTCAACAAATCAACCAGTCCGACTGAAGCTCAAATAACAAACACAAACCAGTACAATAACAGTAGCTTACAATCTTCCAAGTATCAAAACAACTACTAGCCCAATGACAATAGGTTACAATCGTCCAAGTAGCAAATAACAACCAATACACTAACAATTGCTTACAACCTTTGAAACTCCAATAGTCCAGCAACAAATTGCTTACAACAGTCCAATTTACATACAATAATCAGTCGAACAACAATAATCTTGGAAGCTCCAAACAAGAATTATAACAAGTTAACAACTGGAACAACCAAAAATTTTAAAACTGCTTATCACAAATAACTCAAAATGGTCCAACAAGAAGTATGAATATGCTAGGAAGAAAAAAAATTTTGAACTGACTTTGTACTCCTTTTTTCGGACCGCCTTTTTTTTCTGTTTTTTTCTTTTCTTTTCTTGTACGAAATATATGTGTATATGTATTTGATTGTACTACTTTTTTTTATAACAATCTAACCCAAGCAAATATTACAAAATGCTTAATACAAAGAATTGAAATCCTAGGCCGAAATTTCACACCTTTTGAAGTTGCGTTGGTTAAACTTTGAAGAAGCCAGTTGAAGAGGCTGTTCAGACAGTCTTTGAACTTTGATGGAGCAGAATGGGAATCCTCATCCACACCAAGGCTCTGATACCAAATGACGTGCAATCCGCGGAAGAAACGATGGAGATGATGGAATTTTCGGCTTGAACAAACAAAGACTCAACTTTCGAACAAACAAACAATTCTTATACACACAAGATAATTAAATTCCTACGATACCTCTTAGAAACTTGTTCTAAGCAATCCCGATAATAAGAATTTAACCAAGTAAGAAGAACACTTACATGACACAATCGGAAATCTCAATTGATAAGTGAAAGTGTAGTTCTTGAAGTAACAAGAATAAGAGGAATCAACCCTCTCAAAGTGGTGGCGGCAGCCCCTCTGAAATCACACTAAAAATCTGACCTAATTGCCTCAAAGAAGGCTACTTATAGCTAGGGTAAGATATGAAAGGGTTAGGCTTAATGATACATGTAAGCCCAGCATAAAACAAAATACATATAAGCCCAACATAAAACAAATCCAACAAGATTAATAGCCCAAGTTTAAAAAACATAACTTCCTCTTAGACTTGAGGCCATTACATAGCCTTCAAGCAGTAAAGTCATCCGGCCCAAATATTTGAGACAAACGGACCAAGTTGGGCTGCGGCCTAACTAACTCTCCTCCAACAGGTTTGGTTAACTCTATCATCTTCAAAGTTGGCCCACATAGGCAAATAAGGCCTCTTGAAGCGCCTTAGTCGTAGCTCTGGTCATTGACCCAACTAGTATAATTAACTCTTTATTGGACATGTCCAAGCCATCATAACAATCCGTAGTCTTGCTTGCATCAATAACATATTAGACACCTAACTTTTGGGACTAAAATGGTAAAAAAATATTAATAATCATAACATGTTAGACACATCACTTTCGGAATTAAACTAATTATTTTTTCTTTTAATAATTTAAAGAAACCCGGGGAGTGTACGAAATAAAAAAGAAGTACAAGAATCACTACCTTTCACTTTTATACAATCAATTTTTTATATCTCAATTCATTGAAGAAACCAAATACAAATCTCTAACGCATATAAAAATTGATGCAAGATAAGTGCAATATGAATTGATTGGACTAGAGCTGCAAATGAATCTTGCCTCTATCAAACATCTTCAAAGGGGGTTTGAATTCGATATTACTGATTTTGAGCTCCAATATGAACATCATTTCAAGCTTCGGGTGTACTTAGATAGGTTTTCTTATAAAAAAATCACATTTTTCTTACATTTTTACTTTGAATCCCGTTTTTCTTTTCACAAATAATTTACTTTTATAATAATATAACTCGATTAAAAAAAATCCAAATACGTTCAATTTGAAAGCTCCATAACATGTTTGATTATATTATTAAATAAATAAAATATCATGTTATATATTTTTATCTAATAATAATTTTATATATTTATATTATAATTTAATAATTTATATAATTCAAGCTTTCAAGCTTCAGAGTTGGCTCGAAGGCTCGAACCTTGATCATTAGCTTATAATTTACTGGACTTGACTAGTTTGTAACCCTCACCTTTGAAATTGAAGTTCATACACACAAGAACAGAGAAGGACCGAAAGGCCCATATGTTTTAAAGCAAAGAGAGTAACAAATCCTGCCCTTTCTAGTAACTAAAGTTCCAAAAATCTTCCTTTCAACATAAAAAATCCGTCAGAAATAGACCACGTTCCAAGTCATTTTCCAAGGAAGAGACTTTTTCATGTCTGCTAGTGGCAACCACCTCAAAAAATCAACATTAACAAGCCAAATTCAAAGGACTATAAGATGGAATTCAAAACACCTACATTCTCTTCCAATGGAGAACTTCACGTTCACATATAGCGACCACTTGGGGAAAACAACATCAACAAGCAAATAGAAAGAACCACAGAACAAGAATAAGTTCATAGTTTGACGACCAAAAGGCCAAATTTTCTGTTGTCTTCCTATTTTCTGCAGTCTTTTTCGCGTGAATTGATTTTAAGGCGTATTTAGATTAAATTTTGTTTTGATTTTATAAAAATAATTTATTTATAAGAAAAAAATAAAACTTCAAATAAAAAGGTGAGATATTTTAAATTGAAAAGTCAATAAAATAAACCAAAAAAGTTCTCACGTGAGAAGCACGCGTTTTTTGACTTGAGCTTAAGATTAATATAATATAATATAATATACTCTCTTTGTTTTAAAATATAAAATATTTTATTACTTTTTTTATAAATTAAGGAAGAAGAAAATAAAAAATATTTTTATTAAAATATTTTATATTTCTTATAAAATATACTCTTTTTGTTTTAAAATATAAAATATTTTATTACATTTCTTATAAATTAAGGAAGAAGAAAATAAAAAATATTTTTTGTATTATATCCTTATCTAATTTTATTAATATAATAGAAAATGAGAGAATTCTTAAATTTGTAAAATGCCAAACATTTAGAGAAGGAAGAAATAACCAAAAGACATGATATTTTGGAATGAAAAAAGTATCGTGAATGAATAAATAAATAACTTTTACAGTCTCATTTCTTTCACAGGCTTTGGGAGAACTCTTTAAGCACAGTGTCTTATCATTCTGTGGCAATATCAAAGGATCCTGTGCACCATGCATGGCATGGAAAATGTAATACTGCAAAGCTTACCGGTATCTATAAAAAAAACAAAAATAACGCAAATCTTACAGGTAAATAGGATTTCTTGACCTTTCACACATAATAATTGGTGATAGTTAATGCGGAGAATCAGATTAGAAACTGAAAGCAGCGAAACTTACAAGTTTAAAAATCAAAGGAAAAAGCATTAAAAATATGTTCAGACTTTAAGAAAATACTAGCAATCTAAAAGAATCAGATCACACCCATTTCCTAGGTGAAGGCCAACTAGCAATCAAATAGTGAACTGTGAAATAGCATTGGGTTTTCCTAAAAAAATAACAAAGTACTAATGATACAAAAAAGGGCCCCATGAACAATCTTCTTCTTGAAAAACTTTCTAAAATTCTAATATGTGAATTTATTAGAAAGTAGTACATGGTTACAGTGGAGATATTCCACAATGAGTCTTCGAAAACTTTCTAGAGGTCCCAAATAAGCACAAAAACTTCTGCTTTGCAGATAAAGGCAAGAAAAAATTATACATAACTGCATGACTACCAGATGCACAGAGACATAGACAGCGAGAAGGGGATGGTTATCATAATTCACAAACCAGATGATCTAAAATGGGCAAATTGCAGAGATTCAACTTGCTTCAAAGTAACTCCTATCTGAGAAGCAGCCAAAAAATTCTTCAGCAAGGGCAGAGCTACTTTATCAAAAACAATATGCATAACCGAAATAGTTCTTCCTCTATGTATTATCAAGTTGACCTCATAGGATCTAGCAAAAATATTATATTTGTACATGTTGGAAATTTACATGGAAATTACAAAGTAATTCAGATGGGAATACTCACTAGCAAGAGGAGTATGTGTTCATATGCCATGGCTTGAGATCTTCCTTTCTTCCAAATTTTACATTCCACGAAGGGGGATGTTTACAGCAGAAACTTTGAAATATTTGCAAGAACCACCAAGTGCAGCATTGGGTCTTGAAATGGGACAGGAAGAGGATGATCATGGAGACATGAGAGAACTACCGTCTGCTAACATATGTAAGCCAGACACTGAATGAATGTTATCAAGCCAAGAAAGTAGTTGCTGCATTGAAGGTCTTGTTTTAGGGGACTCACTTAAGCAAAGAAAAGCAATCTCAAGAACCAATAACATCTCTTCGGCATGCTGTTTGTCATAGATGAATGGATCAAAGACCTCAGTCTCCCTTTTCTCCCTCTTCATTTGAATCACCCAGGAGATCAATTCACGGTTTCCTTTAGGTTTACACATATCCATTGGCCTCTTAGCAGTAAGAAGCTCTAGAAGAACAACCCCAAAACTATATACATCACCCTTATAGGATGCAACAGAAGCTTGACCATATTCAGGAGGGATGTACCCTAATGTCCCCACAAGATCAGTGGTGACATGTGTGTCATACGGAAGAATGAGTCTTGCTAGACCAAAATCAGCTAGATGAGCTTCAAAATTCTCATCTAAGAGAATATTGCTTGATTTTATGTCTCTATGTAGGATATGTGGCTCACATGACTGGTGCAAATAGGCAAGCCCTCTTGCTGCCCCTCGAGCAATCTGAAGTCTAGTATCCCAGTCCAACAAAGATGGTCCATCAATCTTCTCATGTAGCCAATAATCCAAGCTCCCATTCTCCATGAAAGAGTATATTAATAGCCGGTCATTCCTGTATCTGCAATAACCTTGAAGATGCACTAGATTTGGGTGTTGCGCTCTTGAGAGTGTTTCAACTTCAGCTTGGAATTCTCTCTCCATCTGACCAGCATCACCACAAAGCCTTTTAATAGCAACATTCCTACCATCAAAAAGGATGGCCTTATAGACCAAACCGAACCCACCACAACCAATAATGTTAGACTGATCAAAATTGTTAGTGGAGTTCAGAAGATCATCAAGTGTAATCTCTTTAGTGTTACCCTTGCTTTGGAAAAGAACCACCAGACTTGACCCTAGTTCTTCCAGATCCTTCTCCATTGCATCCGTCTCCTTCTTTTCTGGGTCAATTGCTTTGCGCCTGGCAGTCTGTAGAATGATCAAGAACATGAGAGCAAGGAGCAAAACAGTTCCAAGAGCAATCCCAATAGCCATCCCTACTATAGTGCTTCTAGGTTTTCTTGCTTTTCTAAATGAAGAATGTGGAGCTTCATTCCTCTTTGGGCAAGGAGAATAAGCATGCTCACCACAAAGACCTGGGTTTCCCTCATAGCTTGAATTTGGAAATGTTCCAAATTGGCCTCTGCTAGGAATCTCCCCGGAAAGATTATTATACGCCACATTGAACTTTGACAAAAAGCTGAGGCCAGTTAGTGAGGGGGGTATTGTTCCAGACAAGTTGTTATGAGACAGATCCAAGGTTTCTATGCTCGTCATGCCTGACAAATTGCTGGGCACAGTTCCTGATATATTATTGCTTTTGAGGTCCAAAACATGCAAGCGCTTCAAATTTCCAAACTCTGGCCAAATTGGTCCAGTCAGGAAATTATTGCCAAGAAGTAGACTAGGTGGAAAGCTCAAAATCTGGTTATAGCGCAAACCACCAGCACTGATATTCTTTTTCAGGAAGAATGGGAAATCTGGAGAAGGATCTTTTAAAGATAAATTATGAAAAATGAGGCTCTGTAATTCAGTAAGCTCCTTAGGAATCTGGCCAACAAAAGAGTTGTTTGATAAATCCAAGTAGAATAAAGACTGAAAACCACCAAACCAAGGGGGAATAGCTCCTTCAAGACGATTCCAAGATAGGTCTAACAATTGCAAATTTCGTGAATTTCTCAACCACTGGGGAATAACACCTGTAAGTCTACAATTTGCAATAACAAGGGCTTTCAGCGCTCTGAACTGCAGATTAGGATTGGATGGGAATTTCTCGTTGCGGAAATTTAAGGTGAGAACCAAAGTAGTCAAGTTAGGCAAGTGCTGCAGGGTCGTGAGTACAGCTGACAGGTTATAAAGACTGGAATTTGAGAGGGAAAGGTGAGAAAGAGTCTGAAAGTTCCTGAAGCTTTCTGGTATGTTCCCTGTGAAGTTGTTTCGGGCAAAATTTATAGTTACAAGCTTTGGGCATGCAGGAAGATTCGCAGGAATAAACCCACGAAACTGATTGGTGGCCAGGTCAAGTGAAACTAGACTAGTCATTGCTGTACAATTAAGATCAATTGTACCACTCAAAGAATTATTTCTCAAACTAAGAAAAGTAATAGTTTGAGAATTTGCTAAAGAGCGACGTATTCTACCAGTGAATTTATTCGATTGAGCTGAGAAATAAGTCAAGTTCCTATAGCCATGAAAAACGTCTGGTATATTCCCTGAAAACTCATTTGAAGAAATATCCAAACGGACAAGGTTAGATAGGTTACCAATCTTTTCACTGAGCTGCCCTGAAAATCTGTTATCTTGAAGAGTCAATTTAGCCAATTTTAGCAGCTGAAATAAATCTTCAGGCAAATTTCCAGAAACATAATTTGAAGCAACACAAAGATCCTCCAGTGAAGTACAGTTCCCCAGCCCCGATGGAAAAGTCCCTGCAAAAGAATTTGCCCCCAACTTCATCACTTCAACTCTGGTAGAGTTGTTACAAATTCCAACAGGCACTGGACCCAGAAACGAATTCTCTGAAATGTTCAAGACTCGGATTGAAGGAAGCCTTATACTCATTGGAAAAAACCCAGAAAGATCATTCCTGCTTAGGTCCAAAACTTCTAATTTAGGCAAGTGCAACAGTGTCAAGGGTAAGGAGCCTTCAAGGAAATTCTGAGAGAGATTAAGAGTTCTAAGCTGGTCCAAATTGCCTAATGAAGTTGACAACTTCCCCGACAATCTTTTTGCACCAAGTTCCAACTTCACCACCCTCCCGGAGTTCGCAGGATCATTCAATCCAAGAAATGAAGAAGAATTGCAAGTAACCCCAACCCAATTGCAGCAATTGGGAGCAGATGAATTGGTGTCCCACCCCTCAATACCAGACTCCAAACCGGACAAGAAACCTTCTAATGCATTCATATCATTCTGGCTGCATGTAAGATTCTGAGTATTTACAACAAAACCTCGTAACGAAAAGCCAAGGAACAAATAAAAGATCATCCATACCTCCAGAACACCCATCTCTAGAAAAAAGTCCAGAGCTTCCAATATCCAAACACCCACTCAGTTGAACCCACGTATTCTGTTTCTCATTTTGCTTCAAGATTAAAGACCAAAGAACACAGCATTCCAGCAAATCGGTTGGTTTCTCGTTCGTTTAAGACCAAAGACCACGAACAGCATGAAAATTTGAATGGATTCCTTCACTATCTTCTGGAATATGCAAATCGATTGGTTTGTTGTTCGTTTAAGAGAAAATCATCAAATGGAACGGGGGGAAAATCATCAAGAACGATATATAGATGGAAATGGCAGAAAGGGAGAAGATGAATGAGAAAGATGGGAGGAAGAATTGGGGGTTAGCTTGTGACATGAAAACCTATTAGTATTTGTTGGTCCATTAAGGCTGCCGCTGCTTTTTTCTTCTCCCCTGCTAGTTGCCCATTAGCAGTGTGTACAGACAGAATAAGGATGCCGTTGAGGGGTTTGGTCCACTTGTATTTGTGTCTTTATGGACTATTCTCTCTCTTTTTCAAGTGTTTTTAGAAAAAAAATTTATTTTATTATTCTTTTTATTTTATTTTATTTAAACATCTTACTATATATTATAATATTTTAAAATAAATAAAAATTTTTATAAAAAATTATTTTAATATATTTTAATACTATCAATAAACAATTAATTTCATTATATATTACTTTTATATATTTAAATTTAACATAAAGTATCCGTCGACTCACATATTTATTACTTTTTATTATGTTATATTATTTTTATAATACAATTCAAATTTTTATATAAAATTTCATTAGCCAAATATTATTAAATAAAATAGGACGGATGAAATATAAAATAAATATTATTAAATAAAAATTTATTTTTCATCTCATTTCATTTAACTTTCTTATTATAATGAGACGCTTCAAAATAATTGACGATTTTCATAAAAAATAAAATAATTTTATAATAAATTTTGTTATTTTTTTCAATTACATACTATTATTTTTTATTTTATACACAATATTTTTGTATAGTCTGTGCAAATCTTTCTCATTAATTTTTTTAATATATTTGATTATTCTAAAATCGATGCTTAATAAATTGAGATTAACAACCAAAATCTATAAGAAGCAACAAGATTGATTGGCGCAATCTTTTCGGAATCCCGCTCAGGTTGAGTTTCATTACTAATACTTTTTTCAAACTGTTAAAAGTGTTTCGAGGAAAGGAAAAAATTGTTTGAAAGTTATGGTGATATTAGATAGTATTTTGTTTTGAGATTTTTTATCTTGGTTCTGTGAAAAAGAATATTTTGTGAGAAAAAAAATGAGACCTAAGGTGAGAAATTTACCTTGGATTCCCGTAAATAGACATTCTTACTTTCAAAATCGTATTAAAAAAATGAAAGTTTCCTAAAAAGAAAATAAATAAAAGTAATTTTTAGAAACAATTCTAATATAAATTTTTAAAAATAAAAAATTTTAGAAAAATTAAAATAATAATAATAATAATAATTCATTCCGCGTAAAAATTGAGTCTCGAAGGTAAAAAATTTCCCATTAAACTTAAATATTTCAGCACCATCATCAAGTTTCACAATGATTTCCAAGTCCACGGCCAGAAGTAGCATATGACTTTGATTCCTCTTTTCCCACATCTCTATTTCGTCGCATTAGGTGCCCGTATTCCTATGATCTTTGAATATCTTCTATTTTCTCATCTAATCCCCGACCTAAATCAAAATTAATTGGACAAAAATATCACGCGGATACTTCCTCTATTCATTTTTTTATTTATAAAAAATATTAAAATACATAAATTAAAGAATTATAGAATTTTAACAATTTAGAATTTTAAAAGACTGTTTTACACATTTAAAATGCTCTTTAAATAAAAGTATACTTTTGGAAAAGAGTTAGTCAAACTTTTTTAAATTTACAAATTTTACAAAAACAAGGGACAAAAAAGTCAATTTTTGACAAATAAAAGTGAACCGAGGAGTATTAATATTTGATATGACTTTGATCTGTCCATTTATCCAGTATTTTCATTTTAATTAAACGGTCATGGACCTCAAATTCTCTTCCCACGGTTGAATTTGATTACTGAGATTGAATTGAATTTTTTTAATTGATTTATATTAAAATTTATAAAAATAAATTATTTATAAGAAGAAAAATAAAGTTAATAATAAAAAAATAAGAGAAAAGTGACTTTTTTGTTTTTTTAAAGAAATCAATCCAAGATGGCCATTTATTACTTACCATTAATAGATTTGTGGACTTTTTAGCAACTTGTAAAACTATAAAATTGACCTTAGACTATTGTGACTGGAAATTCCATTTCAAAGATTGCTGCTGATGTCTCGCTAAAACATATCATAGCAACACAAAATGTCAACCCTTCAAATGCATGGAAGTCTTTGAGCAGATGCCATTCGGTGTTGATTAATAGGCCTGCATACTTGTAGGGTCACAAATACGATAGAAAGAGCAGAGTTTTGATCATGAGTTGGTGAAAGAAGAAGAAAGAAGAAGAGTTTATTATTATTATTTTTTGTTTTTTCCTCATAGCATCCATCATCTTCCAAACTAATTACAATGCACTTCGGATCCCATTGCCTAAGGCCTTCCACGGCTCTCCCCATCAAATGTGAATAACGTAGGTTTGGGATCCGGTTGGATCCCAAACCTACGTTATTCACATTTGATGGGGAGAGCCGTGGAAGGCCTTAGGCAATGGGACCGTGGTAGGGGTGTTCATTCAATTTTTTGTTTGAATTTTTTAAAATTTATAAAAGTCGAAATAAATCAGTTTGGTATGATCCGGTTCAGTTGAAAATCTAAACTAGAAAAGGAAGAATAAAAATGCATGGCGAAAATACGTTCTCATGAAAATTTATGTTTATAATGTGTTAATAATTAATTTTATTTTAATGCGTTTATATATAATTTTTTTTAAAATTTTAATTTTTTACTTTGCTTTTTAGTCTAAACATAGAAATTGAAAACCTGATATTCAAATTATGCAAAATTTTTTACTCTCAGAAATTCGATTTTGAAAAAAATTCAAATTTTGTACAAAATCGAAAACCCTGGGCAGTGGTCTAAGATCCTACCAACTAAACAGGAGGCTTTTTAAAATAAAAATATTTAATGTTTTAACTAATTAAAAATTTAATAAAATTTTAGAATTTTTTGTTTGTTTTCTAATTTTAACATAATAGACTTTTAAAAATTCTTTTATATATATATATATATATATATATATATATATATATATATATTACTAGTCATTACTAGTCATTTTAAGGTAAAAAGAAAGATTGTGAATAAATTACTTCAAATTGACCGTTTATAACTATTAATTAATTAACTAAAAAATCAATTTTAAATAATGTTTCCATGAATACGAAATAATTCTTTCATCGAGCCACTTATTTCTTTTCATTGATTGATTCTCTAGCTCCTCTGGTTATTGTTGATGAAGCAGTCTCTCTCTTGCAAGAGAAGAAGAGAGCTGCAGTCTCCTAATTGGTCATCCATGTGTGAGGAAATATTTTGGAGGAATATAGAGCTCAGCTAACTGTTCTTCAGGGAGCTCTTTCCATTGTTCCTCAATTCAGGTTCTATCATTTCAGAAAATTTTTAATTTTAATTAATTATTCTTTATTATGTTCATTATTTAATTTTAATGTTTTATTTTTTTCCTATATTTGTATGGTTGCCAATACTTATGACTATTCTAAAAGATGTTTCTTTTCAAAATTAAAATCGCTTAAATCTTATTTGAGATCAACTATAATATGATAGATTAAATGAGTTTACGATATTATCTATTTATAGCAAAATATTAGAATATATTTTTCATAAAAGTTTAAAGGGTGATTTTGCGACTTAGAACGGTAGAAGAATAACATACATAAATAAATCTTTGACAGTTGTGGAATCCAATAAAAGATATCTGACCCAACAGGTATCGATGAGTGACATATCAACCTCAAGGGCTAATAATGGAAAGAAGAGCAATGTTTGAAAGAAAACTCTTTGCTGTTTATATCGTATTCTTCACCACTGTACAATACATGATATATATACAACCACCCTAGCAGACTAGGATACCTTAGCTAGAAACTTCTTATATTTAAAAACAGAAAAGTACAATACAATTTAATTACAAAGTAGTACAATTATGTGACAGTAATATCCTTGATATCCTTATTTTCAGCAACCCCGCAAGCCGGACGAGGGATAGATAGTATGTAGACCAGGACCAACAACCAAAAAATCAAAGAGTGAAGAAGGAAGGGCCTTGGTGAAAATATCAACAAGCTGAGAATAAGAAGGCACATGAAGAGGCTGGATGAGTCCGACTCGAACTTTTTCACGAAGAAGATGGCGATAAACTGGGTTTGCTGCAATATGAAGAGCACTAGCATTGTTGAAAAACAATGCAACTGCTCAAGCTTGAGCAACCTGAAGATCCTTTAAGAGAAAAAGAAGCCAAATTACTTCACAAGTGGCCGATGCCATGGCACGATATTTAGCTTTGGATGAACTCCGCAAAATAGTAGTTTGTTTCTTGGATTTTCAGGAAATGAGAGAATTCCCCAGAAACATAAAGTAACCAGGGACTGATCTTCAAGTGTCCGAGCAACCTACCCAATCAGAAAATTAAAAAACAACAAGTGTTAATGAGGTGTGTGAAGAGAAAAACAAACCGAGAGTGGGTTTCCCTTTTGAAAATAAGGATACCAGGGATATTAATGTAATATAACTGTACTACTTTGTAATTAAATAGTATTGTATTTTTATATTTTTGCATGTAAGGAGAGACTAGCTAAGGTATCCTAGTCTATTAGGGTTTTTTGGTTGTCTTGTTGTATATATATCATTTATGGTACAATGGTAAAGAATAAGAGAAAAATAGTGAAGAGTTTTCTCTCAAACATTGCTCTTCTTTCTTTCTTTCATCCTGGTATCTGAGCTTGCTTCTAGCACTTTGTTTCGATTCTTCTTCTTTGTTTCTCAACGGTGTTTGCAATAGCGAAAGTGGAAATTAATTCATTTTGCCCATATTATCCCACTAATGGAGAAAATCCCTCTACCCCATTAGTTTCACTCAAGCTAAATCCTCGCAGTTATCATTCTTGGGCAAGAGCCATGAGAATGGCCTTGTTTTCCAAGAACAAGGAGGGCTTCATTGAGAGCAGCATTCCCATGCCAGCAAAAGGAGAACATTTCACGCTCAATGGAAGCAGTGCAATACAATGGTGACCTTCTGGCTCTTGAACGCCTTGAAAATGTCGATCACAGAGCGTTGTATGAAGCAACACCGCAATCTAAGTGTGGAAGGATTTGAAATATAGGTTTTCAAAGGTAGATCAGGTTCGTTTATCAGTTTTAATTGCTGAATTTCATTCTCTTACGCAAGGGAATTTGAATGTCATTGATTATCATACTAGATTTAAAATTTTGTAGGATGAGTATTTGGTCATTCGTCCACCTCCTCAAGGCGTTTGTGATCCTGGATGTTCTTTTACTCTCAGATTTTTGAAGGGTCTCAGTGAGAATTTTACACATGTTCGTTCTCAAATATTATTAACTAAATTTTTGTATGCAATGCATAATGCCAAATGCAACCAGTCATTTCGGCTGTTAGTTCTAATCCACCACTCTTACCTACTCCTATTGCTAATCCAATTGATTCAAGTTGCATGTACAATCAGTAAGAAGGACAATGATTCTGGATAGAAAGATACTCTTTACCTCAACTTTGTGGCAAACAAGGCCATACCCATGACAGATGCTATAAAAAGTATGGGTATCCTCGTAATCAGAAAGGAAAAGGGAAAAATTCGACTGTCATCAACCAAATATTGAATGAGAATCAAAATGGAGATTCCATTCCCTCAACCAATCGTGTTATTGGTCTTACTTCATCTGTCCATAATCCAATCTCCCTTGACCAATACGATCATCTTGTCACTTTGTTACAAGGTATCAACCCCCAGCTTCTTCAAGGAATAGTAGTGTTTTCTATTGAAAGATTCAAATGTGTGTTCTATTTTCCATACTAATTGTAGTTTTCTTTAGGATATCAAGACATGGAAGATGATTGGATTAGCTAGGCATAATAGAGATCTTTACATTCTTCATTGCACACAATTGCCATCCCACTTCTTTAACCAAAAAATCCTAGCGGACTAGGATACCTTAGCTAGAAACTCCTTACATGCAAAAAAAAAAAAAAAAAAAACCTGCAGTCTCCTAATTGGTCATCCATGTGTGAGGAAATATTCTGGAGGAATATAGAGCTCAGCAAACTGTTCTTCAGGGAGCTCTTTCCATTGTTCCTCAATTCAGGTTCTATCATTTCAGAAAATTTTTTATTTTAATTAATTATTCTTTATTATGTTCATTCCTTAATTTTAATGTTTTATTTTTTTCCTATATTTGTATAGTTGCGAATACCTATGACTATTTTAAAAGATGTTTCTTTTCAAAATTAAAATCGCTTAAATCTTATTTGAGATTAAAATACAATACAATTTAATTACAAAGTAGTACAACTATGTTACAGTAATATCCTTGATATCCTTATTTTCAGTAGCCCTGCAAGCCGGACGAGGGATAGATAGTATGTAGATCAAGACCAGCAACCAAAAAATCAAAGCGTGAAGAAGGAAGGGCCTTGGTGAAAAGATCAACAAGCTGAGAATGAGAAGGCACAGGAAGAGGCTGGATGAGTCCGACTTGAACTTTTTCACGAAGAAGATGGCGATAAACAATGCAACTGCTCAAGCTTGAGCAACTTGAAGATCCTTTAAGAGAAAAAGAAGACAAATTACTTCACAATTGGCCGATGCTATGGCACGATATTTAGCTTTGGATGAACTCCGCAAAATAGTAGTTTGTTTCTTGGATTTTCAGGAAATGAGAGAATTCCCCAGAAACAAAAAGTAACCAGGGACTGATCTTCAAGTGTCCGGGCAACCTGCCAAATCAGAATATTAAAAAAAACAAGTGTTAATGAGGTGTGTGAAGAGAAAAACAAACCGAGAGTGGTTTCTTTTTTGAAAATAAGGACACTAGGGATATTAATGTAATATAATTGTACTACTTTGTAATTAAATAGTATTGTATTTTTCTATATTTGCGTGTAAGGAGTTTCTAGCTACGGTATCCTAGTCTGTTAGGGTTTTTTGGTTGTCTTGTTGTATATATATCATGTATGGTACAGTGGTAAAGAATAAGAGAAAAACCGCGAAGAGATTTCTCTCAAACATTGCTCTTCTTTCTTTCTTTCTTTCTGGTATCAGAGCTTGCTTCCTAGCACTTTGTTTCGATTCTTCTTCTTTAGTCCATATTATCCTACTAACGGAGACAATCCCTCTACCCCATTAGTTTCACTCAAGCTAAATCCTAGCAATTATCATTCTTGGGCAAGAGCCATGAGAATGGCCTTGTTTTCCAAGAACAAGGAGGGCTTCATTGATAGCAGCATTCCCATGCCAGCGAAAGGAGAACATTTCATGCTCAATGGAAGCAGTGCAATACAATGGTGACCTTCTGGCTCTTGAGCGCCTCGGAAATGTCGATCACTCAAGAGCGTTGTGTGGAGCAACATCGCAATCGAAGTGTGGAAGGATTTGAAATATAGGTTTTCAAAGGCTGATCAGGTTTGTTTATCAGATTTAATTGCTGAATTTCATTCTCTTACGCAAGGGAATTTGGATGTCATTGATTATCATACTAGATTTAAAATTTTGTAGGATGAGTATTTGGTCATTTGTCCACCTCAATACTTTTGAGATCCAGGATGTTCTTGTGCTGCAATTCAAACTATGCCCAGCTGCACGGATGTGATTTTACTCTTAGATTTTTGGAGGGTCTCAGTGAGAATTTTACGCATGTTCGTTCTCAAATATTATTAACTAAATTTTTGCATGCAATGCATAATACCAAATGCAACCAGTTGTTTCGGCTGTTAGTTCTGATCCACCACTCTTACCCACTCCATACTCTTTACCGCAACTTTGTCGCAAACAAGGCCATACCCATGACAAATGCTATAAAAAGTATGGGTATCCTCCTAATCATAAAGGAAAAGGTAAAAGTCCGACTATCATCGACCAAGTTTAGAATGAGAATCAAAACGGAGATTCCATTCCCTCAACCAATGGTGTTGCTGGTCCTACTTCATCTGTCCAGAATCCAATCTCCCTTGACCAATACGATCAGCTTGTCACTTTGTTACAAGGTCTCAAACCCCCAGCTTCTTCAAAGAATAGTAGTGTTTTTTATTGCAAGTTTTTGAGATAATAGATGTCTCAAACTTTGGATACCAGCTCCTCTCAATCTTTGGATACCAACTTTGGATACCAAATTCTCTCAATCTTTGGATACCAACTTTGGATCCTCTCAAACTTTGGATACTAACTTCTCTCAATCTTTGGATACCAACTTTGGATCCTCTTAAACTTTGGATACCAACTCCTCTCAATCTTTGGATACAAACTCTGGATCATCTCAAACTTTGGATACTATGTCCTCTCTCTTTTGCCTCATATTCCTCTAGGTTTTACTCCCCTAAATGCTTCACATGTTTTCTTCTTTGCAACAAATTAGGGAAAGAAAAAATAAACTTCATCATTGTGTCTTGCAAGACCTCTTTATATGGCTATAAAAAGGGTCTTCTAATTGAGATCTACACACCAATCATCCAAATTCTCCTCCCCAAAGGCTAAAATTCTCTCCACTTATATTTACTATATCATCAAATTATATGGTTGAGTTTATGATATTTATTTCTCTTTTACAAATCTTTGATGATAATTATTGTTGAAGATTTTTCCATGTACTCATCCGATTATTATAGTGGATAATTTTGGCTCGCCGTAGGTAGTGGGTTTTCTTCCTTATTGGATTTCTCACTTAAAATCTTGTGTCTCATTTATTTTCTTACTTTCCTTATTTTCTTTCTCAGTATTTATTTTGTGCTTCCGCTACGCGCTGATATCATAACAAGTGGTATCAGAGCCTAGTTATTAAATATGTCTACTGTCACTAAATTTGATATTGAGAAATTTGATAAAAAATCAGTTTTATTATATGGCATATTCAGATGAAAGCAGTCCTCATTCAAAATGGCTTAAAGAAGGCACTTGTTGGAATTTTTGAGATGCCTGCAGATATGACAAATGAGAAATGGGAAGAGCTAGATGAGAAGGCATATTCGACTATTCAGTTGTGTTTGTCCAAGGAGGTTTTGCACGAAGTTAATAAAGAAAATACTGCAGCAGGGCTATGGACTAAGCTTGAATCTCTGTACATGACCAAAAGTCTTGCCAACAAGCTTAAAGCTTACTTGCATCTATAGAACATGTCCAAAAATGATAATATTTCAAACCAAATAAATACTTATTTAGAGCACCGCTCCTAAGTATTTCTGGTTCACAAGTAAAAATATATTGTAGAGAACCTCTCCAATTTAAAAATAAGCAACTAAAGTAATTCCCAAAATAATATATATTCATACTTTTGAATAATAAATACTCTTACTTATAAATATTGATAGCACAAAAAATATAGTGAGTCTCATTTTTTAAACTCATCTGGTATCAAGTATTATAGTTACTTTCTTACAAAAAAGTGCAAATTTCTTACAAATCCAAATAGCTAAACCTTAATCGAAAGCGTTGAAGATGATAAATTTTAAGTTATCAAACAAGTCTCCCTTAGATATTCTAGGCATAAATCTAAGGCTAAACTTACAACTATAAAAATACTCAATTATTGAAAATTCTACAATCACATATTCTTATAAATAGTCATATATATCATTATCATTATATCATATTAAAATAATAAAGTAGTATTATTATTATATTCTCAAATAATTATATATATATATATATAAGTATTATATATATTTTAATAAAATTTTACAAATACTAAATATTAAATGTTTAAGAGAATGAAAATATCACTTTAAGAGAATGAAAATATTACTTTAATTTAAATCTCAAACCTCAAAATTTTAACATTTAAACACTTTCAAATCTATTTCAAATCCTAAAGAATATAGATATTTATACTAAAACAAAACTCTAAATAAAAAAATAAAACATCTTCTACTATAAAATTTAAAGAAATCACAAACAAACATAAAATTAAAACTTACCTTACTCAACAAGGAAGAAATCAAGCCAAGGAGAAGGAAAAGAAAAAAAACAAACAAAGAAGAAGAGAAAAGAGAGCAAACCATGAGAAAGAAAGAAAGGAAAGGAAATGGAAGAAAAAAAAAAAACAAGAAGCCAAATTATATAGTAAGGAGCAAGAGTTGGTGGAAGCTAGAATATTCAAGAAAGCAAAGTGACTTATGTGTCACTTGGTTAAAAGTTCTCTCTTTATTTTCTTTTTTTAACAAAAACTAGAATATTCTAGAATGCTCAAGCATATTTAAGAATGATCAAGTATGTGCAAGATTATGTTCTAAAATATTTTCAAAAATAAATTCACGTAACTCATGATAGTTTCCTCAAATGCTTTATATATAAAAAATTATAAGTTCTACTTCAAAACAAACACTCCTAGATCATCTGTAGGGTGGGATGTTACATTACAACAAGTTATTAGCACGATTATCTGGAGCATTATTCTTTGAAATTTCTTTGAGGCACAATTTCCTAAGGAAGGATACTTTGAAGATTCAAGTAAGAAGTTCTCTTTTTCCTTTTCATTATGTCAAATCTTGCTAAAGTCGAATTCGTGGCTCTTGATGCTAAAATCTACCTTGATGCAATGGGTCTTGGAGATACCATAAGAGAAAATAATAATGAGTAGAATCAAAATTGTGCCAAGGCAATGATTTTTCTTCGTCGCCATCTTCATGGAGCCCTAAAGGGTGAATACCTTACGGTGAAAGATTCACTTATTCTTTGGTAAAAATTTGAAAGAAAGGTACAGCCACTTGAAGATTGTCGTTTTACCAAAATCTCGTTATGAATGGCTATACTTGAGGCTACAAGTTTTTAAAATTTTAATGAATATCATTCTACCGTGTTTAGAATTACTTCACAATTGAAATTATATGGAGAAAAAATCACTGAAGAAGATATGTTAGAAAAACACTTTCTATGTTTCATGTCTCGAATATGCTCTTGCAACAGTAATATCGAGCAAAAGGGTTTGAGAGATATTCTGAGTTGATTTCATGCCTACTCATAATTGAGCAAAATAATGAATTACTTATGAAAAATTATTAGACTCAACCAACTGGTTCTTCTCCAATCATTGAAGTGAATACAATTAGAACTAATAATTCTAGCCATGGGAGAGGTTGTGGTCCTGGTCATGGTCGTGGACATCATCAAGGATAAATAAATATATGCCTTATGAAAATGACCCAAAAAGTGAGAAAATTGATGAAAAGTGGAATAATGCTACCTCAGCAAACGGTAAAGATAAATGTTATCAATGCAGTATGAAAAAACATTGGTCACATGCCTATCATATGACCAAACATCTTGTTAAACTTTATCAAGCTTCACTCACAAGGAAAGATAAGAGTGTTGAGGTCAATTTTACTTCCTGTTATGATATTGATGGTGATAATATTGATGATGCTCATGTTGATGTAACACATTTAGATGTAGCATGTAGCAAATTTCTTTGAGCATCCAGAAGGAAAAATTGATCATTTAATTGGTGATGGACATGTTAGATAAGATTAAATTTTTTATAATGTTTTAGTAGCTTTGGATTAACTATTTGATTGCAATTTTATTTATTTTAGCTTCATGTCATCTTTATTTAGTTTTATTTCGATTATAAAAGTTATATTTTTATTTAGATATGGCTATTGTCCCATCTTTAAAGAATAATGGTTAGGATTTATGTCTTATTAATAGTGGAACAGACTATATTGAAACATGAAAAATACTTTTCTCACTTGAATATAGAAAGGAAAAAAGTACATACCATAAATTGTAGTGCAAAATTAATTGGAGACAACGAAAGAGCTAATATCCTTTTACTTGGAGGTACTTTAGTGGTCATAAAAAATGTGTTATTCTCTAAAAGGTCTCAAAGAAATTTATTAAGTTTTAGAGATATTCATTTTAATGGATATCATATCGAGACATTTGATGAAAGTGGTAGCAAATTCTTATATGTTACTACTTTTGTTTCAGGAAAGAAACATGTAATAAAAAATTTAACATCCCTTTCTTCTGGCTTATATTATGCCAAAATTTGTACAATTGAAATGCATCATTTAATAAATTAGAAGTTTAATAATCCAAATATTTTTTTTATTTGGCATAAATGATTAGGCCATCCTTGATCTATAATGATGCGAAAAATTATTGAGAATATGCATGGTCATTCATTGAAAAATGAAAATTCTTGAATTCTAATGAATTCTCATGCGCTGCTTGTTCCTAAGGGAAGTTAATCATTAAACCTCCATCAATAAAAGTGGGAGTTGAATCCCTAGCATTTTTAGAAAGGATTTGTTACCCCTAAGGACAAATCTTGTACTTTTGATTAATGACAAACATTGATGAGGTCTAACTTATGTATTAATTGTGTGATAGGATTTTTAGTTAAAGAAGCTAAGGGGTCTCATCTCCTTAAAGCTATAGTGTTAAGTACAACTCAAATGAACTAAAGTGGTTGAAGTATGAAGGGTATGTCCAAGAAGTTTAAGGCTTTGAAGACACTTTAGTGTAAGTTTACTTTTGCTTAATAGGTATATATTGTAAATCCTACACTCCTTGCATTTGGAATATATGCATTGCATGTTGAAATAGAAACCATTTTGATCTAGCCTAAACTTTGTTGATGAACTTAAAAATTTTTCATGATTCTTTGAAAAAACAAAGCATTTGATAATGGCTTATAGTTCAAAAGCTTTTAAATGACTTATATTTTAGTCCAAAATGATCTCAAACTTGTTGTGGTTAAATTTTAAATGATTTGACAAAGTTTGCAAAAGTTCAGACGTCTGACTTGAAACTTGGTTGCTGGATTTTCAGAGTAATTTAAATGCAAAGGTCCAAACTTGGACGACCAAATTATTCGGATGACCAAATTTTCCTAGTAGCTTAGTACGCAGTAAGTTCGGATGACCAACTCGAACCGGACCCAATAAGCTCAATTCGGTCGACCAAATGACACTGTTATTAGCCGTTACTAGTTATTTTGAACGTTGATTTGAAATGTTGAGTTATATAAATGGTTAGAAACTCATATTTTGAATGATATTGTTTAACTTTGCATGCTATTATCTTGAGAACATCAAAGATCAATAAAAAGCTTTTATTGTTCATGTGCTTTATGTGATTATTCAAGGATTCCAAAAGCAAAATTCAAGTGGTGCTAGAATTGTTAAATATCTACTATCTTGTTTGGTAATCTCTATCCTTATCCTTTCTTTTACATTGTGTAACAAGGTTGTCTTGAGACATAAAATCCTTTTGGCAATGATGAGCCTTGATTTGATTGTTCAAGGTTGTCTTGTGACATAAAACTCTTTTTCATGAGGGTGAGCCTTGTTTGTTGAATTAGGAAAGAGGTTATTAGTGTAAAACCCTTTGAGAATGAGTGTCTTGTGTAATTGCTTGACTTGAGAATTTAGTGGATTAGTTGAAATTCTTGAGTGTCGACTCAAGGTAGTGGATGTAGATCTTGGAGAAATCAAACCACTATAAATTGTTATGTCTCTTTCTCTACACTTATTACTTACTTTTATTTGTGCTATCTTTATTTGTTCTTTGTGGTTGTTAATATTTGTTGTGGGCTTATTGATTGCTCTTCTTTTATCAACTACTCTTTTCTAAATACATAAAATCTTGAAGGTTGTGAATTTGAAAAAGGAGATTCTATTAAAATAATTTTTTTAAAAATTATCCAAAAACCTAATTCACCACCCTAGGTTTTTCAATTGGTATCAAAGCAGGCTTCTTTTTGTGGTTTAATAACCTAGAAGTTAAGGTCCTATGGCTAATATTTCAAACCTCTCTTATTTGGAAGGATCCTTCACAATGCTATTTGATGGAACAAATTACACATTTTAAAAATCTAAAATTAAGATTTATATTTATTCTATTAATTTTGATTTGTGGAATATCATTAAGAATGTCCATATGTTCCTATGAAGTTGAAAGCTGATGGGATCACAAAGGAACCAAAGAGTGTTCAAGAATATGATGAAAGTGAGTCAAAGAAGATGACATTGAATTATCAAGCAATGAATATTCTTAGTTGTGCTTTGGGCGTCGAAAATTTTTACACCCTGTTTCCCCTTTCCTTTTCTTCTTAAACATAGATCTTCTCCAAGATATTCTAAACAAGCTTTAGAATTATCATATTCTACTACATAACAGCATTTCCAGCAATAGTCAAACCTGTTATATATAACACATCCCATAAACTAAAAAAGTTTATATATTTGAAAATCAAAACAATTTTCACTAAAATAGAAAATAAATCTGATTTAGTTTGGTCTTTAGTGACTTTGTGTAGTTGAATGAAACTACTATTTTGGAGCAATTCTCCAATTCTCGGATCAAGATAGTAAAGACAACAAATAATATACAATTTCTTTGGGAAGCAAGACTGTTCTTTAGTAGATTACTTAAGTTTGTATCTCTTAGGCTTTTGTTAGTCAATACTGATATTCGTTCCTATAAGTTAAACATTATTCAATTTTTCAGCAGTTAAGGAAATTTTGCAATGTGACATATTATTACTAATTATATTTAAAATAATTAATAGATGTAAAAATTCAAGGAGCACAACATTTAATGTACATTATGTGCACCAAGGTCCCTAAACTCAGGAGACTCATTTTAACCTGCTTCATAGCCCATTTTACCATTTTAAACCAACATTTTTAAGTTTTGAGAAGATACAGGACATATTTGGGAACAACAAAATTACCCAAGAAAATAAAATTTTTAGTTGACTTACCTTTCTTCCATATACTTTTGGAAGAAGTCAGTGCAGAAAGAAAAAAGAAACCAAGAGTAACCTCTACAGCATGCACCTGTTCATATTGAGAAAATTAGCGTAAATTTTTGCAACAAAAACTGAAATCAATAAAGTTATAAAAATCATGTCCATGTTTTAATTAGAAAAAATGGCGTAAGGTATTCCAAGTATTGATTGTAATAGTGATAAAAATAAATTAAAAGAAAAAATATAAGATCAAATGATGAAAGAAAAGGTAGACTAGATTCCCAAATCCACTTGACCTCTCTCTATCTCTAGCTCTCTCCCTCTCACCTAACACACAGAAAAACTAAACAAATGACATACTCAAAGCATATCATTCCCCAATTCAACAAGATTTATCTTGTTTTATTAGCCTTCATCTTTTATAACCACGTAGCAAAAGACAAATTCCAGAATAAGATACTTTCTAATGCATATTGCTTGAAAATATCATTCAACAACCAATCTACCTTAAGTAGGTATATAACTTCTGGAACCATATAAATGGTAGTCAATAGGAGATTTCAGGAATTAGTTATATCCTAGAAACTTATGACAACCTCAAGAGGAATTCCTAAAGCCAAATGGAGAGGTTGGTTTACCATTGATAACGCTAAAAGATCATTATCCCCTCCAAACAAAAGGTCTAGTAGGATCATGCTTTACTTATCTTGAGATATATACATACTTGGTTTCTACCTCCTCTATCTTATTTAATTGGAAATCTTAAGCTTGCTTGTCAATCTTCACTTTGGTATCTTTAATTCCCATTTGCATCAGTGTTTTGTCATCATCACAAAGAGAAAGATGGTTAGCACTTGAGTGCCTTTGACAATCAACCTATGTTTTGATGATAACCAAACATTGAGAAATTCTAATGTTATGTGAGTTTCTATGGGGTTAAGTAGGATATACACTTACACATGTTCAAGATGGAAGAGTGATGAAGTTGATGATGATAATGAATGATTAATATGATTGTTGGAAGCTTGGTAAAGATGATCGAAAGCTTGATATGATTAGAAAAGCTTGATCATGAAGAAGACTTCATGCATTACAATGAAAATCTTGATGAAGAAGTTTTGAAGAATCTTGAAGATGAAGAAGGATTTCATGAGCTGCAATAAATATTTTTATAGAAGTTCAAAATTATTTGATGAAGAAGAAGATGAAGGAGTTCAAGAAGTAAGAGTTTCATTCACTACACTAAAGATGATCTTGATGGAAGCTCTTACAAGAAGATGATGAAGTCTAGAACCCAAATATATTGAGGCAATAATTAGAAGAGTTCTATAAGACTTCACATTTGCTAAGGATGATGAAGCTGGTCTCAAGAGATGCTCTATGAAGATGAACAAGCTTGAAGACTTGAAGACGTTTTGATCAATTTTTGAAGAGGAAGAAAAGAATTAGCAGCGACGAGCTCAAGATTGATGAAAAAGATTGAGAAGCAAATTGAATATTATAACAAGCTTGAATAAGAAGGCTTTAGATGAAGATTGAAGAGTTGAAGGCCCAAGTCTCAAGATGGACTAGTTCGGGACTCCACTTTTGTATTCTTTATAAGTAGTTCATATAAAATGTGTTTTCTGCTTGGAAGATCATAGTTTTGTATTCATGTTTCCATGATAAAATCTTCCAAAGCCCACAAATTTCAAAATCTTTGTTTTGTACTCAAAAGATTAATTTGGACTTTTTATTTCATAAGTTTTTATCGCTTATGTCCAAATCCTATATACAAATGCTTTTGGATGTTTAAATATGTTTTGAACTCATATTTTCAATGAAAAAGTATTTGAGAAGTTCAATTTTCAAAAGTTTGTGATTGAAGACTTTTTTGATTCGAAAAGTATCATTTTTGAAAATTTTATTTGCAAATCAACAAATTCGATTTTATAAGTATTTTTTAATGTTCAAACATGTTTTTGGACTCTTGTTTTTTATGTTCAAGTGTTTAACAGTCCAAAAGCATTATAGGATGTCACGTAGATACAAAACTGTCAAAGTTAAGTTGACCCTTGTCAGAAGCTTTTTTTAAAATTCCCTTCAATTGAAGGTTCAGCTGACCAGAGAAAATCTCAGTCGACCAACCTTGAGCCTTGGTCAATGGAACCTATGATTTCAATACAAAAGCTAGTCGTTTTTTAACCATCGGAGGAGAAACTTAAATCCTCTAAAAGAAATCTTTCATACACATTTTTATAAAATATTAGGCACCATTTCTCTGCATCTTTAGAAGGTTTTGAAAGAGTGTTTCATTGCAAAATCTTTACTTCTTCCATAAAAATTCTTGAATCCTTGAGCTTCTTAGTTGAAACACATTTCCTTTTAATTTGAGGTTACCTCACCTTTGTAATATCCAATCCATTAAGGGATTTCATTTGAGATTATATTGTGAACCTCACACCTTGTTGACATATTTTTCATTCTTGTAAAGGGTTGTGCCGAAAAGAATCCACTGTGAGTGTTAGTTAGGTGTTAATAAAGGTGTAAAATCTTCTTGGAAACAAGTAGAAGCTAGAGAGATGAGGTGATCCGGAAGGAACAAAGGTTGCAAGCAAGTGTAAAAACCTACTCCTTAGCTCAAAAGTTTGAAGAAGGTGATAACAGGGTTGTGAACAAAAGTTGCCTATGAGGCATAAAACTATTAGATGGTCCGTTGATGTAAAAGGATTTTAAGGAAGTACAAAACCACTAGGTGGTGAGTCCTTGGTTATATTCACTCACATTGAAAGGATAGTGGAAGATCATAAAATCCCAAGGGGCTCCCTTAGGTATTAGATGTAGGCTTTACTTTAAAATTTCTTATATTTCAATTATATGAATTGTTTTGATATACAAACTAGAATGAGTTGAATTACTTGTTTGGAGTGTTTGGATTAATTTAGAATTGTAGTTTATATCTTTTGTCCTTTGGTCTTCCGTTGATTTGAATTTATGATAATCACGCTTCATTTGATTAATTATTGTCATTATTATGCCTATCCTCTATAGAGATTGGAATCAACATTAGAATTGTAATTCTTGATTTATAGGACTTGATGATTTGTTTCTTAAGTTTGTGATTAATGTTATGTTCTTGGATGCATAGTTACATGATTTGTTAGTATGAATTAAGTTGATCATATGACATTTGATATTTGTGATTACAGAGTGAACCTTTGGGATTATCTCTTTGTATTAAGTGCATGGATTGTCATTAGACGTTACATTTCATTATAATTGGCAGATTACCCTTGTGCTTGTGATGTGAGTATGACCATGGATCACCATGATGGGTTAGACGTGTCAGATAGAGCGCCAGCTATGCCAGCTGGGCCAATAACCAGAGTTAGGGCCAAGGAGTTTCAGGAGGCCTTATTTACGTATGTAGGCCAACACATGGAGAGAGTGGAGCTAGCCAAGCCTATTGGAGGAGAGTTAGTTGGGTCACAGTACAAATTGATCCACTTGTCTCAAATCCTTGGGACGGGATGATTTTGGAGCTTGAAGACTACGGAATTGGGCTAAGTAGTATCACTTAAGCCCAAGAGGGAGTCATGCCTGGACCAAACCTTGGGGCACCATTTTCAAAATTGGGGGGCACATGTTTTAATTATCTTGGACTTGTTATCTATTTTGGGCGGCTTGCATGTATTATTAGCCCAATTCTTTCAAGTTTACCATAGTTATATATAAGCTTCTTTTAGGGCAGATTACACACATTATTATTGGAGTTTTCTTGAGTGTTGCCACAGGCCACCTTGAGAGGTTATCATTCCTCTTGTTCTTGTTAGTCAAAGAAAGACTTTTCACTTATCAATTAAAACCCCAATTGTGGCGTGTGAATGTTCTTCTTTCTTAATTAAATTCTAATCATCGGGATTGCTTAGAACAAGTTTCTAAGAGGTGTCGTAGGGATTTAATTTTGTGTTTCCTCATAATCATTGTTTCAAAATTTTAGTCTTTTCTTTTCTCCAAAGCCGAAGCCAACCAAACCATAAATCTTGCCAAATTTCTTGGTTGCCAACACCTCCAACTCATCAACAAGAGATCTCAGATAGCCCTTTCATCTTTCCTTCTGTGGTTTGCGCGTTATTTGGTATCAGAGCATTGGTATGGAGGAGGATTCCTATTCTACTCCATCGAAATTCAAGAACTCACTGTCCATCACCATCCAATAACTGTATTGGATTCTTCAATTCAAGAGGTGTGAATTTTGGCCTAATGCAACTCTTCTTATTAATTTTTTTATTTGCTTACATCATATTATTTAAAAAAAAGGAATTACTTCAGACAAAAAAAAGAAAGAAAGAGAAAAAAATCAAGTTTGAAACCAAAAAAAATTATGTTTCGACATATTCATACTTGCTTGTTGGTTCATTTTGAATCATCCGTGATAAGAAGTTTCAAAATTTTTGTTTTTTTCTATTTTTTGGCTTGTTGCATTCTTGTTTGTTGTTTTTGAGATTGTGAGCTATTATTATTGGTTCGGGTTATTTGTTACTTGGGTTATAATTTGGCTCATTGATTTGCTGAATTTGGTTCTGAACTGTAACTTGAGATTCGAAGAAATTTGAGTGGTACAAGACAAGAGTGTGTGAGATTATTCGAGAGTGTCATTGCCATGACATAAACATGAGAGAAATGACATCAATTGAGTGAAACACGCGAGAGAGTGTGCGGCGTTGTTTATCACTAGCTTTGTTTTGTAGGTTCAATATTAATTCACAATGTAACAGGGAGATAGTAACGAGGAGAACCAAGGGGAAGATGAAAATATAGCTTTCACTTTAAGAGTTATGCAGCAACAATTTGAGACGTTCAACCTAACCTTTACTGAGATGAGGGAACAAATAGATGAGCTCAAGCAAAAGAGGTACACAGAACCTCAAGGGAGGCGTGCAGGTATACGTCTACAGCAACCACCACCTCGTAGACCACCACCTTGGTATGACCCAGAGAATGATGAATTTGAGGAAGAGGAGGAAGAGTCTGAGGTACGCAAGCCCAGTAGAGCTCAGAGAGCTTAGCCATTTAATAAAAGAGATGGAGACCTCAAATCCATCAAAATGCAAAATTCAGCATTCAAGAGGAGGAACGATGCAGAGGTTTACCTGGAGTGGGAAAGAAATATGGACTTGATTTTTGAGTGCCACAATTTTTCTGTGGATAAGAAGGTAAAACTAGCCCCTGTTGAGTTTACAGATTATGCACTAATATGGTGGGATCAGTTGGTGATAGCCAGAAGGAGAAATGGAGAGATGCCAATTGCTACTTGGGAAGGTATGAAGGCATGCATGAGGAAGCGGTTTGTGCCTTCTTACTACTACAGGGAGATGCACCAGAAACTTCAGAGACTCACTCAAGGGTCTAAATCAATATAGGACTACCACAAGGAGATTGAAGTGGCTATGATCTGAGCCAACATAGAGGAGGACCCAGAGAATACAATGGCCAGATTTTTGAGTAGGCTCAACAGGGAGATAGCTAATGTTGTGGGCTGCAGCACTAACTGGAGATTGAGGACATGATGAACATGGCCATGAAGATGGAGAAAAAGTTCAAAGCCAGACTGACAGCAACGAGTGGAGCAAGTTTTAGCTACTCGTGGAACTCCAGATGGCCTAGAAAGGAGGAGAAGTCCAAGGATAAATGAGTGGAATTCAAGAAAGAACTTAAGAAAATAATTGGGGGATCTGAACAGAAGGTACTTCCAATACCCAAGTTATCCCTAGTAAGCATTTATCTATCAAATGTTTTAAATTATTGGGTACTGGCTATATTGCATCTCAATGTCCTAATAAAAAGGTTATGCTTATGAGAGACAATGGAGTGATTGATTATGTAGAACATGGCAATTATAGATATCAAATTATAAATAAATATAGAACATTTTGACATTATCAAATCTATCTATTTATGATTATAAAAAAATGAATGAAATTGTACATAAAAAACCAAAATACTCACACCAAATGCCAATAACATCTCCCAACTTTTCTCTCCAGTCAACCCCACGTTCTATTACAAGCTACCAACCTGAGAAAACCAAAAAAAATACATTATATATATATATATATATATATATATATATATATATATATATATATATATATATATATATATATATATATATAAAACAAAGAGGGAAAATGAAAAACTAACAAATTATAGAAATCTATGCGCGGAGACATTTGTCAATGATTGTGTTAGTTTTATTGGTTCTCGCCTTAGGTTTTGATGTTATACTGGACTTGGAAATTGTTATTCTCGTGAGAAAAAGCAAATCCAAATCTAGCTAAAGTTATATGTTTTGTTGTTTTAGATATGATCGTTGGTTTGAAAAGACAGGAACACAAAAACTCTTAATTGGACTTCAATTTGACTGAATCAACATAAACCAAAAGAGAGATATGCCACACAAATGAGCAACTGATATGCCATACAAACTCCAATTTGCCAAATCTTGCAGCACTTGATTACCTTACAGGAGGATGATTTGCTAAATAATCTTTAAAAGAGCAACAAAGAAAAACATATTTTGGCAATCCAGCTTATTAGACATCCCATTTCTATTGGTAAAATTCATGTGCACTACCAACACCAATCCCACGTCTTCTTGAAAGAAAGCTAGTTTCAAGGTTAGTTTTGAATGTTTATGTTTGGAAGCATAAATGGCTATGAGTCATTTAACCTATCATAGAAGAAATGATAATGGATATTTATGTATTATCTTACTTTGGAAAAAGTTGAATCTCTAGCAAGTGTAATGGGCAGTGGCTTAATTATGCTTTCTATCAAGCAAAACCACCACACAAGTATAATACAAACACAGCGCAATACTAACCACAATCAGGTCCTTCTTTGTCTGCAGTGACTCTATGTTGATGACCATGTGACTCCAACCAGTCAAGAATGCCTAATGCATTCTTTGTGCAGCCAACAAAATGGTGATTCATTGTAGCATATTCATTTCCCTTGTAGAAGACACCAATAATCTTTTTACTCCCAGGAGAAGCATGTTTGTAAAGATAACAAGTAATGAGCAAGCATTCTGTTGAGGGAATTTCTCAAGGCCAATTCATGGCCAACACTTTAGGAAAGTCTTGCTGGCTATAGTTAATTGTTCGAATACATATATCTTGTTCGAACCCTAATTTCCAAAGGCAAAATAAGATGTTGGCAAAAGTGATGGATTGAAACTAAGATGTTGGCAAAAGTGATGGATTGAAACTTTCTCCATCAGATGGCTCATACGTAGAGAATTTCCCATGATGAATAATCCAAATAAACTGAATTCAATATTTATCAGCAAAAACAATCTAAAAGGATTAATATGCTAGTTATAGTACAAGATTTTATAGCTATAGAGAGCCAATAAAAAGTAAATAAGTACAACACAACCAAATAGCAAGATAGTCTGGATCACCATATCTACCATTTTCCCATGGAACATTGATACCTGGTCCCTCCCCCATCATGACATATGATCCATCATCACTAGCAGGATCAAAACTTCCAAATTCATGCCTAATTAGAGAACCAATTCAATGCAACCAACACTTATTAGCCAACTGAGTCAGGAAATAACTACAACATGATTGATAACAATATCTAGCACCAAAGAAATGAAGAGACCAGACCTCACCCCAACCCTCCATCTACCGTCCAAAAAAAGGTTTCCATATAAGAGCCAACTTCATTTATTTTAGCTATCTAACAAAAACTGTTGAAATTTGAGAGTTCAAACTTTCATGTACCTGTGCACAAAGAAAAATAGTACACGAGGATCCTTTCAGAATGTTTTCTGAGTGTTATTTCCGTGATGAACATCCCAATCAACAATAAGATTTTTGTTGATATTAAGGTCCTGCTAACATGTAATTTTAACAAAAGAAGGATAAGACATTGGCAAACATATGTTTGCTTTTAAAGATTCATTTCTCAAAATGATCTAAATTATGAAGCTGAAATTCCAATATCCAATACTCAAACTAATTCTCACCATTTCATTCAAGAGATAACTTGCTGCAATAGCAACATTATTGTATAGGCAAAAGCCCATTGGTTCATTTTCTTCAGCATGATGTCTAGGTGGCCTGATAATAGCAAATGCTAAATCCAATTCTCCTTTGGCTATTTTTTTAGCTACCTTTACTAGCAAACATCATTAACAAACCTCAAAGAAAATTTGGATGCCCTTGATGTTAATAAGGGTTAGAATACTTGTGTAAATTCTTTGGAAATGTTCCAACCAAACTTGACCTACTCTTTTGCCGAAAGAAAGTCTCAAGTAATTGAAGAATGAGCATAATTTCAAGTTATTAGATTCTATTGCCAATTTCTTACGTAAAAATAGCACCGAGGAGAACTTAATTACAAATCTTGAGATTCATTTTTCTTTCTTTTCTGAATACCATTTTTGTCAACGTACAACCATTAATCTACTTGAGTAATTGTAAATGTTTTCGACATACCTCTATAACAGACCCAACAACAAGATGAGTAGCTTATGATGATCCTTCATTGAAATATATAGAATTAGAACTTGTAGCTATCCTATTTCTTCATGAATGAAACTTTTTGGAGCTTATATTTTTAATCAAGGAAATATGACTTTTGGAGTGAACCAAAGCTATATTTTTATCTTCTGCTTCTTTTGCATTCAAAACAACACATATGAAAATAGATGGATCATAAGCAATTTAGACTACTTCTAAGAGAAACAAAATTTTCTCCTTTCAAATATAGATTAGCAAGAAATTTCTAATATATCAAAAGAACAAGATTTTGACACTAATACTTTGGCAAAGAACAAAAGAGAAAAAGAAAGAAGGTCAAAAGACTCAAACGGTAAAGCATGGCCCTTTTTGCCTCCTTCCTCAACAAAATCAATTTCATTTTTGAATTCCAAAGCTTACAGCAATAAGCAAAAGTTAAACTGTTGAGACCAAGTTCAACTCGTAGTGCACGGAAAAAGCTAGCATGATCTTAGCATCAATTCATCAAGTTCAATGATGGAGTGCAACGAAAACCCACGTCAAACTTGGAAATCAAAGGTTTCAATGTTGAAAGGAGACCAAAACACAATCACAATGTAGCTTTCCTCCCCCTCCCCCATCCTCTTCTCCTCTAAGTTGGGTCAAGAATTAAGTTTAAAACACATAAAGTCTCAAAATTCAACACCAAGAACGAAAAGGGAAAACTTAAAAATGTAACCAAAATTATAGAAACATATGCAAACGTGAAGAAGAAGAATAAGATTGATAAAAAAGTTTTTAAATTTTGAATACAAAAAAAATGAAGGGAAAAATAATTATCAAGATTATTATCACCGGTATGAAGAAAAAAATTAAATAGAAACACCAGAACACAAAGCATTAAGGTAAAAACGTTGCAACATTTTAATAGGGAAAAAACTTAAATAGAAACACCATAACTTAGAGCATTAAGGGCAAAAAGGTTGCAAGTTTTCAATGGAGAAAAAGCACAGAGGGAAATTTCTTTGAACTTACCTCAGTGCAAAGAACAAAAAAATGAATGAAAACCCCCATCAGAGCAGCTCGGACGAACTTTTTCTAAATTCAGTTAGTGGAGAGACAATCAAATCAATGGAGTCGTTGGGCAAGAGACAGAAGATAGGGAAACATATAGAGAAGAAGAGACTCCAGAAGAGGGGGGAAAGGCTAGAAGGGAAGAAAATTGGTAGGGAGAGAGAGAGGAGATTGGTAGATATAGAGAGGAGGGATAGTGATAGGAAAGAAGAAAATGGGAGAGTTCTCCAGAAATTTCTCCTCTCAAAACATAAATGCATTACCATCATGTGCTTGGTGGTATAATTGAATGCTTCACGGTATTGCGTTCAGCATTCGAAAGTTAGGTCCACAAAAGTATTGAGCGCATCATGATAATGCATCAATATGGGCAAAGGTCCAAAATTTCAAAACAGAACATATATTAATGTATTATGGTAATGCGTTCTTATGTCGCAAAAATTTAAAAAAATGGGGAATGTATGACGGTAATGCGTTGAATGATGACCAAAACTAACACTTAGTATATCACTTAGATAACAATCTCATTTAACTATTTTTTAGACTTTTAGTGCCCTTAATTTCAAAATATGTTATTTATTTTTTTATCTATGTGTCAACATTTTAATATATATTTTAAAAGGTATTTAATTTATATGTAACTCTACAATAGTTGTTGAAGATTTTTATACGTGTATCAACATTTTATTATACATTTTGAAACAGTTCAATTTACATGTAATTATGCAATTGTTCTATGTATAAAATTAATTGCTATGCGCTATTCGTATTGTGATTTTAATAAATTTTATGAAAAAATTTATTTATGTGCGTTGTATAAAAATAATAGGTTGTTGTATCAAATTTATATTTAACATTAAATATTTGTGTTACAAACAATTTGTTAAAATTTTGATGAATTTTTAAAAATAAAATTGTTTCAATAATAATTACTTTGAGACAATGATAAAATTAAAAATAAAATAAGAAATAAAGATTTTTTTAAATAAATACGTATACATACAAATAAGTTAAAATAAAAAGTATAACACATATTTTGAAATAAGTATTATTATAACAACTCATTTAAATATTTTCTACTTATTTTAAAAATAATTCAACGTATTACAATAATTGCATTGTTGTAATTGTTTTAACTTTTCGTGCGTTTCACTTCTGAATATATGATCTATTTTTTCTATACATGTACCAACAATTTACTATATATTTTAAAAACAATTCAATTTACATGTCATTATGCAATTGTTCTATGTTTAAAATTAATTACTATACGCTATGCATATTATGATTTTGATAAATTTTATCAAAGATTTTTATTTATGTGTGTTGTGTAAAAATAATAGGCTATTATATCAAATTTAAATTTAACATTAAAATTTGTGCTACAAATAGTTTGTTAAAAATTTGATGAATTTTTTAAAATAAAACTGTTTCAATAATAATTACTTTCAGACCATGATAAAATTTAAAATAAAATAAAAATGAAGATTTATTTTGAAAAATATATTTATGTACAAATAAATTAGAATTAAAAGTATAGCACATATTTTGAAGTGAACATTATTATAGCAACAAATTTGACCATTATTATAACAACGCATTGTAAAAATTTTTTTTGTGATAATTATTTTGACTTTTTGTGCCCTTAATTTCAAAATATATTTTCTACTTTTTACATGTGTGTTAACATTTTAGTATATATTTTAAAATTTATTTAATTTATATGCAATTCTACAATAGTTGTTGAAGGTTTTTTTTCGGTATAACGTTTTGCAAGAATTACATCGTTGTAATTGTTTTAAATTTTTGTGCGATTGGCTTGAAAATATATTATCTATTTTTTATACGTGGGTAAATATTTTACTATATATTTTTTTTAAAAATCAATTTACATGTAATTTTGCAATAGTTCTGTGTATAGGATTAATTATTTTGCTCTATGCGTATTATGATTCGATAAATTTTATGAAAAATTTTATTTATGTGTTTTGTGTAAAAATAATAAATTATTGTATCAAATTTAAATTTAAAATTAAATATTTGTGTTATAAATAGTTTGTTAAAAATTTGATGAATTTTTAAAAATAAAATTGTTTCAATAATAATTTTTTTGAGATCATGATAAAATTTAAAATAAAATAAGAAATTAAGATTTTATTTTGAAAAATATGTATATATACAAATAAATTAGAATGAAAAAGTATAGCACGTATTTTAAAATGAATATTATTATAACAATACATTTGACTGTTTTCTAACATATGTTAAGTATACAATGCATTGTAAGAATTCTTCTGTGACAATTGTTTTTACTTTTCGTGCATTTGATTTTAAAATATGTTATATATTTTTTTACCTGCACGTCAATATTTTAGTATATATTTTAAAATCTATTTAATTTATATGTAATTATACAATAGTTATTAAATATTAAAACGACTAACTTATTACAAATACATAGGAAATCCCAAACTGACATATCCAACGTAGAGGAAGGATCATTACAGACTACATTAACCTTGAAAAAGAAAATCTGCAAAGTTTGAACATTCGCATAGAGAAGATGCAACAAATTATACATGCAATAAGGACTCACACATTTATTAGTTATGTTTCTTTTATATTTTACCATCCACATTATTTCTTTTGTACATTTAGTTAAACATAACTAATCATAAATATTATTCCATCTTTACTTTTTTTATATTACAATATTTACTCTATCATAAAATATAATACAAATACAACATAAATTATTTAAAATATAAAACTCAACAACAAAATTTCTTGCCTATCACACAAGACAATCTAACTTGTATAACACCTATTGTACTAAAAAAACAGGTGAAGTTGTTTCAATTTTTTTAAAAAAGTGTACAAAGATTTTTTAAGGAGCAGTTTAGGGTTTTATGGAATTTATCTTTTTTCTATTCCTCACTAGTAGATTCCTAGAACGGTAGATCCAAACCTCTATAAATGATTACCTAACCTGCCGACTTGGGACCCGACGGTCTCAACGGATTTAGGCTCGGAGTCTGCCTTCAGTGTTCAGAAGCTCAGGTACTGCGTCGGGCCACAGGCTGGGAATTCTCTCACGGGCACGATCACAGGCGCACCTACTCAAGTATATTGGTCCGTATAGCCGTTGCAAACGCTCTGCACGAGCACAAGCATAGATTCACCCGAAGAATTCCCATAGAAATGGCTGCTGATTTGTGCTTTTGTTGTACAGATGACGCATTCGTGATCAGAGAGACTAGTGGGAAGAAGAAAAGGAGAAGGAACGGGAAGCGCAGCGTCGATTCAGTGGTTGTTGGCTGGGGGTGGGGAGGTTTGAAGGGCTTTAACTTCGAGTAATGGGGACTAGGGTTCCGGTGGTGGAGCATTATAACTTGAGATCGGCGAATTCCTATGTTGGAAGTTCTTTGCATGATCTTAACGCGGATGATATAACTGCCGGCGGCGGAGGCGGAGGTGATGACGTCACCGACGATAGTTTAGATAACGATGAAGAATCTACTGCTGTCGTTACAGTGAGTTCTTCCATTCGTAGTTCGGTTTTCTTGTACTAAAAATTACATTCAATCAATGGAAAAAGTATAATTTCGCAGTCTTAATTGAGATTAGGTGGTGAAAATGTTCTACCACATGATGAAGATCAAGTTGATAAAGTTGAAAGTTAATTCATTATCCAGAGGTATTAATTTGCCACGAAAGAGCTTTCACTAGCACGGTTACTTTAAGGTAAAGTAGTGAGATCAAGAAAAGAACTTAAGTTCAACGTTCCCTCGTTTACAGGTACAGGAAGAAGCACATGAACTTTTCATCAGAAAACATTTTATCTCCTTTTAGATCAGTGGCTCTGATTCATTTATAACATAATTTTGTTTGTAGACACCTTTGCATTTCATTATCCTTATGTGTGTGTGACACAAAATGTCGGGACACGTTCGGCTAGAAATACAGTATGTATGTACTTTATGAAAGTCATTGCTTTATTTGAATGTTGCTTCCTTCAATTTGAACATAGCTATGTTTTACTTCATATTGACTTTGGATAAGTAAAAAGTCCTTCTTCTCCCCCAACATGTCTTGTATTGAGATTTTGCAGTTAATCCATGTTGCTTTTCTGTGTTTGGAGTTCATTAGTGATGAATTACGAGTGTCATATTATATATCTTTTTAAAATTACTTCGTTTACATAATGTATGCCATAAGAAGGTTTGCCTATTAAAACAATGCTTTGTCAAATCGTCTTCAGGATTGCATGCATGAGTCTTTCAGGAACTCGTTGCCTCTTCACAGTGTAGGAGTGGAGGAAGATCAAACTGGCCTTGAAAATAGTGAGTCTTCCACAGGCACCTACAGTATTTTGACTATTGATGGTAATTACTAACTTTGAATAGCAAGCAGAAAGCAAGTTATATTTACCAATTACCGGTAATCTCATACTGATTGATATTCTAAATCACTTCAAACAGATGTCTCGCCCATTGAAACTGCTAGGGCAAGACTTTTAGACATCATTGTGGATCATTTTATTAATCCACATATACTTGAGGTGTCAGATTCTGAGGCTGATTATTCGGCTCAAAGTGCACAAGATAAATTGAGCAAGAGAAGATCAAGGGACGTCCGGTTTGAGGGTGATGCTAGATTTGTCCTGCCATTGATGTATGTGGCGAACATGAATGAAACATTGGTTAATGAAGTAAACTTAAGACTCTCTCCTTTAAGTGGCATGCGCGAAAAATCTATAGGCGTAGCCCTTGAAGCAGCTGGTGGTTTGTACCGAAAGCTTGCCAAGAAATTTCCCCGGAAAGGTATCTAATTATTTCCTGCTACTTGACTATGTTCTGTAAGGCAATTTTTAATTAGAAACATCTTATCTTAGGGCCACATCTAGATAATTAATTAGTAAAGGTTGGTCCAGTCACCAATGTTTTGTCCATTTAACTTTATGAAGCATAAATCATTCAAATGCTTTTCACATGTATCTTGTTCCCTTTTTTTTTCTCTTCTTTTGAATATGTAGAATTGCTTCAATTTCAAGGTTTATTGCTTGAAAAGGACAGTTTTGGTTTATAAGATGCCATGGAGATATATGTAACTGAATATCATAATCTTCTTGGCTGATCTTAGTCTTCTGTTTCTTTTCTATGATCAACTCTTAACGGTAGCTGTAATTGCTTTTTTTTTAATAAATATTTTTTATTCTTAATATTATTAGTCCATTTTCTGACTTAATTCTTCAGTATTTTCTGGACAATCTAACTCAAACCATGAAAAAATAGCAATCCTCCATCTAAATTGAATGTCTTCATCTTAGTTTTGGAGTGTTCCAAATGTTGTCCAGTTCTTATACTGGGCCTCTTTTTCAATCTAAATCTCTATCACTGTCAATTAAAAAGAAAAAGGATGTGAGGTGGGTTCCATATTCATCAAGGTTAAGGTTGTAAAATCTTGAATAGTTTAAGGTTCCCCTAAACATTGTTCCCAGTTAGATGGAGATGCCAGTTTTGAAATGGGGAGAGCTTATTGGGTGTTATTTGTTTAATTTTGATAAACAGGACCTTGCATATTTAGAAGACGAGAGTTGGCAACATCATTTGAGACAAGGTCAAGATTTCCCGAGTTAGTGATACAAGAGGAAAAACGAGTTCGTTTTGTAGTTGTAAATGGACTTGCTATTGTTGAGAAGCCATCAAATATGCGGATTGATGATGCTGAATGGTATGATTGCATATATTTATTATTATTTTCTTTTTTTTATTCTTTTTGTGTGTTGGTGTTCCCTTCTTTTCGTACACGAACAAATGTGCTTATTATTCAATATTGGTATAAGCACTGGCTTGGTGTTCCCTTCTTTTGTTACGTGAAGAAGTGTGTTTATTATTCAATATCAGTGTAATCACCTATTTTCTAAAGATGAACATTGCATTTGAGTGGTGGCACTCTATGTTCAGGTCCCAAGGATGAACTCAAACTAACAGTTTTCTTCCTGATTTTGAGAAGTTCTACTTATCAAGGATGATTAGTGACTATCATGATTCACAAAAGTTTGGCCCTTTAGTCCATCGGATTACATGAAGTATTTCATATTCCTTGTATGTTGTTGAATTTATTAAGCCCCACATTGGTTTGCTTGTGGTGCCTAATTAATCTTTATTAGATGTGGTCACATGATTAATTTTTGAATTCTAGCGTTTGGTTTATTATTTGTGTTTTGCAAAAGGAATCTTATTCCTCAAACTAATTAGATATAGAGAGCAAAAGTATAAATTATTAGACAAAATGGAGAAGAAAAAGTATTATAATATGTGATCGTATTCATATGATTTTCATTCTTTATAGCCTTTTGAAAGAAAAAATAATTACAAAATGATGCAAGAGATACCTATGAATAGCTTTAAAAGTTTTAAAGACGTATAATCTATTTATTTTACATATTAAAAAGAGTAATCGATTTGGTTTCCCTCAACATTTCGTTGGAATGTCCAAACGTAGAGATGCAATTTGTTTGGAATCACCTTCGGTCTCTTTCTCTCCCTAACAAGACCAGAACCATTATAAGTTGATTTGTGCCTAGTTTTGTGAAGCTGTTGGATGTATGTTTTCCCTTCAAATCCTGAAGGGAGAATTTTCTTAGGATTACTTGATCAGTTTATGTCTCAAAATCAAAATTTAGAATCTGATGGTTAATTTCTTTTTGATTAGTTGAATGTTATTGCAATGTCCTCATTGAGTGTTCACAGTTAGGCTGGATATTTTTGTATTTTCAAGCACGCAAGACTAATTTCACGGGTTATTGATCTTCTTGGGAACGTCTTTAGACTTATGTTGACAAGCAGAAGTAACGTGTTATATGTAGTACATGATTTTACTGAAATGAATGACGTATTTTATATCTCTCTGTTCTATCTCTGGGTTTAAAGTTGGAACTAAATTTGCTTTCTGGCTTCTAGATGCTTCCTTGTGCTTTTTTTTGTTTGTTCTGCAATTGATGATATTAAATTGTTGATACATTTTTTACTTTGTTGGACCAGAATCGAGCTGAAGTAAGTGACTGATAGATACTTTAAATTTTGGAGAACATAACGTGAACTCCTAAATATTAATCCTTTGTGTGTCCTGTTGGGGTCATAATGCATTCTTGACAAAGAAAGTTGCTCAATTTCTTCTGTTTTTCTAAATTTTTGATGAATGCTAAAAGTTGTTTGGCATTGATCATGCTGGGAACAAATTATATTTATGTCTGTTAGGTCCTTTTCATGACATTTATATTGGTCTACAGGTTTAAAAGATTGACAGGCCGGACTGAAGCTGCTGTATCTGCCAGAGACTACAAGTTTTATGCTCCAAGACACAAGTACCGACGTGTTTCATCCAATTCAATTTCCATTATTCCTGGTCTTCCAGTAAGTTTTGATGCATTTGCCACTACTGTCTGATTGTTTAGCTTCATACACTTTCAAGTTATTTAGTCATTTCCAATTTATTTTCCAGACATTCCCCAGCACGGATAGCTCTCCAATGGTTACCACCCAGGGCTATCGTTCTGTCAATGAAGTAAGACTTCTTATTGACCTGATTTGGGTAATTGACTCAAGTTAAATTTATTCATTAAATCTTCTTTATAGATTATTTGAGAATCTTAACTAGAACCAGCATGTCAAGAATATTGCGCTTAGAGGGTATGTAAACATGTTTGTGGACTATATTTTAGCCTCATAGGTGTTCTATTTCTTTTTAAGTTAAATTTAGGCCGGTTAAATCATATTATGATGCTTTCCTTGTATCTTTACCTTGTCCTTCTCCCTCAGTTGTTAAACTTTCAGTGAACAGGAGAGAGGTTTTTCTAAAATGGTGCTACTGTAAATGTAAGCTTAGATAATAAGAGTCCGCCAGTAGTACTAATTATCTGGAATTTAGATTATGTATTTCATAGAATATTCTCGATAACAACTTGCTTTGCCCTCTGCCGTAACTTGGGATATATGCTGTTGTTCTCTAATCTTTAGATGCTGAAAATGACTTGACTTGATGTTAGAAGGTAAAGAAGAATAGGAAAGCACTGCACTTCTTCTCATACTTAGAAGTGGGATTATGTTCAGAATCTCACTTGATCACCCAATTAAGAGAGTACTTTCTTTCTTAAATCTTATGCGGTGAAAAGGGCAGGGTTATTCTAATTCTGCCCTGTACCTTGTTTGATAGAGTAGGGTGATGGTGGTTCAATGTTTCATATGGTCAGGTAAGGGTACAAATTGTCTACCCTGCACAAATTATGGCAGGCAACGAAATAGAGGCCTTTAGAGTACAGGAATGCCTTGTGACCTTGTCGGGCAGCAATGGTTTTTTTTTTCATTGAAGTGGAAAAAGTTTACAACTACTAGATTCATATATGCAAACCACCAATAAATAACCAAGTTACTTAACATATGAGCTAACTTAAACTTTTAGGGGCGTATTATATGCAGTTTTGTTTTGGATTATATGTAGTGCGAAAAAAATTTATTATTCACTATTCACTTTTAAGAATTCTTAAGTTTCTCTAAAGCCTTTGAAATACTAAAACTCAGATCTGTCAACAATAACTACGTTTTTTTCATACATAAAGTTTAATTTATCAAATGATATCTAATTGTACATTTTTTTACATATAAAAAACTTCAAAATCGGTCACAAAACAGTCGATTTTGAAGATGAAATACCAATCTGCGTCACGTGCGCCAGCAAGTGGTGCAATTTGCACACAATTTTCGCCCAAAATTAGTAGAAATTGAGGCCAATTTTTGCCAATTTTGGACGGAAATTGTGTTCCGCCAATTTCTGCCAGAAATTGTGCAATTTCTCTCAATTTTTGGCAAAAATTGGACAATTTTTGCCAATTGCTGGTGGAAATTGTGCTCAGAAATTGTGCAATTTCTCTCAATTTTTGGCAAAAATTGGACAATTTTTGCCAATTGCTGGTGGAAATTGTGCTCAATTTTTGCCAGAAATTGGCGAAAATTAGGCGCAATTAAAAAAATCACATGGGCTGCCTCAAAATTGGCAATCAATTATTTGAATGGGTAACATAGGTTATGCTAAAAGAAAAAAATTTAAAAACAACATTCTTAACAATTATCAACTTAAAAATAAAAATAAATTTAAAAATTAAAATAAAACCTGAAAAAATGAAATACAAAGACAAGAAATTCCTAACCAAAAGAACAAAAAGAAAAATAAGGAATACTCTAAAAAAGACAAAAGAAGGAAATAATTCAAGAAAAATCAAAATTATGGAAAGATGACATAATTTGAGAACTTGTTGATTCCACTAATTAATCTCTATGAATGGGAAATATTATTAATTCTCACCAATTTTGGGCGGAAATTGTGTGCAAATTGCTCCACTTGCTGGAGCAAGTGATGTAGATTGGTATTTCATCTTCAAAATTGACTGTTTTGAGGCCGATTTTGAAGTTTTTTATATATAAAAAGATGTAAAACTAGATATCGTTTGATAAATTAAATTTTATTTGCAAAAAAACGTAGTTATTGTTGACAAATTTGAGTTTTAGTATTTCAAAAGTTTTAGAGAAACTTAAGAATTCTTAAAAGTGAATAGTAAATAATGAAATTTTTTCGCACTACATATAGTAAAAAAAAAACTACATATAGAAATGGCGAACTTTTATGTAGCTTGGAATCTTCGATGAGACACGTTTTTTCTACTTATATTTGAAGCTGTTATTTTTGGACTTAGAACTATCAGTTTTTGTTTAAATTTATGTTCTATAAGGGTGCAGCTGGATTTTTTTTTAATTGTTTCATTCCCCCCAACAATCAACACTGCCTACACAAATGACAGAGTTTTTCAGGGAAACATTTCAGTCCTTGTAGAGCCTAAATTTGACATAATTTGGTGGAATCTCATGTTGATTCTTGTTAGCTGGTAATTTGCAATTGTTTTCCTTGTCTGTAAACTTAGACTTTATATGACTTAGAATAAACTAGTAGTTCCTCCTTCTGAAGTACAGCATCATTTGCTATTTTCACACAGAATAAAAATCCACTAAAATCTATAAAATTCAAACAAAAAGACTTACGTACCCTTTCCTTAACATTAAATATATCTTCTAGTTTAACTATGATTTATTAATTAGAGTACTTGGAATTTGGGATAGGTAGTACTTGGAGGGATAAGAATAGAAATAACTCGTTTAATTTTCATTAATAGAGTAGATATTATGGAACAAATGAAAAAGGCAAATGGAGCTCATATTTCAGGACGGAGGGAGTACAAAATGAGTGTCACTTGGAGCTTGTTGACTTCTCTATCTTTGCTTCTTAGTCATCACTGGATACTAGGAAATAATCGTTGAAAATTGTTTTGTCATGATCAGCATAGCTATTTATTGTTATTTTGTAATAAGACATGCTAGGGATTATTTTGTGATGAAAGAGACGAGGTAACTCGCACATTTGGTCCGTGAAATACTTGACGTCATTATGGTCCCTACTGATTTATTTGTAACTTCATAAGGCTTCATGTTTCTTCTTGCAACTTTTAAGGTTTTGTGGTTTCTGGCAAGGAGAACCATGTGTGTGCCGCATGCACAGTCTAGCAGGGCAAAAATGGAGGATTATCAGCTTTCCCTCCAAAGAAACAATTCCTAGTAACCAAATAAAAGTGCTAATTCAATGTCTAATCTAAATTAACCAAGAGCATAGTTGAATTTCCTTTTCAATTATGTTTAAGTTCGAGGAAGGTAATCACTAAACTCCATATTGAAGGCACTCCTATTGAGGCTCTCCACTTGAATTCATCATTACCCTTGTGGTTGAAATCCCAACAGAATCATCCAAAGATTTTGTTTTGTTTTGTTTTTTTTTTTTGAGGGTCTCTCTGGTTGAATTGATACAATGTTTTAGATTAGTCAGCTCCAGTCTGATCAAATTCCTTCAACTCCTACAAAACTCAATAACACTAGGTCTTCTGGACAAAACCATACCAAGAAGAAGGAATGTTTGAACTTCTTCATGGATGAAAAGGGCTTCTCTTCTTCTTCCAATGACTATGATCTCTAGAAGCCTCAGCAGCCCTCAAACACACCCAGGTTTCTCATGGTATGACATGCCCATGTGTGAAAGACCAATCCATGCTATCCTTGTCTCTAATCCTAAAAACATCATAGGTCAAAGCCACATGTCCTCTTCTACTTTCTCACTTCGGTGCTGATGTGTTAGTTCATAGGCCGAATCCATACATCCTCCACTACTTTCTGTTTCCCTGTGGTGCTGATATTTTAGATATTTACTTATGCTGTATTTATGTTACATATGCGGCCATGTGATTGACATGAGGCTTTGATTCAAGAAGTTTTTGAAATGTTTTGTGTACACTATGTTTAATGGTGTTAGAAGATGAATGTTTGGATGCTAGTTTTCTGATATTGGTTTTAACTGTGTTTTGCCACAGAGCACACAGCAGACGCCATCAAAACAACACATTCAGGCCCTGTCTCATCAGGCTCAGTTTCATCCTCTACAGCAAAGCCATCAGCATCATATTGACCAAAGTCAGCATGCAGCCCATTTTTCTCACAACCAACAATGTGGACCTCCATCGCACTTGCCTGAACTTTCGCATGCCTCGCAATCTTCAACCATTCCCCAGCATTTGGCTTGCTTACCTACACTAGGTCATGTTGGAGGGCGCCTGCATGTATTGGTGAGGCTTTAATCTATCTCAACTCTTCTTTTGCCGTCCTTATCCTTTTTTCGTTCATGGACTTGGGTGCTGTTTGTTTAGTTATTTCAGTGGTCATATGAATGTGTAAAGCTACTGTTCCTTAATTTTTCAGTGAAGCATCTTGCCTCACTCTTTTTGTATTCCACTTAGGAATGTGCATAAGTTTCAGAGAAGTATCTTGCGTAGCTATCTTGAAAAAATAAGCATGTTCTACAATGTGAGGAGGCTTCCAAATACATTTTCTTTTTCCAGGGCAACTTTACTGTTGATCAAACTTATGATTCCATTTCACTTTGCTGACTACTTTTATTTCTGTTATTTCAAGAATATCTTATCAGTTTCTTCTACTCGTATAACTGAATTAGATGATGTGAGTATTCATAGAGTCGTTTTATTCTTTCTTTTCCGAAGGTGGTCTTTTCAAGAGCTCTCTTCCTTCTGGTCCACTCTCGGTTGAAGCATGAATATGTTTAGAGCAAGTTCACAGCTTTCTTCACTTGTTTATCCCAATTGCTGATATGACCCCAATTACTGTACCTTAGAAACGAAATTTAGTTTCATAAACTCCTGCCAGACCACATGATAAATGCATCCTTTCAGAAGAACTATTTCCTTCAAGGTTTACAATAATTTGATGGTTATTTTGTAGTAATGAATATATTATTTCCCCTGAAAAGGAATAATAAAATGAAAAAGATATAATCAAAAGAACCAAAGGAAAATGGTTCTGTTGGTCTTGATTGAACCTCTAGGATCATTCCTCTAAGGAATACAGTTTAGAAACATAGTTGTTCTTAGTGATAATTAGCGAAACCCATATAAGTCGGTATTGAAAAGTCCATTGAAGGTTTTTCATTGTTAGTTAGCCTCTAAAAGAACAAAACTATTTGCAGTATGAAAGGGCAATTTACTTGATGTTTGAGTAGGATTCAATATTTGATTTTTTTTTGGCTTCTTTCATTGGTTTCTTACTCAAATATTGAATCCTACCCAAACATCAAGTAAATTGTCCTTTCATACTGCAAATAGTTTTGTTCTTTTGGAGGCTAACTAACAATGAAAAACCTTCAATGGACATTTTGTGATTTTGGGATTATTTCAATTCGCAGTTCGTAGATGCTAATAATCCTTTCTGGAGAAAAGAGAAAAATAAATTATGCATATATTACTGATACATTGTGTATGTATGTAAGGGTACTGCTTAGCAGCATACGGTCATTTTATTTCCAAAATTTGCTATTGCTGCATCATACAGTTAGGACATATATAAATGACTCGCTAGTTCCATCTTGTGTACTATCTGCACATCTGAAGTTATTGCATAGAAATTACTCTTTGGTTACACCTTGTTTCCTATTTTGGCTCCCCCCCCCCTCCTCTCTCACTTCCTTCAAAAAGCATCAACAAGGAAAACAACCCAGCCAAACTTTTCTCATTTGATTGAGAGCAGGGTGCCATGATGAAAACAAACCTCATGCTTTTGGCATCAAGAAGCATGAAAAACCAATTCTCTTATGAAATCAAACCTCATAAGACGGCTATTATTTTGTATGAGTTTTAGGGGAGCATGGGAGTTCAGTGGGGGAGGGGGCGGCTACATTGGCATAATCTGTGGCATATGAAAACTTCTGATAGTTATCTACATATAGCTTCTTATATATATTTGGTATTTTGTCACCTTCCAAGTCCACATTAAATAGGATTTCACATTCTCCCAAATTTGGTACATTTCAAAAGCAAATAATCTTATCTATGGCTTTGTACCTTTCTTGAATTCTATCTCTAACTGGCAATGGGCCCATACTGATTGGAATATATGACGTGTGGGGTTCTAGAGTTCTCTCGCCCCCGAAACCACCTTCGCGGGTGGAGGCTCAATTTTGGAGTTGCTTAGTGCACAAGAGAACACTGGTGGTTCTCTTTGCCTAAAAGAGTGATTCCTTTTGTTATCCAAATTCTATAAAACCTAAACTTATGAAATAACAATTTAAATGAAAAAAGAAAACTAATTAAATGACTTTTTTCTCAATTAAATGATGTAGCAAGGGCAAACCTTTCAAACAAGTTGTTTGTAAAAACTCCTAACCTTCTTGGACCTACAGATCCATGTCCCATTTGAGGAATACTACAACGCATAATTCATTGAATTATATGATCAAATTTTTCTCTAGGCATTCTGTATGGTTCATAAACCACTTAAGTTTAAAGTCAGTTTGACATGATTTACTTTAAGCTCTGATGAAAAAATGAATTTACTTTAAACTTTCCATTATTTGGGTATTAGAAAAGAAAAGAAAAAGAAAATTTACTTTAAGCTTTGATTACTTGGATATTAAGAGATTAGATGTTAATTTTGTCAAACTCTGTCACTATATCTAAAAATTTAATTACTCCCTTTGTTTAAAATTGACTATCCACTTTCTTATTCATTTTGGTATAAAAAAGTGGACATTCAATTTTGGATGTAGGAACTATTTTTCATCAGCTCATACTGGAAAGAAAATTTTATTGTTATCACTCTATCTGTTTAATAGGTTCTAGGTGTTTCTTGGAAGTATTATGGACTTCGATTGTAGACTATTTGATTTCTATTCACGAGAAAATGTGCTTATTGTATTCGCTTTTTTAATTCCACAAATAAATCATGCTATTCTTCAGATATAAAGTCCACTTCAGGTATTATCCCTCATCCTGCAATCTTGTTAAGGCTTATTCATGCTGCCTCAGCCTGTCTATTAGACTTGATTAATCTTGCAAATACGTTTGTTGCCTTTCTGTTTATGTCATGATTCTGAGGCTGTTTTCCACAATACTGATATACATATTCTTTTTGGTTTTGTTTTTTCAGTCAACAGGCCCTGCAAAGTACTGTGATGAATGTGGAGCTCCATATTTGCGGGAGACCTCAAAGTTTTGCTCTGAATGTGGTACAAAGAGGTTAGGAATTTGAGATGGGAAATTTGATTTTATGCTCATTGTACAGAAAATTTTGCTAACTTTGTAGCTGTAATTTGTAAATATTGAAGGTTTGTATAGTTTGTATCTTTGAAATTCTCAAAGTTTGTAAAATATATATGTTCTTGTGTCTGTATATAACTTAACCTAGGCTATTGTGCCGCTATTTCAGAATAGTGTTGACAACAAGCTTTTCACAAGTAATAAAGGAAATAAATTGGTAGGTTGGAGTCATTCTCACCTTTGCTATCAGTTTTCTTCTAGTATAATTTATAATAGAAATACCTCGGAAATAAGAATACCATAAGAATTGAATATAGCATTACTGGTGAAGTAACTGTGGTTATTGCTTAGCTACTCCAACTTTATTGTTGCTCAGATCTTTAAGGCCAAGTACGTAGTTAATGTTTCAATTTTTGAAGTTTCACTAAGGGATTGTCCTTCCTACTTGTGGCATTGTATTCTTGGTGTTCAGAATGTGTTAAAAATCGGTACTTTGATATCGAATTGGGAACGGACAAGATGTTAAGAGTCTAGGTTGATCGATGGATTTTCCTTCTCCATGAGTTTCAAATTATTGTCCTTCCTACTTGTGGCATTGTATTCTTGGTGTTCAGAATGTGTTAAAAATCGGCACTTTGATATCGAATTGGGAACGGACAAGATGTTAAGAGTCTAGGTTGATCGATGGATTTTCCTTCTCCATGAGTTCCAAATTATTGTCCTTCCTACTTGTGGCATTGTATTCTTGGTGTTCAGAATGTGTTAAAAATCGGTACTTTGATATCGAATTGGGAACGGACAAGATGTTAAGAGTCTAGGTTGATCGATGGATTTTCCTTCTCCATGAGTTTCAAATTATTTTTTTCTAGGTACTTATTAGATTTGAGGGTATCAGGAGTCAGGATTTATAGCTATGCAAGGTCTAGCTGGTCTCTTAGAATGAGATTCAAATTCAAATTCATAAGATTCAAGGAAATTCAAAGATTCACGGTTTACAGCTACCCTTTGGCTTGCAAGAAACAAACTAGTTTTTGAGGATAGTGCCTTAACTGTGCATTTATTTTGCCTTCAAATATTCTCTTTTGCAACAAAATCCTTAGATAGAGAAATGGCAGACGCCGCCAGCTGGAATTTTTAAATTAAATACCGACTGCTTGGAGCTCCAATTCTTCTGGCCTAGGTTTTTTTGATTCACAATCATGATAAAGAGTCCTTCTGGCTGCTCAAGCTCGTGTTCTCCCATACGTTTCTTCAGCTGTTCATGCAGAAATTCTTGCTGCCATGGAAGGACTTAGATTCGCCTAGAGCTAGGATATGATAGGCAGCATGTATTGTTATGAATCCTAAGATTCTTCCATCTCATTATTGGACCTCATGCATTAGAACATTTCAAGCAGCTAATGGTGATGATTTCATTATTGATAAGATTAGTAAGCCTGTTCATATTCAGATTTTGCCTAATCTTAACAAACTCTAAATCTGAGGATGACTTCTCAGGTATTGACTCACTAATAGTTACTATCAAAGGCCTCTTTTCTTCTCTCTAAATCTGAGGACGACTTCTCAGGTATTGACTCACTAATAGTTACTATCAAATGTCTCTTTTCTTCATTTCAGTAATGTGAATGTTTTTTTTTGGGGGGGGGGGGTTGGGGGGCAGGGAAACACCCTAGCTTACTAAAAAAAGCTTACCTTGTAGCTCACAAGGTCATTATGAATGGCAATTGTTTTTGGGTTTCTAATTTTCCTGTGGATATTTGTTTTTCCGTAAATTTTGATATTATTTCTTAATAATATCTATCCTTTTTTCCTCAAAAAAGATTCATGAAGGACTACAATCCTTAGTCCACGCCCTAATGTTTTGTGCTATATACCCTAATTTTTGCCATTTCAAATTGATTTTGGGTGTGGATAAAACTTTTTGATGCCATGATTATTATGATTTACGAATGAGAATGAAGTCGTATCAATCATTAGATTTATGTTCTTGTTTGTCTCGAGTGGGTTTTAAGTCAACTGATCATTCTTTCTTACCTAACTTCTATATCGAAACACTGGAATGATGAGATTGAAAAGCTAAAGAAAGAAAGATAGCAAGAGACTAATGATATTTAAAGTATTAACAGTTTATCGTTGCTTCATCTCAAGCATGTCATAGAAAATTTTGGAAGCGACAGCAATTCAAAGCTGAAATATTAATGAAGGCGACAATTATTGCAATTTTTGTGTTGTTCTTTTTATATTGGTTTACTTGATATGATGATTATCAGTTGATTCAGCTATGCATTGTGGTTATGTTTGAAAATTTTATAATTTTTTGGAAAATAATTGGAGGTTATTGGTTCAGCGACAGGCTAAGTTGAAGTAGGTGTTAAAGTCTCAGCAGTTAAATAAAGTTGGAATTAGCATTCAGCCTCTGTAGTTTACTACTGCTTGGTTCTATGATTAGCATTGTACTATTGATTGAATCATTTTAGCTGCTATTTTTTCTTAATATTTTACTCTAAAACCGAGCATTGTATAGGTAGTATTCGTCTAAGCATGGATTAGATGCATTTAAGGAATTCTGCTTCCCTTCTTTTTAATGGGTATTGCATGCTCTTCCAAAACAATGTTGAATTCTAATCTTGTAGAAGTCTTGTGATTAGTTAAACTTAGTTTGCAATGAAATTATGAATTCAGTTGCTCTCTTATTGTCAACATTTACAGAGATCTGGGTCATTCAAAAATAGTTCCAGTACTCAAGAAAATCCAATACTATTGAAACTAAAACAATAAAAATTGCAGAATTCTAGTAGAAGTTGGTCTATTCATGGAAGAACAAAAAAATAGGCAGAATTCTCCAATAAATAAATAAAAAACTGAAGTTAAAACGTAATTTGTTAGAAAAAAACCAAAAGCAGCCCTTTTGAAAAGTTTTCCAGATTTTTGTATTTTAGTAAGGGTATATTTTTTACTTTTGTGGGAGAATATATGGGACTCGAGTGAAAAAGTAGAGAAAAGTAAAAAAAAAAATTTAAAAAGTTGTAATCCAAATACACACCTCCAACAAAAATTCAATATTCTTCGCAATCAAAGTGAAATGATGAAAGTACCGTATCCAAGTTCCATCTTCAACTTTCAAATTTAGATCAAAGTTCTTCAATTCATTTTCGAAGTTAGAAACTTAATCTTTGAATATTAGGTACTCCCTTTGTCCCATTTTATTAGACAGTATTGAACGGATACGGAGTTTTATGCAAAATTTTGAATTTTATTATAAAAATAATATAGTATAAAAAGGTACGAAACATATAAGCCAACGGATACTTTATGTCAAATCTAAATATATAAAAATAATATATAATGGAGTTAGTAGTTGATTGATAGTATAAAATATATTAAAATAATTTTTAATAAAAATTATTAATTATTTTAGAACGTCTCAATATAATAAAAATATTAAATAAAATGTGGCAGTGGGAATATCATTTCTTAAGTAGATTGAAAAGACTATCAAGAAACAAATCAAAACAAGTTAAATAAATGATTACTAGACAGAATTTGAGCAACCAAGAAAAGCCATATCAATCTAGCAAACCGCACCTATTCAGTTGGAGATTCTTAACTTAGATTCATATTTGAATTTGAACTAGTAGCAAGTCTATTCGAATTTCTCACAATTGCTGAGAATTAGCACCATTACTACCGTTTGTAGTATTCCTCCGACCATCTCCAGAGATAGATGTAAATGGATTAGAAGACACTCCTAGTAGTTGTAACGTGAGAATCCAATACCACCCCTTTTTCCTCTATGAGCAAATTCATCTGTATGACCTTCATCATATATTTGGGATTAGAGGTTTCCACTTGCATTGTAGTGAGAGAGCTTACCCATTCAGTGACTTTGGCACTGGACGTTGCCAAAATGGGTACTATCGGGTGCATGTTGGAATTCCAGCATTCCTTATCCTTTCAGGGCATCTATCCGAAAGAGAAGAGAATCCAGTACTTCTTGGTCGTGAATATCTGAACTGGTTGTTCGCTGTTCATGAATTCTTGTTTAGACAGTTCATACCATCTATACTATAGTGTTTTGATCCTTGGAGCTTTAAATAATATGTTTGAATCTTTTCAATCTCAATTGTTGGATAATATGTGATGTTAATAGCTTCATGATAATTCTCTCAAGCTATGTGTACTTCCCATATTTGGTTATCATGTGAGGCTATCCTCTTTTAAAAATTAAATAAATAAATCTTATTGTGCCGAAAGAATACATCTTTCCTCCTACTTAACAAGTACATATATGGTAGCACTCAAACGTTTTAGCAATTGCATTTGAGAAAAGATTTTTTTTCCTTGTAAGGAACAATGCAAACAAATTTCTTGATATAGCAATCATTGACCAATGCTTTTTCTAAAATCTTGATATTTTCCAATTCTTCCTCAATAAAATTTTCAAGATATTGATTGTTAACCTTTTCACTTCCTTGAATTAAATGATTAAACACGTCTCTCTTATTTCAATCTAGAAAATTTCAAATGTTCCATTTGTGTATTCTTCCTGAGATGGACTCTCTCAATCATAGAATATTATATTCTTGATCACAATGTTTATGGACTTAAAACCAGCAAAATCCCTTTCCACCTTATTTTTTATTCCTTTCTCATATCACCGAATAAATTTTTTAATTGTGCTACTGAAATATACTTATCCATTTAAGAGAGCATGCCTGCTTTCACTTCTTTGTGTTGGTAGCATCCCAACCCTAAAAGTATGGTTCGCATAGATAAGAACCCAAAAATCTCTCTCATTCAAAAGCTTTGTCAACTATTAAATAGACTGATCTATACTTATGACAAATTACCGCTAGTTTCTCTTAGACTTTAATGTATTTGTTAGACTATTCCATATAAATGCTTTCAACTTATTCCCTGCATTGTTATAATATCAAATTCTCCTAATTAAACTTCTAAAGAACTTTACAAAGTACATTCTAAGTGCAATAACTTCGTGTTGTATTTGATATAACTTATTAATTTCATTTATGTACACTCACATTGTTCACTCGTTGTAATGGGAGCTTGATGACCTGTTGCTGCAAGTCTTGTGTTAAAAATCCATTTTGTATATTTCTTTATTTTCATGAGAAATACATGTAGGACCTAACAAAATGGAACGGCCGTGATGTTTTATTCTAAAATCACTTACAAACAACATTTTGTATCTATTTGCTTAGCATGTAAAATCAACACTTACCAGATCACAAAGCTCTTCAGACTGCTTTGCTATGAGAAAACACTGAAAATAAACTATAACGCCTTTCTTCTTCATCATTGAAGAATCAAGTGGGAAAAAAAAAGGAATAACTTTTCTTCTATTGCATTTTAAGAAAATACCATCAATGCATTTAGTATTATCACCAACACTAAGTTTCAATCCCTGCACTCTCTCAACATAGTCTTGGCTATCTTCTGGTAAACACTCCAATAATCCAATTGATCAGGCCTTTTGACTTGAACATCTTACACTTTTACACCTTTGGTTAACCTGATTTACAATATTATTTGCTTCATGTTTGAACCTAAACACCTAGAAGCGTGGATGTAGAAAGTTTTAATTCATGGTTATGATGATCTTCAATTTTGTTGACCTATACATGATCTATTCTCTTATATAATTGCACTTCAGTATGTAAGACAATTTATCCTTATTGTCTATCTATTTGAAAATTTAGGACATGTGTTTCTATTACTTTGAAATTCATAAATGAAGTAGTTTGGGGTTACCATTATCTTTTTCGTAGTGATGAATCTAGTACTGTTCCTAAAAAAAAATTAATCCATTTTGTCCATTTTTTTGGGTCTCGAAGGAGCATGGAACCACATAAGAACTCTTGAATGAAAATGGAAAAGAGATGTAACTCTAATTTCTTTGGAATCGGTAGTCAATCCTATTTCTGATAGGTGTAACTCCAGTTCCTTTGGTGTAACTCCAGTTCCTTTGGAAACGGTAGTCAATCCTATTTCCAATAGGGGCAGTTAAATCCAAGTTTGACCATTATTTTCATATAAAGATTTCCTACATCTATCACAACTTATTCTTTGGTATCTCTCAACACTGTCCTTTGCCCATTGAAGTAGACTTTTTGGTTACACTAAAGCGTTTCTTATTGTACATGCAAGATATGGTTAAAAATAAATCATCAATATAATCACAAATATATTATGTATATTCTTGGTTCTTCATCATCTTCTTGGTGCAATCACTACTAAACTTTCTTTGTCGTTAATCTGAAATGGTTTGTCATGGCCATTTTTCTCATTCTACTCAATTTCCTCATTCTTCTCTTCATTTTCATGATCCATTGATTCTAATAAACCATTATGAAATGAAAAAGGCAACTATACTGAATCTTCTCAAAATTGAAGCTTGAGATAGTAGCAATTTTTACCTAACTTAAAAGAAATAGTTTCGATTGATCACGAATGGATAGGCAATTGCAAAACGAAAGGGAGAGAATCCATCTCAGAGAATCAAGAAGGCATTAATCAACTCTCTACATGATTCTAGCACCGCTTTTTTTGGTATCAATCAAGTCGATGGAGACGGCAATAATTTTTTGTTGATATCTTTCCATTTTATTGCATGTATGTTCTTGTATATAAAACAAAGTATAATGGTCTCTCCCTCTTACTTTGAGATTGAGAATTTTATCTTTTAATTTCTTCCGTATGATATCAAAGCAATTTCATTGAGTAACGAGAGAGCAGATTAATCCAAAAGCAAAACAAATCACCATCTCTTTTACTCATAGTTTTGACCTCATTTTCTATTGGCATTTCTAAATACCCTTACCCGACTACCTTGTGTTAGAAAATGGCAACTTCTATTGTTCTCTTTGAATCTCACATGGATTTTTAAGTCTTCTTTAAAGAGTATTTATCTATTTGGATTTGTCACTAACTCGAAATGGCTTTGAAGTGTGTTATGAATTGGACCTAGGACTAGGGTGCCGTTTTATTTTAACCATTTATTTTTTACCTTTTCTTGAATGTGTCAAACCCAAATTTGGTCCACTTAAATATCTAATTTTTCTCCAAAATTGGTCAGGTATTTTCCCCACTAACCCATAATTCTCTCCAACGTGCTGATTTTCTGATTCCACACGATTCTTTCTTTAGATAACAACCTTCTTCCACTATAAATACTGCAAGTTCTTGGCAGTAGGACACCTGAGAAATTTAGCTCACTATACTCTGCTTCTGTTCTTTTCCTATTCTTTTCTTATACTAGGACAACTATAGTTTGTAAGTTCTATTCCTCTCCCACGAGTGCCTGTGTGGGAGGAAGCTACGTTAACCTTGAGGAGAAAAGTGGTGTTTATGATTGCACAGAGTTTGCACAAGAAATTTTCTTTCAAGAAAATGGAATTTCCATGGTAAATGAATAGCCAAACAACAACAAAAGGTGACCCGTTCTGATACCACTTGTATGGTTAAGTTTATGTAACTTTTTTGCGTTTGTCAAACTCCGTGTGTTGAAGTTCATTCTGCACATTTAATACAATGCACACTAACAGAAAAATAAAAGTTGACACAACGAAATTGGTAACACAGTTTGGCTAAACAGACTGCGTTTGTGGGGCTATATACAGAAAAGCAATCCACTAAACTTTATGTTTCAAAAGTACAAGAACACATTCTCAATCTCCTTTAGTGATTCTCCTAGTGGATTTGACGAAACTCCTTTTTTCCAAAGCTACCTAAATAGCCAGAAATTTAACAAACACAGTATTGCTTTCACGATTGGAAACACACAAATCACAACTCCTGCCTCCGTGATTGTTGAATTGTCATCCAACTACAACTCACTCTTTTGTTGAACTCTCCTCAACAAGATATGTCGAACTCCTTTCAATAGGATGCAACAAGATACCACTTGCACTTACTGTTTTAACTAACCTCAATCAGTCACAACACCCTTCTATTTCATGAGGTAGTTTGAACATAATCTTGTCAAGTGCACTCCAGCATCTGTTGAACTTTAGTTTTTAGAACTCGAACAGAAACAACATACTTTAATACATGAGCAGCATAACAAGAAGGTAAAGTGTGTTGCTAAACTCTCTCAAGATATAACTTCTATAACGTGATTTTGAAGAACAACTCTCTCAAGAATATTGCTTAAGGTTCATAGAGTTCTCTCGTAAGAATTTGCTTGAGAATTTTGAGAGTTCCCTTAGAGAGTTAATCTGAGAATCCTTCCAAGAGCGTTATTTTCTTTGCCTTGAAGCTTTATTTAAATAATTGCTAGAGAATCTTGAGCTTCTTTTTCTTCAAGGTTGATATCCCAAGAATATAGCAAGAGATCCCTAAATATTAGGATACTAATCTCCTTGATATTTGGTGTAGATAGATTTTCGTGAGATTCTCAAAATCCTATGATCTTTAGGAGATTCCAAATATCTTATACTTGCCATAATGAATTTTTGCTAAAATAATGAAAAATTTTTTAATAGACTTCTTGATGCCATAAAGGTCTTCTTGGCAAATAATATCCCATCAAATCCTAGTGCCAAGAAACTTGCCATAATTGCCATAATTTGTTTACTCTATATCCTAACACTTTGAAATCAAAGCATTTTTCATTCCTCTACTCCATATATGATAGTTGTGATCATCCAAATCTTCGGCAATATGTGATTCATGACTATCATATTTGTTTGGTATTGGATAGCCATAATGGCATCTTAAATTCAGTTAGCCAACAACAGCAGTGGCAACTTCCTTATGCCAAGCACAGATTTTGTTTGCAGCACATAAGGGCTAACTTCAACTTAAAATTCAAGAATAAAGAGCTAAAAAGTTTGATGTGGCAGGCGGGCATTGCAACTAAGGTTTCAAAGTTTAACCGATTGATGAACGAAATTAAGAGAAGGCTGTTAGAGGCATTTAACTGGTTGAATGGAATTCTATTGGAGAAATGGACCTTGTTTCATGACGGTGGATACACATATGAAATTATGACTACAAACTTATCTGAGTTATTTAACAGTATGTTGAAGAAATCAAGGTTTTTACCACTAAAAGCTCTTGCAGAAATAGTGTTTAGCAAGATGGTCGAGTACTTCAACCAAAACAGGAAGGAAGCACACACAGGTAGACACATTTTTTCCACAAGGATCAGAAATAAATTTGCGGCAAACGAGAGCAAAGCCAAAGCGCACAAGGTAGTTCAATATAAAGCATATACAGAAGTATACAGCGTTCAGTCACCCGTTGGAGGGGACGGTAGAGGCAACAATGTGTATACAATACATATGGGAGACACAACCTGTATTTGTGGAAAGTGGCACATGTAATGGCTATCCTATTCGCATGCATTGGCGGTGTGTCGAAATAAGAGATGGAACGATGTACAATTTGTATTGGTTATATACTCAAAAGAACCTTACAAAAAGACCTATGAGTACAGTTTTAATCTAGTTGCCTATGAAAGTTTGTGGCCAGGGCACCATTTCATATAATCTTTTATCTTTTGAACATGAAAAACAATCGAGAGTGACTATGAAGCACGAAGTATAGTTCCGACATGAATTACCGTAACCCAAACTCTCCTCGAATATGCAGCAACTGCCATATACATGGTCAAAAAAATGAATTGTGGCCTTATCGACTTTGCAGAGCCAAGTTGCTCTTAGTTCTGTTTGATGTTAGATATATTCTTATTTCATTTCATTATTATGTAATACTTCTGTGATCACTTATCTAATATAAAATAAATAAATTTTTAAATTCTATAAAATTTTTGTATTTATTTATGACATTCATAGTTTTGTCTTCTATCTTTTTTTAATATTTAAGTGTTTCTAATAAAAGACATACTTATGTATTTTATTCCCATTTTCATTTCTTTAATAAAAAGAAGAAAATAAATCATTCTACAATTTTTAAAAAATATTAATTTTGATTTTTAAAACTTAAAAATTTATGCGTATGCATTAAAAACAATAATCGATTAGGGTAATTTCAAGTCCAATATTTTGGCTCATTTACAATAAACTATGATTTTTTTTTAATGGTTGGCGTAGGGAAGGTCTTACCTATAACGCCAAACGGATTGGGGTATAGGTAAGACAACCTCTATAACGCCAAATAAATTGGTATTATAACTTCCTATAACTTCAATTCATTTGGCGTTATAGCCATTGGCACAACATTCCACTAAGACAGGGCCATTCCAGTCTAATTGTTGGAAAATGAGTTCATTCTTGGAAATTACCTAGATATCCATGGAATCCACATTTCTTTAGTTCATATGCTTAAACTTTTTCACAGTTTTCTTAGACTATGTGGAACGCTTACGGCTGACAAATTGTCCATCCATGATCAAATGATTCATCAATGCAGTCGGTGGTTTCTACAATATGTTTGATTGGTGTAAAAGGAGGGAGGAGGGAGTAAACGAGGAACGGAAGCAATTAGAAACGTATTATCTAAAAAATGTACTTGTTTTGTTCAATGACAATTCAAAGGACCCATCAGCATCAACAAAATTAACTATTTCAAAAAGTTAGAGGAATTGGGAAGTATTTGGTAAATTAAAGATCAAGTGCTCTTTGAAAATTTTGACAAATTCTTAATTATAAATATGTGCAATGAGTAAAATAATAAAATTAGTACAATATAATTTTTTTTCTTCTATTTTTTGCTCTAACAAAATAAGAAAAATTATTTATAATTTATTTTAATTCCATTCGTATAAACAAAATAGAAGGTAATATATTTACTTCTAGTAAATGGTGTAGCCCCTCCTTTCCTTTTTCCCTTAGCTCCGCAAACCAAAGAAAGCCTTAGGGAACAAGAGCAGGCAACCACGTATTCTTCTGACAATTTTCTCTGCAATTACCACAGGGCCCATTTTGATACTTTCAAGAGCATTTACTCATTGATCTACATTTAAGTTGGATTGGAGAAGCATTTTTCATAGACAAAAAGACATACTCCCTCCGTTAGAAATATGGATCCTTAAAAATAAAATGGTGATTAAAGTATAAGTCTTTCTACTTGTTTCAAAAAATATTTATTATTCTCTCTATTCTTAATTAAATTTTCATATTTTCTTTTAAAAATATTTTTAATTAAATATTTATTTTTAAAAATAATTATATATTTTATCTAAATTTTTACAAATAATTTTTTTCATTAAAAAAAAGTAAACTTTACTAAAATAAAAACCTTGTAATTAACCTCTTTCACTCTCTTAATTTAAGTTCCATAAATACGAGGAACATATTATTAATCTCTTTAATTAATAAAGATATTATAGTAAATTTTTTATGGTCAAATTATTCTCCTTAAATTTTATATTAAGTAAAAATAATATATTTAATTATAGATAAAAAGACTAGATATTTTTTTAATTTACTTATTTTTATTTTATTTTTTCTCTCTCTTTTTTCAAAAGACAGAAACCACCTCAAGAAAAGAAACAGGAAAAAAACGCGTTGACCTGATTCATCATCTTTAGAAATTAGCATCCTCATCTGCGAAATTGCCGAAGTCCGGGGGCATTTGGACACTGTCCCAAGAGTCCTCAGGCGCACCCCGGCCGTCCCCAAAACACGCTCTTAAACCCTTCACCAACTTCGCACCAAGGACCCCTTTACTCCACAGTCGGCCATCCACCCAAGAGCATCGGCATTCACCCACTCCTCCTCTGCCCTCTCTCGAACTCTACCTCTAAAATCCCAAATTCGTAGAAAACAATGGAAGCGAGCCTGACAATGGCATTATCTTCATCCTTCCTTTACCATAAAACAACTCCAAAACTCTCGGTTCCAGTCTTCAAATACAACTCCGCAAGAGCACTCAATAGCAGAAGTTTGACTATTAAAGCTTCATCTACTCCAAATCCCATCATTTCCACTCTCAAAACCACCACTGCAGCCGTCATTTTTGCTGCTGCAGTGTACGGAGCTTTTCACAGTTTACCTGCAAGAGCGGAGCCTACACCAACTGTAACAGAAGAATTGCAAGAAGCCAGAAGTGGGGAAATTGAGGAGACCCCAAGTGCGGTGAATCATGAAAATTCACCACTGACCCAGTTTCTAGAGTCCACTGAGGCAATTGATGCCTTGAAAACTTTGCTCAAGCAGAAACTGGAAGCCCATGAGGATGAGGAGAGCTTGAAGATTTTGAAGAAGTTAAGCTCGGCCCAGCCGGAAAATACTGAGTGGAAGTTTTTAATGGCTAGACTTCTGAATGAAATGGGGAACGTCGAAGAAGCGAAAGGAACTTTTCAAGAGATCTTGTCCAAAAATCCGTTGTCCTTTGAAGCATTGTTTGAGAATGCACTGTTGATGGACAGGTGTGGAGAAGGGGAGGCTGTTATAAGGAGATTAGAGGAGGCATTGCAGATAGCTGAGGAGGAGAAGAAGGCAAAGGAGGCAAGACACATAAGATTAATAATGGCACAGGTACAATTCTTGCAGAAGAATGTGGAGGAAGCATTGAGGAGCTATGAAGAACTTGAGAGGGAGGATCCTAACGATTTTAGGCCTTATTTTTGTAAAGGCATGATCTACAGTTTACTTGACAAGAATGAGGAGGCTCGAAAGCAGTTTGCAAAGTATCGAGAACTTTCGCCTAAAAAATTTGAGGTGGAAGGATACTTGAGAACGCCATTATCAAGAATGAAGCTTTTTGGAACCGATGAGGAAAATTAAGCTCATTATTTTGGATCGACACTTCTACGAAATAATGTGACTTTATTCTGCCCAATACAAGGCCAAAATGGTCAATTTCGGGTAAGCTTTGCTGTAGTTGTTAGACTTTGATAGCGCATAATTAGCAATTACTCTTGCTTGATGATAAAGCATATATTTTGGGAGTGTGATCACTTGAATAACACATACACTTTCACAATTAAGGTGATTCAGAGACATATTTCTTTGTGTTGCTGCGATTCCCGAACTTCCTCTTCAGTTTTTATGTATGAACTACATGAACTTAGATGGCTTGCTCGATCAATAATTCATGTATTTATGTCACTCATGTCATGAGTCATTGTAACTTTATTGATCTGTCAAAATCTAGTTCTCTAAATAAATCAAATTTTGCTGCAATAAAATGTAAAAGGCCATTGCTTGCTGTTCTTGCGTCAATCTCTTGCAGTCAGTAGTTGACAGAATTCCTTCCGCCCCCCTCTCAGCGATTTCACCTTTTTGTTCTTGTAACGGGTGTTCCATTTACCTGATTTCTTGATCCGTAAACAATTTTTTACTATTAGGTATTATGTGGAGATTCCTGTGTTTTTATTTCAAACTTCATCTTATATCATATGGTTTGTGGGCTTAAATGGAAAACTTAACAATATAGAATGGGAATTTGAATTCCTAAATAAACTTAAAAATTAACTACTGTAGCTGTAACTATGAAAATATTTTACTGGAAAATCTTCCAAATTTGGCATACTTGAAGAGCTAAAAGAGTAAGGGAAAAATATAGCTTTGAGAAAAAAGTTTAGAGAAGCATATATAATACTGATAAAGCTGCATAGTTGGAATCTGGATTCTTGACAATTAGATGATACCTGACATAGATTATGCAGTAAGGGATAGTTAGCTTCTGAGGTCTAGCAAAACCAATGTATCATGACTTGTATTGTAAAAGTGGTGTTTGAACCTCCATGAACGTGCTCAGATTTTGGTGCATGGTGGCAATAATGATACGTGGATGAATTAGGATGCTGGTTGAGTCCCTAAACTGCGTCTGAAGTTCCAACTTATCATATGCTTTAATGAAAAATCATCATCAGTGAATAGTTCATATGCCTCTGGCTTTTCTTCATAGAGATTTAGGCTTGTTGTGCTTGAAGTCTGGTAGTATTGGCTTGATAAACGCACTTATCCATTCTACAGATCCTTCAGATTAGATATTGCACCCGGATACAGTGTGTTTTTTTGGTTGGATGAGTTTGAACATTAATGGTTAACAAACTTCAGTCATAGTCTCTGTGATATGACTTTAAACATTAATTGAAGTCTGTGAAATCTGCAATAGGTTTTTCAACTTAGTTTAACCTATACTTTGCTGCAGAAAATGCGTTATTGTATACAGATGTACCAATTTTACTTTGGCTATCATGAAGAATCTTAATGGTTAAAGGGGAAGATCAGCAATTTATTTAAAATGGGATTCTAAAAGAGGTTGAAATTCATTGGGGTTATGGAATCTGGAATTTCTCGAGTCCGTTGATTGTCCTTCATTAGTGGATTGCAATTCGCTTACACTATGAAGCGATTTCAAAACTTGTTTGGCTACCACAGAAGTCTTCATGACATCAGTCTAGTTAGGTTTCCTTTTTCTTTTTTCAGTCTGCTCAAGTGGATACATGGGTTACTTGGAAAAAATCAAAATAATTATTTGACTTAGTACGAAAGTTTAGGAAAAAATTTGGGTTAATTTCAAATAAGCCATGAAGTCTAGAGCATTGCCAATTGGATATTTTACCTTTAATTTTGACAATTGAGTACTCAATTAAAGAAGACATTCTTGCCCCCCCCCCCCCCCTCCACCCACCTTTTTTTTTCTTAAACAGTTATTTGAATTATCTCAATGCCCCTGGATTTCGTATGAAACAGCATTAAAAGAAAAAAAGAAATTAATTATATTTATCCATAAATAATTTTTATTTTTTCTTTTTAACCAAAATTTTTAAATTTTTTTTATATTCATGAACAATTTTTGAGTCGCCTTAAATGTCAAATTTTCACATACTGGAATGATTCTTGGAAAGGAGAGTCACGTCCCTTGCCCGTCTTTTCACTAAAGGGCATTTTGCTATGAGAAATATCGGGTAAGAATTAAACCATAAGTCGGAAGAATTTCTTTTTCAAAATGGTTGTAAGTTTATTCGTTCCAAAAATCGATGTTTTGAATAAAAACACCAAAATTGCAAATTGGAGAATGCAGTTTCTTTGATTGGTGTGATGCTTCCATGTGCAATTGAGGGAAGCAAATAATACTCGGATTGTTGGGAGAAACTTAAACCGAAGGGAACAGTAGTAGAGAAGGATGGATGGCTGGGGAAATAAGGAACTGCTTAGTGCTGACTGCAATATCACTTCTTGTTGCATTCGTATGTCTTGTGTTCTTAGTGTATAAGGAGCTAAATTGCAAGATGTAAAATTTGAATGGCAAATTTGAGTTACTGATGGCTGTAGTGATGTAAAAACCTGTTATGTTCTTGAACAAGTACTGAATGTTAGCTTTGCACTGGCTGGCCTTTTCCTTTGCCAAACATGGAATTTGAGATTCTGTGTTTTTTCATCAACATTTGTAACGTGTTGGTACTATACAGTAAGCAGATGTAGTTTTAGAACAAATGCCATGTTGCAAACTGGTTTACCTTAGGTGAAAAAAACAAAGAACGTTAAGCAAATATTGAAATGGCGATGATACAATCATAAACGTAGTTAAATACTACATCCACTTCCAATTGAGTATTTTCATCCCTTACAAGAAGTAGACGTTTTTGGTTCAAATACATATGAAAGGTGCAAAAGTTATATCAAAGTAATTCCACCTAAAATAATATTCTTTCGTTTCAAATTATAAAAATTTAATATATACAATATTATATTTAAAAGAGAAGAACTTTACTATTCACTAGGACATTATGTTCCCAAAAAGAATAGCCAAGAACATCATTAAGTTCCCAAGAATGTCTCTGATGTGGAAAATCCCAACTGTAGTAAAAATAAACTAAGGGCCTCCATTTGGCTTAACCTACATGATAGCCTTCTTCGTTTGGTTCAAAGTCTCGGTGGAGTCCGATGTGGAATGGTAGCCCTGAGACTGCTTCTGATACAGTGACTTTGACCAATGTCCTCATAACAGTCTCTTTACAAAAGCAAAATCCAAATTCTACATCATGATATATGTGTGGCCACTGAGCAGAATGTCCGGAGCATATCTCAAGAGCTTGCCCCTTGGCTACTTCAGTTTGGATAAATTCCTCCCTTTGTAGACTCATCAATTATGGACTTATTATACTCTGATAAACCTTTATAGACTGGTTTACATATTGACACTCAAATGGGAATCAAAATCTTGAAATAATTTCAGATGCTCATGTATTATTTTATTTCATTAAAAGCCAAAACTGTCCTCACTATTAACATATTCTTCATGACTATAGGGCTTGAATTGAATAGGGTCTCATGTCTCAAATTTCGATCTGTCTTGGAACAGACGCCAATCTAGGCTAACCCGCCCAGTGGAAGTGGCGTTTAGTCACCATACAAACCAAGATCGTAGTGGCTCAAGCCAATCCCTTGGGAAAAAGGCTGATACAATTTCAAGTGCTTTCTTACCCAACACACGTGGAGTATCATGGACCGATAAAAGCTTGGTCTTTCATCCTCTCTATAGTACCGTCAAAACAGACTGAAGTTGGCGGGCCAATCTCATTTATTTGTTTAAATAGAGGAATCTAAATATAATTTATTTAGATTTATTTAAATACAATCTTATTTGTCCTGTTTCGTTTGACTTGCAAGCTGAAGTGGACTGGCTTGCCTTCTTTTTTTGACTTTTTTACTTTTTTTTATATATTAAAAATATTATAAAAATTATACAATAATCTTAATATTAAGTTTACCTTAATTATGTATTTTAATCATACCCACAATTAATATATATATATATATAATATGATTATTTTTTATTTTAAAAATATTAATAATTAGTTAGAAATTCTTTTTATCTTAATAATATATTTATATACTAATATATGATAGAGAGAAAAAGAGATATAAAAAAAATCATAAAGAAGAAAAAAAAGCATTAGTCCGCGTGATGGCGATGGCATGCCACTAACCGGGGGTTCTCCAACTAGTGAAAACATGGGCCAAGTCCATCCTGCTAGGTTTTAGGTCAGCCTATGGTAGGTTAGAGTGGGCTGGCCTGGATTAGTCTGTTTGACAGTACTACCTCTACATTAGAAAGCTACTCATCCTGTTGAAATTTGGAAGGCATGCTTGACCAAATTTGCTATTGCACCATAATTAAAAAAATATATAAAGGTAATGCGTCCACATTAAAATTATCTCAGAGACAAAAACATTTTTGCATTCAAGCTCCTAAGACAATACCAAACAAAGTGAAAGACCCCCAAGAAGCTTTATTTGACTACTTTTATAGTCATCTAGTAATTTGTATGCATTACACGAATTACAAATATGTCAATAAAGCAACACATGTGGACAAAAAAAGTTACATTAGAATAACTATCAATCCCCACTAAGTAATGAGTTCGTCTTTTTGTCCATATTACTTAATTTTATTAGCGCGTGTATAATTTGTGTGATTGATACATATTAATAGATAACCGTAATAAAACTGCTCCCTTCTTATCGTATTCTGCTTAGTTTAAAAATAGCAGTAAAATTATAGCCATTTACTCAATTAATAATCTTCATTTATAGCGTAGAATTTTGTTCTAAACCCTTTTTTATATTTTATTAAACTTTTATTTATGTAGTAGGTTAATATTTCTTTTCTAAAAGTACTTTATCAACTACTACGAAGTAAAAGAAAGGTAAAAGCACATGAATTGATAAAGTGAATGTCATGAAAAAAATTTACCAAAAAAATCGCTAAAATAAAAATTCAATGTTAGTCATAGTAGTTGGGTTATAATTTTGCAATGTCTATTCTTACCCAAAAGAAAGGGTACAATCTGCACATAATAGCGACAAAAGTGTTGAATTTCTTACCAATTTATCATTAAGGGAATAATGATTCACTACCCATAATGAAAAAGTGGTAAGAACTACAAGGGCATTTTCTCACTCAATATTGAATATAGTTTCTTCAATACTCCAAATGTTCCCTCCATGGCATTTCTTATTGAAGAATGTCTTCAATTGAACAATTCTCATGCACCATAAAAACATTGAATACCAGCAAAGTCACTCTTATGGTACCTCTCGCCCTTGAATAGTTGTAGAAAACTAGGTTGATTTGCAAACCCGGCATTGACAAGATAGTATTTCCATACCAAGTTAATTAACCTTTCATATATTTTCCAAAGTATAACAAAAGTCCGCTTTAGAATAGAATATGTCTATGCATACTGCTAAAAACCTTTGGTTCCTTCTGGGGGACTCGAGAATTCTACAACTTCCTTGGTTATTGCATCGCAATGGACTTTGGAATCGTGAGCATTCTCTTCCCAACTAGCATAAATGTACCTGAACTTCATGTCATGGTTAAATGCTGCTATGACAGTTTTTTGTAATATTAGACTTCCTATTACTATAAGTTTAACGGGTCAATCCCATAGCATAGACTGAAACATGTGTTCCATCAATTGCCCCAATACAATCCTGCAACATCCGGACCACATTACACATTATTTATCATTGATGCCAAGCATTCCTCAACTGAGAAATTGAAAAAGGAAAATTATTAGGGATGACAATTTAGGAGTTCATCTACACATATTGGTCCTTTCATGACAGACATGCGGCATGAAAATTTTTCTCTTCCAATTTGAAACACCGTTCTGCAACTCATTATTTTCATCAATTGCATTCTTCTCATATCTTGTTTCTTCTCGCTTGAACTTGTTTCATCCACTCCCGACAAACCTTCAGAGATAAGTTGGTTAGCATGGATCTCACTTGGTTCACTCATTACTAATATACTGAAATAGTGAGTTGGTAGACTATTTTTCAACTGAATAATCTATTACAAGTTGAGAGATACGAGGGCATTTTCAGTATTCTGACACGACAAAGAACGTTTAAAGGACTTATTCCACCTACTCCTCCAGTACGGTTATTTTTCTTATGTTCTATTAGATTCTTTTTTTTAAGGATTGGAGAATCGTATTAGAACAATAATCTAGTAAGATTGTCTATGGTACGTTGACGTGTCCATTTTCCTTCCAAATTATTCATGCACCATTTCCTAATATTAAATTCTTTATACGTTCATTGCTCAATCACATGAAATTATTATAATATTACAAGTAGTACATAGAATGTATTTTCATTGACCTCAAATACTCACGCCATTGGCCTTAAGGACTGGTATTTTTGGTTCATCTAGCTAGAGAAAGTGGGAGCATCTGGCCATAGTATGAACTAGGGATTAACTGGGCTGATGGTTCACATTATTGGACGTCCCCGGATGGGATTAATGGTTCCCATGCATTTTCTATCTCTCATATAGAATCAAAGCCCTTATAAGAGTTTCTTTAGAAGTCGTTTACTAAGGCACAATATTCTACCCAGTTGAGAAAAACACCGATCTTCCTTCCTTCAAAGACTATATATGAGGCTTTCCTATCCATCGAATCATTCTTACAATAATGGTCAAAATGCAATTGATTATATAAGGACCTCTTGGGGCACACATTTTCTCACTCATGTTTGTCAACTGTACCTGACCAAAGGGCAAAGAAAAGTCCGTGACTCATGATATGATTGCTACATGATGCATTGTGCTTCTTTTCAAAAGAAGTAAAAAGGATACGGTACCAGTCTGGGACTTCCCAAAGCAGTACCCATTTTCTGTTCATCACGTATAGTCTATCTGTTTGGTAACTTTAGTACACAAGTACTTTTCTGTTCATCATTGAAAGAGAGAGGGTGAATTATGTCTCTAACTAATTTTTAAAAACTTCTCTTTTTGAGAAAATAGTTTGGAAGAGTTTTGAAATCAAATACACAAAAATATATAAAAGATAACACAAAGAGTTTTCAAATTAAAGGAAAGAGGAGAGAAGATCACACAAGCAATTTATAGTGATTCGATCACACAAGATCTACATTCACTACCTTAAGTCCTAATTCAAGGATTTCAACCAAATTCAACTATAGCAAAATTTGTTCAAGATACAAGAGAGGCTCACCCAACAAGAGTTTTACACCATAACCTCTTTTCACTTACAATAATCAAGGTTCACCCTTTCAAATAAGTTTTATATCCTTAAGATAACCTTCAATAAAACAAATAGATGAAGTAAGAGGGAAGAATGTTACCAGCAACTTGATAGATGATGACAAATTTAGCACACCTTCATTTTTTTGTCTAAGGAATTTTGTAATTTTAACTTTTTTGCACAAGACAAAAAAGAACTTTTTGATAAAGAATGATGGGGAAGAGTAAGTACTTAAAGGCTCAAAAACTTAGGGTGTGCTTGGACAAGGTTCCGCACGGAACCCAATACAGTTTTTCATCTCAAATCTTACTTTTTCTCTCACAAAAAATTATCTCTCCCGAAACCCAACACAAAAAATCTCAAAACCAAACTCTATCCAATCACACCCTTAGAATATTCTGGTCAAGTAAAATCCACTAATTGATCTAATGATATTGTTTATGTAAAAATTGTACTAATTTGTTTCATTCTATAAAATAAGGCGGTTTATTGTACCAATATAACGATCAAAAAGAAAATGTTAGGAATATATGAAATTATGTAGATGTCCATTGGGAGAGCCCGGGAGGATAGAGAAATTCTATACTTATACATTGTACATTTACTCATGCCTATAAATATAGACTTTTGGCTGATAGATGATAATGAACAATAAGAAATCTTGGTTGAAACTATCTACTTCTCTTTTCTCTCTTACTCTAGTTTATTTATTTCAATTTATTTGTTATTATTCTATTTAAGAATTCAACAATTTTATAGTCACAAATTAATTTTGAAAGGAAATTCATGAGATCGAATTTAAAGAAACTTTATAATAATAGATTTATACTAAAATATTAGTAAATATTAATTTCTTAAAACTATAAAATTCAACTCATCAAGAAAAAAATAAGTACAAAAACTACAAAATCCATTTCCACATATTTGTAATATATTTCCTGCATCTTATTCCTAATGACATTCTGTCCCAAAATATTTGATATTTTTTATTAAAAATATTTAAATATTATATATATTATTAATTAATTATTATCTTTATTACATATATTTCTTTTATATATAAAAAATTTACATAAAATACTTGTTGGTTAATATATTTTTATTTTTATTATATTTTTTCCTATTCTAACGCTATCAATAAAAATTGAAATGACGAGGAGAGAGTACAATTCTCGCCGAAAGACATTCTCCAAGGGTTTTAATTTTCTTTAGAAATCCAATTATCTGGCTGCAATTCAGAGGACAAACTCCAAGTTCATAATCTTCCACGGTTCCCCCAATGAGTGGCTCATATTCACCACCTGCATGGCGAAAACAGATATGATAGATAAGGTACTCATAGATTCTGCCCATCATTTTTCTTCTCTTTCAATTCTTATCTCACACAATGGCCATTTCCTGTTCTTCAGAATGGTCACTGGCATTCATCAACAGCAACAAACGTATTCAGAATCCCATATTCTCAGACACCTTCAAAAGCTTCCCTTTCCTTTCCCTCTTCTGCTTGAACTCCAGAGTTTCGATTGCCAGGTCTTCCAGTTGTTCATCGCCAGTCTTGGAAGACCGTGCAGAATCGACCAATTCACAAGTTATTCAACTCGACTTGAAACTGCAAGATCTTCAAGTTTCTGGTTTTCCGGAAACAGAGGATTTAAACGCTGTCATTTGTACTTTGTTTGAAGATCCTCGAACCGAAGAATTAGCATACAATTACTACAAGAAAGCTAAAGAAAAGCCGGATTACAGGCCTAAGAAATTGACTCTAAAGCTTGTTATCAGGTACTTATTACGTTCTAGGAACTGGGGTCTATTGTATTCATTGTGTGAAGATTTTAGAAGTTTCGAACTGTTGCCTGATGGATATACTTGTTGTAGATTAATTAGTAGCTGCAGTAGAGCTAGGAAATTCAGACTTGTAAATACATTGCTTGATGTTTTCTCAACTGATAAAAGGATTGCTTTTTTGGCGTTTGATTCGGCTATGAAAGGCTACAACAAGTTGCATATGTACAGCAGCACGATTTCATTGTATGAACGTATGAAATCCGATGGCACTGTTCTCGACTCGGGATGCTATTGCCACACAATGGAAGCCTACCTGAAAATGGGGCGGTATGAAAGAGTTATTGCTCTCTTTGAAGAATATGAAAGGAAAAATATCGGTTGCACACCATTTGTTTCCAAAATTTACTGGATTTTGTGCGAGTCATTAGGGAAATTAGGACGCCCTTTTGAAGCTCTTGAATTCTTCAGAGAGATGATGGAAAAGGAAATTAGAGACGATCATTCATTTTACTCCTCTCTGATTTCTTCATTCTTGAGCATCAGAGAGTTAAAAATAGCTGAAGAACTTTTGGAAGAAGCTGAGAGCAAGAAGATGTTGAGGAATCCAGCTTTGTTCTTGAAACTTGTATTAATTTACATTGAAGAAGGTATGATGGAAAAAACTCTTGAAATCATTGATGTTATGAATCGTGCTGATATAAGAGTTTCGGATTGCATCTTTTGCGCAATTGTGAACGGCTTCTCGAGAAAGAGGGGGCTTAGAGCTGCAGTGAAGGTATATGAAGATCTCATCTTGCAGGGCAGTGAACCAGGTCAGGTGACCTATGCTTCAATTCAAAATATTTATCGCAGACTTGGTTTATACTCTGAAGCAGAGAAGATTTTTTCGGAGATGGAGCAAAAGGGGTTTGATAAGTGTGTTGTGGCCTATTCTACCATGGTTTCTATGTATGGGAAAACGGGAAGGTTGAGAGATGCAATGAAACTTGTAGCTAAGATGAAGGAAAGGGGCTGTGAGCCAAATGTATGGATCTACAACTCGCTTCTGGACATGCTCGGAAAGGCCTTGAACTTGAGGCAGATGGAGAAAATATGGAAGGAGATGAGGCGAAGGAAGGTTTGGCCTGATCGGGTTAGTTATACAAGTGTCATAGGTGCTTATAGCAGGGCAAGGGAATTTGAAACTTGCATGAAGTACTACCGCGAATTTAGGCTTAACGGTGGAGCAATTGATAGGGCCATGGCAGGGATAATGGTTGCTGTCTTCTCTAAGATGAATCAAGTTGATGAATTGGTTAAGCTTTTGCAAGATATGAAGACAGAAGGAACTAAACTGGATGGAAGACTATATAGATCAGCTTTGAATGCTGTAAGAGATGCCGGGCTGCAGGTGCAAGCAAAATGGCTGCAGGAAAACTTTAGTGCAACATAACATCATTCATACTGTAGTGCCCGACATTGCAGGTTGATGCAGTAAAATATCATTCTGTAAGTAATTAAATCCTCTCAAATGTACATTATTTCATATTTGATTGAGCATCTGGAAGGGTGCAATTTGAATGATAACAGCAATACATTGTTGTATACGTCTAGTTCTGTACACTCATAGAGAAAATGCCCATCAACCCATATTATTCAAACTTCATTAACAAGGGAGACAGAAATTGCACTGTTTTTTGGCCATCGACCTGCAAAAGCTTTCATTAGTTACCTAAAATACAAAATTCTGCTACAAGTCCTTTGAACAGAATTCCTTTATGGAGTTAGTAGATGTACATATCTGCAAGTGAATTTGATAAAGATTGCAGTACTCTTCTAGCCCAGGAGACCTTCAGAATTAGTTGCAGACTGATTAGAGGACTATAGGAAGAATTGGGGGTTTTGATTTTTGACATTAAGTTACGTAAACATGTCTCTTTCTGGAAACTGAAAGAGTGGACCTTTTTTTCTTTTTTGGTGAAAGTCTGAATGAATGAACAATATCATGCTCTTTATCCAATTTATCATGTACCAAAGAGATGATGACCGTGCATCTAAAACTTTTTCATCGCAGACTTTTCCCTTGGCTAATGCAAATTACACCAGCATATACATTCAGTTGAATCTCTCAAGAAATACAAACCTTGTGCAGTTTGATTCGTCTGTTAGAAAAATATAGATCATAAGTCAAACCTCATAACACTTAAATAAAATTACATGTTACCAAGATTACCTTAAAACATGCTGACCTACATTTCTTCTATATGCTTGTTTATGGTCATAGGGAGACACACTAAGTAGTAAGGTGGAGAAAGGGATCATTCATATCTTGTATCTATAGAGTTACAATCACCCTTCTCATCTTTAGTTATTTGTCGATTACTTTATTCTTCTAACTCATATAACTCATGTAGGTTACTATTTCTAAAGTTAATTAGTGTGGTCATAAAGCTTAACCGAGGTAACTGTATTTATAATTTTGGTTATCATTCATAAACTTTTATTTCCGTAACTCATGTTGGTTATATTTACTACTAATAGTTAATTAGTGTGGTCATCACTAATTTCCATAAGCGTCTTTCAGCCTTATTCGATTTGGTATGTTTCCCTACTTGTACTAAATATATGTAATAGAAAATTTCTAGCTATGAATATGCATCATATAATTTAAAGAGAATGCATACTATAAAAAATATAAATGAAGTGGCAATGTGCGTGTTTCAGTAGAAGCATGGAATTAGTAGAAGATTTATGTGCTAATTATGAAGTTTTCATGTGGAAAATAATTGTGAAAGAAGGAAGGAATTAATTAAATACTATGATTCTTTTGAAGGTAATTGGCCTCGAGGTCACTTTGAAGAAACCACGCTTCAAGTTTGCCATGTGAGCTTTTTTGTTTTGTGTAACACAAAGTTCTAAGAAAGAAAAAACAATTTGTGTACAAATTTTATTTCCATGCAAAAAACACTAGCAAATTGAGGAATTTTCATGTGTTATGTCTAGGAAAGATGTATAGAGTAGGTGATTCTTTTTCTTTTTTTGAGAAGCATATAATTTTGTATTTCAATACGTCAAATGTTGACATTTAGTTTGGCGATATGCAATGGTCTTTATTTTTTAATTATTCAAACAATTTTGGTTTTAAAAATAGAGTAATTTGTAAAAATAGTACTCTAACTATTTTTTTTTTTGTATTAAGTATGTCTCCTAACATTAATTTTTGTAATTTTAGTTTCAAATTTATTTTATTTGCCGCTAGTACCATGATAGACTTAAGATGAAATTTGCATGTGTAGCGCACTGCTACACATGAGTTCAATTTAAAAAGTATAATTGTCACATCTTGCGTAATACCACTGAATTGCTTCAAATAAAGACCACGCACATTTCTTCCAAATATAACATTACCAAATAAAATAATTCACGATTGAATTTGGGACTTAATTAGGATTATAGACTAAATGTAGTACTGATGTGTAGAATTTTTGATGGGCAAGATTTGAGAAATTTACATGAATTTATGTCCGTGACACATGAATTTGTGCTAAACTTCATTGTGAAACCGGCGGCAAGGATTGTAGTCTTTTGAATAAAATAACTTTTAGTAAAAAATCATAGAAACTAAAATTAAGGAACATGTTGAAGACAAAACAAATAGTTATTGGACTATTTTTACAAATTACTCTTAGAAATATAAGTATTCTTAAGTACAATTTTGGTTTAAGAAATACATGTATTCTTAACTATTTCTTGTTTTCTTTCCTTGATTCATAAGTAGATCTTTGTGTTTTGTTATAATTTATATTTTTGCTAACAAATTGTATCACTTTAACATTGACAGTAAGAGTTCAACATATGAATAATGAAAGACCTAAGAAGGGGGGTGAATTAGGTCTTTGTTTAATTTTCAATTTTTTTTCCTTTTATGAACTTGGTTTGTAATTATTATATTCAATTGATTCAATGAGAATGTGATGAACTCAATGACAAGGAAATGCATAATGAAGGACAAAAAGTACAAGTAATTTATAGTGGTTCGATCTCTTCAAGATCTACATCCACTACCTTGAGTCCACACTCAAGGGTTTCAACCAATCCACTATATGCTCAAATTCAATTAATTACACAAGAGGCTCACCCCACAAGAGTTTTATACCAACAACCTCTTTTGCACATGCTACAAAACAAGGTTCACCCTGTCACAAGGATTTTATATCTAAAAATAACCTTGAATCAACACCTCAAGGATCACCCTTACCAAAAGGATTATATGTTACAAGATAACCTTGTCTTGAGCAAATAGATAACACTATTAAATAGAGATTGGATGAGATATTACCACTGCTTGGTAGACGATTACACAAGTTAGCAGCACATCACTTTGTTATCTTTGGAATCTTGAATGATCACATGAATGTACAAGACAAAAGAGAGCTCTAAAGATTTCAAATGATTTTGTAATGTTAGGATTTTTCAAGTGTTCAAAAAATTATCAAAAATCTAGATTTTATGGCTTTTATAGATTTTGAAAATTAGTTCTAACAGTTATAAAACGACTAGTAACGGCTAGTTTCAGAAAAGTTCGGAAGACCGAACTTGATCCTCTGCGTCCGAATTGTAGTCCGAACATTACTGTGACATGTTGTCGGGGAAAGTTCGGACGACCGAACTTTGCCCCTTGCATCCGAACTTTCGTTCTAATTTCTCTGAAAAACAGTAGTCATGTTCACAGTTTGGACGTCCGAACTTGCGTCCGAATTGTTCAAACTTTGTCAAAACATTTGAAAATCAACTTCAATAAGTTTGAAATCATTTTGTACAAAAAGATAAGCCGTATAAAATCTTTTGAACTCAAAACCGTTACCAAAGCACTTGATCATACAAAATTTACTCAAAACCATTTAAGATTCAAAAACAAGTTTTGTGCTCTCTTATGCATTCAATAGATTCCAAGAAAAAGAAATGTATGGTTTACAAGAATATACCTATTAAGCAAGTATAAACCTACACTAGAGTTTTCAAAACCTTCAATCTATAGGACATGCTCTATATTCTTGATCCTTGAGCATACTAAAGTTATCCTTAGTACTTTTAGTTCCAAGGCAATGAGAACTCTTTGCTTCTCAATCCCAAAAAATTCTATCACACAAATAGCATATGAATTAGTCCTTATCAATGTTTGTCATTAATCAAAATTAATCAAACCTAGATGATTTGCCCTTAGGGCTAACAATCTCTCCCTTTTTGATGATGACAAACTTTGATGCAAAATGTGATAGATTTAAATAATGTAGTACAAAGAAGCATTGATGTCAATGATGAATAATAACCAATTTAGCACTTTGACATTCAAATGGCTCAATATGAGCCTATGGCCCAACCAACCTCCTTTTACCTTATTCCTTTCAATAACTAAGATAGAAGATATAACATTTAAGCATTAAGAAGCTTCTAAGAGAGGTTTTAAAAGTCAGAAAAGATTAACAATGCTCCCCCTTAGATTGTGCTCATTTTTCAACAAGTTTGGACTTGAGTTGTTGTGGATCCAAATATTGAATATTCAAGTTCGAACTACAAAATATATGAGATGAAGGCTGCAATTTTTGAAAATAAGCATTTCTAAGGTTGTTCAAATATGATAGGAAAGATTGAGATAATTTTTAAACAATTTGAACAGTAAAAAAACATTTTCGGCAAGAAAGTTTGGATGCATCCGAACTTTGGGTTTGCATCCGAACTCCAAGTCTGAACTTTTGTAGCAAGTTTGAAAAGGTGATTTTTCATTTTCAAATGAACTATAGAAGTACTCAAATATGTATAGTCATAATGGCACTCAATTTAGCTTTGTAAAACCACAAAACTTATACATTCAATTGTTTTCATGAAGTAACTTAAAATCATAGGTTAAGTCAAGAACCAAGATCAAGATTTCAAAATCTCAATTCAACCATATTTCAAAATCTTAGAAAACAACCTATTTTAATTTAAATTCCAAATGCAGCAATTAAAATTCAAAATACAACCAATTGTGAAAAATAACACAGTTTAAATATAAACTTCAAAATATAGCCAACTGTGAAAAATAACATAGTTTACATATAACACATAGCACATTTTGTCATCATTCTTTCTCCCCCTTTTGTCATCACTCAAATACGGTGTTAATGAAAATGAGACAACATTATCACAATTAGCATGTATCATATATAAGCAGTATATTGACCAACTTTCATTTGACAATTTTCAACTAGGGCCAACAATTAGCAAATCTGAAGTCAAATAATTAACATCTCAACAATAATAAGCAACATGTAATAGTTTAGCACATTCTTGTAAATCAACTTATTCTCCCCTTTCTAGCAGCAATTAAACCTGAGGTGAACAAAGTATCATTAACTAAAGAAGCTCTCAACACTAATGTTTCATCATTGAGCTTCACAAAGACATTACATAAAATAAAAAAAACAAGGAAATTACATAAGTCATGCTAAAATTGTTATGAAGTACAAAAATTAAAGAAAAGCAGAGAAATTGTATAAACCAAACTAGAAATAGTTGATAAGTTAAACTTAGTACATCGAAGTAAATAAAACAGTAAATATAGATAGTAAAGAGAGATGGGATTGAAGAGATACTCAGTCTTGTGATGTTGATGGAGAGGCCTTGTTAGATCCCTTCTTAATTGCCACATGTTTGACTTTTCCTTGGCTGAATGTCAGGTTGGAGGGATTGGTTACTTCAACTCTAGCAATTATGCTTTCTTCTTTACTAATGCCAGCTTGCTGCTCCCCTTGCTCTTTCCTTTGTGACTCGGCATTCTTTTCTTCATTCTTTTCTCTTGCCTCTAGTCCAAAATCATCTCCTTGGTTATCATCATCATTATCATCTTCATTATTACTGTCAACATCTTCATCCTCTTTCTTTTTCTTGCCTTTCTCATCTCCATTATCATCATCCTTGTCATCCTTAACTTGAGGCCTAGAGGGTCCTTCACCATTTTGAACATTTCTCATCAAAATCTTCTCAATGTTCTTCACTCTATTTTCCAAACCATCTAGTTTTCCAAGAACCATTGGAGCAAAGGATTCAAAGAAATTGTACATTTTCTCCATTTCCTTTATGTGGTTGTTCAAAGCTTCTTCAAATTCCTTAGCAACTATGGTGTCTTCTCTAGTAATACCTTCGCCACTAGGAGCTTCTTCAACATTTGGATATGATTGAGGAGTAGGCACTTCTTCAAAGAGTCTTTTCTTGGAGGGAGGTTGCTCCCTCTCACTTGATGAGTCATGTCTTCTTTTTGTCTTCATTTCCTTTGCCAACTTTTCTTCTTCATCTTCTTCTTCCTCTACTTCCCACTTTCTTCAACCTCTTCCTTTTTTGAAGGAGTTTCTCTTTTTTTTCTCCATATATCATCAAGAACTAATTGCATCCTTCTAAGACAATCATTTGTGTAGATTTCTCCTCTCTTAAAAGTTTGTCCTCTTACGGGAAGTTTGACTTGGAAGTGTTTGAAGATCCTTGTTAATAATCTACCATAGGGTAAAACTTTGTTGGCTATTTTTCTTGCACTAATCATATTCCTTAATGCCATGAATCCAAAGTTTAGTCTTCTATGCTTATGCAAGGCAAGTGTAATCACCATATGCATATTACCAACAGATGATTTATGTCCAAAATTAGGGACGATCATGACGGTAATCATGTGATGCATAACACTTCCTCTAGCATCAAAGGATTTGATTTCTCTTTCCCTAATGGACCTAAAAATTCTACCATTTGTGAAAGCCTCTTTAAATCTTTTATTTGTGAACAATTCATGAATAATACAGTGCTGCCTCAATGAGTAACACCTTACCCCATTATCATCTACCCAAAAATTTTGTTGACTAAAGCATCATTGAACTCAAAATTAACTTGAGATACTCTAGATGAATACCATTGAACTACATTATCTCCCATATGTTCAATTCTTTCTTCTTTAAGATTTGCATAAAACACATATGTAAGGGTAGGATAGAATTCTTCATCAACTACTAGTAAACTTTTCTATCCAATATCACCAAAGAGCGATAGGACATTACCCATATTGGAGAGTTTATCCAGATTTACTTTGTTTCCAGAAATGATTTTGCTGTTCTTCTTGCTCCATTATTCAAATTCAGAGGCAGCCTTGATGGAGATGAATCTGTCCACTCTAGATGAGGTTTGAGGGATTCAGATTCTTCTTGGTTCTTTGATGATCATTCCACCATCGCCTTCCTTTGCTTTTCCCTTTCCCTTTTCAACATTTGCTTTCTTAGTTCTCACCATGATGTTTTCTTTGGGAGGAAGTGTGAATTATAAGGTGTATTTGGGGCTTTGAATGCAAAAGTGCAAGTGATTTGCAGTGAAAATGGAGAAATCACTGTGAGATTTGAGTTTGGACGCAACTGGGTAAGGTGGGTTTTGAGAGAAGAGAGAGTTTGGAAGTTAAAAAGTGTGAAAAATGACTATTTGGTTTCATTTAAAACCGTTGTAACTGCACAGTTCGAACAACCGAATATGCAGGTATGCGTCTGAATTTGCGTCCGAACTTCTTTATTTCTTCAGTTTAAGAAAATTCAGACAATCAAATATTTTGTCATGCGTCCGAACATACGTCTGAATCTTTCTGCCCAGAATTTTCTGGAGAAAGTTTGGACATTCGAATTTCATTCAATGCATCCGAATTATGCGTCCGAATATTCCCTTTTTTCCCATACTTCAACACACACATTAGTAATTGAATTTTGAAATTCCTAGGAGCCTTCTTAGGCAACTAAACCTTTCCTCAGCCAAAGGCTTGGTAAATATATCAACAATTTGATCATTTGTATTCAATAGTCCAAATATATATCTCCTTTAGTTACATGATCACGAATGAAATGATGTTTAATTTCTATATGCCTAGTCCTAGAATTTTGAATAGGATTTATGCTTAAATTAATAGCACTGGTATTGTCACATAGTATGCGTACACAATTAAAATTTAGACCATAATCTAGTAGAGTGTACTTCATCCATAGCACTTGAGCACAACAACTACCAGCGGCTATATATTCATCCTTTACAGTAGATAAGGACACACATGCTTGTTTTTTACTGTAGCAAGATACAAGACAACTACCAAGAAATTGACAATGACCACTAGTGCTTTTACGCTCTATTTTGCATCCGGCATAATCAGCATCTGAATATCCAACAAGGTCAAAATATGAAGATTTCGAAAACCAAAGGCCATAGTCATGTGTATCAATCAAATAACAAAAAATGCATTTTACAAAACTTAAATGAGACTCTTTAGGAAAAGATTGATATCTAGCACATAAGCACACATCAAACATAATATCCAGTCTACTTGCGGTAAGATAAAGTAAACTCCCAATCATACCTCTATATACCTTTTCATCAACATCTTTACCTTCCTCATCTTTATTAAGTTTGGTTGATGAGCTTATTGGAGTGCTTATCCCTTTTGTTTGATTTATTTCAAATCTTTTCAAGAGCTCTTTGGTGTACTTTGCTTGATTTATGAAGACTACATCCTTATTTTGCTTAATTTGTAGTCCAAGAAAGAAATTGAGTTCTCCCATCATGCTCATTTCGAATTCATTTTGTATTAATTTAGCAAACTCATGAAAAAGAGATGCATTAGTAGCACCAAATATGATGTCATCTACATAAATTTGCACAAATAAGAGATCATTATTGCAAGAGATTTTTATAAATAGTGTTGTGTCAACTTTTCCTTTTGAAAATTCTTTTTGAAAGAAGAAATCCACTTAATCTTTCATACCGAGGTCTAGGAGCTTGTTTCAATCCATATAAAGCCTTGGTTAACTTGAAAACATGGTTAGGAAACTTTTCACGAGGTGGTTGTTCCACATAAACCTTTCCTGAATAAAACCATTTAAAAATGCACTTTTGACATCCATTTGAAATAGTTTAAATCCTTTAAAACAGGCAAAATCTAAAAGTATTCTTATGGATTCAAATCTAGCTACCGCAGCAAAGGTTTCATCGTAATCAATGACTTCTTCTTGATTGAATCCTTGAGCAACAACTGCTCATAACAACTTCTCATAGTTCATTTAATTTGTTCCGACAATCCTATTTTGTACGAATAACGGAATGATCATTAGGTTTAGCTCCTCTTGCATGGCAATAATCCAAAAATCATCACACATGGCATCATCAATGTTTTTTAGGCTCAATATGAGATAAAAGAGCAAAGTTGTTAATAAAGTATCGCCTTGTTTTAACTCCTTGGGAGACATCACCAATGATTTACTCCTTAGGGTGGCCTCTTTCATATCTTAGATCTTTTGGAAGCTCTTGGTAACTACTAGGTTGGCCATCTTGTTCTTGCTCTATTATTTCTTCTTCATTGGCATGTTCTTCCAAAGTTGGTACTTGAGGATGAGTTTGATCATCAATCATTGAGGTACCTACATCATCTTCATTTCTTCTTTTAAGATAAATGTTAGATTCATTGAAGGTCACATGGACGGTTTCCTCAACACATAATGATATTTTGTTATAAACTCTATAGGCCTTTTTATTTGATGAATAACTAAGAAATATACCTTCATCCGATTTTCTATCAAAATTTCCCAAGTTATCATGAGTGTTCAAGATAAAGCACTTACAACCAAATACCTTAAAATAAACAATTGAAGGAGTTCTACCAAATAAAAGTTCAAAAGGTGTTTTTAGTAGAAAAGGTCTTAAAAGAACTCTATTCATTACAAAGCAAGCAGTGTTTACAGCTTCGGCCTAAAAATATTTTGGTAAAGAGTTTTCACAAAGCATTGATCTAGCCATCACTTGTAAAGTTCTATTTTTTCTTTCAACAGCACCATTTTGTTAAAGTGTTTTGGCAACTGAAAAATTGTGTGTAATACTATTTTCATCACAAAATTTAGTAAAGTCTTTATTACAAAATTCTCTTCTATTGTCACTTCTAATAGAAATCAATTTGCACTCAAGGGAGATTTGCACCTTTTTGAAAAAATTTATAAATTCATGAAAAACTTCATCTTTTTGAGCTAGAAAGACCACCCATGTAAATCTTGAGAAATCATCAACAATCACATATGCATACCTCTTACCACCAAGACTAGTGGTCCTCCTTGGTCCAAACAAGTCCATATGAACAAGTTCAAGAGGTTTTGATGTAGAGACCATTTTCTTTGGTTTGAAAGATGTTTTTGATTGTTTTCCATATTGACAAGCATCACAAAGACGAGTTTTATCAAAATGCATTTTAGGTAGTCCTCTAACCAATTCTTGTGAGGAAAGTTTGTTCAACAAGTCCATGCTCACATGACCTAATCTTCTATACCATAGATACCCATCATTATCATAAATATCAAGACATTGAATATCATTTGTAACAAGTTCATCAAGATATAGTATGTATACATTTCCAACTCTTTTTGCAACAAAAATAGTTTTGCTACTTACACTATCAAGAATAGTACAAGTGTCACATTTAAATTCAACTCTACAACCATTATCATATAATTGGCTAATACTAAGTAGAATATACTTCAAACCATCAATAAGTAATACTTGTTCAATGAGAGGGAAAGAACCTTTACCAATATTATCAATTCCAAGTATTCTTCCATTCTTCTTATCACTAATTGTGACAAAACCTTCACTTGTTGCTTGAAGTTTACTAATAAGTGAGGCATTTCTTGCCATATGTCTTGAGCAGCCACTGTCAAGAAACCACTTAGTGGTTCTTGATCTTGGAGCAAAACGAACCTCATCATCTATAGCCATAAAACATATGTTGGCTTTTCCTTCATTGTCATCTTCACTTTCTTGTTGGTTTCAAGTGCCAACAAGCCCCTTTCCCTTCTTGAGAGATTTTCTTTTGGGTTTGATGTCTCTTTCCTTTTCCAAAACTTTGGGGCAATCGGCAATGAGATGTTTGGTGTTCTTGCATTCAAAGCATTGATGTTTGAATAAATGATGACTGTCCACTTTTCTTGAGTGGCCTTTTTCTTTTCTTGAGAAATTTCTTTTTATAGAATCTCTTGAATTTTCTTACTGCCATAGCCATCTCCTCATCTTCACTATTTTCATCTTCATCACTTGATAATTTCTCTTGTTCACCAAGATGATTGGAGGTTTTAAGTACGACTCCCTTTCTTCCCTTTTCTTCATCTTCAATATCATTTAATCTCTTGATCTTCATCTCATGTGTAAGTAGTGATCTGATAAGCTCTTCAAGTGGAAGAATTTTCAAGTCTTTTGATTCCTCAATAGCAAGAGTCTTAGGTTGCCAATATTTTGGTAGAGCATCCAATATCTTTCTATTTTGCTCTCCAATTGTGTAATTCTTCCCATAAGCTTTTAGACCATTGGAGATGTTCGTAAATCTTGTGAACATATCACTAATATTCTCACCTTGTTTCATGGTGAATAGCTCATAATCTCTTACTAGCATTGCAAGTTTTGACTCCTTTACTTGATTTGTTCCTTCATGTGTTACTTGAAGTAGTCTCCACATATCATGAGTGGTGTCGCATCCACTAACTCGATTGTACTCAATTAACATCTAGTGCACAGCTCAAAATGTTCATGGCTTGGTAATTTAATGTCATCTTCATCGAGTCACCCTCATCAAATTCGTCTATAGGCTTTGGCTCTTTAGTAACTCTATCAGCTCTTATTTTCATCGATATGCAAGGACCTTTCTCAATAATATTCTACAAATCAATAAAGATATGAGAGGGTAACAAATACATAAGTTCTAAACCATGCTAGAAACTCATCCTCTAATCTCCTGTCAACTTCCTTATCCGTTATATGTGGTGCAATAGCTTGTAATTTGCCCTTGAATTAGTTTGGCTCGGGGCCTTTCGAGGGAGGTGAAGTCTTTCCATGGGTACTTGATAAATGGTTTTAGATTTCACACATAGATTACGAAATGGGAAAGAAAACTGTTAATAGTGGAGTTTGCATCAAAGGCGGAGAAGAAAATACAGGAGACTATTATGGAGTCTTGAAGGAGATAATTAAGGTGCAATTCCCTAGTTCTTCTTGTCAGGAGGTTATCTTGTTCAAGTGTGATTGGTTTGATCCAACTGTTAATAGGGGAGTGAAGGTGCATCTGCAGTTTAGAATCTTGGACATTAACTGCAGGAGAAAGAACCCAAAATACGACCCATTTGTGTTAGCTCAACAAGCCAGTCATGTATATTATGCATCCTATCCAGGCTATAAAAAGAATAAGTCTGAATGGATAACCATTTGCAAATTGAAGGCTGGTCACGTAATTGACGCACCTACAATAGATCGATGATATCAACAGGAGATCGACGATTCTATGGCTATTAATGTTTCCATTGAAGATGAGATGATTGGTGGACTCGCAAATGAAGCGGAAGAAGGCGAAATAGTAGATATTGAAGAATCAAGAATGCAAAAAAATATGGACGTGGTTGTAGAAGAATTTAATTCGGATACGGATTCTTCTACAGATGATGATATGGATGATGATTTATTAGATAATGAAGAAAATTAATAGGATTAGTTTTTTTCAAATGTGAGATAATATTTTATAATTTGATGAATAATTTATTTCATATTCATTGATGTAGACTCTTAACTTTTTTATTGTTATATGTGTAAACCAGATTATGTCTACTGGCAGAGGGCTACCAGAGCAGTCTGAGACTGGTGATGATGGTACTCCGTCTCCAATTTTGGGTTCGCAGTTACGCAAATTACTACCAATGCACTCTCCAGACTCGTCAGGACAACAACGACGCCTACATCGATACCTTCCATAGACATCTCAGACACACGAATTTTGATTGCACCTGATGGTGACAGATAAGTACTATTTATTTTTAAATATTACTTGATTTGGATAATATTCAATCTGTCTCTAAATTGCGTATTATTACATCGTTAAAAGTTTTTTTTATCATCGTTGAAATTGTGATTAAGAAGCTTCTTTGTCAAATCATGTAATGGTTAATTGAATATTCGTTATGTTGAAATAGTTTCTCCCCATCGATGGATGCTGTTAGAGAGATATCACTGATATTTCAATGATATTACACTGCACCTTATGCCAGATTTGCAGATATTCCTGTGGATGTGAGGAACATGTGGTTTGACTTATGGACTATAAGTATAAAAATATATAAATTTTATTATTTTTATATTGTTGAGATAGGTGTTAATATAATTATAATAGTGATTTTCATCTAATGATTTGCAGAGTCGTTTTAGGTGACTCCCAGAGCATAGCAATCAGATACGGGAGATTTGGAATACGAAATATCGTGAGCGACTTTCTGACCAGTTATGCAAGGCTCGCGCTAAGCAAAAACGTTCAAGTTGGATTTCACCTGAATTTTGGGACCATATGGTACATGAGTGGAGAACTAAGTGGTTTCAATGCGTTTCTTCTGCTGCTAAACGGAATAGAGCTATTGTTAGTGGCATATCTCACACGGGAGGGTCTATATTTTGGAGCATGAGAATCGGATGGTACATTTCATTAGTTCACATTTTTTAAACTTGTTCTTAAATATTTTCTATAAAAATGATATTTTGTATCTTTGATGTTGAAATTATAGCGGAAAGAAAAGGGTGATGACTTTCGTTACGTGGAGTTGTTTAAAAAACTTCACACTTTTCAAAGCGAGTCAGAGCTGGACGAGTTTGTCAATGAAAAGTCACGACAAACTTTGGTACGAATCAACTTTTTTTTTACACTTATAAAATAGCAATTGTAATTGTTAATATTTATATACTTTTTATTTTCTATTTCTGCAGGATAATGTTAATGTAATTAAGGAGCATTATTCTGAGCCATAGTTTGAAAGTTCCGTGACTTCTCGTCAACCACCTGACGAGAAGTCACTATTCCTTGAGGTTGGGAGAGGTTTCAAGAAGAACCGTGTCGTTGGATTAGGCTTTGAGGGATCGAAGGTTGGATAATTCTTGTACTTTTGAGGGAGTACCTATTTTCTCGTCTCACGATGTTATCTACTTACAAAAGAAGTTGAATGACAAGACAAATATGCGGCAAAAAGTTGAGAAGAAGTTGCGTCACGTGCAACAAAGTATGACATATTATTTATCATTTCTGTCACTGACTTTGAATCTGCCTCCATCTTCGTTGATTGATGGCAATGACGATACCGCCATCAGCTCCAACTCCAGCATCTGCCGTCCATGCTAATTAATATATTAGAATTTTATTTTGCAAATGTATGACTATTTTTTATATTTAATATTTTTCAAAAATTTTATTTATTTATTTGTACTTGTAAGAGTATTGCTTTCTCTTGATATTTATTCACGTACAATATTTTCATTTTATGTGGTTTTAATTTTTTAATTTTTACAGCATAATTGTATATAATTTTTTAAAATAATTTTAAAAATAAAAAAATAATGATGGATGTTTTTAAAATTTTTAAAAAGATATCGACACATTAGCGACTTGTTTGTGATGAATATTTTTAAAATTTTTAAAAATATAGCGACGAAAAGCTCAAATTTAAATATATTTGAAATTTAAATATTTGTTGCTAATATGTCGCTAATTAGCAACAAAAATTATCAACGGATTAGCGACGAAAAATTAAATTAAAATAAAAAATAAATATAAATTAGCTACCAATTTTACGAACGAAGCAATTAGAAAAAAATGAAAATATTTAAAAAATCATCGCTAATCCAGCGCTAATTTGCGACAGATTAACAACTGATACAAATTTTTTTTTTTAATTCAAAACGTTCGTCGCTAATTCGCTAAAAATTTATCGCTAATAGGTTAGCCAATACTTTGACCAATTTTTATTTCCGACCCAAATCCATTGTTAACTACGAATGAAATAGGTTTCCATCGTTAATCCGTCGCTAAGAGTAATTAGCGGTGGATTTATCCGTCGCTAATGCTGATTTTTCTTGTAGTGGACAAATTATCATCAAACACCATGGTGTTGAAGGAAGGCCTCTAGAACTGATATGATTTGCCCTTAGGGCTAACAATCTCCCCTTTTTTGATGATGACAAACTTTGATGCAAAATGTGATGGATTTAAACAATGTAGTACAAAGAAGCATTTATGTCAATGATGGATAATAGCCAATTTAGCACATTGACATGCAAAAGGCTCAATATGAGCCTATGACCCAACCAACCTCCATTTGCTTCCTTCCTTCCAACAACTAGGATAGAAGATAAAGAATTTAAGCATTAAGAAAACTTCTAAGAGAGGTTTTAAAGGTTGTAAAAGTTTAACAATGCTCCCCCTTAGATTGTGCTCATTTTTCAACAAGTTTGGACTTGAGATACTATGCATCCGAATTTTGACATATCAAGTCCGAACTATAAAATAAGTGAAATGAAAGTTTCAATTTTTGAAAATAAGCTTTCCTAAGATTGTTCAAACATAGTAGAAGAGATTGAAACATGTTTGAATCAATTTAAACAACAAAAGAGCACATTTTGGCAACAAAATATGGATGCATCCGAATTTTTAAACCTTTCATCCGAATTTTTAAATCTTAAGTTCAAACTGTAATAAATTCAATATAATGAATGTTTAAAGTGAAATAAAGTGTTCCTAAGGTTTTTCAAACATAATGGAAGAGATTAAAACATATTCAGATCAACTTGAACAACAAAAGAGCACGTTTTGGCAACAAAATATGCATGCATCCGAATTTCTGAAACATGCATCCGAATTTTGAGTTTTCAATTCCAAACTGTAAAATATGTGAGATAACAACTTTTATTTTTGAAAATAAGATTTTCTAAGATTGTTCAAGTATGATTAGAAGGATTAAGACAATTTTCAAACAATTTGAACAACAGGAAAAATATTTTTGACAAGAAGATCTTGATGCATCCGAATTTTTTGTCTGCATCCGAATTTCAAGTCCAAATTTTTGGTACCAAGTTTGAAAAGGTGATTTTGCATTCTAAAATGAACTATAGAAGTACTCAAATATGTATAGCAACAATAACACTCAATTTAGCTTTGCAAAACCACAAAACTCATGTATGTAATTGTTTTCATGATGTAACATAAAGTCATAGGTCAAGTCAAGAACCATGATGAAAATTTTCACAATCTCAACTCAACTATTTTCAAAATCTCAAAAAACAATCATTTTCAATTTAAATTTCAAATGCAACCATATATTTGCACAATACACATTTATTTTACTTTTCAACCTATAGCACTCATACATAGCACATTTATAGCAAGCACATTACAATACAACAAGCACATAGCATATTTTGCAGTCAACATTCTTTCTCCCTCTTGACATACACATGGATTTTCAGAGATGCATGAGGAATTCCACTGCTATTTCACATTTTCACACATTTTGTCATCACATTTCTTCTCCTCCTTTTGTCATCAATCAAAGATGGGGTTAATGAAAGTGAGACAGCATGTATCACATATAAGCGGTATATAGACTAAACCTTATTTGGCAATTTAGTAATATATTAGCCAACTCTCATAAACTGTATATTTGCAATATTCAGCAATTCTCTGGTCAAATAATTATCATCCTAACAGGAATAAGCATTATGTAGTATCTCAATAATAATACAATAAGCAATATATTATCAACTTCTTCTCCCCCTTTTTAGCAACGATTAAACTTGGGGTATGAGTACTTGGACAACAAAAGTGAAACAAAAGAAGTTCTTATCACAAAGATTTCACATATTGAGCTTCAAAATATTATCATGACTAGAAAGACACAAGTAAATTTCAATATTAAAGCATAACTTGTTCATCAATGCATAAGCTAAAATAAGCATCAAAATAGAGTTTAGGGATAGAAATGCTTAGTCTTGGATGCGCTTCATGGTCTTCACTACCAAATTTGTTTGTTATGATGGTCATGTTTTCTTGATCTCTATATGATGGGCTTCTTCATTTGCTGACTCCTTGCTCGTGTAGTTGTGCTTTGGAAAGTTACCAATCGAGAGGATCTTTGGATCTTCTTTCTTTGAACCACATTTTCCTCCTCCCTTGGCTGAAGGAAATTGGTGATGGATTTGTGATTTGACTTTGTTAAACTCCCTTCACCTCCTTGTTCTTGCTTGTTCTCTTGAGCTCTACCTCTTTGTTCTTCATTCTCATGTTCTTCTTCTTCTTGGGATGCTTCACTGCCTTTTCCTTCATCTTTTGTCTTCTTCTTTAGCAATAAATTGATAGTCATTTCAATTTTCACTGTCATTATTGTCAACTTTATTGCTGCCATCTCCACCCATATTATCTTCTTGATCTTCTTCATTTTTCTCTTCACTGCTCTCTTTCTCATCTTCTTTCATTTCTTCTTCTTTGGCTTTATAGGAACTTGCACTATTTAAAATAACTTGAGAAATCTTTCTCAAGTCTTCTTTCATATTCTTGACTCTAGCTTCTAAATCATCAAATTTGCCTAGAATCATTGGAGCAAAGGACTTGAAGAATTTGTATGGATGTTCAATATCTCTTGAAACACCTTGACAACTTATTTTCCTTCAATAGATGGTACTTCTTCAAATAGTCTTCTTTTTGTGTAAGGTTGCTCCCCCTCACTAGATGAGTCATGCCTCCTCTTTGTCTTCATTTACTTTGCCAATATTTCTTCTTCATCTTCTTCTTCCTCAACCTCTTCACTTTCTTCAACCTCTTTTCTTCTTAAAGGAATTTCTGCTTTTGTTCTCCATATTTCATCCTCATCAATTATCCAAGGAATTCTTTTTAGTAAGTTGTTGGTGTAGACTTCGTCACTCTTTATTGGTAAAACACTGGAAGACAATTGCACTTGGAGATACTTGAAAATTCCTGTTAATAACCTTCCATATGGCAATGTCTTATGCTTAGTTCTTCTAGCTGCCATTATATTCTTTAGCACTATATATCCAAAATTCAATTTTCTTTTCTTATGCATGGCTAGCATAATTACAGCATACATATTATCAACAGAAGACTTGTGCTCAAAGTATGCTATAATCAAGGAAGTAAGCATTTGATGCAAAATTCTTTTACTAGCATCAAAAAGCTTTTATCTCTCTCTCCTTTCTAGTCTTGAGGCTTCTACCATTTATATAGGCATTCTCAGTTCTTTCATGTGAGTATAACTCACTTATAAAACAATGTCCTCAGAAGAATAATGCCTAAACTTAACATTCTCAACATCACAAATTCTATTGAGCAATGCATTGTCAATCTCAAAAATCAACTTGTGATATTCTTGAAGAATACCACTAAATAGTTTTATTACTAACTTGCTCAACTCTTTCTTCCTTAATATTTGCATAAACTTCATAGACTAAGGAAGGTAATAGCATTCATCAACCACAAGCAAACTAGTCCAGCTTACATCATTTAAAAATGAGAGTATATTATCCATTTCGGATAGTCTGATGACATCCACCTTGTGACATAGATTTATCTTATGGTTCCTTTTTATCCAATCATCAAATTCAGTAGCAGCCACCACTGTGACAAATCTATCCAGCCATGACATGCTTTGCAAAACATGAACCTTCCTTGGTTCATTGATCACTGATCCTCCTTCTCTTTCTTTGGCTTTTCCCTTTCCTTTTCCCATGGTAGGCATCTTTGTCCTCACCTGAAGCTACAACACTTGAATACACTCATTAGTTATTGAATTTTGAAATCCCTAAGCTTCTTCTAAGATTGGTCAAACCTTTCTTCAGCCAATGGCTTAGTAATGAATTATTAATTTGTTCATTAATGCAAACATACTTTAAACAAGTATTACCCTTAGTAGAGTGATCTCTAATGAGATGAAGTTTGATCTCTATATGCTTTGTCCTAGTTTGTTGAATAGTATGATCATCAAATTTATTGCATTAGTGTTATCACATAACATAGCCACACATTTGAAATATAGACCACAATCACTTAGAGTATCAATAAGGTAATAGAGAATATGTTTAGCAGCAATTAAATGAAACTCTTTAAGACAAGATAAAATCTAGCACACAAGCACATGACAAACATAATATTGGCTCTACTTGCTGTCAAATAGAGTTGACTACTCCTATGAAACCTTTTTATTCTTGTCAAGCATAGTTGATAAACTTATGAAAGTGCTTATACCTTAACATGATTCATGAAAGTGCCATCCTTGGTTTGCATGATTTGTAGGCCAACAAAGAAATTGAGTTTTCCAATCATGCTCATTTCAAATTTACTTTGCATCAACTTGGAAAACACATCACAAAGTGAAGTATTAGAAGCACCAAAAATTGTATCATATATTTGGACAAGTTATAGATCATTGTTGCATGAGGATTTTATAAAAAGGTAGTTTCAGTTTTTTTCTTGAAAATCCTTTTGAAAGAAGGAAACTACTCAATCTTTCACACTAAATTCTAGAAGCTGATTTTAAACCATACAAAACTTAGGATAGTTTGAAAATATGGTTAGGAAACTTTTCATGAGCAAAACTGTGTGATTGTTCCACATAAACCACTTCCTCAATAAAACCATTTAGAAAAACACTTTTGACATTCATTTGAAATAACTTAAAACTTTTAAAGCAAGTACAAGTCAAAAGCATTCTTATGGACTCAAGTCTACATTCGGAACAAAGGTTTCATCATAATCAATTCCTTCTTCTTGATTGAATCCTTAGGCAACAAGTCTAACCTTGTTTCTAACAACTTCTCCGGATTCAATAAGTTTATTTCTAAAAACCGTTTAGTTCCAATAATGGAATGATCATGAGATTTAGGAATATCCAAAATTTTGTATCTTTCAAATTTATTTAATTCCTCTTGCATAACAATAATTCAAAAATCATCACATAATGCATTATCAATACTTTTAGGCTCATATTTAATAAAAGAATAAAGTTCTTGATAAAGTACCGCCTTATTTTTACTCCTTGGAAGATATCACCGATGATTTGCTCCTTAGGGTGGCCTTTTTGGATATCCTAAGTTCTTAGGGAGCTCTTGTTCACCACTAGGTTGGTCATTTTGATTTTGTTCAATCATTTCTTCCTCATTGGTATGATCCTCCAAAGTTGGTGCTTGAAGATGGGTTTGATAGTCATTAATAAATGTACCTACATCATCTTCATCTTTTCTTTCCAAGTAAATGTAAGATTCATCAAAACAAACATGAATGGTTTCCTTATCATATAAGGTTCTTTTCATTATAAATTGTATATGCCTTTTCGTTAGAAGAATAACTAAGAGATATACCAATATCTGATTTTCTATCAAATTTAAATAAGTTATCACAAGAATTTAAGATAAGACATTTATAACCAAACATTTTAAAAATATGCAAGTTTAGGCGTTCTATAAAAGAGAATTCAAAAGATGTTTTTCTTCAAAATAATCTTAAAAGAATTCTATTTATCATAGCATGTGTGTTTAAGGCTTTGGCCCAAAAATATTTTTGAAGAAGAATTTTCACAAAGCATAGACCTAGCCAATTTCTGCAAAGTTCAAAAATTTCTTTCAATAACACCATTTTATTGTGGAGTTTTTGCAGTTGAAACAATTGTGTGAAATTAAATTTTAAAAGCAAATTTTGTAAAGACTTTGTTGTAAAATTCTCCCATTGTGACTTGTAATGAAAATTTATTTGCACTCAAGGGAGGTTTGAACCTTTTTGAATAATTTTACAAACTTATGAAACACTTCATCATTTTGAGCAAAGAATAATGCTAAAGTGAACATTGAGAAATCATTAACTACTAGTAAGGCATACTTCAAGTCATCAATACTAGAGTTCCTCATAAGTCCAAATCAATCCATATGAACATGCTCAAGATGTTTTGAGGTCTAAAATCATTTTCATGGGTTTGAAAGATTCTTTTGTTTTTTTTTTCATATGGACAAGTATCTCAAAGACAATTTTCTCAAAACACATTTTTAGCAATCCTCTAATTAAATCTTGATAAAAAAGTTTGTTCAACAAATACATGTACATGTGACCAAATCTTTTATGCCAAGAAAATCATTATCATAAGCAACAAGATATTCAAGTTTATCAAGATAAAACACATATTCAAAAATTTGTAAGTGATTGATTAAAATCACAAAATATCATTTTGTCATACAAGTTCGGGCGACCGAACTTATGGTCTACATCCAAACTTCAAGTCCAAACATTTTGTAAAGTTTTATAAAGATGTTTTTGGCCAAGTAAATGCATAGATATTCAATCATATCTATTTTAATCATTTTATAATGACATATAATCAATTTCAAGAACATATAAACCATGAATTCAATCTCATATCATTAATGTTACCTAATCAACTTAATTGAAGCAATTGACAAGTCATGGTTGGCAAATCTTCAAATCCACAAAAAAATTCTCAACTGAAATTTTGCTTGTTGGCATTTAACTTCTTATTCATTGTCACACAATTGGCAAATGCTAAGCAAGTTATAGTTCAAATCAGCAATTAGCAACATTTGTTTAAAAAGATGAGAGGAACCTTTACCAACATTGGTTACTTCAAGAATTCTTCCTTTCTTTTCAAAAACAAATCCTTCATCGATTGCTTTGACCTTGATTATGCATGAGGTGTTTTCTGTTATTCTTTAAGCCAACATTATCAATATGTCATTTAGTGGTGCTTGAGTTTGAATTGAAGCGTACCTGCAATAAAGGAGAGGAAGTTTCCTTTGGTACCCATACTTTCTTGGCTCCGTGAGGGTTAGTAATAATTCTCTTAACTCTCCAAATGGTTTTTACACCATTCTCTACTTTTCTTTTAACATAGCATTTGGTGACTTTATGTCCATGTTTTCCACAATAAGTACAACAAGTATGATGCATGGAAGTAGAAGTAGCTCTAACAAAGAAGTTGTTACATTTAGGCACATTGTTTACATAATTATAACCAAGACCATTTTTGACAAAAGGAGATCTTTGAGCTTCAAGAATTTTGTCAAGATTGTCTCTTCCATTTGTAAATTTTTTAACACATGACGTAATAAAAGCTCTTCTTTCTTACGTCATGTGTTAAAAAAATTACAAATGGAAGAGACAATCTTGACAAAATTCTTGAAGCTCAAAGATCTCCTTTTGTCAAAAATGGTCTTGGTTATAATTATGTAAACAATGTGCCTAAATGTAACAACTTCTTTGTTAGAGCTACTTCTACTTCCATGCATCATACTTGTTGTACTTATTGTGGAAAACATGGACATAAAGTCACCAAATGCTATGTTAAAAGAAAAGTAGAGAATGGTGTAAAAACCATTTGGAGAGTTAAGAGAATTATTACTAACCCTCACGGAGCCAAGAAAGTATGGGTACCAAAGGAAACTTCCTCTCCTTTATTGCAGGTACGCTTCAATTCAAACTCAAGCACCACTAAATGACATATTGATAATGTTGGCTTAAAGAATAACAGAAAACACCTCATGCATAATCAAGGTCAAAGCAATCGATGAAGGATTTGTTTTTGAAAAGAAAGGAAGAATTCTTGAAGTAACCAATGTTGGTAAAGGTTCCTCTCATCTTTTTAAACAAATGTTGCTAATTGCTGATTTGAACTATAACTTGCTTAGCATTTGCCAATTGTGTGACAATGAATAAGAAGTTAAATGCCAACAAGCAAAATTTCAGTTGAGAATTTTTTTGTGGATTTGAAGATTTGCCAACCATGACTTGTCAATTGCTTCAATTAAGTTGGTTAGGTAACATTAATGATATGAGATTGAATTCATGGTTTATATGTTCTTGAAATTGATTATATGTCATTATAAAATGATTAAAATAGATATGATTGAATATCTATGCATTTACTTGGCCAAAAACATCTTTATAAAACTTTACAAAATGTTTGGACTTGAAGTTTGGATGTAGACCATAAGTTCGGTCGCCCGAACTTGTATGACAAAATGATATTTTGTGATTTTGATCAATCACTTACAAATTTTTGAATATGTGTTTTATCTTGATAAACTTGAATATCTTGTTGCTTATGATAATGATTTTCTTGGCATAAAAGATTTGGTCACATGTACATGTATTTGTTGAACAAACTTTTCTATCAAGATTTAATTAGAGGATTGCTAAAAATGTGTTTTGAGAAAATTGTCTTTGAGATACTTGTCCATATGAAAAAAAACTCCACAATAAAATGGTGTTATTGAAAGAAATTTTTGAACTTTGCAGAAATTGGCTAGGTCTATGCTTTGTGAAAATTCTTCTTCAAAAATATTTTTGGGCCAAAGCCTTAAACACCACATGCTATGATAAATAGAATTCTTTTAAGATCATTTTGAAGAAAAACATCTTCTGATTTCTTTTTTATAGAATACCTCAAGTTGCATATTTTAAAATGTTTGGTTATAAATGTCTTATCTTAAATTATTGTGACAACTTACTTAAATTTGGTAGAAAAATGGATATTGATATATCTTAGATATTCTTCTTACGAAAAGGCATATAGAATTTACAATGAAAAGAATCTTATATGATGAGGAAACCATTCATGTTTATTTTTGATGAATCTTACATTCACTTGGGAAAGAAATGATGAAGATGATGTAGGTACATCTATGAATGAATATCAAACTCATCTTCAAGCACCAACTTTGGAGAATCATACCAATGAGGAAGAAATGATAGAATAAAATCAAGATGACCAACCTAGTGGTGACCAAGAGCTTTCAAAGAACTTATGATATCCACAAAGGCCACCCTAAGGAGCAAATCATTGGTGATATCTCCCAAGGAGTAAAAATAAGGCGGTATTTTATCAATAACTTTATTCTTTTATTTCATATGAGCCTAAAAGTATTGATGATGCCTTATGTGATGATTTTTGGATTATTGCTATGCAAGAGGAATTAAATAAATTTGAAAGATACAATATTTTGGATATTCCTAAATCTCATGATTATTCTATTATTGGAACTAAATGGTTTTTAGAAATAAACTTATTGAATCCGGAGAAGTTGTTAGAAACAAGGTTAGACTTGTTGCCTAAGGATTCAATCAAGAAGAGGAAATTGATTATGATATGAAACCTTTGTTCCGAATGATAGACTTGAGTCCATAAGAATGCTTTTGACTTGTACTTGTTTTAAGTTATTTCAAATGAATGTCAAAAGTGCTTTTCTAAATGGTTCTATTGAGGAAGTGGTTTATATGGAACAATCACCCGGTTTTGCTCATGAAAAGTTTCCTAACCATATTTTCAAACTATCCTAAGTTTTGAATGGTTTAAAACCAGCCCCTAGTTTCCTTGAGTAGTTTCCTTCTTTCAAAAGATTTTCAAGAGTGTAAGCCCTAAGGGCAAATCATGTAATTTTGATTCATGACAAATATTGATGAGAACTAATATGTTTACATTGTGTGATAGGATTTATGAAGAAAGAAGTTTGAAGTCTCATTGCCTTCAAGACACAGAGCAAGAACAACCTCAGTAAGCTATGAGTCTTTTGAGGTTTATTCAAAGATGAACTCAAGGCATTGAAGACTTGAAGTGTAGAGTAGGTATGATGATAGGTAATATCTATGTAAACTCTACACTTGTATGTCTTGGAGTCAATTGAATGCATTAGAGAGCATAAAATTGGTTTCTTAAGTTTAAAAGTTTTTTGAATGAATTCTTAGTAAATGTGGTTTTGTGTCCTAAAAGTTTTTAAGTTAACTTTATATGATCAAATGAGTTTGATTTTGGTTTTCAAACTTATGTTTGTCTAAATAAGTTATCTATATATATCAAATGTATTTCAAATACTTGGAAGATTGATTTCAAATGATTTTACAAAGTTTGAACACAATTCCATAAAATTCGGTCGTCCGAATTGGGTAGCAAAAAGTTTGCTACTTGTTCTTCCGAAGAAATTCGGAAGAAGATTCGGACGCATGAAGAAAAAATTCGGTCGTCCGAATTTTGGTCTTCAAAGCATGGTTACTTGTTCTTCCAGAGAAATTCGGAAGAAGATTCGGACGCAGCAGGAAGAATTCGGTCGTCCGAAAAAATTCGGGACGCATGAATTCGGTCGTCCGAATTTCTGAAAAGTAGTCGATTAACTAGCCGTTTTATAGTTGTTTCAACCGATTTTCAAATTCTATAAAAGCTATAAACGTGCAATCTTTTACGAGGGACTTACAATTTGAATATTCTAAGCTTACAAAAGTCTATTACAAACATTTCTCAAGCTCTCTTACATCTTGTGCATTAAATTGATCAATCCAAAGACATCAAAGTGTGAAGGTGCAATTTTGTGTAAATTCTACCAACCCGATGGTAACATCTACACACTCTTCTTTACTTAATCAATTGTATTGTTCTACTAAGCTCTAGCAAGGTTATCTTGATAACATAAAACCCTTTAGATAAGGGTGATCCTTGAAGTTGTGATTCAAGGTTGTTTGAGATATAAAACCATAGGTTGGTGAGCCTTGTTTGTAAAAATTACAAGTAGAGGTTGTATGTGTAAAACCAAAGTGTGGTGAACCTCTCCTGTAATCTGTGAACTTGAGCACATAGTAGAGTTATTGAAATCCTTAAGTGTATGCTTAAGGTAGTGGAGGTAGATCTTGAGGATCGAACCACTATAAATTGTTTGTGTTTATTTGTTTACATTTCTTATACTGCTTTGTCATAAACTGAGGTTTATTCTCATTCACTTAATCTGCAATAGGTCTGCTCATCTATAAAGTTTGAATTTGAGAAAATTAGCCAAATACCTAATTCACCCCCCCTCTTAGGTATTTCAAAGAGGAAAACTGAAACTACCCTTTTATAAAATCCTCATGCAACAATGATCTATAACTTGTCCGAATACATGATACAATTTTTTGTGCTTCTAATACTTCACTTTGTGATTTGTTTTCCAAGTTGATGCAAAGTAAATTTGAAATAAGCATGATAGGAAAACTCAATTTATTTCTTGGCCTACAAATCAAGCAAACCAAGGATGGCACTTTTATGAATCAAGTTAAGGTATAAGCATTCATAAGTTTATCAACTATTCTTGACAAGAATAAAATGGTTTCATAGGAGTAGTCAACTCTATCTAACAGCAAGTAGAGCCAATATTATGTTTGCCATGTGCTTGTGTGCTAGATTTCATCTTGTCCTAAGAGTCTCATTTGATTGTTGTAAACACATTCTCTATTACCTTATTGATACTCTAAGTGATTATGGTCTATATTTCAAATGTGTGGCTATGTTATGTGATAACACTAATGCAATAGATTTGACCATCATACTATTCAACAAACTAGGACAAAGCATATAGAGATCAAACTTCATCTCATTAGATGTAATTCTACTAAGGATAATACTTATTTAAAGCATGTTTGCATTCATGAACAAATTTATGATATAATTACTAAGTCATTGGCCGAAGAAAGGTTTGACCAATCTTAGAAGATGCTTAGGGATTTCAAAATTCAATAACTAATGAGTGTACTCAAGTGTTGTAGCTCCAAGTGAGGACAAAGAAGCCTAGCATGGGAAAAGGAAAGGGAAAAGCAAAAGAAAGAGAAAGAGGACTAGCGATCAATGAACCAAAGAAGGTTTATGTTCCTCAAAGCATGTCATGCTTGGATAGATTTGTCACAGTGGAGGCTGCTATTGAATTTGATGATTGGACAAAAAGGAACCATAAGACAAATCCAAGCCATAAGGTGGATGTCATCAAACTATTCGAAATGGGTAATATACTCTCATTTTTTAAATTATATGAGTTGGGCTAGTTTGCTTGTGTTTGATGAATGCTATTACCTTATTTAGTTTATGGAGTTTAAGCAAATATTAAGGAAGAAAGAGTTGAGCTAGTTGGTAATAAAGCTATTTAGTAGTATTCTTCAAAAATATCACAAGTTAATTTTTGAGATTGATAATGCATTGCTCAATAGAATTTGTGATGTCGAGGATGTTGGGTTTAGGCATTATTCTTCTGGGGACATTGTTTTATAAGTGAGTTATACTCACAATATAAATGATAGAAGCCTCAAGACTAGAAAGGAGAGAGAGATAAAAGCTTTTTTTTATGCTAGTTAAAGAATTTTGCATCACATGTTTACTACCTTGATTATTGCATACTTTGGGAACAAATCTTATGTTGATAATATGTATGCTGTAATTATGCTAGCCATGCATAAGAAAAGAAAAATGAATTTTGGATATATAGTGCTAAAGAATATAATGGCAGCTAGAAGAACCGAACATAAGGCTTTGCCACATAGCAAATTGTTTACCAAGGTTTTCAAGTATCTCCAAGTGCAATTGTCTTGTAGTAGTTGACCAATAAAGAGTGTAGAAGTCTACACCAACAACTCACTAAAGAGAATTCCTTGAATACTTGATGATGAAAATGTATGAAGGGCTAGAAGAAAAACTCCTCTAAGGGGTGATAGAAGAGATGCTAGCAATGATGAAGAAAAGGAGGAAGAAAGTAATGAAGAAGAAGGAAGAAGAAAATGATGAAGAATAAGAGGATGAAGAGGAAATCCTTGCTAGAGAAAGGAAATTAAAATGAAACATGATTCATCTAGTGAGGGGGAGCAACCTTCCACAAAAGAAGACTATTTGAAGAGTTGCCAAGGTGTTTCAAGAGACATTGAACAACCATGTAGAGGAAATGAAGAAGATGGACAAATTCTTCAAGTCTTTTGCTCTGATAATTCTTGGCAAATTTGATGGTTTAGAAGCTAGAGTCAAGAATATGGAAGAAGACTTGAGAAAGATTTCTCAAGTGGTTTTAAATGGTGCAAGTTCCTATAAAGCCCAAGAGAACAAGCAAGAAGAAGGAGATGAATGAAGTTTAACAAAGTCAAATCACAAATCCATCACCAATATCCTTCAACCAAGCGAGCAAGAAAATGTGGTTCAAAGAAAGAAGATCCAAGATCCTCTTGATTGGTAGCTTTCCAAAGCAGAATTACACAAGCAAGGAGTCAACAAATGAAGGACCCTATCATATAGAGATCAAGGGAGATATGGCCATCATAACAAACAAATTTGGAAGTGAAGACCACGAAGCGCATCTAAGACCATGAACACATGCACTATTCATGCACCGGTCACAAAAATTCGGACGACCGAATTTTTCAGCTTCGTCCGAATCTTCGTCCGAATTTCTCTGAAAAACAGTCGGCGCTGTTCATGTGAACAGTAATCACTGTTCATGCACTATTCAAAAAAATCGGACGACCGAATTTTCCAGCTTCGTCCGAATCTTCGTCCGAATTTCTCTGGAAGAATAGTAAACGGTTCAAATGAATAGTGTACTGTTCACTATTCACAGTGCAGAAAAAAATTCTTCACAAAATTCGAACGACCGAATTTTTTCTGTATGCGTCCGAATCTTCTTCCGAATTTTTGAAACTTTGTCAAAACATATCTAAATCACTTTAAACAAGTTGGAAAACATTTTAGCCTCAAAGATAAGTCATTAAAGATCTTTTATGTGCAAAAACCATTTATAAAAACTTGATAATTTAGGTAAGTTCAAAACCATTGAAACCATTTAAATCAAGTTTTGTGCTCTCAATTGCAACTCTTAGATTCCAAGACTTAAGAGTGTAGGGTTTACAATATTTACCTATTAACCACATGTCACCTACACTTCATGTCTTCAAAGCCTTCATTAATCTTGAACAAACTCTTCAATCTTTAATCACTTTGACATATTTGAGTTGTTCATGCATTGCTAGCTTCAAGGCAATGAGACTTGCTTCCTTCTCAATCCAAAAATCCTATCACAACATACAAGCATATTAGTCATCATCAATATTTGTCATTAATCAAAACTACATGATTTGCCCTTAGGGCTAACAACCCTTGTGGAAGGGTGATCCTTGTTTGTATAATTACTAAAAGAGGTTGTGAGTGTAAAACAATTGTGTGGTGAGCCTCTTGTGTAATTGCCTAAATTGAGCATATAGTGGATTGGTTGAAATCCTGGAGTGTGGACTCAAGGTAGTGGATGTAGATCTTGGAGAGATCGAACCACTATAAATCGTGTGTTCATTTATTTATAGCTTTACTTGTTTACATACTTATGTTATTATTATTTGTTCTTAGTTGTTGATTGATTGGTTGTGGTTTTATTGTTTGATCATCTTATCTCAACCATTACATCACATATAAACTTAGAGTTTGTGAATTTGAAGACAAGCTTTTATTAAGGCAAAGGATTTGCAATACAGGAAAAGATTTCGAAAATACCTTTGAACAGTATTTTCTGAAACTAGCCGTTAATAGCCGTTTTATGGCTGTTTAAACTGATTTTTGAATTCTATAAAAGCCATAAACTCCAGATTTTTTAGTAGAACTTTGAACTTAACAAATCTTACATTATCCAACTTATTTTACATCAAATCAAATTGAAAAGCTCTCAAATTGCCTTGTGCTCAAAGGTGTACATTCAAGATTCCAAAGGCAAAGTGTAAAGGTGCAACATTGTGTAAAACTCTACCTACAAGTGGTAACATCTACACATTCTTATCTCCTTATTAAATTGTGTTATTTTCTACTAGCTCATTTGCAAGGTTATCTTGTGACATAAAATCCTTTTGTGTTAGGGTGAGCCATAGACTAGATTAATCAAGGTTGTAGTGTAAAACCCGTGTGAGGGTAAGCCTTGGATTAGATTAGTCTTGAGGTTGTCTTTAGATATAAAACCCTTGTGGAAGGGTGAACCTTGTTTGTATAATTACTAGAAGAGGTTGTGAGTGTAAAACCATAGTGTGGTTAGCCTCTTATGTAATTGTTGAAATTGAGCATATAGTGGATTGATTGAAATCCTTGAGTGTGGACTCAAGGTAGTGGATGTAGATCTTGAAGAGATCGAACCACTATAAATCGGGTGTTCATTTTCTTATTGCTTTACTTGCTTACATACTTATGTTATTATTATTTGTTCTTAGTTGTTGATTAATTGGATGTGATTTTTATTGTTTGATCATCTTGTCTCAACCATTGAATCACATATAAACTTAGAGTTTGTGAATTTGAAGAAGAGCTTTTATTAAGGCAAAGGATTTGCAAAATAGAAAAAGATTTCGATAATTAGCCAAATACCTAATTCACCCCCCCCCTCTTAGGTATTTCAAGGGTTTTATATCTAAAGACAACCTAAAGACTAATCTAATCAAAGGCTCACCCACAAACAGGTTTTACACCACAACCTTGATTAATCTAGTCTATGGCTCACCCTAACACAAAAGGGTTTTATGTCACAAGATAACCTTGCATTGAGCTAGTAGAAAAATACAATATGATAAATAAATGAAAGTGTGTAGATGTTACCACTTGATGGTAGATATTACACAAAGTTGCATCTTTACACTTTGATGTCTTTGGATTGATCAATTGAATGCACAAGACAAGAGAGCTTTGAAGTTTGCTAAAAGCTTTTGGAATGCTTGGAGTTCATAAAGATTCAAGAGATTATAAAAATTCTAAAGTTTATAGCTTTTATAGATGTGAAAAATCAAATGCAACAGCTATAAAAAGGCAGTAACGACTAGTAATAATAAAGTTCGGACGTCCAAACTTTCTGTTATGCGTCCGAACTTGCGTCCGAATTTTACTATGCCAAGTTGTCTGGAAAAGTTCGGACGTCCGAACTTTTCCTCTTGCGTCTGAACTTGCGTCTGAAATTCTCTGGAAAAATAGTGACCGGGCTTATCAGAGAAAGTTTGGACGTCCGAACTTTTCTCCATGCGTCCGAAATTCTCTGGAAGCACAGTACCATTTCCAAAGTTTGGACGACCAAACTTGCATCCAAACTTTTTAAACTTTGTCAAAACTTGTTCAAAACTTTGGAAATGGTACTTTGTCAAATTCTCTGGAAGCACAGTACCATTTCCAAAGTTTGGACACATCATTTAAACACATTTAGATACAAAAACCTTTACCAAAAACATTTTGATTACACAAAATCTTTTTAAGATCATTTTAGATTCCAAAAACATACTTGTTAACTCAAAGTTCATTTAAAATCATTTCAAAAACAAGTTTTATGCTTTCTCATGCATTCAAATGAAACCAAGGCATACAAGTGTAGAGTTTACAGAAAAATATACCTATTTAACATAAAAACTCTACACTCTACGTCTTCAATGCCTTCACTCTTTTTGAACTTACTCTTCAATCTTCAATCACCTTTGGTATGGTAGAGTTGTTCTTGCATTGTGACTCCAAGGCAATAAGACTTCATGCTTCTCAAATAATCAATCCTATCACTCAACATACAAGCATTTTAGTCCTTATCAATGTTTGTCATTATTCAAAACTAATATGATTTGCCCTTAGGGCTAGCACATTTTGATCTAGCCTAAACTTTGTCGATGAGCTTAAAATTTTTCCATGATTCTTAAAAAAACAAAGTGTTTGATAATGGCTTATAGTTCAAAATCTTTTTAATGACTCATCTTTTAGTCCAAAATGATTTCAAAGTTGTGGTTAAGTTTCAAATGATTTTATAAAATTTGAAAAAGTTTAGATTTCAATTTGGACATTCAAATTTGAGTCTAAATACACTTGTTTCTAGCAGCTAAATTTTTAGAGAAATTCGGATGCCAATTCAAATGACAATTTTTATTTGTGCAGCATTGTGAACAGTAGTGAAGAGTATAATTCAGACAACCAATTCAGACGCAATGAGTCTAAATCCGAGTCCGAACTTTACTGATACTAGTCTTTTTTGAACATTGTATTTGAATTTTTGAGTTATATAAAAGGCTAGAGACTCAAATTTTGAGTAAGATTGATGAACTTACATGCTATTATCTTGAGATCATCAAAGATCAAAGAAAAGCTTTCATTGCTCATGTGTTTCATGTGATTATTCAAGGATTCTAAAAGTAAAAGTGAAGTGGTGCTAGATTTGCTGAATATCTACCATCTTATTTGGTATTTTCCTTCCTTATATCATCTTTTACTTTGTGTATTCAAGGTGATCCTTGATTTGATTGTTCAAGGTTTTGCGACATAAAACCTTTTTTAGTAAGGGTGAGCCTTATTTGTTGGATTGGAAATGAGGTTATTGGTGTAAAACCCTTTGAGAATAAGCCTCTTGTGTAATTGCTTGACTTGAGTATTTAGCAGATTCGTTGAAATATTTGAATGTGGACTCAAGGTAGTAGATGTAGATCTTGGAGGGATCAAACCACTATAAATCATTGTTTTTCTTCCTCTACACTCATTACTTATTTTTATTTGTGCTATCTTCATTTGTTCTTTGTGGTTGTTAATATTGGTTATGGACTTACTGATTTCTATTCTTCTCTCAACTACTCTTTGTGAAGCACATAAAATCTTGGAGGTTGTGAACTTAAAAAAAGGGATTCTATTATGGAAATTTTTTTGAAAATTTGCTAAAAACCTAATTAATCCCGCCCCCTCTTATTCACTTACAAATCTTGTTCTTCTCGTGACTCTTTTGTATAGGTATTGGCATTCTTGAGAATATGGTCGTCTCACTCAAGCAAGCTAGAAGCATCCCTTTGTCAAAAACCTTGAGGGATCGGACGACTACCAATCTTTCGATATAACGTCGATCTGCATTTTTTAACCCGTTGATTACTTCTTCAATATCTTAGTTATAAAACTTTGATTTTATAATGGTTAAACCATTATCTATTCCTCCAATCTGGGTTATTCAAATTAATAAGCCTGCACCGATGATGATGATGATAATATCTCTTTGTGTCATCGACGTAATACAAAGAGGAAAGATCCCATTCCTTATTCCTGGCTCAGTTGCTTGGGGAAACCCTCGCGCTCGAGCTGGTAAAGGAAGTGCAAGTCTATCTAATATTGCTAGATCATCAATTTTCAATAAGTACCCGATTGAACCTTTAGCTTTAATTGAATAGGTTGTGTCACATCCTACTTCCCGATTCTATCCGCTACTAACGTTGGATAACAATTTGCACATGTATTACCTTAACTAGGCACAAAAAGGTGCAGCGCACCTAATTTCCTATCTTGACTAAAACTTTACTTCCCACTACTGTAATTTGAAAGTGTTTGAGAATTTTTACATGTCTTTTGTTCAGGTTAGCATGATTCTTCTTTTAAATTGAATTCACATTGAATTTTTCTATAACGAAGAATCACTTATTTATGGTATTATGTGGCTATCTTTGGTCACGAAATGTGGAATTTGATCAAGATTGTAAAATAATCAGATGAGACTCTTCAAGCCCAATAGGACAATTTTTTTTGTGAATAGGAGGAGTTGGAGAAAGAAATAGAGGAAGTTCATGCTGCTAAAAGAACCATTGAATGCAATAAGCTGATTTGTTCAAAGAATGTTAGCCCTAAGGGCAAATCATGTAGTTTTGATTAATGACAAATATTGATGAGGACTAATATGCTTGTATGTTGTACGATAGATTTTGTGAACTAAGAAGTATGAAGTCTCCTTACTTTGAACCCAAAGTGCAAGAACAACTTCAGTAAAGCAAAGTGATTGAAGTTTGAAGAAGGTTGTTCTTAGATGATCTAAAGGCATTGAAGACTTGAAGTGTAGAGTGTAGATACTTAGCAGGTAAATCTCTATGTAAACTCTACACTTATATGTCTTAGTTATCATTGAAATACCTAAGAGGGGGTGAATTAGGTATTTGGCTAATTTTTTTCAAAAAACAAACCTTTTATGCGTTTAGACCAAGAACAGATTATATGAGCAAAATAGAGACAATTTATAGCAAAGCAATGGAAGAAAGCAATAGCAAAGAACTCAAACAATTTATAGTGGTTCGATCCTCAAGATCTACGTCCACTACCTTAAGCTCACACTTAAGGATTTCAAACAATCTACTAATTGCTCATGTTTACAAATTACAAGAGAGGCTCACCACACATGGTTTTTACACTCACAACCTCTTCTAGTAACTTTTACAATACAAGGCTCACCAAAACTCAATGGTTTTATATCTCAAACAACCTTGAATCACAACTTCAAGGATCACCCTTATCTAAAGGGTTTTATGTTATCAAGATAACCTTACTAGAGCTAGTAGAACAATACAATTTGATAAATAAAGGAGAATGTGTAGATGTTACCACTTGTTGGTAGATATTACAAAAAGTTGCACCTTCACGCTTTGATGTCTTTGGATTGATCAATTGAATGCACAAGACATAAGAGAGCTTAAGAAATGTTTGCTAAATGCTTTTGAATGCTTAGAGTTTTCAAGAGTTCAAAACTTACAAAAGATTACATGTTTATAGCTTTTATAGAATTTGAAAATCAGTTTTAACAGCTATAAAACAACTAGTTAAAGGCTATATTTAGGAAATTCGGACGACCGAATTTTTCTGCTGCGTCCGTATCTTCGTCCGAATTTTTCTGGAAAAACAGTGACATGCCAAAATTCGGACGATTGAATTTTTCTTCATATAAAACTTATTTAGAAAACTTATTTAGACATATATAAGTCTGAAAGTCAAATTCCTTTGATCATATAAAGTTTACTTAAAAATCTTTAGGACAAAACACCACATTCATCAAAAAGTTCATTCAAGGTCTTTTAAAATCATAAAACTCATTTTATGCTCTCTTATGCATTCAATGATAACCAAGACATACAAGTGTAGAGTTTACATAGAGATTTACCTACTAAGTATATACACTCTACACTTCAAGTTTTCAATGCCTTTAGATCATCTAAGAACAACCTTGAAATACCTAAGAGGGGGGGGGGGGGGTGAATTAGGTATTTAGCTAATTTTCGCAAACTTAAACCTTTTAAGCGTTTAGACCAAGAACAAGTTATGTAAGCTAATTATAGATAATTGATAGCAAGACAATAATGAAAGCAATAGTAAAGAACTCAAACAATTTATAGTGGTTCGATCCTCAAGATCTACGTCCACTACCTTAAGCTCACACTTAAGGATTTCAACAAATCTACTAATTGCTCAGGTTTACAAATTACAAGAGAGGTTCACCACACTTTGGTTTTACACTCACAACCTCTTCTAGTAATTTCTTACAATACAAGGCTCACCAACCTATGGTTTTATATCTCAAACAACCTTGAATCACAACTTCAAGGATCACCCTTATCTAAAGGATTTTATGTTATCAAGATAACCTTGCTAGAGCTAGTAGATCAACACAATTGAATAAGTAAAGGAGAGTGTGTAGAAGTTACCACTTGATGGTAGATATTACACAAATTTGCACCTTCACACTTTGATGTCTTTGGATGGATCAATTGAATGCACAAGACATAAGAGAGCTTAAGAAATGTTTGCTAAATGCTTTTGAATGCTTGGAGTTTTCAAGATTTCAAGAGTTACAAAAATTTGCATGTTTATGGCTTTTATAGAATTTGAAAATCTGTTAAAACGTTCATAAAACGGCTAGTAATCGGCTAGTTTTCGAAAAAATTCGGACGACCGAATTTCTTGGTTGCGTCCGAATCTTCATCCGAATTTCTCCGGATGAATAGTACCCTATGCTTTGAGAACAAAAAATTCGGACGACGAATTTTTTTTGTTGCGTCCGAATCTTCTTCGAATTTCTCTGGAAGAACAGTGACCATCGTTTGAAGGCCACAAATTCGGACGACCGAATTTTTTTGTTGCGTCCGAATCTTCTTCCGAATTTCTCTGGAAGAACAGTAGCAAACTTTTGCTACAAAATTCGGACGACCGAATTTTTTGAAAGTATTTTCAAACTTTGTAAAATAATTTGAAATATAACTTCAATGAGTTTGAAAAACATTTGATATATATAGAAAACTTATTTAACTATATTTAAGCTTGAAAAACATGAACATATGAGGTTTACAAACATATCTTATAAAAAAGATTCATTCAAAGCCTTTTAAGATCATAAGATTATTTTTATGCTCTCTTATGCATTCAATGATAACCAAGACATGCAAGTGTAGAGTTTACATAGAAATTTACCTAAACATTACATGCACTCTACACTTCAAGTCTTCAATGCCTTTGATCATCTTTAGAACAACATTCTTTCAAACTTCAAATACTTGCTTAAATGAAGTTGTTCTTTGAACTTTTGCTTCAAAGCAATGAGACTTCATACTTCTCAAATTACAGAACCTATCACACAATAATCAAACATTTTAGTCCTCATCAATATTTGTCATTAATCAAAACTATATAATTTACCCTTAGGGCTAACAATCTCCCCCTTTTTGATGATGACAAACTTTGATGCAAAATGTGATAGATTAAAACAATGTAGTACATAGAAGTATTGATGTCAATAATGGATAATAACCAATTTAGCACATTGACATGCAAAAGGCTCAATATGAGCCTATGACCCAACCAACCTCCATTTACCTCCTTCCTTCCAACTATTAGGATAGAAGATATAGCATTTAAGCATTTAGAAAACTTCTAAGAGAGGTTTTAAAGGTTGTAAAAGTTTGACAATGCTCCCCTTAGATTGTGCTCATTTTTCAACACATTTGGACTAGAGATATCATGCGTCCGAATTTTTTTGCATAGCAAGTCCAAACTTTAAAATAAGTAAAATGAAAGCTGCAAATTTTGTAAATAAGCTTTCCTAAGGTTGTTCAAACATAGAGGAAGAGATTAAAACCAGTTTGAATCAATTTGAACAACAATAGAGCACATTTTGGCAACAAAATATGCATGCATCCGAATTTGAGAACATGCATCCGAATTTTTCCGATCTTGCATCCGAATTTTTAAATCTTCAGTCCAAAAATTATAATAACTTCAATATAATGAATGCCTAAGGTTGTTCAAACATACTAGAAGAGATTAAAATAGATTTAGATCAATTTGAACAATAATAGAATACTTTTTGGTAACAAGTTATAGCTCATGCATTCAAATGTTTTCATAGAGTTTTCATAGAGTAACAATTCAAGAGCAAGTTATTCATGTACGAGAAAACACACAGAAAACATCTATAGGATGCATATAAAAAAAAATTCATATGCAGAAAAATTCATTATCTCATCACATAGCGAGTTTTTCACACTCACATAGTGATTTTTCACACATTTTGTCATCCTCCCATTTTTTCTCCCCTTTTGTCATCGAGTCAAAGATGGGGTCAATGAAAATGAGATTAACAATTTAACACATAAAGGAAGCTCTCATCACTGAGATTTCATCATTGAGCTTCACTATTACGGGAAGATGCAAGAAAAATTCGAAGAAGATTATAACATTAGATGCATAATTAAAAATTTAAGTAACTTAAAGCAAGTAAATAGAATGGAAGAGATGCTTAGTGTTGTGATGTTGATGAAGAGGCTCTGCTAATCCCTTTCTTGATGGCCAAGTGCTTCACTCTTCCTTGGCTGAATGAAATGTATGACGGTGAGACAATTTCAGCTTGAGCTACTTGGCTTCCTGCCTTTTGTGGTTCTTCATGTACATGTTCTTCTTCTTCTTCTTGTTCTGCCACTGTCTCATCATCTCCTCCTTGGTCATCCCCATTATCACTGTCATTATCTTTGTCCTTCTTATCTTTTTCTTCATCATCTTCCTCATTTCTATCTTGAGGCCTAGAGGGTCCTTCACCACTTTGAGTATTTCTCATTAGGATTTTCTCAATGTGTTTCACTCTACTCTCTAGTCCATCTAATTTTTCCTAGAACCATTGGAGCAAATGATTCAAAGAACTTATACATCTTCTCCATTTCCTTGACTTGATTGTTCAAGGCTTCTTGGAATGCTTTGGCTATTATGGTGTCACCTCTAGTTATTCCTTCACCACTTGACTCATCTTTGGTTTCTTCTTCAACTACCCTTCTTTTTGTTGGTGGTTGCTCCCCCTCACTTGAAGTGTCATGCTTTCTTTTTTGTTTTCATTTCTCTTGCAAGGGTCTCTTCCTCATCTTCCTCATCTTCCTCATCTTCATCCTCCTCCTTTTCTCCTCTACACTTTCTGTCCTTTCCTTTCTTCCTAATCTTTTTGGAGAGGATCCTCTTTTTGTCTTCCATAATCCATCATCATCAAGGATAAGCTGCATTCTCTTAAGAGATTCATCGGTGTATATTTCTCCACTTTTTAAAAGCTTGTCCTCTTCCCCGGAAGTTTAATCTTAAAATGCTTAAAGATCTTGGTTACTGATCTTCCATAAGGGAATGCCTTGGTTACTTGTTTTTCTAGCAGTAATCATGTGTCTTAAGGCTATATATCCAAAGTTGAATTTCCTCTGTTCATGCAGGGGCCAACATTAATACCATATGCATATTCCCCTACTGATGATTTATGTCCAAAGTTAGGAACTATCATAGTAGTTACCATGTGATGCAATACCCTACCTCTAGCATCCAAATTCTTGATTTCCCTCTCTTTTATAGATCTAAACTCTCTTCCATTTGTAAATGCTTGTTCAAATCTATCATATGTAAAGAGTTGACGATCATAGCAATGCATTGAGGGTGCATAATATTTAGCTCCACTGTCACTTACCCCCACAAATTGCATTAATCGGATCTTCACTTAATTCAATATCAACTTGGGATACTCTAGTTGAATACCATTGTATCCTATCATCCCCCAACAATCTCAGTTCTTTCTTCCTTTAGGTTTGCATAGAATTCATATACCAATGTGGGATAAAAATCTTCATTAATAAACAGCAAACTACTCCATCCAACATCATGGAAACAAGACAAAACCATATCCATACTAGATAGTTTATCAACATCCACCTTATATCCAGGGAATGATCTTTCTACTATTCTTATTCCATTCATCAAATTCATGAGTAGATTTGATAGAGATAAACCCTGTCAACTCAGTTGTGTTTGAGGAATTCGAATCCTTCTTGGTTGATTGAGGATTGGGTCTCCATTTCCTTCCTTAGCCTTTCCTTTTCCTTTCTCAACATTGGGCTTCTTTGTTCTCACCATGATGTTTTCTCTTGAGAAGGGTTTGTTTTCCGTATGAAATTAGGGGCTTAGAAGTTTAAAAAATGAACGTAAATCGGGATGAGACCGTGTGAATTTGGAGAGATTTTGATTCGGACGTGAATGGGTATGAGAGGTTTTGAAAGGATTTAAAATTCGGAAGTTATAATGTTTGGAAGAAACCGTCCGATTTTCATTTAAATAGATGCATCCGTAAAAATTCGGACGACCGAATTTTAGGTCTAGCGTCCGAATTTTCGGTCGAAAGTTTCGTCTCTTTGATTCGGAAAAATTCGGTCGACCGAATTTTCTATCTGCGTCCGAATTTTTGATCAATAAATCTCTGTTTTCATCACAACATTAATACACACATTAGTCATTGAATTTTGAAATTCCTAAGAGTCTTCTTAGGTGATTAAACCTTTTCTCAGCCAAAGGCTTTGTAAATATGTCGACAATTTGATCATTTGTGTTTACATGTTCTAAGCATATATCTTTCTTAATCACATGATCACGAATGAAATGATGTTTTATTTCTATATGCTTTGTCCTAGAATGTTGAATGGGATTAATGCTCAAATTGATGGCACTAGTGTTATCACATAGTATAGGCACACACGTAAATTTAAGACCATAATCAAGTAAAGTATGTTGCATCCATAATAATTGTGCACAACAACTTCCTCAGCAGCTATGTATTCGAGCTTCACTGTGGATAAAGATACACAAGCCTCGCTTTTTACTAAACCAAGACACTAGACAACTACCAAGAAATTGACAATGACCACTTGTACTTTTACGCTCAACTTTACATCCAGAGCATAGTCAGCATCGAATATCCAATAAGTTCAAAAGATGAAGTTTTTAGAAAACCAAAGACCATAGTCATATGTGTCAATCAAATAACGAAATATTCGTTTGATAGAAATTAGATGAGATTCTTTAGGACATGATTGGAATCTAGCACACAAGCAAACAACAAACATAATATCTCGGTCTACTAGCGGTAAGATAGAGTAAACTTCCAATCATACCTCTATACAATTTCTCATCAATACTTTTACCTTTCTCATCTTTGTCAAGTTTAGTTGATGAACTCATAGGAGTACTTATTCCTTTTGCTTGATTCATTCCAAATCTTTTCAATAGCTCCTTAGTATATTTTTCTTGATTGATGAAGACTCCATCCTTGGTTTGCTTAATTTGTAGTCCAAGGAAGAAACTTAGTTCTCCCATCATGCTCATCTCAAATTCATTTTGCATAGTTTTTAGCAAACTCCTCACAAAGAGAAATATTAGTAGAACCAAAAAATAATATCATCAACATAGATTTGTACAAGCAAAATATCATTTTTTAGAAGATGTTTTAATAAAAAAGAGTTGTGTCTACTTTTCCTTTAGTAAAACCTTTTGTGAGAAGAAAACCACTTAATCTTTCATACCAAGATCTTGGAGCTTGTTTCAGTCCATATAGAGCTTTGGTTAGCTTATACACATAATTTGGAAATTTTTTCATGGATAAAACCAGGGAGGTTGTTCTACATAAACCTCTTCTTCAATAAAACCATTTAGGAAAGCACTTTTTAACATCCATTTGAAAAAAGTTTAAAACCTTTAAAGCAAGCAAATGCTAAAAGTATTCTTATAGATTCTAATCGACTCATTTGGAGCAAAGGTCTCATCATAGTCAATGCCTTCTTCTTGGTTGAAACCTTGAGCAACAAGTCTAGCTTTATTTCTAACTACTTCTCCTAGTTCATTTAACTTATTTCTAAAAACCCATTTTGTACCAATAACAGAATGATCATGAGGTCTAGGAACAAGAGACCAAACTTTATTTCTTTCAAATTGATTTAGCTCTTCTTCCATAGCAATAATCCAGAAATTATCACACAATGCATCATCAATATTTTTTTGGTTCAATATGAGATAAAAAAGAGCGAAGTTATCAATAAAGTACCGCCTTGTTTTTACCCCCTTGAGAGACATCACCAATGATTTGCTCCTTAGGATGACCTTTTGCATATGTGATATCTTTTTGGAAGTTCTTGATCATTTCTTGATTGACCATCTTGTTCTTGCTCCATTATTTCTTCTTCTTTGGCATGATCTTCCATTGTGGGTGCTTGGTGTTGAGTATGATTTTCAACCATTGATGTACTCGTGTCATCTTCATTTCCTCTTTGAAGATAAATGTTAGATTCATCAAAGGTTACATGAATAGTTTCTTCAACACACAATGTTCTTTTATTATAGACTCTATATGCCTTTTTTATTTGATGAATAACCAAGAAAAATTCCTTCATCCGATTTTCTATCAAACTTCCCAAGATAGTTGCTAGTGTTTGAAATGAAGCATTTACAACCAAAAACTTTGAAATAGACAATTGATGGAGTTTTATCAAATAAGAGTTCAAAAGGTGTTTTTCTTATAAAAGGTCTTAGTAAAACTCTGTTCATGATATAACAAGTCAGTATTAATGACTTTCAGCTCAAAAAATACTTTGTAATGAGTTTTCACAAAGCATTGATCTAGCCATTTCTTGTAAGGTTCTGTTTTTCCTTTCAACAACACCATTTTGTTGAGGTGTTTTGCAATTGAAAAAATTGTGAGTAATACCATATTCATCACAAAATTTTTGTAAAGTCTTGATTACAAAATTCTCTTCAGTTATCACTTCTAATAGAAATCGGTTTGCAATCAAGAGAGGTTTGAACCTTTTTGAAGAGTTTTGAAAATTCATGAAATGTTTCATCTTTTTTGTGCTAAGAAGATTACCCATGTAAATCTTGAAAAATCATCAACAATCACATAAGCATAGCTTTTACCACCAAGACTAGTAGTCCTCATAGGTCCAAATAAATCCATATGAATTAGTTCAAGAGGTTTTGTGGTTGAAACCATTTTCTTTGGTTTTAAAAGATGTTTTTGATTGTTTTCCATATTGACAAGCATCACAGAGGTGAGTTTTATCAAAATGCAAATTAGGTAATCCTCTCACCAACTCTTGTGTAGAAAGTTTGTTTAATAAATCCATGCTTACATGTCCTAATCTTCTATGCCATAAAAATCCATCATTGTCATGAATGGCAAGACATTTAATATCATTTGTAATAAGCTCATCAAGATACAACACATATACATTACCAACTCTTTTTAGCAACAAAGATAGTTTTGTTACTTGCATTGTCAAGAATAGTACAAGTATCACATTTAAACTCTACTTTGCATCCATTATCACATAGTTGACTAATACTTAGTAAATTATACTTTAAATCTTCAATAAGTAATACTTTCTTGATAAGAGGAAAAGAACCTTTACCAATGTTACCTATTCCAAGTATTTTCCCTTTCTTCTTATCTCCAAATGTGACAAAACCTTCACTTGTAGTTTGAAGTTCACCGACAAGTGATGCATTTCAGATCATGTGTCTTGAGCATCCACTTTGTCAAGGAACCATTTAGTGGCACTTGATCTTGAGGCAAATTGTACCTATACCAAATTTGAAAGGGTGATTTTTGGTACCCATATTTTCTTGGGTCCAAGGGGGTTAGTAAAAGTTTCTTTGACCTTCCAAATGGTTTTAACACCACTTTCTACTTTTCTTTTGACAAAACATTTAGAAACCTTGTGTCCATGTTTACCACAATAAGTGCAGCAAATATGTGATCTAGAATGATAAGATTCTTTAACAAAAAGATTTTCTCTGCTTTTGGAGCAGAATAATCATGAATAAAACCAAGACCATGTTTTACAAATGAAAGGTCTTTGATAGCCAAGTAATTTATTCAAATTTTCCCTTCCATTTGTAAATCTCTCAATGCATAAAGTTAAATCATTAACTTTCCTTTTTTAGAAGCTCATGATCTTTTATCATTAACTCAAGAGAAATAATTCTAGTGCAAAGCTTTTTGTTTTCAAAAGATATATTTTGTATAGTTGTATTCAAAACTTCTTTTTCAATAGCAATGCAACTAATGGTTTCAAGAAGTTTTCCATTTTCAACACATAATTTTGAATTCTCATTAGATAAATCATTTATTTTGAGTTTCATATCCTTATTTCTTTTTGAAGCCTTTTTTAATTCTTCATATAATTCAACAATAAGATCACTGGAATCAATATCATCATCATATATATTTGAGATAGAGGGTGAAGATTGTACCTCATCATCAATGGCCATGAAGCATATGTTGGCCTTTCCTTCACTTTCATCCTCACTTTCCTGTTGATCCCATGTTCCAGCTAGTCCTTTTCCTTTCTTGGCGATTTCTTTTCGTTTTTGCTTTCTCTTTCCCTTTCCAACACTCGGGGACGATCAGCAATAAGATGCTCAAGTACTCTTGCATTCAAAGCATTGAGGTTTATATGATGAAGATTGTCCACTCTTCTTGACTGGCTTTCTTCCTTTCTTGAGAAATTCCTTTTTGTAGAATCTCTTGAATTTCTTCATTGCCATTGCAATTTCTTCTTCTCCATCTGTTTCCTCCTTCTTCTTCACTTGAAGATTGTTCTTGTTCACTCAAGTTGTTTGAGGCATTAAGCACTACTCCTTTTCTTCCCTTTTCTTCATCCTCCTTGTCATTTAGCCGTTTCATCTTCATTTCATGAGTCAAGAGAGATCCAATGAGCTCTTCAAGTGGAAGAGTCTTCAAATCCTTGGATTCCTCAATGGCAAGTGTTTTTAGGCTGCCAGGATTTTGGTAGAGCATCTAAAATCTTTCTGTTTTGCTCTCCCATAGTGTAGATTTTACCATAAGCTTTTTAAGCCATTGAAAATGTTAGTAAATCTTGTAAACATATCACTAATATTTTCACCTTGTTTCATGGTAAACAGATTCATAATCTCTAACTAGCATGGCAAGTTTAGATTCTTTAACTTGATTAGTACCTTCATGTGTGATTTGAAGTAATCTCCACATTTCATGAGCAGAGTCACATCCACTAACTCTATTGTATTCAGTTACATCTAAAGCACAACTTAATATATTCATGGCTTGATAATTTAAAGTCATTTTCTTAGAATCATGCTCATCAAATTCATCTCGTGGACTTGGAGTACTGAGGTTATTCCATCAGCACTCATTTTCATTGGGACATAAGGACCTTTCTCAATTATGTTCCATAAATCAAAATTAATAGAACAAATATAGATTTTAACTCTAGATTTCCAGAAAGTGTAATTTGTTCCATTAAACAAAGGTGGTCTATTTGTGGAAGATCCTTCTAGGTAAGGTAGGTTTGACATATTAGCCATAGGATCTTTGTCTTCTAGGTTGTTAAACCACACACGAAGTTCTAGCTCGATACCAATTGAAATACCTAAGAGGGGGGGTGAATTAGGTATTTAGCTAATTTTTCGCAAACTTAAACCTTTTTAAGCGTTTAGACCAAGAACAAGTTATGTAAGCTAATTATAGATAATTGATAGCAAGACAATAATGAAAGCAATAGTAAAGAACTCAAACAATTTATAGTGGTTCGATCCTCAAGATCTACGTCCACTACCTTAAGCTCACACTTAAGGATTTCAACAAATCTACTAATTGCTCGAGGTTTACAAATTACAAGAGAGGTTCACCACACTTTGGTTTTACACTCACAACCTCTTCTAGTAATTTCTTACAATACAAGGCTCACCAACCTATGGTTTTATATCTCAAACAACCTTGAATCACAACTTCAAGGATCACCCTTATCTAAAGGATTTTATGTTATCAAGATAACCTTGCTAGAGCTAGTAGATCAACACAATTGAATAAGTAAAGGAGAGTGTGTAGAAGTTACCACTTGATGGTAGATATTACACAAATTTGCACCTTCACACTTTGATGTCTTTGGATGGATCAATTGAATGCACAAGACATAAGAGAGCTTAAGAAATGTTTGCTAAATGCTTTTGAATGCTTGGAGTTTTCAAGATTTCAAGAGTTACAAAAATTTGCATGTTTATGGCTTTTATAGAATTTGAAAATCTGTTAAAACGTTCATAAAACGGCTAGTAACGGCTAGTTTCGTGAAAAATTCGGACGACCGAATTTCTTTCGCTGCGTCCGAATCTTCGTCCGAATTTCTCTGGATGAATAGTACCCATGCTGAGAACAAAAATTCGGACGACCGAATTTTTTTGTTGCGTCCGAATCTTCTTCCGAATTTCTCTGGAAGAACAGTGACCATGCTGAAGGCCACAAATTCGGGACGACCGAATTTTTTGGTTGCGTCCGAATCTTCTTCGAATTTCTCTCGGAAGAACAGTAGTAAACTTTTGCTACAAAATTCGGGACGACCGAATTTTTTGAAAGTATTTTCAAACTTTGTAAAATCATTTGAAATATAACTTCAATGAGTTTGAAAAACATTTGATATATATAGAAAACTTATTTAACTATATTTAAGCTTGAAAAACATGAACATATGAGGTTTACAAACATATCTTATAAAAAAGATTCATTCAAAGCCTTTTAAGATCATAAGATTATTTTTATGCTCTCTTATGCATTCAATGATAACCAAGACATGCAAGTGTAGAGTTTACATAGAAATTTACCTAAACATTACATGCACTCTACACTTCAAGTCTTCAATGCCTTTTGATCATCTTTAGAACAACATTCTTTCAAACTTCAAATACTTGCTTAAATGAAGTTGTTCTTTGAACTTTTGCTTCAAAGCAATGAGACTTCATACTTCTCAAATTACAGAACCTATCACACAATAATCAAACATTTTAGTCCTCATCAATATTTGTCATTAATCAAAACTATATAATTTGCCCTTAGGGCTAACAAACCTTCATCAAACTTCAATTACTTTGCTTTCTTGAACTTTGGCTACAAGACAATGAGACTTCATACTTCTTAGTTCACAAAACCTATCACACAATATACAAGCATATTAGTCCTCATCAATATTTGTCATTAATCAAAACTACATGATTTGCCCTTAGGGCTAACAATCTCCCCCTTTTTGATGATGACAAACTTTGATGCAAAATATGATAGATTAAAATGATGTAGTACATAGAAGTATTATTGTCAATGATAGAAAATAACCAATTTAGCACATTGACATACAAAAGGCTCAATATGAGCCTATGACCCAACCAACCTCCATTTACCTCCTTCCTTCCAACAACTAGGATAGAAGATATAGCATTTAAATATTTAGAAGACTTCTAAGAGAGGTTTTAAAGGTTGTAAAAGTTTAACAATACTCCACCTTAGATTGTGCTCATTTTTCAACAAATTTAGACTTGAGATACTATGCATCCAAATTCTGACAAGTCAAGTCCAAACTAAAAGATAATTAAAATGAAAGCTTCAATTTTTGAAAATATGCTTTCATAAGATTGTTCAAACATAGTAAAAGAGTTTAAAACATGTTTGAATCAATTTGAACAACAAAAGAGCACATTTTGGCAACAAAATATGCAAGCATCCGAATTTCAGAACATGCATCTGAATTTTAAATCCAAAATTTTTTACAACAGACATAACTCATGCATTCAGTTGTTTTCAAAAAGTAACAAGTCAAGAATGACTTAGCCATTTGCAAAAACTCAGAAAACATCCATATAATGCACAGTTTCATCATACACAGCATTTAACATATAGCACAATTCAACGTATAGAGCACATTTTGTCTCACATCATTATTTCTCCCCTTTGAATACAATTTCTATTCATGCATGAGGAATTCCACTGCTATTTTGTATTTTCACGCATTTTGTCTTCACATTTCTTCTCCCCCTTTTGTCATCAATCAAAGATGGGGTCAATGAAAATGAGATTAACAATTTAACACATAAAGGAAGCTCTCATCACTGAGATTTCAACATTGAGCTTCACTATTACATAAAATGCAGAAAAAATACTTAACAAGTTCATAATTAAAAACAGTAAATGCATAAATCATAATATAAATACCTTAAAACAGTAAATAAAATGGAAGAAATGCTTAGTCTTTTGATGTTGATGGAGAGGCTCTGCTAATTCCTTTCTTGATGGCCAAGTGCTTCACTCTTCCTTGGCTGAAAGATATGTGTGATGGTGAGACAATTTCAGCTTGAGCTACTTGGCTTCCTGCTTCTTGTGGTTCTTCATGTGCTTGTTCTTCTTCTTCTTCTCGTTCTGCCACAGTCTCATCATTTCCTCCTTGATCATTAACATCCCCATCATCACTATCATCATCTTTGTCCTTCTTTTCTTTCTCTCTATCACCATCATCCGCATTTCTATCTTGAGGCCTAGAGGGTCCTTCACCACTTTGAGTATTTCTCATTAGGATTTCCTCATTGTGATTTACCCTACTCACCAGTCCATCTAACTTTCCAAGAACCATTGGAGCAAATGATTCAAAGAACTTATACATCTTTTCCATTTCCTTGACATGATTTTTCAAAGCTTCTTGGAATGCTTTGGCTACTATGGTGTCACCTCTAGTTATTCCTTCTCAACTTGACTTAACTCCAGTTTTTTCTTCAAACAGTCTCTTCTCTGTTGGTGGTTGCTCCCCCTCACTTGAGGTATCATGCTTCCACTTTGTCTTCATCTCTCTTGCAAGGGTCTCTTCTTCATCCTCTTCTTCTTGCTCTTCCTCACTTTCTATCTTTTCTTCTCTTCCTATTCTTTTTGGAGGGGATTCTCTTTTTGTCGTCCATGCATTATCCTCATCAAGAACTAACTGCATTCTCTTAAGAGTTTCATTAGTGTAAATCTCCCCACTCTTAAAAGCTTGCCCTCTTCCCGGAAGTTTAATCTTAAAATGCTTAAAGATTCTTGTCAACAACCTTCCAAATGGGAATGCCTTGGTTACTGTTTTTCTGGCAGTAATCATGTGTTTCAAGGCTATATAACCAAATTTCAATCTCCTCTGTTCATGCAAGGCTAACATGATTACCATATGCATATTTCTAACTGATGACTTATGTCCATAGTTAGGAACAATCATAGTAGTCACCATATGATGCAACACTCTACCTCTAGCATCCAAGTTCTTGATTTCCCTCTCTTTTATAGATCTAAACTCTCTTTCATTGGTAAATGCCTCTTCAAATCTAACATATGTAAAGAGTTCACGATCATAGCAATGCATGGAATGTGCATAATATCTAGCTCCATTGTCACCTACTTCACAAATTCTGTTTATCAATGCTTCACTAAATTCAATGTCAACTTGGGATACTCTAGATGAATACCATTGTATCACATTATCCCCTACAGTCTCAATTCTTTCCTCCTTTAGGTTTGCATAGAATTCATATATCAAGGTAGGATAAAATTCTTCATCAATAAACAACAAACTACTCCAACCAACATCATTGAAACAAGACAGAACGTTATCCATGTTATAGAGTTTATCAACATCCACCTTATATCTAGGGATAATTTTCTGCTATTTTTATTCCATTCATCAAATTCATGAGTAGCCTTGATTGAGACAAACCTGTCAACTCCAGATAATGTTTGAGGGATTCGAATTCTTCTTGGTTGGTTGAAGATTGGATCTTAATCTCCTTCCTTAGCCTTTCCTTTCCCTTTCTCAACATTTGGCCTCTTTGTTCTCACCATGATCAATTTTAGGAATGTATCTAGGGTTTGAAATTCAAAAATTAAAGCAAGTCGAGATGAGAATGTGTGTATTTGAAAGGATTTTGATTCGGACGTGAATGGGTAAGAGAGGTTTTGAAAGGATGTGAAATTCGGAAGTTGAAATGTTTGGAAGAAACCGTTCGGTTTTTATATAAAACAATGCATCCGTAAAATTCGGACGACCAAATTCTCAGGTCTGCGTCTGAATTTTGGTGGAAAGTTTCTGTTTCTTCAGTTCAGAAAATTCGGTCGACCGAATTTTCTGACCTGCGTCTGAATTTTTTATCAAAAGTCTATGTTTTCTTTCACTCAGAAAATTCGGTCCTGTAGTGCATCTTAATTCTGGATCCGAAAATTTCCTGTTTTCATCAAAACTTCAACATACATATTAGTCATTGAATTTTGAAATTCCTAAGAGTCTTCTTAGGTGATTGAACCTTTCCTCAGCCAAAGGCTATGTAAATATGTCAGCAATTTGATCATTTGTATTTATATATTCTAAGCATATATCTTTCTTAATCACATGATCACGAATAAAATGATGTTTTATCTCTATATGCTTAGTCCTAGAATGTTGAATGGGATTTATGCTCAAATTGATAGCACTAGTATTATCACATAGTATAGGAATACAATTGAATTTAAGATCATAATCAAGTAAGGTATGCTGCATCCATAACAATTGTGCACAACAACTACCTGCATCTATGTATTCAGCTTCTGCAGTGGATAAAGACACACAAGCTTGCTTTTTACTAAACCAAGATACAAGACAATAACCAAGAAATTGACAATGACCACTTGTACTTTTACGTTCAACTTTGCATCTAGCATAGTCAGCATCAGAGTATCCAATAAGTTCAAAAGATGATGTTTTTGAAAACCAAAGACCATAGTCATGTGTATCAATAAAATAGCGAAAAATACGTTTGACAGAAATTAGATGAGATTCTTTAGGACATGATTGGAATCTAGCACACAAGCATACAACAAACATAATATCTGGTCTACTAGCTGTGAGATAGAGTAAACTTCCAATCATACCTCTATATAATTTCTCATCAATATTTTTACCTTTCTCATCTTTGTCAAGTTTAGTTGATGAACTCATTGGAGTACCTATTCCTTTTGCTTGATCCATTCCAAATCTTTTCAGAAGCTCCTTGGTATACTTTGCTTGATTGATGAAGACTCCATCCTTGATTTGTTTAATTTGCAGCACAAGGAAGAAATTTAGTTCTCCCATCATGCTCATCTCAAATTCATTTTGCATTGATTTGGCAAAATCTTCACAGAGAGATGTATTAGTAGCACCAAATATAATATCATCAACATAAATTTGCACAAGTAAGATATCATTTTTGGAAGATGTTTTTATAAAAAGAGTTGTATCCACTTTTCCTTTTGTAAAGCCTTTTGAAAGAAGAAAACCACTTAATCTTTCATACCAAGCACTTGGGTCTTGTTTCAATCCATATAAAGCTTTGGTTAACTTGAACACATAATTTGGAAATTTTTCATGAATAAAACCAGGAGGTTGTTCTACATAAACCTCTTCTTCAATGAAACCATTTAGAAAAGCACTTTTGACATCCATTTGAAATAGTTTAAAACCTTTAAAACAAGCAAATGCCAAAAGTATTCTTATAGATTCTAATCTGGCCACTAGAGCAAAAGTCTCATCATAATCAATGCCTTCTTCTTGGTTGAAACCTTGAGCAACAAGTCTAGCTTTATTTCTAACAACTTCTCCTAGTTCATTTAACTTATTTCTAAAAACCCACTTTGTACCAATAACAGAATGATCATGAGGTCTAGGAACAAGATTCCAAACTTTATTTCTCTCAAATTGATTTAGCTCTTCTTCCATAGCAATAATCCAGAAATTATCACACAATGCATCATCAATATTTTTTGGTTCAATATGAGATAAAAGAGCAAAATTATCAATAAAGTACATCCTTGTTTTAACTCTTGGGAGACATCACCAATGATTTGCTCCTTAGGATGACTTCTTGCATATGTGAGATCCTTTGGAAGTTCTTGATCATTGCTGACTGACCATCTTGTTCTTGCTCCATTATTTATTCTTCTTTGGCATGATCTTCCATTGTGGGTACTTGGTGTTGAGTTTGATTTTTAACCATTGAGGAGCCTGCATCATCTTCATTTCTTCTTTGAAGATAAATGTTAGATTCATCAAAGGTTACATGAATAGTTTCTTCAACACACAATGTCCTTTTATTATAGACTCTATATGCCTTTTTATTTGATGAATAACTAGTTTGCAATCAAGAGAAGTTTGAACCTTTTTGAAAAGTTTTGAAAATTCATAAAACGTTTCATCTTTTTGTTCTAAGAAGATTACCCATGTAAATCTTGAAAAATCATCAACAATCACATAAGCATATGTTTTACCACCAAGACTAGTAGTCCTCATAGGTCCAAATAAATCCATGTGAACTAGTTCAAGAGATTTTGAAGTAGAGACTATTTTCTTTGGTTTAAAAGATGTTTTTGATTATTTTCCATATTGACAAGCATCACAAAGACGGGTTTTATGAAAATGTAATTTTCGTAATCCTCTAACAAGCTCTTGTGTAGAAAGTTTGTTCAATAAATCTATTCTCACATGTCCTAATCTTCTATGCCATAAAAATTCGTCATTGTCATGAATGGCAAGACATTTAATATCATTAGTAATAAGCTCATCAAGATACAGCACATATACATTACCAACTCTTTTAGCAACAAAAATTGTTTTGTTACTTGCACTGTCAAGAATAGTACAAGTATCACATTTAAACTCAGCTTTCCATCCATTGTCACATAATTGAATAATGCTAAGTAAAATATACTTTAAACCTTCAATAAGTAAACCTTGCTTGATAAGAGGGAAAGAACCTTTACCAATGTTACCTATTCCAAGTATTTTCCCTTTCTTCTTATCTCCAAATGTGACAAAACCTTCACTTGTAGTTTGAAGTTCACTAACAAGTGATGCATTTCCTGTCATGTGCCTTGAGCATCCACTGTCAAGAAACCATTTTGTGGAATTTGATCTTGAGTCAAATTGTACCTACACCAAATTAGAAAGAGTGATTTTTTGTACCCATATCTTCTTGGGTCCAAAGGGGTTAGTAATAGTTCCTTGGACTTTCCAAATGGTCTTAACACCATTTTCTATCTTTCTTTTTATAAAACATCTAGAAACCTTGTGTCCATGCTTGCCACAATATGTGCAACAAATATGTGCCCTAGAATCAAAAGATTCTTTAACAAAATACTTTTTCTGTTTTGAAGCAAAACAATCATGTGTAAAACCAAGACCGTGTTTTACAAATGAAGATCTTTGATAACCAAGTAATTTATTTAAATTTTCTCTTCCATTTGTAAATCTCTCAATGCATAAAGTTAGATCATTAACTTTTCTTTTTAAAAACTCATGATCCTTTATCATTAATTCAAGAGAAATAATTCTTGTACAAAGCTTTTTGTTTTCAAAAGATATGTTTTGTATGGTTGTATTCAAAACTTCTTTTTCAATGGTAAGACAACTAATAGTTTCAAGAAGTTTACCATTTTCAAAACATAATTTTGAATTCTCATTGAATAAATCATTGATTTTGAATTTCATTTCTTTATTTCTTTTTGAAGCCTTTTTCAATTCTTCATATAGTTCTACAATCAAATCACTGGAATCAATATCATCATCACATACATTTGAGATGGAAGGTGAAGATTGTACCTCATCATCAATGGCCATAAAGCATATGTTGGCCTTTCCTTCACTGTCATCCTCACTTTCTTGTTGATCCCACGTTCCAGCTAATCCTTTTCCTTTCTTGACAGGTTTCTTTCTATTTTTGCTATCTCTTTCCCTTTCCAACACTTTAGGACAGTCAGCAACAAGATGCTCTGTACTTTTGCATTCAAAGCATTGAGATTTGTAGGATGAGGATTGTCCACTCTTCTCGACTAGTTTTCTTTCTTTCTTGAGGAACTCCTTTTTGTAGAATCTTTTGAACTTCCTCACTGCCTTTGCAATCTCTTCTTCTCCACTGTTTCCTTCTTCTTCTTCACCTGAAGACTGTTCTTGTTCACTCAAGTGATTTGAGGACTTGAGTACCACTCCTTTTCTTCCCTTTTCTTCATCCTCCTTGTCATTTAGCCGTTTCATCTTCATTTCATGGGTCAGTAGAGATCCAATGTGCTCTTCAAGTGGAAGAGTCTTCAAATCCTTGGACTCCTCAATAGCAAGGGTCTTAGGCTACCAATATTTTGGTAGAGCATCTAAAATCTTCCTGTTTTGGTCTCCCATAGTATAGCTTTTACTATAAGCTTTCAAGCCATTAAAACTGTTAGTAAATATTGTAAACATATTTATTGTAAACATATCACAAATATTTTCACCTTGTTTCATGGTAAACAGTTCATAATCTCTAACAAGCATAGCAAGTTTAGATTCCTTAACTTGATTAGTACCTTCATGTGTAATTTGGAGTAATCTCCACATGTAATGAGCATAATCACATCCACTAACTCTATTGTATTCAGTAACATCTAAAGCACAACTTAATATATTCATGGTCTGAAAATTTAAAGTCATTTTCTTAGAATCATGCTCATCAAATTCATCAGTGGACTTGGGTTCTGAGGTTATTCCATCAGCACTCATTTTCATTGGGACATAAGGATCTTTCTCAATTATATTCCACAAATCAAAATTGATAGAACAAATATAAATTTTAACTCTAGATTTTCAGAAAGTATAATTTGTTCCATCAAACAAAGGTGGTCTATTTGTGGAGGATACTTCTAGGTAAGGTAGGTTTGACATATTAGCCATAGGATCTTTGTCTTCTAGGATGTAAAACCACACAAAGAAGTTCTAGCTCTGATACCAATTGAATTACCTAAGAGGGGGTGAATTAGGTATTTGGCTAATTTTTTGCAAAAAACAAACCTTTTATGCGTTTAGACCAAGAACAGATTATATGAGCAAACTAGAGACAATTTATAGCAAAGTAATGGAAGAAAGCAATAGCAAAGAACTCAAACAATTTATAGTGGTTCGATCCTCAAGATCTACGTCCACTACCTTAATCTCACACTTAAGGATTTCAAACAATCTACTAATTGCTCAGGTTTACAAATTACAAGAGAGGCTCACCACACTATGGTTTTACACTCACAACCTCTTCTAGTAACTTTTACAATACAAGGCTCACCAAAACTCAATGGTTTTATATCTCAAACAACCTTGAATCACAACTTCAAGGATCACCGTTATCTAAAGGGTTTTATGTTATCAAGATAACCTTGCTAGAGCTAGTAGAACAATACAATTTGATAAATAAAGGAGAATGTGTAGATGTTACCACTTGTTGGTAGATATTACACAAAGTTGCACCTTCACACATTGATGTCTTTGGATTGATCAATTGAATGCACAAGACATAAGAGAGCTTAAGAAATGTTTGCTAAATGCTTTTGAATGCTTAGAGTTTTCAAGAGTTCAAAGCTTACAAAAGATTACATGTTTATAGCTTTTATAGAATTTGAAAATCAGTTTTAACAGCTATAAAACGGCTAGTTAACGGCTATATTCAGAAAATTCGGACGACCGAATTTTTTTGCTGCATTCGAATTTTCTTCCGAATTTCTCTGGAAGAACAGTAGCAAACTTTTGCTACAAAATTCGGACGACCAAATTTTTTGGAAGCTTATTCAAACTTTGTAAAATCATTTGAGATTTAACTTCAATAAGTTTGAAAAACATTTGATATGTATAGAAAACTTATTTAGACATATATAAGTCTGAAAATCAAATTCCTTTGATCATATAAAGTTTACTGAAAAATCTTTAGGACGAAACACCACATTCATCAAAAAGTTCATTCAAGGTCTTTTAAAATCATAAAACTCATTTTATGCTCTCTTATGCATTCAATGATAACCAAGACATACAAGTGTAGAGTTTACATAGAGATTTACCTACTTAGTATATATACTCTACACTTCAAGTCTTCAATGCCTTTAGATCATCTAAGAACAGTCTTCAAGTGAAGAAGAAGGAGGAAACAGTGAAGAAGAAGTGATTGCAGTGGCAATGAGGAGTTCAAAAGATTCTACGAAAAGGAGTTCATCAAGAAATGAAGAAAACCAGTCAAGAAGAGTGGACAATCCTCATCCAACAAACCTCAATGCTTTGAATGCAAGAGCACAAAGCATCTTGTTGCTGACTGTCCTAAAGTGTTGGAAAGGGAAAGAGACAGCAAAAACATAAAGAAATCTGTCAAGAAAGGAAAAGGATTAGCTGGAACTTGGGATCAACAAGAAAGTGAGTATGACAGTGAAGGAAATGCCAACATATGCTTTATGGCCATTGATGATGAGGTACAATCTTCACCATCCATTTCAAATGTATGTGATGATGATATTGATTCAATCGATTTGATTGTGGAACTATATGAAGAATTGAAAAAGGCTTCAAACAGAAATAAAGAAATGAAATTCAAAATCATTGATTTATCCAATGAGAAATCAAAATTATGTGTTGAAAATGGTAAAGTTCTTGAAACCATTAGTTTTCTTACCATTGAAAAAGAAGTTTTGAATACAACCATACAAAACATATCTTTTGAAAACAAAAAGCTTTGTACAAGAATTATTTCTCTTAAATTAATGATAAAGGATCATGAGTTCGTAAAAAGGAAAGTTAATGATCTAACTTTATGCATTGAGAGATTTACAAATAGAAGAGAAAATTTAAATAAATTACTTGGTTATCAAAGATCTTCATTTGTAAAACATTGTCTTGGTTTTCCACATGATTGTTTTGCTCCAAAACAGAAAAAGTCTTTTGTTAAAGAATCTTCTCATTCTAGGTCACATATTTGTTGCACATATTGTGGCAAGCATGGACACATGGTTTCTAGATGTTTTATAAAAAGAAAGATACAAAATGGTGTTAAGACCATTTGGAAAGTCAAAGGAACTATTACTAACCCCCTTGGACACAAGAAGATATGGGTACCAAAAATCACTCTTTCTAATTTGGTGTAGGTACAATTTGCCTCAAGATCAAATGCCACAAAATGGTTTCTTGACAGTGGCTGCTCAAGGCACATGACTGGAAATGCATGACTTGTTAGTGGGCTTCAAACTACAAGCGAAGGTTTTGTCACATTTGGAGATAAGAAGAAAGGGAAAATACTTAGAATAGGTAACATTGGTAAAGGTTCTTTCCCTCTTATCAAGCATGTTTTACTTATTGAAGGTTTAAAGTATAATTTACTTAGTATTATCCAATTATGTGACAATGGATGAAAAGTAGAGTTTAAATGTGATACTTGAACTATTCTTGACAGTGCAAGTAACAAAACTATTTTTGCTGCTAAAAGAGTTGGTAATGTATATGTGTTGTATCTTGATGAGCTTATTACTAATGATATTAAATGTCTTGCCATTCATGACAATGATAGATTTTTATGCCATAGAAGATTAGGACATGTGAGCATGGATTTATTGAACAAACTTTCTACACAAGAGCTAGTTAGAGGATTACCAAAATTGCATTTTGATAAAAACCCTTCTTTGTGATGCTTGTCAATATGGAAAACAATCAAAAACATCTTTTAAACCGAAGAAAATGGTTTCTACCTCAAAACCTGTTGAACTAGTTCACATGGATTTATTTGGACCTAAGAGGACTACTAGTCTTGGTGGTAAAAGATATGCTTATGTGATTGTTGATGATTTTCAAGATTTACATGGGTAATCTTCTTAACACAAAAAGATGAAACATTTTTATGAATTTTTAAAACTTTTCAAAAAGGTTCAAACTTCTCTTGATTGCAAACTGATTTCTATTAGAAGTGATAATGGAAGAGAATTCTGTAACCAAGATTTTACAAAATTTTGTGATGAATAAGGTATTACTCACATTTATCAGCTGCCAAAACACCTCAACAAAAGGGTGTTGTTGAGAGAAAAAACAGAACTTTACAAGAAATGACTAGATCAATGCTTTGTGAAAACTCATTACCAAAATATTTTTGGGCTGAAGCTGTAAATACAGCTTGTTATGTCATGAATAGAGTTTTATTAAGATCTTTTATAAGAAAAACACCTTTTGAACTTCTATTTGATAAAACTCCTTCAATTGTATACTTTAAAGTTTTTGGTTGTAAGTGCTTCATTTTAAACACTAGTAACTATCTTGGTAAGTTTGATAGAAAATCAGATGAAGGAAAATTTCTTGGTTATTCATCAAATAAAAAGGCATATAGAGTCTATAATAAAAGGACATTATGTGTTGAAGAAACTGTTCATGTAACCTTTGATGAATCTAACATTTATCTTCAAAGAAGAAATAAAGATGATGCAGGCTCCTCAATGGTTGAAAATCAAACTGAACACCAGGTACCCATAATGGAAGTTCATGCAATAGAAGAAGAAACAATGGAGCAAGAACAAGATGGTCAATCAGGCAATGATCAAGAACTTCCAAAAGATCTCACATATGCAAGAGGTCATCCTAAGGAGCAAATCATTGGTGATGTCTCCCAAGGAGTTAAAACAAGGCGGTACTTTATTGATAATTTTGCCCTTTTATCTCATATTGAACCGAAAAATATTGATGATGCATTGTGTGATAATTTCTGGATTATTGCTATGGAAGAAGAACTAAATCAATTTGAAAGAAATAAAGTTTGGTCTCTTGTTCCTAGACCTCATGATCATTCTATTATTGGTACAAAATGGGTTTTTAGAAATAAGTTAAATGAACTAGGAGAAGTAGTTAGAAATAAAGCTAGACTTGTTGCTCAAGGTTTCAACCAAGAAGAAGGCATTGACTATGATGAGACCTTTGCTCCAGTAGCCAGATTAGAATCTATAAGAATACTTTTGGCATTTGCTTGCTTTAAAGATTTTAAACTATTTCAAATGGATTTCAAAAGTGCTTTTCTCAATGGTTTTATTGAAGAAGAGGTTTATGTAGAACAACCTCCTGGTTTTATCCATGAAAAATTTCCAAATTATGTGTATAAGCTAACCAAAGCTCTATATGGGTTGAAACAAGCTCCAAGAGTTTGGTATGAAAGATTGAGTGGCTTTCTTCTTTCAAAAGGTTTTACAAAAGGAAAAGTGGACACAACTCTTTTCATAAAAACATCTCCTAAAAATGATATCTTACGTGTGCAAATTTATGTTGATGATATTATATTTGATGCTACTAATACATCTCTCTGTGAAGATTTTGCCAAATCAATGCAAAATGAATTTGAGATGAGCATGATGAGTTCATCAACTAATCAATGCAAAATGATTTGATGCTACTAATACATCTCTCTTTGTGAACTAAATTTCTTCCTTGGGCTGCAAATTAAACAAATCAAGGATGGAGTCTTCATCAATCAAGCAAAGTATACCAAGTAGCTACTGAAAAGATTTGGAATGGATCAAGCAAAAGGAATAGGTACTCCAATGAGTTCATCAACTAAACTTGACAAAGATGAGAAAGGTAAAAATATTGATGAGAAATTATATAGAGGTATGATTGGAAGTTTACTCTATCTCACAGCTAGTAGACCAGATATTATGTTTGCTGTATGCTTGTGTGCTAGATTCCAATCATGTCCTAAAGAATCTCATCTAATTTCTGCCAAACGTATTTTTCGTTATTTGATTGATACACATGACTATGGTCGTTGGTTTTCAAAAACTTCATCTTTTGAAGTTGTCTTGTATCTTGGTTTAGTAAAAAGCAAGCTTGTGTGTCTTTATCCACTGCAGAAGCTGAATACATAGCTGCAGGTAGTTGTTGTGCACAATTGTTTTGGATGCAGCATACCTTACTTGATTATGGTCTTAAATTCAATTGTGTGCCTATACTATGTGATAATACCAGTGCTATCAATTTGAGCATCAATCCCATTCAACATTCTAGGACTAAGCATATAGAGATAAAACATCATTTCATTCGTGATCATGTGATTAAGAAAGATATATGCTTAGAATATATAAATACAAATGATCAAATTGCTGGACATATTGACAAAGCCTTTGGTGAGAAAAGGTTCAATCACCTAAGAAGACTCTTAGGAATTTCAAAATTCAATGACTAATGTGTGTGTTGAAGTTTTGATGAAAACAGGAAATTTTCGGATCCAGAATTCAGATGCACTACAGAAAATTCAGTCAACCGAATTTTCTGAAATGAAGAAACAGAAACTTTCGACCGAAAATTCGGACGCAGACCTGAGAATTCGGTCGTTCAAATTTTACGGATGTGACTGTTTAAATGAAAATTAAACAGTTTTCTCAACACTTCAACTTCCAAATTTCACATCATTTTAAAAGGCTCTCATACCCATTCAGATGCGAATCAAAATCCCTTCAAAACCACACATTCTCATCTCGATCTGCCTTCACTTTTGAACTTCTAACCCTAATTTCATACCAAAAATTAGTACTTCTCAACAGAAAATATCAATGGTGAGAACAAAGAAGCCAAATGTTGAGAAAGGGAAAGGAAAAGCTAAGGAAGGAGATGGAGACTCAATCAACCAACCAAGAAGAATTCGAATCCCTCAAACATTATCTAGAGTTGACAGGTTTGTCACGATCAAAGCTACTCATGAATTTGATGATTGGAATAAAAATAGCAGAAAGATTATCCCTGGATATAAGGTGGATGTTGATAAATTCTCTAGCATGGATATTGTTCTATCTTGTTTTAATGATGTTGGTTGGAGTAGTTTGTTGTTCATTGATGAAGAATTTTATCCTACCTTGATATATGAATTCTATACAAACCTAAAGGAGGAAAGAATTGAGATTGTAGGGGATAATGTGATACAATGGTATTCATCTAGAGTATCCCAAGTTGACATTGAATTTAGTGAAGCATTGATAAACAGAATTTGTGGAGTAGGTAACAATGGAGCTAGATATTATTCACATTCCATGCATTGCTATGATCGTGAACTCTTTACATATGTTAGATTTGAAGAGGCATTTACCAATGAAAGAGAGTTTAGATCTATAAAAGAGAGGGAAATCAAGAACTTGGATGCTAGAGGTAGAGTGTTGCATCATATGGTGACTACTATGATTGTTCCTAACTATGGACATAAGTCATCAGTTAGAAATATGCATATGGTAATCATGTTAGCCTTGCATGAACAGAGGAGATTGAAATTTGGTTATATAGCCTTGAAACACATGATTACTGCCAGAAAAACAGTAACCAAGGCATTCCCATTTGGAAGGTTGTTAACAAGAATCTTAAAGCATTTTAAGATTAAACTTCCGGGAAGAGGGCAAGCTTTTAAGAGTGGGGAGATTTACACCAATGAAACTCTTAAGAGAATGCAGTTAGTTCTTGATGAGGATAATATATGGAGGAAAAAAAGAGAAACCCCTCCAAAAAGAATAGGAAGAGAAGAAAAGATAGAAAGTGAAGAAGAGGAAGAAGAAGAGGATGAAGAAGAAACCCTTGCTAGAGAAATGAAGACAAAAAGAAAGCATGACACCTCAAGTGAGGGGGAGCAACCTCCAACAAAAAGGAGATTGTTTGAAGAAGAAACTGGAATTGGTTCAAGTGGTAAAGGAGTAACTAGAGGTGACACCATAGTGACCAAAGCATTCCAAGAAGCCTTGAACAATCATGTCAAGAAAATGGAGAAGATGTATAAGTTCTTTGAATCATTTGCTCCAATGGTTCTTGGAAAGTTAGATGGACTGGAGAGTAGAGTAAAGCACATTGAAGAAATTCTTATGAGAAATGCTCAAAGTGGTGAAGGACTCTCGAAGCCTCAAGATAGAAATGAGGAAGAAGGAGATAAGGAAGAAAAGAAAGGAGATGATAATGACAATAATGATGAAAATGATGATCAAGATGGAAATGAAGAGATTGTGGTAGAAGAAGAAGAGGAAGAACATGCACATAAAGAGCCACAAGTAGCAGGCAGCCAAGTAGCTCAAGATAAAATAGTATCTCCATCAACTATCTCTTTCAGTCATGAAAGAGTGGAGCACTTGGCCATCAAGAAAGGAGTGAGCCGAGCCTCTCCATCAACATCAGCATCACAAGACTAAGATTTCTTTCCTTCTATTCTATTTACTGCTTTTTAGTTGCTTATCTGTACTGAATTTTTATCTGTTATATATTTACTGTTGTTATGTGTTATGTATTCTGAAGTTGTTAAGTATTTTGCTGCATTTTATGCAATAGTGAAGCTCAATGATGAATATTAGTGATGAGAGCTTCCTTTATGTGTTAAATTGTTAATCTCATTTTCATTAATCTCATTTTTTTTAGTGATGAAAAAAGGGGGAGAAGAAATGTTGATGACAAAATGTGTGAAATGTTGAATTGTGCTCTGTGATGAAACTGTGTATTATATGGATGTTTGAATGCATGAGTTATGTTATATGGATGTTTTCTGAGTTAAGTTTTTCTTGACTTGTTACTTTATGAAAAAAATTGAATGCATGAGTTATGTTTGTTGTCAAAATTTTGGATTTGAAATTCGGATGCATCAAGTTCTTTTTATCATGTTTGACAATCTTATAACAGCTTGTTTTCAAAAATTAAATTTGTTTATCTCACACATTTTACAGTTTGGACTTGAAAGCTTAAAATTTGGATGTATGTTTCAGAAATTAGGATGCATACATATTTTGTTGCCAAAAGTGCTCTTTTGTTGTTCAAATTGATTGCAAACTGAATTTTCAAAACTCTTCAAAAGGGTTCAAACCTCTCTTGATTGCAAACTGATTTCTATTAGAAGTGATAATGGAAGAGAATTTTGTAACCAAGACTTTACAAAATTTTGTGATGAATATGGTATTACTCACAATTTTTCAGCTGCCAAAACACCTCAACAAAATGGTGTTGTTGAAAGGAAAAACAGAACCTTACAAGAAATGGCTAGATCAATGCTTTGTGAAAACTCATTACCAAAGTATTTTTGGGCTGAAGCTGTAAATACAGCTTGTTATATCATGAACAGAGTTTTACTAAGACCTTTTATAAGAAAAACACCTTTTGAACTTTTATTTGACAAAACTCCATCAATTGTCTATTTCAAAGTTTTTGGTTGTAAATGCTTCATTTTAAACACTAGCAACTATCCTGGTAAGTTTGATAGAAAATCAGATGAAGGAATTTTTCTTAGTTATTCATCAAATAAAAAGGCATATAGAGTCTATAATAAAAGAACATTGTGTGTTGAAGAAACTATTCATGTAACTTTTGATGAATCTAACATTTATCTTCAAAGAGGAAATGAAGATGATGCAGGCACATCAATGGTTGAAAATCATACTCAACACCAAACACCCATAATGGAAGATCATACCAAAGAAGAAGAAATAATGGAGCAAGAACAAGATGGTCAATCAAGCAATGATCAAGAACTTCCAAATGATATCACATATGCAAAAGGTCATCCTAAGGAGCAAATCATTGGTGATGTCTCCCAAGGGGTAAAAACAAGGCGGTACTTTATTGATAACTTTGCTCTTTTATCTCATATTGAACCAAAAAATATTGATGATGCATTGTGTGATAATTTCTGGATTATTGCTATGGAAGAAGAGCTAAATCAATTTGAAAGAAATAAAGTTTGGTCTCTTGTTCCTGGACCTCATGATCATTCTATTATTGGTACAAAATGGGTTTTTAGAAATAAGTTAAATGAACTAGGAGAAGTAGTTAGAAATAAAGCTAGACTTGTTGCTCAAGGTTTCAACCAAGAAGAAGGCATTGACTATGATGAGACCTTTGCTCCAGTAGCCAGATTAGAATCTATAAGAATACTTTTGGCATTTGCTTGCTTTAAAGATTTTAAACTATTTTAAATGGATGTCAAAAGTGCTTTTCTAAATGGTTTTATTAAAGAAGAGGTTTATGTAGAAGAACCTCCTGGTTTTATCCATGAAAAATTTTCAAATTATGTGTATAAGCTAACCAAAGCTCTATATGGGTTGAAACAAGCTCCAAGAGCTTGGTATGAAAGATTGAGTGGCTTTCTTCTTTCAAAAGGTTTTACAAAAGGAAAAGTGGACACAACTCTTTTCATAAAAACATCTCCTAAAAATGATATTTTACTTGTGCAAATTTATGTTGATGATATTATATTTGGTGCTACTAATACATCTCTTTGTGAAGATTTTGCCAAATCAATGAAAAATGAATTTGAGATGAGTATGATGGGAGAACTAAATTTTTTCCTTGGACTACAAATTAAACAAGTCAAGGATGGAGTCTTCATCAATCAAGCAAAGTATACCAAAGAGCTACTAAAAAGATTTGGAATGGATCAAGCAAAAGGAATTGGTACTCCAATGAGTTCATCAACTAAACTTGACAAAGATGAGAAAGGTAAAAACATTGATGAAAAATTGTATAGAGGTATGATTGGGAGTTTACTCTATCTCACTGCTAGTAGACCAGATATTATGTTTGCTGTTTTCTTGTGTGCTAGATTTCAATCATGTCCTAAAGAATCTCATCTAATTTCTGTCAAACGAATATTTTGTTATTTGATTGATACACATGACTATGGTCTTTGGTTTTCTAAAACTTCATCTTTTGAACTTATTGGATACTCTGATGCTGACTATGCTGGATGCAAAGTTGAGCGTAAAAGTACAAGTGGTCATTGTCAATTTCTTGGTAGTTGTCAAGTAGCTTGGTTTAGTAAAAAGAAGGCTTGTGTATCTTTATTCACAGCAGAAGCTGAATACATAGCTGCAGGAAGTTGTTGTGCACAATTATTATGGATGCAACATACATTACTTGATTATGGTCTTAACTTTAAGTGTGTGCCTATACTATGTGATAATACTAGTGCTATCAATTTGAGCATTAATCCCATTCAACACTCTAGGACCAAGCATATAGAGATAAAACATCATTTCATTCGTGATCATGTGATTAAGAAAGATATATGCTTAGAACATGTAAATACAAATGATCAAATTGCTGACGTATTTACAAAGCCTTTGGCTGTGGAGAGGTTTAATCACCTAAGAAGACTCCTAGGAATTTCAAAATTCAATGACTGATGTGTGTATTAATGCTGTGATGAAAACAGAGATTTTTTGATCAAAAATTCGGACGCAGGACAGAAAATTCGGTCGACCGAATTTTCTGAACTGAAGAGACAGAAACTTTCGACCGAAAATTCAGACGCAGACCTAAAATTCGGTCGTCCGAATTTTACGGATGCATCCTTTAAATGAAAATCGAACGGTTTCTTCCAAACATTACAACTTCTGAATTTTATATCCTTTCAAAACCTCTCATACCCATTCACGTCCGAATCAAAATCCCTTCAAATCCACACATTCTCATTCTGATTTGCCTTCATTTTTGAACTCCTAACCCTAAATTATTACCAAAAATTCAGAACCTCTAAACAGAAACATATCAATGGTGAGAACAAAGAGGCCTAACGTTGAGAAAGGCAAGGGAAAGGCTAAAGAAGGAAATGAAGATCCAATCCTCAACCAACCCAGAAGAATTCGAATTCCTCAAACCTTATCTGGGGTTGACAGGTTTGTCTCCATAAAAGCCACTCATGAATTTAATGAATGGAATAAGAATAGCAGAAAGATTATTCCTGGATATAAGGTGGATGCTGATAAACTGTCTAGCATGGATATGGTTCTATCTTATTTCAATGACGTTGGCTGGAGTAGTTTGCTATTTATTAATGAAGATTTTTATCCTACTTTGATATATGAATTCTATGCAAACCTAAAGGAAGAAAGAAATGAGACTGTTGGGGATAATAGGATACAATGGTATTCAACTAGAGTATCCCAAGTTGATATTGAATTTAGTGAAGCCCTGATTAACAGAATTTGTGGGGTAGGTGACAATTGGGCTAGATATTATGCACCCTCAATGCATTGCTATGATCGTGAACTCTTTACATAAGATAGATTTGAACAAGCTTTTACCAATGGTAGAGCATTGCATCATATGGTAACTACTATAATTGTTCCTAACTTTGGACATAAATCATCAGTAGGAAATATGCATATGGTATTAATGTTGGCACTGCATGAACAGAGAAGATTGAACTTTGGATATATAGCCTTAAGACACATGATTACTGCTAGAAAAACAGCAACCAAGGCATTCCCTTTTGGAAGGCTATTGACAAAGATCTTTAAGCATTTTAAGATTAAACTCCCAGGAAGAGGGCAAGCCTTTAAAAGTGGAGAAATATACACTGATGAATCCCTTAAGAGAATGCAGCTTATTCTTGATGATGATGGGGTTTGGAAAACAAAAAGAGAATCCTCTCCAAAAAGGTTAGGAAAAGAAGAAAAGACAGAAAGTGTAGAAGAGGAAGTAGAGGAGGATGAAGATGAGGAAGATGAGGAAGAGACCCTTGCAAGAGAAATGAAAACAAAGAGGAAGCATGATACCTCAAGTGAGGGGGAGCAACCACCAACAAAAAGAAGAGTAGTTGAAGAAGAAACTGAAGTTGAGTCAAGTGGTGAAGGAATAACTAGAGGTGACACCATAATAGCCAAAGCATTCCAAGAAGCCTTGAACAATCAAGTCAAGGAAATGGAGAAGATGTATAAGTTATTTGAATCATTTGCTCTAATGGTTCTAGGAAAATTAGATGGACTAGAGAGTAGAGTGAAACACATTGAGGAAATCCTAATGAGAAATACTCAAAGTGGTGAAGGACCCTCTAGGCCTCAAATAGAAATGAGGAAGATGATGATAAAGAGGAAGATAAGAAGGACAAAGATGATGACAGTGATGATGGGGATGATCAAGGAGGAAATGATGAGACAGTGGCAGAACAAGAAGAAGAAGAAAAACATGTACATGAAGAACCACAAGAGGCAGGAAGCCAAGTAGCTCAAGCTGAAATTGTCTCACCATCACACATTTCATTCAGCCAAGGAAGAGTGAAGCACTTGGCCATCAAGAAAGGGATTAGCAGAGCCTCTTCATCAACATCACAAGACTAAGCATCTCTTCCATTCAATTTACTGCTTTAAGTTATTTAAATTTTTAGTTATGCATCTAATGTTATAATCTTCTTCAGTATTTTTCTTGCATCTTATGTAATAGTGAAGCTCAATGATGAAATCTCAGTGATGAGAGCTTCCTGTATGTGTTAAATTGTTAATCTCATTTGTTAGCCCTAAGGGCAAATCATGTAGTTATGATTGGTTTTGATTAATGACAAATATTGATGAGGACTAATATGCTTGCATGTTGTGTGATAGGATTTGTGGATTAAGAAGTTTGAAGTCTCATTGCCTTGAAGCTAAAATGCAAGAACAACTCCAATATGTCAAAGTGATTGAAGATTGAAGAGTTTGTTCAAGATGTTAGAAGGCTTTGAAGACATGAAGTGTAGGTTGCATGTGCTTAATAGGTAACCTTTGTAAACCCTACACTCTTAAGCCTTGGAATCTATGAATTGCAATTGAGAGCACAAAACTTGATTTAAATGGTTTCAATGGTTTTGAACTTACCTAAATTATCAAGTTTTCATAAATAGTTTTTGCACTTAAAAGGTCTTTAATGACTTATCTTTGAGGCTAGAATGTTTTCCAACTTGTTTAAAGTGATTTGGATATGTTTTGACAAAGTTTCAAAAATTCGGAAGAAGATTCGGACGCATGCAGAAGAAATTCGGTCGTCCGAATTTTGTGAAGAAATTTTCTGCACTGTGAACAGTGAACAACGCATGAATTGTGCATGCATAGTAACACGATGAACAGTGAACAACGCATGAATAGTACAATGTGAACAGTGAACAATGCATGAATAGTACAATTTGAACAGTGAACAACGCATGAATAGTACATGATAAACAGTGAACAACGCATGAATAGTACTACTATTCATTTGAACCGTTTACTATTCTTCCAGAGAAATTCGGACGAAGATTCGGACGAAGCTGGAAAATTCGGTCGTCCGAATTTTGTGAATAGTGCATGAACAGTGACTACTGTTCGCATGAACAGTCCGACTATTTTTCCAGAGAAATTCGGACGAAGATTCGGACGAAGCTGAAAAATTCGGTCGTCCGAATTTTTGTGGCCAGTGCATGAACAGTACCACTATTCGCATGAACGGTATTTTCTTAAACTAGCCGTTACTAGCCGTTTTATAGCTGTTTAAACTGATTTTTGAATTCTATAAAAGCCATAAACTCCAGATTTTTTAGTAGAACTTTGAACTTAACAAATCTTACATGCTCTAACTTATTTGACATCAAAATTACTTGAAAAGCTCTCAAATTGCCTTGTGCTCAAAGATTGAAATTCAAGATTCCAAAGGCAACAAAGTGTGAAGGTGAAACATTGTGTAATCATCTACCAACAAAGTGGTAACATCTTACACTATCTCTTTTCTTATCTTAAATGTGTTTTCTACTAGCTCATTTGCAAGGTTATCTTGTGACATAATACCCTTTTGTGGAAGGGTGAGCCATAGACTAGATTAATCAAGGTTGTAGTGTAAAACCCATGTGTGGGTGAGCCTTGGATTAGAGTAGTCTTAAGGTTGTCTTTAGATATAAAACCATTGTGTTTGGTGAACCTTGTATTGTTTGTATAATTACTAAAAGAGGTTGTGAGTGTAAAACCATTGTGTGGTAAGCCTCTTATGTAATTGTTGAACTTGAGCATATAGTGGATTGGTTGAAATCCTTGAGTGTGGACTCAAGGTAGTGGATGTAGATCTTAGAGAGATCGAACCACTATAAATTGTGTGTTCATTCCTTATAGTTTTATTTATTTACATGCTCTTGTTATTATTACTTATTCATAGTTGTTGATTGGTTGGTTGTAGTCTTATTGTTTGATGATCTTATCTTAACCATCACATCACATATAAACTTGAAGTTTGTGAAATTAAAGAAGAGCTTTTATTAAGGCAAAGGATTTGCAAAACAAGAAAAAGATTTTGATAATTAGCCAAAGACCTAATTCACCCCCCCTCTTAGGTCTTACAATTGGTATCATAGCAAGGTCTTCTTTTTAAGGTCTAACAACCTAGAAGTAAAGATCATATGGCTAGTTTATCAAATTTGCCTTATATGGAAGGTTCCTCTACAAATAAACCTCCTTTGTTTGATGGTTCTAATTTTACATTTTGGAAATCTAGAATTAGAATTTTTATTTGTTCTATTAACTTTGATTTGTGGAGTATCATTGAGAAAGGTCCCTATGTGCCTATGAGAATAAAAGCTGATGGAATTACAAGGGAACTAAAGCCTATGGAGGAACTTGATGAGAACGACTCAAGAAAGATAACCTTAAACTACCAAGCAATGAACATCTTGAGTTGTGCATTGGACGTGAATGAATACAATAGAGTGAGTGAATGTGACACCGCTCATGATATGTGGAGACTTCTTCAAGTAACACATGAGGAAAGAGCCAATATGTGCTTTATGGCAATAAATGATGAGGTACAATCCACTCCTTCTACCTCTACTTATTGTGACGATGATGTTGATGTTGTAGATGATCCTAGTGAACTACTTGTTGAAATGTATGAAGAATTAAAAAGGGTTTCAAAAAGAAATAAGGAAATGAAATTCAAAATTAATGAGTTATTGAATGAAAACTCAAAATTATATTGTGAAAATAAAAAGCTTCTTGAATCTATTAATTGTTTAAATATTGAAAAAGAAGTTTTAAATGTTTCTTTACAAAATATATCTTTTGAAAATAAAGCACTTTGTACAAAAGTTTCTTCTCTTGAAAGAATGCTTAGTGATCATGAAATTTTGAAAAAGAAAGTTGATGATCTTACATTATGTGTTGAAGAATTTACAAATGGAAGAGAAAATCTTGACAAACTACTTGGATCACAAAGATCTTCTCTTGTCAAAAATGGTCTTGGTTATGATCATGCAAATAATGGACCTAAATATAAAAATTTCTTTGTTAAAGCTACTTCTAGTTCAATGCCTCATACTTGTTGTACATATTGTGGAAAACATGGACACAAAGCCATTAGGTGCTTCGTTAAAAGAAAAATAGAAAATGGTGTTAAAACTATTTGGAGAATTAAGGGAATTATTACTAACCCCCATGGACCCAAGAAAGTATGGGTACCAAAGGATACTTCCTCTCCTTTATTGCAGGTACACTTTAATTCAAACTCAAGCACCACTAAGCGGTACATTGATGATGTTGGCTTAAAGAATAAAGGAAAGCACAACATTCATAAGCAAGGTCAAAGCAACCTATGAAGGATTTGTTTTTGAGACAAGAAGAAAGGAAGAATTCTTGGAGTAACAAATGTTGGTAAAGGTTCTGTAAGACCTAAGAGGGGGGGGTGAATTAGGTCTTTGGCTAATTATCGATTTTTTTTTTTCTTTTTCCAAATCCTTTGCCTTAATAAACGCTCTTCTTTAAATTCACAAACTTCAAGTTATATGTGATTTGATGATTAATACAAGATTATCAAACTATAAGACCACAACCAATTAATCAAGAACTAAGCATAAATAATAATCACAAGTATGTAACCAAGTAAAGCAATAAGAAAATGAACACACGATTTATAGTGGTTCGATCTCTCCAAGATCTACATCCACTACCTTGAGTCCACACTCAAGGATTTCAACCAATCCACTATATGCTCAAATTCAACAATTACACAAGAGGCTAACCACACTATGGTTTTACACTCACAACCTCTTCTAGTAATTATACAAATAATACAAGGTTCACCAAACACAATGGTTTTATATCTAAAGACAACCTCAAGACTAATCTAATCCAAGGCTCACCCACACACGGGTTTTACACTACAACCTTGATTAATCTAGTCTATGGCTCACCCTTCCACAAAAGGGTTTTATGTCACAAGATAACATTGCAAATGAGCTAGTAGAAAACACAATTAAGATAAGAAAAGAGAGTGTGTAAGATGTTACCACTTTGTTGGTAGATGATTACACAATGTTTCACCTTCACACTTTGTTGCCTTTGGAATCTTGAATTTCAATCTTTAAGCACAAGGCAATTTGAGAGCTTTTCAATTCAATTTGATGCAAAACAAGTTGGATAATGTAAGATTTGTTAAGTTCAAAGTTCTTCTAAAAAATCTGGAGTTTATGGCTTTTATAGAATTCAAAAATTAGTTTAAACAGCCATAAAACGGCTAGTAACGGCTATTTTCAGAAAATACTATTCATGTGAATAGTGGTACTGTTCATACACTGTTCATGTGAATAGTGGTACTGTTCATGCACTGTTCATGCACCGGTCACAAAAATTCGAACGATCGAATTTTCCAGCTTCGTCCGAATCTTCGTCCGAATTTCTCTGGAAAAATAGTCGGTTCATATGAACAGTGGCACTGTTCATGCACTATTCACAAAATTCGGACGACCGAATTTTCCAGCTTCGTCCGAATCTTCGTCCGAATTTCTCTGGAAGAATAGTAAACGGTTCAAATGAATAGTATACTGTTCACGTGAATAGTGTTACTATTCATGCGTTGTTCACTGTTCATTGTGTTACTATTCATGCGTTGTTCACTGTTCACAGTGCAGAAAAAATTCTTCACAAAATTCGGACTTTAAAAATTCGGAAGAAGATTCGGACGCATGCAGAAGAAATTCGGTCGACCGAATTTCTTCTGCATGCGTTCGAATCTTCTTCCGAATTTTTAAAACTTTGTCAAAACATATCCAAATCATTTCAAACAAGTTGGAAAATATTCTAGCCTCAAAGATAAGTCATTAAAGATCTTTTAAGTGCAAAAACCATTTATGAAAACTTGATAATTTAGGTAAGTTCAAAACCATTGAAACCATTTAAATCAAGTTTTGTGCTCTCAATTGCAACTCATAGATTCCAAGACTTAAGAGTGTAGGGTTTACAATGTTTACCTATTAAGCACATGCAACCTACACTTCATGTCTTCAAAGCCTTCTAACATCTTGAACAAACTCTTCAATCTTCAATCACTTTGACATATTGGAGTTGTTCATGCATTGCTAGCTCCAAGGCAATGAGACTTGCTTCCTTCTCAATCCAAAAATCCTATCACAACATACAAGCATATTAGTCCTCATCAATATTTGTCATTAATCAAAACTACATGATTTGCCCTTAGGGCTAACAATCTCCCCCTTTTTGATGATGACAACTTTGATGCAAAATGTGATGGATTTAAACAATGTAGTACAAAGAAGCATTAATGTCAATAATGGATGATAACCAATTTAGCACATTGACATGCAAAAGGCTCAATATGAGCCTATGACCCAACCAACCTCCATTTGCCTCCTTCCTTCCAACAACTAGGATAGAAGATATAGCATTTAAGTATTTAGAAAACTTCTAAGAGAGGTATTAAAGGTCATAAAAGATTAATATTGCTCCCCCTTAGATTGTGCTCATTTTTCAACAAGTTTGGACTTGAGATGCTATGCATCCGAATTTTGACATATCAAGTCCGAATTGTAAAATAAGTGAAATGAAAGCTTCAATTTTTGAAAATAAGCTTTCCTAAGGTTGTTAAAACATAGTGGAAGAGATTAAAACAAGTTTGAATCAATTTGAACAACAATAGAGCACATTTTGGCAACAAAATATGGATGCATCCGAATTTTAAATCATGCATCCGAATTTTGACATTCCAAGTCCAAATTGTAATAAATTCAATATAATGAATGTTTAATGTGAAATAAATCTTTCCTAAGGTTGTTCAAACATAATGGAAGAGAATAAAACATATTTGAATCAATTTGAACAACAAAAGAACATGTTTTGGCAACAAAATATGCATGCATCCGAATTTCTGAAACATGCATCCGAATTTTGAGCTTTCAATTCCAAACTATAAAATATGTGAGATAACAACTTCTATTTTTGAAAATAAGCTTTTCTAAGATTGTTCAAATATGATAGGAAGGATTAAAATAGTTTTCAAACAATTTGAACAACAGAAATACATTTTTGACAAGAAGATCTTGATGCGTCCGAATTTTTGGTTTGCATCCGAATTTCAAGTCCAAATTTTTGGAAACAAGTTGAAAAGGTGAATTTTCATTTTCAAAAGAACTATAGAAGTACTCAAATATGTATAGCTACAATAGCACTCATTTTAGCTTTGCAAAACTACAAAACTAATGCATTCAATTGTAGGTCAAGTTAAGAACCAAGTTCAAGATTTTAATCTCAACTTAACCATATTCCAAAAACTCAGAAAATAACCAAAACCTCACATAGTATAACATAGTCAATTTAAATTTCAATTGCAGCCATATATTTTCACAAAACACATTCATTTTACATTTCAACCTATAGCACATATACATAGCACATTTTCAGCAAGCACATAGCATATAGCACATCTTGCAGTCAACATTCTTTCTTCCCCTTGACATATGCATGGATTTTCAGAAAATTCACACATTTTCTATTCATGCATGAGGAATTCCACTGCTATTTCACATTTTCACACATTTTGTCATCCCATTTCTTCTCCCCCCTTTTGTCATCACTCAAAGATGGGGTTAATGAAAATGAGACAACATGTATCACATATAAGCGAGTATATTGATCAACTCTCATTAACAGTATAGTTCAAGTCAAATAATTATCATCCTAACAGCAATAATCATTATGTAGCATCTCAACAATAATAAATCAACTTCTTCTCTCCCTTTTTTTTATCAGCAATTAAACTTGGGGTGAGAGTACTTGGACAACAAAAGTGAAACAAAGAAGCTCTTATCACAAAGATTTCACATATTGAGCTTCAAAGCACTATAATGACTAGAAAGGCACAAGTACATTTCAATGTTAAATCATAACATGTGCATTAAGGCATAAAAATTAAAATAAGCATCAAAATAGAGTTTAGGGATAGAAAGGCTTAGTCTTGGATGCGTTTCATTGTCTTCACTTCCAAATTTGTTTGTTATGATGGCCATGTCTCCCTTGAGATCTATATGATGGGGTCCTTCATTTGTTGACTCCTTGCTTGTGTAATTCTGCTTTGGAAAGCTACCAATCAAGAGGATCTTGGATCTTCTTTCTTTGAACCACATTTTCTTGCTCCCTTGGTTGAAGGATATTGGTGATGGATTTGTGATTTGACTTTGTTAAACTTCATTCATCTCCTTCTTCTTGCTTGTTCTCTTGGGCTTTATAGGAACTTGCACCATCTAAAACCACTTGAGAAATCTTTCTCAAGTCTTCTTCCATATTCTTGACTCTAGCTTCTAAACCATCAAATTTGCCAAGAATTATCAGAGCAAAAGACTTGAAGAATTTGTCCATCTTCTTCATTTCCTCTACATGGTTGTTCAATGTCTCTTGAAACACTTTGGCAACTCTTCAAATAGTCTTCTTTTGTGGAAGGTTGCTCCCCCTCACTAGATGAGTCATGTTTCATTTTAATTTCTTTTCTCTAGCAAGGATTTCCTCTTCATCCTCTTATTCTTCATCATTTTCTTCTTCCTTCTTTTTCATTACTTTCTTCCTCCTTTTCTCCATCATTGCTAGCATCTCTTCTATCACCCCTTAGAGGAGTTTTTCTTCTAGCCCTTCATACATTTTCATCATCAAGTATTCAAGGAATTCTCTTTAGTGAGTTGTTGGTGTAGACTTCTTCACTCTTTATTGGTCAACTACTACAAGACAATTGCACTTGGAGATACTTGAAAACCTTAGTAAACAATTTGCTATGTGGCAAAGCCTTACGTTCGGTTCTTCTAGCTGCCATTATATTCTTTAGCACTATATATCCAAAATCCCTTTTTTCTTTTCTTATGCATGGCTAGCATAATTACAGCATACATATTATCAACATAAGATTTGTTCCCAAAGTATGCAATAATCAAGGTAGTAAGCATGTGATGCAAAATTCTTTCACTAGCATAAAAAAGCTTTTATCTCTCTCTCCTTTCTAGTCTTGAGGCTTCTTATCATTTATATATAGGCATTCTCAATTCTTTCATATGAGTATAACTCACTTATAAAACAATGTCCCCCCGGAAGAATAATGCCTAAACCCAACATTCTCAACATCACGAATTCTATTGAGCAATGCATTATCAATATCCAAAATCAACTTGTGATATTCTTAAAGAATACCACTGAATAGATTTATCACCAACTCGCTCACCTCTTTCTTCCATACTATTTGCTTAAAATCCATAAACTAAGTAATGTAATAGCATCAAACACAAGCAAACTAGTCCAGCTCATATTATTTAAAAACGAGAGTATATTACCCATTTCAGATAGTTTGATGACATCCTCCTTGTGTCTTGGATTTGTCTTATGGATCCTTTTTGTCCAATCATCAAATTCAGTAGCAGCCTCCACTATGACAAATCTATCCATCCATGACATGATTTGAGAAACATAAACCTTCCTTGGTTCGTTGGTTACTAGTCCTCCTTCTCTATCTTTGGCTTTTCCCTTTCCTTTTCTCATGCTAGGCTTCTTTGTCCTCACCTGAAGCTACAACACTTGAATACACTTATTAGTTATTGAATTTTGAATTCTCTAAGCTACTTCCAAGATTGGTCAAACCTTTCTTCGGCTAATGGCAGGGTAAGAATATCATTAATTTGTTCATTAGTGCAATCATGCTTTAAACAAATATTACCCTTAGTAGAATGATCTCTAATGAGATGAAGTATGATCTCAATATGCTTTGTCCTAGTTTGTTTAATAGTATGATTATCAAATTTGTTGCATTAGTATTATCACATAACATAGCCACATATTTGAAACATAGATCATAATCACTTAGAGTATCAATAAGGTAATAGTGAATGTGTTTAATAGCAATCAAATGAAACTCTTTATGACAAGATGAAATTTAGCACACAAACACATTGCAAACATAATATTAGTTCTACTTGCAGTCAAATAGAGTTGACTACTCCTATGAAACCATTTTATTCTTGTCATGCATAGTTGATAAACTTATGAAAGTGCTTATACCTTAACATGATTCATGAAAGTGCCATTCTTGGTTTGCTTGATTTGTAGGCCAAGAAAGAAATTGAGTTTTCCTATCATGCTCATTTCTAATTTACTTTGCATCAACTTGGAAAACACATCACAAAGTGAAGTATTAGAAGCACCAAAAGTTGTATCATATATTTGGACAAGTTATAGATCATTGTTGCATGAGGAATTTATAAAGAGGGTAGTTTCGGTTTTATTTTTTGAAAATCCTTTTGAAAGATGGAAACTACTCAATCTTTCACACTAAATTTTAGGAGCTGGTTTTAAACCATTCAAAACTTAGGAAAGTTTGAAAATATGGTTAGGAAACTTTTCATGAGCAAAAACCAGGGTGATTGTTCCATATAAACCACTTCCTCAATAGAACCATTTAGAAAAGCACTTTTGACATTCATTTGAAATAACTTAAAGCAAGTACAAGTCAAAAGCATTCTTATGGACTCAAGTCTAGCATTCGGAACAAAGGTTTCATATCATAATCAATTTCCTCTTCTTGATTGAATCCTTAGGCAACAAGTCTAACCTTGTTTCTAACAACTTCTCCGGATTCAATAAGTTTATTTCTATAAACCATTTAGTTCCAATAATAGAATGATCATGAGATTTAGGAATATCCAAAATATTGTATTTTTCAAATTTATTTAAATCCTCTTGCATACAAATAATCCAAAAATCATCACACAATGCATCATCAATACTTTAGGCTCATATCCAATAAAAGAATAAAGTTATTGATAAAGTACCGCCTTATATTTACTCCTTGGGAGATATCACCAATGATTTGCTCCTTAGGGTGGCCTTTGTGGATATCATAAGTTCTTTGAAAGCTCTTGGTCACCACTAGGTTGGTCATCTTGATTTTGTTCTATCATTTCTTCCTCATTGGTATGATTCTCCAAAGTTGGTGCTTGAAGATGAGTTTGATATTCATTCATAGATGTACCTACATCATCTTCATCTCTTCTTTCCAAGCAAATGTAAGATTCATCAAAACAAACATGAATGGTTTCCTCATCATGTAAGGTTCTTTTTATTGTAAATTCTATATGCCTTTTCGTAAGAAGAATAGCTAAGATATATCAATATCCATTTTTCTACCAAATTTAAGTAAGTTGTCACAATAATTTAAGATAAGACATTTATAACCAAACATTTTAAAATATGCAACTTGAGGCATTCTATAAAAAAGAAATCAGAAGATGTTTTTCTTCAAAATGATCTTAGCATGTGGTGTTTAAGGCTTTGGCCCAAAAATATTTTTGAAGAAGAATTTTCACAAAGAATAGACCTAGCCAATTTTTGCAAAGTTTAAAATTTTCTTTCAATAACACCATTTTATTGTGAAGTTTTTGCAGTTGAAACAATTATATGAAATTCAATTTTCAAAGCAAATTTTGTAAAAACTTTGTTGTAAAATTCTCCCATTGACACTTGTAATAGAGATCAATTGCACTCAAGGGAGGTTTGATCTTTTTGAGTAGTTTTTTTTTTAAACTTATTTAACACTTCATCTTTTTGAACAAAGAAGAATGCTAAAGTGAATATTGAGAAATCATCAACTACTAGTAAGGAATACTTCAAGTCATCAATACTAGAGTTCCTCATAAGTCCAAATCAATCCATATGAACATGCTCAAGATGTTTTGAGATCTAAATGCACTTTCATGTGTTTGAAAGATTCTTTTGTTTGTTTTCCATATTGACAAGTATCTCAAAGATAAATTTCTCAAAACATATTTTTAGCAATCCTCCAACTAAATCTTGAGAGGAAAGTTTGCTCAACAAATCCATGCTTAAGTGACCTAATCTTCTATGCCAAGAAAAATCCATCATTATCATAAGCTACAAGACATTCAAGCTTATCAAGATAAAACACATAATGAAACATTTTGCAAGTAATTGATCAAAATCACAAAATGTCATATTGTCATATAAGTTCGGACGACTGAACTTATTGTCTACATCCAAACCTTTTTGTAGAGTTTTAAGAAGATGATTTTAGCAAACCAAATGCATAGATAGTTAATCATCTTATCATGACATATAGTCAACTTCAAGAACATATCAACAATGAATTTAATTCCACATTATCAATGTTATTTAATCAATTTCATAGAAGCAATTGGTAAGTCATGGTTGGCAAATCTTTAAATCTTAACAACAAAGAATGCTCAACTAAAACTTCACATGTTGGTATTTAACTTCTTATCCATTGTCACACAATTGGCTAATACTAAGCATGTTAAAGTTCAAATCAGCAATAAGCCGCATTTGTTTAAAAAAGAAGAAAGAAACCTTTACCAACATTGGTTACTCCGAGAATTCTTCCTTTCTTCTTGTCTCAAAAACAAATCCTTCATTGTTTGTCTTGACTTTGATTATGAATGTGATGTTTTCTGTTATTCTTTAAGCTAACATCATCAATATACCCCTTTAGTAGTGCTTGAGTTTGAATTGAAGCGTACCTGCAATAAGGATAAGAAGTATCCTTTGGTACCCATACTTTCTTGGGTCCATGGGGGTTAGTAATAATTCCTTTAACTCTCCAAATAGTTTTAACACCATTTTCTATTTTTCTTTTAACGAAGCACCTAATGGCTTTGTGTCCATGTTTTCCACAATATGTACAACAAGTATGAGGCATTGAACTAGAAGTAGCTTTAACAAAGAAATTTTTTATATTTAGGTCCATTATTTACATGATCATAACCAAGACCATTTCTAATAAAAGAGGATCTTTGAGAGCCAAGTATTTTGTCAAGCTTGTCTCTTCCATTTGTAAATTTGTCAATACATAATGTAAGATCATCAACTTTCCTTTTCAAAATTTCATGGTCACTAAGCATTCTTTCAAGAGAAGAAACTTTTGTACAAAGTGCTTTATTTTCAAAAGATATATTTTGTAAAGAAACATTTAAAACTTCTTTTTCAATATTTAAACAATCAATAGATTCAAGAAGCTTTTTATTTTCACAATATAATTTTGAGTTTTCATTCAATAACTCATTAATTTTGAATTTCATTTCCTTATTTCTTTTTGAAACACTTTTTAATTCTTCATACAATTCAACAAGTAGTTCACTAGGATCATCTACAATATCAACATCATCATCACAACAAGTAGAGGTAGAAGGAGTGGATTGTACCTCATCATTTATTGCCATGAAGCACACATTTGCTCTTTCTTCTTCATGAGTGATTTGAAGTAGTTTCCACATTTCATGAGCGGAATCACATTCCATCACTCTATTGTATTCATTGATGACCAACGCACAACAAAGAATGTTCATTGCTTGGTAGTTTAATGTCATCTTTCTTGAATCGCTCTCATCATAGTCCTCCATAGGCTTTGGTTCCCTTGTAACTCCATCGGCTTTCAATCTCAATGGCACATAGGGACCTTTCTCAATAATATTCCACAATTCATAGTTAATAGAACAAATGTATATCTCAATCCTAGACTTCCAAAAAATATAATTAGAACCATCAAACAATGGAGGTCTAGTAGTGGAGGAACCTTCCAGTATAAGGCAAATTTGATAAACTAGCCATATGATCTTTACTTCTAGGTTGTTAGACCTTAACAAGAAGACCTTGCTCTGATACCAATTGTAAGACCTAAGAGGGGGGGTGAATTAGGGTCTTTGGCTAATTATCGAATTTTTTTTTTTCTTTTTCCAAATCCTTTGCCTTAATAAACGCTCTTCTTTAAATTCACAAACTTCAAGTTATATGTGATTTGATGATTAATACAAGATTATCAAACTATAAGACCACAACCAATTAATCAAGAACTAAGCATAAATAATAATCACAAGTATGTAACCAAGTAAAGCAATAAGAAAATGAACACACGATTTATAGTGGTTCGATCTCTCCAAGATCTACATCCACTACCTTGAGTCCACACTCAAGGATTTCAACCAATCCACTATATGCTCAAATTCAACAATTACACAAGAGGCTAACCACACTATGGTTTTACACTCACAACCTCTTCTAGTAATTATACAAATAATACAAGGTTCACCAAACACAATGGTTTTATATCTAAAGACAACCTCAAGACTAATCTAATCCAAGGCTCACCCACACACGGGTTTTACACTACAACCTTGATTAATCTAGTCTATGGCTCACCCTTCCACAAAAGGGTTTTATGTCACAAGATAACATTGCAAATGAGCTAGTAGAAAACACAATTAAGATAAGAAAAGAGAGTGTGTAAGATGTTACCACTTTGTTGGTAGATGATTACACAATGTTTCACCTTCACACTTTGTTGCCTTTGGAATCTTGAATTTCAATCTTTAAGCACAAGGCAATTTGAGAGCTTTTCAATTCAATTTGATGCAAAACAAGTTGGATAATGTAAGATTTGTTAAGTTCAAAGTTCTTCTAAAAAATCTGGAGTTTATGGCTTTTATAGAATTCAAAAATCAGTTTAAACAGCCATAAAACGGCTAGTAACGGCTATTTTCAGAAAATACTATTCATGTGAATAGTGGTACTGTTCATACACTGTTCATGTGAATAGTAGTACTGTTCATGTACTATTCATGCACCGGTCACAAAAATTCGGACGATCGAATTTTCCAGCTTCGTCCGAATCTTCGTCCGAATTTCTCTGGAAAAATAGTCGGTTCATATGAACAGTGGGCACTGTTTATGCACTATTCACAAAATTCGGACGACCGAATTTTCCAGCTTCGTCCGAATCTTCGTCCGAATTTCTCTGGAAGAATAGTAAACGGTTCAAATGAATAGTATACTGTTCACGTGAATAGTGTTACTATTCATGCGTTGTTCACTGTTCACAGTGCAGAAAAAATTCTTCACAAAATTCGGACGACCGAATTTCTTCTGCATGCGTCCGAATCTTCTTCCGAATTTTTAAAACTTTGTCAAAACATATCCAAATCATTTCAAACAAGTTGGAAAACATTCTAGCCTCAAAGATAAGTCATTAAAGATCTTTTATGTGCAAAAACCATTTATAAAAACTTGATAATTTAGGTAAGTTCAAAACCATTGAAACCATTTAAATCAAGTTTTGTGCTCTCAATTGCAACTCATAGATTCCAAGACTTAAGAGTGTAGGGTTTACAAAGTTTACCTATTAAGCACATGCAACCTACACTTCATGTCTTCAAAGCCTTCTAACATCTTGAACAAACTCTTCAATCTTCAATCACTTTGACATATTGGAGTTGTTCATGCATTGCTAGCTCCAAGGCAATGAGACTTGCTTCCTTCTCAATCCAAAAATCCTATCACAACATACAAGCATATTAGTCCTCATCAATATTTGTCATTAATCAAAACTACATGATTTGCCCTTAGGGCTAACAGGTTCCTCTCTTCTTTTTAAACAAATGTTGCTTATTGCTTATTTGTACTATAACTTGCTTATCATTATCCAATTGTGTGACAATGAATAAGAAGTTAAATGCCAACATGCAAAGTTTCATTTGAGAATCCCTTTTGTTAAGATTTGAAAATTTGCCAACCATGACTTGTAAATTGTTTCTCTAAAGTTGATTAGGTAACATTGATGATATGAGATTGAATTCATGGTTTATATGTTCTTGAAATTGATTATATGTCATCATGAAATGATTAAAATATCTATGAGTGAATATCTATGCATTTGCTTGGTTAAAAACATCTTTATGAAACTTTACAAAATATTCGGACTTGAAGACCATAAGTTCGGTCGTCCGAATTTGTATGACAAAATGATATTTTGTGATTTTGGTCAATTACTCACAAAATGTTTCAATGTGTGTTTTATCTTGATAATCATGAATGTATTGTGGCTTATGATAATGGATTTTCTTGGCATAGAAGATTTGGTCACGTGAACATGGATTTGTTGAACAAACCTTCCTATCAAGGTTTAGTTAGAGGATTGCTAAAAATGTGTTTTGAGAAAATTGTTTTTGAGATACTTGTCCATATGGAAAACAAACAAAAGAATCTTTCAAACACATGAAAATTCATTTAGACCTCAAAACATCTTGAGCATGTTCATATGGATTGATTTGGACTTATAAGGAACTCTAGTATTGATGACTTGAAGTATGCTTTACTAGTAGTTGATGATTTCTCAATATTCACTTTAGCATTCTTCTTTGCTCAAAAAGATGAAGTGTTTCATAAGCTTGAAAAACTACTGAAAAAGGTTCAAACCTCCCTTGAGTGCAATTGATTTCTATTACAAGTGTCAATGGGAGAATTTTACAACAAAGTCTTTACAAAATTTGCTTTGAAAATTGAATTTCATATAATTGTTTCAACTGCAAAAACTTCACAATAAAATGGTGTTATTGAAAAGAAAATTTGAACTTTGTAAAAATTGGCTAGGTCCATGCTTTGTGAAAATTCTTCTTCAAAAATATTTCCGGTCCAAAGTCATAAACATCACATGCTATGATAAATAGAATTCTCTCAAGATCATTTTGAAGAAAAACGTCTTTTGAATTCTCTTTTATAGAACGACTCAAATTGCATAGTTTAAAATGATTGGTTAATGTCTTATCTTAAAGACTTGTGACAACTTACTTAAATTTGGTAGAAAAATGGATATTGATATATCTCTTAGCTATTCTTCTTACAAAAAAGGCCTATAGCGTTTATAATGAAAAGAACCTTATATGATGAGGAAACCATTCATGTTTATTTTGATGAATCTTACATTCACTTGGGAAAGAAAAGATGAAGATGATGTAGGTACATCTATGAATGACAATCAAACCCATCTTCAAGCACCAACTTTGGAGAATCATACCAATGAGGAAGAAATGATTCAAGATGACCAACCTAGTGGTGACCAAGAGCTCCCAAAGAACTTAAGATATCCAAGAGGCCACTCTAAGGAGCAAATCTTTGGTGATATCTTCCAAGGAGTAAAAATAAGGCGGTATTTTATCAATAACTTTATTCTCTTATTGCATATGAGCCTAAAAGTATCGATGATGCCTTGTGTGATGATTTTTGGATTATTGCTATGCAAGAGGAATTAAATAAGTTTGGATACAAAATTTTGGATATTCCTAAATCTCATGATCATTCCATTATTGGAACTAAATGGTTTTTAGAAATAAACTTATTGAATCCGTAGAAGTTGTTAGAAACAAGGTTAGACTTGTTGCCTAGGGATTCAATCAAGAAGAGGGAATTGATTATGATGAAACTCTTGTTCCGAATGCTTTTGACTTGTACTTGCTTTAAGTTATTTCAAATGAATGTCAAAAGGACTTTTCTAAATGGTTTTATTGAGGAAGTGGTTTATGTGGAACAATCACCCGGTTTTGCTCATGAAAAGTTTCCTAATCATATTTTCAAACTATACTAAGTTTTGAATGGTTTAAAACCAGCTTTTACAATTTAGTGTGAAAGGTTGAGTAGTTTTCTTCTTTCAAAAGAATTTTCAAGAGGAAAGGTTAACACTACTATTTTCATAAAAAAACCTCTTGTAACAATGATCTATAAGTTGTCCAAATATATGATACAATTTTTGGTGTTTCTAATACTTCACTTTGTGATGTGTTTTCCAAGTTAATGAAAAGTAAATTTGAATGAGCATGATAGGAAAACTCAATTTCTTTCTTGGCCCACAAATCAAGCAAACCAAGGATGGCACTTTCATGAATCAAGTTAAGGTATAAGCACTTCCATAAGTTTATCAACCATGCTTGACAAGAATAAAAAGGTTTCATAGGAGTAGTCAACTCTATTTGATAGCAAGTAGAAACAATATTATGTTTGTCATGTGCTTGTGTGCCAGATTTCATCTTGTCCTATAGAATTTCATTTGATTGTTGTTGAACACATTCTCTATTACCTTATTAATACTCTAAGTGATTATGATCTATATTTCAAATGTGTGGCTATATTATGTGATAACACTAATGCAATAAATTTGACCATCATACTATTCAACAAACTAGGACAAAGCATATAGAGATCAAACTTCATTTCATTAGAGATCATTCTACTAAGGGTAATACTTGTTTAACGCATGCTTGCATAAATGAACAAATTAATGATATCATTACTAAGCCATTGGCCGAAGAAAGGTTTGACCAATCTTAGAAGAAGCTTAGGGATTTCAAAATTTAATAACTAATGAGTGTATTCAAGTGTTGTAGCTCTAGGTGAGGACAAAGAAGCCTAGCATGAGAAAAGGAAAGGGAAAGCAAAAGATGTGAGAAGGAGGACTAGTGATCAATGAACCAAGGAAGGTTCATGTTCCTCAAAGCATGTCATGGCTGGATAGATTTGTCACAGTGGAGGCTGCTACTAAATTTGATGATTGGACAAAAAGGAACCATAAGACAAATCCAAACCACAAGATGGATGTCATCAAACTATCCGAAATGGGTAATATACTCTCATTTTTAAATGATGTGAGATGGACTAGTTTGCTTGTGTTTGATGAATGCTATTACCTTCCTTAGTTTATGAAGTTTAAGCAAATATTAAGGAAGAAAGAGTTGAGCAAGTTGATAATAAAGCTATGCAGTGGTTTTCTTCAAGAATATCACAAGTTGATTTTTGAGATTGATAATGCATTGCTCAATAGAATTTGTGATGTTGAGGATGTTGGGTTTAGGCATTATTCTTCCTGGGGACATTGTTTTATAAGTGAGTTATACTCACATGAAAGAATTGAGAATGCCTATATATAAATGATAAGAAGCCTCAAGACTAGAAAGGAGAGAGAGATAAAAGCTTTTTTATGGTAGTGAAAGAATTTTGCATCACATGCTTACTACCTTGATTATTGCATACTTTGGGAACAAATCTTATGTTGATAATATGTATGCTGTAATTATGCTAGCCATGCATAAGAAAAGAAAAATGAATTTTGGATATATAGTGCTAAAGAATATAATGGCAGCTAGAAGAACCGAATGTAAGGCTTTGCCACATAGCAATTGTTTACCAAGGTTTTCAAGTATCTCCAAGTGCAATTGTCTTGTAGTAGTTGACCAATAAAGAGTGAAGAAGTCTACACCAACAACTCACTAAAGAGAATTCCTTGAATACTTGATGATGAAAATGTATGAAGGGCTAGAAGAAAAACTCCTCTAAGGGGTGATAGAAGAGATGCTAGCAAATGATGAAGAAAAGGAGGAAGAAAGTAATGAAAAAGAAGGAAGAAGAAAATGATGAAGAATAAGAGGATGAAGAGGAAATCCATGCTAGAGAAAGGAAATTAAAATGAAACATGACTCATCTAGTGAGGGGGAGCAACTCCCCACAAAAAGAAGACTATTTGAAGAGGTACCCTCTATTGAAGGAAAAGAAGTTGAAGGTGATAATCTCACTAGAAGTGATATCATAGTTGCCTAGCTGTTTCAAGAGACATTGAACAGCCATTTAAATGAAGTGGAGAAGATGAACAAATTCTTTGGTCATTTGCTCAAATGATTCTTGGAAAATTTGATGGTTTAGAAGCTAGAGTCAAGAATATGGAAGAAGACTTGAGAAAGATTTCTCAAGTGGTTTTAAATGGTGAAAGTTCCTATAAAGCCAAATGAAGAAGATGAAGAAGATAATATGGGTGAAGATGGCAACAATAAGGAAGATATTAATGACAGTGAAAATTGAGATGGCTATCAATTTGTTGCCAAAGAAGAGCATGAGAATGAAGAGTAAAGAGGTAAAGCCCAAGAGAACAAGTAAGAAGAAGGAGGTGAAGGAAGTTTAGCAAAGTCACATTACAAATCCATCACCAATTTCCTTCAGCCAAGAGATCAAGGGAAACATGACCATGAAGAGCATCCAAGACTAAGCCTTTCTATCCCTAAACTCTATTTTGTTGCTTATTTTAGTTTATGCCTTGATGAACATGTTATGCTTTAACATTGAAATTTACTTGTGCCTTTCTAGTCATTATAATGTTTTGAAGCTCAATATATGAAATACTTGTGATAAGAGCTTCTTTTGTTTCACTTTTGTTGTTCAAGTACTCTTACCCCATCTTTGATTGATGACAAAAGGGGGAGAAAAAAAATGTGATGACAAAATGTGTGAAAATGTGAAATACCAGTGGAATTTCTCATGCATGAAGAGAAAAAATGTGAAATACCAGCGGAATTCCTCATGCATGAAGAGAAAATGTGTGACTTTTCTGAAAATCCATGCATATGTCAAGGGGGAGAATGAATGACTAGAAAATGTGCTATGTGCTTGCTGTAAATGTGCTATGTGCTGTGTTATAGGTTAAAATGTAAAATGAATGTGTACTGTGAAAATATTTGGCTACATTTGAAATTTAAATTGAATATGTTATAATATGTGAGGTTTTGGTTATTTTCTGAGATTTTGGAATATGGTTAACTTGAGATTGAAATCTTGAACTTGGTTCTTGACTTGACCTATGATTTTGGAATTGATTCATGAAAACAATTGAATGCATGAATCTTGTGGTTTTGCAAAGCTAAACTGAGTGCTATTGTGGACATACATGTTTGAGTACTTCAACATTTCATTTGAAAATACAAAATCACCTTTTCAAACTTGTTGCAAAAATTTTTGACTTGAAATTCGGATGCATGATTTAAAAATTCTGATGCATCCATATTTGTTGCCAAAAAGCGATCTTTTGTTGTTCAAATTGATTCAAATATGTTTTAGTCTCATCCATTATGTTTGAACAACCTTAGGAAAGATTTATTTCACTTTAAACATTCATTATATTGAGTTTATTGCAGTTTGGACTTGAAATCAAAAAATTCGGATGCATGAGTTTAAAAATTCGGATGCATGTTCTAAAATTCGGATGCATCCATATTTCATTGTCAAAATGTGCTCTTTTGTTGTTCGAATTGATTCAAATATGTTTTAATCTCTTACTATACGTTTGAACAACCTTAGAAAAGCTTTATTTCAATTTAAACATTCATAATATTGAATTTAATGCAGTTTGGACTTGAATTGTCAAAAATTCGGATGCATGTTCTAAAATTCGGATGCATTCATATTTTGTTACCAAAATGTGCTCCTTTGTTATTCAAATTGATTCAAATACATTTTTATCTCTTCTGATATGTTTGAACAACCTTAGGAAAGCTTATTTACAAAATTTGCAGCTTTCATTTTACTTGTTTTAAAGTTTGGACTTGATATGTCAAAATTCGGATGCATAGTATCTCTAGTCCAAATTTGTTGAAAAATGAGCACAATATAAGGGGGAGCATTGTTAAACTTTTACAACCTTAAAACCTCTCTTAGAACTTTTTCTAAATGCTTAAATGCTATATTTTCTATCCTAAATGTTGGAAGGAAGGAGGCAAATGGAGGTTGGTTGGGTCATAGGCTCATATTGAGCCTTTTGTATGTCATTGTGCTATATTGATTATTTTCTATCATTGACATTAATACTTCTATGTACTACATCATTTTAATCTATCACATTTTGCATCAAAGTTTGTCATCATCAAAAAGGGGGAGATTGTTAGCCGTAAGGGCAAATCATGTAGTTATGATTGGTTTTGATTAATGACAAATATTGATGAGGACTAATATGCTTGCATGTTGTGTGATAGGATTTGTGGATTAAGAAGTTTGAAGTCTCATTACCTTGAAGCTAAAATGCAAGAACAACTCCAATATGTCAAAGTGATTGAAGATTGAAGAGTTTGTTCAAGATGTTAGAAGGCTTTGAAGACATGAAGTGTAGGTTGCATGTGCTTAATAGGTAACCTTTGTAAACCCTACACTCTTAAGCCTTGGAATCTATGAATTGCAATTGAGAGCACAAAACTTGATTTAAATGGTTTCAATGGTTTTGAACTTACCTAAATTATCAAGTTTTCATAAATGATTTTTGCACTTAAAAGGTCTTTAATGACTTATCTTTGAGGCTAGAATGTTTTCCAACTTGTTTAAAGTGATTTGGATATATTTTGACAAAGTTTCAAAAATTCGGAAGAAGATTCGGACGCATGCAGAAGAAATTCGGTCGTCCGAATTTTGTGAAGAAATTTTCTACACTGTAAACAGTGAACAACGCATGAATAGTAACACGATGAACAGTGAACAACGCATGCATAGTACACTATTCATTTGAACAGTACATTATTCATTTGAGCCGTTTACTATCCTTCTAGAAAAATTCGGACGAAGATTCGGACAAAACTGGAAAATTCGGTCGTCCGAATTTTGTGAATAGTGCATGAACAGTACCACTATTCGCATGAACAGTGCCGAATGTTTTTCCAGAGAAATTCGGACGAAGCTGAAAAATTCGGTCGTCCGAATTTTTGTGACCGGTGCATGAACAGTACCACTATTCGCATGAACAGTATTTTTGAAACTAGCCGTTACTAGCCATTTTATGACCGTTTTAACTAATTTTTAAATTCTATAAAAGTCATAAACGTGTAATATTTTGTAACTCTTAAAATCTTGAAAAACTCCAAGCATTCAAAAGTATTTAGCAAACATTTCTTAAGCTCTCTTATGTCTTGTGCATTCAATTGATCCATCCAAAGACATCAAAGTGTGAAGGTGCAAATTTGTGTAATATCTACCATCAAGTGGTAACTTCTACACACTCTCATTTATTTATCATATTCTGTAGTTCTATTAGCTCTAGCAAGGTTATCTTGATAACATAAAATCCTTTAGGTAAGGGTGATCCTTGAAAGTGTGATTCAAGGTTGTTTAAGATATAAAACCATTGTTTTTGGTGAACCTTGTATTGTAAACATTACTAGAAGAGGTTGTGAGTGTAAAACCATAGTTTGGTGAACCTCTCTTGTAATTTGTAAACCTGAGCAATTATTAGATTTGTTGAAATCCTTAAGTGAGAGCTTAAGGTAGTGGATGTAGATCTTGAGGATCGAACCACTATAAATTGTTTGAGTTCTTTGCTATTGCTTTCATTACTGCCTTGCTATCAATTATCTCTAATTAGCTCATTTAACTTGTTCTTGGTATAAACGTACAAAAGGTTTAAGTTTGCGAAAATTAGCCAAATACCTAATTCACCCCCCTCTTAGGTATTTCAATTGGTATCAGAGCTAGAACTTCTGTGTGTGGTTTAACAACCTAGAAGACAAAGATCCTATGGCTAATATGTCAAACCTACCTTACCTAGAAGGATCCTCCACAAATAGACCACCTTTGTTTAATGGAATAAATTACACTTTCTGGAAATCTAGAGTTAAAATTTATATTTGTTCCATTAATTTTGATTTGTGGAACATAATTGAGAAAGGTCCTTATGTCCCAATGAAAATGAGTACTGATGGAATAACCTCAGTACCCAAGTCCACTGATGAATTTGATGAGCATGATTCTAAGAAAATGACTTTAAATTATCAAGCCATGAATATATTAAGTTGTGCTTTAGATGTTACTGAATACAATAGAGTTAGTGGATGTGATTATGCTCATTACATGTGGAGATTACTTCAAATTACACATGAAGGTACTAATCAAGTTAAAGAATCTAAACTTGCCATGCTAGTTAGAGATTATGAATTGTTTACCATGAAACAAGGTGAAAATATTAGTGATATGTTTACAAGATTTACTAACATTTTCAATGGCTTAAAAGCTTATGGTAAAAGCTATACTATGGGAGAGCAAAACAGAAAGATTTTAGATGCTCTACCAAAATCCTGGCAGCCTAAAACACTTGCCATTGAGGTATCCAAGGATTTAAAGACTCTTCCACTTGAAGAGCTCATTGGATCTCTACTGACTCATGAAATGAAGATGAAACGGCTAAATGACAAGGAGGATGAAGAAAAGGGAAGAAAAGGAGTTGTACTCAAGTCTTCAAATCACTTGAGTGAACAAGAACAGTCTTCAAGTGAAGAAGAAGGAGGAAACAGTGGAGAAGAAGAGATTGCAATGGCAGTAAGGAAGTTTAAACGATTCTACAAAAAGGAGTTTCTCAAGAAAGGAAGAAAACCAGTCAAGAAGAGTGGACAATCCTCATCCTACAAACCTCAATGTTTTGAATGTAAAAGCACAGAGCATCTTGTTGCTGATCGTCCTAAAGCTTTGGAAAAAAGAAAGAGAAAGCAAAAACAAAAAGAAATCATCAAGAAAGGAAAAGGATTAGCTGGAACATGGGATCAACAAGAAAGTGGGGATGAAAGTGAAGGAAAGGCCAACATATGCTTTATGGCCATTGATGATGAGGTACAATCTTCACCCTCTATTTCAAATGTGTATGATGATGATATTGATTCCAGTGATCTAATTGTTGAGTTATATGAAGAATTAAAAAAAGGATTCAAAAAAGAAATAAAGAAATGAAACTCAAAATAAATGATTTATCTAATGAAAATTCAAAATTATGTGTTGAAAATGGAAAACTTCTTGAAACCATTAGTTGCATTACTATTGAAAAAGAAGTTTTGAATACAGACTATACAAAACATATCTTTTGAAAACAAAAAAGCTTTGCACTAGAATTATTTCTCTTGAATCAATGATAAAAGATCATGAGCTTCTAAAAAGGAAAGTTAATGATCTAACTTTATGCATTGAGAGATTTACAAATGGAAGGGAAAATTTGAATAAATTACTTGGCTATCAAAGATCTTCATTTGTAAAACATGGTCTTGGTTTTACTCATGATTATTCTGCTCCAAAACAGAAAAAATCTTTTGCTAAAGAATCTTATCATTCTAGATCACATATTTGCTGCACTTATTGTGGTAAACATGGACACAAGGTGTCTAGATGTTTTATCAAAAGAAAAATAGAAAGTGGTGTTAAAACCATTTGGAAAGTCAAAGAAATTTTTACTAACCCCCTTGGACCCAAGAAAATATGGGTACCAAAAATCACCCTTTCAAATTTGGTGTAGGTACAATTTGCCTCAAGATCAAGTGCCACAAAATGGTTCCTTGACAGTGGATGCTCAAGGCATATGACTGAAATGCATCACTTGTTATTGAACTTCAAACTACAAGTGAAGGTTTTGTCACATTTGGAGATAAGAAGAAAGGGAAAATACTTGGAATAGGTAACATTGGTAAAGGTTCTTTCCCTCTTATCAAGAAAGTATTACTTATTGAAGGTTTAAAGTATAATTTACTGAGTATTAGTCAATTATGTGATAATGGATGCAAAGTAGAGTTTAAATGTGATACTTGTATTATTCTTGACAATGCAAGTAACAAAACTATCTTTGTTGCTAAAAGAGTTGGTAATGTATATGTGTTGTATCTTGATGAGCTTATTACAAATGATATTAAATGTCTTGCCATTCATGACAATGATGGATTTTTATGGCATAGAAGATTAGGACATGTAAGCATGGATTTATTAAACAAACTTTCTACACAAGAGCTGGTGAGAGGATTACCTAAATTGCATTTTGATAAAACTCATCTCTGTGATGCTTGTCAATATGGAAAACAATCAAAAACATCTTTTAAACCAAAGAAAATGGTTTCTACCTCAAAACCTCTTGAACTAATTCATATGGATTTATTTGGACCTATGAGGACTACTAGTCTTGGTGGTAAAAGATATGCTTATGTGATTGTTGATGATTTTTCAAGATTTACATGGGTAATCTTCTTAGCACAAAAAGATGAAACATTTTATGAATTTTCAAAACTCTTCAAAAAGGTTCAAACCTCTCTTGATTGCAAACTGATTTCTATTAGAAGTGATAATGGAAGAGAATTCTGTAATCAAGATTTTACAAAATTTTGTGATGAGTATGGTATTACTCACAATTTTTCAGCTGCCAAAACACCTCAACAAAATGGTGTTGTTGAAAGGAAAAACAGAACCTTACAAGAAATGGCTAGATCAATGCTTTGTGAAAACTCATTACCAAAGTATTTTTGGGCTGAAGCTGTAAATACAGCTTGTTATATCATGAACATAGTTTTACTAAGACCTTTTATAAGAAAAATACCTTTTGAACTTTTATTTGACAAAACTCCATCAATTGTCTATTTCAAAGTTTTTGGTTGTAAATGCTTCATTTTAAACACTAGCAACTATCTTGGTAAGTTTGATAGAAAATCAGATGAAGGAATTTTTCTTAGTTATTCATCAAATAAAAAGGCATATAGAGTCTATAATAAAAGAACATTGTGTGTTGAAGAAACTATTCATGTAACTTTTGATGAATCTAACATTTATCTTCAAAGAGGAAATGAAGATGATGCAGGCACATCAATGGTTGAAAATCATACTCAACACCAAACACCCATAATGGAAGATCATGCCAAAGAAGAAGAAATAATGGAGCAAGAACAAGATGGTCAATCAAGCAATGATCAAGAACTTCCAAATGATATCACATATGCAAAAGGTCATCCTAAGGAGCAAATCATTGGTGATGTCTCCCAAGGGGTAAAAACAAGGCGGTACTTTATTGATAGCTTTGCTCTTTTATCTCATATTGAACCAAAAAATATTGATGATGCATTGTGTGATAATTTCTGGATTATTGCTATGGAAGAAGAGCTAAATCAATTTGAAAGAAATAAAGTTTGGTCTCTTGTTCCTAGACCTCATGATCATTCTATTATTGGTACAAAATGGGTTTTTAGAAATAAGTTAAATGAACTAGGAGAAGTAGTTAGAAATAAAGCTAGACTTGTTGCTCAAGGTTTCAACCAAGAAGAAGGCATTGACTATGATGAGACCTTTGCTCCAATAGCCAAATTAGAATCTATAAGAATACTTTTGGCATTTGCTTGCTTTAAAGATTTTAAACTATTTCAAATGGATGTCAAAAGTGCTTTTCTAAATGGTTTTATTGAAGAAGAGGTTTATGTAGAACAACCTCCTGGTTTTATCCATGAAAAATTTTCAAATTATGTGTATAAGCTAACCAAAGCTCTATATGGGTTGAAACAAGCTCCAATAGCTTGGTATGAAAGATTGAGTGGCTTTCTTCTTTCAAAAGGTTTTACAAAAGGAAAAGTGGACACAACTCTTTTCATAAAAACATCTCCTAAAAATGATATTTTACTTGTGCAAATTTATGTTGATGATATTATATTTGGTGCTACCAATACATCTCTTTGTGAAGATTTTGCCAAATCAATGCAAAATGAATTTGAGATGAGTATGATGGGAGAACTAAATTTTTTCCTTGGACTACAAATTAAACAAGTCAAGGATGGAGTCTTCATCAACCAAGCAAAGTATACCAAAGAGCTACTAAAAAGATTTGGAATGGATCAAGCAAAAGGAATTGGTACTCCAATGAGTTCATCAACTAAACTTGACAAAGATGAGAAAGGTAAAAACATTGATGAAAAATTGTATAGAGGTATGATTGGGAGTTTACTCTATCTCACTGCTAGTAGACCAGATATTATGTTTGCTGTTTGCTTGTGTGCTAGATTCCAATCATGTCCTAAAGAATCTCATCTAATTTCTGTCAAACGAATATTTTGTTATTTGATTGATACACATGACTATGGTCTTTGGTTTTCTAAAACTTCATCTTTTGAACTTATTGGATACTCTGATGCTAACTATGCTGGATGCAAAGTTGAGTGTAAAAGTAAAAGTGGTCATTGTCAATTTCTTGGTAGTTGTCTAGTAGCTTGGTTTAGTAAAAAGCAGGCTTGTGTATCTTTATCCACAGCAGAAGCTGAATACATAGCTGCAGAAAGTTGTTGTGCACAATTATTATGGATGAAACATACATTACTTGATTATGGTCTTAACTTTAAGTGTGTGCCTATACTATGTGATAATACCAGTGCTATCAATTTGAGCATTTATCCCATTCAACACTCTAGGAAAAAACATATAGAGATAAAACATCATTTCATTCGTGATCATGTGATTAAGAAAGATATATGCTTAGAACATGTAAATACAAATGATCAAATTGCTGACATATTTACAAAGCCTTTGGCTGAGGAGAGGTTTAATCACCTAAGAAGACTCCTAGGAATTTCAAAATTCAATGACTCATGTGTGTATTAATGCTGTGATGAAAACAGAGATTTTTTGATCAAAAATTCGGACGCTGGACAGAAAATTCGGTCGACCTACTTTTCTGAACTGAAGAGACAGAAACTTTCGACCGAAAATTCAGACGCAGACCTAAAATTCGGTCGTCCGAATTTTACGGATGCATCCTTTAAATGAAAATCGAACGGTTTCTTCCAAACATTACAACTTCTGAATTTTATATCCTTTCAAAACCTCTCATACCCATTCACGTCCGAATCAAAATCCCTTCAAATCCACACATTCTCATTCCAATTTGCCTTCATTTTTGAACCCTAAATTATTACCAAAAATTCAGAACCTCTAAACAGAAACATATCAATGGTGAGAACAAAGAGGCCTAACGTTGAGAAAGGCAAGGGAAAGGCTAAAGAAGGAAATGAAGATCCAATCCTCAACCAACCCAGAAGAATTCGAATTCCTCAAACCTTATCTGGGGTTGACAGGTTTGTCTCCATAAAAGCCACTCATGAATTTAATGAATGGAATAAGAATAGCAGAAAGATTATTCCTGGATATAAGGTGGATGCTGATAAACTGTCTAGCATGGATATGGTTCTATCTTATTTCAATGATGTTGGCTGGAGTAGTTTGCTATTTATTAATGAAGATTTTTATCCTACTTTGATATATGAATTCTATGCAAACCTAAAGGAAGAAAGAATTGAGACTGTTGGGGATAATAGGATACAATGGTATTCAACTAGAGTATCCCAAGTTGATATTGAATTTAGTGAAGCCCTGATTAACAGAATTTGTGGGGTAGGTGACAATGGGGCTAGATATTATGCACCCTCAATGCATTGGTATGATCGTGAACTCTTTACATATGATAGATTTGAACAAGCTTTTACCAATGGAAGAGAGTTTAGATCTATAAAAGAAAGGGAAATCAAGAATTTGGATGCTAGAGGTAGAGTATTGCATCATATGGTAACTACTATGATTGTTCCTAACTTTGGACATAAATCATTAGTAGGAAATATGCATATGGTATTAATGTTGGCACTGCATGAACAGAGAAGATTGAACTTTGGATATATTGCCTTAAGACACATGATTACTGCTAGAAAAACAGTAACCAAGGCATTCCCTTTTGGAAGGCTATTGACAAAGATCTTTAAGCATTTTAAGATTAAACTCCCAGGAAGAGGGCAAGCCTTTAAAAGTGGAGAAATATACACTGATGAATCCCTTAAGAGAATGCAGCTTATTCTTGATGATGATGGGGTTTGGAAAACAAAAAGAGAATCCTCTCCAAAAAGGTTAGGAAAAGAAGAAAAGACAGAAAGTGTAGAAGAGGAAGTAGAGGAGGATGAAGATGAGGAAGATGAGGAAGAGACCCTTGCAAGAGAAATGAAAACAAAGAGGAAGCATGATACCTCAAGTGAGGGGGAGCAACCACCAACAAAAAGAAGAGTAGTTGAAGAAGAAACTGAAGTTGAGTCAAGTGGTGAAGGAATAACTAGAGGTGACACCATAATAGCCAAAGCATTCCAAGAAGCCTTGAACAATCAAGTCAAGGAAATGGAGAAGATGTATAAGTTCTTTGAATCATTTGCTCTAATGGTTCTAGGAAAACTAGATGGAATAGAGAGTAGAGTGAAACACATTGAGGAAATCCTAATGAGAAATACTCAAAGTGGTGAAGGACCCTCTAGGCCTCAAGATAGAAATGAGGAAGATGATGATAAAGAGGAAGATAAGAAGGACAAAGATGATGACAGTGATGATGGGGATGATCAAGGAGGAAATGATGAGACAGTGGCAGAACAAGAAGAAGAAGAAAAACATGTACATGAAGAACCACAAGAGGCAGGAAGCCAAGTAGCTCAAGCTGAAATTGTCTCACCATCACACATTTCATTCAGCCAAGGAAGAGTGAAGCACTTGGCCATCAAGAAAGGGATTAGCAGAGCCTCTTCATCAACATCACAAGACTAAGCATATCTTCCATTCTATTTACTACTTTAAGTTATTTAAATTTTTAGTTATGCATCTAATGTTATAATCTTCTTCAGTATTTTTCTTGCATCTTATGTAATAGTGAAGCTCAATGATGAAATCTCAGTGATGAGAGCTTCCTGTATGTGTTAAATTGTTAATCTCATTTTCATTGACCCCATCTTTGACTGATGACAAATGGGGGAGAAGAAATGAGGATGACAAGGATGACAAAATGTGTAAAAAACTGCTGTATGGGATGAGATAATGAATTTTCTGTATATGAATTTTCTGTATGCATGTTTTTTGAGTCTTATATCTCAATCCTATAGATGTTTTCTGTGTGTTTTCTGTAAATGAATAACTTGCTCTTGAATTGTTACTCTATGAAAACTCTATAAAAACATTTGAATGCATGAGCTATAACTTGTTGCCAAAAAGTATTCTATTGTTGTTCAAATTGATCTAAATCTGTTTTAATCTCTTCTATTATGTTTGAACAACCTTAGGCATTCATTATATTGAATTTATTACAGTTTGGACTTAAGATTTAAAAATTCGGATGCAAGATCAAAAAATTCGGATGCATGTTCTGAAATTCGGATGCATGCATATTTTGTTGCCAAAATGTGCTCTATTGTTGTTCAAATTGATTCAAACTTGTTTTAATCTCTTCCACTATGTTTGAACAACCTTAGGAAAGCTTATTTTCAAAAATTGAAGCTTTCATTTCACTTATTTTTCAATTCGGATTTGATATGTCGAAATTCGGATGCATAGCATCTCAAGTCCAAACTAGTTGAAAAATGAGCACAATCTAAGGGGAAGCAATGTTAATCTTTTCTGACCTTTAATACCTCTCTTAGAAGTTGTCTTAATGATTAAATGCTATATCTTCTATCCTAGCTGTTGGAAGGAAGGAGGTTAATTGAGGTTGGTTGGGTCATAGGCTCATATTGAGCCTTTTGCATGTCAATGTGCTAAATTGGTTATTATCCATTATTGACATTAATGCTTCTTTGTACTACATTGTTTAAATCCATCACATTTTGCATCAAAGTTTGTCATCATCAAAAAGGGGGAGATTGTTAGCCCTAAGGGCAAATCATGTAGTTTTGATAAATGACAAATATTGATGAAGACTAATATGTTTGAATGTTGTGTGATAGGATTTGTAAACAAAGAAGTATGAAGTCTCATTGCTTTGAAGCAAAAGTTCAAGAACAACTTCAGTTAAGCAAAGTATTTGGAGTTTGAAGAATGTTGCTCTAAAGATGATCAAAAGGCATTGAAGACTTGAAGTGTAGAGTGCATTTAACTTGTAGGTAAATTTCTATGTAAACTCTACACTTGTATGTCTTGGTTATCATTGAATGCATAAGAGAGCATAAAAAGAATCTTATGATCTTAAAAGGCTTTGAATGAATCTGTTTATGAAATATGTTAGTAAACTTCATATGTTCTTGTTTTTCAAGCTTATATATGGTTAAATAAGTTTTATATACATATCAAATGTTTTTCAAACTCATTGAAGTTATATCTCAAATGATTTTACAAAGTTTGAAAATGCCTTCAAAAAATTCGGTCGTCCGAATTGTGTAGCAAAAGTTTGCTACCATTCTTCCAGAGAAATTCAGAAGAAGATTCGGACGCAGCCAAAAAATTCGGTCGTCCGAATTTTTGGTCTTCACCATGGTCACTGTTCTTCCAAAAAAATTCGGACGAAGTTTTCGGACGCAGCAAAAAATTCGGTCGTCCGAATTTTTGTTCTCAGCATGGTTACTATTCATCCAGAGAAATTCGGACGAAGATTCGGACTCAGCCAAAAAATTTGGTCGTCCGAATTTTCTGAAACTAGCCGTTACTAGACGTTTTATGACCATTTTAACTGATTTTCAAATTCTATAAAAGTCATAAACGTGTAATCTTTTGTAACTCTTAAAATCTTGAAAAACTCCAAGCATTCAAAAGTATTTAGCAAACATTTCTTAAGCTCTCTTATGTCTTGTGCATTCAATTGATCAATCCAAAGACATCAAAGTGTGAAGGTGCAAATTTGTGTAATATCTACCATCAAGTGGTAACTTCTACACACTCTCATTTATTTATCATATTCTGTAGTTCTACTAGCTCTAGCAAGGTTATCTTGATAACATAAAATCCTTTAGATAAGGGTGATCCTTGAAAGTGTGATTCAAGGTTGTTTAAGATATAAAACCATTGTTTTTGGTGAACCTTGTATTGTAAACATTACTAGAAGAGGTTGTGAGTGTAAAACCATAGTTTGGTGAACCTCTCTTGTAATTTGTAAACCTGAGCAATTAGTAGATTTGTTGAAATCCTTAAGTGAGAGCTTAAGGTAGTGGATGTAGATCTTGAGGATCGAACCACTATAAATTGTTTGAGTTCTTTGCTATTGCTTTCATTACTGCCTTGCTATCAATTATCTCTAATTAGCTCATTTAACTTGTTCTTGGTATAAATGTACAAAAGGTTTAAGTTTGCGAAAATTAGCCAAATACCTAATTCACCCCTCCTCTTAGGTATTTCACTTTATATGATCAAAGGAATTTGATTTTTGGTTTTCAAACTTATATATGTCTAAATAAGTTTTCTATACATATAATATGTTTTTCAAACTTTTTGAAGTTAAATCTCAAATGATTTTACAAAGTTTGAATATGCTTCCAAAAAAATTGGTCGTCCAAATTTGTAGCAAAAGTTTGCTACTGTTCTTCCAGAGAAATTCGGAAGAAGATTTGGACGCATGAAGAAAAATTCGGTCGTCCAAATTTTGGCCTTCAGTATGGTCACTGTTTTTCCAGAGAAATTCGGAAGAATATTCGGACGCAGCAGGCAGAATTCGGTTGTCCGAATTTCCTGAAAATAGCCGTTAACTAGCCGTTTTATAGCCTGTAAAACTGATTTTTATATTCTATAAAAGCTATAAACTTGTAATCTTTTGTAAGTTTTGAACTCTTGAAAACACTAAGCATTCAAAAGCCTTTAGCAAACATTTCTTAAGCTCTCTTATGTCTTGTGCATTCTATGTTCAATCCAAAGACATCAAAGTGTGAAGGTGCAACTTTGTGTAATATCTACCAACAAGTGGTAACATCTACACACTCTCCTTTATTTATCAAATTGTGTTATTCTACTAGCTCTAGCAAGGTTATCTTGATAACATAAAACCCTTTAGATAAGGGTGATCCTTGAAGTTGAGATTCAAGGTTGTTTGAGATATAAAACCATTGTGTTTGGTGAGCCTTGTATTGTAAAAGTTACTAGAAGAGGTTGTGAATATAAAATCATAGTGTGGTGAGCCTCTCTTGTAATTTGTAAACCTGAGCAATTAGTAGATTGTTTGAAATCCTTAATTGTGAGCTTAAGGTAGTGGACGTAGATCTTGAGGATCGAACCACTATAAATTGTTTGAGTTCTTTGCTATTGCTTTCTTCCATTGCTTTGCTATAAATTGTCTCTATTTTGCTCATATAATCTGTTCTTGTTCTAAATGCATAAAAGGTTTGTTTTTCTAAAAATTAGCCAAATACCTAATTCACCCCCCCCCCTCTTAGGTATTTCAAAGAACTTGCTTCCAATACTGAGAAATTGGAGTCCACCAAAAAACACTTCGTTGAAACCCAAGAAAGTGATGATAAGGAGATTCAAAAATTGAAAGACTTAGTCAGCCAATTTCTAGAATGGGGTGGGTCGCCTAAGGCTTCTATTGTGCAAAAAATCCAAAAATCATTAATGAAGAGCAAAGATATGGAGGCTTGATTTGGGTTACATCTGTTCTTTTGTAAAATACCATAAATCCTAAAAATTTTCCTGATCAAACCAAATGTACATTTCTTGGGATTTAGTTTTATCCCTACTTTTCGAAAAGTATCAATATTTCTTTAACATCTATAGCCAGGTCCTATATCCTTTTAGATTTTATAATGATATCATGAATGTTATTTTCATCTTTCGCCCAATCTGCTTTGCAAAAACCATACTCCATTTCTTGAAAATTTGCTCTTGTATTCTTCAATCTAAATGGTATCCTAGTATAGTAGAAGATTCCCTCCTCAGTTACAAAGAATGTTTTGTACATATCTTCTTCTGCCATCAGAATTTTATGGTATCTTTTATAGTATTCAAAATACATAACACAATATATCCTGTCATTGAATCAACCAACCAATCCATTCTTGGAAGTACGTATAGGCTTTTACATAGAACTTTGTTTAAATCACTAAAATCAATACATATGTGCTATTCTCTCCTAGCCTTGGATATTACCACCAAGTTTGCTAGCTGTGTTGAGAATTGTACCTGCATATTGATCCCAACATTAAGCAAATCTTCTGCCTCCATCTTCAAAACTTCATGCCTTTGTTTAATGTATACTCGCATCTTCTAGATTACTATCTCTGTGTAAGCCCTAAGGGCAAACTTTGTAGTTTTAATTAACGATAAACATTAATATATGCTAACTTGAGTAATTGTTGTGGTAGCCTGGTAAACAGAGAAGTTCGGATGATCATTCTGACACAGTTGTCTAAGTTCAATCGACTGAACTTTATTGTTACTAGTCGTTATTTAAACAATGGAATTGAATTTCAAACTCTATAAAAGTAAAAAATTTTAAGTTTTTGAGCACTTTAAGAATCTTTATACTTCTAGATCATTTGAATACCAAAAAATTCTCTTTTGTCTTCTGCTTCAAGTGACTATTCAAGATTCCATACACAAAAAGTTGAAGTGGTGCTAGCTTTATCATTATCTACCAAGTTGTTGGTAATATCTTACTCTTACTTCATCTACTTGCTTTATCAAAATTTTCTTGAGGATATAAAACATGTTTGAGAGAGTGAACCTTTATTGTTTTGTTAAAGGAGGTTGTGGAGTAAAATCCTTGTTGGGTGAGCCTCTCTTGTATCTTGTTTAACTATTTCAATAGTTGAGTTGTTTGAAATCTTTGAGTGTGGACTCAAGATAGTGGATGTAGATCAAACTACTATAAATTGCTTGTATGCACATTGCTCTTCTTTCTTTTACTCATTCATTTATTGTGTTGCTTTAAAAATCACCTTGTGAAGTTGAATTCTTATCACTTCCAAACTAGGCTTGCAAAAAGGAAAAAGTTTTCGAAAAAAGTCAAAGACCTAATTCACCCCCCTCTTAGGTCTTTCACTCAACATTGGGTTAGATCTCTAATTAATGTTCAACTATAAATTGGAATGTTGTTAGCCCTAAGGGCAAATTATATAAGATTGATTAGTTTTGATTAATGACAAATATTGATGAGGACTAATATGATTGTATATTGTGTGATAAGTTCTGTAAAATAAGAAGTATGAAGTCTCATTGCTTTGAAGCAAGAGTTCAAGAACAACTTCAGTTAAGCAAAGTGATTGAAGTTTGAAGAATGTTGTTCTTAGAAGATCCAAAGGCATTGAAGACTTGAAGTGTAGAGTGTGTATACTTAGTAAGTAAGTTTCTATGTAAACTCTACACTTGCATGTCTTGGTCATCATTGAATGCATAAGAGAGCATAAAATGAATCTTATAATCTTAAAAGGATTTGAATAAGGTTTTTAGTGAATGTGATGTTTAAGTAAACTTTATATGATCAAAGAAATTTAATTTGTGTTTTCAAACTTACATATGGCTAAGTAAGTTTTCTATACATATCAAATGTTTCTCAAACACATTGAAGTTATACCTCAAATGATTTTACAAAGTTTGAAACTGCTTCCAAAAAATTCGGTCGTCCGAATTTTGTAGCAAAAGTTTGCTACTATTCTTCCAGAGAAATTCGGAAGAAGATTCTGACGCAGCCAAAAAATTCGGTCGTCTGAATTTTGGCCTTTAGCATGGTCACTATTTTTGCAGAGAAATTCGGACGAAGATTCGGACGCAACCAAAAAATTCGGTCGTCCGAATTTTTCTGAAACTAGCCGTTACTAGCCATTTTATGACCATTTTAACTGATTTTCAAATTCTATAAAAGCCATAAACGTGTAATCTTTTGTAGCTCTTGAAATCTTAAAAACTCTAAGCATTCAATAGCATTTGGCAAACATTTCTTAAGCTCTCTTATGTCTTGTGCATTCAATTGATCAATCCAAAGACATCAAAGTGTGAAGGAGCAAATTTGTGTACCATCAAGTGGTAACATCTACACACTCAAATTTATTTATCATATTATGTTGTTCTACTAGCTCTAGCAAGGTTATCTTGACAACATAAAATCCTTTAGATAAGGGTGATCCTTGAAAGTGTGATTCAAGGTTGTTTAAGATATAAAACCATTGTATTTGGTGAGCCTTGTATTGTAAGAGTTACTAAAAGAGGTTGTGAGTGTAAAATCATAGTGCGGTGAGCCTCTCTTGTAATTTGTAAACCTGAGCAATTAGTAGAATTGTTGAAATCCTTAAGTGTGAACTTAAGGTAGTGGAGATAGATCTTGAGGATCAAACCACTATAAATTGTTTGAGTTCTTAGCTATTGCTTTCTTCATTACCTTGCTATCAATTATCTCAAATTAGATTATATAACTTGTTCTTGGTCTAAACGCATAAAAGGTTTAGTTTGCGTAAATTAGCCAAATATCTAATTCACCCCCCTCTTAGGTATTTCAATTGGTATCAGAGCTAGAACTTCTTTGTGTGGCTTAACAACCTAGAAGACAAAGATCCTATGGCTAATATGTCAAACCTGCCTAACCTAGAAGGATCCTCCACAAATAGACCACCCATGTTTAATAGAACAAATTACACTTTCTGGAAATCTAGAGTTAAAATTTACATTTGTTCTATCAATTTTGATTTGTGGAACATAATTGAGAAAGGTCCTTATGTCCCAATGAAAATGAGTGCTGATGGAATAACCTCAGTACCCAAGTCCACTGATGAATTTGATGAGCATGATTCTAAGAAAATGACTTTAAATTATCAAGCCATGAATATATTAAGTTGTGCTTTAGATGTTACTGAATACAATAGAGTTAGTGGATGTGATTCTGCTCATGACATGTGGAGATTACTTCAAATTACACATGAAGGTACTAATCAAGTTAAAGAATCTAAACTTGCCATGCTAGTTAGAGATTATGAACTGTTTACCATGAAACAAGGTGAAAATATTAGTGATATGTTTACAATATTTACTAACATTTTCAATGGCTTAAAAGCTTATGGTAAAAGCTATACTATGGGAGAGCAAAACAGAAAGATTTTAGATGCTCTACCAAAATCCTGGCAGCCTAAGACACTTGCTATTGAGGAATCCAAGAATTTGAAGACTCTTCCACTTGAAGAGCTCATTGGATCTCTACTGACCCATGAAATGAAGATGAAACGGCTAAATGACAAGGAGGATGATGAAAAGGGAAGAAAAGGAGTGGTACTCAAGGCCTCAAATCACTTGATTGAACAAGAACAGCCTTCAAGTGAAGAAGAAAGAGGAAACAATGGAGAAGAAGAGATTGCAATGGCAGTGAGGAAGTTCAAAAGATTCTACAAAAAGGAGTTTCTCAAGAAAGGGAGAAAACCAGTCAAGAAGAGTGGTCAATCCTCATCCTACAAACCGCAATGCTTTGAATGCAAGAGCACAGAGCATTTTGTTGCTGACTGTCCTAAAGTGTTGGAAAGGGAAAGAGACAGCAAAAACAGAAAGAAATCTGTCAATAAAGGTAAAGGATTAGCTGGAACGTGGGATCAACAAGAGAGTGAGAATGACAGTGAAGAAAAGGCCAATATATGCTTTATGGCCATTGATGATGAGGTACAATCTTCACCTTCCATCTCAAATATATGTGATGATGATATTGATTCCAGTGATTTGATTGTAGAACTATATGAAGAACTGAAAATGGCTTCAAAAAGAAATAAAGAAATGAAATTCAAAATCAATGACTTATCAAATGAAAATTCAAAATTACATGTTGAAAATGGTAAACTTCTTGAAACCATTAGTTGTCTTACCATTGAAAAAGAAGTTTTGAATACAACCATACAAAACATATCTTTTGAAAACAAGAAGCTTTGTACAAGAATTATTTCTCTTGAATCAATGATAAAAGATCATGAGCTTTTAAAAAGGAAATTTAATGATCTAACTTTATGCATTGAGAGATTTACAAATGGAAGAGAAAATTTAAATAGATTACTTGGTTATCAAAGATCTTCATTTGTAAAACATGTTCTTGGTTTTACACATGATTGTTTTGCTCCAAAACAAAAAAAGTCTTTTGTTAAAGAATTTTCTCATTCTAGATCACATATTTGTTGCACATATTGTGGTAAGCATGGACACAAGGTTTCTAGATGTTTTATAAAAAGAAAGATAGAAAATGGTGTTAAGATCATTTGGAAAGTCAAAGGAACTATTACTAACCCCCTTGGACCCAAGAAGATATGGGTACCAAAAATCACTCTTTCTAATTTGGTGTAGGTACAATTTGCCTCAAGATCAAGTGCCACAAAATGGTTTCTTGACAGTGGCTGCTCAAGGCACATGACTGGAAATGCATCACTTGTTAGTGAGATTCAAACTACAAGTGAAGGTTTTGTCACATTTGGAGATAAGAAGAAAGGAAAAATACTTGGAATAGGTAACATTGGTAAAGGTTCTTTTCCTCTCTCTTATCAAGCAAGTTTTACTTATTGAAGGTTTAAAATATAACTTACTTAGTATTAGCCAATTATGTGACAATGGATGCAAAGTAGAGTTTAAATGTGATACTTGTACTATTCTTGACAATGCTAGTAACAAAACTATCTTTGTTGCTAAAAGAGTTGGTAATGTATATGTGTTGTATCTTGATGAGCTTATTACTAATGATATTAAATGTCTTGCCATTCATGACAATGATGGATTTTTATGGCATAGAAGATTAGGACATGTGAGCATGGATTTATTGAACAAAATTTCTACACAAGAGCTAGTAAGAGGTTTACCAAAATTGCATTTTGATAAAACCCGTCTTTGTGATGCTTGTCAATATGGAAAACAATCAAAAACATCTTTTAAACCAAAGAAAATGGTTTCTACCTCAAAACCTCTTGAACTAGTTCACATGGACTTATTTGGACCTATGAGGACCACTAGTCTTGGTGGTAAAAGCTATGCTTATGTGATTGTAGATGATTTTTCAAGATTTACATGGGTAATCTTCTTAGCACAAAAAGATGAAACATTTTATGAATTTTCAAAACTCTTCAAAAAGGTTCAACCTCTCTTGATTGCAAACTGATTTCTATTAGAAGTGATAATGGAAGAGAATTCTGTAATCAAGATTTTACAAAATTTTGTGATGAGTATGGTATTACTCACAATTTTTCAGCTGCCAAAACACCTCAACAAAATGGTGTTGTTGAGAGGAAAAACAGAACCTTACAAGAAATGGCTAGATCAATGCTTTGTGAAAACTCATTACCTAAGTATTTTTGGGCTGAAGCTGTAAATACAGCTTGTTATGTCATGAACAGAGTTTTACTAAGACCTTTTATAAGAAAAATACCTTTTGAACTTTTATTTGACAAAACTCCATCAATTGTCTACTTTAAATTTTTTGGTTGTAAGTGCTTCATTTTAAACACTAGCAACTATCTTGGTAAGTTTGATAGAAAATCATATGAAGGAATATTTCTTGGTTATTCATCAAATAAAAAGGCATATAGAGTCTATAATAAAAGGACATTGTGTGTTGAAGAAACTATTCATGTAACCTTTGATGAATCTAACATTTATCTACAAAGAGGAAATGAAGATGATGCAGGCACATCATTGGTTGAAAATCATACTCAACCTCAAGTACCCACAATGGAAGATCATGCCAAAGAAGAAGAAATAATGGAGCAAGAACAAGATGGTCAATCAAGCAATGATCAAGAACTTCCAAAGGATATCACATATGCAAAAGGTCATCCTAAGGAGCAAATCATTGGTGATGTCTCCCAAGGGAGTTAAAACAAGGCGGTACTTTATTAATAACTTTGCTCTTTTATCTCATATTGAACCGAAAAATATTGATGATGCATTGTTTGATAATTTCTGGATTATTGCTATGGAAGAAGAGTTAAATCAGTTTGAGAGAAATAAAGTTTGGACTCTTGTTTCTAGACCTCATGATCATTCTGTTATTGGTACAAAATGGGTTTTTAGAAATAAGTTAAATGAACTAGGGGAGGTAGTTAGAAATAAAGCTAGACTTGTTGCTCAAGGTTTCAACCAAGAAGAAGGCATTGACTATGATGAGACCTTTGCTCCAGTAGCCAGATTAGAATCTATAAGAATACTTTTGGCATTTGCTTGCTTTAAAGGTTTTAAACTGTTTCAAATGCTGACTATGCTGGATGCAAAGTTGATCGTAAAAGTACAAGTGGTCATTGTCAATTTCTTGGTTGTTGTCTTGTATCTTGGTTTAGTAAAAAGCAAGCTTGTGTGTCTTTATCCACTGCAGAAGCTGAATATATAGCTACAGGAAGTTGTTGTGCACAATTATTATGGATGCAGCACACCTTACTTGATTGTGGTCTTAAATTTAAGTGTGTGCCTATACTATGTGATAATACTAGTGCTATCAATTTGAGCATAAATCCTATTCAACATTCTAGGACTAAACATATAGAGATAAAACATCATTTCATTCGTGATCATGTGATTAAGAAAGATATATGCTTAGAATATGTAAATACAAATGATCAAATTGCTGACATATTTACAAAGCCTTTGGCTGATGAAAGGTTCAATCACCTAAGAAGACTCTTAGGAATTTCAAAATTTAATGACTAATGTGTGTATTGAAGTTTTGATAAAAACAGGAATTTTTTTCTGATTCAAAATTCGGATGCACTAAAGAAAATTCGGTCAACCGAATTTTACGAGTGAAAGAAAAACAGAGACTTTTGATCAAAAATTCGGACGCAGGTCAGAAAATTCGGTCGACCGAATTTTTTGAACTGAAGAAACAGAAACTTTCGATCGAAAATTCGGACACAGACTTGAGAATTCGGTCGTCCAAATTTTACGGATGCATCCCTTTAAATGAAAACCAAACGGTTTCTTCCAAACATTACAACTTCCGAATTTTACATCCCTTCAAAACCTCTCATATCCATTCACGTCCGAATCAAAATCCCTTCAAATCCACACATTCTCATTTCGATTTGCCTTCATTTTTGAACTTCTAACCCTAGATTCATACAAAAAAAAATCCAGAACCTCTCAACAGAAATATATCAATGGTGAGAACAAAGAAGCCAAATGTTGAGAAAGGCAAGGGAAAGGCTAAGGAAGGAAATGAAGATCCAATCCTCAATCAACCCAGAAAAATTCGAATTCCTCAAACTTTGACTGAGGTTGACAGGTTTGTCTCTATAAAAGCTGCTCATGAATTTGATGAATGGAATAAAAATAACAGAAAGATTATTCCTGGATATAAGGTGGATTTTGATAAACTCTCTAGCATGGATATTGTTCTATCTTGTTTCAATGATGTTGGCTGGAGTAGTTTACTGTTTGTTAATGAAGATTTTTATCCTACTTTGATATATGAATTCTATGCAAACCTAAAGGAAGAAAGAATTGAGACTGTTGGGGATAATAGGATACAATGGTATTCATCTAAAGTATCCCAAGTTGACATTGAATTTAGTGAAGCCCTAATTAACAGAATCTGTGGAGTAGGTAACAATGGGGCTACATATTATGCACCCTCCATGCATTGCTATGATCGTGAACTCTTTACATATGATAGATTTGAAGAAGCATTTACAAATGGAAAAGAGTTTAGATCTATAAAAGAGAGAGAAATCAAGAACTTGGATGCTAGAGGTAGAGTATTGCATCATATGGTGACTACTATGATTGTTCCTAACTTTGGACATAAATAATCAGTAGGTAATATGCATATGGTATTAATGTTGGCCTTGCATGAAAAGAGGAGATTGAACTTTGGTTTTGTAGCTTTGAAACACATGATTACTGCAGGAAAAACAGTAACCAAGGCATTCCCATTTGGAAGGCTGTTGACAAGAATCTTTAAGCATTTTAAGATTAAACTTCCAGGAAGAGGGCAAGCCTTCTGAAATACCTAAGAGGGGGGTGAATTAGGTATTTGGCTAATTTTCGCAAACTTAAACCTTTTATGCGTTTATACCAAGAACAAGTTATATGAGCTAATTAGAGATAATTGATAGCAAGGCAGTAATGAAAGCAATAGCAAAGAACTCAAACAATTTATAGTGGTTCGATCCTCAAGATCTACATCCACTACCTTAAGCTCACACTTAAGGATTTCAACAAATCTACTAATTGCTCAGGTTTACAAATTACAAGTGAGGTTCACCAAACTATGGTTTTACACTAACAACCTCTTCTAGTAATGTTTACAATACAATGTTCACCAAAAACAATGGTTTTATATCTTAAACAACCTTGAATCACACTTTCAAGGATCACCCTTATCTAAAGGATTTTATGTTATCAAGATAACCTTGCTAGAGCTAGTAGAACTACAGAATATGATAAATAAATAAGAGTGTGTAGAAGTTACCACTTGATGGTAGATATTACACAAATTTGCAACTTCACACTTTGATGTCTTTGGATTGATCAATTGAATGCACAAGACATAAGAGAGCTAAAGAAATGTTTGCTAAATACTTTTGAATGCTTGGAGTTTTGAAGATTTCAAGAGTTACAAAAGATTACACGTTTATGGCTTTTATATAATTTGAAAATCAGTTAAAACAGACATAAAACGGCTAGTAACAGCTAGTTTCAGAAAATTCGGACGACCGAATTTTTTGGCTGCGTCCGAATCTTCGTCCGAATTTCTCTGGACGAATAGTAACCATGCTGAGAACAAAAATTCGGACGACCGAATTTTTTGCTGCGTCCAAAAACTTCGTCCGAATTTTTTGGAAGAACAGTGACCATGCTGAAGACCAAAAATTCGGACGACCGAATTTTTTGGCTGCGTCCGAATCTTCTTCCGAATTTCTCTGGAAAAATGGTAGCAAACTTTTGCTACACAATTCGGACGACTGAATTTTTTGAAAGCATTTTCAATCTTTGTAAAATCATTTGAGATATAACTTCAATGAGTTTGAAAAACATTTGATATGTATAGAAAACTCATTTTTCAACTAGTTTGGACTTGAGATGCTATGCATCCGAATTTTGACATTTCAAATCCGAATTGAAAAATAAGTGAAATGAAAGCTTCAATTTTTGAAAATAAGCTTTCCTAAGGTTGTTCAAACATAGTGGAAGAGATTAAAACATGTTTGAATCAATTTGAACAACAATAAAGCACATTTTGGCAACAAAATATGCATGCATTCGAATTTCAGAACATGCATTCGAATTTTTTGATCTTGTATCCGAATTTTTAAATCTTAGGTCCAAACTGTAATAAATTCAATATAATGAATTCATAAGGTTGTTCAAACATAATAGAAGAGATTAAAACAGATTTAGATCAATTTGAACAACAATAGAATACTTTTTGACAACAAGTTATAGCTCATGCATTCAAATGTTTTCATAGAGTTTTCATAGAGTAACAATTCAAGAGCAAGTTATTCATTTACAGAAAACACACAGAAAACATCTATAGGATTGAGATATAAGACTCAGAAAACATGCATACTGAAAATTCATATACAGAAAATTCATTATCTCATCCCATACAATAGTTTTTTACACATTTTGTCATCCTTGTCATCCTCATTTCTTCTCCCCCTTTTGTCATCAGTCAAAGATGGGGTCAATGAAAATGAGATTAACAATTTAACACATAAATGAAGCTCTCATCACTGAGATTTCATCATTGAGCTTCACTATTACATAAGATGCAAGAAAAATACTGAAGAAGATTATAACATTAGATGCATAACTAAAAATTTAAATAACTTAAAGCAGTAAATAGAATGGAAGAGATGCTTAGTCTTGTGATGTTGATGAAGAGGCTCTGCTAATCCCTTTCTTGATGGCCAAGTGCTTCACTCTTCCTTGGCTGAATGAAATGTGTGATGGTGAGACAATTTCAGCTTGAGCTACTTGGCTTCCTGCCTCTTGTGGTTCTTCATGTACATGTTTTTCTTCTTCTTTTTCTTCTACCACTGTCTCATCATTTCCTCCTTGATCATCCCCATCATCACTGTCATCATCTTTGTCCTTCATATCTTCCTCTTTATCATCATCTTCCTCATTTCTATCTTGAGGCCTAGAGGGTCCTTCACCACTTTGAGTATTTCTCATTAGGATTTCCTCAATGTGTTTCACTCTACTCTCTAGTCCATCTAATTTTCCTAGAACAATTGGAGCAAATGATTCAAAGAACTTATACATCTTCTCTATTTTCTTGACTTGATTGTTCAAGGCTTCTTGGAATGCTTTGTCTATTATGGTGTCACCTCTAGTTATTCCTTCACCACTTGACTCAACTTCAGTTTCTTCTTCAACTACTCTTCTTTTTGTTGGTGGTTGCTCCCTCTCACTTGAGGTATCATGCTTCCTCTTTGTTTTCATTTCTCTTGCAAGGGTCTCTTCCTCATCTTCCTCATCTTCATCCTCCTCTACTTCCTCTTCTACACTTTCTGTCTTTTCTTCTTTTCCTAACCTTTTTGGAGAGGATTCTCTTTTTGTTTTCCAAACCCCATCATCATCAAGAATAAGCTGCATTCTCTTAAGGGATTCATCAGTGTATATTTCTCCACTTTTAAAGGCTTTCCCTCTTCCTGGGAGTTTAATCTTAAAATGCTTAAAGATCTTTGTCAATAGCCTTCCAAAATAGAATGCCTCGGTTACTGTTTTTCTAGCAGTAATCATGTGTCTTAAGGCTATATATCCAAAGTTCAATCTTCTCTGTTCATGCAGTGCCAACATTAATACCATATGCATATTTCCTACTGATGATTTATGTTCAAAGTTAGGAACAATCATAGTAGTTACCATATGATGCAATACTCTACCTCTAGCATCCAAATTCTTGATTTCCCTTTCTTTTATAGATCTAAACTCTCTTCCATTGGTAAAAGCTTGTTCAAATCTATCATATGTAAAGAGTTCACGATCATAGCAATGCATTGAGGGTGCATAATATCTAGCCCCATTGTCACCTACCCCACAAATTCTGTTAATCAGGGCTTCACTAAATTCAATATCAACTTGGGATACTCTAGTTGAATACCATTGTATCTTATTATCCCCAACAGTCTCAATTCTTTCTTCCTTTAGGTTCGCATAGAATTCATATATCAAAGTAGGATAAAAATCTTCATTAATAAATAGCAACATCATTGAAATAAGATAGAATCATATCCATGCTAGACAGTTTATCAGCATCCACCTTATATCCAGGAATAATCTTTCTGCTATTCTTATTCCATTCATTAAATTCATGAGTGGCTTTTATGGAAACAAACCTGTCAACCCCAAATAAGGTTTGAGGAATTCGAATTCTTCTGGGTTGGTGGAGGATTGGATCTTCATTTCCTTCTTTAGCCTTTCCCTTGCCTTTCTCAACGTTAGGCCTCTTTGTTCTCACCATTGATATGTTTCTGTTTAGAGGTTCTGAATTTTTGGTAAGAATTTAGGGTTAGGAGTTCAAAAATGAAGGCAAATCGGAATGAGAATGTGTGGATTTGAAGGAGTTTTGATTCGGACGTGAATGGGTATGAGAGCTTTTGAAAGGATATAAAATTCGGAAGTTGTAATGTTTGGAAGAAACTGTTCGATTTTCATTTAAAGGATGCATCCGTAAAATTCGGACGACCGAATTTCAGGTCTGCTCCGAATTTTCGGTCGAAAGTTTCTGTCTCTTCAGTTCAGAAAATTCGGTCGACCGAATTTTTTGTCCTGCGTCCGAATTTTTGATCAAAAAATCTCTATTTTCATCACATTAATACACACATCAGTCATTGAATTTTGAAATTCCTAAGAGTCTTCTTAGGTGATTAAACCTCTCCTCAGCCAAAGGCTTTGTAAATATGTCAGCAATTTGATCATTTGTATTTACATGTTCTAAGCATATATCTTTCTTAATCACATGATCACGAATGAAATGATGTTTTATCTCTATATGCTTGGTCCTAGAGTGTTGAATGGGATTAATGCTCCAATTGATAGCACTGTATTATCACATAGTATAGGCACACACTTAAAGTTAAGACCATAATCAAGTAATGTATGTTGCATCCATAATAATTGTGCACAACAACTTCCTGCAGCTATGTATTCAGCTTCTGCTGTGGATAAAGATACACAAGCCTGCTTTTTACTAAACCAAGATACTAGAAAACTACCAAGAAATTGACAATGACCACTTGTACTTTTACGCTCAACTTTGCATCCAGCATAGTCAGCATCAGAGTATCCAATAAGTTCAAAAGATGAAGTTTTAGAAAACCAAAGACCATAGTCATGTGTATCAATCAAATAACAAAATATTCGTTTGACAGAAATTAGATGAGATTCTTTAGGACATGATTGGAATCTAGCACACAAGCAAACAGCAAACATAATATCTGGTCTACTAGCAGTGAGATAGAGTAAACTCCCAATCATACCTCTATACAATTTTTCATCAATGTTTTTACCTTTCTCATCTTTGTCAAGTTTAGTTGATGAACTCATTGGAGTACCAATTCCTTTTGCTTGATCCATTCCAAATCTTTTTAGTAGCTCTTTGGTATACTTTGCTTGGTTGATGAAGACTCCATCCTTGACTTGTTTAATTTGTAGTCCAAGGAAAAAATTTAGTTCTCCCATCATACTCATCTCAAATTCATTTTGCATTGATTTGGCAAAATCTTCACAAAGAGATGTATTAGTAGCACCAAATATAATATCATCAACATAAATTTGCACAAGTAAAATATCATTTTTAGGAGATGTTTTTATGAAAAGAGTTGTGTCCACTTTTTCTTTTGTAAAACCTTTTGAAAGAAGAAAGCCACTCAATCTTTCATACCAAGCTCTTGGAGCTTGTTTCAAGCCATATAGAGCTTTGGTTAGCTTATACACATAATTTGGAAATTTTTCATGTATAAAACCAGGAGGTTGTTCTACATAAACCTCTTCTTCAATAAAACCATTTAGAAAAGCACTTTTGACATCCATTTGAAATAGTTTAAAACCTTTAAAGCAAGCAAATGCCAAAAGTATTCTTATAGATTCTAATCTGGCTACTGGAGCAAAGGTCTCATCATAGTCAATGCCTTCTTCTTGGTTGAAACCTTGAGCATTGATCTAGCTATTTCTTGTAAGGTTCTGTTTTTCCTTTCAACAACACCATTTTGTTGAGGTGTTTTGGCAGCTGAAAAATTGTGAGTAATACCATATTCATCACAAAATTTTGTAAAGTCTTGGTTACAAAATTCTCTTCCATTATCACTTCTAATAGAAATCAGTTTGCAATCAAGAGAGGTTTGAACCTTTTTGAAGAGTTTTGAAAATTCATAAAATGTTTCATCTTTTTGTGCTAAGAAGATTACCCATGTAAATCTTGAAAAATCATCAACAATCACATAAGCATAGCTTTTACCACCAAAACTAGTAGTCCTCATAGGTCCAAATAAATCCATATGAATTAGTTCAAGAGGTTTTGAGGTAGAAACCATTTTCTTTGGTTTAAAAGATGTTTTTGATTGTTTTCCATATTGGCAAGCATCACAGAGACGAGTTTTATCAAAATGCAATTTAGGTAATCCTCTCACCAGCTCTTGTGTAGAAAGTTTGTTTAATAAATCCATGCTTACATATCCTAATCTTCTATGCCATAAAAATCCATCATTGTCATGAATGGCAAGACATTTAATATCATTAGTAATAAGCTCATCAAGATACAACACATATACATTACCAACTCTTTTAGCAACAAAAATAGTTTTGTTACTTGCATTGTCAAGAATAGTACAAGTATCACATTTAAATTCTACTTTGCATCCATTATCACATAATTGACTAATACTCAGTAAATTATACTTTAAACCTTCAATAAGTAATACTTTCTTGATAAGAGAGAAAGAACCTTTACCAATGTTACCTATTCCAAGTATTTTCCCTTTCTTCTTATCTCCAAATGTGACAAAACCTTCACTTGTAGTTTGAAGTTCACTAACAAGTGATGTATTTCCAGTCATATGCCTTGAGCATCCACTGTCAAGGAACCATTTTGTGGCACTTGATCTTGAGGCAAATTGTACCTACACCAAATTTGAAAGGGTGATTTTTGGTACCCATATTTTCTTGGTCCAAGGGGGTTAGTAAAAGTTTCTTTGACTTTCCAAATGGTTTTAACACCACTTTCTATTTTTCTTTTGATAAAACATCTAGACACCTTGTGTCCATGTTTACCACAATAAGTGCAGCAAATATGTGATCTAGAATGATAAGATTCTTTAGCAAAAGATTCTGTTTTGGAGTAGAATAATCATGAGTAAAACTAAGACCATGTTTTACAAATGAAGATCTTTGATAGCCAAGTAATTTATTCAAATTGTCCCTTCCATTTGTAAATCTCTCAATGCATAAAGTTAGATCATTAACTTTCCTTTTTAGAAGCTCATGATCTTTTATCATTGATTCAAGAGAAATAATTCTAGTGCAAAGCTTTTTGTTTTCAAAAGATATGTTTTGTATAGTTGTATTCAAAACTTCTTTTTCAATAGTAATGCAACTAATGGTTTCAAGAAGTGTTCCATTTTCAACACATAATTTTGAATTTTCATTAGATAAATCATTTATTTTGAGTTTCATTTCTTTTTGAAGCCTTTTTTAATTCTTCATATAACTCAACAATTAGATCACTGGAATCAATATCATCATCATACACATTTGAAATAGAGGGTGAAAATTGTATCTCATCATCAATGGCCATAAAGCATATGTTGGCCTTTCCTTCACTTTCATCCCCACTTTCTTGTTGATCCCATGTTCCAGCTAATCCTTTTCCTTTCTTGACAGATTTCTTTTTGTTTTTGCTTTCCCTTTCTTTTTCCAAAGCTTTAGGACAGTCAGCAACAAGATGCTCTGTGCTTTTACATTCAAAACATTGAGGTTTATAGGATGAGGATTGTCCACTTTTCTTGACTGGTTTTCTTCCTTTCTTGAGAAACTCCTTTTTGTACAATCGTTTAAACTTCCTTACTGCCATTGCAATCTCTTCTTCTCCACTGTTTCCTCCTTCTTCTTCACTTGAAGACTGTTCTTGTTCACTCAAGTGATTTGAAGACTTGAGTACAACTCCTTTTCTTCCCTTTTCTTCATCCTCCTTGTCATTTAGCCGTTTCATCTTCATTTCATGAGTCAGTAGAGATCCAATGAGCTCTTCAAGTGGAAGAGTCTTCAAATCCTTGGATTCCTCAATGGCAAGTGTTTTAGGCTGCCAGGATTTTGGTAGAGCATCTAAAATCTTTCTGTTTTGCTCTCCCATAGTATAGCTTTTACCATAAGCTTTTAAGCCATTGAAAATGTTAGTAAATCTTGTAAACATATCACTAATATTTTCACCTTGTTTCATGGTAAACAGTTCATAATATCTAACTAGCATGGCAAGTTTAGATTCTTTAACTTGATTAATACCTTCATGTGTAATTTGAAGTAATCTCCACATGTCATGAGCAGAATCACATCCACTAACTCTATTGTATTCAGTAACATCTAAAGCACAACTTAATATATTCATGGCTTGATAATTTAAAGTCATTTTCTTAGAATCATGCTCATCAAATTCATCAGTGGACTTGGGTACTGAGGTTATTCCATCAGCACTCATTTTCATTGGGACATAAGGACCTTTCTCAATTATGTTCCACAAATCAAAATTAATAGAACAAAAATAAATTTTAACTCTAGATTTCCAGAAAGTGTAATTTGTTCCATTAAACAAAGGTGGTCTATTTGTGGAGGATCCTTCTAGGTAAGGTAGGTTTGACATATTAGCAATAGGATCTTTGTCTTCTAGGTTGTTAAACCACACAAAGAAGTTCTAGCTCTGATACCAATTGAAATACCTAAGAGGGGGGTGAATTAGGTATTTGGCTAATTTTCGCAAACTTAAACCTTTTATGCGTTTATACCAAGAACAAGTTATATGAGCTAATTAGAGATAATTGATAGCAAGGCAGTAATGAAAGCAATAGCAAAGAACTCAAACAATTTATAGTGGTTCGATCCTCAAGATCTACATCCACTACCTTAAGCTCACACTTAAGGATTTCAACAAATCTACTAATTGCTCAGGTTTACAAATTACAAGTGAGGTTCACCAAACTATGGTTTTACACTCACAACCTCTTCTAGTAATGTTTACAATACAATGTTCACCAAAAACAATGGTTTTATATCTTAAACAACCTTGAATCACACTTTCAAGGATCACCCTTATCTAAAGGATTTTATGTTATCAAGATAACCTTGCTAGAGCTAGTAGAACTACAGAATATGATAAATAAATGAGAGTGTGTAGAAGTTACCACTTGATGGTAGATATTACACAAATTTGCACCTTCACACTTTGATGTCTTTGGATTGATCAATTGAATGCACAAGACATAAGAGAGCTTAAGAAATGTTTGCTAAATACTTTTGAATGCTTGGAGTTTTCAAGATTTCAAGAGTTACAAAAGATTACACGTTTATGTCTTTTATATAATTTGAAAATCAGTTAAAACAGACATAAAACGGCTAGTAACAGCTAGTTTCAGAAAATTCGGACGACCGAATTTTTTGGCTGCGTCCGAATCTTCGTCCGAATTTTTTGGAAGAACAGTGACCATGCTGAAGACCAAAAATTCGGACGACCGAATTTTTTGGCTGCGTCCGAATCTTCTTCCGAATTTCTCTGGAAGAATGGTAGCAAACTTTTGCTACACAATTTGGACGACTGAATTTTTTGAAAGCATTTTCAATCTTTGTAAAATCATTTGAGATATAACTTCAATGAGTTTGAAAAACATTTGATATGTATAGACAACTTATTTAACCATATATAATCTTGAAAAACAAGAACATATGAAGTTTACTAACATATTTCATAAACAGATTCATTCAAAGCCTTTTAAGATCATAAGATTCTTTTTATGCTCTCTTATGCATTCAATGATAACCAAGACATACAAGTGTAGAGTTTACATAGAAATTTACCTACAAGTTAAATGCACTCTACACTTCAAGTCTTCAATGCCTTTTGATCATCTTTAGAGCAACATTCTTCAAACTCCAAATACTTTGCTTAACTGAAGTTGCTCTTGAACTTTTGCTTCAAAGCAATGAGACTTCATACTTCTTTGTTTACAAATCCTATCACACAACATTCAAACATATTAGTCTTCATCAATATTTGTCATTTATCAAAACTACATGATTTGCCCTTAGGGCTAACACCTTCAAAAGTGGAGAAATATACACTGATGAATCTCTTAGGAGAATGCAGCTTATTCTTGATGATGATGGAGTATGGAAAACAAAAAGAGAATCCCCTTCAAAAAGAATAGGAAGAGAAGAAAAGACTGAAAGTGAGGAAGAGGATGAAGAAGAGACCCTTGCAAGAGAGATGAAGACAAAAAGGAAGCATGATACCTCAAGTGAAGGGGAGCAACCACCAACAAAGAGGAGGCTGTTTGAACAAGAAACTGGAGTTAAGTCAAGTGGTTAAGGAATAACTAGAGGTGACACCGTAGTAGCCAAAGCATTCCAAGAAGCCTTGAACAATCATGTCAAGGAAATGGAGAAGATGTATAAGTTCTTTGAATCATTTGCTCCAATGGTTCATGGAAAGTTAGATGGACTGGAAAGTAGAGTAAAGCACTTTGAGGAAATCCTAATGAAAAATACTCAAAGTGGTGAAGGACCCTCTAGGCCTCAAAATAGAAATGAGAATGATGGTGATAAAAAGGAAGAAAAGAAGGACAAGGATGTAGATAGTGATGACAGTAACAATGATCAAGGAGGAAATGATGAGATTGTGGCAGAACAAGAAGAAGAAGAAGAACATGCACAAGAAGAACCACAAGAAGCAGGAAGCCAAGTAGCTCAAGCTGAAATTGTCTCACCAACACACATCTCTTTCAGCCAAGGAAGAGTGAAGCACTTGGCCATCAAGAAAGGAATCAACAGACCATCTTCATCAACATCACAAGACTAAGCATTTCTTCCATTTTTATTTACTGTTTTAAGTTATATTATGAGTTATGCATTAACTGTTTTTAATTATGAACTTGGTAAGTATTTCCTTTTGCATTTTATGTAATAGTGAAGCTCAATGATGAAATCTCAGTGATAAGAGCTTCCTTTATGTGTTAAAATTGTTAATCTCATTTTCATTGGCCCCATCTTTGATTGATGACAAAAGGGGGAGAAGATATGAGATGACAAAATGTGTGAAACTGTTGTGTGTTATGAAAAGTGTTGTGTGTTATGAAACTGTGCATTATATGAAGTGTTAGCCCTAAGGGCAAATCATGTAGTTTTGATTAATGACAAATATTGATGAGGACTAATATGCATGTCATTTGTGTGATAGGATTGTTGGATTAAGAAGTATGAAGTCTCATTGCCTTGGAGCTAACAAAGCATGAACAACTCAAATATGTCAAAGTGATTAAAGATTGAAGAGTTTGTTCAAGATTAATGAAGGCTTTGAAGACATGAAGTGTAGGTTGCATGTGCTTAATAGGTAAAGTTTGTAAACCCTACACTCTTAAGCCTTGAAATCTATGAGTTGCAATTGAGAGCACAAAACTTGATTTAAATGTTTTCAATGGTTTTGAACTTACCAAAATTATCAAGTTTTCATAAATGATTTTTGCACATAAAAGGTCTTTAATGACTTATCTTTAAGGCTAGAATGTTTTCCAACTTGTTTGAATTGATTTGAACATGTTTTGACAAAGTTTGAAAAATTCAGAAGAAGATTCGGACGCAGTCCAAAAATTCGGTCGTCCGACTTTTGTAGCAAAAGTTTGCTACTATTCTTCCAGAGAAATTCAGAAGAAGATTCGGACGCAGACAAAAAATTCGGTCGTCCGAATTTTGTAGCAAAAGTTTGCTACTGTTCTTCCAGAGAAATTCGGAAGAAGATTCGGACGCATGCAAAAAATTCGGTCGTCCGAATTTTGAAGCGAAAAATTCGGATGCAGAATTCGGTCATCCGAATTTTCTGAAACTAGCCGTTACTAGCCGTTGTATAGCCGTTTGAACTGATTTTTGAATTCTATAAAAGCCATAAACTCCAGATTTTTTAGTAGAACTTTGAACTTAACAAATCTTACATGCTCTAACTTATTTTACATCAAATCAAATTGAAAAGCTCTCAAATTGCCTTGTGCTCAAAGGTGTACATTCAAGATTCCAAAGGCAAAATGTAAAGGTGCAACATTGTGTAAACTCTACCTACAAGTGGTAACATCTACACATTCTTATCTCCTTATTAAATTGTGTTATTTTCTACTAGCTCATTTGCAAGGTTATCTTGTGACATAAAACCCTTTTGTGGAAGGGTGAGCCATAGACTAGATTAATCAAGGTTGTAGTGTAAAACCCGTGTGAGGGTGAGCCTTGGATTAGATTAGTCTTGAGGTTGTCTTTAGATATAAAATCCTTGTGGAAGGGTGAACCTTGTTTGTATAATTACTAGAAGAGGTTGTGAGTGTAAAACCATAGTGTGGTTAGCCTCTTATGTAATTGTTGAACTTGAGCATATAGTGGATTGGTTGAAATCCTTGAGTGTGGACTCAAGGTAGTGGATGTAGATCTTAGAGAGATCGAACCACTATAAATTGTGTGTTCATTCCTTATAGTTTTATTTATTTACATGCTCTTGTTATTATTACTTATTCATAGTTGTTGATTGATTGGTTGTAGTCTTATTGTTTGATGATCTTATCTTAACCATCACATCACATATAAACTTGAAGTTTGTGAAATTAAAGAAGAGCTTTTATTAAGGCAAAGGATTTGCAAAACAAGAAAAAAGATTTCGATAATTAGCCAAAGACCTAATTCACCCCCCTCTTAGGTCTTACAATTGGTATCAGAGCAAGGTCTTCTTGTTAAGGTCTAACAACCTAGAAGTAAAGATCATATGGCTAGTTTATCAAATTTGCCTTATACTGGAAGGTTCCTCCACTACTAGACCTCCATTGTTTGATGGTTCTAATTATATTTTTTGGAAGTCTAGGATTGAGATATACATTTGTTCTATTAACTATGAATTGTGGAATATTATTGAGAAAGGTCCCTATGTGCCATTGAGATTGAAAGCCGATGGAGTTACAAGGGAACCAAAGCCTATGGAGGACTATGATGAGAGCGATTCAAGAAAGATGACATTAAACTACCAAGCAATGAACATTCTTTGTTGTGCGTTGGTCGTCAATGAATACAATAGAGTGATGGAATGTGATTCCGCTCATGAAATGTGGAAACTACTTCAAATCACTCATGAAGAAGAAAGAGCAAATGTGTGCTTCATGGCAATAAATGATGAGGTACAATCCACTCCTTCTACCTCTACTTGTTGTGATGATAATGTTGATATTGTAGATGATCCTAGTGAACTACTTGTTGAATTGTATGAAGAATTAAAAAGGGGTTTCAAAAAGGAATAAGGAAATGAAAACCAAAATTAATGATTTATTGAATGAAAATTCAAAATTATTTTGTGAAAATAAAAAGCTTCTTGATTCTATTGAATGCTTGAATATTGAAAAAGAAGTTTTGAATGTTTCTTTACATAACATATCTCTTGAAAATAAATCTCTTTGTACAAAAGTTTCTTCTCTTGAAAAAAATGCTTAGTGATCATGAAATCTTGAAAAAGAAAGTTGATGATCTTACATTATGTGTTGAAGAATTTACAAATGGAAGAGACAATCTTGACAAACTAATTGGACCTCAAAGATCTTCTCTTGTTAAAAATGGTCTTGGTTACAATTATGTCAATAATGTGCCTAAATATAACAACTTCTTTGTTAGAGCTACTTCTACTTCCATGCATCATACTTGTTGTACTTATTGTGGAAAACATGGACATAAAGTCACCAAATGTTATGTTAAAAGAAAAGTAGAGAATGGTGTAAAAACCATTTGGAGAGTTAAGCAAACTATTACTAACCCCCATGGACCCAAGAAAGTATGGGTACCAAAGGATACTTCCTCTCCTTTATTGCAGGGAACATTTTAATTCAAACTCAAGCACCACTAAGCGGCACATTGATGATGTTAGCTTAAAGAATAAAGGAAAACATCTCATTCATAATCAAGGTCAAAGCAACCAATGTAGGATTTGTTTTTTGAAGAAAGGAAGAGTTCTTGGAGTAATCAATGTTGGTAAAGGTTTCTCTCTTCTTCTTAAACAAGTTTTGCTTATTAATGATTTGAACTATAACCTGTTTAGCATTAGTTAATTGTGTGACAATGAATAAGAGGTTGAATGCCAAAATGTGAAATTTCATTTAAGAATGCTTTTAGTCAATATTTGAAAATTTGCCAACCATGACTTGTCAATTGCTTCTCTGAAGTTGATTAGGTAACATTGATTATATGAGATTGAATTCAAGGTTTATATGTTCTTGAAATTGATTATATGTCGTGATAGCTATGATTGAAGATCTATGCATTTTCTTGGTTAAAAACATCTTTATGAAACTTTACAAAATGTTCAGACTTGAAGATCATAAATTTGGTCGTCCGAATTTGTATGACAAAATGATATTTTGTGATTTTGGTCAATTACTCACGAAATGTTTCAATGTGTGCTTTATCTTGATAAGCTTGAATGTCTTGTTCCTTATGATAATGATTTTCTTGGCATAAAAGATTTGGTCATGTGAACATGGATTTGTTGAACAAACTTTTCTATCAAGATTTAGTTAGAGGATTGCTAAAAATGTGTTTTTGAGAAAATTATTTTTGAGATACTTGTCCATATGAAAAAACAAACAAAAGAATCTTTCAAATCCATGAAAATGATTTTAGACCTCAAAACATCTTGTGCTTCTTCAAATGGATTGTTTTGGACTTATATGGAACTCTAGTATTGATGACTTGAAATATGCCTTACTAGTAGTTGATGATTTCTAAATATTCATTTTAGCATTATTCATTGTTCGAAAAGATTAAGTGTTTCATAAGTTTGTAAAATTATTCAAAAAGGTTCAAACCTCCCTTGAGTGCAATTGATTTCTATTACAAGTGTCAATGGGAGAATTTTACAACAAAGTCTTTACAAAAATTTGCTTTGAAAATTGAATTTCATATAATTGTTTCAACTGCAAAAACTTCACAATAAAATGGTGTTATTGAAAAGAAAATTTGAACTTTGTAAAAATTGGCTAGGTCCATGCTTTGTGAAAATTCTTCTTCAAAAATATTTCCGGTCCAAAGTCATAAACATCACATGCTATGATAAATAGAATTCTCTCAAGATCATTTTGAAGAAGAACGTCTTTTGAATTCTCTTTTATAGAACGACTCAAATTGCATAGTTTAAAATGATTGGTTAATGTCTTATCTTAAAGACTTGTGACAACTTACTTAAATTTGGTAGAAAAATGGATATTGATATATCTCTTAGCTATTTTTCTTACAAAAAGGCCTATAGAGTTTATAATGAAAAGAACCTTATATGTTGAGGAAACCATTCATGTTTATTTTGATGAATCTTACATTCACTTGGGAAAGAAAAGATGAAGATGATGTAGGTACATCTATGAATGACAATCAAACCCATCTTCAAGCACCAACTTTGGAGAATCATACCAATGAGGAAGAAATGATTCAAGATGACCAACCTAGTGGTGACCAAGAGCTCCCAAAGAACTTAAGATATCCAAGAGGCCACCCTAAGGAGCAAATCTTTGAAGATATCTTCCAAGGAGTAAAAAATAAGGCGGTATTTTATCAATAACTTTATTCTCTTATTGCATATGAGCCTAAAAGTATTGATGATGCCTTGTGTGATGATTTTTTGGATTATTGCTATGCAAGAGGAATTAAATAAATTTGAAAGATACAATATTTTGGATATTCCTAAATCTCATGATCATTCTATTATTGGAACTAAATGGTTTTTAGAAATAAACTTATTGAATCCGGAGAAGTTGTTAGAAACAAGGTTAGACTTGTTGCCTAAGGATTCAATCAAGAAGAGGAAATTGATTATGATATGAAACCTTTGTTCCGAATGCTAGACTTGAGTCCATAAGAATGCTTTTGACTTGTACTTGCTTTAAGTTATTTCAAATGAATGTCAAAAGTGCTTTTCTAAATGGTTCTATTGAGGAAGTGGTTTATATGGAACAATCACCCGGTTTTGCTCATGAAAAGTTTCCTAACCATATTTTCAAACTATCCTAAGTTTTGAATGGTTTAAAACCAGCCCCTAGTTTCCTTGAGTAGTTTCCTTCTTTCAAAAAGATTTTCAAGAGGAAAACTGAAACTACCCTTTTATAAAATCCTCATGCAACAATGATCTATAACTTGTCCGAATACATGATACAATTTTTTGTGCTTCTAATACTTCACTTTGTGATGTGTTTTCCAAGTTGATGCAAAGTAAAATTGAAATAAGCATGATAGGAAAACTCAATTTCTTTCTTGGCCTACAAATCAAGCAAACCAAGGATGGCACTTTTTAAGAATCAAGTTAAGGTATAAGCATCCATAAGTTTATCAACTATGCTTGACAAGAATAAAAATGGTTTCATAGGAGTAGTCAACTCTATTTGACAGCAAGTAGAGCCAATATTATATTTGCCATGTGCTTATGTGCTAGATTTTATCTTGTCCTAAAGATTTTCATTTGATTGTTGTTAAATACATTCTCTATTAACTTATTGATACTCCAAGTCATTATGGTCTATTTCAAATGTGTGGCTATGTTATGTGATAACATTAATGCAATAAATTTGATCATCATACTATTCAACAAACTATGATAAAGCATATAGAGATCAAACTTCATCTCATTAGAGATCACTCTACTAAAGGTAATACTTGTTTAAAGCATGTTTGCATTAATAAACAAATTAATGATATTGTTACTAAGCCATTGGTCGAAGAAAGGTTTGGCCAATCTTAGAAGAAGCTTAGGAATTTCAAAATCCAATAACTAAAGTGTATTCAAGTGTTGTAGCATCCAAGTGAGGACACTAAAGCCAAGCATGGGAAAAGGAATGGGAAAAGCCAAAGAAAATGATAGATGACCAGTGATCAATGAACCAAGGAAGGTTCATTTTCCTCAAAGCATGTCAAGGCTTGAAAGATTTGTCACAGTGGAGGCTGCTACTGAATTTGATGATTGGACAAAAAGGAATCATAAGAAAAATCCCAGCTACAAGGTGGATGTCATCAAACTATCCGAAATGGGTAATATACTCTCATTTTTAAATGATATGAGTTGGACTAGTTTGCTTATGTTTGATGAATGCTATTGGCTTCCTTAGTTTATGAAGTTTATGCAAATATTAAGGAAGAAAGAGTTAAGCAAGTTGGTAATAAAAGCTATTTAGTAGTATTCTTCAAAAATATCACAAGTTAATTTTTGAGATTGATAATGCACTGCTCAATAGAATTTGTGATGTTGAGGATGTTGGCTTTAGGCATTATTCTTCCTGGGAACATTGTTTTATAAGTAAGTTATACTCACATGAAAGGATTGAGAATGCCTGTACAAATGGTAGACAATTTAGGTTCATTAGGAAGGGTTATGAATCACATGATTACCACCATGATCATCCCTAATTTTGGACATAAATCATCCGTTGGAAATATGCATATGGTAATTATGCTTGCCTTACTTGAGCATAAACTTTGGATTCATGGCATTGAAGCATATGATTAGTGCAAGAAAAACAGCCAACAAAGCCTTACCTTATGGGAGATTATTAACAAGGATCTTCAAATACTTCCAAGTCAAACTTCCCATAAGAGGACAAACTTTCAAGAGTGGAGAAATCTACACAAATGATTCTCTTAATAGTATGCGATTAGTTCTTGATGAGAATGGAATATGGAGAACAAAAGTAGAAACTCTTTTTAAGAAGAGAAGAGGTTGAAGAAACTGAAGAGGTTGAGGAAGAAGAAGATGAAGAAGAAATATTGGCAAGGGAAATGAAGACAAAGAGGAGGCATGACTCATTTAGTGAGGGGGAGCAACCCCACAAAAGAAGACTATTTGAAGAGGTACTCTCTATTGAAGGAAAAGAAGTTGAAGATGAAAATCTCACTAAAGGTGATACCATAGTTGCCAAGGTGTTTCAAGAAATATTGGACAACCATATAGAGGAAATGAAGAAGATGGACACATTCTTCAAGTCTTTTTGCTCTGATAATTCTTGGCAAATTTGATGGTTTAGAAGCTAGAGTCAAGAATATGGAAGAAGACTTGAGAAAGATTTCTCAAGTGGTTTTAGATGGTGCAAGTTCCTATAAAGCCCAAGAGAACAAGCAAGAAGAAGGAGATGAATGAAGTTTAACAAAGTCAAATCACAAATCCATCACCAATATCCTTCAACCAAGGGAGCAAGAAAATGTGGTTCAAAGAAAGAAGATCCAAGATCCTCTTGATTGGTAGCTTTCCAAAGCAGAATTACACAAGCAAGGAGTCAACAAATGAAGGACCCCATCATATAGAGCTCAAGGGAGACATGGCCATCATAACAAACAAATTTGGAAGTGAAGACAATGAAACGCATCCAAGACTAAGCCTTTCTATCCCTAAACTCTATTTTGATGCTTATTTTAATTTTATGCCTTAATGCACATGTTATGATTTAACATTGAAATGTACTTGTGCCTTTCTAGTCATTATAGTGCTTTGAAGCTCAATATGTGAAATCTTTGTGATAAGAGCTTCTTTGTTTCACTTTTGTTGTCCAAGTACTCTCACCCCAAGTTTAATTGCTGATAAAAAAAAAGGGAGAGAAGAAGTTGATTTATTATTGTTGAGATGCTACATAATGATTATTGCTGTTAGGATGATAATTATTTGACTAGAACTATACTGTTAATGAGAGTTGATCAATATACTGCTTATATGTGATACATGTTGTCTCATTTTCATTAACCCCATCTTTGAGTGATGACAAAAGGGGGAGAAGAAATTGGGATGACAAAATGTGTGAAAATGTGCAATAGCAGTGGAATTCCTCATGCATGAATAGAAAATGTGTGAATTTTCTGAAAATCCATGCATATGTCAAGGGGAAGAAAGAATGTTGACTGCAAGATGTGCTATATGCTATGTGCTTGCTGAAAATGTGCTATGTATATGTGCTATAGGTTGAAATGTAAAATGAATGTGTTTTGTGAAAATATATGGCTGCAATTGAAATTTAAATTGACTATGTTATACTATGTGAGGTTTTGGTTATTTTCTGAGTTTTTGGAATATGGTTAAGTTGAGATTAAAATCTTGAACTTGGTTCTTGACTTGACCTACAATTGAATGCATTAGTTTTGTGGTTTTGCAAAGCTAAAATGAGTGCTATTGTAGCTATACATATTTGAGAATATGTACTTCTATAGTTCTTTTGAAAATGAAAAATCACCTTTTCAACTTGTTTCCAAAAATTTGGACTTGAAATTCGGATGCAAACCAAAAATTCGGACGCATCAAGATCTTCTTGTCAAAAATGTCTTTTCTGTTGTTCAAATTGTTTGAAAACTATTTTAATCATTCCTATCATATTTGAACAATCTTAGAAAAGCTTATTTTCAAAAATAGAAGTTGTTATCTCACATATTTTATAGTTTGGAATTGAAAGCTCAAAATTCGGATGCATGATTTAAAAATTCGGATGCATGAGTTTAAAAATTCGGATGCATGTTCTAAAATTCGGATGCATCCATATTGTGTTGTCAAAATGTGCTCTTTTGTTGTTCAAATTGATTCAAATATGTTTTAATCTCTTCCATTATGTTTGAACAACCTTAGGAACACTTTATTTCACTTCAAACATTCATTATATTGAATTTATTGCAGTTTGGACTTAAGACCAAAAAAATTCGGATGCATATTCTGAAATTCGGATGCATCCATATTTTGTTGCCAAAATGTGCTCTATTGTTGTTCAAATTGATTCAAACTTGTTTTAATCTCTTCCACTATGTTTGAACAACCTTAGGAAAGCTTATTTTCAAAAATTGAAGCTTTCATTTCACTTATTTTACAATTCGGACTTGATATGTCAAAATTCGGATGCATAGCATCTCAAGTCCAAACTTGTTGAAAAATGAGCACAATCTAAGGGGGAGTAATGTTAATCTTTTCTGACCTTTAAAACCTCTCTTAGAAGTTTTCTAAATACTTTAAATGTTATATCTTCTATATGTTGTTGGAAGGAAGGAGGCAAATGGAGGTTGGTTGGGTCATAGGCTCATATTGAGCCATTTGAATGTCAATGTGCTAAATTGGTTATCTTCTATCATTGACATCAATACTTCTGTGTACTACATTGTTTAAATCCATCACATTTTGCATCAAAGTTTGTCATCATCAAAAAGGGGGAGATTGTTAGCCCTAAGGGCAAATCATGTAGTTTTGATTAATGACAAATATTGATGAGGACTAATATGCATGTCATTTGTGTGATAGGATTGTTGGATTAAGAAGTGTGAAGTCTCATTGCCTTGGAGCTAGCAATGCATGAACAACTCAAATATGTCAAAGTGATTAAAGATTGAAGAGTTTGTTCAAGATTAATGAAGGCTTTGAAGACATGAAGTGTAGGTGACATGTGGTTAATAGGTAAATATTGTAAACCCTACACTCTTAAGTCTTGGAATCTATGAGTTGCAATTGAGAGCACAAAACTTGATTTAAATGGTTTCAATGGTTTTGAACTTACATGAATTATCAAGTTTTCATTAATGGTTTTTGAACTTAAAAGGTCTTTAATGACTTATCTTTTAGGCTAGAAGGTTTTCCAACTTGTTAGAATTGATTTGAATATGTTTTGACAAAGTTTGAAAAATTCGGAAGAAGATTCGGACTCAGTCCAAAAATTCGGTCGTCCGAATTTTGTAGCAAAAGTTTGCTACTATTCTTCCAGAGAAATTCGGAAGAAGATTCAGACGCAGACAAAAAATTCGGTCGTCCGAATTTTGTAGAAAAAGTTTGCTACTGTTCTTCCAGAGAAATTCGGAAGAAGATTCGGACGCATGCAAAAAATTCGGTCAGTTGCAATTTTTGAAGCGAAAAAATTTGGATGCAGAATTCGGTCATCCGAATTTTTCAAAACTAGCCGTTACTAGCCAGTTGTATAGCCGTTTGAACTGATTTTTGAATTCTATAAAAGCCATAAACTCCAGATTTTTTAGTAGAACTTTGAACTTAACAAATCTTACATGCTCTAACTTATTTTACATCAAATCAAATTGAAAAGCTCTCAAATTGCCTTGTGCTCAAAGGTGTACATTCAAGATTCCAAAGGCAAAGTGTAAAGGTGCAACATTGTGTAAACTCTACCTACAAGTGGTAACATCTACACATTCTTATCTCCTTATTAAATTGTGTTATTTTCTACTAGCTCATTTGCAAGGTTATCTTGTGACATAAAACCCTTTTGTGGAAGGGTGAGCCATAGACTAGATTAATCAAGGTTGTAGTGTAAAACCCGTGTGAGGGTGAGCCTTGGATTAGATTAGTCTTGAGGTTGTCTTTAGATATAAAATCCTTGTGGAAGGGTGAACCTTGTTTGTATAATTACTAGAAGAGGTTGTGAGTGTAAAACCATAGTGTGGTTAGCCTCTTATGTAATTGTTGAACTTGAGCATATAGTGGATTGGTTGAAATCCTTGAGTGTGGACTCAAGGTAGTGGATGTAGATCTTAGAAAGATTGAACCACTATAAATTGTGTGTTCATTCCTTATAGTTTTATTTATTTACATGCTCTTGTTATTATTACTTATTCATAGTTGTTGATTGATTGGTTGTAGTCTTATTGTTTGATGATCTTATCTTAACCATCACATCACATATAAACTTGAAGTTTGTGAAATTAAAGAAGAGCTTTTATTAAGGCAAAGGATTTGCAAAACAAGAAAAAGATTTCGATAATTAGCCAAAGACCTAATTCACCCCCCCCCCCTCTTAGGTCTTACATGAAGTGTGTTGTGTGTTATGAAACTGTGCATTATATGGATGTTTTCTAAGTTTTTACAAATGGCTAAATTGTTCTTGACTTGTTTCTCTATGAAAACAATTGAATTATATCTGTTGCAAAAAATTTTGGATTTAAAATTCGGACGCATGCATATTGTGTTACCAAAATGTGCTCTTTTGTTGTTCAAATTGATTCAAACATGTTTCAATCTCTTCTACTATGTTTGAACAACCTTAGGAAATCTTATTTTCAAAAATTGAAGCTTTCATTTCACTTATTTTAATATTCGGACTTGACTTGACAGAATTTGGATAAACAGTATCTCAAGTCCAAACTTGTTGAAAAATGAGCACAATCTAAGGGGGAGCATTGTTAATCTTTTTTGACCTATAAAACCTCTCTTAGAAGTTTTCTAAATGATTAAATGCTATATCTTCTATCTGAGTTAGAAGGAAGAAGGTTAATGGAGGTTGGTTGGGTCATAGGCTCATATTGAGCCTTTTGTATGTCATTGTGCTAAATTGGTTATTTTCTATCATTGACATTAATACTTCTATGAACTACATCGTTTTAATCTATCACATTTTGCATCAAAGTTTGTCATCATCAAAAAGGGGGAGATTGTTAGCCCTAAGGGCAAATCATATAAGATTGATTAGTTTTGATTAATGACAAATATTGATGAGGACTAATATACTTGTATATTGTGTGATAGGTTCTCAGAAAATAAGAAGTATGAAGTCTCATTGCTTTGAAGCAAGAGTTCAAGAACAACTTCGATTAAGCAAAGTGATTGAAGTTTGAAGAATGTTGTTCTTAGAAGATCTAAAGGCATTGAAGACTTGAAGTGTAGAGTGTGTATACTTAGTAAGTAAGTTTCTATGTAAACTCTACACTTGCATGTCATGGTCATCATTGAATGCATAAGAGAGCATAAAATGAATCTTATAATCTTAAAAGGATTTGAATAAGGTTTTTAGTGAATGTGATGTTTAAGTAAACTTTATATGATCAAAGAAATTTAATTTGTGTTTTCAAACTTACATATGGCTAAGTAAGTTTTCTATACATATCAAATGTTTCTCAAACACATTGAAGTTATTCCTCAAATGATTTTACAAAGTTTGAAACTGCTTCCAAAAAATTCGGTCGTCCGAATTTTGTAGCAAAAGTTTGCTACTATTCTTCCAGAGAAATTCGGAAGAAGATTCGGATGCAGCCAAAAAATTTGGTCGTCCGAATTTTGGCCTTCGGCATGGTCACAGTTTTTCCAGAGAAATTCGGACGAAGATTCGGACGCAACCAAAAAATTCGGTCGTCCGAATTTTCTAAAACTAGCCGTTACTAGCCGTTTTATGACCGTTTTAACTGATTTTCAAATTCTATAAAAGTCATACACGTGTAATCTTTTGTAACTCTTGAAATCTTGAAAACTCGAAGCATTCAATAGCATTTGGCAAACATTTCTTAAGCTCTCTTATGTCTTGTGCATTCAATTGATCAATCCAAAGACATCAAAGTGTGAAGGAGCAAATTTGTGTACTATCAAGTGGTAACATCTACACACTCTCATTTATTTATCATATTATATTGTTCTACTAGCTCTAGCAAGGTTATCTTGACAACATAAAATCCTTTATGTAAGACCTAAGAGGGGGGGTGAATTAGGTCTTTGGCTAATTATCGAAATCTTTTTCTTGTTTTGCAAATCCTTTGCCTTAATAAAAGCTCTTCTTTAATTTCACAAACTTCAAGTTTATATGTGATGTGATGGTTAAGATAAGATCATCAAACAATAAGACTACAACCAATCAATCAACAATTATGAATAAGTAATAATAACAAGAGCATGTAAATAAATAAAACTATAAGGAATGAACACACAATTTATAGTGGTTCAATCTTTCTAAGATCTACATCCACTACCTTGAGTCCACACTCAAGGATTTCAACCAATCCACTATATGCTCAAGTTCAACAATTACATAAGAGGCTTACCACACAATGGTTTTACACTCACAACCTCTTTTAGTAATTATACAAACAATACAAGGTTCACCAAACACAATGGTTTTATATCTAAAGACAACCTTAAGACTAATCTAATCCAAGGCTCACCCACACATGGGTTTTACACTACAACCTTGATTAATCTAGTCTATGGCTCACCCTTCCACAAAAGAGTTTTATGTCACAAGATAACCTTGCAAATGAGCTATTAGAAAACACAATTAAGATAAGAAAAAAGAGAGTGTAAGATGTTACCACTTTATTGGTAGATGATTACACAATGTTTTACCTTCACACTTTGTTGCCTTTGGAATCTTGAATTTCAATCTTTGAGCACAAGGCAATTTGAGAGCTTTTCAATTCAATTTGATGTAAAACAAGTTAGAGCATGTAGGATTTGTTAAGTTCAAAGTTCTTCTAAAAAATCTGGAGTTTATGGCTTTTATAGAATTTGAAAATCAGTTCAAACGGCTATACAACGGTTAGTAACAGCTAGTTTCAGGAAAATTCGGACGACCGAATTCTGCGTCCGAATTTTTCGGACGACCGAATTTTTCCTGCTGCGTCCGAATCTTCTTCTGAATTTCTCTGGAAGAACAGTGACCATGCTGAAGGCCAAAATTCGGACGACCGAATTTTTTGGCTGCGTCCGAATCTTCTTCCGAATTTCTCTGGAAGAATAGTAGTAAACTTTTGCTACAAAATTCGGACGACCAAATTTTTTGGACTGAGTCCGAATCTTGCATCCGAATTTTTCAAACTTTGTCAAAATATATTCAAATCAATTCTAACAAGTTGGAAAACCTTCTAGCCTAAAAGATAAGTCATTAAAGACCTTTTAAGTTCAAAAACCATTAATGAAAACTTGATAATTCATGTAAGTTCAAAACCATTGAAACCATTTAAATCAAGTTTTGTGCTCTCAATTGCAACTCATAGATTCCAAGACTTAAGAGTGTAGGGTTTACAATATTTACCTATTAACCACATGTCACCTACACTTCATGTCTTCAAAGCCTTCATTAATCTTGAACAAACTCTTCAATCTTTAATCACTTTGACATATTTGAGTTGTTCATGCATTGCTAGCTCCAAGGCAATGAGACTTCACACTTCTTAATCCAACAATCCTATCACACAAATGACATGCATATTAGTCCTCATCAATATTTGTCATTAATCAAAACTACATAATTTGCCCTTAGGGCTAACAATCTCCCCCTTTTTGATGATGACAAACTTTGATGCAAAATGTGATGGATTTAAACAATGTAGTACACAGAAGTATTGATGTCAATGATAGAAGATAACCAATTTAGCACATTGACATTCAAATGGCTCAATATGAGCCTATGACCCAACCAACCTCCATTTGCCTCCTTCCTTCCAACAACTAGGATAGAAGATATAGCATTTAAGCATTAAGAAAACTTCTAAGAGAGGTATTAAAGGTCAGAAAAGATTAATATTGCTCCCCCTTAGATTGTGCTCATTTTTCAACAAGTTTGGACTTGAGATGCTATGCATCCGAATTTTGACATATCAAGTCCAAATTGTAAAATCAGTGAAGTGAAAGCTTCAATTTTTGAAAATAAGCTTTTCTAAGGTTGTTCAAACATAGTGGAAGAGATTAAAACAAGTTTGAATCAATTTGAACAACAATAGAGCACATTTTGGCAACAAAAGATGCATGCATCCGAATTTCAGAACATGCATCCGAATTCTTAAACCTTGCATCCGAATTTTTTAAATCTTAAGTCCAAACTGCAATAAATTCAATATAATGAATGTTTAAAGTGAAATAAAGTGTTCCTAAGGTTGTTCAAACATAATGGAAGTGATTAAAACATATTTGAATCAATTTGAACAACAAAAGAGCACATTTTGGCAACAAAATATGGATGCATCCGAATTTTTAAAACATGCATCCGAATTTTAAGATTTCAAATCCAAAATGTAAAATATGTGAGATAACAACTTTAATTTTTGAAAATAAGCTTTTCTAAGATTGTTCAAATATGATAGGAAGGATTAAAACAGTTTTCAAACAATTTGAACAACAGAAAAGACATTTTTGACAAGAAGATCTTGATGCGTCCGAATTTTTGGTCTGCATCCGAATTTCAAGTCCAAATTTTTGGAAACAAGTTGAAAAGGTAATTTTGCATTTTCAAATGAACTATAGAAGTACTCAAATATGTATAGCTACAATAGCACTCAGTTTATCTTTGCAAAACCACAAAACTCATGTATTTAATTGTTTTCATGATGTAATGTAAAGTCATAGGTCAAGTCAAGAACCATGATAAAAACTTCACAATCCCAACTTAACCATTTTCAAAATCTCAGAAAACAATCATTTTAAATTTCAAATGTAACCAAATATTTTCACAGTACACATTCATTTTACATTTCAACTTATAGCACACATACATAGCACATTTACAACAAGCACATAGCACATAGCACATCTTGCAGTCAATATTCTTTCTCCCCCTTTTACATATGCATGGATTTTTCAAAAAATTCACACATTTGCTATTCATGCTTGAGGAATTCCACTGCTATTTCTCATTTTCACACATTTTTTCATCACATTTCTTCTCCCCCTTTTGTCATCAATCAAAGATGGGGTTAATGAAAGTGAGACAGCATGTATCACATATATGCAGTATATTGATCAACTCTCATTTGGCAATTTAGCAATGTATTGACCAACTCTTATAAACAGTATAGTTCTAGTCAAATAATTATCATCCTAACAGCAATAATCATTATGTAGCATCTCAACAATAATAAATTGACTTCTTCTCTCCCTTTTTATCAGCAATTTAAACTTGGGGTGAGAGTACTTGGACAACAAAAGTGAAACAAAAGAAGCTCTTATCACAAAGATTTCACATATTGAGCTTCAAAACATTATAATGACTAGAAAGGCACAAGTAAATTTCAATGTTAAAGCATAACATGTGCATTAAGTCATAATCTAAAATAAGCAACAAAATAGAGTTTAGGGATATAAAGGCTTAGTCTTTGGATGTGCTTCATGGTCTTCACTTCCAAATTTGTTTGTTATGATGGTCATGTCTCCCTTGATCTCTATATGATAGGGTCCTTCATTTGTTGATTTCTTGCTTGTGTATTTCTGCTTTGGAAAGCTCCCAATCGAGAGGATCTTGGATCTTCTTTCTTTGAACCACATTTTCTCCCTCCCTTGGCTGAAAGAAATTGGTGATGGATTTGTGATTTGACTTTGTTAAACTCCCTTCACCTCCTTCTTCTTGCTTGTTCTCTTGAGCTTTACCCTTTTGTTTGTTCTTCATTCTCATGCTCTTCTTCTTTTGGGATGCTTCACTGCCTTTTCCTTCATCTTTTGTATTCTTCTTTCGCAATAAATTGATAGTCATATCAATTTTTACTATCATTACTATCATTCTTATTGCTGCCATCTCTTTTCTTCTTCTTTGGCTTTATAGGAACTTACACCATTTAAAACCACTTGAGAAGTCTTTCTCAAGTCTTCTTCCATATTCTTGACTTTAGCTCCTAAACATCAAATTTGCCAAGAATCATCAGAGCAAAAGACTTGAAGAATTTGTCCATCTTCTTCATTTTCTCTACATGGTTGTTCAATGTCTCTTGAAACACCTTGGCAACTATGGTATCACCTGTAGTGAGATTATCATCTTCAACTTCTTTTCCTTGAATAGAGAGTACCTCTTTAAATAGTCTTCTTTTGTGGAAGGTTGCTCCCCCTCAGTTCATGCCACATTTTAGTTTTCCTTTTGCAGCAAGGATTTCCTCTTCATCCTCTTCTTCTTCATCATTTTCTTCTTCCTCAAACTCCTCACATTTTTGTTAATAGTCTACCATACAATAAGGCTTTTCAAATCTTTCATTTGTGAACAATTCATGAATAAAGCAATGATGTCCCAATGAGTAATATCTTGCCTCATTATCATCTACTCCACAAATTTTGTTCACCAAGGCATCATTGAACTCAAAGTCCACTTGAGATACTTTAGAGGAATACCATTAAACTACATTATTCCCCTCATGTTCGACTCTCTCTTTCTTAAAGGAGTTTCTGCATTTGTTCTCCATATTCCATCCTTATCAAGAACTAACCATTTCGGATAGTTTGATGACATCCACCTTGTGACTTGGATTTATCATATGGTTACTTTTTGTCCAATTATCAAGTTCAGTAGCAGTCTCCACTGTGACAAATCTATCCAGTCATGACATGCTTTGCAAAACATGAACTTTCCTTAGTTCATTGATCAATGATCCTTCTTCTCTTTCTTTGGCTTTTCCCTTTCCTTTTCCCATGCTTGGCTTTAGTGTCCTCACTTGGAGCTACAACACTTGAATACACTCATTAGTTATTGAATTTTGAAATTTCTATGCTTCTTCTAAGATTGGTCAAACCTTTCTTCGGCCAATGGCTTAGTAATGATATCATTAATTTGTTCATTAATGCAAACATACTTTAAACAAGTATTACCCTTAGTAGAGTGATCTCTAATGAGATTAAGTTTGATCTCTATATGCTTTGTCCTAGTTTGTTGAATAGTATGATGATCAAATTTATTGCATTAGTGTTATCACATAACATAGCCACACATTTGAAATATAGACCATAATCACTTAGAGTATCAATACAGTAATAGAGAATGTATTCAACAACAATCAAATGAAACTCTTTAGGACAAGATGTAATCTAGCACACAAGCACATGACAAACATAATATTGGCTCTTCTTGCTGTCAAATAGAGTTGACTACTTCTATGAAACCATTTTATTCTTGTCAAGCATAGTTGATAAACTTATGGATGCTTATACCTTAACTTGATTCATAAATGACATCCTTAGTTTGCTTGATTTGTAGGCCAAGAAAGAAATTGAGTTTTCCTATCATGCTTATTTCAATTTTACTTTGCATCAACTTGGAAAACACATCACAAAGTGAAGTATTAGAAGCACAAAAAATTGTATCATGTATTCGGACAAGTTATAGATCATTGTTGCATGAGGATTTTATAAAAGGGTAGTTTCAGTTTTCCTCTTGAAAATCTTTTGAAAGAAGGAAACTACTCAAGGAAACTAGGGGCTGGTTTTAAACCATTCAAAACTTAGGATAGTTTGAAAATATGGTTAGGAAACTTTTCATGAGCAAAACCGGGTGATTGTTCCATATAAACCACTTCCTCAATAGAACCATTTAGAAAAGCACTTTTGACATTCATTTGAAATAACTTAAAGCAAGTACAAGTCAAAAGCATTCTTATGGACTCAAGTCTAGCATTCGGAACAAAGGTTTCATATCATAATCAATTTCCTCTTCTTGATTGAATCCTTAGGCAACAAGTCTAACCTTGTTTCTAACAACTTCTCCGGATTCAATAAGTTTATTTCTAAAAACCATTTAGTTCCAATAATAGAATGATCATGAGATTTAGGAATATCCAAAATATTGTATCTTTCAAATTTATTTAATTCCTCTTGCATAGCAATAATCCAAAAAACATCACACAAGGCATCATCAATACTTTTAGGCTCATATGAAATAAAAGAATAAAGTTATTGATAAAATACCGCCTTATTTTTACTCCTTGGGAGATATCACCAATGATTTGCTCCTTAGGGTGGCCTTTGTGGATATCATAAGTTCTTTGAAAGCTCTTGGTTACCACTAGGTTGGTCATCTTGATTTTGTTCTATCATTTCTTCCTCATTGGTATGATTCTCCAAAGTTGGTGCTTGAAGATGACTTTGATATTCATTCATAGATGTACCTACATCATCTTCATCTTTTCTTTCCCAAGTGAATGTAAGATTCATCAAAAATAAACATGAATGGTTTCCTCATCATATAAGATTCTTTTCATTATAAACTCTATAGGCCTTTTTTGTTAGAAGAATAGTTAAGAGATATATCTACATCCAATTTTCTATCAAATTTAAGTAAGTTTTCACAAGTATTCAGAATAAGACATTTATAACCAAACACTTTAAAATATGCAATTTTAGGCATTTTATAAAAGAGAATTCAAAAGATGTTTTCCTTCAAAATGATCTTAAAAGAATTCTAATTTTTCATTGCATGTGATGTTTACAACTTTGAACCAAAAATATTTTTGAAGAAGAATTTTCACAAAGCATGGACCTAGCCAATTTTTTTTACAAAGTTCAAATTTTCCTTTTAATAACACCATTTTATTGTGGGGTTTTGCAGTTGAAACAATTTTGTGAAATTCAATTTTCAAAACAAAATTTGTAAAGACTTGTTTGTAAAATCTCTCATTGTCACTTCTAATGAAAATCAATTTTCACTCAAAGGAGGTTTAGACTTTTTGAATAGTTTTTTTTTTAACTTATGAAACACTTCATCCTTTTGAGCAAAGAAGAATGCTAAAGTGAATATTGAAAAATCATCAACTACTACTAAGGCATACTTCAAGTTATCAATACTAGAGTTTCTCATAAGTCCAAATCAATCCATATGAATCAAGCTGAAGATGTTTTGAGGTCTAAATGAATTTTCATGTGTTTGAAAAATTCTCTAGTTCGTTTTCCATATTGACAAGTGTCTTGAAGACAATTTTCTCAAAACACATTTTTAGCAATCCTCCAACTAAATCTTGAGAGGAAAGTTTGTTCAACAAATCCATATTCACTGACCAAATCTTCTATGCCAAGAATGTCCATCATTATCGTAAGCCACAAGACATTCAAGCTTATCAAGATAAAACACATAATGAAACATTTTGCAAGTAATTGATCAAAATCACAAAATGTCATATTGTCATATAAATTCGGACGACCGAATTTATGGTCTACATCCAAACCCTTTTTTGTAGAGTTTTAAGAAGATGATTTTGGTAAACCAAATGCATAGATAGTCAATCATGGCTATTTTATTCATCTTATCATGACATATAGTCAACTTCAAGAACATATCAACAATGAATTTAATTCCACATTATCAATGTTATCTAATCAATTTCATAGAAGCAATTGGTAAGTCATGGTTGGCAAATCTTTAAATCTTAACAACAAAGAATGCTCAACTAAAACTTCATATGTTGGCATTTAACTTCTTATCCATTGTCACACAATTGGCTAATACTAAGCAAGTTAAAGTTCAAATCAGCAATAAGCCACATTTGTTTAAAAAGAAGAGAGGAACCTTTACCAAAATTGGTTACTCCAAGAATTCTTCCTTTCTTCTTGTCTCAAAAACAAATTCTTCATCGGTTGCTTTGACCTTGATTATGAATGAGATGTTTTCTGTTATTCTTTAAGCCAACATCATCAATGTACCGCTTAGTGGTGCTTGAGTTTGAATTAAAGTGCACCTGCAATAAAGGAGAGGAAGTATCCTTTGGTACCCATACTTTCTTGGGTCCGTGAGGGTTAGTAATAATTCTCTTAACTCTCCAAATGGTTTTTACACCATTCTCTACTTTTCTTTAACATAACATTTGGTGACTTTATGTCCATGTTTTCCACAATAAGTACAACAAGTATTATACATGGAAGTAGAAGTAGCTCTAACAAAGAAGTTGTTGTATTTAGGCACATTATTTACATAATTATAACCAAAACCATTTTTGACAAGAGGAGATCTTTGAACTCCAAGAATTTTATTAAGATTGTCCCTTCCTTTTGTAAATTTTTCTATACATGATGTAAGTTCATAAACCTTCTTTTTCAAAGTCTCATGATCAACAAGCATTCTTTCAAGAGACAAAATATTTTCACAAAGAATCTTATTTTCAAGGGACATGTTTTGCAAAGAGACATTTAAAACTTCTTTTTCAATATTCAAGCATTCAATAGGATCAAGAAGCTTTTTATTTTCACAAAATAATTTTGAATTCTCATTCAATAAATCATTAATTTTGATTTTCATTTCCTTATTCCTTTTTGAAGCCTTTTTTAATTCTCCATACATCTCAACAAGTAATTCACTAGGATCATCAATATCATCATCACTATAAGTAGAGGTAGAAGGAGTGGATTGTACCTCATCATTTATTGCCATAAAGCATACATCTACTCTTTCTTCTTCATGAGTAGCTTGAAGTAGTTTCCACATATCATGAGCGGTGTCGCATTCACTCACTTGATCGTACACAATCATATCCAGTGCACAACTCAAGATATTCATGGCTTGGTAATTCATTGTCATCTTCTTTGAGTCACCCTCATCAAATTCGTCCATAGACTTTGGCTCTTTAGTAACTCCATCAATTCTCACTTTCATTGGTATGTAAGGACCTTTCTCAACAATATTCCACAAATCAAAGTTAATAGAACAAATATATATCTTAACTCTAGATTTCAAAAATGTGTAATTTGTTCCATCAAACAAAGGTGGTCTATTTGTGGAGAAACCTTCCATATAAGGCAAATTTGATAAACTAGCCATATGATATTTACTTCTAGGTTGTTAAACCTTAAAAAGAAGACCTTGCTCTGATACCAATTGTAAGACCTAAGAGGGGGGTGAATTAGGTCTTTGGCTAATTATCGAAATCTTTTTCTTGTTTTGCAAATCCTTTGCCTTAATAAAAGCTCTTCTTTAATTTCACAAACTTCAAGTTTATATGTGATGTGATGGTTAAGATAAGATCATCAAACAATAAGACTACAACCAATCAATCAACAAATATGAATAAGTAATAATAACAAGAGCATGTAAATAAATAAAACTATAAGGAATGAACACAATTTATAGTGGTTCGATCTTTCTAAGATCTACATCCACTACCTTGGGTCCACACTCAAGGATTTCAACCAATCCACTATATGCTCAAGTTCAACAATTACATAAGAGGCTTACCACACAATGATTTTACACTCACAACCTCTTTTAGTAATTATACAAACAATACAAGGTTCACCAAACACAATGGTTTTATATCTAAAGACAACCTTAAGACTAATCTAATCCAAGGCTCACCCACACATGGGTTTTACACTACAACCTTGATTAATCTAGTCTATGGCTCACCCTTCCACAAAAGGGTTTTATGTCACAAGATAACCTTGCAAATGAGATATTAGAAAACACAATTAAGATAAGAAAAGAGAGAGTGTAAGATGTTACCACTTTGTTGGTAGATGATTACACAATGTTTTACCTTCACACTTTGTTGCCTTTGGAATCTTGAATTTCAATCTTTGAGCACAAGGCAATTTGAGAGCTTTTCAATTCAATTTGATGTAAAACAAGTTAGAGCATGTAGGATTTGTTAAGTTCAAAGTTCTTCTAAAAAATCTGGAGTTTATGGCTTTTATAGAATTTGAAAATCAGTTCAAACGGCTATACAACGACTAGTAACGGCTAGTTTCAGGAGAATTCGGACGACCGAATTCTGTGTCCGAATTTTTCGGACGACCGAATTTTTCCTACTGCGTCCGAATCTTCTTCCGAATTTCTCTGGAAGAACAGTGACCATGCTGAAGGCCAAAATTTGGACAACCGAATTTTTTGGCTGCGTCCGAATCTTCTTCCGAATTTCTCTGGAAGAATAGTAGCAAACTTTTGCTACAAAATTCGGACGACCGAATTTTTTGGACTGCGTCCGAATCTTGCATCCGAATTTTTCAAACTTTGTCAAAACATATTCAAATCAATTCTAACAAGTTGGAAAACCTTCTAGCCTAAAAGATAAGTCATTAAAGACCTTTTAAGTTCAAAAACCATTAATGAAAACTTGATAATTCATGTAAGTTTTGTGCTCTCAATTGCAACTCATAGATTCCAAGACTTAAGAGTGTAGGGTTTACAATATTTACCTATTAACCACATGTCACCTACACTTCATGTCTTCAAAGTCTTCATTAATCTTGAACAAACTCTTCAATCTTTAATCACTTTGACATATTTGAGTTGTTCATGCATTGCTAGCTCCAAGGCAATGAGATTTCATACTTCTTAATCCAACAATCCTATCACACAAATGACATGCATATTAGTCCTCATCAATATTTGTCATTAATCAAAACTACATGATTTGCCCTTAGGGCTAACACTTTAGATAAGGGTGATCCTTGAAAGTGTGATTCAAGGTTGTTTAAGATATAAAACCATTGTATTTGGTGAGCCTTGTATTGTAAGAGTTACTAGAAGAGGTTGTGAGTGTAAAACCATAGTGTGGTGAGCCTCTCTTGTAATTTGTAAACAAACCTGAGCAATTAGTAGAATTGTTGAAATCCTTAAGTGTGAACTTAAGGTAGTGGAGGTAGATCTTGAGGATCGAACCACTATAAATTGTTTGAGTTCTTAGCTATTGCTTTCTTCATTACCTTGCTATCAATTATCTCAAATTAGATTATATAAATTGTTCTTGGTCTAAACGCATAAAAGGTTTAAGTTTGCGTAAATTAGCCAAATACCTAATTCACCCCTCCCCCCCTCTTAGGTATTTCAAAGGCCATCCCCAGTTCAACATTGCTCCAGGTAAACACTCATCAATAAGTTGTTAGAACTTCTTTCAGCTTTTAGGCCATGTTTGGGAAAGTTTTTCCAGACCCTTATCACTTGATCTGGATTTGCTTGATCCAACAGAATTGCTCAAACTATCATTCAGATTCCATTTTAGGCAACTTGCTTGCCAATTTTGCTGCCTGCAATTCATATTCTTTTTCTTTCGATTCTTTTATTTCTACAGAATATTACTCTTGGGAGATCCCATATCTCCTTGCAGCACAAAATATCCTTATTTTCCCAGTACTTACATCATTAATTCTGCAATGGATTCTTGCATTGAATGCATTCAAAACTGATTGTCCTAGGAAGACATTATTAACTGATATTATAGGCACCCATAATAACTTCAACATAAATGTTATATTTCTAGCATATGCTAGTAAATCCATCGACTTGATTGGCTTGACATTCTTTCCTATGAATCTATACATTGGTACTTTTTCCAATGTAATCTATTGTTGTAGAACAGACATCTCGTTAAAAGTATTCTTCAAAAGGATATTCATCGAACTTCTTGTACCAACTAAAATCCTTTTCACCATCCAACCCCTAATTGTCAGTGACACTACTAAATGCCTATCATCTAGCAATTTTTGCCATTCCCTCAGGGAAGCCTTCCTAGTAACCGTGTTGATAACCCAAAGATCAAGATTCTTTCATGCACTGCTTGACTGAGAACCTCCACTTACTTATGTTATCAGGATAATCAGTGCAATCTATAATAATGCCCTTTAACTGCCCTCATTTCATGGTTTTCTCACTTTTAGATGTGCATAATATTCTGTCCCATGACCGCGATCCTTGTAGAATAAGCAGTACCTCTTCTAATTCTACTTTTTCGTGGAGTGACCATATTTGAAAATGGTCAAAAATTTTCTAAAGGTTCAACCAGTTGTAACAGTTTTATCCTTGTCACTTTTAATGGGATATGTTCCTATAGCCTCAGATTGACCTCTCGATGGTTACTTCTAAAGGCTTTTGAGGATTGAGCATATGGTCTATCATAGGTCTTTGCCTTCTTTCCCTTAAAATCCTCTCTACCATTCCAATCTTTCTCATCGAATTCTTTATCCAACTCCATCTTCTTTTTACTATCTCGTGTTCTCAAATATGAATTTGGTTCAGGTCCTGCACATACATTTTTGCAGTACGTTCAGGACCGAATCTGGATCGGACGGTCAGAATAATTATCTGAAAATAGTAACTTGTGGTTTCATGAAAGACTCTGCATACCTAAGAATTCATAAGTAAGGAAAGAGGTGTTGAGTGAAACTCATAGTTCTAAGTTAACCATTCACCTGGTAGGACTAAAATGTATAGTGACTTGCAACAAACTTTTTGGCAAAGTGATATGAAGAGAGAAATTATAGAATTTGTTTCCAAATGTTTGGCTTGTCAATAAGTTAAAGTGGAGCATCAACGATTTGGAGGCTTACTAAAACTTTTGGAGATACCTATTTGGAAGTGGGAACATTACCATAGATTTTTTCATCGGCTTGCATAAGACAAGAACGGTAAGGATATGATCTAGGTAAGAGTTGACAGGTTAAAAATATCTATGCATTTCTTACCCATGAAAGTGACATCCAAGATGGATAAGTTAGTTAAGATGTATATGAAGTCAATCGTATAGTTGCACGGGGTGCTAGTAAGCATTATATCTAATAGAGATCCCCGATCTATTTCTATGGTCAAATCACACTCCAAGAAAAGCAACTTGGGAGTTGGAGAACAACATGCTCAACAAGTACCTGCACCTCTACGAGGAGCAAGGTTCGCAATTTTGAGAATGAAACTTGTTAGCCCTAAGGGCAAATCATGTAGTTTTGATTAATGACAAATATTGATGAGGACTAAAATGTTTGATTATTGTGTGATAGGTTCTGTAAACTGAGAAGTATGAAGTTTCATTGCTTTGAAGCAAAAGTTCAAGAACAACTTCAGTTATGCAAGTATTTGAAGTTTGAATCATTGAAGACTTGAAGTGTAGAGTACATTTAACTTTTAGGTAAATTTCTATGTAAACTCTACACTTGCATATCTTGGTTATCATTGAATACATAAGAGAGCATAAAAATAATCTTATGATCTTAAAAGGCTTTGAATGAATCTTTTTATAAGATATGTTAGTAAACTTCATATGTTCTTGTTTTTCAAGCTTATATATGGTTAAATAAGTTTTCTATACATATCAAATGTTTTTCAAACTCATTGAAGTTATATGTCAAATGATTTTACAAAGTTTGAAAATGCTTCCAAAAAATTCGGTCGTCCGAATTTTTGGTCTTCAGCATGGTCACTGTTGTTCCAAAAATATTCGGACGAAGATTCGGACGCAGCAAAAAATTCGATCGTCCGAATTTTTGTTCTCAGCATGGTTACTATTCATCCAGAGAAATTCGGACGAAGATTCGGATGCAGCCATGAAATTCGGTCGTCCGAATTTTCTGAAACTAGCCGTTTCTAGCCGTTTTATGAACGTTTTAACAGATTTTCAAATTCTATAAAAGCTATAAACATGAAAATTTTTGTAACTCTTGAAATCTTGAAAACTCCAAGCATTCAAAAGCATTTAGCAAACATTTCTTAAGCTCTCTTATGTCTTGTGCATTCAATTGATCAACCCAAAAGACATCAAAGTGTGGAGGTGCAAAATTGTGTAATATCTACCATCAAGTGGTAACTTCTACACATTCTCATTTATTTATCAAATTGTGTATTTCAACTAGCTCTAACAAGGTTATCTTGATAACATAAAATCCTTTAGATAAGGGTGATCCTTGAAAGTGTGATTCAAGGTTGTTTAAGATATAAAACCATTGTTTGTGGTGAGCCTTGTATTGTAAACATTACTAGAAGAGGTTGTGAGTGTAAAACCATAGTTTGGTGAACCTCTCTTGTAATTTGTAAACCTGAGCAATTAGTAGATTTATTGAAATCCTTAAGTGTGAGCTTAAGGTAGTGGATGTAGATCTTGAGGATCGAACCACTATAAATTGTTTGAGTTCTTTGCTATTACTTTCATTACTGCCTTGCTATCAATTATCTATAATTAGCTTATATAACTTGTTCTTGGCCTAAACGCATAAAAGGTTTAAGTTTGACAAAATTATCCAAATACCTAATTCAGCCCCCCCCCCCCCCCTCTTAGGTATTTCAAAACTTTTCTTTATAGGGGTAGAATGTAAATCTCCAAACTCTTTGAATTCTTGGGTAGTTATAGAGTAATGTTAGAGTTGTAATTGATTATTAGCTTATCCAACTTATTTTTATTTGTTAAAAAAGTGAAAGACCTAAGGGGGTGAATTAGTTCTTTGGCTAATTTTCAAAATCTTTTTCCTTTTGAAAACTTTGTTTGAAAATACTTAACCTCCAAATATTAGCGAAGCTTTAATAAAGAGTAGTTGAAGGAAGAATAACACTTTAATGACAATAGTTAATGCCAACAACTCTCAAAGAAAATTGAGTGGGATTAATAAATAGAAAATTCAAGTAAAAAGCACAAATATACAACAGGTTACCCACAAGGGTTTTACTCCACAACATCTTTTACAAATTAATAATCAAGGTTCACCCTTTTTCACAAGGGTTTTAAGTCTTCTAGATAACCTTGAATAAACCAAAAGAAGAGAAGATAAAGAAAGAGTTCACCAAAAATTTTGGTGGATAGATACAATTGCTAGCACCATTCACTTTTGCTTTTGGAATCTTGAATAATCTCATGTAGCACAAGACAAATGATAGCTTTTTGGCGTTCTCAAGATATTGGAGTCCAAAGGTATTCAATGTATGCAAAAGTTGTAAGAAATTTGAAATTTTAACATTTTATAAGGTTTAAAATTCAATTACAATTCAAATAATGGCTAGTAATAGTTCAATAGGGCTTACTGCGTACGAATTGGCCGTTCGAACATTCTGCACACTAGACTGCCAAGGAAAATTCAGTCAACCTAATTTGGACCACTACGTCCAAATTTCTCTAAAAATTCAGCAGTCAAGGTTTCAATTCTGACGTCTAAATTGGAATCTGAAAATTTTACAAATCATTTAAATTTTAACCGCAATAAATTTGAAATTATTTTTTATTAAAAGATAAGTCATTTAAAGGATTTTGAGCACTAAGTCTTTATCAAATACTTGGTAATTCAAGAATTATCAAAATCTTTTAAAACTCATAACCAAATTAGAAAATATTTTGTGCTACAACATGTATTGGATAGATTCTAAATGCATGGGGTATAGGGTTACAAGATATACCTATTGAGCAAAAGTATCTTTAAAGCCTTTAACTTCTTGGACATACTCTTCATTCTTCAACTACTTGAGCTCATTTGAGATTTTCTTAGCACTATAGCTTTAAAGCAATTAGACCACATAGCTTATTTAACTAAAAATCCTATCGCACGATTAATATGTAAGTTAGACCTCATCAACATTTGTCTTGAACCAAACCTACAAGATTTTCCCTTAGGGCTAACAAAAGGGTTACAAAAATTATTGGATTTTTGGGTCTTAAAATGAATTATATTTTTAATAGAAAAATATTTTATATTTTTTGTCTAGATGAGAGGATTTGTTTATTTATTAAATAGTAACTTACTCCTTACCAACATTTTCAGAAAGTGAACCAAGGATTTCAATAGCCTTAATGACGAAGACTAGAGAAGAAAGTTTTAAGACCAAGGTGACGTTTATCCTCTTCAAAGAATGATTTGATATTATTAACGAATTTTAATTATGTTTGATAGTAGTATAATAAGAGGGAGAACTTATGAGATGTTTTTATTTAAATTTTGCGAACTTCAAAGATTTATCAATTATTTATTTTATAATTGTTTATTTTATTTTGTTACTACTAGTAACTCTAATTTGAAGAACCTTACATTCTTGGATTATAGTTCGAGGATACATTTATGCTATGATTCGGTTACGTAGTCATTGATGCGAATTTGCGGTGTGACAATGCTGTTCTCCTTTTCTTGATCTAGAATATCCACCGCGCCTTTGTTTGCCTGTTTCCTTTGCTAATAAAGAAGTACAGCATCCCTGCTGCCCTCTCTTGGAGCCAAAGGAGGTACATGCGAAGGATCTTCATTAGCCATGAATAATTATCTTGGCGTGATAACGTTCTTTTCGATCCACGTTAAGCGCCAATTGATAGAGTGTCGATCCCAAACTCTTCTTGAACTTGATCCCCTGCAAACAAGGAAGGTAAGCATGAGTAGTGAGGCTGTATTTTGAATGTGTTTGGTTGAAAGAAATTTTGTTTTGGGTTCCGTGAAAATGAATTTTTTATAAGAGAAGAAGTGAGGTCCAATTTTTTGAAAGAGATGCAATCCAAATGAATTCTTAATCTTCAAAAGCTTAAATCAAACCAGATTTAAGAGTTTATAGATGAATTCACAAAAATAATTTAAAAAAAGAGAAATATTTATACGAACGAACCCCAACCTCACGTTATTAATAGTTTCCTATTAAGAGTCGCTCACCATTTTCTCCTAGGATTTCAATACCTTGTCCCGAGCTCATAAGACTTCTTTCACTCATGATCGGAGAAAATTGGACTAGACGGCGATGCCCAGTCCCATTACAAAACCACCCTCAAAAACGGGTTCAAAATCCTCAAAATATGCATGATTCAACTAAATTCAGGGCAATAGATGCAAGTATGTAGGCAGCACATTATCCAATCTCACTCTCAATTTAAATTTATTTCACTTTCACCAAACTTTGCTGCAGAATGCTACATGATGTTGAGCTCCTTACGTTTATTCTTTCCGGATGCATTAGATGTGGCCCAGTCTTTCTGTTCGGAGTGATAAGTAAGAATATGCAGCACTCAACTTTGAAAATTGGATAGCCTTCTTCGGAGTGTATTTCAAGTGAAGGAAAAACAGGAAATAATTGCAGCTCTCAATTCTTGTGGTTTCTTTCATCTTTCTGCTCAACCAAACCGGACCCTAACTTTACTTGTGACAAACACAAATCTTTTAAGCGCCCAATTACGTCTCCCGTGTATCCCCTTAATTGATCCGTCTCAACTACCAAAAATCCCACTTTCTTTTTTTTTAAAATCATTTTCTTCTCTTTTCTTTTTTTTATCGTGCAGAAGGGCATATGGATCAAACCAGGACATTTCGTATGATAAATAATTTTTAACTAATTGCCTGTTTGTGTAAATAACAATCCTTCGAGCAAAATTTGAAAGTAAACATTTATATTTTGAGATATTTAAAAATATATTTATCTTTTTAAAATAAACTTATTTGTTCATCTAAACTTTCAAAATCAACGTTCTTAATTTTAAAATTTATGATTTTTACTACTTCGAAGTCTACCACTGTTATCTTTAACTAGGTAAATAGTTATTTACACAATGCGTAATACTCTATTTGTATTAGTGCATAGTATTTTGAAAATTATTTTATTTTTGTTTATGTTGTAATAATTTTGTTGTGTGGAATTAATATTTATTATTAAAATTTTTTTTTTCTTCAATGATCAAAGCCCGTCAACATGAGAAAAAAATATTAAAGCAAATGTGAGGAGAGTATATATAATCAGCAATTCAAGATATAAAGTACTACCACAAATGAACAAAATACAAATGTTTTTTAATAGTTAGTCAATTTGAAAGACATTTGGAGGTTTAAAAATATTTATAGTATTATGAAAAAATATTTAGCTATTATAACATCTATAATCATAATTCTTTTCTTTTTTCTTTTTTTTTGAAGGACTGTCACATGACTTGATGAAAAGACATGTGATTCTTCTAACCTACTCTCCAAAATTAATATACAATAGATAAATAATAAAGGGCATATAGTAATTTGTTCATAATTAAATACCCTTCTTAATTTTCTATATGTAAAGGTTTCTTTTTAATGCATATCATCATTAAACCTATTCTTCTGCTACAATCTGTTGCAGCTTTCTAAAACATCAAGAAGGTACTTATTAGAGTTTTCTAATTTTATCCTAATCTTTATTACTCCATCAAATAATGAATTAAGCCGATTTCAATCCTCAAAATGGTCAATTTGATCTAATTGAATAAATTTATTAAATTTTTGAAAGAAAATAGTGTTATATATATATATATATATAGTCACGGGTGTTTGTAGCAAAAAAAATGTTATATTTCATTTTTCTAAAATCTCTCTCTCTCTAAAATTATTTTATTCCTCTCTAATCAAATATTCAAAGAGAAGGAGTGCCATCATGCATGAGCAACGTGGTTGCAGAATATAAATTGGGAGAAACGAGAAGCTCCTTGTTTTTTTCACTTCTTGATTCCTTCGGATCCAATGCTTTTCTAATTTCAAAGCTCTCTTAAAAATGAAAATTTTTGAAAGTTTCAGCAGATGAAGAGAACTCTTCATCCACAAATCATTGTCCAAAGACGAGTAGATAAATAACGCCAAAAATGGATGGCAAAAGAGAAAACAAAGGTATATTTTGGTCGGCAAACTCTGAGCTCCCTTCATGTTCTGTCTAAGCCACGTGTTCCTGAGTGTTTTTGAGGCGTTTGGCTCAGGTCCTGCACCTGCTTTTTGCAGCACGTGCAGGACCTGCCTTAGGTCGTTGGATCACATTATTTCTGATCCAACGGCCAAAGAAGATTAAGGGCAAAGAAGGCAATTTAAAAATAAAAAAATTATTAAAAAATTAGCAAAATTTAAAAGTGCCCGCCTCAATCCATCTTGTCAAACTTTAAAGCTGCAAAATGTCAGCTTTCAAATTCAAAAAAGGAACGACTAAAGAAATAAGAAGAAGCTTTATTCTTCTTACATTTAACTTCACTTTTCCTTTCTCATTTTATGTCGTTCTTCTTCTCCTCCTATGCGTTCGCTGACGAGCTTTTTACAATGGCTGATGATAGAAACACCAACGGTTGAGGTAATGTTGTTACTATAAATTTTTTATTTTTTTTTCACTACTGACTTTTGCTGCTCAAATTTTTTCTTTATTTGCACTACCTCTACCAATATACTCGATATAATATTGTTGCTATAATTGTTTTTGTTTTTTTGCACTGTCGACTTCTCTGCTCATTTTTTCTCTATTTTGCACTGTCTCAACTAACGGCTGAGGTAATGTTGTTGCTATAAATTTTTTTATTTTTTTGCACCGTCATCATTTCCACTCAAAGTTTATTTTTATTTTGCACTACCTCCTTTGTTGCAGGCCTGTGTTCCTCCTCTGTTGTAGGCCGGCAAAATGAAGTGAGTGAATATTGTAACAACTGTTGCCCTGAACAATTGTTCTTCTAGGTTGTATTGGTAGTGAACAATTGTTCTGCGCAGCACGTGTTCTGTTGTTAGTTTATGTTAATTGTCAAGGTTGTGTTGGTAGCGAACAATTGTTCCGTTGTTAGTCTAGTACATTTGTCAAGTATTTGTTTATCGTGAATAATTATTCTGGTAAATGCTTTAGTGTGAGTAATTTAGTGTGCACAGTTGTGTCATTATATCTTTGGAGTTACTTAGTTGAATGCTTGAGTTGTGACAACTCTTGTCTTGAACAATTGTTCTTTTATGTTGTGTTGGTAGTGAACAATTGTTCTGTTTTTCCTAAAAAATATTATACTGAACAAATACAGGTTCAGTATCTAGAGATCGTGGGTGGAAGAGTCAACGGCCAGTTGCCTTGTTCGTGGTGGGATCATATTAGGGTAGTGGATGTTTGTGCTGCCCATCCTTTTGCCAGTTTAGTTCAGGGAGAATCTGAAGACTTGCCGGATATTGAAGCCAAAGATTTGAAGGAGCATAAAGAGCTAGAAGCTAAGAGGCGCAAATATCAGAGAAAGTTGGAAAAGATTAACAAGAGGCTCCAGGGCATTTATTTTCTCTTGTATATTTTCTAATCAATCAAACTTTCAGATGTTTCATTCAGGAAAAAGTTATGAGTTGTGTGTCTTACAAATTTTTGTCGAACAATTGTTCGGTACTAGATTCTTAGTGTTTGTACAATTATTAGGTTGATACCATGCCAAGTATAAACCGACAACAATTACTTACCAAGTATAAACTAACAAAATAGACATGAGTGAATATTGTTGAAAGAACACTGTTCACCCAGAACAATTATTCGTGCACAAATATTCTCCAAAAATAGCAATATTCTTGTCTGTCAAATTTCTATATTCTATCCGGGTACAATTCTTCATCACAATGTTAGATGCAAGTTTTCAGTGTTCATGTCTGACAAATTGTTGAAGGCTATAGCGTCACGATGCATTCGCACCTGCGTTTTCTTTCGTTGTCTGACCTATTCCATAAGGCTCTTCAGCCGCTTCTGCGACTGATTAGGGTTCTCTCTCAATTTAACGGTCTTTACAGGAAATAATTGTCCTTCCACACTAACTGCTGGAGTAAGAGTTGAACAAATGTTTCATAACAATTGTTACTGGTTATTCATGTTCATGTGAATAATTGTTCAGTAATACACATCTAAGGGAGAAGGTACAATTGTTCACGATAAATAGATACTTGACATATGCACAAAATTAATAACGAACAATTGTTCGCGATAAATAGATACTTGACATATGCACAAAACTAATAACGAACAATTATTCGCGATAAATAGATACTTGACATATGAACAAAATTAATAAATAGATACTTGACATATGAACAATTATTCGCGATAAATAGATACTTGACATTACCTCAGCCCTTGGCATTTTGTACTGCCCATCTTGAACAGAAAGCTCGGCGCAAGGAAGCACGAAGGAGAAGCAGGATGACAGACAAGAAAACAAGGAAGCCGGAAGGAGAGAGAGAAGCTAAATCTTAAGAAGAACGAAGTTATTTCTTCTTGGCCTCTCCTTTTCTTTTCTGAGTTTGAGAGCTGACGTTATTGCAGCTTTTACTGTTTGACATGATGGCTTCTGTACGGTCAATATTGATGGCGGGCAGATTTGAATTTTTTCAAATTTTCAGATTTTTTTTTTCTTTTTAGTTTCCATCTTTACCCTTGATGTTTCCTGGCCGTTAGATCAAGTGCAGAGAGATCCAACGGCCTAGGGCAGGTCCTGCACGTGCTGCAAAAAGCAGGTGCAGGACCTGAGCCAAACGCGTTTTTGAGCCGTTCGATAAAACGAGAAGTGAGGAGAGAAATTGCTGAAGTTGTTTTTTTCTTATTTCTTTTTTATATATAATGGAAGCTGGAGTTGCATGTTCTTGTTTTCCTAATAAGCACCGAAGTGCCTTTGTAGCAGCAAAAGTTTAAGCTTGATAAGCGTGGTAAATTTTTTTGCAAACGTTGCGATTTTTTTTCTTTTTATCTTATACTTTTATTTCTTTTGATAGTGTTTCATCGAATATAAAATTTTATATAAATATTTAAATTATATTATAAAATTAATATAATATAATAAAAATAAAAAAATAAATTAATTAACAAATATTTTGAATTAAATTTAAATATATAAAAATAATATATTTTGAAGTTAATAATTAATTGATAATATATAATATATTAAATTTTTATAAAATATATAAATTATTTTAAAATATTTTACTATATTAAGAAAGTCATTATAAATAGAACCGAAAAAATATAAATTTAACTCTTTCTCTCTAATCCCTCACTTTTTCTACTCTCTCTCACACTCTATCATTTAAATTATCAAATTAAAAGTAAAATTGGAGGCTTTCTTCAAATAAATCTTGGAAGCACTTTTAGTAAAACTATCTCTTCTACTTAAAATTATGATTATTTACATGCAATTTTATAAAAAAAGGAATCTTAAAATTGATCCTTTCAACCAGTATTGTTTTGCCGTCGGCAAAAGCCTATTGGAAGGGCCAGCGAAGCTCCTAACCCTCCTTTTTTAAATTTTTACTCGGCCTTTTTTTTTAATTTGTTGGTGAAATAATATATTTTATTTGTTAGTGAATATATATGTCTAGTAAATTAACCACTTAATTTAAATAATATTGCAAAATCATAAATACCAAAAAAATAAAAACACAATAAAAAATGAAATTGAAAAGAAAAGCGAAGCTTTGCTTGGCTTTGACCTAGCGAAGCCCCCCGCAGAGCTCCGAGGTGGTAAATCTTTGAAATTTCAAATATTGTATTAAGTAAAAATTAATTTGAAACTAATAAATTTAAATTAAATGGAGATTTTATTTTGAAGATTGAGAAAATAATTTAAAATTAAATGAAAATAGTTGAGATCATTTTTTAAACAAAAAGAAATAGATAAATAAATAAGAAAAGTAAAAATTGAATATATTTGTTGTGCCAATAAAAAATTTCCTGCACTTTTCAAATTTGTAATTATTAATAAGAGGTGCACACAAAAGAAATATCTTCTCAATATTTCCTTTCTGTTTACTTGTTATATACAGAGATTATTACAAAAGTGTTTTACATTCTTTAAGAAAAAAGTAGTCGTATTTCACTAGATTCTCTTTCATGTTTGCTAATAGTAAATCTTTTATTGCCTATTCACAAAATTGCTAAAATACAGAGACGCCGTGAGATAATAATTAGAGTAGACCGCCACAAATAGCAATTGCCCCCACAAAATCTTTCGCAAATATTTGAGGTCCACTATAATCCTAATTAATTCTTTCAATAAGAACACATTCCACTCAGCACCAAGCCACCCCCCCCCCCCCCCGCACGGGGACCCCCACAGCCCCCCAGTATAAGAACATATTCGGATGACTTCAAACAGACCCTGCGAAAGTAATTTTTCATTTTCTTGGTTCAATAGTACAATTTTAACCTAGTCAATTGTTAATGTTGTGATTTTGTAATTTTTTTTTTATTTAAAGCACCTAATATTCTTATCAATTGGTGAGACTGATTCATATAGAGTCTGACTCCTACTAGAGAAATATCTGATTCAAAGCTCTTTCAATAATGCATCACAAGTAAGAATTGAACTCGTAATCTTATATTAGTATTAGCACTTACCAACTACTTCAATATATTAGAATGCCATTTTATAATTTCGACAATGATTATGGTTTGGAAGTGCAAGAAAAAATATATCCGGTACATGCATATTTATAAAGTTATTCATATCAAATTAACAAAAGAGTTCCTCTCAAAACAAGAATAACACCGAAGTTCTTGAGCATTGACTCACCCTCATAATTATCTTAATTGTTCTTTTGTCTTAAAGGACTATGAATTTTCGAATCCTCAAAATCATTTATTGTGTTATGTATATGTATATAAATGGAAATGTAAGCATTTCCATTAATTGAGTAATATTCCTATCATTTAGATAGACACAAATTTAAGAAATTGTTCGATTATAAATAAATTACAATATCATCTTTGTTAATTAAAAGATTAACAATGTGATGCGTGTATTATGGATGTTATATTCCTTAAATCAAAGAAGGAAAAAAAAATCAAAGAGGTACATATCACACTTAAATTTTGATTTTTAAATTTTTATTTTAAATTTTATAAAAATTTAAATTTTATAAAAATTAAATTATTTGTAAAAGAAGATGTGAATCTCACGCTTAAAATTTTAAAATGAGATATTGTCCAATCATACTCTTAATTTTACCATATTCTTCAAGAACAATTTAAGAGGGACTTAGCATATCAATGCAATATATAAAACAAAAAACAAATACACAGTCATCTTTCAATACAATTACAACTTTTCTTGAACTTCATTGGCACGAAAAGCTTAACTTCACCTAAATCTTTGAATAAAGATCTTAAAAAGATTTGACATAACAATAGTCGTGAAGATAGCATAAAACCAATATGAAAGTCAAAAGAAAGGTCCAGATCAAGTCCCGATGGCAACATATCTCTGAAGAAAACACACCAAGTGTCTCGCGATCAGTCCCGAAGCTCCAAGCAGAAATATTACTAAAGTTTGAAGACAAAAAGAGGCGAGTAAACAAATAAAGATATAAAAAAATTCAACTAAAATTGTATTGGAATATAAATTTTTTATTTTAAATTTTTTAATTTTATAAATAATTTATTTTTTAAAATATATTAAATTTAAAATGAGACAATGGGGAAAAAAAAACAAGAAAATCTCCAACCGCTCTGCCTTTGCTCATCCCCATTTAACTCGCCACTGAGTTTCACAAGACACGGGTCCTATCCATGTTCTCCCAACTGCTCTGCTGGAGAGATTTACAGGTTCTTCTTAAGTTTTCAATTCCATGAACAGTGAGTAGATGAGTTCCCATAAATTTCACTGTCTTAACTCGTGGCCCGAATTTATTTCCCTCTTTGAAGCTGTTCTTCTCACCTTAATTGGTCAAACTCAATGCCCTGCCTGATAATGACACTAATTGGCGCCTTCCTCTGCACTTTATTGGCCCAAAAGATGTAAAATCAAGCACACTTGACGCCCTCTCTTCTTCTTGTTCTTCGAGATGCTACTAGATCTGAACCCTCGGGTTTGATCATGCAAAAATCCAATACACAAAGGCTAAACGCCTTTTCGATCTTTTGATTCAGCATTGCTTTTTAATCAACTCAGTAATGTCTATCCCAATCCCAATCCCAATCTTTTCAATGCAGTATTCGAGTTCCCACTTGTTGTTTTTGCTTTCGTTTTTCTCCATTGTTCTGCCACGAGCAAGATCAGGCGACGCAGAGGCACTTTTGGCCTTGAAGGGATCAATAGACCCCTTGAACATGCTTCAGTGGAGGCCAGGAAGTGATGTTTGCTACTGGGAAGGAGTGAAAGAATGTCTAAACGGAAGGGTCGCAAAGCTTGTGCTGGAGAGGCTAAATTTGAGTGGTACATTGGATGAGAGAAGCCTCAACCAACTAGATCAACTTCGGGTTCTAAGCTTCAAAGAAAACTCCATCTCCGGCCAAATCCCAAGCCTCTCCGGCCTCACAAACCTAAAGTCCCTTTTCCTCAACAATAACAACTTTTCCGGCGACTTTCCGTCCACAATAGCATTTCTCCACCGTTTAAAGGTGGTGGTTTTATCAGGAAACAAGATTATCGGTCACATCCCGGAATCACTAGTCCTGCTGCCAAGACTGTATGTGCTTTATTTACAGGACAATTCATTGACAGGTGCAATCCCTCCTCTCAACCAAACCAGTTTGAGATTCTTTAATGTCTCTAACAACCAACTCTCTGGTGAGATTCCATCGACCTTGTCTTTGGATCAATTTAACACGTCCTCATTTGCCGGAAATGTTGATTTATGCGGCGCCTTAATCCAAAAAGCATGTAAAAATCCCACCCTTCTTGGTCCCTCTGTTAGTCCATCATACCCAGTAGTGCCCAAAAAAGGATCAAGAAATCACAGAAGGAACAGAAAACTTATTCTAATACTTGTTCCCAGCATTGTTGGTGGTTTTCTATTGTTCTTAGCGGCAATAGTAACTCTGATAATATGTTCAAGAAGAAATAGGAGTAATCAGACAAGAGCGGTAAGGAAGAGCAAAGGGGTTGACGGAGAGAGAGAAGAGGGGACTACCAGTGGCAGTGCTGGTAATAACGATGGAAAACAAGGGGGATTTTCTTGGGACCAAGGGGGCGAGGGTCTGGGGACATTGGTGTTCTGCGGGCCAGGGGATCAGCACATGAATTATAGTTTGGAAGACCTGTTGAAGGCCTCGGCTGAGACGCTAGGAAGGGGAACGATGGGGAGCACGTACAAGGCGGTGATGGAGTCTGGCTACATCGTGACCGTTAAAAGGCTAAAGGAAGCGAGGTACCCGCGGACCGAGGAGTTTGGGAGACACGTCGAAGTTCTGGGTACGCTGAGGCATCCCAACATCGCCCCACTCAGAGCCTATTTCCAGGCTAAGGAGGAACGTCTCCTTGTTTATGACTATTTTCCAAACGGCAGCCTCTTCTCTCTAATTCACGGTATGAAAGTTCTTTTCCTAGCAACTGTTTTTCTTTTTTTTTTTTTAATTGCTATATTATTTTTTAAAATTCTTTTAGATGTTTTACACTTTTTTTATATAAATTAGAATTGAGATGTGAAGTTCAGTTTTGCACGGAGGGGATATTTGTTTTGGTAATTGAGTGGAGTTTAGAGATAATGTTTGCAAACTATCTTATTGGTTGACACTATGCTAACAATTTAAATTAGGATGTCGTGAATCTCGAAATAAATGTATGTTTCTCGTAATGCACAACTGTGTAGTCGTTATGATATATATCTCCCATGCAACTTAGAAAATTAATATATATATATATATATATATATATATATATATATATATATATATATATCATGCATCTATAATAATTATCTTTTTATAACCGTAGCGAGCATATTTTCGTTTTACTCCTTTATACGAATATATCCCTTCCTTTCTCATTCACATTCTCTTTCAACTCTCTAATTAAAATATTAAATTAAAAACAAATTGGAAGGATTTTTTTCGATAAAACTTAGGTCTTTAGTTGAATTATTTTCTAACTCTTTATCATGTAATAATTTAATAATAAATTTATAAATATAATTAGATAAAAAATGTTTACATTCATAATTCAATTAATGAGATTTATAAATAAAAAATTTATAAAAAATAAGACCAAATGGAGCTTTGCCAGATATTAGTAAAGCTCCAATTGAAGCTTCACCAAGACCTGGATAAAGGTACAAAGAGAGCTTCCCTAGTGCCTGGCGAAGTTCCAATTGTAGCTTCACCAAGGCCTGGTGGCGAAACTCTAGCTTCGCCAAGCCCTAGAGCTACAAAGAGAGCTTCCCCAGGGCCTGGCGAATCTCCAATTGTAGCTTCACCAAGGCCAAATTGGCATTGGTGAAGCTCTAAAGGAGGTTGGAGCTAAGCCAGGCCCTGTTGGCGAAACTCTAGCTTCTCCAAGCCCTGGTGAAGCTCTAAAGGAGTTTCATCAAACTTTGGTAGAACTTATTAAAGTTAATAAATAGCATTCTTATTATGTTAAAACTACTTAAAAACTTATCAAATTTGGATTAAATTAAAAATTCATTTTGAATTTCAATAAATTCTAATTCAAAGTAAAAAAAATTCATTTAATTTCAATAAATTCTAATTCAAAGTAAAATAAAGATGATAGGGTGTATATTTTATGGAGAGAGAAGTATGTAAGTTTATAGGGTAAAAGTGGAGCACATTCGCTGCACCAACAATCCCTTTATCTTTGGGAAAGAATTCAATACTGGATATTTGTTCTTTTAATCAAATGTATAAATGTTGAAATAATTAACATATGTATCCTCTATAAATATCAACTTAAGAGTTAAAAGGCATAGTGGAATTTACATTTCTCAGCTAGTAAGGCTGTTTTTTTTTTTTAATTTCTTTTTCAATATTTCAAAATTTTTTGGATAGGTTCTTGAGGAATAGTAGTGATAGAATGGCCAGGATTTCAATACAGGGGTTGAACTAAAAAGCAGTTGCTAATGTAACGCTTGTGTAATATAAATTATTGTAGTTGTAATTGTAAGAAAAACTTCTGTATCCAATAAGAGAAACCATCACAACTTAACAATTGGTTTTTTTCCTTTTTAACATAATAATTTGAGAGCCTAGTTAAGAATCAAAACTCTTATTACTTAGGAGAGTTTTGTTGAAAGTGGAGAGAACAAAGACTAAAGAAAAAGGTGGAGGACAAGAGTTTGGTGGATGAGGAAGAATGGAAAAGAAAATGGCAAAAACGATTCAAAAAAAGAAAGAAAGGGAACCTTGAAATTTATTTTGCAAATGTTACCATGTAACACGCTTCAAAATAAAGTGAAAAAATTAAAGAGAAACCATAGAAGATATACTATTATTTGATTGAACATATATACTTGGGGCCATATTTTATATTTTTAAAGGATTATATATTAATATGATATATCATAGATTCAATACAAAAGTTTTGACACTTTTGAGAGCGCCAACACAATATTTTATATACTTAGGGGATTATATAAAATTTATTGCAAAATGTATGTAATGAAATTTTGGGGGCCTTGCTATAATGTGGTTCTGCCACTGAGCAATATCTTGTTTATCTATTAGGCTTCAGAATGTTCTTTAAACTTGAAATAACTAAGTCTGTGATATGCTAGACTGAAAAGTAACAAAAGCAGAAGTTACGCCTTAAGAAATAATGGTTTGAGCTTTGAAGGGTTGGGGAATTCTACCTGGACTATATTCAGTCACCATCTAGGAGGGATTTTCCAAATCAATCTGATGGGAGGTATCACCCTCTCCGTGGTTAAGAACTTGATTATGAGGGGTGAAGGGCAGTACCGAAAGATGTAGGACTAAGCATCCCAGGGTTGAGGCCACGACTATATTGGGTGAATGCCGGCCTTTGCGTTTGACTTGTACAAGTTCTATATGGGACCCTTTGCGTTTGACTTGTACAAGTTCTAGATGTGTCCCATACATGCCATGTGTTGGGAACAAAACAGTTAGTGAGGCCTGCTCAAAACATCATATTCATAATTTTTATCTCAATAGAATGGAAACATTGGTATGAACAGTTGAAAATAACATAGTAACCTATGCCTTTGAGAATACTATTTGTATTTCATTCCATGACAAAGTTTCAATGAAAGATAACACTGTAGGGGGAGAAAAGGAGAGAAACCGAACTTCCAAATGTCAAAATTCAATAAAACAAATGCCAGTTTGCAAGATTTTAGTCAACCTTCATTATTATATTTGAAGTCAGATCTTAAAAAATATTATAATTGTCTGTGTGACTATTATTGAATAATGAAATAGTATATTAAGTTTTGTGTTGAAAAAGATGACATTCATTATTTTTTATCACTCAATGATAAATAAGCTAATTACAAGCATATTTATATATGGTAAAAGAATTGGAACAAAGTAATCTTCTTTTGCAAAGTTGCTTACGCTCTAGCATTTTCTTCATCTTCTTTGCTATCAAGTATGGATGAAATGATGAATCTATTTGCTTTTAATTCTTCTATTCCATGTGGAAGTTACAATCTTGTTTCTAATTCTATCTAATAATCAAGATGGTTTATGCTCTTAATGCTTTCAAAAGAACATTGATGTCACTGTCTGTAGAAGGGAAAAAGAAGCTAAATTGAAGGATTTATATTCATATTATTATTATGATTTGACACCAGAGAACAACCAGAAGTCAAACTTAGTGTTTCTTAGTTTAAGAACTGGTAGATACCTTGTCAAGGTCCTCAAAAATGGTGCCATTTCTCATGCTTCCAATGAGATCTGGAGTTCATTGAAGCCCTAGTGAAAGTATTAGTCTGAGAACTCGCTTGTTTGTTTTAATTAGTCAGTTGACTTTATGCGCAGGAGGTTAAGCTTAAACTAATGCCTTAAGTTCCATTTCTGAGGATACAATTTTCATCTGAAACTTGTCTTTTCTTTTGTTTGTTAGATCGAACTTAGAATCATTGCATTTTGTTCATTGCACTGTTAATAGGTCATGGGATTGTCAAATAGTTCCGGGAGAAGCATCTGCAGTAGGTGTTAGAAATACTCGCAAAGCATATATTAGAAAGATAATTGAAGAGCATGCAACATTTCACTGATTCTAATAAATCATACAGAGTTCCATCATGTTCTTTATGGTATCAAATATGTCATTTGTTAACAATAATCTGGAGGGAATTGGCTTCTTCAGAATATGGTTAAAGATCTCTAAATGTAGTGTAAATTGGCAACAATTGATTTCCATAAAGATGTGTAATTCTACTATAAAGATTTAGATGTTTGTACTTGAATGGTGGTTCCACTGAGTTATGAAATAATCATGTTTTCTGTGTCACCTAGAGTGTGAACATAACATTTGTCCTAAGTTTCAAGAATCTTCTAATTATTTCATTCTCATGTTGGATACTTTCAGATGAAACAGTAACTAGATTCTGCAAAGAAAATATATGACAGAGGTTTTTCTCTTTTTTCTTTAGCTAATTCCTTTTTGGGAAAAATATGGGAAGTAAATATATACTTTATTAAGAGAGAGCATGAACCTCTCTAGGCCTTGTTATTAACTTTTCATTTCTATCTTCATTATACTATACAAAAACACTAGCTAAGTGGTTAGAGCTGCTTAGTTGCATTGGTTGTTTAAGTATAGAGTGGTTATCAAAAGCTAAATTACCTTGCATTTTTCCTATCTATAACGTTGCATTTTTTTTCTTTTTTAATTCAGAATTTAGTCATGTAATACTAACCAAAAACAGCCTTAGTGAATGGCTCTATTAAATGCACATCTAGTGCTCAGCTTTTCTCTCACATATACTTTATTCATTTTTCAGTTTATATTTTGGTTTGTTATTCCAAAGCACAATGATGCTTTAATCATACATTCATCAATTTTATCTGGCCGTATTTGCCACCAAATGATTGCCTGCTCCTTAATGTGTACAATTTTTTTTCCATTTCTGAACCAATAATTTCTATAAAATTATGTGTGCATCTTTGTATATATACATATATGATACACACACACACGCTCACTGTACACTGGAGCTGAATGTTGCTGAAACAATCAAGTGCATAGCCCTGTCTGTTTGTTTAAACTTATTCTTTCTTTGGCTCATATTACCCCATGGTTTGTTCAAGATCAATTGACATAGAGGATGGAGAACTATTTGGAGAGGAAATTATATCCAAATCACTTTCTAATTTGGAAAATTCTGATAAATCATTAACTAAATTACACATTTATGATTAACTCTTTCTTTGCACAGAGAGCTTTAGTATGTGTAATATAATAAAAACTATAGTGAAGCTCACTTAAAGCATTGCATGAAATGAACCTAACTTTTGCTCAGTGAGAAGAGATAAATGAATTCCATGAATGTTACCTGCCAGAAGGAAGTAGTAACGAGATCTGAAGCTTGAATATGTGATACTATTCTCCTAACAGTAACCCAGTAAGCTTCGGAATGATGAATCATTTAACTGAAATATCAGAAGTTAAAAATTTCTACTGCTGTACAAATTAAACACCAGTACATCATTTGGTGCCAAGTTAGTCTTTATGCTAATATTTGTTTATATATATTGTCTTTATGCAGTAAGACTTGAAAATATTTTTGAATAAAAGTTCCCCATTCCATCTTGGACTTTCGAAGACTACATTTACGGTTAATATCAAAGTTGATCCTAAGGCGGAAATTGAAAATATGGAATATTGGCATATCTGCTTTAGTGATGGCTAGAAGAAATGCTTTTGATTAGGTGCATTTGCAAATTACATTTGTATGGAACTAAGTGGACTGAAGATTGCAATAAGAATATGAGGAATTACTTACATTTGCTTGCTGCTGCATGCTTTAGAAGAATTATGTGGAATAAAGTGTTGTTATTCTTTCTCTACGACTACTTTTTATAGATTACCCTTTATGCAGGATCACGAGCGTCTGGTGGTTCTAAACCTCTTCACTGGACATCCTGCCTTAAAATAGCTGAGGACTTGGCTACGGGATTGCTGTACATTCATCAGATCCCTGGCTTAATTCATGGGAATTTGAAATCTTCTAACATACTATTGGGGTCTGAATTTGAATCCTGCCTCACAGATTATGGCCTGATGCCGTTTAGAAACCCGGATTCACATGAGGAATCTAGTGCATCGTCAAACTTCTATAGAGCTCCTGAATGTCGTGATGTACGGAGGCCATTGACTCAACAAGCTGATATCTACAGCTTTGGCGTCCTACTTTTGGAGCTCCTAACAGGGAAGACACCCTTCCAAGATCTTGTTCAAGAACACGGTTCAGACATTCCTAGATGGGTGCGATCAGTCCGAGAAGAAGAAACTGAATCTGGTGATGAACCTGCATCTAGCAATGAGGGATCAGAGGAGAAACTCAGTGCTCTTTTGAACATTGCAATGGCTTGTGTCTCACTTGCGCCGGAGAACAGGCCTACAATAAGGGAGATCTTAAGGATGATCAGGGAAGCAAGAGCAGAAGTCCAAGTTTCCTCTAATAGCAGTGACCATTCACCCGGCAGATGGTCAGATACTGTTCAAAGCTTGCCCAGGGATGAACATCTGAGCATATGATTGACAGTTCAATTTATGTACTTTAAAGTTTAGTTTTGCAATCTATTTGTGAAGTAGGCATTATAGAGTCTTCCAAGCCATTGATTGTAAAGTGTCCATTCCTGTAAAGACATCCAGTTTTGATTCTTTGTTAGGGGGAGCAACTTCTCGAATATATCTTTTGTCTGTCTCAAATGGTAATCCTTGACCTGCTTTCGCACAATCCTCTGTGATACTAGGTGGAAGAGACAGGTTGGTTTTGCCTAGCCCGACACTGGTGCGTACTGGAGCTTTGGCTGATTTCAAATAACGGTGGAGAGAAGAATTCATGAAACTTTGGCCGTGGCTGCCTCCTTGCTTCACTGTTTCCATTTTTGGAATCTTAGTATTTCCTGCAGATGCTTCTTGCTGTGTCTTCTATGCTCGTCCATCATCGCAAGAAGCTAGTGGAAATCATCCCTCCTTGCTAGTGATGTCTGAAGAAAGTAGTGTCAACTTGAAGGTTATTTTCCATCAACCCTGGTGGTCATTACTTTCCCATGGATCTGCAAGTTTTACTCAGTTGTGTTCTTGTTGTGATTTCCTGAATCTACCTGGCTTTTGGCAAGTTGCTTTCCTTAAACTGTAGTTTGCAGGAATCCCCTTCATCAAGAATTATGAATATGGAGTCCAGCTCGAAGAGTTTTCAAGTTCTTTGAATTTGGAATGGAGGGCAACACAGTCTTTTTGTAAGCCCTTGTCTGAAACCTTCCCACATTCCAAAATGAACATGGTAAGTATTCAAATTCACCCCTTAGTGTCAGTTTTCAGAGGGGAAAGAAGAAGTTTCTAAAAGATCCATAATCTTTTATTTCTAACCAATTACATTTTGTATAAGCCAGGGAAAATCTACTGCAGAATTCCTGCTTTCTCTGTGACAAAATGAATAAAAGATTTATAAAAGGAGGTCCAAAGTGCTTGAGCACAGTGGATTATAGAACATCTAAAAAAACACTTCTTCTGTAGGTAGGTTTAAATGGCTAATGGGTTTCCTTAGTGACTAGCTAGCTTCATTCCATATTGTTTGCTACAGATGACACACTAACTTTATCTGCCCGTGCCTTTATCTGTCCATGCCTCAGAACCCTCTGCTTTGTGTTTGTCTATTTGTACGATAACAAAGAGGATGCCTTTTTATTAGTACTTCACACATGATATAGTTTTGTAAAATAAACTTTTAAATTTTATGTTTTTTATAGATTAAAAATATTTTTAGATTGCAAATCCCATTCTAAAGTTAATTTTTTGTTTCACTATCACACTTATGTAATTTCCTTTATTCTTCTACATAATTTTCATATAATTCTCTTTAAATTAGAAATATCGAAGACATTTAAAATAATGTATGCTCTAATTTCTCCTTTATCCACCCTACTACCACCACTCTTTTACTCAGATACATGTTTCTTTTTTTAATAAATAAATAAATATTTTATAATTTGAGAGGTATACGTATTAATTATTGAAAATCTTTAACTGTTGTTAGGAAAATGAGAAAGTGTATATATTAAGAATTTGAAAGTTGTATTTAGTAAAAAAAATTTTGATAATTATTTATGATAATAAAATTTTTCTTTTAATACTTTTCTAGTAACTCATTTGACTCTTTAGTTTTTTAAATTATCTATGTTAAATCTACCTTGCAACTAATTGCTCCAATAATTATTTTTCTGTGTAACTCGTTCCTAAATAATAACTACAGAGATACCAAATACTATCAAAAATATAATTTTACTAAGGGGCATTTTTGTAAAATAAAGTATTTTAGTTTTTTAGATTAAAAATACTTTTTATATTACATATATCTCTCCAAAATTAATTGTTTAATTTAGTATCACACTTCATGTAATTTTTATTTTTCTCTATATAACTCATAAATATTTCTCATTAAATTAAAGAGATTAAAGACTCCCTGGCCCCGCCCCTCAAAGGCCCTCATTAATTTTTTTGTAACTAATTTCTCTCTTTAACTCTTGAAATTATCTATGTTGAGCCGTACAACAAACTTTTCCAAATTATTTGTTTTTTTACGTAACTTCAAGTAATTCTCTTAGAGATGTGTCAAAATGACAATAATAAATTTCAAAAAAATAAAAAAGTAATTTTACTAGAAGACATTTTAAGCATTCAAAAAAGAAGACGCAAATAAATTTACATGACCTTTATTCATAATTTTAGTATAGTATATATATATATATATATATATATATATAAATTATAGAACAGAAATAACATTGTTACAAGTATATATATATAAATTATAGAACAGAAATAACATTGTTACAAGTATGATACTTAAATATTTCTCTCACAAACAGGACAATTCTTTCATGTTTTGTTTGGGACTAACGGTAAAAGGCCTATAACTTCTCATATGTTTGTCGAATATAATATGTTGATGCCGTGTTCAAGATACATATCCTTGATCAACTCCATCACACTAAGAAATTTAGTCTAACTAATTGATCTTCTGACTTGGAATGCAATGATATTTAAAATAAATGAAGGGAAAATTCCATACCTTAATAGAGTAAAAACCATTTAGTTAAACCTAGAAATAGCAGTCAATCATCAAAAGTTTGATCCATCAAAAAAAAAAATCATAAAAAGTTTAGCATATGAAAGAGCAGCAGGTACTAAAGTGGTCATAGTTACACCATATAGCAATTTCTCAAGAAGTTGAGAAGACATCAAATATTGTGCTGGTTAAAACAAAAAACAGAAAAGCCTTGATTGATATCGACGCTTATTTTACACCAAGAAAGATAAAGAAAGATCTAACAAATCATAAAAACATAGCACACTAAATTGTTTGAACAGGTCGGACAAGGAACATAATCCATCTCTATTATCTCAAAGAAGTCCACCCTTTCCTATCATAAGCACACCTGCAAGAATTCGAGGTCAGGCAAAATCCCAAGTTAGATAAAAGGAAGATAAATATCCAATCTCTAAAAAATTCATCAGGTACGTTCCAGAACTCGCTTCTTTATAGCAAAATAATGGAAGAACAGAATTTTAGATATTTTCATAATTTAATAATTACGAAATCTAAAATCCAAAGGCATTTAACATTATTGCTCATAGTCCAGCATGTAATAAGATTTCTCTAACCACATAATGGCGTCTAAATAAATAGAAATCAGATATAAAGGAAGTTCATATTAACTAGCTTCAGCTCACAAACCTGAAAAGATGAGCAAAAATTTGCTGCAACCCCCCTTAAGAAGATGACGCATTACCCGATTCACAAGGATGAATGAGGACATTGAGATCCTCATTTCCCATGTCTCGTTGCTCTTCAAGAATTTGCCTGACAGAACTTGCAGCAGAGTCGCTGCACCAATGTACTTCAACCATCTTCAGCGTAGGGATCTCACCGAAAGAGTAAGGGACCTGCTCAAGTTTTTTACAACTCTTCAACACTAACCGTTGAAGCCTTTGAAAGTGATCATCTGAAGCATTCCATTGAACAATATCTAGCGTGTCCAGTTTCAAGAATTTGAGTTTGGGGAACTCCCCATCTCTCATCGCCCATCTCTTTCCCTTGAAGGCTCTGAAAAGCAGCTTAAGAACCTCAAGGTTAGGAAGTTTCCCAATCGTTGATATTTCACTCCATGGCAGGCAGAAATTTGACAGAGTCAGCTTTTTGATATTCAAGGGCAACTTAAACTGATAAGGATAAAAAAGTTCACCATAATAAATTACTTTGAGTGACGCCAGGTTTGATAAAAAGTCCAGCTTAGGAAAACCATAGCAAGCTTCAGAAAATATGCAACTGAGTTTCCGAAGTCCAGGGAACCTTCTCATCATCTTCTCAGTCCATTCCCCAGGATAGAGCACAGGTGTGGAAAGGGTAGTTACATTATCCAGCATGGAAGAGTTCTCTAGTTCATTGAATTCGGAACTGAAGGCAACGCGGTCATTTATATGCATATGCCTCAAGCTTGCCATTTTCCAAAATGAATCTGGTAATGTAATTTCACCCCTTAATCCCTTAACAAGAAGAGTTTCTAGGTTCCACAAGGTGGTCACCGATGAGGGAATAGATCTTACCTCACCCCTTACTGATAAATATCTCAACAGAACAAGTAGTTCAAGTCCCTCAGGAAAAGAATGACCCATATTGATTCTTTCCAAATCCAGCACTCTGATAAGCTTGAAATTGTGACAAATGAATGAGATATCATAGAGCTCTCTAGGTTTTGCATCATTAGAGGCAAAGAACAGCAGACAACGAACACAGGGACCCTGAGGCTTCAATGTGGTAAAATCCTGTATTGTGGAACAAATGGAAAGCCGACGTTGCTCATAAATTAGAGGATAAGAAGGGCAACGACCAAAACCATCTATGAGTTCTAAAAAGTTTTCTTCTTTGGCCTTCTTCACCGACAGAACCCTTAAAAGATCATGAATGCAGCACGCCTTCACCCCACCATCTGATCTCCTTTTGGAAATAGTCACTAAACTTCTAGCAATTAGATCTAGCAAGCATTCTTCTGCAGAATCCTCTAAGCTCTTTGATTTACATGCATGAAAAAACCCTTCAGCGACCCACAACCATAGTAACTTTGGGGTAGGAACTTCTTCGTTAGCTGGAAATGCTCCAAAGTAAAGAAAGCATGACTTCAGGTGATCTGGTAAATGATTGTAACTCAATTCTAATACACGCCTGCACTGTCTTTCTGGATCTGAAAAAACTCGAAAGCTTAAACTTTGAGAAACTTCTTTCCACCAATCAAGTTTCTTTTCTGTTCTTCCAAGCAGACCAGCGATCACGACCACTGAAAGAGGTAATCCTTTACAACTGCTTGCTATTTCCTTGCCAACCCCCATTAGTGCTTCAGGGCAGCTCTCTTCATGAAATACCTTTTCTTGGAACAACTTCCAACTTTCATCATCAGAAAGTAGCCGTAGATGGTGAGGAGCACAATCAGGTTTAATCTGCAAAGCAACAACATGGAGTCGGCTGGTAAATAAAACTCTACTCCCATTGTTATCATCTGGAAATGATAGTCTTAACTCTTCCCAGGCTCTAATATCCCACAGATCATCGATAACGATGAGATATCTTTGCCCTTTCAAGCATTTACGCAACTGTTCAGCTATATCTTCATCACTCATTTTGTGGATTCTATTAGTTAGTTCGACAATATCACCAAGAATATCCAGCAACGATTCTCTTTTTTGATAAACCTGAGAGATGCAACACCATGCCCGAATATGAAAGTGAGGCGCCACTGAAAGATTATTGTATACCCTTTTGGCCAAAGTTGTCTTACCTATACCAGGCATTCCAATGATAGGGACAATATCCAGCTGTGCTGATCCTCTAGTAAGTCTGTTAATTATGTTCTCTTAACTCATAGCTATAACCTACCACAACTTCACCGTTCATTGCACTACTTGTCTTTGACGGCATGTATTTGGCAATTCGGGTAGTGTCAGGAAGTCTTTTTTCAGACTTGGTCTCCATTACCTTGCCTGTGATAGCATTAATCTCTTCGATGAGAACAGTAAGCCGTAACATACGATACCATAAAGGGCCTGCTCTGACCACAAATGAGTCGATGACATTTTCTGCCTCATGTGCAATATCTGTAACACATATCCAAGGGTGTTTAAGTTCCTCCTGCTCCTGATGATGCTCCATGATTTTGATGAGGAAAGATCTGAGGACATCTAACTTCTCAACTAACATCTCAATTTGGTGCTTCCCAGAGGCAATTGAATCTGCCTTGTGGTTCTGCAGCTCTTTCAGTTTAAATAAGAGGGAACTAATGAAGCCCAATCCATCAGTCCTTGGGTGTTTAGGCTCAAGTGACTGAGAAACATGAAGATAAATCTGTCTGATCTCTCCCTTTAAATCCATAACCTTTTTTAGCAACTCAGTACGTGAAAACAAATCTTTTACAGTTTTGTCTTCTTTCCCAATTGAGCAAATTAGAGTTGCTTCCTCATTGACAATGGCTTCAACTTTTCTTAAAATCATCTCGCCATCTTCCTTGTACTCCCTTGGTGGATCCATGAGAAAACTTTTGAAGAATCTTAAATCCTCTAGTAATTTTTGGATTTGATCCTTCACATGTACTATGCATTAGTCTCATGATTTAGTAGCTCTGTCAAAATCACCTCTGCATTGATAAGCTTAATTTTTCCAACCAACTTGGAAAGTTGAACACTGAATTCATTGGCCTTCTCTTCTCCAAATTCATTAAGGCAAAATGAGATGAGAGATGATGACTCAGTAGTCGCAGCTTGAACAGATGCCAAGAACAGATATCCTTCCTCGGTTTGGTCCTCTATGTCTTTGCTATCTGTAAGATATGTTCTCAAGAAAGTCAAGTCCTGCCCAAGCACAGCAACTTCATCCTTCATTGGAAGCATCCAGTTGGCGTTCCAATTTTGTAGCTCCATTAAATGTACCTCCGACTTAATAAGCTTAAGCTTTTCACGACACAAAATTATTGCAAGCTTAATTTCAATTGTGATCTTTCCTGTTCTTCTGTTTGCATGAATTGATGAAATTAGACTTGTTACCTCGTGGGACAGTTTTACAAACTCTGAGAACTTTTTGCTGTGCTTTGATGTTTCTTCTTCTGGAAGAAAAAATGTTCTCAGAAAATTTAATCCCTCGTGAAGGGCGGCTGCAATATCGTCCTTAATGTGGATTTGCCCCGGCTGTCCCCCACGTTTCAGCTCTATCAGATATATTTCTGTTTTGATGAGCTTCACATTTTCGAGCAACATAGAAAACACAAAATTCTCTTCCCCGGCTTGGCTTTTTCTAACTTCATTGCCCATAAATTGGAGACCAAAAGAAACTACCCACCGTGAAAGGGCTTGGATATTTTCTGAAATTTGTTTCTCATCTTCTGTGCAGTCATCTGTTAGTGCCATTACAAATGTTATCAGGAACGCTAGACCATCACGAATGGCCGCAATTTGATCCTGCTTCATGAAGCCATCTAAGTCCTCCATGACAAAGTTGACTACTCTTTCTACCGAATTTGGACCTGAAGCTTTGAGGAATGCAAAATACAGCTCCATTAGCTCAGGAGTAGAAGGTTTAATTTTTTGTGGCAAATTGGAAAGCTCGTTTTCCATTGTATACGCCATAGTTTCATCTGCTTCATCAACCCAGCCCAAATAACCCAAAGCTGCTGCGACTTGAGTATATTCCGAAACAGCTTTCATCCCCCGATGACATATCCTGGAGGACCCGGACCATGGCATGCTATCCACAAAATTGCGAATGAATGTCAGCTTCCCCTGAAGAGATTCTAATAATTTCTTAGTAGAACCAACTAAATGTTTAGCGTGAAGAAGATTCCTCAAGTTCTCAATGACAGAATCAGTGAAATCACTCGAAAATTCACAAGCCAAAGCAGCTTCGTATTCCCAGGTCGTCTTTTTTAACAAGGCAAGGTAAGCCTCTCTAATTTGTGGTTCAAAATCTTTCATTAGTTTCAGCATAGAACTCAACGGAGGGTCAGCGCTCACTACCCTTCTTCTGCGTAGAAATATTTGGTTCATAGTTTGATGAAGATCATCATGGGCCTTTTGAAATTCAGTTTCCATTATACTGAGGAGTGAGCTTGATCCAGAATGCTTGGGCTTGAATTGTGGCACCACAAAATCATACTGCACGATGCTTATCACGTTTATAGACGGCAAATGTGCAGAATGTTTCCCTTCATCGAATATGGCCTCGTGCTTTCCTTCTGAGATTTCCATGTACATGAGGTATGTTCGGAAGAATTTTAACTCTTGCTTAAGCTTCTCAACCTTCTCTGTCATAGCAGAATCAATGTAGAAGTTTCTTTGGAGCTTCTCCAACCTCTGTGCTATGGCGGAAACGCAATTGTGGTCCATCTTCTCCCTTCTTTGTCCTTACACACACTTTCTCTCCTTTTCCTTTCTCTCAGATTTCTATGGGATCTTTCTGCAGGGTTTAGAGGGTGTCAGTGCTTATATTGCTGTAATTAGTAACACAACATAAACACCAAACAAATTTAAGGCCGCAACAGCTCTTATCTTTATCCCAGAAAGCCTTATCTCCCTTTTTTCCAGAAAGCCTAGCATTTGTCTAAACCGTTGGGGAACTCCCAATTGATTCCAGCCCTTACACATGCAACAAAAAAAAAAAAAAATAATAAATAAGTATGGAAAATGACTATTGTAAGATTAAGCTGTTGGTTTTTATACTGTTAAACCTATTTATTACGTGAAATTGACGTAGATATTCAAAAGCTGTTGGTCAATGTCAAAGGTAAATTTCTTGGTGGCGAAGATCAGGAATAGAAAACATAAATTGGTGGATGAATTATTCTTTTAGAAAAGCAAGTGTAAGCAACAATTTTCACCTTTTAATTACTTGTAGAGTCGTGTATCCCAAGTATCGAATGTGTCATTACATCTAAAAAATATATGTAAAAATTGAGGATTTTATGCAAGTGAATGGAGGTGATAGTAAAAAAAAAAAAAGTTTAATTGTGTTTAACACGTCAAAATTTATACAGTTATGGTTATCATTTTAAAAAAAATATATTATATACTCTTTTAGTTTACAATTGAATATTTAATTTTTTAAAATAATTATATATTTTATGTAAAATTATATTAATAACTTTATTAATTTAAAAAAATACACTTCTATAATACAAAAGTTTTATTACTAAATTCTTACTTTTTTATTTAAAAAATTTAATTTCTATTAACATGTAAATCTTATCGTTAATATTTTTAATAATAAAAATATCATAATAATTTTTTTATAAATAAATTACTTTTTTATTTATGTTAAGTTGAAATGAAAAATTCATTTATAGGCAAGAGAAAGTAGTATTCATATTGTTGTGGTCTTCAATCAAAGAATCTAAATACTAGAAATAAGTACATAAACATTTCCCTTAAAAGAAACAAAAAGAAACAAAAATAACTTAAGTAACAACTTGATGATACCAAGAAAAGAATCTTACTTCAGTCCCACTCAGATCTCTTAAAGCTTGAATTCGATCCACTGAGATTTCTTGTTTCTTCAGTCCTCCTGACTCTTCTCTCCCGCGCTAGCTGTTGAAGCAGAGAATGATGATTCAGCTTTTCTTCGGAAATAGAAAACCTGATACAGATCCTGCCCGTGTTTCCTGCTTTAATGGCGGATTGCGTCGATGTCAATTTTTTTGCCCCCCTTTTTATGCACAATAATTGCTAACTTTAGTTCCCTTTTGTGCTCGCCAGTGGCAGAATCTTGTCCTTTGTTGTAATTTTCGCCAGTGGTGAATTTCTATAAGTTAATTTGATTATATTGGATAGAATTTAATTTTAAAATTTTTATTTTAAGTATTATAAAAATTAAATTATTTATAAAAGAAGATATAAGTTTTACATTTAAAATTTTAAATTTAATTTTAAGATAGGAATCTTCCCAAGTATATTTATGGTATTTTTAAATTTTCAATTATCGAAATAAAAGTTTGACAATTAAAATTTATTCAGTGATGAAAAAATATTTTTTGTATTATAATCATACCCCATCCAAATACTATTACTATTTGCACTCCCATAAGAAGCTTGGTTTAAGAACATACAAAATTTAATAGAACAAGCGTTAGCTTTAAAGGGCAAATCATATTAGTTTTGAATAATGACAAATATTGATGAGGACTAATGTGTTTGTATGTTGAGTGAAAGGATTGATGGATTGAGAAGCATGAAGTCTTATTGCCTTGAAGTCACAATGAAAGAACAACTCTACTATGCCAAAAGTAATTGAAGATTGAAGAGTATGTTCAAAATGATTGAAGGCATTGAAGACTTAGAGAGTAGAGTTAGTATGCTAAATATGTATATTTTTCTGTAAACTCTACACTTGTATGTCTTGGATTCATTTGAATGTATGAGAGATCACAAAACTTGTCTTTGAAATGATTTTAAATAAACTTTGTGATAACAAGTATGTTTTTGAAATCTTAAATAATCTTAAGAAGATTTTGTGTGATCAAAATATTTTGGTAACGGTTTTTGTGTTTAAATGTGCTTAAATGATGTGTCCATTCATGCAAAACGTTTTCAATATTATTAACAATGATTTTCAAAAGATTTGACAAAGTTTGATAAGTTTGGATGCAAGTTTGGACGTCCAAACTTTGGAAATGTTTACTGTGCTTCCAGAGAATTTCAGAAGCAAGTTCGGACGCATGGAGAAAAGTTCAGACTTCCAAACTTTCTCTAATAAGTATGGTTACTGTTTTTCCAGAGAATTTCGGACGAATGTTTGGACGCATAAGGAAAAGTTCGGACGTCCAAACTTTTCCAGACAGCTTGGCACAGTAAAGTTCGAACGCAAGTTCGGACGCATAGCAGAAAGTTCGGACGTCCGAACTTCACTGTTACTAGCCGTTACTAGCCATTTTATAGTTGTTGCATTTGAATTTTCACATCTATAAAAGATGTAAACTTCAGATTTTTTGTAAGTCTTGAATCTTTATGAAATCTAAGTATTCCAAAAGCCTTTAGCAAACTTTAAAGCTCTCTTTCATCTTGTGCATTCAATTGATCATTCCAAAGACATCAAAGTGTGAAGGTGCAAATTGTGTAAACATCTATCAACAAGTGGTAACATCTACACACTCTTCTCTCCTTATCAAATTGTGTTTTATACTAACTCATTGCAAGGTTATCTTGCAACGTAAAACCTTTTTGTGGAAGGGTGAGTCATAGACTAGATTAATCAAGGCTGTGGTGTAAAACCCGTGTGTGTGTGAGCCTTTGATTAGATTGGTCTTTAGGTTGTCTTTAGATATAAAACCCATGTGGAAGGGTGAGCCTTGTTTGTATAATTACTAAAAGAGGTTGTGAGTGTAAAACCATTGTGTGATGAGCCTCTTATGTAATTTGTGAACTTGAGCATATAGTAGATTGTTTGAAATCCTTAAGTGTAGGCTTAAGGTAGTGGACGTAGATCTTGAAGAGATCGAACCACTATAAATTGCTTGTGTCCTTTGTTCTTACATTGTTCTACTACTTGGATATTATTTGTATTACTTTTCTATTGAACCAAGCATATACAATTTGTTTCTTTGCTTAGAATTATAAAAGGACTATATTATTGAAAAATTAGTCAAATACCTAATTCACCACCCTCTTAGGTATTTCAATTGGTATCAGAGCTAGGACTTCTTATGTGGTTTTACAACCTAGAAGTTAAAGATCATATGGCTAATATTTCAAACTTACCTTATCTAGAAGGGTCTTCCACAAATAGACCACCTTTGTTTGATGGAACAAACTATACCTTTTGGAAATCTAGAGTTAAGATATATATTTATTCTATCAATTTTGATTTGTGGAATATTGTTGAAAAAGATCCTTATATTCCTATGAAAATGAGAGTTGATGAAGTAACCTCAGAACCTAAGTCTATAGATGAATTTGATGAACATGATGCAAAGAAAATGACATTAAATTATCAGACAATGAACATATTAAGTTGTGCTTTAGCTGTAACTGAATATAATAGAGTTAGTGGGTGTGATACTGCTCATGATATGTGGAGATTACTTCAAATAACTCATGAGGGTACAAACCAAGTTAAAGAATCTAAACTTGTCATACTTGTTAGAGACTATGAACTTTTTACCAAGAAATAAGGTGAGAATGTTAGTGATATGTTTACAAGATTTACTAACATTTTCAATGGATTAAAAGCTTATGGGAAGAGCTATACTATTGGAGAACAAAACAGGAAGATTTTGGATGCTCTACCAAAATCTTGGCAGCCAAAGACACTTGCTATTGAGGAGTCCAAGGACTTAAAAACTCTTCCACTTGAAGAACTTATTGGATCTCTGTCTCACACATGAAATGAAGATGAAAAGGTTAAATGACAAAGAAGATGAAGAAAAGGGATGAAAATGAGTGGTACTCAAGACTTCAAATCACTTGAGTGAACAAGAAGAATCTTCAAGTGAAGAAGAAGATGGTAACTGTGGAGAAGAGGAAATTGCAATGGCAGTTAGGAAGTTCAAGTGATTCTACAAGAAGGAGTTTTTTAAAAAGGGAAGAAACCCAACCAAAAAGAGTGGACATACATCCTCCTTCAAATCTCAATGCTTTGAATGCAAGAGTACAGAACATCTTGTTGCAGATTGTCCCAAAGTTTTGGAAAGGGAAAGAGATAGCAAGAACAAAAAGAAATCTGCCAAGAAAGGAAAAGGATTGGCTGGAACGTGGGATCAACAGGAAAGTGAAGATGACAGTGAAGGAAAGACCAACATATGCTTTATGGCAATCGATGATGAGGTACAGTCTTCTCCCAACATTTCTAATCTTTATGATGATGATGTTGATCCTAGTGAATTACTTATAGAGATGTATGAATAATTGAAAAAGGATTCAAAAAGAAATAAAGAAATGAAATGCAAAATCAATGATTTATCAAATGAGAATTCAAAATTATATGCTGAAAATGATAAACTTCTTGAGAAAATAAATTGTCTTAACAATGAAAAAGAAGTTTTAAATGCAACCATACAAAGCATATGTTAGCCCTAAGGGCAAATTATATAGTTTTGATTAATGACAAATATTGATGAGGACTAAAATGTTTGATTATTGTGTGATAGGTTCTGTAATTTGAGAAGTATGAAGTCTCATTGCTTTGAAGCAAAAGTTCAAAGAACAACTTCATTTAAGCAAGTATTTGAAGTTTGAAGAATGTTGTTCTAAAGATGATCAAAAGGCATTGAAGACTTGAAGTGTAGAGTGCATGTAATGTTTAGGTAAATTTCTATGTAAACTCTACACTTGCATGTCTTGGTTATCATTGAATGCATAAGAGAGCATAAAAATAATCTTATGATCTTAAAAGGCTTTGAATGAATCTTTTTTATAAGATATGTTTGTAAACCTCATATGTTCATGTTTTTCAAGCTTAAATATAGTTAAATAAGTTTTCTATATATATCAAATGTTTTTCAAACTCATTGAAGTTATATTTCAAATGATTTTACAAAGTTTGAAAATACTTTCAAAAAATTTGGTCGTCCGAATTTTGTAGCAAAAGTTTGCTACTGTTCTTCCAGAGAAATTCGGAAGAAGATTCGGACGCAGCCAAAAAATTCGGTCGTCCGAATTTGTGGCCTTCAGCATGGTCACTGTTCTTCCAGAGAAATTCGGAAGAAGATTCGGACGCAACAAAAAAATTCGGTCGTCCGAATTTTTGTTCTCAGCATGGGTACTATTCATCCAGAGAAATTCGAACGAAGATTCGGACGCAGCCAAGAAATTCGGTCGTCCGAATTTTCTGAAACTAGCCGTTACTAGCCGTTTTATGAACGTTTTAACAGATTTTCAAATTCTATAAAAGCCATAAACTCCAGATTTTTTAGTAGGACTTTGAACTTAACAAATCTTACATTATCCAACTTGTTTTACATCAAATTGAATTGAAAAGCTCTCAAATTGCCTTGTGCTCAAAGGTGTACATTCAAGATTCCAAAGGCAAAGTGTAAAGGTGCAACATTGTGTAAACTCTACCTACAAGTGGTAACATCTACACATTCTTATCTCCTTATTAAATTGTGTTATTTTCTACTAGCTCATTTGCAAGGTTATCTTGTGACATAAAACCCTTTTGTGGAAGGGTGAGCCATAGACTAGATTAATCAAGGTTGTAGTGTAAAACCCGTGTGAGGGTGAGCCTTGGATTAGATTAGTCTTGAGGTTGTCTTTAGATATAAAATCCTTGTGGAAGGGTGAACCTTGTTTGTATAATTACTAGAAGAGGTTGTGAGTGTAAAACTATAGTGTGGTTAGCCTCTTATGTAATTGTTGAACTTGAGCATATAGTGGATTGGTTGAAATCCTTGAGTGTGGACTCAAGGTAGTGGATGTAGATCTTAGAGAGATCGAACCACTATAAATTGTGTGTTCATTCCTTATAGTTTTATTTATTTACATGCTCTTGTTATTATTACATATTCATAGTTGTTGATTGATTGGTTGTAGTCTTATTGTTTGATGATCTTATCTTAACCATCACATCACATATAAACTTGAAGTTTGTGAAATTAAAGAAGAGCTTTTATTAAGGCAAAGGATTTGCAAAACAAGAAAAAGATTTCTATAATTAGCCAAAGACCTAATTCACCCCCCTCTTAGGTCTTACAATTGGTATCAGAGCAAGGTCAAAGATCATATGGCTAGTTTATCAAATTTGCCTTATACGGAAGGTTCCTCCACTACTAGACCTCCATTGTTTGATGGTTCTAATTATATTTTTTGGAAGTCTAGGATTGAGATATACATTTGTTCTATTAACTATGAATTGTGGAATATTATTGAGAAAGGTCCCTATGTGCCATTGAGATTGAAAGCCGATGGAGTTACAAGGGAACCAAAGCCTATGGAGGACTATGATGAGAGCGATTCAAGAAAGATGACATTAAACTACCAAGCAATGAACATTCTTTGTTGTGCGTTGGTCGTCAATGAATACAATAGAGTGATGGAATGTGATTCCGCTCATGAAATGTGGAAACTACTTCAAATCACTCATGAAGAAGAAAGAGCAAATGTGTGCTTCATGGCAATAAATGATGAGGTACAATCCACTCCTTCTACCTCTACTTGTTGTGATGATAATGTTGATATTGTAGATGATCCTAGTGAACTACTTGTTGAATTGTATGAAGAATTAAAAAGGGTTTCAAAAAGGAATAAGGAAATGAAAACCAAAATTAATGATTTATTGAATGAAAATTCAAAAATTATTTTTGTGAAAATAAAAAGCTTCTTGATTCTATTGAATGCTTGAATATTGAAAAAAGAAGTTTTGAATGTTTCTTTACATAACATATCTCTTGAAAATAAATCTCTTTGTACAAAAGTTTCTTCTCTTGAAAAAATGCTTAGTGATCATGAAATCTTGAAAAAGAAAGTTGATGATCTTACATTATGTGTTGAAGAATTTACAAATGGAAGAGACAATCTTGACAAACTAATTGGACCTCAAAGATCTTCTCTTGTTAAAAATGGTCTTGGTTACAATTATGTCAATAATGTGCCTAAATATAACAACTTCTTTGTTAGAGCTACTTCTACTTCCATGCATCATACTTGTTGTACTTATCAGTGGAAAACATGGACATAAAGTCACCAAATGTTATGTTAAAAGAAAAGTAGAGAATGGTGTAAAAACCATTTGGAGAGTTAAGCAAACTATTACTAACCCCCATGGACCCAAGAAAGTATGGGTACCAAAGGATACTTCCTCTCCTTTATTGCAGGGAACATTTTAATTCAAACTCAAGCACCACTAAGCGGCACATTGATGATGTTAGCTTAAAGAATAAAGGAAAACACCTCATTCATAATCAAGGTCAAAGCAACCAATGAAGGATTTGTTTTTGAAGAAAGGAAGAGTTCTTGGAGTAATCAATGTTGGTAAAGGTTTCTCTCTTCTTCTTAAACAAGTTTTTGCTTATTGATGATTTGAACTATAACCTGTTTAGCATTAGTTAATTGTGTGACAATGAATAAGAGGTTGAATGCCAAAATGTGAAATTTCATTTAAGAATGCTTTTAGTCAATATTTGAAAATTTGCCAACCATGACTTGTCAATTGCTTCTCTCGAAGTTGATTAGGTAACATTGATTATATGAGATTGAATTCATGGTTTATATGTTCTTGAAATTGATTATATGTCATGATAGCTATGATTGAAGATCTATGCATTTTCTTGGTTAAAAACATCTTTATGAAACTTTACAAAATGTTCAGACTTGAAGACCATAAATTCGGTCGTCCGAATTTGTATGACAAAATGATATTTTGTGATTTTGGTCAATTACTCACAAAATGTTTCAATGTGTGCTTTATCTTGATAAGCTTGAATGTCTTGTTCCTTATGATAATGATTTTCTTGGCATAAAAGATTTGGTCATGTGAACATGGATTTGTTGAACAAACTTTTCTATCAAGATTTAGTTAGAGGATTGCTAAAAAATGTGTTTTGAGAAAATTATTTTTGAGATACTTGTCCATATGGAAAACAAACAAAAAGAATCTTTCAAATCCATGAAAATGATTTTAGACCTCAAAACATCTTGAGCTTCTTCAAATGGATTGTTTTGGACTTATATGGAACTCTAGTATTGATGACTTGAAGTATGCCTTACTAGTAGTTGATGATTTCTAAATATTCATTTTAGCATTATTCATTGTTCGAAAAGATTAAGTGTTTCATAAGTTTGTAAAATTATTCAAAAAGGTTCAAACCTCCCTTGAAAATTGGAGAAGTGTTTCACAAGTGACAATGGGAGAATTTTACAACAAAGTCTTTACAAAATTTGCTTTGAAAATTGAATTTCATATAATTGTTTCAACTGCAAAAGCTCCACAATAAAATGGTGTTATTGAAAGAAAATTTTGAACTTTGCAGAAATTGGCTAGGTCTATGCTTTGTGAAAATTCTTCTTCAAAAATATTTTTGGTTCAAAGTTGTAAACATCACATGCAATGAAAAATAGAATTCTTTTAAGATCATTTTGAAGGAAAACATCTTTTGAATTCTCCTTTATAAAATGCCTAAAATTTCATATTTTAAAGTGTTTGGTTATAAATGTCTTATTCTGAATACTTGTGAAAACTTACTTAAATTTGATAGAAAATTGGATGTAGATATATCTCTTAACTATTCTTCTAACAAAAAAGGCCTATAGAGTTTATAATGAAAAGAATCTTATATGATGAGGAAACCATTCATGTTTATTTTTTGATGAATCTTACATTCACTTGGGAAAGAAAAGATGAAGATGATGTAGGTACATCTATGAATGAATATCAAAGTCATCTTCAAGCACCAACTTTGGAGAATCATATCAATGAGGAAGAAATGATAGAACAAAATCAAGATGACCAACCTAGCGGTAACCAAGAGCTTTCAAAGAACTTATGATATCCACAAAGGTCACCCTAAGGAGCAAATCATTGGTGATATGCCCAAGCTTTACATACTTTCCAAACACTTTTGCTAAAGAAACTTTTAATTCTAAGTCTCACATTTGTTGCACATATTGTGTCAAGCTTGGGCGCAAGGTCTCTAAATGTTTTATAAAAAGAAAGATAGAAAATGGTATTCAGACTGTTTGGAAAGTCAAAGGAACTTTCACTAACCCCCTTGGACCCAAGAAAATATGGGTACCAAAAATTACTCTTTCCAATTTGATGTAGGTTCAATTGGCTTCTAGATCAAGTTCCACAAAATGGTTCTTGACAGTGGGTGTTCGAGACATATGACTAGAAATGCTTCACTTGTTAGTGAGCTTCAAGCAACAAGTGAAGGCTTTGTCACATTTGGTGATAAGAAGAAAGGAAAAATATTCGGAATAGGTAACATTGGTAAAGACTCCTTCCCTCTTATTAAGCAAGTATTACTTATTGATGGTTTGAAGTATAATCTACTTAGCATTAGTCAATTATGTGACAATGGATGTAAGGTAGAATATAAATATGATGTCTGTACTATTTTTGATAGTGAAAGTAGCAAAATCATTTTTGTTGCTAAAAGAGTTGATAATGTCTATGTGTTATATCTTGATGAACTTATCACTAATGATATAAAATGTCTTGCTATTCATGATAATGATGGATTTTTGTGGCATAGAAGATTAGGACATGTAAGCATGGATTTATTGAATAAACTTTCTACACAAGTGCTAGTTAGAGGATTACCCAAAATGCATTTTCATAAAACCCGTCTTTGTGATGCTTGTCAATATGAAAAACAATCAAAAACATCTTTTAAACCAAAGAAAATGGTCTTCACTTCAAAACCTCTTGACTGGTTCATATGGATTTATTTGGACCAATGAGGACCACTAGTTTTGGAGGTAAAAGATATGCTTATGTGATTGTAGATGATTTTTCAAGATTTACTTGGGTGCTCTTCTTAGCTCAAAAGGATGAAACATTTCATGAATTTGCAAAACTTTTCAAAAAGGTTCAAACATCTCTTGAATATAAACTGATTTCTATTAGAAGTGACAATGGAAGAGAATTTTGCAATCAAGATTTTACAAAATTTTGTGATGAAAATGGTATTACTCACAATTTCTCAGCTGCTAAAACACCTCAACAAAATGGTGTTGTTGAAAGGAAAAATAGAACATTACAAGAGATGGCTAGATCAATACTTTGTAAAAATTCCTTGCCAAGATACTTTTGGACTGAAGCTGTGAGTACTGCTTGTTATGTAATGAATAGAGTTTTACTAAGACCTTTTATAAGAAAAACACCTTTTGAACTTCTATTTAATAAAACTCCTTCAATTGTTTATTTTAAAGTGTTTGGCTGTAAATGTTTTATTTTAAATACTAGTGATAATCTGGGTAAATTTGATAGAAAATCAGATGAAGGAGTGTTTCTTGGGTATTCATCAAATAAAAAGGCATATAGAGTTTATAACAAAAGAACATTTGTGTTGAAGAAACCATACATGTAACTTTTGATGAATCTAACATTTACCTGCAAAGAAGAAATGAAGATGATGCATGTCCCTCAATGATTGAAAATCAAACTCATCATCAAGTACCCACACTGGAAGAACATGCCAAGGAAGAAGAACTAATGGAACAAGAACAAGATGGTCAACTAAGAAATGATCAAGAGTTTCCAAAGAATCTAACATATGCAAGTGGTCATCCTAAGGAGCAAATCATTGGTGATGTCTCACAAGGAGTTAAAACAAGGCGGTACTTTATCGATAATTTTTCCATTTTATCTCATATTGAACCTAAAAATATTGATCATGCATTGAGTGATGTTTTATGGATTGTTGCAATGCAAGAGGAGTTGAATCAGTTTGAAAGAAATAAAGTTTGGACTCTTGTTCCTAGACCTAATAACCATTCAATTATAGGTACAAAATGGGTTTTTAGGAATAAGTTAAATGAACTAGGAGAAGTTATTAGAAATAAAGCTAGACTTGTTGCTCAAGGCTTCAACCAAGAAGAAGGCATTAACTATGATGAAACATTTGCTCCAGTAGCTAGATTGGAATCCATAAGGATACTTTTTGGCATTTTCCTGTTTTAAAGGATTTAAGCTATTTCAAATGGATGTCAAAAGTGCATTTCTAAATGATTTTATTGAAGAAGAGGTTTATGTAGAATAACTTCCAGGTTTTATTCATGAAAAATTTCCAAATCATGTTTTTAAGTTAACCAAAGCTCTACATGGGTTAAAACAAGCCCCAAGAGCTTGGTATGATAGATTGAGTAGTTTTCTTCTTTCAAAAGGTTTTGCAAAAGGAAAAGTGGATACAACTCTTTTTATAAAAACATCCACTAACAATGATATTTTACTTGTACAAATTTATGTTGATGATATTATCTTTGGTGCTACTAACACATCTCTTTGTGAAGAATTTGCCAAATCTATGCAAAATGAGTTTGAAATGAGCATGATGGGAGAATTGAATTTCTTTCTTGGGCTGCAAATTAAGTAAACCAAGGATGGAGTTTTCATAAATCAAGCAAAGTATACCAAGGAGCTTTTAAAAAGATTTGGAATGGATCATGCAAAAGGAATAGGTACTCCAATGAGTTCATCAACTAAACTTGACAAAGATGAAAAAGGTAAAAATGTTGATGAGAAATCCTATAGAGGTATGATTGGAAGCTTACTCTATCTCACAACAAGTAAACCAGATATTATGTTTGTTGTGTGTTTATGTACTAGATTTCAATCTTGTCCTAAAGAATCTCATCTAATTTCTGTCAAACGTATTTTTCGTTATTTGATTGATACATATGACTATGGTCCTTGGTTTTCAAAATCTTCATTTTTTGAACTTATTGGATATTCAGATGCTGACTATGCTGGGTGCAAAGTTGAACGTAAAAGTACAAGTGGTCATTGTCAATTTCTTGGTAGTTGTCTTGTGTCTTGGTATAGTAAAAAGTAAGCTTGTGTGTCATTGTCCATTGCTGAAGCTGAATACATAGCTGCCGGTAGTTGTTGTGCTCAATTATTATGGATGCAGCATACCTTACTTGATTATGGTCTTAAATTCAATTGTGTGCCTATACTATGTGATAATACTAGTGCTATTAATTTGAGCATAAATCCTGTTCAACATTCTAGGACAAAACATATAGAAATAAAGCATCATTTCATTCGTGATCATATTGCTAAAAAGGACATATGTTTAGAGTATATAAATACAAATGATCAAATTGTTGATATATTCACAAAGCCTTTGGCTGAGGAAATGTTTAATCATTTAAGAAGGCTTTTAGGAATTGCAAAATTCAATTACTAATATGTTTGTTTAAGTGTGATAAAAGTAGGAAAAATTTGGATGCATTGAGTGAAAATGGAACGTCCAAACTTTGACAGAAAATTCTGGACAGAAAAGTTCGGAAGCATGATAGAAAGTTCGGACGTCTGAACTTTCTAAAACTGGAGAAACAGAGAAGTTCAGACGCATGTTCGGACGCAGACCAAAAATTTTGGTCATCCGAACTTTGCGGTTACAGCGGTTTTTAAGAAACTGACTAGCCGTTACTCAAATAATTTAACATTCGAACTCTCTCATTTTCAAAATTTCTCTCTGCCCACTAGCGTCCAAACATAAATACCTCTGTGATTTCACCATTTTCACATCAAAACACTTGGATTTTTGAATTCCTAACCCTAGATACCTCTCAAAACTCACTACTGTTCTGTTAGAGAATCAAAATGGCGAGAACAGAAGGAGCCAATGTTGAAAAAGGAAAGGGGAAGGCAAAGGTCAGTGAAGGAGGATGAACTCACCATGAAACAAGAAGAATTAGGGTTCCTCAATCATCCTCTGGTGTAGACAAGTTCATCTCAATTAAAGTTGCATCAGAATTTGAAGATTGGAACAAGAAAACAAGGAAAATCATCCCTGGAAACAGAGTTGATTTTGAAAAGCTCACCAATATGGGTAATGTCTTATCTTTATTTGGTGATATTGGCTGGAGTAATCTGTTGAATATTGATGAAGAATATTATCCTTCTCATGTATATGAATTCTATGCTAATCTGAGAGAAGAAAGAATAGAATATGAAGGAGAAGATGTTAATCAATGGTATTCATCTAGAGTATCTCAAATAGATTTTGAATTTAATGATGCATTGGTGAATAAAATCTGTGGAGTGAGTGATGTTGGTGCAAAATATTATTCTATGGGACAACATTGCTATGAAAGAGAATTGTTCACTAATGCTAGATTTGAAGAGGCATTTACAAATGGCAGAGAATTTAGGACAGTTAAGGAAAGAGAAATTAAAGCCTTGGATGCTAGGGGAAGATTTATGCATCATATGATAACTACAATGATTATTCCTAATTTTGGACACAAAACATTTGTGGGAAATATTCATATGGTGATTATGCTGGCTTTGCATGAGCATAGAAGATTAAACTTTGGATATATGGCATTGAAGCATTTGTTTGGGGCTAGAAAGACAGAAAACAAGGCTTTACCATATGGAAGATTTTTTACTAGAATCTTCAAACATTTTCAAGTCAAACTTCCTGCTAGAGGACAAAATTTTAAAAGAGGTCAAATTTATACAAATGACTCTCTCAAAAGAATGCAATTGACCTTGGATGATGAGGGAGTATGGAGAACTAGAAGAGAGACTCCTCCAAGGAGAGTTGAAGCAGAAGAAACTGAAGAAGAAGAAGAAGATGAGGCAGAAACATGGGCAAGAGAGATGAAGACTAAAAGAAGACATGATTCAACAAGTGAGGGAGAGCAACCTCCCTACAAAAGAAGACTTTTTGAAGAAGAGCCAACTTCACAATCACACCCTATTGCTGGAGAAGGTACCAGTACTAAAATTCAAGAAGCACTAAACAACCACATGAAAGAAATGGAGAAAATGTATAAATTCTTTGAAACATTTGCTCCTATGGTGCTTGGAAAACTGGATAGTTTGGAGAATAGAGTCAAGCACATTGAGGAAATATTGACTATAAATCCTCAAAGTGGTGAAGGGCCTTCTAGAACACAAGAGGAAAAGGATGGTGAGCATGATGAAGATAGCAAGAAAAGTGAAGAAGGCAGTGACAGTGATGATGAAGATGATGATGGTGATCAAGGGAATGGCAATGAGCAGGTCATGGAGTCTCAAGGAGGAGATCAAGGATTGCAGCAAACTGGAGTCGGTCAAGAGGGAAGTCAAATTGCAAGAGCTGAAATAGTGACTCCATCTGATCCAGCATTTGGCCATGGAAGAGTCAAACATGTTGCTGTCAAGAAGAAATTGAGAAAGGACTCTCCATCAACATCCAAAGACTAAGCACATATTCACTCTCATCTTCATTTACTGTTTTTACTTATTATGAACATTTACTAGTTGTTTTCTGTTCTTTCTATGTTTTTGCACTTTAACTTTCTGAACTTTATCATTTTTTTAATATATGGTCTATGTAATAGTTTCTTTTTATGAAGCTCAATGATGAAACCTTAGTGTTGAGAGCTTCCTTTAGTAATTTTGTCAGTCTCATTTTCATTTTCCCATCCTTGAGTGATGACAAAAGGGGGAGAAGAAATGTTGATGACAAAATGTGACAAAATGTGTGAAAATGTTGATTTGTGCTATATGTTCAATTCTGTGTGTGATGACAAGCTATGACTAAATGTTGTGTGTGATGGAACTGTGTATTATATGGTTGTTTTCTGATAAGTTGTTCTTGACTTGTTATTTTATTAAAAAAATTGAATGCATTAGTTATGTTAGTTGTCAAAAATTTTGGATTTGAAATTCGGACGCATCAAGTTCTTTTTGCCAAATTTTTTTTTTGTTTTGTTGCTCAAATTGCTTGAAACCTGTTCTAATCCTTTTTATCATATTTGAAAAATCTTATAAGAGCTTGTTTTCAAAAATTAAATTTGTTATCTCACACATTTTATAGTTTGGATTTGAAAGTTTAAAATTCGGATGCATGTTTCAGAAATTCGGATGCATGCATATTTTGTTGCCAAATAGTACTCTTTTGTTGTTCAAATTGATTCAAATATGTTTTAATCTCTTCCACTTTGTTTAAACAACCTTAGGAAAGCTTATTTTAAAAAATCGAAGCTTTTATTTCACCTCTATTATAGTTTGGACTTGACATGACAAAATTCGGATGCATAGTATCTCAAGTCCAAACTTGTTGAAAAATGAGCACAATCTAAGGGGGAGCATTGTTAAACTTTTACAACCTTTAAAACCTCTCTTAGAAGTTTTCTAAATGTTTAAATGCTATATCTTCTATCTTTGTTGGAAGGAAGGAGGTTAATGGAGGTTGGTTGGGTCATAGGCTCATTTTGAGCCATTTGAAGGTCAAAGTGCTAAATTGCTATTATTTATTCTTCACATCGATGCTTCTTTATACTACATTGTTTAAATCCATCACATTTTGCATCAAAGTTTGTCATCATCAAAAAGGGGGAGATTGTTAGCCTTAAAGGGCAAATCATATTAGTTTTGAATAATGATAAATATTGATGAGGACTAATGTGTTTGTGAAAGACCTAAGAGGGGGGTGAATTAGTTCATTGGCTAATTATCGAAAATCTTTTTCCTTTTTGCAAATCCTTTGCCTTAATAAAAGCTCTTCTTTAAATTCACAAACTTCAAGTTTATATGTGATTTGATGGTTAAGACAAGATTATCAAACTATAAGACCACAACCAATCAATCAACAACTATAAACAATAATAATAACACAAGTATGTAAAACAAGTAAAGCTATAAAGAAATGAACACATGATTTATAGTGGTTCGATCTCTCCAAGATCTACATCCACTACCTTGAGTCCACACTCAAGGATTTCAATGAATTCACTATATGCTCACTTCAAGTAATTACAAAAGAGGCTCACCCTTCAATGGGTTTTACCACAACAACCTCTTTTCAATTTAATAAACAAGGTTCACTCTTATCACAAAGAGTTTTATGTCACTAGACAACCTAGACCAATCTAATCCAAGGCTCACCCTCACCAATGGGTTTTACACAACAACCTTGATAAATTTAGTCTATGGCTCACCCTCCACAAGGGTTTTATGTCTCTTGACAACCTTGTATCAATCATACAATAATATAAAGAGAGAATTTGAATGTTACCAACACTTCTTGGTGGATGAATACAATTGCTAGCACCACTTCACTTCTTGCCTTTGGAATCTTGAATTTCAATCTTTGAGCACAAGGCAATTTGAGAGCTTTTGATATAATTTTGATGTAAAACAAGTTAGAGCTTCAAGGATTTCTTTTGTGCAAGAGTTCTTTTAAAAATCTAGAGTTTCTAGCCTTTATAGAATTTGAAAATTAGTTAAAACGGCCATAAAACGGCTAGTAACGGCTAGTTTTAGAAAATTCGGATGACCGAATTCTGCATCCGAATTTTTTGCTTCAAAATTTGGACGACCGAATTCTGCGTCCGAATTTTTCGCTACAAAATTCGGACGACCGAATTTTTTTCATGCGTCCGAATCTTCTTCCGAATTTCTCTGGAAGAACAGTAGCAAACTTTTGCTACAAAATTTGGACAACCGAATTTTTTGTCCTGCGTCCGAATTTTTCAAACTTTGTCAAAACATATTCAAATCAATTCAAACAAGTTGGAAAACCTTCTAGCCTCAAAGATAAGACATTAAAGACCTTTTAAGTGCAAAAACCATTTATGAAAACTTGATAATTTAGATAAGTTCAAAACCATTGAAACCATTTAAATCAAGTTTTGTGCTCTCAATTGCAACTCATAGATTCCAAGACTTAAGAGTGTAGGGTTTACAAAGTATACCTATTAAGCACATGCAACCTACACTTCATGTCTTCAAAGCCTTCTAACATCTTGAACAAACTCTTCAATCTTCAATCACTTTGACATATTGAAGTTGTTCTTGCATTTTAGCTTCAAGGCAATGAGACTTCAAACTTCTTAATCCACAAATCCTATCACACAACATACAAGCATATTAGTTCTCATCAATATTTGTCATTAATCAAAACTAATCATAACTACATGATTTGCCCTTAGGGCTAACAATCTCCCCCTTTTTGATGATGACAAACTTTGATGCAAAATGTGATGGATTTAAATAATGTAGTACAAAGAAGTATTAATGTCAATGATAGAAAACAGCCAATTTAGCACATTGACATACAAAAGGCTCAATATGAGCCTATGACCCAACCAACCTCCATTTGCCTCCTTCCTTCCAACAATTAGGATAGAAGATATAGCATTTAAGCATTTAGAAAAAGTTCTAAGAGAGGTTTTAAGGTTGTAAAAGTTTAACAATGCTCCCCCTTAGATTGTGCTCATTTTTCAACAAGTTTGGTGTAGAGACACTATGCATCCGAATTTTGACATATCAAGTCCAAACTTTAAAATAAGTAAAATGAAAGCTGAAAATTTTGTAAATAAGCTTTCCTAAGGTTGTTCAAACATATTAGAGAAGATTAAAACATATTTGAATCAATTTGAACAACAAATGAGCACATTTTGACAATACAATATGGATGCATCCGAATTTTAGAACATGCATCCGAATTTTTATACTCATGCATCCGAATTTTGACATTTCAAGTCCAAATTGCAATAAATTCAATATAATGAAAGTTTAATGTGAAATAAATATTTCCTAAGGTTGTTCAAACATAATGGAAGAGAATAAAACATATTTGAATCAATTTGAACAACAAAGAAGCACTTTTTGGCAACAAATATGCATGCATCCGAATTTCTGAAACATGCATCCGAATTTTTTGTCTAAATTTTAGACAACAAGTTTGAAAAGGTGATTTTGCATTCAAATGAAATGTTGATGTACTCAAATATGTATGTCCACTATAGCATTCAGTTTAGCTTTGCAAAATCACAAAATTCATGCATTCAATTGTTTTCTTGAAGTAATTCAAAATCATAGGTCAAGTCAAGAACCAAGTTCAAGATTTCAATCTCAACTTAACCATATTCCAAAATCTAAGAAAACAACTAAAACCTCACATATTATAACACTTTCAATTTAAATTCAAATGCAGCCAAATATTTTCACATTACTCATTACATATTGCACATCAACAAATACACAACACACAACACATTTACAGCAAGCACATAGCACAATTTGTAGTCATTCTTTCTCCCCCTTGATATATGCATGGACTTTCAGAAAATTCACACATTTTCTCTTCATGCATGAGGAATTCCACTGCTATTTCACATTTTCACACATTTTGTCATCACATTTTCTTCTCCCCCTTTTGTCATCAATCAAAGGTGGGGTAAGAGTACTTGGACAACAAAAGTGAAACAAAAGAAGCTCTTATCATAAAGATTTCATATATTGAGCTTCAAAACATTATAATGACTAGAAAGACAGAAGTAAATTTCAATGTCAAAGCATAACACGTGCATCAAGGCATAAACTAAAATAAGCAACAAAATAGAGTTTTGGGATAGAAAGGCTTAGTCTTGGATGTGCTGCATGGTCTTCACTTCCAAATTTGTTTGTTGTGATGGCAATGTTTCCTTGATCTCTATATGATGGGGTCCTTCATTTGTTGACTCCCTTCACCTCCTTCTTCTTGCTTGTTCTCTTGGGCTTTACCTCTTTGTTCTTCATTATCATGCTCTTCTTTTGCTTGGAGTGCTTCACTGCCTTTTCCTTCATCTTAGTCTTCTTCTTTAGCAACAAATTGATAGCCATCTCAATTTTCACTGTCATTACTATCATCCTTATTGTTGCCATCTCCTTCCATATTTTTTTACTCTAGTTTCTAAATCATCAAATTTGCCAAGAATTGTTAGAGCAAAGGACTCAAAGAATTTGTCCATCTCCTTCATTTTCTTTACATAGTTGCTCAATGTTTCTTGAAACACCTTTGCAACTATGGTATCACTTCTAGTGAGATTATTACCTTCAAATTCTTTTCCTTCAATAGAGGGTACCTCGTCAAATAGTCTTCTTTTGTGGAAGGTTGCTCCCCCTTACTAGATAACTCATGCCTCATTTTGGTTTTCCTTTCTTGTTAATAGTATCCCATACGGTAAGGCTTCGTTGGCTGGTTTTCTTGCACTAATCATATGCTTCAACGCCATGAATCCAAAGTTTAGTCTTCTATGCTCATGCAAGGCAAGCATAATCACCAAATGCATAGTAGTAGTCATGTGATGCATAACCCTTCCTCTAGCATCAAAGGCTTTGATTTTCTTTTCCCTAATTGACCTAAATTGTCTACTATTTGTGAAAGCTTCTTCAAATCTTTCATTTGTGAACAATCCATGAATAAAGCAATGCTGTCCCAATGAGTAATACCTTGCCTCATTATCATCTACCTCACAAATTATGTTCACTAAGGCATTCATCGAACTCAAAATCCACTTGATATACTCTAGAGGAATACAATTGAACTACATTATTCCCCTCATGTTCAATTCTCTCTTCTTTAAGATTTGCATGAAAATCATATATAATGGCAGTATAAAATTCTTCATCAACTACTATTAAATTGCTCCAATCAATATCATCAAATAGAGATAGAACATTAACCATATTGGATAGTTTATTCAAGTTTACTTTGTTTTCGGGAATAATTTTTCTGTTCTTCTTGCTCCATTATATTCTTTAGCACTATATATATCCAAAAATTCATATATATTTTTTTTATGCATGGCTAGCATAATTACAGCATACATATAATCAACAGAAGATTTGTGCCCAAAGTATGCTATAATCAAGGTAATAAGCATGTGATTCCAAAAAAAATATATATATATTTTTAACCATCAAAAAGCTTTTATCTCTCTCTCCTTTCTAGTCTTGAGACTTCTTCATTTATATAGGCATTCTCAATTCTTTCATATGAGTATAACTCACTTATAAAACAATGTCCCCCTTCTCAACATCACGAATTCTATTGAGCAATGCATTATCAATATCCAAAATCAACTTGTGATATTCTTAAAGAATACCACTGAATAGATTTATAACCAACTCGCTCACCTATTTCTTCCATACTATTTCCTTAAACTCCATAAACTAAGTAAGGTAATAGCATCAAACACAAGCAAACTAGTCCAGCTCATATTATTTAAAAACGAGAGTATATTACCCATTTTAGATAGTTTGATGACATCCACCTTGTGGCTTGGATTTGTCTTATGGATCCTTTTTGTCCAATCATCAAATTCAGTAGCAGCCTCCACTATGACAAATCTATCCATCCATGACATGATTTGAGAAACATAAACCTTCCTTGGTTCGTTGGTTACTAGTCCTCCTTCTCTATCTTTGGCTTTTCCCTTTCCTTTTCTCATGCTAGGCTTCTTTGTCCTCACCTGGAGCTACACACTTGAATATACTCGTTAGTTATTGAATTTTGAAATCACTAAGCTTCTTCTAAGATTGGTCAAACCTTTCTTCGGCCAATGACTTAGTAACGATATCAATGAATGCAAACATGCTTTAAATAAGTATTATCCTTGGTAGAATTATATCTAATGAGATGAAGTTTGATCTCTATATGCTTTGTCCTAGTTTGTTGAATAGTATGATGGTCAAATCAATTGCATTAGTGTTATCACATAATATAGCCACACATTTGAAATATAGACCATAATCACTTAGAGTATTAATAAGGTAATAGAGAATGTGTTTAACCACAATCAAATGAGATTCTATAGGACAAGATGAAATCTAGCACACAAGCACATGACAAACATAATATTGTTTCTACTTGCTATCAAATAGAGTTGACTACTCCTATGAAACCTTTTTATTCTTGTCAAGCATGGTTGATAAACTTATGGAAGTGCTTATACCTTAACTTGATTCATGAACGTGCCATCCTTGGTTTGCTTGATTTGTGGGCCAAGAAAGAAATTAAGTTTTCCTATCATGCTCATTTCAAATTTACTTTTCATTAACTTGGAAAACACATCACAAAGTGAAGTATTAGAAGCACCAAAAATTGTATCATATATTTGGACAACTTATAGATCATTGTTACAAGAGGTTTTTATGAAAATAGTAGTGTTAACCTTTCCTCTTGAAAATCCTTTTGAAAGAAGAAAATCACTCAATTTTTCATACCAAGCTCTAGGATCTTGTTTTAAATCATACAAAACTTTGGATAATTTTGAAAACATGTTTAGGAAACTTTTCATGATCAAAACCGGGTGGTTGTTCCACATAAACTTTTTCCTCAATAGAACCATTTAAAAAAGCACTTTTGACATTCATTTGAAAGAGTTTGAAACCTTTAAACATGCAAATGCCAAAATCATTCTAATTGATTTAAATCTACTAACCGGAACTAAAGTCTCATTATAATCAATGCCCTCTTTTTGATTGAATCCTTGGGCAACAAGTTTAACCTTATTTCTAATAACTTTTCCGGATTCAATAAGTTTATTTCTAAAAACCATTTAGTTCCAATAATGGAATCATCATGAGATTTAGGAATTTGCAAATTTTGTATCTTTCAAATTGATTTAATTTCTCTTGCATAGTAATAATCCAAAAATCATCACACAATACATCATTAATACTTTTAGGCTAATATGTAATAAAAGAATAAAGTTATTGATAAAGTACCGCCTAAACTTGTTTTAATCTCTTCCACTATGTTTGAACAACCTTAGAAAAGCTTATTTTCAAAAATTGAAGCTTTCATTTCACTTATTTTACAATTCGGACTTGATATGTCAAAATTCGGATGCATAGCATCTCAAGTCCAAACTTGTTGAAAAATGAGCACAATCTAAGGGGGAGCATTGTTAAACATTTACAACCTTTAAAACCTCTCTTAGAATCTTTTCTAAATGCTTAAATGTTATACCTTCTATTCTAGTTGTGTTGGAAGGAAGGAGGCAAATGGAGGTTGGTTGGGTCATAGGCTCATATTGAGCCTTTTGTATGTCAATGTGCTAAATTGGTTATTTTCTATCATTGACATTAATACTTCTATGTACTACATTGTTTTAATCTATCACATTTTGCATCAAAGTTTGTCATCATCAAAAAGGGGGAGATTGTTAGCCCTAAGGGCAAATCATGTAGTTTTGATTAATGACAAATATTGATGAGGACTAATATGCTTATATGTTGTGTGATAGGTTTTATGAACTAAGAAGTATGAAGTCTCATTGCCTTGAAGTTAAAATGCAAGAACAACTCCAATATGTCAAAGTGATTGAAGATTGAAGAGTTTGTTCAAGATGTTAGAAGGCTTTGAAGACATGAAGTGTAGGTTGCATGTGCTTAATAGGTAAACTTTGCAAACCCTACACTCTTAAGCCTTGGAATCTATGAGTTGCAATTGAGAGCACAAAACTTGATTTAAATGGTTTCAATGGTTTGAACTTACCTAAATTATCAAGTTTTCATAAATGGTTTTTGCACATAAAAGATCTTTAATGACTTATCTTTAAGGCTAGAATGTTTTCCAACTTGTTTGAATTGATTTGAACATGTTTTGACAAAGTTTGAAAAATTCGGATGCAAGATTCGGACGCAGTCCAAAAATTCGGTCGTCCGAATTTTGTAGCAAAAGTTTGCTACTATTCTTCTAGAGAAATTCGGAAGAAGATTCGGACGCAGCAGAAAAAATTCGGTCGTCCGAAAAATTCAGACGCAGAATTCGGTCGTCCGAATTTACCTGAAATTAGCCGTTACTAGCCGTTGTATAGCCGTTTGAACTGATTTTCAAATTCTATAAAAGCCATAAACTCCAGATTTTTTAGAAGAACTTTGAACTTAACAAATCTTACATGCTTTAACTTGTTTTACATCAAATTGAATTGAAAAGCTCTCAAATTGCCTTGTGCTCAAAGATTGAAATTCAAGATTCCAAAGGCAACAAAGTGTGAAGGTGAAACATTGTGTAATCATCTACCAACAAAGTGGTAACATCTTACACTCTCTATTTTCTTATCTTAATTGTGTTTTCTACTAGCTCATTTGCAAGGTTATCTTGTGACATAAAACCCTTTTGTGGAAGGGTGAGCCATAGACTAGATTAATCAAGGTTGTAGTGTAAAACCCATGTGTGGGTGAGCCTTGGATTAGATTAGTCTTAAGGTTGTCTTTAGATATAAAACCATTGTGTTTGGTGAACCTTGTATTGTTTGTATAATTACTAAAAGAGGTTGTGAGTGTAAAACCATTGTGTGGTAAGCCTCTTATGTAATTGTTGAACTTGAGCATATATTGGATTGGTTGAAATCCTTGAGTGTGGACTCAAGGTAGTGGATGTAGATCTTAGAGAGATCGAACCACTATAAATTGTGTGTTCATTCCTTATAGTTTTATTTATTTACATGCTCTTGTTATTATTACTTATTCATAGTTGTTGATTGATTGGTTGTAGTCTTATTGTTTGATGATCTTATCTTAACCATCACATCACATATAAACTTGAAGTTTGTGAAATTAAAGAAGAGCTTTTATTAAGGCAAAGGATTTGCAAAACAAGAAAAAGATTTCGATAAATAGCCAAAGACCTAATTCACCCCCCTCTTAGGTCTTACATTCCCTAATTGGAGAATTAGGGGATAGAGGATAAAACTTCTCTTAGTCCTCCATTATTTCACAATATGAATAAAAACAAGACAAATATTGTTTATGAAGAACAATATACCCAACAAAATTATATAAATAGAAATAGTAGTAGTCTATTCCTGAGGAGCAACATCTTCAACAAAATCATAGCAAATGAAATACTAGTTTATTCCCTCCAAAAAAAAAGTATAAGTTCTCAAAAGTGAAAAAAAAGTAAAGCCATAAGTCTAATTCCTTGAGTGAAATTAAAATATGTTAATTGTCCTTTCTACATAGAAAAGTATCTTGTAGACACATTCCATGAAAAACTCGCGCAAAACAACAAGTGCGAATTCTCTTGTAGGATTCTTTAATTTACAAGTGCAAAACAACAAACTGAAATGCATAACTTTTCCACTTACATAATTACCTAAGCGTGACAAAATGCCCAAATACATGCTAAGACATGTTCCAAAGACAATGATGTGTATTTAATATTTTTAGATTTTGCTGGCTAATAAAACAATATAAAATCATGTAATTAATTTGTGAGTGTATTCAACGTATTCATTACAAATTGAGCTTCAATATCAAGATGGTACTTCATTTTTGCTAGCTCAAGACAAATTCTTCTAGGTTAAATTTCTGGTTATATCTTAGAAACTTTTGTTAACGGTAGTAGGAGATAAAATGTCAATTCTATGTCTTATGCCAATTAAAACTTCTCTTCTACAGCTATTTTGTTTTTAAAAATGCATATGGGTAACTGTTTGTCAAGCTAACTTATGTTCTCAAACTTAAAAAAGATATCTTCAAACTAATAGACCTAGTTTACAGAAATTCATGGCATGTTTGTGTAACAGTGATAACTTTGTGTGCCAAATTGATTTATCTTTTAGAAATACATTTTACCCCTTCCAAATTTGCCCTCATCGGTTAAAGGAAGTTTTGATCTAGCTTTTTGAAACCGAAAAGCTCTTTTAACTATATTGTGAAAAGATTTCTTTAGCAAAGTCAAACAAGACACTTTTCTTATCAGCATTGTAAAAAGGAGAATTGAGAAAATAAAAAGCTGAATCTTTATGTGGGCAATGGCTGAATACTTGGCTTTGCAAAAAGAAGATTTGCTCAAATGATTTCTAAATTTTCATATAGGTAATAACCAAAGAGAAGCCTTAGTAGTGTAAAAAGGTAATTTTGACAAAAAAGAAAATCTATTTTTCACATGGGTTGTGATAGATGAAAACTTTTATGCTTTACAAAGGCTGACGGGCAAACAAAAAGCAAATCATATTTTCAAAGATTTCACATTGGCAAAAAACATCATCTTTTACCTTCTCTCTCTATAGAATCCATAGGTGTAAATATATTCCTTCAGCATTAGATTTTAACTCGGCTCGACTAGTTATTTCTCATATGTGAAAAAATAGAGAAAACCCAGAAAGATTAGAGTTAGAGAGAAAGCAGGAGGAAATTTCAAGAGAGCTTAAAGGTGTTCATCTTCTCTTGTATTATGTAATCTTACTTCCAAAACTTGTATTGTTGTCTAGCATTGTATCAATCATGTAGAATTAGAGTGGGTTTGCTCTAGTTGTAGTTTACAAAAACTGATAAAAAAAATATGTATTGGTGGGAGGCACTGTATCAACCTTGCAGAATCGGAGTTTGGTTTGCTCCAGTTGCATTTTGTAGAAATTGATCAAAAAAATCTATGTTAGTGGCGAGCACTAGATCAATCTTGTAGAATCGAAGTGGATATTTTGGTTACAGTTGCTGAACTGAGATAAAATTAGCGTGAAAGATAGTGTGGCTGTCTATCCGGATGAAAATAGCTAAATTTTACAATGTCTTTGTTTTAGGTATGAACATTGAGTTGTAAATGGATCTTTGATCTCTACCAAGCTTAAAGAGGTATAGTTTAGCGGATATACTCAAGGTGGATGTAGGTAATTTGCCGAACCACTATAAAGTCCTTGTGTTCGTTATTTTGCTCATTTTCTTTCATCTGCTTTTATTTGATTTATTTTCCGCTTTCAAATGGGTCCATGAGTTTGAATCTTTTGAAAAACAAATGTTTTGTCTAAAAATTAGTAAGGACACAATGAACATCTTCGAAGCTGATGGAAACTGAAGGACTTAGAGGGGGGTGAATTAGGTCTTTGGCTAATTTTTGAAAACCTTTTCCTTTTTACAAATTTAGTTTGGAAGAGGTTTGAATTCAAGTTCACAAATTTAGTAAGGGAAGAAGAGTAAAGATCACAGAAGCGACTTATAGTGATTCGATCTCTTCAACATTTACATCTACTATCTTGAGTCCTTACTCAAGGATTTCAAACAATTCAACTATAAAAATAGTCAAGCAAGATACAATAGAGGCTCACCCAACAATGGTTTTACTTCACAATCTCTTTTCAATGCAACAATCAAGGTTCACCCTATCGAAAGGGTTTTATATCCTAAAGAAAACTTTGAATAAAGCAGGTAGATGAAGTAAGAGAATAAGATATTACCAACAACTTGGTAGATGGAGACAAAGGTAGCACCACTTCACCTTATTATCTATGGAATCTTGAAAAGTTACTATGAAACACAAGACAAAAGAAATCTTTTTGATGCTTAAATGATTTAGAAGTTTAAAGATTCTTAAAGTGCTCAAATCTACTAAAAAATCTAAATTTTATGACTTTTATAGGGTATGAAATTCAATTCCAACGTTCAAATAAAGGCTAGTAACAGTAAATTTCGGTTGATCGAACATGGACTACTGTATCCGAATGATCGTCCAAACCTCTTAGTTTACCAGGCTGCTAGGATAAATTTGATCGATCGAACTTGGACATATGCGTCTGAATGGTCATCCAAATTTCTCTGGAAATTCAGAACCCAAGATTCCAGTTTGGATGTTTGAACTATTCAAACTTTGTCAAAATTTTTGAAAATCAACTACAACAAGTTTGAAACCATTTTAGACTAAAAGATAGATCTTTTAAAAACTTTTGAACTACAAGCCATTATCAAATACTTGGTAAATGAAGAATACTGAAAACCTTTTAAGATTGAAAACCAAGTTTAGTGCTATTTTATGAATTCTTTAGATTCCAAGGATAACAAGTGTAGGGTTCACAAGATAATACCTATTAAACAAAGGTAAACATACACTAGTGATTTCAAAGCCTTCAATCTCCTAGGATGAGCTCCATATTCTTCAACTTCTTGAGTACATTTGAGATGTTCTTTCATATTAGTTTCAAGGCAATGAGATCACTTTGCTTCTACAATCAAAGAATCCTATCACACAACAATTACTCAAGTTGGCCTATATTAGTGTTTGTCATAATCAAAACTATAAGATTTGCCTTTAGGGCTTACAATCTCTCCCTTTTTGATGATGACAAACTTTGATGCAAAATGTGATTGGATTAAAACAATATAGTATAGAGAAGCATTATTGTCATAGATGCATTATAAGCAATTTAGCACAATGACATTTAAATGGCTCATGATGAGCCTATGGCTCAACCAACCTCCATATTCCTCCTTCCTTCCATCAAGATAGAAAATATAGTTTTAAAGCGTTAAGAATAATTTCTAAGAGAGGTTTTAGAGGTTAGAAAATATTTTCAAATCTCTCCATTAGATTGTGTTTATTTTCAACAAGTTTGGACTTGAAGTGTTATAAGTCCAAATTTTGAAAATTCAAGTCCGAATTGCAAAATATTCAAGATAGTGATTTGATTTTCTAAGAACAAGCCTTCCCGAGGTTGTTCAACTATTTTAGGAAAGATCAAGATAGTTTTGAGTGACCATAGCAAATCATCCTTTTTGACAGGAAAGTTCGGGCGTCGTAACTTTTTGGCCTGTATCCAAAATTTTGGTAAAAGTTCTCAAACAGTGAAGTAAATATAGGGTGTTCAAAGTGAAGTAAACAAAAGAAAAAGCTCTCAACACAAGTGTATCATCATTGAGCTTCAAAACATTACATAAGCTAGAAAGACATAGGAAAATATGAAATGTGAAGATACATAGACTATACTAGATGCATAGACTAGGCATGGCACATAATAGTTATGAAGTACATAAGCTATATTAAGTACATAAATTATAAAAGAAAAATAAGGGAGAGTTAAGGAGTGCTTAGTCTTGAATTGTTTTCATGGTCTTCACTCCATATTTGTTAGTGGTGATGGTCATATTCCCTTTGAGTTAAATGTGTAATGAATCTTCAATAGCTAGCTTCTTCCCTCTAGAGGTTCCTTCACCACTTTGGGTATTCTTCAACAATAATTCCTCTATCTTCCTCACTCTAGTCTCCAATCCGTCAAGTTTTCTCCAAGAACCATTGGAGCAAAGGATTCAACGAACTTATACATCTTCTCCATCTCCTTGATATGGTTGTTTAAAGCTTCTTGAAATACCTTGGCAACAATGGTATTTTCTCTAGTAATCCCTTCACCATTGGGCATTTCTCCAACATTGGGATGTGATTGAGAAGTAGGCAATTCTTCAAACAACCTTCTCTTTGAGGGAGGTTACTCCCCCTCACTTTATAGGTCATGCCTCTTCTTTGTTTTCTTCTCCCTTGCTAGTGCTTCTTCTTCATCATCTTCTTCTTGATCCTCCTCTTTCTCTTCAATATCCTCACTTTCTTCAACCTTTTCATTTCTTTGAGAATTTTCTCTTTTTGTTATCCATACACCATCCTCATCAAGAGATAGTTGCATCCTCTTGAGAGACTCATTGGAGTAACTTTCTCCACTCTTGATGGCTTGTCCTCTTCTAGGAAATTCTGCTTAAAATGCTAGAACATCTTGGTAAGCAGCCTTCTAGAAGGCAAGGCCTTTATTTTCCTTCCTCCTTGCTCCCATAATGTGTTTCAAAGCCCTATATCCAAAGTTTAATTTCTACGTTCATGAAGGGCAAGCATTATCACAATATGCATATTTCTAACAGATGATTTATGCCCAAAGTTGGCAATTATAATCATAGTTATCATATGATGCAAAACTCTTCCCCTAGCATCAAATGCCTTGATTTCCCTTTCTTTAATGGATCTAAATCTCCTACCACCAGTGGATACTTCTTCAAATCTCTCATTTGTAAACAGTTCATGAAGAAAAAAATGTTGCCCCAAAGAGTAATATCTAGCCCCATTATCATCCACTCCACAAATTCTATTAACTAGATCATTGAATTCAAAGTCAACATGAGATACTCTAGATGAATACCATTGAACAACGTTATCCCTAACATGTTCAATCCTTTTCTCCTTAAGGTTTGCATAAAACGCATGCACAAGAGTAGGATAATATTCTTCATTAACTATTAGTAGACTCCTCCATCCAATTTCACCAAAGAGAGATAAAGCACTACCCATATTGGAGAGTTTATCTAAATCAACTTTTTGGCCCGAAATGATTTTTCTATTTCTCTTGCTCCAATCTTCAAACTTAGTGGCAGCCTTGGCAGAGATAAAGCGATCCACTATTGAGGAGTTTGAGGAATACGAGTCCTTTTTGGTTCATTGATTATCTGCCCACTATCAACCACCTTGGCTTTGCCTTTTCCCTTTGCAACTTTGGCTCTTTTAGAACACACCATGATAATTTCTTTGAAAGACGGTGCATTTGAAGGTTAATCTAGGGCTTAGAACACAAAATTGTGGAAGATTTCAAGCGAAAATGATAGAATATGGGAGAAATTTGAGTTTGGATGAGAGTGAGTTGGGTGGGTTTTTAGAGAAGAGAGAATTCGAATGATAAAAATAAGAGAAATGGCTATTCGAGGACTTTTAAAACTGCTGTAATTACTAAGTTTGAACAACTGAACTTTTAAGTTTGCGCCTAAACTAGCGTCCAAATTTCTCTGTTTCTTCTTACTCTAGCGAATTTGGATGACCGAATATTTGGTCATGCATCCGAACTTGTGTTCGAATCCTTCTATCTGAGATATTCTAAAGAGCAATTTGAACGTTCAAATTACATAGCATGCATCTAAACCATGCGTTTGAACTTTTCCTATTTTTGTCACACTTGTATCCTATTTTTGTCACACTTCAATACACACATTAGTAGTTAAATTTTGATATTCCTAAGCTTCTTCTAAGGTAACAAAACCTTTCCTTGGCCAAAGGCTTGGTGAAAATGTCAGTAATTTGTTCATTTGTACACACATAATCCAAACATATGTCACCTTTAACTACATTATCACGAATGAAATGATGCTTAATCTCTATATGCTTAGCTCTAGAATGTTGAATGAGATTTATGCTCAAATTAATAACACTAGTATTATCAAATAAGATAGGTACACATTTGAAAACTAAGCCAAAATCAATTAGAGTATGCTTCATCTATGGCACATAAGCACAATAACTATCGACGGAAATATATTTGGCATCGGTAGTAGACAATGACACACAAGCCTATTTCTTGATATACCAAGACACAAGACAATTACCAAGAAATTGACAATGACCACTTGTACTCTTACGCTCGACTTTGCATTCGACATAATTGGCATCTATATAAGCAACAAGATTAAAGGAAGATGATTTTGTTAACCAAAGACCATAATCATGAGTATCAATGAGATAACGAAGAATACGCTTAATGACAATTAAATGAGACTCTTTTGGACAAAATTGAAATCACTTACATAATTGTACATACAACAAACATAATATCCGGTCTACTTGTGGTAAGAAAAAGCAAGCTTCCAATCATACCTCTATATACCTTTTCATCAATATTTTTACCTTTCTAATCTTTGTCAAGTTTGGTTGATGAACTCATAGGTGTGCTAATACCTTTTGCTTGGTCCATTCCAAATCTCGTTAAAAACTCCTTGGTATATTTAGCTTGATTTATGAAGGTGCCATCCTTGGTTTGCTTGATTTGTAGGGCAAGAAAGAAGTTGAGTTCTCCCATCATGCTCATTTCAAATTCACTTTGCATCAACTTAGCAAACTCCTCACAAAGAGATACATTAGTGTCACCAAATATGATATCATCTACATAAATTTGCACAAGTAAGAGATCATTGTTGCAAGAGGCTTTTATAAAGAGAGTTGCGTCAACCTTTTCCCTTAAAATGGTTGGTAGGATAACTATTTAATAGCGATACAATGAATAAATATTTTAAATGCTTATAGTTTTTAAACTAGAAGATACTAATGAACCTTTAGCTAGGCAACTAGCTATTCTATTATTTGCAATTACCACCAAACATTTTATTGGAGAACCTCAATATTTTCAAGTTAGAAGCTCATAAATATTAAACAATTTAACTTGCCCAAAATTACATGATTTTAGATGGTATAAATATATATTTTAAGGTAAAGTTAAGCTTAGAAATGTTTGTTGTCATTCTTTTTGAAAAGAAAGATTTATAGTAGGATTGCCCCTATTATTTGTAGATAAAATTAAAATTAAGTTAAAAAAATTTTTAAAGAAGAAATTCCTTATGATATTCCACACACACATATATAAATACACAATTGCAAAAACATATCATTTATATTAATAAAGTAAATACCTAATTATTCCTCAAAATTATAAATAACTCAGGGTCTAACATGGCTGTGTACCTTTTTTCGACTTTGATTGAAATATACTCCATGTATTTGATGAGACTTGTAGTAGACGTCTTAGTCCCAACTTGAAAATTGATAACTTTTCTACTGTTCCTTCAGAATACCTCAGCACAAGCTTGTTTTGTTTCCTACCTCTAGGGGTAAAGATCAAAGCCAAGAAATTATGGAGCGCTTCTTATTTAAAATAAAGAAATGATATATTATGAGAGAATAAAAGGATAATTTCGAAAGAACTTAATCTTTTATTGGTATCAAGGAAAAATTTTACAAGGGGAGGAGAAAGAAGAGAGCAGGGTTAGTCAGCAAGGCTCCCTCTGTCTCTTGATATACATATTTATAGGCAAGTTCGGACTTCACCATACAATAAATAGTAAAGTTTTTACAATTATCAGCAATAGTACATTTAGTTGTCTGTTGTCTTTTGATAATTGAACAATGTTTAGCTTTTGCTTTATCTTTGTCGATAAAGAAGTTGGATTCCTTTATCTATTCTTTGTGTGGCCTTTGTGATTCCAATAGTGGTCCTTGCAAGATGTTGTGGTCCTTGAGATCCTTTATTCATCACTCAACGTTTGGCTATTAGTATCTGAAAGAGTTAAGGGGAGGGGGGGATGAATTAGGTCTTTGGCTAATTTTTGAAAAACTAATTCCTTTTTAAATATATAGCTTGGAAGATATTTGAAATCAAACTCACAATAAGTAATGCAAGTAAACACAATGAGTTTCTAAATGAAAAGAGAGATGAGAAGAAATCACACAAGTGATTTATAGTTGTTTGATTACACAAGATCGACATCCACTACCTTGAGCTCTAAATCAAGGATTTTAACCAAATTCAACTATAACAAAAGTTGATCACGTTACAAGAGAGGCTCACCCATCAAGGGTTTTATTCCACAACCACTTTTCACTTACAATGATCAAGGTTCACTCTTTTAAATGAGTTTTATATCCTTAAGATAGCCTTGAATAGAACAAATAAATGATGTAAGAGAGAATAATGTTACCAAAAATTTGGTAGATGATGACAAGTTTAGTATCCCTTCACCTTTTTGTCTTAGGAATCTTGAATTTCAACTTTATAACACGAGACAAAAGAGAGTTTTTTGATAAAGAATGATTAGAAAGAGTAAATATTCTTAAAGGCTCAAGAACTACCAAAACATTTGAAGTTTATGTCTTTTATTGGGTTTAAAAATCAGTTATAACGTTCGAATAACAGCTAGTAACAGTAAAATTCAGTCGATCGAACATGGACTCCTGCGTCTGAATGATCGTCTGAATTTTTATATTTTCAGGCTATTAGGATAAATTCAGTTGACCGAATTCAGACACAAGCATTTGAATGGTCTTCTGAATTTCTTTGAATTTCTATAGAAATTCAACAGCCAAGGTATTCAGTTCAGACGTTCGAATTGAAGTCTGAACTATTCAAACTTTAGTCAAGATGATTAGAAATCAAGCACAACAAGTTTGAAATTATTTTATACTATCAAATGGATCTTTTCAAATGCTTTTTATCCAAAGGTCGTTGTTAAGAACATGTTAAAACACTTGTAAGATAAATCATTTAAGATTGAAAACCCAGTTTTAAAGTTCTCTTCAAAATATTTTAGATTCCAAAGACAAACAAGTGTAAGGACTACAAAGATATATCTATTATACTATTGTAAACCTACGCTAAGGTCTTCAAAGCCTTCAATCCTCAGGGCATGCTCTACATGCTATAACTCTTTGAGAACATTTTAGTTGTCCTTAGCACTTCATCTTCAAGGCAATGAGACTTCTTAGCTTCCACAATCCAATAATCCTATCACATAATAAATATTTAAGTTAGCTCATATCAATATATGTCATGATCAAAACTCTAAGATTTGCCCTTAGGGCTTACAATCTCTCCTTTGTTATGATGACAAAATTTGATGCAAAATGTGATGGATTTAAATAATATTATACAAAGAAGCATTAATGCCATGGATGAATGATGAATAATATTGCACAATGATATAATCATGGCTTATGAATGAGCCTATGAACCAACCAACCTCCATAATCCTCTTTCCTTCCTACTAAATGGAAGAACATAGCATGAAAGCATTTAGAACACATTCTAAGTGAGGTTTTAGAGGTTATAATATATTTTCAAGGCTCCCCCTTAGATAATGCTCATTTATGGACTTGAGTTGTGAAAATCAAAATTTTTTGAAAGATCAAGTCCTAGAAGCACAAGTATTCCACACAATGAATTTATTTTCTAAGAATAAATCTTCCCTGGGATTCTCAATCATTTTAGGAAAGATCAAGATAGTTTTAAGCAAAAATGTCAAAACTTCATTTTTGACAGAAAGTTCGGACGACTGAATTTTTGGTCTGCATCCAAACTTCAAGTTTGAAATTTTGGTAAAAACATAAAAAGGTAGATTTTGCAATATAAGTGCTTAAAACCAACCATACAATCATCAAAGCAAGGAGATAAAATATAACACACATTCATAATCATCTTGATCAACCAATGCTTCACTTAAGGTCACATATCCTTAAAAAAAATCAACTCAAGGCATATACTTCAAAGCCTCATAAAAAATGCCAAAGAGCCAATGAGCACACAATAAACCACAATAAACCATTATGCCATTCATTCACTTACTCATCATAATCTTTAGCAAAATATCAAAATATCAAAGTACATTTTGCAACACTTCTTCTCCTCCTTTTGTCATCAATCAAATGTGGGGTGATGAAAGTGAAGCAAATATGAAAACATAAGCAATATAAGCTCTCAATACTATGATCATCACTGAGCTTCTAAAGATCACATGGACTAGAAAGGCACAGGGAAAGTTAAAACATGAGAATACATGGATTATTCTAGATACATGAACTAAGCATGGCATAAAAATACATAAACTAGACTAAATACATAAGTAAAATGTGATAGGGTTAAGGAGTACTTAGTCTTGGATTCTCTTCATTGTCTTCACTTCATATTTTTTAGTTGTGATGGCAATGTCTCCCTTAAGCTCAATATGAAATGGCCCCTCATTTGCTTGCTCCTTACAGGTGTAGTTTGGCTTTGGGTTGTGGAAAACCTGGAGCATCTCCTTGTACCTTTTTTCTTGACCACATGCTTTGCTCTTCCTTGGCCAAATGGCATGATGGATGGTGAAGTGATCTTAGATCTTTCTTTCAAACTTCCTTCTTGGCTTCCACCTTCTTGTGGCTCCTCTTGAACACATTCATTTCTCTCTCTTTCCCTAGCCACAAATTCAAAGTTGCCTCCTTGATCATCATTATCATCCCCACCATCATCATTATCATCATCTTTATCCTCCTTTTCTTCCTTTCTTTCCTCATCTCCTTCATCGTCCTTCTCATCTCCAGCTTGAGGCCTAGAGGGTCCTTCACCACTTTGATTATTCGTCATCACTAACTCTTCAATATTTTTCACCCTAGTATCTAAGCCATCCAACTTACTTAGTACCATGGGAGCAACTAATCCGAAGAACCTGTACATCTTCTCCATCTCCTTTATGTGGTTGTTCAAGGCTTCTTGGACATTTTAGCTACAATGGTGTTTTCTCTAGTAACTCCCTCCTCACTAGGCATATCTCCAAGATTTTGATGAGGTTAAGGAGTGGGCTCTTCTTCAATCAATCTCCTCTTTGTGTGAGGTAACTCCCCCTCACTTGATAAATTGTGCCTCTTATTTGTCTTTCTTTCTCTTGCTAGTGTCTCCTCTTCATCTTCCTCTTCCTCTTCAATCTCTTCCTCCTCTTCATCATCTCCACTAGCTTCCGTTCTCTCACCAGTGAGAGGAGTTTCTCTTCTAGTCCTCCAAACACCATCCTCATCAAGTGTCAATTGCATCATCTTGAGGGATTCATTGGTGTATATTTACCCATTTTTCATAGGATTTCCTCTTTCAGGGAGTTGGACATTAAAGTGCTTAAAGATACTTGTTAATAATAATAATCTCTCATAAGGCAAAATTTTGTTGGCCGTTCTCCTTGCACTAATCATAAACCCAAAATTTAGTCTCCTATGCTCATGCAAGGCTAGCATAATTACCACATGCATATTTCCAACCGAAGATTTATGTCCAAAGTTAGGAATGATCATAGTAGTATTCATATGATGCATTACACACCATCTAGAATCAAAGGCTTTATATTCTCTTTCCCTAATGGACCTAAATCTTCAACCATTCGTAATGCCTCTTCAAATTGTTCATTGGTGAATAATTCATGCATATAGCAATGTTTTCCCAAAGAATAATTGAAAGACCTAAGAGGGGGGTGAATTAGGTCATTGGATAATTTTCGAAACCTTTTTTTGTTTTATGAACTTGGTTTGGAAAGATTATATTCAATTACTTCAATGAGAATGTGATGAACACAAGGACAAAGCAATACACAATGAAGAGCAAAGAACACAAGCAATTTACAGTAGTTCGATCTCTTCAAGATCTACATCCACTACCTTGAGTCTACACTCAATGATTTCAATCAATTCACTATATGCTCAAATTCAATCAATTACACAAGAGGCCTACCCTACAAGGGTTTTACACCTACAACCTCTTTTGCAATGCTACAAACAAGGTTCACCCTACCACCAGGATTTTATATCTAAAGACAACCTTAAATCAATGCATTAAGGATCACCCTTACCAAAAGGATTTTATGTCACAAGATAACATTGTATTGAGCAAGTAGATAAAGAGATAAATAAAGTTTGGATGAGATATTACCACTTCTTGGTAGATGATTACACAAGTTAGCCCCACTTCACCTTGTTATCTTTGGAGTCTTGAATAATCACATGAAAGCACAAGACAAAAGAGAGCTCTAAATATTTCAAAATGTTTTTTGAATGTTAGGATTCTTCACGTGTTCAAAAGTTATAAAAAATCTGGAGTTTATGACTTTTACGTATGTTGAAAATTAGTTCTAACAGTTATAAAATGGCTAGTTTCTGAGGAGTTTGGACGACCGAACTTGATCCTCTGCGTCCAAACTGTCGATGTGACATGCTGTTTGAGAAAGTTCGGACGACCGAACTTTGCCCCTTGCATCTGAACTTGCGTTCGAATTTCTCTGGAAATACAGTAGTCATGTTCATAGTTTGGACGTCCGAACCTACGTCCGAATTGTTCAAACTTTGTCAAAACATTTGAAAATCTACCTCAATAAGTTTGAAATCATTTTGTACTAAAAGATAAGTCATATAAAATCTTTTGAACTCATAGACCGTTACCAAAGTACTTGGTAATTCAAAGTTTACTCAAAGCCATTTAAGATTAAAAAAAACAAGTTTTGTGCTCTCTTATGCATTCAATAGATTCCAAGAACAAGAAGTGTATGGTTTACAAGAATATACCTATTAAGCAAGTGTAAACCTACACTAGAGTCTTTAAAGCCTTCACAATCCATAGGACATGCTCTATATTCTTGATCCTTGAGAATACTAGAGTTGTCCTTAGAACATTTAGCTCCAAGGCAATGAGAACTCTTTGCTTCTCAATCCCAAAATCCTATCACACAAATAGCATATGAATTAGTCCTTATCAATGTTTGTCATTAATCAAAACTAATCAAACCTACATGATTCGCCCTTAGGGCTAACAATAATATCTAACACTAATGTCATCCACACCACAAGTACGATTAACTAGAGTATCATTAAACTCAAAGTCTTCTTGAGGCACTCTAAATGAATACCAATGAATAATATGATCCCCAACATGCTCAATCCTTTCTTCCTTAAGATTAGCATAAAATTCATAAACAAGAGTGGGATAATATTCTTCATTTACACCAAGTAAACACCCAACCTATTTCACAAAAGTGAGAAAGCACATTACCCACGTCGGTGAGTTTATCCTAGTCCACTCTATGGCCGGGTATGATTTTCTTACTCTTCTTGCTCCAATCCTCGAATTCGACCGTAACCCTTGTTGATGCATATAGCAACGTTTTCCCAAAGAATAATATCTAGCACCAATGTCATCCACACCGCAAATATGATTAACTAGAGCATCATTAAACTCAAAGTCTACTTGAGACACTCTAAATGAATATCTCCCCAACATGGTCAATCCTTTCTTCCTTAAGATTAGCATAAAATGCATAAACAAGAGCGGGATAATATTCTTCATTTACACCAAGTAAACTCCCCAACCTATTTCACCAAAGAGAGAATGCACATTACCCATGTTGGTGAGTTTATCCAAGTCCACTCTATGACTGGGTATGACTTTCCTACTCTTCTTGCTCGAATCCTTGAATTCAACTGCAACCGTTGTTGATATGAACCTGTCTACTCCAAGATAGGGCTGATGAATCCAAACCTGCCTTGGTTTGTTGATGATAAGCTCTTCATCTCCCATTTTTGCTTTCCCTTTTCCTTTAGCTAAACTTGACTTCTTTAAGCGAACCATGGTGAATTTCTTAGAGAAAGATGGATTTCAAAGACAATACAGGGTTAAGAACACGAAAATCAAGCTATTTTCAAGGAAAATGGTGAAATATAGGATGGATTTGAGTTTGGATGTGAGTGCGTAGAGTGGGTTTTGAGAGTAAAAAGAATTCAGATGGTTTAAAATGAAGAATTTTTTGATTGAGTGCCTTTAAAACTACTGAAATCACAAAGTTTGGACGACCCAATTTTCAAGTTTGCATCCAAACTTGCATCTGAATTTCTTTGTTTCTTTAGTTCAGCAAATTTGGAAGACCGAATTTTTGGTCATGCGTCCGAACTTGCATCTGAATCTTTCTGTTTGAAATTTTCTGAGGGAAGTTTGGACGTCTGAATTTAACTCCATACATCCAAACCTTGCGTCTGTATTTTCTCTATTTTTTCCACACTTCAACGCACATATTAATAATTAAAATTTAAAATTCCCAAGCTTCTTCTAAGGTAACAAAATCTTTCCTCGGCCAAAGGCTTGGTAAATATATAAGCAATTTTTTCATTTGGGTTCACATAATCCAAGCATCTATCACCTTTAGCTACATGGTCTTGAATGAAATGATGTTTAATCTCTATATCCTTAGTCCTAAAATATTGAATAGAATTTATGCTCAAATTAATTGCACTAGTATTTTTCACATAAAATAGGCACACATTTGATGTCTAAGTCATAATCAAGTAAAGTGTGCTTCATTCATAGCACTTGAGTACAATAACTACCGGTGGTGATATATTCGGCCTCGGTGGTAGAAAATGACACACATACTCGTTTCTTGCTATACCAAGATACAAGGAAACTAACAAGAAATTGAAAATGACCACTAGCACTTTTACGCTCGACTTTGTATTCGGCATAATTAGCATCCGAATATGGAATAAGGTCAATGGAAGAAGATTTTGTAAACCAAAGATCATAATCATGTGTATCAATTAAATAAAAAAGCATATTTTTCGCGACAATTAAATGAGACTTTTTTGGACAAGATTGAAATCTAACACATAAGCATACGACAAACATAATGTTCTGTCTACTTGGAGTAAGATAAAGCAAACTACCAATCATACCTCTATATACCTTTTCATCAACGTTTTTACCTTTCTATCAAGGGAGGTTTGAACCTTTTTGAAAAGTTTTGCAAATTCATAAACTGCTTTATCATTCAAATTTTATTCAAAGCCATTTAAGATTCAAAAACAAGTTTTATGCTCTCTTATGCATTCAATAGATTCCAAGAACAAGAAGTGTAGGGTTTAAAAAGAATATACTTATTAAGAAAGTGTAAACCTACACTAGAGTCTTCAAAGCCTTCAATCTATAGGACATTCTCTATATTCTTGATCCTTGAGCACACTTGAGTTGTCCTTAGCACTTTTAGCTCCAAGGCAATAAGAAATCTTTGCTTCTCAATCCAAAAATCCCATCACATATATAGCATATGAATTAGTCCTTATCAATGTTTGTCATTAATCAAAACTAATCAAAACTACATGATTTGCCCTTAGCGCTAACAATCTCCCCCTTTTTGATGATGACCAACTTTGATGCAAAATGTGATGGATTTAAACAATGTAGTAGAAAGAAGCATTGATGTCAATGATAAACAATAACTAATTTAGCACTTTGACATTCGAATGGCTCAACAAGAGCCTATGACCCAACTAACCTCCATTTACATCCTTCTTTCCAACTACTAGAATAGATGATATAGCATTTAAGCATTAAGAAAGCTTCTAAGAGAGGTTTTAAAAGTTAGAAATGATTAACAATGCTCCCCCTTAGATTGTGCTCATTTTTGAACAAGTTTGGAATTGAGATATTGTGAATCCAAATATTGAATATTCAAGTCCGAACTACAAATTATATGAGATGAAGTCTGCAATTTTTGAAAATAAGCTTTCCTAACATTGTTCAAATATGATAGGAAAGATTGAGATAGTTTTCAAATAATTTGAACAATAGAAAAACATTTTTGGCAAGAAAGTTTGGATGCATCCGAACTTTGGGTTTGCATCTGAACTTCTAGTCTGAACTTTTGGTAGCAAGTTTGAAAAGGTGATTTTACATTTTTAAATGAACTATAGAAGTAAAATATGTATAGTCACAATGGCACTCAATTTAGCTTTGGAAAAACACAAAACTCATACATTCAATTGTTTTCATGAAGTAACATAAAATCATAGGTCAAGTCAAGAACCAAGATCAAGATTTCAAAATCTCAACTCAACCATATTTCAAAATCTCAGAAAACAACCAATTTCAATTTAAATTCCAAATGCAACCAAATATAACACATTTTACACACAACACATAGCACATTTTGTCATCATTCTTTCTCCCCGTTTTGCCATCACTCAAAGATGGGTTAATGAAAATGAGACAACATTATCACAATCATCATGTATCACATATAAACAGTATATTGACCAACTCTCATTTGAAAATTTTCAACTAGGGCCAACATTTAGCAAATCTCAAGTCAAATAATTAATATATCAACTGAACAACAATAACAGTTTAGCACATTCTTGTAAATCAACTTCTTCTCTCCTTTCTAGCATCAATTAAACTTGGGGTGATCAAATTATCATTAACCAAGGAAGCTCTCAACACTAATGTTTCATCATTGAGCCTCACAAAATTATTACAGAAATTAAAAAAAAGCATAGAAATTGCATAAGCCAAGCTAGAAATGAAGCATATAAGTTATACTAAGCACATCTAAGTAAATAAAATAGTAAAGAGAGATAGGATTGAAGAGATGCTCAGTCTTGTGATGTCGATGAAAAGGCCTTGCTAGATCCCTTCTTAATTGCCACATGTTTGACTCTTCCTTGGCTGAATGTCAAGTTGGAAGGAGTGGTTACTTCAGCTCTAGCAATTATGCTTCCTTCTTTACTAATGCCATCTTGTTGCTCCCCTTGATCTTTCCTTTGTGACTCGGCATCCTTTTCTTCATTCTTTTCTCTTGCCACTAGCTCAAAGTCATCTCCTTGGTCATCATCATCATTATCATCTTCATTATCACTGTCATCATCATCATCCTCTTTCTTTTTCTTGCCTTTCTCATCTTCTTTATCATCCTTGTCATCTTTAGCTTGAGGCCTAGAGGGTCCTTCACCACTTTGAATATTTCTCATCAATATCTCCTCTATGTGCTTCACTATATTTTCCAAACCATCTAGTTTTTCAATAACCATTGGAGCAAAAGATTCAAAGAACTTATACATTTTCTCCATTTCCTTGATGTTGTTGTTCAAAGCTTCTTGGAATTCCTTAGCAACAATGGTGTCTCCTCTAGTAATCCCTTCACCACTAGGAGCTTCTTCAACATTGGGATATGATTGAGGAGTAGACACTTTTTCAAAGTCTTTTCTTGGAGGGAGGTTGTTGCCCCTCACTTGATGAATCATGCCTCCTCCTTGTCTTCATTTCCCTTGCCAACATTTATTCTTCATCTTGTTCTTCCTCAACCTCCTCACTTTCTTCAACCTCTTCTCTTTTTGAAGAAGTTTCTCTTTTTGTTCTCCATATACCATCTTCATCAAGAACTAATTGCATCCTTCTAAGAGAATCATTAGTGTAGATTTCTCCACTCTTGAAAGTTTGTCCCCTTACAGGAAGTTTGACTTGGAAGTGTGTAAGAATTTTTGTAAGTAACCTCCCATATGGTAATGCTTTGTTGGCTGTTTTTCTTGCACTAATCATATGCCTTAATGCCATGAATCCAAAGTTTAGTCTTCTATACTCATGCAAGACCTGCATAATCACCATATGTATATTACCAACCGATGATTTATGTCCAAAATTAGGGATGATCATGGTGGTAATCATGTGATGCATAACCCTTCCTTTAGCATCAAAGGCTTTGATTTCTCTTTCCCTAGAAGACTTAAATTCTACCATTTGTGAAAGGCTCTTCAAATCTTTCATTTGTGAATAATTCATGAATAAAGCAGTGCTGGCCCAATGAGTAATACCTTGACCCATTATCACCTACCCCACAAATTCTGTTTACTAGAGCATCATTGAACTCAAAATCAACTTGAGACACTTTAGATGAATACCATTGAACTACATTTCTCCCATATGTTCAATTCTCTCTTCTTTAAGATTTGCATAAAATTCATATATAAGAGTAGGATAAAATCTTCATCAACTACTAGTAAACTGCTCCATCCAATATCACCAAAGAGAGATAGAACATTACATATATTGGAGGGTTTATCCAAGTTTACTTTGTTTCCAGGAATGATTTTTCTGTTCTTCTTGCTTCATTCTTCAAATTCAGTAGCAACCTTGTTGGAGATGAATCTGTCCACTCCAGATGAGGTTTGAGGGATTCAGATTATTCTTGGCCCGTTGATGATCAATCCATCACCGCCTTCCTTTGCTTTCCCCTTTCCCTTTTCAACATTTGCTTTCTTAGTCCTCACCATGTTGTTTTTCTTTGAGAGGAAGTGAATTATAAGATGTATTTAGGGCTTAGAACTCAAAAATGCAAGTAATTTGAAGTGAATTTGGCAAAATTACTGAGAAATTTGGGTTTGGACGTAGGTGGGTAAAGTGGGTTTTGAGAGAAGAGAGAGTTCAGAATTTAGAAATGTGAGAAATGACTGTGTGAGTCCGAACTCGAGTCCGAACTTCTCTATTTCTTCAGTTTTAGCAAATTCGGACGATTGAACCTTTTTTCATGCGTTTGAACATGCGTTCGAATCTTTCTATCCAGGATTTTCTGGAGAAAGTTTGGACATCCGAATTTCACTCAATGCATCCAAATATTCCCTATTTTTACCATACTTCAACATATGCATTAGTAATTGAATTTTGAAATTCCCAAAAGCCTTCTTAGGTAACTAAATCTTTCCTCAGCCAAAGGCTTGGTAAGTATATTAGCAATTTGATCATTTGTATTCACATAGTCCAAGCATATGTCTCCTTTAGCAACATGATCACGAATAAAATGATGTTTAATCTCTATATGCTTAGTCTGAGAATGTTGAATGGGATTTATATTTAGATTGATAGCACTAGTATTATCACATAGTATAGGCACACAATTGAACTCTCGACCATAATCAAGTAGAGTGTGCTTCATCCATAGTACTTGAGCACAACAACTATCTGCGGTGATATATTCAGCTTCAGCGGTAGATAAGGACACACATGCTTATTTTTTACAGTACCAAGATACAAGACAACTACCAAAAAATTGACAGTGACCATTAGAGCTTTTACGCTCGACTTTACATCCGACATAATCAGCATCCGAATATCCAACAAGGTCAAAGGATGAAGATTTTGAAAACCAAAGTCCATAGTCATGTGTATCAATCATATAATGAAAAATACATTTTACAGAACTTAAATGAGACTCTTTAGGACAAGATTGAAATCTAGCACATAAGAACACATCAAACATAATATCTGGTCTACTTGCAGTAAGATAAAATAAACTCCCAATCATACCTCTATATACCTTTTCATCAACATTTTTACCTTTCTCATTTTTATCAAGTTTGGTTGATGAGCTCATTGGAGTGCTTATCCCTTTTGCTTGATCCATTCAAAATCTTTTCAAGAGCTCTTTGGTGTACTTTGCTTGATTTATGAAGATTCCATCTTTAGTTTGCTTAATTTGTAGCCCAAGAAAGAAATTGAGTTCTCCCATCATGCTCATTTCGAATTCATTTTGCATTAATTTGGCAAACTCATCACAAAGAGATGTATTAGTAGCACCAAATATGATGTCATCCACATAAATTTGCACAAGTAAGAGATCATTATTGCAAGAGGTTTTTATAAACAATGTTATGTCAACTTTTCCTTTTGAAAATTCTTTTGAGAGAAGAAAGCCACTTAATCTTTCATACCAAGCTCTAGGAGCTTGTTTCAATCCATATAAAGTCTTGGTTAGCTTGAAAACATAGCTTTTCATGAGTAAAACCGGGTGGTTATTCCACATAAACCTCTTTCTCAATAAAACTATTTAGGAATACAATTTTGACATTTATTTGAAATAGTTTAAAACCTTTAAAACAGGCAAAAGCTAAAAGTATTCTTAGGGATTCAAGTCTAACTACCGAAGCAAAAGTTTCATCATAATCAATGCATTCTTCTTGATTGAATCCTTGGGCAACAAGTCTAGCCTTATTTCTAAAACTTCTCCTAGTTTGTTTAATTTGTTTCTAAAAACCCATTTTGTACCAATTACGGAATGATCATGAGGTCTTGGTACAAGAGTCCAAACTTTTTTTTTCAAATTAATTTAGCTCCTCTTGCATAGAAATAATCCAAAAATCATCACACAAGGCATCATCGATGTTTTTAGGCTCAATATGAGATAAATGAGTAAAGTTGTCAATAAAGTAACGCCTTGTTTTAACTCCTTGGGATACATCACCAATGATTTACTCCTTAGGGTGGCCTCTTGCATATCTTAGATCTTTTGGAAGCTCTTGGTCACTACTAGATTGGCCATCTTGTTCTTGCTCTATTATTTCTTCTTCATTGGCATGTTCTTCCAAAGTTGGTACTTGAGGATGAGTTTGATTATCAATCATTGAGGTACCTACATCATCTTCATTTCTTCTTTCAAGGTAAATGTTAGATTCATCAAAGGTCACAAGGATGGTTTCCTCAACACATAATAATCTTTTGTTATTAACTCTATAGCCTTTTTGTGATGCCCCAATCCCACATGGGATAATTGTAAGTGCTCTCTGTATATGAACATGGGCCTAAGTACCCACTGTCAACTTGGGATATCCATTTTGGCATAGCGACGACGGTTGCCAAGTAGTTAGCTGTGGGTACTGCCAAGCCCATGAGTCGCGCGCAAGGACCTGCGGGCACGGGGTGTGATATTATGGTATCAGAGTAGTTTGGTCCTAGGCCAATGATTCTGTTCTGGGAGCTTAGCGTTATTTCTGTTATGGATTCTATCTTAAGGTGCCTAGGGAGGACGCTAGGGCCTTAAGGAGGGGTGTATGTGATGCCCCAATCCCAAATGGGATAACTGTAAGTAAGGTGCTCTGCATATAATCATGGGCCTAAGTACCTATTGTCAACTTGGGGTATCCATTTTGGTATAGTGAGGATGGTTGCCAAGTAGTTTGGTCGTGGGTGCTGCCAGGCCCATGAGTTCAACTCTCGGTCCCTCGGGCACGGAGTGTGACATTATAGTATCAGAGTGGTTTGGTCCTAGGCCAATGATTCTATTATGGGCTCTTAGCGTTATACTGAATTCTATTCTGGGGTGCCTAGCGAGGACATTACGGCCTTAAGGGGAGTGTATGTGTGCCCCAATCCCACATGGGATAACTGTAAGTTAAGTGCTCTCTTTATATGAACATGGGCCTAAGTACCCATTGTCAACTTGGGATATCTATTTTGGAATAACGAGGACAGTTGCCAAGTAGTTGGCTATGGGTACTGCCAGGCCCATGAGTCGCGCGCTCGGACCCGCGGGCACGGGATGTGACACTTTCTATTTGATGAATAGGCAAGAAATATTCCTTTATCATATTTTCTATCAAATTTTCCCAGGTTATCATGAGTGTTCATGATAAAGTACTTACAACCAAATACCTTAAAATAAATAATTGAAGGAGTTCTACCAAATAGAAGTTCGAAAGGTGTTTTTAGTAGAAAAGGTCTCTCTTGTAACATTCTATTTTTCCTTTCAACAACACCATTTTGTTGGGGTGTTTTGGCAACTGAAAAATTATGTGTAATACCATTTTCATCACAAAATTTTATAAAGTCTTGATTACAAAATTCTCTTCCATTGTCACTCCTAATAGAAATCAATTTGCACTCAAGGGAGATTTGAACCTTTTTGAAAAGTTTAACAAATTCATGAAAAACTTCATCTTTTTGAGCTGGAAAGATCACCCATGTAAATCTTGAGAAATCATCAACAATCACATACGCATACCTTTTACCACCAAGACTAGTGGTCTTCATTGGTCCAAACAAGTCCATATGAACAAGTTCAAGAGGTTTTGGTGTAGAAACCATTTTCTTCAATTCGAAAGATGTTTTTGATTGTTTTCCATATTGACAAGTATCACAAAGACGAGTTTTATCAAAATGCATTTTAGGTAGTCCTCTAACCAATTCTTGTGAGGAAAGTTTGTTCAACAAGTCCATGCTCACATGACCTAATCTCCTATGCCATAGATATCCATCATTATCATGAATGGCAAGATATTTAATATCATTTGCAACAAGTTCATCAAGATATAGTACGTATACATTTCCAACTCTATTTGCAACAAAAATAGTTTTGCTACTTACACTATCAAGAATAGTACAAGTGTCACATTTAAATTCAACTTTACAACCATTATCACATAATTGGCTAATACTAAGTAGATTATACTTCAAACCATCAATAAGTAATATTTGCTTAATGAGAGGGAAAGAACCTTTACCAATATTACCAATTCCAAGTATTCTTCCCTTCTTCTTATCACCAATTGTGATAAATCCTTCACTTGTTGCTTGAAGTTCACTAATGAGTAAGGCATTTCCTGTCATGTGTCTTGAGCAGCCACTATCAAGAAACCACTTAGTGGTGCTTGATCTTGGAGCAAAATGAACTTACACCAAATTTGAGAAAGTGACTTTTGGTACCCATATTTTCTTGGGTCCAAGGGGGTTAGTGATAATTCCTTTAACTCTCCAAATAGTTTTAACACCATTTTCAATTTTTCTTTTCACATAACATTTCAAGACTTTGTGTCCATGTCCACCACAATAAGTGCAACATATATGAGGCATTGGAATAGAAGTGGCTTTATCAAAGAAGGTTTTATATTTTGGAACATTGTTTTCATGAATGTAGCCAAGGCCATTTTTCATACAAGAAGATCTTTGAGATCCAAGTAGTTTGTCAAGATTGTCTTTTCCATTTGTAAATTTTTCAATGCATGATGTAAGGTCATCAACTTTCTTTCTCAACATTTCATGATCACTAAGTATTGTTTCTATAGAAAATATTTTTGTGCAAAGATCTTTATTTTCAAGAGATATGTTTTGTAAAGCTACATTTAAAATTTCCTTTTCAATGTTTAAGCAATTAATCGATTCAAGAAGTTTTCCATTTTCACAACATAATTTTGAATTTTCATTCAATAACTCATTAATTTTGGTTTTCATTTCCTTATTCATTTTTTAGGCCTTTTTTAATTCTCCATACATTTCAACAAGTAATTCACTAGGATCAATATCATCATCACAACAAGTGGAAATTGAAGGAGTAGAGTGTACCTCATCATCTATTGCCATAAAGCATATGTTGGCTCTTCCTTCACTATCATCTTCACTTTCTTGTTGGTCCCAAGTGCCATCAAGTCCCTTTCCCTTCTCTTCTTCATCTACAATATCATTTAATCTCTTGAATTTAATCTCATGTGTAAGTAATGATCCGATGAGCTCTTCAAGTGAAAGAATTTTCAAGTCTTTTGATTCCTCAATAGTAAGAGTCTTCGGTTGCCAAGACTTTGGTAGAGCATCCAATATCTTTCTATTTTGTTCTCCAATTGTGTAATTCTTCCCAGAGGCTTTTAGACCATTGGAGATGTTGGTAAATCTTGTGAGCATATCACTGATATTCTCACCTTGCTTCATGGTGAATAGGTTATAATTTCTTACTAGCATTGCAAGCTTTGACTCCTTTACTTGATTTGTTCCTTCATGTGTTACTTGAAGAAGTCTCCATATATCATGTGTGGTGTCGCATCCACTAACTCGATTGTACTCATTCACATCTAATGCACAACTCAATATGTTCATGGCTTGGTAATTTAATGTCTTCTTCTTAGAGTCGCCCTCATCAAATTCGTCTATAGGCTTTGGCTCTTTAGTATCTCCATCAACTTTCATTTTTATTGGTACGTAAGGACCTTTCTCAATAATATTCCAAAAATCAAAGTTAATAGAATAAATATATATCTTAATTCTAGATTCCCAAAATGTGTAATTTGTTCCATCAAACAAAAGAGGTCTATTTGTGGAAGATCCTTTCAAATAAGATAAGTTTGAAACATTAGCCATAAGATCTTAACTTCTAGATTGTAAAACCACACAAAGAAGCCCTTGCTCTGATACCAATTGAAAGACCTAAGAGGAGAGTGAATTAGCTCTTTGGATAATTTTCGAAACCTTTTTCTGTTTTATGAACTTGGTTTGGAAAGATTATATTCAATTGCTTTAATGAGAATGTGATGAACACAATGACAAAGCAATACACAATGAAGAGCAAAGAACACAAACAATTTACAGTGGTCCGATCTCTTCAAGATCTACATCCACTACCTTGAGTCTACACTCAAGGATTTCAATCAATTCACTATATGCTCAAATTCAGTCAATTACACAAGAGGCTCACCCCACAAGGGTTTTACACCTACAACCTCTTTTGCAATGCTACAAACAAAGTTCACCCTACCACCAGGATTTTATATCTAAAGACAACCTTAAATCAATGCATTAAGGATCATCCTTACCAAAAGGATTTTATGTCACAAGATAACCTTGTATTGAGCAAGTAGATAAAGAGATAAATAGAGATTGGATGAGATATTACCACTTCTTGGTAGATTATTACACAAGTTAGCACCACTTCACCTTGTTATCTTTAGAGTCATGAATAATTGCATGAAAGCACAAGACAAAAGAAAGCTCAAAAGATTTCAAAATGATTTTTGAATGTTAGGATTCTTCAAGTGTTCAAAATTTATAAAAAATTTGGAGTTTATGACTTTTATGTATCTTGAAAATTAGTTCCAACAGTCATAAAACGGCTAGTTTCTAAGGAGTTCGGACGACTGAACTTGTTCCTCTGCATCCAAACTATCGTCTGAACATTATAGTGACATTCCGTCAGGGAAAGTTCATACTACCGAACTTTGCCCCTTGCATCCGAAGTTGCGTCCGAATTTCTCTGGAAATACAGTAGTCATGTTCACAGGTTGGACGTCCGAACTTACGTTTGAATTGTTCAAACTTTGTCAAAACATTTGAAAATCAGCCTCAATAAGTTTGACATCATTTTGTACTAAAAGATAAGTCATACAAAATCTTTTGAACTCATAGACCGTTACCAAAGTACTTGGTAATTCAAAGTTTATTCAAAGCCATTTAAGATTAAAAAAAACAAGTTTTGTGCTCTCTTATGCATTCAATAGATTCTAAGAACAAGAAGTGTAGGGTTTACAAGAATATACCTATTAAGCAAGTGTAAACCTACACTAGAGTCTTCAAAGCTTTCAATCCATAGGATATGCTCTATATTCTTGATCCTTGAGCATACTAGAGTTGTCCTTAGCACTTTTAGCTCCAAGGCAATGAGAAATCTTTGCTTCTCAATCCAAAAATCCTATCACACAAATAGCATATGAATTAGCCCTTATCAATGTTTGTCATTAATCAAAACTAATCAAACCTACATGATTTGCCCTTAGGCCTAACAATAATATCTAGCACCAATGTCATCCACACCACAAGTACGATTAACTAGAGTATCATTAAACTCAAAGTCTTGTTGAGGCACTCTAAATGAATACCATTGAATAATATGATCCCCAAAATGCTCAATCCTTTCTTCCTTAAGGTTAGCATAAAATTCATAACAAGAGTGGGATAATATTCTTCATTTACACCAAGTAAACACCCAACCTATTTCACAAAAGCGAGACAGCACATTACCCACGTCGGTGAGTTTATCCTAGTCCACTCTATGGCCGGGTATGATTTTCTTACTCTTCTTGCTCCAATCCTCGAATTCAACCGTAACCCTTGTTGATGCATATAGCAACGTTTTCCCAAAGAATAATATCTAGCACCAATGTCATCCACACCGCAAATATGATTAACTAGAGCATCATAAATTCAAAGTCTACTTGAGACACTCTAAATGAATAACTCCCCAACATGGTCAATCCTTTCTTCCTTAAGATTAGCTCAAAATGCATAAACAAGATCGGGATAATATTCTTCATTTACACCAAGTAAACTCCCCAACCTATTTCACCACAGAGAGAAAGCACATTACCCATGTTGGTGATTTTATCCAAGTCCACTCTATGACCGGGTATGATTTTCCTACTCTTCTTGCTCGAATACTCGAATTCAACCGCAACCGTTGTTGATATGAACCTGTCTACTCCAAGATAGGGCTGCGGAATCCAAACCTGCCTTGGTTTGTTGATGATAAGCCCTTTGTTAGCTCTAAAGGGCAAATCATATTAGTTTTGAATAATGACAAATATTGATGAGGACTAATGTGTTTGTATGTTGAGTGATAGGATTGATGGATTGAGAAGCATGAAGTCTTATTGCCTTGGAGTCACAATACGAGAACAACTCTATTATGCCAAAGGTGATTGAAGATTGAAGAGTATGTTCAAAATGATTGAAGGCATTGAATGATTAGAGTGTAGAGTTATTATGCTAAATAGGTATATTTTTCTGTAAACTCTACACTTGTATGTCTTGGATTCATTTGAATGCATGAGAGAGCACAAAACTTGTTTTTTAAATGATTTTAAATAAACTTTGTGATAGCAAGTATGTTTTTGAAATGTTAAATGATCTTAAGAAAATTTTGTATGATCAAAATGTTTTGGTAATGGATTTTGATTTTGAATGTACTTAAATGATGTGTCCATTATGAAAAACGTTTTCAATATTATTAACAATGATTTTCAAAAGATTTGACAATGTTTGATAAGTTTGGATGCAAGTTTGGTCGTCCAAACTTTGGAAATGGTTACTGTGCTTCCAGAGAAATTCGGACGCAAGTTCTGACGCATGTAGAAAAGTTCGGACGTCCAAACTTTCTTTGATAAGCATGGTTACTATTTTACCAGATAAATTCGGATGAATGTTCGGACGCATAAGGAAAAGTTCGGACGTCTGAACTTTTCCAAATAGCTTGGCACAATAAAGTTTGGACGCAAGTTCGGACGCATAGCAGAAAGTTCGGACGTCCGAACTTCTCTGTTATTAGCCGTTACTAGCCGTTTTATAGCTGTTGCATTTGAATTTTTACATCTATAAAAGCTATAAACTTTATATTTTTTGTAAGTTTTGAATCTTTATGAACTCTAAGCATTTCAAAAGCTTTTATCAAACTTTAAAGCTCTCTTTCATCTTGTGCATTCAATTGATCATTGCAAAGACATCAAAGTGTGAAGGTGCAACATTGTGTAAACATCTACAAATAAGTGGTAACATCTACACACTCTTCTTTCTTTATCAAACTGTGTTTTCTACTAGCTCATTGCAAGGTTATCTTGTGACATAAAACCCTTTTGATAAGGGTGAGCCATAGACTAGATTAATCAAGGTTGTGGTGTAAAACCCGGGTGTGGGTGAGCCTTGGATTAGATTGGTCTTTAGGTTGTCTTTAAATATAAAACCATTGTGGAAGGGTGAGCCTTGTTTGTATAATTACTAAAAGAGGTTGTGAGTGTAAAACCATTGTGTGGTGAGCCTCTTATGTAATTTGTGAACTTGAGAATATAGTAGATTGTTTGAAATCCTTAAGTGTAGGCTTAAGGTAGTGGACATAGATCTTGAAGAGATCGAACCACTATAAATTGCTTGTGTTCTTTGTTCTTATATTGTTCTACTACTTGGCTATTATTTGTCTTACTCTTCTATTGAATCAAGCACATACAATCTGTTTCTTTGCTTAGAATTATAAATGGTCTATATTTGGAAAAATTAGCCAAATACCTAATTCAGCCCCCGTCTTAGGTATTTCAATTGGTATCAGAGCAAGGACTTCTTGTGTGGTTTTACAACCTAAAAGTTAAAGATCTTATGGCTAATATTTCAAACTTACCTTACCTAGAAGGGTCTTCCACAAATAGACCACCTTTGTTTGATGGAACAAACTATACCTTTTGGAAATCTAGAGTTAAGATATATATTTTTTCTATCAATTTTGATTTGTGGAATATTGTTGAAAAAGGTCCTTATATTCCTATGAAAATGAGACCTGTTGGAGTAACCTCAGAACCTAAGTCTACAGACGAATTTGATGAACATGATTCAAAGAAAATGTCATTAAATTATCAGGCCATGAACATAATAAGTTGTGCTTTAGATGTAACTGAATATAATAGAGTTATTGGTTGTGACACTACTCATGATATGTGGAGATTACTCCAAGTAACTCATGAGGGTACAAACCAAGTTAATGAATCTAAACTTGCCATACTTGTTAGAGACTATGAACTTTTTACCATGAAACAAGGTGAGAATGTTAGTGATATGTTTACAAGATTTACTAACATTTTCAATGGATTAAAAGCTTATGGAAAGAGCTATACTATTGGAGAACAAAACAGGAAGATTTTGGATGCTCTACCAAAATCTTGGCCGCCAAAGACACTTGCTATTGAGGAGTCCAAGGACTTAAAAACTCTTCCGCTTGAAGAACTTATTGGATCTCTGCTCACACATGAAATGAAAATGAAAAGATTAAATGACAAAGAAGATGAAGAAAAGGGAAGAAAAGGAGTGGTACTCAAGACTTCAAATCACTTGAGTGAACAAGAAGAATCTTCAAGTGAAGAAGAAGATGGTAACAGTGGAGAAGAGGAAATTGCCATGGTAGTTAGGAAGTTCAAGAGATTCTATAAAAAGGAGTTTCTCAAAAAGGGAAGAAAGCCAACCAAGAAGAGTAGACAGACTTCCTCCTTCAAACCTCAATGTTTTGAATGCAAGAGTACAGAACATCTTGTTGCAGATTGTCCCAGAGTTTTGGAAAGAGAAAGAGACAGCAAGAACAAGAAGAAATCTACCAAGAAAGGAAAAGGATTGGCTGGAACGTGGGATCAACAAGAAAGTGAAGATGACAGTGAAGGAAAGGCCAACATATGCTTTATGGCAATTGATGATGAGGTACAATCTTCTCCCTCCATTTCTAATCTTTATGATGATGATGTTGATCCTAGTAAATTACTTATAGAGATGTATGAAGAATTGAAAAATGCTTCAAAAAGAAATAAAGAAATGAAATGCAAAATCAATGATTTATCAAATGAGAATTCAAAATTATGTGTTGAAAATGATAAACTTCTTGAGACCATAAATTGTCTTAACAATGAAAAAGAAGTTTTAAATGCTACCATACAAAACATATCTTCTGAAAATAAAGAGCTTTGCATAAAATTCATTTCTTTTGAGAAAATGCTTAGTGATCATGAGATTATAAAAAGAAAAGGTAATGATCTCACTTCATGCATTGAAAAATTTACAAATGGAAGAGAAAATTTAAATAAATTACTTGGCTATCAAAGATCTTCATTTGCAAAACATGGTCTTGGTTTTACTCATGATAGCTATGTTTCAAAATATAAAAACACTTTTGCTAAAGAAACTTTTAATTTTAAGCCTCATATTTGTTGCACATATTGTGGCAAGCATGGACACAAGGTTTCTAAATATTTTGTAAAAAAAAGATAGAAAATGGTGTTAAGACTGTTTGGAAAGTCAAAGGAACTTTCACTAACCTCCTTGGACCCAAGAAAATATGGGTACCAAAAATCACTCTTTCCAATTTGGTGTAAGTTAAATTTGCTTCTAGATCAAGTGCCACAAAATTGTTTCTTGACAGTGGGTGTTTGAGACATATGACTGGAAATGCCTCACTTGTTAGTGAGCTTCAAGCAACAAGTGAAGTTTTTTTTCACATTTGGTGATAAGAAGAAAGGAAAAATACTGGGAATAGGTAACATTGGTAAAGGTTCCTTCCCTCTCATTAAGCAAGTATTACTTATTGATGGTTTGAAGTATAATCTACTTAGCATTAGTCAATTATGTGACAATGGATGTAAAGTAGAATTTAAATATGATACTTGTACTATTTTTTATAGTGAAAGTAGCAAAACCATTTTTGTTGCTAAAAGAGTTGATAATGTCTATATGTTATATCATGATGAACTTATCACTAACGATATAAAATGTCTTGCTATTCATGCAAATGATGGATTTTGTGGCATAGAAGATTAGGACATGTAAGCATGGATTTATTGAATAAACTTTCTACACAAGAGCTAGTTAGAGGATTACCCAAAATGCATTTTGAAAAAACTCGTCTTTGTGATGCTTGTCAATATGGAAAATAATCAAAAACATCTTTTAAACCAAAGAAAATGGTCTCCACTTCAAAACCTCTTGAACTAGTTCATATGGATTTATTTGGACCAATGAGGACAACTAGTCTTGTTGGTAAAAGATATGCTTATGTGATTGTAGATGACTTTTCAAGATTTACTTAGGTGCTTTTCTTAGCTCAAAAGGTTGAAACATTTCATGAATTTGCAAAACTTTTCAAAAATGTTCAAACATCTCTTGAATATAAACTGATTTCTATTAGAAGTGACAATGAAAGAGAATTTTGCAATCAAGATTTTACAAAATTTTGTGATGAAAATGATATTACTCACAATTTCTCAGCTGCTAAAATGCCTCAACAAAATGGTGTTGTTGAAAGGAAAAATAGAACTTTACAAGAGATGGCTAGATCAATGCTTTGTGAAAATTCCTTGCCAAAATACTTTTGGGCTGAAGTTGTAAATACTGCTTGCTATGTAATGAATAGTTTTATTAAGACCTTTTATAAGAAAAACACCTTTTGAACTTCTATTGATAAAACTCCTTCAATTTTTACTAGTGATAATCTGGGAAAATTTGATAGAAAATCAGATGAAGGAGTATTTCTTGGGTATTCATCAAATAAAAAGGCATATAGAGTTTATAACAAAAGAACATTATGTGTTGAAGAAACCATACATGTAGCTTTTGATGAATCTAACATTTACCTTCAAAGAAAAAATGAAGATGATGTAAGTTCCTCAATGATTGAAAATCAAACTCATCATCAAGTACCCGTATTGGAAGAACATGCCAAGGAAGAAGAATTAATGGAACAAGAACAAGATGGTCAACTAAGCAATGATCAAGAGTTTCCAAAGGCTCTAACATATGCAAGAGGCCATCCTAAGGAGCAAATCATTGGTGATGTCTCCCAAAGAGTTAAAACAAGGCGGTACTTTATCGATAATTTTGCCGTTTTATCTCATATTGAACCTAAAAATATTGATGATGCATTGAGTGATGATTTTTGGATTGTTGCAATGCAAGACGAGTTGAATCAGTTTGAAAGAAATAAAGTTTGGACTCTTGTCCCTAGACCTAATAATCATTCAATTATTGCTACAAAATGGGTATTTAGGAATAAGTTAAATGAACTAGGAGAAGTTGTTAGAAATAAAGCTAGACTTGTTGCTCAAGGCTTCAACCAAGAAGAAGGCATTGACTATGATGAAACATTTGCTCCAGTAGCTAGATTGGAATCCATAAGAATACTTTTGGCATTTGTATGTTTTAAAGGATTTAAACTATTTCAAATGGATGTCAAAAGTACATTTCTAAATGTTTTATTGAAGAAGAGGTTTATGTAGATCAACCTCCAGGTTTTATTCATGAAAAATTTTCAAATCATGTTTTTAAGTTAACCAAAGCTCTATATGGGTTGAAACAAGCCCCAAGAGCTTGGTATGAAAGATTAAGTAGATTTCTACTTTCAAAAGGTTTTGCAAAAGGAAAAGTGGATACAACTCTTTTTATAAAAACATCCACTAACAATGATATTTTACTTGTGCAAATTTATGTTGATGACTCTATATGGGTTGAAACAAGCCCCAAGAGCTTGGTATGAAAGATTAAGTAGATTTCTACTTTCAAAAGGTTTTGCAAAAGGAAAAGTGGATACAACTCTTTTTATAAAAACATCCACTAACAATGATATTTTACTTGTGCAAATTTATGTTGATGATATTATCTTTGTTGCTACTAACACATTTTTTTGTGAAGAATTTGCCAAATCTATGCAAAATGAGTTTGAAATGAGCATGATGGGAGAATTGAATTTCTTTGTTGGGCTGCAAATTAAGCAAACCAAGGATGGAGTCTTCATCAATCAAGCAAAGTATACCAAGGAGCTTTTAAAAAGATTTGGAATGGATCAAGCAAAAGGAATAAGTACTCTAATGAGTTCATCAACTAAACTTGACAAAGATGAAAAAGGTAAAAATGTTGATGAGAAATTCAATAGAGGTATGATTGGAAGCTTACTCTATCTCACAGCAAGTATACCAGATATTATGTTTGCTGTGTGCTTATGTGCTAGATTTCAATCTTGTCCTATAGAATCTCATCTAATTTCTGTCAAATGTATTTTTCGTTATTTGATTGATACATATGACTATGGTCTTTGGTTTTCAAAATCTTCATCTTTTGAACTTATTGGACATTCAGATGCTGACTATGCTGGGTGCAAAGTTAAACGTAAAAGTACAAGTGGTCATTGTCAATTTCTTGGTAGTTGTCTTGTATCTTGGTATAGTAAAAAGCAAGCTTGTTTGTCATTGTCCACTGCTGAAGCTGAATACATAGCTGCCGGTAGTTGTTGTGCTCAATTATTATGGATGCAACATACCTTACTTGATTATGGTCTTAAATTCAATATGTGCCTATACTATGCGATAATACTAGTGGTATCAATTTGAGCATAAATCCCATTCAACATTCTAGGACAAAACATATAGAAATTAAGCATCATTTTATTCGTGATCATGTTGTTAAAAAGGACATATGCTTAGAGTATATAAATACAAATGATCAAATTGTTGATATATTCACCAAGCCTTTGGATGAGGAAATGTTTAATCATTTAAGAAGGCTTTTAGGAATTGAAAAATTCAATTACTAATATGTTTGTTTAAGTGTGACAAATGTAGGAAATATGTGAATGCATTGAGTGAAAATGGAACGTCCAAACTTTGACAAAAATTCTGGACAGAAAAGTTCAGACGCGTGACAGAAAGTTCGGACGTTCGAACTTTCTGAAACTGGAGAAACAAAGAAGTTCGGACGCATGTTCGGACGCAGACCAAAAATTTTTGTCTTCCGAACTTTGCGGTTACAGCGGTTTTTAAGAAACCGAACTAGCCGTTACTCACATAATTTATCATCTGAACTCTCTCGTTTTCAAAATTTCTCTCTACCCACTCACGTCCAAACATAAATATCTCTATAATTTCAGCATTTTCACATCAATATACTTGGATTTTTGAATTCCTAACCATATATACCTCTCAAAACCCATTGCTTTTCTGTTAAAGAATCAAAATGGCGAGAACAAAAGGAGCCAATGTTGAAAAAGGAAAAGGCAAGGCAAAGGTTAGTGAAGGAGGACGAACTTTAAATGAACCAAGAAGAATTAGGGTTCCTCAATCATCATCTGGAGCAGACAAGTTCATCTCAATTAAAGTTGCATCAGAATTTGAAGATTGGAACAAGAAATCAAGGAAAATAATCCCTGGAAACAGAGTTGATTTTGAAAAGCTCACCAATATGGGTAATGTCCTATCTTTAATTGGTGATATTGGCTGGAGTAATTTGTTGAATATTGATGAAGAATATTATCCTTCTCTTGTATATGAATTTTATGCTAATCTAAGAGAAGAAAGAATAGAATATGAAGAAGAAGATGTTAATCAATGGTATTCATCTAGAGTATCTCAAATAGATTTTGAATTTAATGATGCATTAGTGAATAGAATTTGTGGAGTGAGTGATGTTGGTGCAAAATATTACTCTATGGGACAATATTGCTATGAAAGAGAATTCTTCACAAATGCTAGATTTGAAGAGGCATTCACAAATGGCAGAGAGTTTAGGACAGTTAAGGAAAGAGAAATTAAAGCTTTGGTTGCAAGGGGAAGATTTATGCATCATATGATAACTACCATGATTATTCCTAACTTTGGACACAAAACATTTGTGGGAACATTCATATAGTGATTATGCTAGCTTTGCATGAGCATAGAAGATTAAACTTTGGATATATGGCATTGAAGCATATGTTTGGGGCTAGAAAGGCTGATAACAAGGCTTTACCATATGGAAGACTTTTGACTAGAATCTTCAAACATTTTCAAGTCAAACTTCCTACTAGAGGACAAAATTTTAAAAGAGGTCAGATTTATACAAATGACTCGCTCAAAAGAATGCAATTGACCTTGGATGATGAGGGAGTATGGAGAACTAGAAGAGAGACTCCTCCAAAGAGAGTTGAAGCAGAGGAAAGTGAGGAAACTGAAGAAGAAGATGATGATGATGAGGCAGAAACATGGGCAAGAGAGATGAAGACTAAAAGAAGGCATGATTCAACAAGTGAGGGGGAGCAACCTCCCTCCAAAAGAAGACTCTTTGAAAAAGAGCCAATTTCACAATCACATCCTATTGCTGGAGAAGGTACCAGTACTGAAGTGGTTTCAAGAGAAAATAAAATTCAAGAAGCACTAAACAACCACATGAAAGAAATGGAGAAAATGTATAAATTTTTTGAAACATTTGCTCCTATGGTGCTTGAAAAACTGGATAATTTGGAGAATAGAGTCAAGCACATTGAGGAAATATTGACAAGAAATCCTCAAAGTGGTGAAGGGCCTTCTAGAACTCAAGAGGAAAAGGATGATGAGCATGATGAAGATAACTAGAAAAGTGAAGAAGGCAGTGACAGTGATGATAAAGATGATGATGGTGATCAAGGGAATGGCATTGAGCAGGTCATGGAGACTCAAGGAGGAGATCAAGGATTGCAGCAAACTGGAATCAGTCAAGAAGAAAGTCAAATTGCAAGAGCTAAAATAGTAACTCCATCTGATCTAGCTTTTGGCTATGGAAGAGTCAAACATGTTACTGTCAAGAAGAAACCTCCATCAACATCCAAAGAATAAGCACATATTCACTCTCATCTTCATTTACTGTTTTTACTTATTATGAACATTTACTAGTTGTTTTCTGTTCTTTCTCTGTTTTTGCACTTTAACTTTCTACACTTTTTTACTAGTTTTTAATATGGCCCATGTAATAGTTTCTTTTTATGAAGCTCAATGATAAAACCTTAGAGTTGAGAGATTCCTTTAGTAATTGTCAGTCTCATTTTCATTTTCCCATCCTTGAGTGATGACAAAAGGGGGAGAAGAAATGTTGATGACAAAATGTGTGAAAATGTGAATTTTTTTTTTAAAAATCCATGCATATGTCAGGGGGGAGAAAGATTAATGCTACAATGAGTGTCTTTTTTTGTGCTAAACAATGTGCAAATGTGTGTGTTTTTGCAATATATGTTAATGCTACAATAAGTGTGCTTTCTGTGCTAAACAATGTGCAAATGTGTGTGTTTTTGCAATATATGTTAATGTGATACACTGTGAGAATTTTTTTGGCATATTTGATTATATTTATACATTTGAAATTTAAGCTAGAAGAATTATAATATGTGAGGATAGAGTTCATAAGTTTGGACTTGAAGTTCAGATGCAAATCAAAAAGTTCAGACGCATCCAAACTATCTTACCAAAACTGATTCTTTTGTTGTTCAAATTGTTTGAAAACTGTTTTAATTCTTCCTATCATGGTTAAACAACCTTATAAAGGCTTATTTTCAAATATTCTAGCCTTCATCTCACATATTTTAAAGTTTGGACTTAAAATTTCAACGTTCGGATGCATCCGTATTTTGTTGCCAAAAATGTCTCTTGTTGTTCAAATTGATTCAAATACGTTTTAATCTCTTATAATATGTTTGAAAAACATTAAGAAAGCTCATTTACAAAATTTTCAGCTTTCATTTTACTTAGTTTAAAGTTTGCACTTGATATGTCAGAATTTGGATGCTTAGCATTTCAAGTCCAAAGTTGTTGAAAAATGAGCACAATCTAAGGGGGGGTATTGTTAAACTTTTATAACCTTTAAAACCTCTCTTAGAAGTTTTCTAAATGCTTAAATTCTATATCTTCTATCTTAGTTTGAAGGAAGGAGGCAAATGGAGGTTGGTTGAGTCATAGGTTCATATTGAGCCTATTGCATGCCAATATTCTAAATTGGTTATTATCCATCATTGACATCAATGCTTCTTTGTACTACATTGTTTAAACCTATCACATTTTGCATCAAAGTTTGTCATCATCAAAAAGGGGGAGATTGTTAGCTCTAAAGGGCAAATCATATTAGTTTTGAATAATGACAAATATTGATGAGGACTAATGTGTTTGTATGTTGAGTGATAGGATTGATGGATTAAGAAGCATGAAGTCTTATTGCCTTGGAGTCACAATGCAAGAACAACTCTACTATACCAAAGGTGATTGAAGATTGAAGAGTATGTTCAAAATGATTGAAGGCATTGAAGACTTAGAGTGTAGAGTTATTATGCTAAATAGGTATATTTTTCTGTAAACTCTACACTTGTATGTCTTGGATTCATTTGAATGCATGAGAGAGCATAAAACTTGTTTTTGAAATAATTTTAAATAAACTTTGTGATAGCAAGTATGTTTTTGAAATCTTAAATGATCTTAAGAAAATTTTGTATGATCAAAATGTTTTGGTAACGGATTTTGTGTTTGAATGTACTTAAATGATGTGTCCATTCATGCAAAACGTTTTCAATATTATTAACAATGTGATAGGTTTGGATGCAAATTTGGTCGTCCAAACTTTGGAAATGGTTACTGTGCTTCCAGAGAATTTCGGACGCAAGTTCGAACGTCCAAACTTTCTCTGATAAGCATGGTTACTGTTTTTCCAGAGAAATTCGGACGAATGTTCGGACGCATAAGGAAAAGTTCGAACTTCTGAACTTTTCCAGACAGCTTGGCACAGTAAAGTTTGGATGCAAGTTCGAACGCATAGCAGAAAGTTCAGTCGTCCGAACTTCTCTGTTACTAGCCGTTACTAGTCGTTTTATAGCTGTTGCATTTGAATTTTTACATCTATAAAAGCTATAAACTTCAGATTTTTTGTAAGTTTTGAATCTTTATGAACTCTAAGCATTCCAAAAGCTTTTAGCAAACTTTAAAGCTCTCTTTCATCTTGTGCATTCAATTGATCATTGCAAAGACATCAATGTGTGAAGGTGCAACATTGTGTAAACATCTACAAACAAGTGGTAAATCTACACACTCTTCTCTTTTTATCAAATTGTGTTTTCTACTAGCACATTGCAAGGTTATCTTGTGACATAAAACCCTTTTGATAAGGGTGAGCCATAGACTAGATTAATCAAGGTTGTGATATAAAACCCGGGTGTGGGTGAGCCTTGGATTAGATTAGTCTTTAGGTTGCCTTTAGATATAACCCTTGTTGAAGGGTGAGCCTTATTTGTATAAATACTAAAAGAGGTTGTGAGTGTAAAACCATTGTGTGGTGAGCCTCTTATGTAATTTGTGAACTTGAGCATATAGTAGATTGTTTGAAATCCATAAGTGTAGGCTTAAGGTAATGGACGTATATCTTGAAGAGATCGAACCACTATAAATTGCCTGTGTTCTTTGTTCTTATATTGTTCTACTACTTGGCTATTATTTGTCTTACTCTTCTATTGAATCAAGCACATACAATCTGTTTATTTGCTTAGAATTATAAAAGGACTATATTTGCGAAAATTAGCCAAATACCTAATTCATCCCCCTCTTAGGTATTTCACCCTTCATCTCCCATTTTTGCTTTCCCTTTTCCTTTAGCTAAACTTGTCTTCTTTAAGCGAACCATGGTAAATTTCTTAGCGAAATATGGATTTCGAAGACAATACAGGGTGAAGAACACGAAAATCAAGCTATTTTCAAGGAAAAATGACGAAATATGGGATGGATTTGAGTTTGGATGTGAGTGCGTAGAGTGGGTTTTGAGAGAAGAAAGAATTTAGATGGTTTAAAATGAAGAATTTTTTCAATTGAGTGAATTTAAAACTTGCATATGAATTTCTTTGTTTCTTTAGTTCAGCAAATTCGGACGACTGAATTTTTGGTCATGCATCCGAACTTGCATCTGAATCTTTCTGTCTGAAATTTTCTGAGGGAAGTTTGGACGTCTGAATTTAACTCCATGCATCCAAACCATGCGTTCATATTTTCTTGTTTTTTGCTGCACTTCAACACACATATTAATAATTAAAATTTAAAATTCCCAAGCTTCTTCTAAGGTAACAAAATCTTTCCTCGGCCAAAGGCTTGGTAAATATATAAGCAATTTTTTCATTTGGGTTCACATAATCCAAGCATCTATCACCTTTAGCTACATGGTCTTGAATGAAATGATGTTTAATCTCTATATCCTTAGTCCTAAAATATTGAATGGAATTTATGCTCAAATTAATTGCACTAGTATTTTCACATAAAATAGGCACACATTTGAAGTCTAAGCCATAGTCAAGTAAAGTGTGCTTCATCCATAGCACTTGAGTACAATAACTACTAGTGGTGATATATTCAGTCTCGGTGGTAGAAAATGACACACATACTCGTTTCTTGCTATACCAAGATACAAGGAAACTAACAAGAAATTGACAATGACCACTAGTACTTTTACGCTCGACTTTGGATACTGCATAATCAGCATCCGAATATGCAATAAGGTTAATGCAAGAAGATTTTGTAAACCAAAGATTATAATCATGTGTATCAATTAAATAACAAAGAATATGTTTCGCGATAATTAAAAGAGACTTTTTTCGACAAAATTGAAATCTAACACATAAGCATACGACAAACATAATGTTCTGTCTACTTGCTGTAAGATAAAGTAAACTACCAATCATACCTATATATACCTTTTCATCAACATTTTTACCTTTCTCATCTTTTTCAAGTTTGGTTGATGAACTCATAGGAGTGCTTCTACCTTTTTCTTTGTCCATTCTAAATTTCTTCGAAAGTTCCTTGGTGTGCTTGGATTGATTTATGAAAGTGCCATCCTTGGTTTGCTTTATTTGTAGTCCAAGAAAGAAGTTGAGTTCTTCCATCATACTCATCTAAAACTCACTTTGCATTAACTTGGCAAAATCCTCACAAAGAGAAACATTAGTAGACCCAAATATGATGTCATCTACAAAGATTTGCACAAGTAAAAGATCATTGTTGTAAGAGGATTTTATAAAAACTGTTGTGTCTATATTTCCTCTTGAAAATCCTTTTGAAAGAAGAAATTCACTTAAATCTTTCATACAAATCTTTAAGATGTTTTAAACCATATAAAGCTTTGGATAGTTTGAAAACATGATTAGGAAAGTTTTCATGAGCAAAATCGGGAGGTTGTTCCACATAAACCTCTTCATCTATACAACTATTTAGAAAAGCACTTTTGACATCCATTTGAAATAACTTAAAACCTTTAAAGCAAGAAAATGCCAAAAGTATTCTTATAGATTCAAGTCTAGTTACCGGAACAAAATTTTCATCATAGTCAATGCCCTCTTCTTGATTGAATCCTTGGGCAACAAGTCTAGCCTTGTTTCTAACAACTTCTCTAGATTCATTTAGTTTATTTCAAAAAACCCATTTCGTACCAATTACGGGGCGATCAAGGGGTCTTGGGACAAGAATCCAAACTTTGTTTCTCTCAAATTGATTTAATTTCTCTTGCATGGCGACCGTCCAAAAATTATCACACAATGCATCATCAATGTTTTTAGGCTCAATGTGAGATAAAAGTGCAAAGTTGTCAATGAAATTCCATCTTGTTCTAACACATTGAGAAACATCACCAATAATTTTCTCCTCAGGGTGGCCTCTTGCATATCTTATATCCTTTGGTAGCTCTTGGCCACCACTAGGTTGGTTATCTAGTTCTTGCTCAATCATCTCTTCTTCATTGGTATGATCTTCCAAGGTTGGAGCTTGAAGATGAGTTTGATTATCATCCATGGAAGTACCTACATCATCATCATCTCTTATATCCAAGTAAATGTTAGACTCATTAAAACTCACATGTCTGGTCTTCTCAACACATAAAGTTCTTTTATTGTAAACTCTATAAGCCTTCTTGTTAGAGGAATAACCAAGGAGAATGCCTTCATCCAATTTTCTATCAAATTTACCTAAGTTGTCATGCATATTCAAAATGAAGAACTTGCAACCAAACACTTTGAAATAGGCAATAGAGGGTATTCTACCAAATAGAAGTTCAAAAGATGTTTTTCTCAAAAGTGGCCTCATGAACTCTATTCATAACATAGCAAGCAGTGTTTACGGCTTTGGCCCAAAAATATTTTGGTAAAAAATTATCACAAATCATAGAACTAACCTTGTAAAGTTTAATTTTTCCTTTGAACAACCTCATTTTGTTGAGGTGTTTTGGTAGACAAACGGTTGCGAAGAATTCCATTCTCATCACAAATTTTTGTAAGATCTTAACTGTAAAATTCTCTCCTATTGTCACTTCTAATAGAGATTAATTTTCAATCAAGAAAGGTTTGAACCTTTTTGAAAATTTTTGCAAATTCATAAAATGCTTTATCCTTTTGTGATAAAAAGAGTGCCCAAATGAATCTTAAAAAATCAACAACTATAACATATGCATACTCTTACCACCAAGACTAATGGTCCTCATTGGCCCAAATAAATCCATATGAACAAGTTCAAGAGGTTTTGAAGTTGAAACCATTTTCTTGGGTTTGAAAGATATTTTTGTTTATTTTTCATATTGGCATGCATCACAAAGACAATTTTTCTCAAAATGCATTTTTGGCAATCCTCTAACCAAATCTTTGGAGGAAAGTTTGTTCAACAAACTCATGCTCACATGGCCTAATCTTCTATGCCAAAGAAAACCATCATTATCACGAACGACAAGACATTTAACATCATTAGCAACAAGTTCATCAGGATATAGAACATATAAATTCCCAACTCTATTGGCAACAAAAATGGTTTTCCCACTTACACATCAAGAATGGTACATGTATCACATGTATCACATTTAAACTCAACTTTACATCCATTGTCACATAATTGACTAATACTAAAAAAATTGTATTTCAAGTCATCAATGAGTAAAACTTGTTTAATGAGAGAAGAAGATCCTTTACCAATATTACCTACTCCAAGAATTCTTCCTTTCTTCTTGTCATCAAATGTGACAAATCCATCATTTGTGGCTTGAAGTTCAGTAATGAGTGAAGCATTCCCCGTCATGTGTCTTGAGTATCCACTATCAAGAAACCACTTAGTAGCACTTGATCTTGAAGGAATATGTACCTATGTCAAATGAGAAGAAGTGACTTTTGGTACCCACATTTTTTTGGGTCCAAGGGGGTTAGTGATAGTTCCCTTAGCTCTCCAAATAGTTTTAACACCACTTTCTACCTTTCTTTTCACATAACATCTAGTGGCCTTGTGACCATTTCTACCACAATAAGTACAACATGTATGAGGCATATAGGTGGATGTAGCTTTGATAAAGTAATTTTTGTATTTTGAAACCTTTGCAAAGAAGCATAAGCTCTAATACCAATTGAAAGACCTAGGGAGGGGAGGAGTGAATTAGGTCTTTGGTTAATTTTCAAAAACTTTTTCCTTTTCCAAAATATAGATGGGAAGATGTTTGAAATCAAATTTACAACAAGTAATGCAAGTAAACACAATGAGTTTGTAAATTAAAAGAGAGATAAGAAGAAATCACACAAGCGATTTATAATGATTTGATCACACAAGATCTACATCCCCTACCTTGAGCCATAACTCAAGGATTTTAACCAAATTCAACTATAACAAAAGTTGATCAAGTTAGAAGAGAGACTCACCCATCAAGGGTTTTATGCAACCTCTTTTGACTTAAAACGATCAAGGTTCACCCTTTCAAATGGTTTTGTATCCTTAAGATAACCTTGAATAGAATAAATAGATGAAGTAAGAGAGAAGAATGTTCCCAATAATTTGGTAGATGATCATAATTTATTACATCTTCACCTTTTCGTCTTAGGAATCTTGAATTTTAATTTTATAGCACAAGATAAAAGAGAACTTTTGAAAAAGAATGATTTTGAAGAGTAAAGATTCTTAAAGGCTCAAGAACTACCTAAAAATTTGAAGTTTATGTCTTTTATAGGGTTTAAAAATTAGTTACAATTTGAATAACGACTAGTAAAGATTAGTAACAGTAAAATTTGGTTGACCAAACATGAACTCCTGCATTGGAATGATAGTCTAATTTTTTTTTGTTTTCAGGTTGGCAGGATAAATTTGGTCTACCGAATTTGGATACAATGGTCTACAAGGTCGTCTAAATTTCTTTGGAAATTCAGCACTCAAGGTATTCAGTTCGAACATCCGAATTGAAGTCTGAACTATTCAAACTTTAGTCAAGATGATTAGAGATCAAGCACAACAAGTTTGAAATCATTTTGGACTATAAAATGGATCTTTTCAAAAGCTTTTAATCCAAAGATTGTTATTAAGAACTTGGTAAAACACTTGTAGGATAAATCATTTAAGATTGAAAACCAAGTTTTAAAATACTTTAGATTCCAAAGACAAACAAGTGTAAGATTTACAAAGATATACCCATTAAGCAATTATAAACCTACAATAAGGTCTTCAAAGCCTTTAATCCTTAAGACATGCTCTACATGCTATAACTCTTTGAGCATATTTTGAGTCGTCTTTAGCAGTTCATCTTCAAGGAAATGAGACTTCTTAGCTTACACAATCCAATAATTCTATCACACAATAAATATTCAAGTTAGCTCATATCAATGTTTGTCATGATCAAAACTTTAAGATTTTCCCTTAGGGCTTACAATATCTACTTTTTCTATCAAAGGAGAACATGCAAAACATGTACCTTCATCATATGCTCTATATTTCATATCCTCTATTGTGCCTGTGGACTTAATATTCTGATCTTTGTTCTGAGAAACTTAGCAGTTGATGGTAGTGTCTTCTTTATTGGTGCAACCATCACAGAAGAATATACTGTTTTTCCACCAGACGTTCTAAATCCTTTCTTGAAACGTGCTTACATACTTTGTAATACCACATTTATTCTAATAGCACAATGATAATGAATATCATTTTTATTGAATCATGCAAAGTTTTTTCTTCCACCATGGTTGTAAATAGAGAAAGAATCAAAATTTTTTAAACTAAATAAAATGATAAGCATTGTATCTTTCATCTTTATAAAAATCTAGTCCTGTTGATAGAAACTTCAACACCAGTAAATCTTCAAGGGTTTTGCAAAGATTATTGAGATAAAAATCCTTGACCTATTTGTTGTGGAAGTAATTTAATCTCTACAAAGTGGATATACTCAAGTGTATTGAATTAATGGCACCAAAATCATACGAATATCGAATTTCTCTGCGTAAGGATCCCTAAAAGTAATTAATTCTAGGGTAAATCCCCAAAAAAATCAATATATCAATTTTCAGTATTTTACAAAAAAAATAATTCTTGCATTATTGAATGCTGGTATTCAATTGTAGGTAGTAGTGTATCTAGCATCTTTCTTTCATTGAGTATCTTAATTCCCTTTTAGGGTCTCGTGAAATCAGATCATGAGCAGTATTTATTCTGCCTTACATAGGACGTTGATTACTACTTTCTTCATCTGTAGTAATACGAGTTTCTAATTTCTCAAATTCTATCTTCTTGAATAGGTTGTTAATCTTATCTTCAAGAACTCCAAAATTCTTAGGTTTGGATGATTTTGCATTCAATAAATCTGTAACATCTTTCAAATTACCTGAAAGTTTGCAATATTAAGAATCTGGCTTGCTTGTGTAGTTAACTCTTTAAAATGTCTAAAGAATCTGGCTCATAAACTCTGCCACCTCTAGGGAGAAAATCTGCAAGAATTCTTTATTAGTCTTGATAATGTTAATATCAAAAATGTGTTTTGATAATAAAATATGACATCAATGAATTTCTTATATTTAGGTTTAGAAGGGAGATTATTTTTATTCAAAGATTTAAGTTGAGTATTATCAGTTCTTAAAAGAAAGTTCTTTGGTAGTAAAAAGTAATAAAACTTTTGACAGTTTTTATATATAGCTAAAAGTTCTATTTTATTAATATGATATCTACTTTCTATATCAGAAAATGTGCCTGAATAATATCTACATTGAGATTCTCCTATATTTTCTTTATTTGAATTGGAATAAACTTTTTTCAATATTCCACTCCATCTATAGCCTGAGGCATAATATATTCCACTTCAGCATAACCTAATTTCGTTTCTTACCACTAGGCATAAGGATCAAATGCAAGAAGGTTTAGAACACTTCTTATTTAAAATAAAGAAATGATATATTCAGAGAGAATAAAAGGACAGTTACGAAAGAGTTTAAGCTTTTATTGATATCATGGAGAAATTTTACAAGTAGGGTGGCTATTAGAAGAGAGAATGGCAAATGATCAATCATTGATCTTCTCTCTTCTTTCTCCTCCCCTTGTAAAATTTCTCCATGATATCAGTAAAAGCTTAAGTTCTTTTGTAATTATCATTTAATTCTCTTAGAATATATCATTTCTTTATTTTAAATAAGATGTGTTTCATAATTTCTTGCCTTTGATCCATACGCCTAGAAGTAGGAAAAGAAATTAGGATGTTCTGAGCTACTCTGAAGGAGTAGTAGAGAAGTTGCTTGATCCTCAAGTTGGGCTGAAACGCCTAGTAAAAGTCTCATTGAATACTCGAAGTAGATTTCAAGTGTATGTGTGTGTGTGTGTGTATATTTCAAAATTACTATTTTTTATACACATTATTTTGTAGATATATATAATATTTAGTAGATACAAAATTATATAGGGTAAATTGAATTTTTCAAAAAACTTGGGGAATAATGTGAAGGCATAAATTCATAATAATTCAAAATAGTGGCGTCAAAATTTGTTTTAAAAAATTGAGAGACTATTTTTGAATTTTTTTGAACCTAATTGAAACCAAAAGATTTAAAATTTTAGGGTGCAGTTGTTACTTTTATAAATTTGAGATAAAACTATTATTTTTAAATTTTCCATGATAAGGTATTAATATATAGAGAATATATATTGGGCCAATTTACAATTAGGAAATTTTGGACAATAAGTGCAAGTTTGACCTTAGTTCCAAAAGCAAAGAGAAAAAAATGTTTTGGGCCACGGGTCCAAGTTAGATGTTGAAAAATAAAAATTTATCAATTAGTCTTTTGGCCTAAAAACCAATTTATTTATTTATTAATTAATTGAATATAAGGACACAACTCAGGCGCATACAGTCCCCGAATGCTCTCAGGAAGCTCAAAGTCAGGATATTTCTCCCTCACCAATTTAACAATCTAAGTAGTGGCAAGTTGAGCAAGAGGAGTAGACAAACGATTAAATATGTCTTCTATGATCTTAATTCTTATGAAGGGCCTCTGAATCCTCTCTCAATGGGTGCACGCAATGCACTGTTTGAATCCAAGAATTGATCAATAGTATCCTAAAGCTGCATAATTGAGTTGGTGAAATCAGCCTATTTAGCTTCCAATACATCGCAAAGTTCTCCAACTTTTCACTCAGAAGCCCTTTTGCTAGCCCGCACTTCATCAATCTCCTTCTTTAAATATTTGTTTTCCTAAAAGAGATTATTCAACCAAACCTGGACATATTGCCCAACTCTTCAGCAGTCTAAATTGTTAAGTTTCAACTCAAAAAGATAGCCATCAAAATTGAAATCAAAAGTCCAAAAATTGAAGCTCAAAATCAAGGAAGTTTGGCTAGTCAAAATTCCAAAATGGAGGCTAAATTGTTTGGCTAGATTTCACCTATAAATAGCCAAGTTTAGAAGCATACATTTGCACCAAGAGAGAAAGAAAAGAAAGGGAGAGAAGGAAAGAAAGAGAGAAGAGAATAGAGTGAGGTTTTGCTATTCTTCTTGTGAGTTTGTTTTTCATCTCTTTTTTTTCTTGTTATCCACCTATTTTGGTGAGGATAGTTGTGTTACCTTCTAGTACATTTAGAAGAAGATTTGTTACCCATTTTTATAGTGGAAGTATTGGTCAATATTTTGACCCGTAGTTTTTACCCGTTTCGGGGTTTTCCACGTAAATCTTGGTGTCAGAATATTTTCAATATTTTTATCATATTTATTTCTGCTAGGTGGTTATTGATAAATTCTCACTTTATCAATACCAGAGTTTTGGGAGAGTCATTTTAATCCTGGTAGTGTGAGTTATTTATTTTGGGATTTATTTTTCATTGTTTTGTGTTATTTATCCCAACCTCCCAACAAAGTGGTATCAGAGCCTTGGTCAATTTTTTTAATGGAGGAGTCAACTTCTTCTTCTGGTAGTATGATTAAATTGACTTCTAGTAACTATGCTGTTTGGAAGCCTAGAATGGAAGACTTGTTATATTGTAAAGATATGTATGAACCCATTCTTGGTGATGTTGCAAAACCAGAGGGTACAACTGATGTTGCATGGGCAAAAATGCATAGAAAAACTATTGGTCATATTAGGAGTTGGATTGACCAAAGTGTGTTCAATCATGTTTCAGGCGAAACAAGAGCAGATGTGATGTGGAAAAAATTAGAGACCATGTTCGAAAGAAAATATGGTCTTAACAAAGTTTCTTTGTTGAAACAGATTACGCGGTTGCGGTACAAAGAAGGAGCAAATATGTCCGAGCACCTGAATGATTTTCAGGGATTAATAAAACGCACTGATGCTGTAAATCTGAAGCTAGATGAGGAGGTACAAGCACTCTTACTATTTACTTCACTCCCTGATAGTTGGGAAACACTTGTTGTTTCTGTCTTAAATTCTGCTCCAAGTGGTGGTGTTACATTGGAGATGGTCAAAGAAGCTTTGTACAATGAAGAAACCAGGAGGAAGGATCAAGGATTAAATTCGGAGTCTCAAGCACTTGTTGCTGAAAGGAATCACCGGAGGGGGAGAAGTAAGTCCAGAGATCCCCACAACAGATATGACAGATCAAGAGGTAAGTCCAAGTCTAAAAGAGATATTGAATGCTTCTATTGTCACAAGAAGGGGCATTACAAGAATGAATGCCGAAAATGGAAGAAAGATCGAGCCAACACAAAAGGAGAAGCCAAGGAAGAAATTTCAGAGACAGCTGCCACAACAACCGATGATGAAATCGAACTTGTTTGTGATGATTCCAGTATTAACCTAGTCTGTCATAACAGTGACTGGGTTATTGACTCAGGAGCTTCTTATCATGTTACTTCTCACAGGGAATTCTTCTCATCTTACACACCAGGAGATTTTGGTCATGTAAAAATGGGAAATGATGGCTCTTGCAAAATAATCGGTATTGGAGACATTCACCTTAATTCCAGTACCGGTTGTCAACTAATTTTAAAGAACGTGAGACATGTACCAGATGTTCGTCTCAACCTCATCTCCACCGGCAAGCTTGATGATGAAGGTTATGCAAACAAATTCAACAACGGAAAATGGAAGCTGACAAAAGGAAATCTTATCATCGCCAAAGGTACAAAAGCAAGCTCACTTTACGTGATGAAAGCAAAGCTGAGCAATGGAGAAGTAAATACAGTTTCAGAATCTTCCTCAAATCTTTGGCATAAAAGACTTGGCCACATGAGTGAAAAAGGACTCCAAAGACTTGTCAAACAACAACTCCTGCCGGATGTGAAAGGTGTAAGTCTCAAATCCTGCACTCATTGTTTAGTTGGAAAACAACATAGAGTTGCATTTCAGAAATTTCCTCCATCTAGAAAATTATTTCCTTTGGAGTTGGTTCATACTGATGTATGTCATATGGGTGAAAGAACACTTGGTGGTGCATTATATTTTGTGACCTTCATTGATGATTTTTCTCGGAAGGTATGGTGTTTTTCTTTGAAGTCAAAGGATCAGGTTATAGATGTTTTCAAAAACTTCCATGTCAAGGTGGAAAGAGAAACAGGAAGAAAATTGAAGTGTGTCAGGGCTGACAATGGTGGTGAATACAGAGGCCCTTTTGAAGCATATTGCAGGAGTCATGGCATCAGACTTGAAAAAAGTGTACCAAAGACTCCACAACACAATGATGTAGCTGAAAGGATGAACAGGACAATTACAGAACGCATCAGATGCATGCTCTCTCATGCCAAACTGCCAAAACCTTTCTGGGGTGAGGCAATGAGAACGGCAGTTCACTTGATCAACCTTTCTCCTTCAGTTCCTTTGGGTGGTGATATTCCTCAAAGAGTTTGGATAGGTAATGAAATCTCTTACAAGCATTTGAGAGTTTTTGGCTGCAGAATATTTGTTCACATTCCCAAAGACGAAAGGTCTAAACTTGATAGTAAGGCCAAACAATGTATTTTCTTGGGATATGGACATGAAGAGTTCGGATACAGACTATGGGATCCTGTTGATAAGAAATTGATTAGAAGTAGAGATGTTGTCTTCTTTGAAGATCAAACCATTGAAGACATCAAGAAAGATGATAAACCAAGATCGGATCCAGAAATTCCAGTCAACCTAGACCCAAAGACCTCAACATATCAATCATGACGAGCACGGGGGAGTTGAGGCAGAGCAGGGACAACAATGATGATGTTCCACTAGCCGAGCCAAACAATACCACCAGTTCCCACAACCACAACCCGAACCCAGGGAGATCCACCGAGAAAGGAGGTCTTCCACCGGATACAATACACAAGAGTACGTGCTTTGCTCACTGATGGGGGAGAACCGAAACTTATGAAGAAGTCATGAAACCATGAAAGTAAAAATGAGTGGTTGAAAGCTATGCAAAGAAGAGATGAAATCTTTGCATGACAATCATACATATGATTTGGTGAAACTTCCGAAAGGGAAAAGAGCCTTGAAGAACAAATGGGTGTACAAGCTAAAGGCGAAGAAAATATCTCCAAACCAAGATACAAGGCCAAGGTTGGTCGTGAAAGGTTTCTATCAAAAGAAAGGTATTGATTTTGAGGAAATATTTTCTCCTGTAGTTAAAATGTCTTCTATCAGAGTTGTTCTTGGACTAGCAGCTAGCTTGAACTTGGAGATTCAACAACTTGACGTAAAGACAACCTTTCTTCATGGAGATCTTGAAGAAGAAATCTACATGGAGCAGCCGGAGGGGTTCAAAGTCAAAGGAAAAGAACACCTTGTTTGTCAACTCAAGAAAAGCTTGTACGGGTTGAAGCAAGCACCAAGACAGTGGTACAAGAAATTTGATTCTTTCATGTCAGAACATGGCTATTGCGAGGGACCACACTGGGATCATTGTGTGTTCGTGAAGAGATTTTCTGATGGTGATTTTATTATTCTCCTACTTTATGTTGATGACATGTTAATTGTTGGTCAGGATACTGCCAAAATTGCCAGGTTAAAGAAGGAGTTAAGCAAGTCTTTTGCAATGAAAGACTTAGGGCCAGCTAAGCAAATTCTTGGAATGAGGATCACTCGAGATAGACAAAATGGTAAACTTTGGTTGTCTCAAGAGAAGTACATTGAGAAAGTCCTTGACCGTTTCAACATGAGCAAGGCCAAGACGGTTTCTACTCCACTAGCAGGTCACTTCAAGCTCAGTACGAAGCAATGTCCTAAAAGTGAGCAAGATAAGGAAGATATGAAGAAGGTTCCTTATTCTTCAGCGGTTGGTAGCTTAATGTATGCTATGGTGTGCACTGCACCGTGATATAGCTCATGCAGTTGGTGTAGTTAGTCGATTTCTCTCTAATCCTGGTAGAGAGCATTGGAATGCGGTCAAATGGATACTCAGGTATCTTAAAGGTACAACAAAATATTGTCTGTGTTTTAGAAATGCAAAACCTGTATTAGAATGTTATACAGATGCAGACATGGCTGGAGACATTGATAATAGAAGATCCACATCAGGATACCTAATGAAGTTTGGAGGTGCAGCAGTTTCTTGGCAAAGCAGACTACAAAAATGTGTTGCTCTTTCGACTACAGAAGCAGAGTATATAGCCACTTATCGAAGCAAGTAAGGAAATCCTGTGGTTGAAGAAATTCTTACAAGAATTGGGAGTTAAGCAACAAAGGTATGAACTTTATTGTGATAGTCAAAGTGCAATCCATCTTTGCAAAAATTCAACCTTTCATTCTCGTTCAAAGCACATCGATGTTCGGTATCATTGGATTCGGGATGTTTTGGAGTCAAAAGAATTAGTCCTTGAAAAGATACACACTGACGAGAATGGTGCAGATATGATGACCAAGTCATTGTCAAAAGAAAAGTTTGATTTTTGCAGAAGCGAAGCTGGTGTGGTGGAACTCTCTCAATGAGTTGAAAGGGGGAGATTTGTTAAGTTTCAACTCAAAAAGATAGCCATCAAAATTGAAATCAAAAGTCCAAAAATTGAAGCTCAAAATCAAGGAAGTTTGGCTAGTCAAAATTCCAAAATGGAGGCTAAATTGTTTGGCAAAAAATTAGGGTAGGATAAGTCAAGAAATGTTGGCTAGATTTCACCTATAAATAGCCAAGTTTAGAAGCATACATTTGCACCAAGAGAGAAAGAAAAGAAAGGGAGAGAAGGAAAGAAAGAGAGAAGAGAATAGAGTGAGGTTTTGCTATTCTTCTTGTGAGTTTGTTTTTCATCTCTTTTTTTTCTTGTTATCCACCTATTTTGGTGAGGATAGTTGTGTTACCTTCTAGTACATTTAGAAGAAGATTTGTTACCCATTTTTATAGTGGAAGTATTGGTCAATATTTTGACCCGTGGTTTTTACCCGTTTCGGGGTTTTCCACGTAAATCTTGGTGTCAGAATATTTTCAATATTTTTATCATATTTATTTCTGCTAGGTGGTTATTGATAAATTCTCACTTTATCAATATCAGAGTTTTGGGAGAGTCATTTTAATCCTGGTAGTGTGAGTTATTTATTTTGGGATTTATTTTTCATTGTTTTGTGTTATTTATCCCAACCTCCCAACATAAATACATTTCCAAAACACCTTACAAAAAGTGGTAGCCTAAAACGAAGATACGCAATAATTCTCGTACGCTTCCATATTGCTGCATCATGATGCCATTTTTACTATCCGGAGGGGATATCCTACCCTCAAGAGCCTTCTGCACTTCCTTAAAATAACATGTGTGCCAATTGACATCTAGCTACCAAGACCGATGAAACAGCGCAACAAAAACCTCTCTTTTGGGCAGAGGCAGCGTGTCTATAGGGTATTTCTTATACGCAGAGTAATTCGATCCTTTGAGAGCTAAGCCATCCACAAATTACTACTTCGACAGTAATTCAATCCTTTGAGAGCTAAGCCATCCACAAATTACTACTTCGACAGTCGAAGTTTGAATCAGAATGTTGGCCCAAAGAAATAGACGACATACCTACAGTTGGAGTTTTCCTCTTTCGAGACTGGCAGGCAACCAAAGGAACCTTATCCTCATTATCATTTCGAGCGCTCAATAGATGATAGGATACTAATGCCTGTTAACATACATTAACACAACGATGAAAGGAGGGAAGTTAAGAAATAGGTTCACTAAAATTTACCTATGGGATGATCATCCTTATCTGAAGAGATCTCCAAGCTATCAACAAAAGCACTATGCCTACGATCGTGTAGAGAAGTCACAATATTCTTCAAGATGGAAATCCCTGTAGAAGCATGGAGATATAAATTCAGACAATCGCTACCAATGGGTAGAAAAAGGTATGCATAAACGAATCACGAATTAAAGGGAATAGAACTAACATAACCTCTATAGGTTAAAATCATTTACAGAAAGTAAACCACCACCTCTCAGTATCCCTCCCACCCAAGCTTTACCAATTCTTAACTCATATGTATATCAGGTTAGAGTCTCTACAGTTGAACGAATCCTTTACTGCTGGATTAAGAAGTCTCTTTATGGTTCCATGATATGTGGCGGTAAGGACTGATAGGCCATACGGAAACAAAGAAATCTTTCCACCAGTGAATAGACAAAGGAGTTTAAAAAATTAGCTTCAGGAAAATTTTCCTACGGTTAAACATGAAGTACCCAGGACCTTTGTGAACAACGTTTATAAATCTAGACTCGTTGAAACCTCTAGCAATCGACATATTTGAATAAACACTATTGCTAAATGCACAACATTAGATGCTAATTGGGAAGGAGCCAGTGACCAAAACCTCAAGATATCAGTCAGTAATTTTGGGAAAGAAAGACATAAACCTCTTTTAAAGTAATTTAGATACAAACAAAAACAACCCGGAGAAAGGGCACAAGCTCTATCCGATTGTAACGGCTTAATTAGTTTGTATTCTTCCCGTAAGATATGACACGTAGAATATGCTAAAGATATCTTCCTATAAGATGTTACTGTGAATTTGAATAGCAAGTGGAATCGCTAATAAAGTTCTCTCCTGAGGCTCATACTAAGCAAATCTAGCCACCACAAGAAGATGAAGAGGCATAAAATCGGCAAAAACCATGGGCAAAATAACTACTTTACCCCCAAAATAAAAAGGAAATTCCCATTTTTAGCAGAAGAAATGATAATGGGATGTGTTAGAGGAGAGTTACCTTCATCTATAGATAGGGGACTAGACGTTGAACTAGAAGCCATGGATATGGATAGTGTTTTAGAAATAGAAGTGAAAAGAAAAACTTTGTAAGTGATGTACTACTGCAATAAAAGTTTCTCACCTTTGGGATATCTAGGACAAAGACAACGGCAAGCACCTTTTAAGGAAAAAGGGCTAGACGAAATCTATAAAATCTCAGAAACTAGTCGTTACTAGCCGTTTTATGGCCGTTTCAATTAATTTTCAAAATCTATAAAAGCTATAAACTCCAAATTTTTTATATGACTTTTGAACTTATGAAATCCTTCAAGCCCTAAATTTTTTTACATCAAAATTATTTGAAAAGCCTCAAATTGCCTTGTGCTCAGAGGTTAAAATTCAAGATTCCGAAAGCAAAAAGTGAAGTGGTGCTAGCTATTGTATTCATCCACCAAGAAGTGTTGGTAACATCCAAACTCTATCTTTACATTATTGTTGTGATTGATACAAGGTTATCTTGTGACGTATGGTAAGGGTGAGCCATAGACTAGACTAATCAAGGTTGTGGTATAAAACTCGTGTGTGGGTGAGCCTTGGATTAGATTGGTCTTTGGGTTGTCTTTAGATATAAAATTCTTGTGAAAGGGTGACCCTTGTTTGTAGGATTGCAAAGGAGGTTGTTGTGTAAAACCCTTGTTGGGTGAGCCTGTGTAATTGCCTAAATTGAGCATATAGTGAATTGGTTGAAATCCTTGAGTGTGGACTCAAGGTAGTGGATGTAAATCTTGGAGAGATAAAAATCACTATAAATCGTGTGTTCATTGCCTTATAGCTTTACTTGTTTACATACTTGTGTTATTATTATTTGTTCATAGTTGTTGATTGAATGGTTGTGGTCTTATAGTTTGATAATATTGTCTTAACTATCAAATCACATATAAACTTGAAGTTCGTGAATTTAAAGAAGAGCTTTTATTAAGGAAAAGGATTTCCAAAAAGGGAAAAGATTTTGATAATTAGCCAAAGACCTAATTCACCCCCCTCCGCTTAGGTCTTTCAATCGGTAACAAAGCAAGGTCTTCTTTTTAAGGTCTAAAAACCTACAAGTAAAGATTATATGGCTAGTTTATCAAATTTGTCTTATATGGAAGGTTCCTCTACAAATAGACCTCTTTTATTTGATGGTTTTAATTATACATTTTGGAAATCTAAAATTAGAATTTTTATTTGTTCTATTAAGTTTGGATAATTTTTCTACTACTTTTGCTCCATTCATCAAACTCATGAGTAGCCTTAATAGAGACAAACCTGTCAACCCCAGATAATGTTTGAGGGATTCGAATTCTTCTTGGTTGGTTGAGGATTGGATCTTCATCTCATTCCTTAGTCTTTCCCTTACCTTTCTCAACATTTGGCTTCTTTGTTCTCAGCATTGATATATTTCTGTTAAGAAGTTCTGGATTTTTTGGTAAGAATTTAGGGTTAGAAGATAAAAAGTGAAGGCAAATCGGAATGATAATGTGTGGTTTTGAAGGGATTTTGATTCGGACGTGAATGGGTATGAGAGGTTTTGAAAGGATGTGAAATTCGGAAGTTGTAATTTTTGGAATAAACCGTTCAGTTTTCATTTAAAGGGATGCATCCGTAAAATTCGGATGACCAAATTGTCAGGTCTGGGTCTGAATTTTCGATCGAAAGTTTCTGTTTCTTCAGGTCAGAAAATTCGGTCGACCGAATTTTCTGACCTGCGTCCGAATTTTTTATCAAAAGTCTCTGTTTTTCTTTCACTCGGAAAATTTGGTTGACCAAATTTTCTGTAGTGCATCCGAATTTTGAATCAGAAAAATTCTTGTTTTTATCAAAACTTCAATACACACATTAGTCATTGAATTTTGAAATTCCTAAGAGTCTTCTTAGGTGATTGAACCTTTCCTCAGCCAAAGGTTTTGTAAATATGTCAGCAATTTGATCATTTGTATTTACATATTCTAAGCATATATCTTTCTTAATCACATGATCACGAATGAAATGATGTTTTATCTCTATATGCTTAGTCCTAGAATGTTGAATGGGATTTATTCTCAAATTGATAGTACTAGTATTATCACATAGTATAGGCACACACTTAAATTTAAGACCATAATCAAGTAAGGTGTGCTGCATCCATAATAATTGTGCACAACAACTTCCTGCAGCTATGTATTCAGCTTCTACAGTGGATAAAGATACACAAGCCTGCTTTTTACTAAACCAAGATACTAGACAACTACTAATAAATTGACAATGACCACTCGTACTTTTACGTTCAACTTTGCATCCAGTATAGTCAGCATCAGAGTATCCAATAAGTTCAAAAAATGAAGTTTTTGAAAACTAAAGCCCATAGTCGTGTGTATCAATCAAATAACGAAATATACGTTTGACAGAAATTAGATGAGATTCTTTAGGACATGATTGGAATCTATCACACAAGCATACAACAAACATAATATCTGGTCTACTAGCTGTGAGATAGAGTAAACTTCCAATCATACCTCTATACAACTTTTCATCAATGTTTTTACCTTTCTCATCTTTGTCAAGTTTAGTTGATGAACTCATTGGAGTACCTATTCCTTTTGCTTGATCCATTCCAAATCTTTTCAGTAACTCCATGGTATACTTTGCTTGATTGATGAAGACTCCATCCTTGACTTGTTTAATTTGCAGCCCAAGGAAAAAATTTAGTTCTCCCATCATGCTCATTTCAAATTCATTTTGCATTGATTTGGCAAAATCTTCACTGAGAGATGTATTAGTAGCACCAAATATAATATCATCAACATAAATTTTTACAAGTAAAATATCATTTTTAGAAGATGTTTTTATAAAAAGAGTTGTGTCCACTTTTCCTTTTGTAAAGCCTTTTGAAAGAAGAAATCCACTCAACCTTTCATACCAAGCTCTTGGGGCTTGTTTCAATCCATATAGAGCTTTGGTTAACTTGAACACATAATTTGAAAATTTTTCATGAATAAAACCAGGAGGTTGTTCTACATAAACCTCTTCTTCAATGAAACCATTTAGAAAAGCACTTTTGACATCCATTTGAAACAGTTTAAAACCTTTAAAACAAGCAAATGCCAAAAGTATTCTTATAGATTCTAATCTGGCTACTGGAGCAAAAGTCTCATCATAATCAATGCCTTCTTCTTGGTTGAAACCTTGAGCAACAAGTCTAGCTTATTTCTAACAACTTCTTCTAGTTCATTTAACTTATTTCTAAAGGCCCACTTTGTACCAATAACAGAATGATCATGAGGTATAGGAACAAGAGTCCAAACTTTATTTCTCTCAAATTGATTTAACTCTTCTTCCATAGCAATAATCCAGAAATTATCACACAATGCATCATCAATATTATTTGGTTCAATATGAGATAAAAGGGCAAAATTATCAATAAAGTACCGCCTTGTTTTAACTTCTTGGGAGACATCACCAATGATTTGCTCCTTAGGATGACCTCTTGCATATGTGATATCCTTTGGAAGTTCTTGATTACTGCTTGATTGACCATCTTGTTCTTGCTTCATTATTTCTTCTTCTTTGGCATGATCTTCCATTGTGGGTACTTGGTGTTGAGTTTGATTTTCAACCATTGAGAAGCCTGCATCATCTTCATTTCTTCTTTGAAGATAAATGTTAGATTCATCAAAGGTTACATAAATAGATTCTTCAACACACAATGTCCTTTTATTATAGACGCTATATGCCTTTTTATTTGATGAATAACCAAGAAATATTCCTTTATCTGATTTTCTATCAAACTTACCAAGATAGTTACTAGTGTTAAAGATGAAGCACTTACAACCAAAAACTTTAAAGTAGACAATTGATGGAGTTTTATCAAATAGAAGTTCAAAAGGAGTTTTTCTTATAAAAGGTCTTAGCAAAACTCTATTCATGACATAACAAGCTGTATTTACAGCTTCAGCCCAAAACTATTTAGGTAGTGAATTTTCACAAAGTATTGATCTAGTCATTTCTTGTAAGGTTCTGGTTTTCCTCTCAACAACACTATTTTGTTGAGGTGTTTTGGCAGCTGAAAAATTGTGAGTAATTCCATACTCATCACAAAATTTTGTAAAATCTTGATTACAGAATTCTCTTCCATTATCACTTCTAATAGAAATCTTTTTGTAATCAAGAGAAGTTTGAACCTTTTTGAAAAGTTTTGAAAATTCATAAAACGTTTCATCTTTTTGTGCTAAGAAAATTACCCATGTAAATCTTGAAAAATCATCAACAATCACATAAGCATAGCTTTTACCACCAAGACTAGTAGTCCTCATAGGTCCAAATAAATCCATGTGAACTAGTTCAAGAGGTTTGGAGGTAGAAACCATTTTCTTTGGTTTAAAAGATGTTTTTGATTGTTTTCCATATTGACAAGCATCACAAAGATGAGTTTTGTTAAAATGCAATTTTGGTAATCCTCTAACTAGCTCTTGTGTAGAAAGTTTGTTCAATAAATCCATGCTTACATGTCCTAATCTTCTATGCCATAAAAATCCATCATTGTCATGAATGGAAAGACATTTAATATCATTAGTAATAAGCTCATCAAGATACAGCACATATACATTACCAACTCTTTTAGCAACAAAAATAGTTTTGTTACTTGCACTGTCAAGAATAGTACAAGTATCACATTTAAACTCTACTTTGCATCCATTGTCACATAATTGACTAATACTAAGTAAATTATACTTTAAACTTTCAATAAGTAAAACTTGCTTGATAAGAGGGAAAGAACCTTTACCAATGTTACCTATTCCAAGTATTTTCCCTTTCTTCTTATCTCCAAATGTGACAAAACCTTCACTTGTAGTTTGAAGCTCACTAACAAGTGATGCATTTCCAGTCATATGCCTTGAGCAGCCACTGTCAAGGAACCATTTTGTGGCACTTGATCTTGAGGCAAATTGTACCTACACCAAATTAGAAAGAGTGATTTTTGGTACCCATATCTTCTTGGGTCCAAGGGGGTTAGTAAAAGTTCCTTTGATTTTCCAAATGTTCTTAACACCATTTTCTATCTTTCCTTTTATAAAACATCTAGAAACCTTGTGTCCATGCTTACCACAATATGTGCAACAAATATGTGACCTAGAATGAGAAAATTCTTTAACAAAAGACTTTTTCTGTTTTGAAGCAAAACAATCATGTGTAAAACCAAGACCATGTTTTACAAATGAAGATCTTTGATAACCAAGTAATTTATTTAAATTTTCTCTTCCATTTGTAAATCTCTCAATGCATAAAGTTAGATCATTAACCTTCCTTTTTAAAAGCTCATGATCTTTTATCATTAATTCAAGAGAAATAATTCTTGTACAAAGCTTCTTGTTTTCAAAAGATATGTTTTGTATGGTTGTATTCAAAACTTCTTTTTCAATGGTAAGACAACTAATGGTTTCAAGAAGTTTACCATTTTCAACACGTAATTTTGAATTTTCATTGGATAAGTCATTGATTTTGAATTTCATTTCTTTATTTCTTTTTGAAGCCTTTTTCAGTTCTTCATATAGTTCTACAATCAAATCACTGGAATCAATATCATCATCACATACATTTGAAATGGAAGGTGAAGATTGTACCTCATCATCAATGGCCATAAAGCATATGATGGCCTTTTCTTCACGTCATTCTCACTCTCTTGTTGATCCCATGTTCCAGCTAATCCTTTACCTTTCTTGACAAATTTCTTTCTATTTTTGCTGTCTCTTTCCCTTTCCAACACTTTAGGACAGTCAGCAATAAGATGCTCTGTGCTCTTGCATTCAAAGCATTGAGGTTTGTAGGATGAGGATTGACCACTCTTCTTGAATGGTTTTCTCCCTTTCTTGAGAAACTCCTTTTTGTAGAATCTTTTGAACTTCCTCACTGCCATTGCAATCTCTTCTTCTCCACTGTTCCCTCCTTCTTCTTCACTTGAAGATTGTTCTTGTTCACTCAAGTGATTTGAAGACTTGAGTACTACTCCTTTTCTTCCCTTTTCTTCATCCACCTTGTCATTTAGCCGTTTCATCTTCATTTCATGGGTCAGTAGAGATCCAATGAGCTCTTCAAGTGGAAGAGTCTTCAAACCCTTGGATTCCTCAATAGCAAGTGTCTTAGGCTGCCAAGATTTTGGTAGAGCATCTAAAATCTTCCTGTTTTGCTCTCCCATAGTATAGCTTTTACCATAAGCTTTCAAGCCATTAAAAATGTTAGTAAATTTTGTAAACATATCACTAATATTTTCACCTTGTTTCATGGTGAACAGTTCATAATCTCTAACAAACATAGCAAGTTTGGATTCTTTAACTTGATTAGTACCTTCATGTGTAATTTGGAGTAATCTCCACATGTCATGAGCAGAATCAAATTCACTAACTCTATTGTATTCAGTAATATCTAAAGCACAACTTAATATATTCATGGCTTGATAATTTATAGTCATTTTCTTAGAATCATGCTCATCAAAATCATCAGTGGACTTAGGTACTGAGGTTATTCTATCAGCACTCATTTTCATAGGGACATAAGGACCTTTCTCAATTATGTTCCACAAATCAAAATTGATAGAACAAATATAAATTTTAACTCTAGATTTCCAAAAGATGTAATTTGTTTCATCAAACAAATGTGGTCTATTTGTGGAGGATCCTTCTAGGTAAGGTACGTTTGACATATTAGCCATAGGATCTTTGTCTTCTAGGTTGTAAAACTACACAAAGAAGTTCTAGCTCTGATACCAATTGAAATACCTAAGAGGGGGTGAATTAGGTATTTGGCTAATTTTTGCAAACTTAAGCCTTTTACGCGTTTAGATCAAGAACATATTATATAAGCTAATTTGAGACAATTTATAGCAAAGCAATGAAGAAAGCAATAGCAAAGAACTCAAACAATTTATAGTGGTTCGATCCTCAAGATCTACGTCCACTACCTTAAGCTCACACTTAAGGATTTCAAACAATCTACTATTTTCTCAGGTTTACAAATTACAAGAGAGGCTCACCAAACTATGGTTTTACACTCACAACCTCTTCTAGTAACTCTTACAATACAAGGCTCACCAAATACAATGGTTTTATATCTCAAACAACCTTCAATCACACTTTCAAGGATCACCCTTATCTAAAGGATTTTATGTTATCAAGATAACTTTGCTAGAGCTAGTAGAACAACACAATATGATAAATAAATGAGAGTGTGTAGATGTTACCACTTGATGGTAGATATTATACAAAGTTGCACCTTCACACTTTGATGTCGTTGGATTGATCAATTGAATGCACAAGACATAAAAGAGCTTAATAAATGTTTGCTAAATGCTTTTGAATGCTTAGAGTTTTCAAGATTTCAAAACTTACAAAAGATTGCACGTATATGGCTTTTATAGAATTTGAAAATCAGTTAAAACGGTCATAAAATGGCTAGTAACGGCTAGTTTCAGAAAATTCGGACGACCGAATTTTTCTGCAGCGTCCGAATCTTCTTTCGAATTTTTCTGAAAAAACAGTGACCATGCTGAAGGCCAAAATTCGGACGACCGAATTTTTCTTCATGCGTCCGAATCTTCTTCCGAATTTCTCTGGAAGAATAGTAGCAAACTTTTGCTACAAAATTCGGACGACCGAATTTTTTGGAAGCAATTTCAAACTTTGTAAAATCATTTGAGATTTATCTTTAATGAATTTGAAAAACATTTGTTATGTATAAAAAAACTTATTTAGACATATATAAGTTTGAAAATCAAAATCCTTTGATCATATAAAGTTTACTAAAAAAAATATCTTTGGAAATAACAATACATTCATTAAAAAGTTCATTCAAGGCCTTTTAAGGTTATAAGTTTCATTTTATGCTCTCTTATGCATTCAATGATAACCTAGACATATAAGTGTAGAGTTTACATAGAAATTTACCTACTAAGAATATACACTCTACACTTCGAGTCTTTAATGCCTTTAGATCATCTAAGAACAACATTCTTCAAACTTCAATTACTTTGCTTAACTGAAGTTGTTCTTGAACTTTTGCTTCAAAGCAATGAGAGTTCATACTTCTTAGTTCACAGAACCTATCACACAATATACAAGCATATTAGTCCTCGTTAATATTTGTCATTAATCAAAACTACATGAAATGCCCTTAGGGCTAACAGATAACTCAAATATGCTCAAAGAATTAAAGTATATAGAGCATGTCCTTAGGATTGAAGCTTTGAAGACTTTAGTTTAGGTTTACACATGCTTAATAGGTATATTCTAGTAAACCCTATAGTTGCTGTCTGTGGAATCTAAAGAATTTACAAGAGAGCACACAACTTGGGTTTCAATCTTAAAGTGTTTTTATTATATGTGTTTTACCAAGTTCTTGACAATGGATTTTGGTTTAAAATCTCTTAAAAAGATCTATCTTATAGTCCAAAATGATTTTAAACTTGTTTTATTTAATTTCAAAAAATTTTGACAAAGTTTGAATAGTTTAAACTCCAGTTCGGACATCCGAACTGAAAACCTTGGCTGCTGAATTTTCAGAGAAATTCAGACGACCCTTCGGATGCTTATGTCCAAATTCAAATGCAGGAGTCCATGCTTATATCTGAATTTATCCTGCCAGCCTGTAAATAGAGAAGTTTGGATGATCATTCAAATGTAGGAGTCCATGTTCAGTCGACCAAACTTTACTATTACTAGCCATTATTTGAACGTTGAAACTAATTTTCAAACCCTATAAAAGTCATAAACTTCAAATTTTTGAGTAGTTTTTGAACTTTTAAGAATTTTTACTCTTCCCAATCATTCAAATATCAAAAGATCTCTTTTGTCTTATGCAAAAGAAAAGGTTGATTTATAAGATTCTATAGACAAAAAGATGAAGTGAAACTAGATTTGTCATCAGTTACCAAGTTGTTGATAATATCTGACGTGCAATCCGCGGAAGAAGGAAATAGGTGATGGAATTTTCAGCTTGGACAAACTAAGATTCGATTTTCGAACAACAAACAATTCTTATAAACACAATATAATTAAATTCCTACGACACCTCTTAGAAACTTGTTCTAAGCAATCCCGATAATAAGAATTTAACCAATAAGAAGAACACTTACACGCCACAATCGGAAAACTCAATTGATAAGTGAAAGTGAAGTTCTTGGAGTAACAAGAGTAAGAGGATTCAACCCTCTCAAGGTGGTGGCGGCAGCCCCTCAAAATGACAATCAAAATCTGCCCTAATTTTCCTCCAAGAAGACTACTTATAGCTAGGGTTTGAAAGAAAGGTTGGGCTTAATGATACATATAAGCCCAACATAAAAACAAGATACATATGAGCCCAAAATAAAACAATTCCAACAAGGTTGACAGCCCAAGTCTTTAAAACATAATTGCCTCTTGGACTTAAGCCCATTACATAGCCTTCAAGTCCGGCCCAAGTATTTGAGACAAATGGACCAAGTTGGGCTGTGGTGCAACTAAATCTCCTCCAACAAGTTTGGTCTTCAAATGTTGATCCACGTAGGCAAACAAGGCCTCTTGAAGCGTCTTAGCCCTAGCTCTAGTTATTGGCCCGACTGGTATGATTAGCTCTTTATTTGACACGTCTAAGCCATCATAGCAATCCGTAGGCTTGCTCACATCAGTCCCTCCCTCCTCACGAAGATTCGTCCTCGAATCTGAATCCATATCAAAAGGAGAAAGGTCAGCAACATTAAAGGTCGCGGAAACACCATACTCACCTGGCAGATCAAGCTTGTAGGCATTATTGTTGATTCTTGTTATCACTTGAAATGGACCATCTCCCCTAGGAGCTAATTTGGACTTCCGCTGGGCAGGAAAACGTTCCTTCCTTAAGTGCACCCAAACCCAATCACCGGGTTCAAAAGTCACCAATTTTCGTCCTTTATTGGCTTGTTTGGCGTAGACCTTATTTTTCTGCTCAATATGCTGTCTCGCCTTCTCGTGTAGGGCTCGTACCAGCTCAGCTTTGCTCTTACCATCTGTACTAGACAACTTATGCAAAGGTAAAGGCACCAAATCCAAAATAGTTAAAGGATTAAAGCCATATACAAGTTCAAATGGTGAATAACCTGTGGTTGAGTGCACACTCCGGTTATATGCAAACTCGATAAATGGTAAACATTCACTCCATGTTTTAAGATTCTTACCAACGACAACACGTAGTAAGGTACCTAAGGTCCTATTGACAACCTCGGTTTGACCATCAGTCTGTGGATGACATGTAGTAGAATAAAGAAGTTTGGTACCCAATTTGCCCCACAACACACGCCAAAAATGACTTAGAAATTTAGCATCTCTATCTGAAACAATAGACCTAGGAATGCCATGCAATCTAACAACCTCTTTGAAAAATAAATCAGCCACTTGCACAGCATCATCAGTTTTATGGCATGCAATGAAATGCGCCATTTTACTAAACCTATCAACAACAACGAAGATGCTATCATATCCCTTTTTGGTCTTAGGCAAACCCAAAACAAAGTCCATAGAGATATCAGTCCATGGTTCAGCAGGTACAGGTAAAGGGGTATACAAACCATGAGGTTTAACAGTGGATTTGGCCTGTCTACATGCAATACACTTGGCACACACACGTTCCACATCTTTACGCATTCCAGGCCAAAAGAAATGTTCTTGCAAAATATCCAAAGTTTTAGCAACCCCAAAATGTCCCATCAATCCTCCACTATGAGCCTCAAGCACAAATAAAGTGCGCATAGAACAGTTAGGCACACATAATTGATTACCCCGAAAGAGATACCCATCATGCTTATAGAATTTTCGGAATGCAGTATGTTCACAAGCAGAATACACAGTAGCAAAATCATCATCAGAAACATATAATTCCTTAAGCTGCTCAAATCCTAATAATTTAGAATGTAGAGTAGTAATCAAGGAATACCTCCTAGATAAAGCATCAGCTACCACATTCTCCTTCCCTTGCTTGTATTGCAGCACATAGGGAAAGGTTTCTAGAAACTCCACCCAGGTGGCATGTCGCTTGCTCAGCTTGCCCTGTCCCTTCAAATGCTTTAAAGACTCATGATCGGTCCTAATGACAAACTCTCTAGGTTGGAGATAATGCTGCCACACTTCCAATGCTCTCACAACTGCAAAATGTACACTTCTTGAGGTTTGCATATAGTTTTTCATGTCTTAATACATCTAAGACACACTTCACATGCATGACATGCATATCCAAATTAGTGCTATATATCAAAATGTCATCAAAGTATACAACCACAAATTTTCCAAGAAATGCACGCAAAACATGATTCATCAATCTCATAAAGGTGCTGGGTGCATTAGTTAAGCCAAATGGCATGACTAACCACTCATACAAGCCATACTTAGTTTTAAAAGTTGTTTTCCACTCATCTCCTGGTTTCATTCTAATTTGGTGGTATCCACTTTTCAAATCAATTTTTGTAAAGATACATGCACCATGCAGTTCATCAAGCATATCATCTAACCTAGGAATAGGATGGCGATACTTTACGAGTGATTTTGTTCACGACTCTACAATCCACACACATCCTCCACGTTCCATCCTTCTTCGAACCAATAGATACAGTGACAGCACAAGGACTCAAGCTCTCTCGCACGTGTCCTTTCTCTAATAGCTCATCCACTTGTTTCGAAGCTCTTTTGTTTCCTCGAGATTACTCCTGGGTAAGCTGGGACGGTTAGGTATTTGAGCTCCGGGCACAAAGTCTATTTGGTGCTCTATGCCTCTCAAGGGTGGTAATCCCTGGGGGCATTTCTTCGAGAAAAACATCCGCATAATCCTGTAAAAGAGATGAAAACACGCTAGGCAAAGAGTCAAGAGGGTTAGTGTCAGAAACCAAACACTCTCTATATCTTACTATGACTAGTGCTCTCCTCTCTCCTATCGCTCTTCTCATGTCTTTTCCTCTCGCATACAAGTTGACTTTTCTCTCTTTTTGTTCAATGCATCTTTCACTCACTCGTGGAGTCACTCACATTTGGGCCACTCCCAATTTTCTTTTGGGCCTCTTTTCCCTCTTTAATTTTTGTTACGCTCTCTACCCGAACCCTCCTCTCCTTTACTTACCTTTGATTTGGTCCAAGTATAGCTCACGAGGTGATAGAGGTATAAGAATGAAATTTCTGCCCTTAAATTTGAAGGAGTACCTATTGGTATACCCATCATGTGATACTCTCCTATCAAACTCGCCAAGGTCTTCCAAGGAGTATATGACCGACCTCTATGGGAACCACATCACACAACACCTCATCCACATATCTACCAATTGAGAAGGTCACCAATACTCGTTTAGTTACTTTCACATCCGCACTATCATTAAACCATTGTAACTTATAAGGTTCTGGATGTTTCATGCAAGTCGACCCCCAATTTCTCTACCATGGTGGTACTAGTCTGCATTGGTACAACTTCCCCCATCAATGATCAAATTGCATACTTTTCCTCCCACTAAACACCTTGAATGAAAAAAGATTTTCTCTTTGATCCACAATCTCTTCTCGCAGCCCGAGTACTCAATACTCTCCTAACTACAAGTGCTTCCCCTCATGATGACCCTCTCAAAGCAATCATCATCATCAAAGGCATTTTCATGAACAAATTCAGTTTCACTACTGCTATCCTCGGAATCAATCTCTCCATTGTCTCTCATAATCATAATCTTCTTATTAGGACAATGAGATGCAAAATGACCAGTTCCGAAGCATTTAAAACATTTCATGGAAGAATGCTTACTAGAGGTAGCTTGGGTGTTGGAGGTACCTTTCATTTCGGATCCCCGATTGGTTTCTTAGGTGCTTCCTTGAATTCCACTCTAGGTGCTTCCTTGAATTCCACTCCCTTATCCTTAGGCTTGTCCTCCTTTTTAGGCCATCTAGAGTTCCAGCCATAGTTAGAATTTGCTCCGCTCCTTGCTGCCAGTCTAGTCTTTAGTTGTCTCTACACTTTCATGGCCATGTTCACCATGTCCTCAATCTCTAGGTAGTGTTGCAGCTCCACAACATTAGCTATCTCCCTATTGAGCCCACTCAAAAATCTGGCCATTGTCGCCTCCGGATCTTCCTCGATGTTGGCTCGGATCATAGCCACTTCCATCTCTTTGTGATAGTCTTCAACTGATTTAGGCCCTTGAGTGAGTCGTTGAAGTTTTTGGTGCATCTCCCTATAGTAGTAAGAAGGCACAAAACGCTTCCTCATGCATGCCTTCATTGCTCCCCACGTAGCAATCGACATCTCTCCATTTCTCCTCCTAGATGTCACCAGTTGATCCCACCATATTAGTGCATAATCAGTAAATTCAACGGCTGCAATTTTTACCTTCTTATCCTCGGAAAAGTTGTGACACTCAAAAATCAAATCCACCTTCCTTTCCCACTCTAAGTAAGCGTCAGCATCATTCCTTCCTTTGAATGCGGGAATCTGCATTTTAATGGATTTGAGGTCTCCGTCTCTTCTATTAAATGGCAAGTCTCTTGGAAATCTCCTAGGTCGGCGTGCCTCAATCTCCTTCTCCTCCGCAAACTCATCCTCCTCCGATTCATACCGAGGTAGAGGTCGACGAGGTGGTGGTTGTTGTTGGCGCACTCCCGCACGTCTCCCTTGAGGTTCCGCACGCCTCTCTTGTCTGATTTCATCAATTTGTTCTCTTATCTCATCAAAGGCTTGGTTGAACCTCTCAAATTGTTGCTGCATAGCTTTCAAAGTGAAAGCAATATTTGCATCTCCCCCTTGGTGCTCCTCGGTACTACCTCCTTGTGACATTGCGAAGTGATATTGTACCTGCAAAACAACGTTAGAAATAAACAACCTCACACACTTCCTCACGTGTTTCACTCAAATGTTATCACTCCCCTCGTGTTTATGTCACGGCAATGACACCCTCAAATGAGCTCACACACTCTTGCCTTTTACCACTCAATTCCTCTTAAACTCAAGCTACACTTAAGAACCAATCTCAACAAACCAACGAGTCTAGTTGGAGCCCAAATAACATGCAACAACCAGTCCAAGAACACTAGGTTACAAAAGCATCAAGCAATGACCAGCCCAAGAACACTAGGTTACAAGTGTTTACAAATATCAAACAATGACCAGCCCAAGAACACTAGGTTATAACCTTCCAAGTACCAAACAGCCCAAAGACAATAGGTTACAATTGTCTAAGTAGCAAACGATAACCAATACACTAACAATTGTTTACAACACAACCAATACACTAACAAGTGCTTACAACACAACCAATACACTAACAAGTGCTTACAATCTTTGAACTTCAATAGTCCAGCAACAAATTGCCAACAACAGTCCAGTTTACAACAATATCCAACCCAAGAACAGTAAATAGCATACAATCTTGGAAGCTCCAAAACAAGAACTATAACAAGCTAACAATTGGAACAAACAAAATTTTTAAAAATTGCCTATCACAAGTAACTCAAAATGGTCCAGCAAGAAGTATGAATATACTAGAAAGAAAAATTTTTTTGCACTGACTTTGTACTCCTTTTTTTTTTTCGGACCGACTTTTTTTTTCTGTTTTTTTTTCTTCTGTTTTTTTTTGTCCGAAATATATGTGTATATGTATTTGATTGTACTGTTTTTTTTTTATAACAATTTATCCCAAGCAAATATTACAAAATGCTTAATACAAAGAATTGGAAACCTAGGCTGAAATTTTCACACCTTTTGAAGCTTCTCGGTTAGTCTTTGAAGAAGCCGTTTGAAATGGCTGCTCGGGCAGTCTTTGAGCTTCAACGGAGCAGAATGAAAATCCTCTCCACACCTCGGCTCCGATACCAAAATGACGTGCAATCCGCGGAAGAAGGAAATAGGTAATGGAATTTTCAGCTTGGACAAACTAAGATTCGATTTTCGAACAACAAACAATTCTTATAAACACAATATAATTAAATTCCTACGACACCTCTTAGAAACTTGTTCTAAGCAATCCCGATAATAAGAATTTAACCAATAAGAAGAACACTTACACGCCACAATCGGAAAACTCAATTGATAAGTGAAAGTGAAGTTCTTGGAGTAACAAGAGTAAGAGGATTCAACCCTCTCAAGGTGGTGGCGGCAGCCCCTCAAAATGACAATCAAAATCTGCCCTAATTTTCCTCCAAGAAGACTACTTATAGCTAGGGTTTGAAAGAAAGGTTGGGCTTAATGATACTGTAAGACCTAAGAGGGGGGTGAATTAGGTCTTAGGATAATTATCGAAATCTTTTCCCTTTTTACAAATCCTTTGCCTTAATAAAAGCTCTTCTTTAATTCCACAAGCTTCAAGTTTATATGTGATGTGATGGTTAAGATAATATCATCAAACTACAACCAATCAATCAACAACAATCAATAAGTAATAATAACATGAGTATGTAAATAAATAAAGCTATAAGAAAATGAACACACGATTTATAGTGGTTCGATCTCTCCAAGATCTACATCCACTACCTTGAGTCTACACTCAAGGATTTCAACCAATCCACTATAAGCTCAAGTTCAACAATTACATAAGAGGCTAACCACACTATGGTTTTACACTCACAACCTCTTCTAGTAATTATACAAACAAGGTTCACCCTTCCACAAGGGTTTTATATCTAAAGACAACCTCAAGACTAATCTAATCCAAGGCTCACCCTCACACGGGTTTTACACTACAACCTTGATTAATCTAGTCTATGGCTCACCCTAACACAAAAGGGTTTTATGTCACAAGATAACCTTGCAATGAGCTAGTAGAAAACACAATTGAGAGAAGAAAAGAGAGTGCGTAAGATGTTACCACTTTGTTGGTAGATGATTACACAATGTTTCACCTTCACACTTTGTTGCCTTTGGAATCTTGAATTTCAATCTTTGAGCACAAGGCAATTTGAGAGCTTTTCAAGTAATTTTGATGTAAAACAAGTTAGAGCTTGTAGGATTTCTTAAGTTCAAAGTTCTACTAAAAAATCTGGAGTTTATGGCTTTTATAGAATTCAAAAATCAGTTCAAACGGCTATACAACGGCTAGTAACGGCTAGTTTCAGAAAATTCGGATGACCGAATTCTGCGTCCGAATTTTTCGGACGACCGAATTTTTTCTGTTGCGTCCGAATCTTCTTCCGAATTTCTCTGGAAGAACAGTGACCATGCTGAAGGCCAAAATTCGGACGACCGAATTTTTTGGCTGCGTCCGAATCTTCTTCCGAATTTCTCTGGAAGAATAGTAGCAAACTTTTGCTACAAAATTCGGACGACCGAATTTTTGGACTGCGTCCGAATCTTGCATCCGAATTTTTCAAACTTTGTCAAAACATGTTCAAATCAATTCAAACAAGTTGGAAAACATTCTAGCCTTAAAGATAAGTCATTAAAGATCTTTTATGTGCAAAAACCATTTATGAAAACTTGATAATTTAGGTAAGTTCAAAACCATTGAAACCATTTAAATCAAGTTTTGTGCTCTCAATTGCAATTCATAGATTCCAAGGCTTAAGAGTGTAGGGTTTACAAAGGTTATCTATTAAGCACATGCAACCTACACTTTATGTCTTCAAAGCCTTCTAACATCTTGAACAAACTCTTCAATCTTCAATCACTTTGACATATTGGAGTTGTTCTTGCATTGTAGCTTCAAGGCAATGAGACTTCATACTTCTTAATCCAACAATCCTATCACACAAATGACATGCATATTAGTCCTCATCAATATTTGTCATTAATCAAAACTACATGATTTGCCCTTAGGGCTAACAGATACATATAAGCCCAACATAAAAACAAGATACATATGAGCCCAAAATAAAACAATTCCAACAAGGTTGACAGCCCAAGTCTTTAAAACATAATTGCCTCTTGGACTTAAGCCCATTACATAGCCTTCAAGTCCGGCCCAAGTATTTGAGACAAATGGACCAAGTTGGGCTGTGGTGCAACTAAATCTCCTCCAACAAGTTTGGTCTTCAAATGTTGATCCACGTAGGCAAACAAGGCCTCTTGAAGCGTCTTAGCCCTAGCTCTAGTTATTGGCCCGACCGGTATGATTAGCTCTTTATTTGACACGTCTAAGCCATCATAGCAATCCGTAGGCTTGCTCACATCATCCTTCTCTCTTACTTTATCTACATGCTTTCTTTAAGGTTATCTTAAGGATATAAAACCCTTTTGAAAGGGTGAACCTTGATTGTTGTAAGTGTAAAGAGGTTGTGAAATAAAACCCTTGTTGGGTGAGCCTCTATTGTGTCTTGTATAAATATTGTTACAGTTGAAATTGTTTGAAATTCTTGAGTGAGGGATCAAGGTAGTGGATGTAGATCTTGAGTGATCGAACAACTCTTTTCATAAAAAACTTTTGCAACAATGACCTCTTGTACAAATTTATTTAGATGATATCATATTTGGTGCAACTAATATCTCTCTTTGTGAAGAATTTGCAAAGTTAATGCAAAGTGAGTTCGAAATGAGCATGATGGGAGAACTCAACATCTTCTTCGGCTACAAATCAAGCAAACCAAGGATGGCACTTTCATAAATCAATCCAAGTATACCAAGAGCTATTACAGAGATTTGGAATGGACCAATTGAAAGGTATTAGCACAATTATGAGTGCATCAACTAAACTTGACAAAGATGAGAAATGTAAAAATGTTGATGAAAATGTATATGGAGGTATGATTGGTAGTTTGCTTTATATTACCTTAAGTAGGCCTGATATTATGTTAGTCATGTACTTATGTGCTAGATTTCAATCTTGTCTGAAAGAATCTCATTTAATTATCGTCAAGCGCATTATTCGTTGTTTAATTGATACATATGATTATGGTCTTTAGTTTACAAAATCATCTTCTTTTGACCATATTGCCTCTTTGGATGGCGACTTTGCCAGATGCAAAGTTGAGCATAAGAATACAAGTGGTCATTGTCAATTTCTTGGTAGTTGTCTTGTATCTTGGTATAGCAAGAAACAAACTTATGTGTAATTGTCTACCACTGAGGCCGAATATATCGCCATCGATAGTTGTTGTACTCAAGTGCTATGGTGAAGCACACTCTACTCAATTTTTTATTAGATTTCAAATGTTACGTATCTTATGCAACAATACTAGTGCCATTAATTTGAGCGTAAATCCTATTCAATATTCTAGGACTAAGCATATAGAGATTAAGCATCATTTCATTCGTGATCATGTAGCAAAAGATGATATATGCTTGGATTGTGTATGCACAAATGAACAAATTGCTCACATTTTTACCAAGCCTTTGGCCGATAAAATGTTTTGCTATCTTAGGAGAAGCTTAGGGATTTCAAATTTTAATTGCTAATGTGTGTATTAAAGTGTGACAAAAGTAGGAAAATTTTAAACACATGGTTAGAATGCATGTTGTGAAATTTGGACGTCCAAACTGCTCCTTAGAAGATTTTAGACAGAAAGATTCGGAAGCAAGTTCGGACGCATGACCAAAAATTCACTAATTGTAGGAGATTTAGGTCCATAAGAGAAAGGAAAATCAAAGCTTTTGATGCTAGAGGGCGTGTGTTGCATCATATGGTTACCACTATGATTATTCCCAATTTTGGACACAAGTCTTTCGTTGGTAGCATGCATGTTGTGATAATGCTTGTTTTACATGAACATAAAAGGCTAAATTTTGGGTATGTGGCTTTGAAATGCATTATTGGTGCAAGGAGGATGACAAACCAAGCTTTACCCTATGGAAGATTGCTAACCAAAAATTTTAAGTACTTTCAAGTTCAACTTTCTGGAAGGGAAAATTCTATAAAGAGTGGAGAAATCTTGCTGGAAGGGAAAATTCTATAAAGAGTGGAGAAATCTACACAAATGAGTCCCTCAAAAGGATGCAATTATCTCTAGATGACGATAGTGTATGGAGGACAATGAGAGAAACACCTCAAAGGAATAAAAAGATGGAGGATAGTGAAGATAATGAAGAGGAAAAGGAGATTGAAGAAGATGATGAAGAAAAGGCCTTAGCAAGAGAAAGAAAGACAAAGAAAAGACATGATGTATCAAGTGAGGGGGAGCAATCTCACTCAAAGAGTAGATTATTTGAAGAAGGGATCACTCCTCAAACTCATCAAAATGTTGGAGAACTGCCAAGTGAGGAAGGATTTACTATAGGGGACACCCTAGTTGCCAAAGTGTTTCAAGAAGTCTTGAACAATCACATCAAAGAAATGGAGAAGATGTATAAATTCTTTGAAACATTTTCCCCCATGGTTCTTGATAAATAGGATGGAATGGACACTAGAGTGAGGAACTATTATTGAAGAATGCCCAGTGGTGAAGGACCCTCTAGACCTCAAAATTAGAAGAAAAGGATGGTGATGAAGACGAGGAAGAAAAGAAAGAAGAAAAGTTAAAGGATGATTACAATGATGGCAATAGTGATGACAATGATAATGATGATCATGGAAATGACTTTGAGTTTGTAGCAAGAGAGAGTAAGAAGAATGAAGAAAGGATTGACTACTCACAACAAGATGAAGGAGATCAGAGGAGCCACAACAAGGTGGAAATCAAGAGGGAAGCTTGATTGAAAAAGCCGAGATCACCTCTATAGCATCCCACCCTATAAACGTTTTATGTGTATTTATTTTGTGATAGAATACGTAATTTTGGTAAAACTAAATTAGGATATTTAATTTTTTGACATATTCTTGAACCTTCTAGTTAAAAAAAAAATAGGAATCAACCACCAAGTGACACGTGATCACTTAATTTTTTTTTTTTTTTGCCCAAGTCGGTGACTGACTTTACCTTTGCCTATGTATATAAAATGCTTTGTCCTTGTGTTATTGCATCATTTTCTCCTTTTCTTGTTTTCTCCAAGTGTGCTTCTTTGCTCTCAAAACTTCAACCAATTTCTCCTGCTTCTTATTTGAGGTGAGTTTTCTTTAATTTTTGTGTATAAATTCTTTGATTAGTTTAATAGTTTTCTTTAATTTGTGGATTAAATTAGTTGATTAGTAAAAATTTGTATTTTGATTTCAAGATTTTGATTAGTCTTACTTGATTTAACTTTTGTTTTGGTTATTAATATTTAATCTATAGAATTTGAAATATGATTTTTGAATGGCTATTTATCTAGTAGGATTTTTTTATGTCTTATTCTATTTTAATCAAAATAATATTTTATTTTATTTTGGAGTAATTATATATATATGTGTGTGTGTGTGTGTAGAATATTCGACAATTACGTGTTTTATTTAGTTTTAGATTTATGCCTAGAATAATCTAGAAAGATTCACCTGATAAATTAGAATTTATCATTTTTTTAGAAATTTTTACTAAGGTTTAGCTATTTAAATTTTTTAAAAAATTTGTACCTTCCATAGGCAGTGAGTAGTTTATCTATAGCGATCATGTGAGTTTACAATCAAAACTCACAATATTTTTAGTGTTATCAATATTTGCTAATCATAAGTATGAATATATATTATTTTTAGAATTATTTTAATTACTTATTTTTAAATTGGAAAGGTTCTCCACGAGAATTACTTTAGTTACTTGTTTCTAAATTGGAGAAGTTCTCCAAAATATGTTTTTCCTCTTGTACTAGAAATATTTAGGAGCGGTGCTCCAAGTAGATATTTATTTGATTTGAAATATTCTAGTATTTGAACATGGTCTATAAATGCAAGTAATCTTTGGGAAATGTTTTATTGTGTATTTTTTTGGAAATCATGTGCATTTCCATCGCATATTTGGAAAAACTTGCATTTACATGTTTGGACTGGTAGACGGCTGTTATTTTGAAGTTATGTCGAAATTGGATTTGGTTATGGATTTGGATCCATTTAGATGGCTACTTTAGTGGCCTTTATATTTGAAAAGTTGCATAAAAACTCCATTCTGACTAGATATGATTAGGATATGATGTAATTTGTAATATGATGTGACTGGAATATGATTTGAGTATGAAGCGTTGGTGGATTGCACTGTACGTAGCTAGTCCCCTATACTAGGGCATCTTCCACTGACGTGAAACACACAGACTCTGGATTTTGGATCCTCTTGAAATAGGGTGTAGTATGTCAGGGAGGGCGTAGCCCAACTAATACTGCATTTATTTGTTTGCGGCCACCTAACAGCGAGTTAGGAAGGGCTCAATGTTGAGGTTGATCACCAGGGTTGGACTAGTAGGTAGACCATAATCCTCAGCTTAGTTTTGTTTGGGAAGGCATAAGATATTTGTGAAGTCGAATATTTTCACACTGGTGTATGGCTGGTTTTGACTAATGGATGTCGGGATTTGTTTCCTGATGACCCCTTTATTGGTTTTGGTAGAATTATCGTTGAGCTAGTATTCAATTGTTTGTCGTGTTTGAGAAATTTGGTTTAAGGAGCTACACTAATTCGCTCAGATTTTCCAGCTAGGCCCAACATTCATCATCAATTTTGCGCATTTTTTTAAAGAAAAGATATTTAATTGCATGTAAAGAACTTGAACACTACCATGCATGTATTTATACATATCATTTTGAAATCAAAAGTACACACGTAAACTCACTAAGCTTTTTGGTTCACAGCTATTTTTAATATTTGTTTTAGATGAATTGTACCCATAGATCGAGTTGTGAGCTTCTTGTTTGCCGTAACTTTAGCTCAAGAAAGATCATTTGTTATGTGTACAGTATAACTGCTTTTAGGAAATCCTATATCTTTTGTTCTCTCTAGCCAGTTTTAGAGAGAAGATTGTTTAAGTATCTACCTTTGTATGTAAAGACTTCCGCTGTTGTTTGAAATCATTTTAAAGAAAAGATATTTAATTGCATTTAAAGAACTTGAACACTACCATGCATGTATTTATACATATCATTTTGAAATCAAAAGTACACACGTAAACTCACTAAGCTTTCTGGTTCACACCTATTTTTAATATTTATTTTAGATGGATTGTACCCACAGATCGAGCTGTGAGCTTCTTGTTTGCCGTAACTATAGCTCAGGAAAGATCATTTGTTATGTGTATAGTATAAGTGCTTTTAGGAAATCCTATATCTTTTGTTCTCTCTCACTAGTTTTAGAGAGAAGATTGTTTAAGTATCTACCTTTGTATGTAAAGACTTCTGCTGTTGTTTTCGTTTAATGTATTATTTTATATATGTTTATTTCTTATTTCTTCTCTGGACATGCTATTATTTGTGCATATCAATGCCGAGAAATATGCTGGTACCTTAATCGGCTGTAGTGGAACCTAGTGGAGGAGTTGGGGGTATCACAGTTGGTATCATAGCTCTAGGTTTGAATTGGTAGATCGTAAATGAGCCGTAGGAGTTTATGATGTAGGTCTAACTGTTCGGAGATAGATAGTTATGGTTAGAACGAATGATAGTATTTGTTTTGTAGGTTAGCAGTATGGCTGAGCGAGATAGTGCATCGCACAAAGACTATAGATGGGTTTATCAGGCAGGCACATTATCGATGTAGTAGGAGGCTCGACACCATCTTCATCATATTCCATCCAGGAGATAGTGCCAGCGAGACTAACATCACATTTTGTAGAGGTGTCTGAGGATGAGTCGGTGGATGAACCGACTATGAGAGCCTCTATGCTAGGCAGATATGTTGATGAGGAGGATCCGAGTGAGCTGCCTTCTGAGCCAGTTGAGGAGCTTGAGCCAATCGAAGCAGTTGAGGATACTTGTGAAGAGAGATTACCATATTTGCCTATTCCAGCTGACACCATTACTACTGTTCCTGTAGCATTCTCTGTATTATGGGATCAACCTCTTTATTCTCGATTTTATCACCCTTACTTGAGCTAGTCACTCCTTTTGCCCTTAGTGAGTGCTATATCAGCACCATATTCATGCAAAGAGTGAGCACATTTCAGGGTTAGAAAGGGAGCTGAGGTGATCCGATAGTTTGTTACACTCTTTACATCCTGATAGGGAGCATGAGGTTGCAAGAGCTGACATGCTAGAGGTGCAGCTTCAGGATGATAAAAGCTCATGCTGCATGTTTATATGAGATTGAGGAGGTGACCCAAGACCGCGACAATTTGATCTGATGGTGATGAGACCTTAGTGTCTATGAGAGCTTGGTCTCAGGTGATTCGAGAGCAGCTAAGAACTTAAGCAAGATCCTCAGGGAGTCACGATCCTTAGTCAGAGACTTTCATTTGACTACTTATATATATTTCTTTTGCTTTGTGTATCTATTTGTGTAGACTTGTCTGACTTAAGACTACAGTCCCTTAGGGCTTGGGGTCATATAGGATCTCGAATTTTGTAGTGTAGCGGATTGTTGTTGAGGTCCACCTTTTATATTTAACTCTTTTTTGACTTATCAATATAAATATATAACAACACTCTTTCTGGACATGATTCCTTCTTATTTGATATTATGTTTGGATGTGTGATCTTGAATAAATTACGTTTAATTGTTTTATTTATATACTTGAGTCAAGTTGTATGTTTCATTAGCTATAAGCTTTCCATATGCATAGAATGGCATCACAACTACGTTCGACAACACTTGGTGCTAAGGCTCAAGATGAAAATCCCCAGCACTCATAGTCAGAACAATCTGAGGGGTAGCCATCATATTCATAGCAAACATGTGCAAATATAATTGAGCAATTTATGGTTAGAATGACTGCTTTCTTTGAGACAGTTGTTGGAACTCAAAGGATTGAACGGGTATCAACACCTGAAATGAATGAATCTTTGGAGCGATTTCTGAAATTTTGACCTCTAGAATTCTTTGGGGAGGCGGAGCAGGAAGTTAAAGCTGAATTGTTCTTGGAACAACTAATGGACATCTATGATACTCTGGGATATGATGATATTAGGAAGGTGACATTTGCAACTTTTCGTCTAAAGGGACTGCTTATGACTGGTGGTTGAGAATGTCAAAAGCTCGTACTGTGAAAGGTAATCCATGGACCTGGGCTGACTTCCAAGAGGAATTCAAGAAAGAGTATATATCCCACGTTGGATTCGAAAACAACGTGAAGATGAGTTTTAGCAATTACGACAAGGAGACATGACAGTAGCTCAGGACACAGCTAAGTTCAATCGATTAGCTAAGTATTGTCCGAGGATAATAGAGACTGAAAAAAACAAGACTCGGCAATTTGTGAAAGGACTACAAGTCGAACTGCAAAAAGCTTTTGCACCCTTACCACGTATGGGAATTTCTGCAACCATTGAGGCAACCACTCGAACTGAGATGAAGGATCGAGCACTAGCACAGAAGAAACCTATCCTTATATCAAGTTCACAATTTATCAAATGATCAGGAAAAGAGTTTTGGAGAGCTAGAGATAACAAGAAAGGTCGAACTAATCATCCAACCATAATAGGTGGGAGTTACTGTGGTCTTTGTAACTATTGTGGTCTTGGCAGGCATATTTCTGATAAGTGCTACAAAAGTCTGGGTTTCTATTATCAGTGTGGCAAAGCAGGGCATCAAGTTGTGCAGTGTCCAAAGGCGAGACCAGCACCTGCTAAGGCACAAAAAAGAGCTGGACGTCCACCTAATACATGGGGAATTGTGAAGCAAAAGAATAACAAGCTACAAGTAAATGCCAGAGTATATATGTTAGATGGTCAACCAATAGAAACTGAGGCAAATGTTGTAGAAGGTACGTTACAGATATTTTCTCATCAAGCTAAAGTACTCATGGAGCTCAAATCATCACATTCATCTGTAAGCTTGCATTTTGCACTACACATCCCTACGTCTTCTTGCATGATGAATTATCAGATGTTGGTTAGTACATCAATGGGTGATTGTAGGGTGTCTAAAGTGGTATATCCTAAATGTTGTATTTTTGTCAAAAGTATAGTATTGCTAGAGAATTTAATTGCTTTAGCTTTGGAAGGTTATGATATGATATTAGGAATGGATTGTTTATCGAAACATTATGCACAAATGGATTGTCGATAGAAAATAGTCAAATTTAATCAAGCAGGTCAGGTAATTCTTGAGTTCAAAGACAAAAAAACTAAGACGAAGACTCTTTTAATTTCTGGAATGAAAGCTAGGAAGTTATTGTGGAAAGGTTGCTAGGGATATTTAGCATATTTATTGAATAAACCTAGGGAGAAGCTGAAGTTGGACTCAATATCTGTGGTAAGGGAATTTAAAGATGTTTTTCCAGAGGAATTGACAATTTTACCCCTAGAACGAGAAATAGAATTCATTATTGAGTTGACCCCAGGAGCGAAATCCATATCTAGAACACCGTACCAAATGACACAAGAAGAGTTAAAAGAGTTGAAGGAGCAGTTTCAAGGTTTGTCGCAACAAGGTTTTGTTCATCCAAGCACGCCTCCTTGGGGGCACCTGTGTTATTTGTCAAAAAGAAAGAAGGAACTCTAAGGATGTGTATAGATTATCGAGGATTGAATAGTATCACTGTCAAGAACAAATATCCACTGCCATTGATTGATGAGTTTTTTATCAATTTTGAGAAGTTGGGTGCTACTCTAAATTGGATTTAAAACAAGGATATTACTAGATACTAGTTCATGCATAAGACATTTCTAAGACTGCTTTTAATACTCGGTATGGGCATTATCAATTTGTGGTCATGCCCTTTGGTCTGACAAATGTACCCGCTATTTTCATGGATTTGATGCATAGAGTGTTTCAAACTTATCTAGATCAATTTGTCGTCATTGTTATCGATGATATCCTTGTTTACTCACCAAATCTTGAGACACATGAGCAACATATCATAACCATATTGCAGACTCTTTGAGAGCATAAATTGTATGCTAAATTCAGTAAATGTGAATTTTGGATGGAACAAGTAATTTTCTTGGGTCATGTGGTTAACCGCAAAGGCATCTCAGTGAATCCTGGCAAGGTAGAAGCTATATCACGTTGGGAACAACCCAAAATACGTAGTTTCTTAGGAATGACAGACTATTACCAGAGATTTATCAAAGATTTGTCAAAAGTCTCTGTACCTTTGACACATTTAACACGGAAGGCAACTGAGTTTTAATTGGACTGACCGATGTGAGTAGAGTTTTTTATAACTAAAGAGATGTCTTACTTTAGCACCAATTTTAATCTTACCAGATCCGAGCATGGAATATTCGTTATACACGGATACCTGGATTGGGAGATGTGTCGATGCAGGAAGGAAAAATAGTTGCTTATATTTCTAGAAAGTTAAAAGATCATAAGTATAATTACCCAACCCATGATTTGGAATTTGTGGTAACGTTTTTGATGTTGCGAGCATGCACTTTTGATTTTGGAAATAAATGGATTGATAATCTTGCCTGTACAGAATTTGCTTACAATAATAGTTATCATTCATCAATTGCTATGGCACATTTTGAGGCATTATATGGCAGGAACTATAGAACACCTCTGTATTGGGATGAAGTTGGAGTTTGAGCTTATTGGAAGCAAAGGAATTGGATGTCGGAAGTGGGAGAAATGCATAACAAGTAAAAATTATCCAGAGTAGACTTACAGTGGCCAAAAGTATACAAAAAAAGTTATGCTGATCTTTGAAGAAGAGAATTAGAGTTTGAGGTTGGAGATAAAGTACTTTTGAAACTGATACCTCATCAGGGAAAATTTGAACATCCAAGAAGAGGAAAATTGAGTCTCAGATACATCGGGCCATTTGAAATTTCAAGCAGAATAGGGAAAGTGGCATATCGGTTAATATTTCTAGAAGATCTAATTGGATTACACAATGCGTATCATGTGTCACAACTAAAAAAATATCATCCATCACCCGATTATGTTTTGAATGATAAAGCATTGGAATTGAAAGCGAATTTGACACATGAAGAGAAACTGACACGGACTGTGAAGCGTAGTATAAAGGAATTAAGTGGAAAACATCATAGGATTGAAGAACCAACATTGGAAACAAAATAGTACATACGAAGAAAACATCCCGAATTGTTAGGTGTGTGTATTTGAATTTCGAGGAAAAAATTCTTTTGAGGGAGAAATGTAACATCTCACCATATAATTCTTAATTTTTGTAAAACTAAAGTAGACTATTTGATTTTTTTGGCATATTCTTGAACCTTTTAGTAAAAAAAAAAAGAGAGAAATCAACCACCAAGTGACATGTGGTTTCTTGATTTATTTTTTTTTTATCCAAGTGGGTGACAGACTTTGCCTTTGCCGATGTATATAAAATGCTTTGTTCTTGTGTTATTGCTTCATTTTCTCTTTTTCTTATTTTCTTCAAGTTTGCTTCTTTGGTCTCAAAACTTCAACCAATTTCTTCTCCTTCTTGTTTGAGGTGAGTTTTATTTTTTTGTGTAAAAATTCTTTGATTAGTTTAATAGCTTTCTTTCATTTGTGGATTAAATTAGTTCATTAGTAAAAATTTGTGTTTTGATTTCAAGCTTTTGTTTAGTCTTGCTTGATTTAACTTTTGTTTTAGTTATTAAAATTTAATCTATGGAATTTGAAATATGATTTATCTAATAAGAAAAATAAGAAAATAAGAAAAAGAGAAAATGAAGCAATATTATTAAAATTTAATCTATGGAATTTGAAATATGATTTATCTAATAGGATTTTGGATGTCATATTCTATTTTAATCAAAATAATATTTTATTTTATTTCTAAAGTAGCCATCCAAATGGATCCAAATCCATAACCAAATCCAATTTCGGCATAACTTCAAAATAACAACCGTCCTGACTAGATTTGGAATATGATGTGATTTGGAATATGATATGATTGGAATATAATTTGAGCCTAAAGTGTCGGTGGATTGAATTGTGCGTGCTTAGTCTCCCATGCTAGGACATCTTTCGCTGGCGTGGAACGCATAGACTCTGGATTGTGGATCCACTTGAAAGGGGGCATAGTATGTCAAGGAGGGCGTGGCCCAACTAATACTGTGTTTATTACTGAGTCAGGAAGGGCTCAATGTTGAGGTTGATCACCAAGGTTTGATTGGTAGTTACCCCATAATCCTCAACCTAGTTTTGTTTGGGGAGGCACATGGTATTTGTGAAGTCAAATATATTCGCACTAGTGTGTGACTGGTTTTACTATGGAATACTGGGATTTGTCTCCTGACAACCTTGTTATTAGCTCCGATATAATTGCCGTTGAGCCAATATTCAATTGTTTGTCATGTTTGAGAAATTTAATTTGAGGAGCTACGCTGATGTGTCTTGATTAGCTCAGACTTTCTACCTAGGCCCAATCTTCATCATTAGTTTTGTGCATTTTTTAAAATATATATATATATATTTAATTGCATATAAAGAAATTGAACACTACCATACATGTGCATCTATGCATATTATTTTGAAATCATAAGCACACACGTAAACTCACTAAACTTTCTGGCTCACACCTATTTTTAATATTTATTTCAGATGGATTGTATCCAAAGATTGAGCTGTGAGCTTCTTGTTTGTCGTAACTTTAGCTCGGGAAAGATCTTTTGTTACGTTATAGTATAAGTGCTTTTGGGTGATATTATATCTTTTGTTCTCTCGCTCGTTTTAGATAGAAGATTGTATAAGGATCTACCTCTGTATATAAAAACTTCCATTATTGTTTCCGTTTAATGTATTATTTTATATATGTTTATTTCTTATTTCTTCTCCGGACATGCTAGTATTTGTGCATATTAGTGTCGAGAGGCACGATGGTACCTTACTCAGCCGTAGTGGAACCTAGCGGAAGAGTTAGGGTATCACAACCTCACTATTCACCATGACATTTAGACAAGGGAGAGTCAAGCATGTGGCTAAAAAGAAGGGATCAAGGAGATCATCTCGGTTGGCTATAACTTCAAGATCGAATTGTACAGGCAAGGAGCAAGCTAGTGAAGAGCCTCTACACATTGAGCTCAAAGGGAATATGGCCATCTCAATCAACAAATATGGTTTGAAGACAATGAAGAAAATTCAAGACTAAGCACTCCTTAACTCTATCCTACTTTACTTATGTACTTAGTATAGCTTATGTACTTTATGACTATTATGTGTCTTGCCTAATCCATGTATCTAGCATAGTTTTTGTATTCTCATGCTTCATCTGTCAATGTGCCTTTCTAGCTTATGTGATTCTTTAAAGCTTAATGATGATACACTAGTATTAAGAGCTTGTGTTTCTTTTGTTTATGACTTCACTTTTATTACCCCACATTTGATTGATGACAAAAGGAGGAGGAGAAGTGATTGCAAAATGTACTTTGACATTAATGAATATGATGAATCTACTACGTTAATTGTGGTCTATTGTCTACTATGTTAATTGTGGATTATTGTCTAACTTGTTTGCTGTCATGAGAATGATGGTTTTGAGTTGGTTGATAGTGCTGTAAGTTAATCTTGAGTCTATATGATTTTAATTTAATCTTGATTATGTATAGTTGATCACCTTGCCTTGATGGTTGAGTGATCAGTTTTAAGCAAATATATTGGAAAATTTACCTCTTGAAGCTTTTGCCAAAAGTTCAGACTTGAAGTTCGGACGCAGACCAAAAGTTCAAACGCCCAAACTTTCCTATAAAAAATAATGATTTGCTAATTTTGCTTAAAACTATCTTGATCTTGCCTAAAATGGTTGAACAAACTTGGGAAGGCTTTTTCTTAGCAAACCAAATCATTTATCTTGAATATTTATGCAATTCAAACTTGATTTTACAAAAAAAAAAAACTTGGATTTATAACACCTCAAGTCCAAATTTGTTGAAAAATAAACACAATCTAAGAGGGAGTTTTGAAAACTGTTTCTAACCTCTAAATCCTCTCTTAAAGGGTATTATAGATCCTTTCAAGCTATATTTTTTATCTTGATGGAAGGAAGGAGAAATATGGAGGTTGGTTGGGTCATAGGCTCACTTATGAGCCATTCTATGTCATTGTGCCAAATTGTTCACCATTCATCTATGACATTAATGCTTTATTGTACTATATTGTTTAAATCTATCACATTTTGCATCAAAGTTTGTCATCATCAAAAAGGGAGAGATTGTAAGCCCTACAAATCTAATAGTTTTGATTATGACAAACATTGATATAAACTAACTTGAGTAATTGTTGTATGATAAGATTATTGGATTGTGGAAGTTAAGAAGTCTCATTGCCTTGAAGATGAAGGTGCTAAGGACAACTCAAATGTGCTCAAAGAATTAAAGTATATAGAGCATGTCCTAAGGATTGAAGGCTTTGATGACTTTAGTGTAGTTTTGCACTTGCTTAATAGGTATATTCTTGTAAACCCTACAATTGTTGTCTTTGGAATTTAAAGAATTTACAAGAAGTACAAAACTTGGTTTTCAATCTTAAAAGGTTTTCATTATATATTTTTTACCAAGTTCTTGACAACATCATGTGGTTTAAAAACTCTTAAAGAGATCCATCTTATATTCTAAAATAAATTCAAACTTGTTGTACTTGATTTCCAAACATTCTGATGAAGTTTTAATAGTTCAGACTTTTGAACTGAAAACCTTGGCTGCTGAATTTTCAGAGAAATTTGAACAACCATTCGAACACTTATGTCCAAATTCGGTCTACCAAATTTATCCTGACAACCTATAAACAAAGAAGTTCATACGATCATTCAGACGCAAGAATCCATGTCCAGTTGACCGAACTTTACTATTATTCACCGTTATTTGAACGTTGAAACTGATTTTCAAACCCTATAACGCCATAAACTTCAGATTCTTCCCAATCATTCAAATATCAAAAGCTCTTTTTTGTCTTGTGCAAAAAAAAAGTTGATTTACAAGATTCCACAGACAAAAGGAAAAGTGCTACTATATTTATCATCATCTACGAAATTGTATGTAATATCCTTCTCTCTTATTTCATCTATTTGCTTTCTTCAAGGTTATCTTGATGATATAAAACCTTTTGAAAGAGTGAACATTGATTGTTGTAAGTGAAAAGAGGTTGTGAAGTAAAATCTTGAGCCTCTATTATGTCTTGTATAACTATTGTTACAGTTGAAATTGTTTGAAATCCTTGAGTGAGGGCTCAAGGTAGTGAATGTAGATCTTTAGTGATCGAACCACTATAAATTGCTTGTGTGATCTTTTCTCTTCTCTCTTTATTTGGGAATTCATTATGTTAATTTGAATATCTTCTTGTGAACTTGATCTCATAGCTCTTCCAAACTATATTTACAGAAAGGAAAAAGTTTTTGAAAATTAGCCAAAGATCTAATTCACCCCATCTTAGGTCTTTCATATATTTTATTATTAATGATGTTATTATTGCTTAAATGAATATTGATTAAGTCCCTACCTTCTCAATGTTGCGTATTAATTCTTTGACTTTGTTTCCTAGAAGGCATGAATCTAAAGCATAGAAAACAATAATAGGCTTTGATATCGAGTATTAGATTTGACATGCATTGGTTTGTGACAAGTCCAGTGGAGTGGATTTTTGAGATGCCAAGCTCCCTCCGTTTATGTTATTTGTGCCGGAGATCTTCACTTTTGCAAATTGTCAAAATATGTTGAATCATTGTCTCGATGAATGCCTTTATTCTAATTAGAAATATCTAGTAAATGCAGATTTTTGAATCTATAATGGATGATTCCAAATATCATTAATTGTTTTTTTGGCCATATTATTTTCTACAACAAAGGATCTTAGATTTATGAACATTTTTACTGAAAAGTACAAAGAAGGAAAAAAGGAATAATGTTTTCTCTTCTTGGGCTGCTTTTCTTGTCTCCAAATCTTTACTATGGGGCTATTTGAGTGAACAAACGTTTGTCTTTTGCAGTGAAAATGATTTTTTGTGAAAGAACAAATATGTTGCCGCTTACATTCTAATTTGGTTTTTGGAAATAGTGCTCCGATACAAAGATTTTTAATGTAGGTGCTATAAATATTAAGTAAAAATTTTGGTTAGAATATGATTAAATAGATTGTTGAGCGGCATATTTTACAAGACACGATCAAAATTGTCAAGAAGAAGGTATGGATAGTGCAAATAACTGTCCCAGGCCATCACAATCCTATTCCTATATATGAATTTGTTTTTATCATTGTGAATGAAAATCTTACTATGAGTGTGTGTGAACATTTGAACTTTTGCAACCAAATCTAAATGTAAGGGAGAAAATTTAGATTTTGATCAATACATGACAACCCAAGGAAAAGATTTCCCAAAGGCATTGCTGCCTATTCTAAACCGAATATGAATATCATTGCACTAGAATAAACTTTTTGTAAGCCCTAAGGGCAAATCTTCTAGTTTTGATTATTACAAACATTGATATGTGCTAACTTGAGTACTTGTTATGTAATAGGATTATTAGATTGTGGAAGCTAAGAAGTCTCATTGCCTAAAAGATAAGATGCTAAGGATAACTCAAATGTGCTCAACTATTAAAGTGTATAGAGCATGTCTTAAGGATTGAAAGCTTTTAAGATTTTAGTGTAGGTTAACACTTGCTTAATAAGTATATCCTTGTAAACCCTACACTTGCTTGTCTTGGGAATCTAAAGAATTTTCAAGAGAGCTCAAAACTTGGTTTTCAATCTTAAAAGATTTTTCTTACTCGTGTTTTACCAAGTTCTTGACAATGGCTTTCGGATTAAAAGTTGATAAAAGATCTATTTTATAGTCCAAAATTATTTCAAACTTGTTGTGCTTGATCTCTAATCATTTTGACAAATTTTGAATAGTTCAGACTCCAATTCAGATACTCGAACCTAAAAACCTTGGCTGCTGAATTTTCAGAGAAATTCAGATGACCATTCAGATGCTTGTGTCCGAATTCGGTCTACCAAATTTATCCTTATAGTCTGAAAATAGAAAAATTTAGATGATCATTCGGAAACAGGATTCCATGTTCGGTTGATCAAATTTTACTGTTACTAGTTGTTATTTGAATGGTGCCACTAATTTTTAAACCCTATAAAAGACATAAACTTCATATTTTTGAGTAGTTCTTGTGCCTTTAAGAATCTTAAATCTTCCTAATCATGCTTTATCAAAAAGCTCTCTTTTGTTTAGTGATAAAAAGTTGATTTTCAAGATTCCAAAGACAAAAGTTGAAGTGGTGCTAAATTTGTCATCGCCTACCAAGTTATTGTTAATATCTTTCTCTCTTCCTTCTTCTATTTGTTTTTTTCAAGGTTATCTTAAGGATATAAAACCTTTTGAAAGGGTGAACCTTGATTGTTGTAAGTGAAAAAAGATTGTGGAGTTAAATCCTTGTGAGCCTCTCTTGTATCTTGTATAACTTTATTATAGTGGCATTTGGTTAAAATCCTTGAGTTACAGCTCAAAAAAGTAGATGTAGATCTTTTCTAATCGAACCACTATAAATTATTTGCATGATCATCTCTCTTCTCTCTTTTTGTTTGAAAACTCATTGTGCTATTTCGTATATCTTATTTTGAATTTGATTTTAAAACTCTTCCAACCTATTTTCTCAAAAAGGGAAAATTTTTTGAAAACTTAGCCTCCGACAATCCTAGTGAGCAAGAGGAATCATCCAGTGATGAAGATGAAGATGGAGATGATGATGAGATGGCTTTGGTAGTGAAAAAGTTCAAGAAATACGATACAAAGGGATTTCTCAAAAAAGAAAGAAGTCCTTCCAAAAAAGAAAGACAATCATCTTCATTATTCTAGCGTCAATGCTATGAATACAAGAGTACTGAAGACCTTGTAGCCAATTGTCCTAAAACATTGGCAGAGTAGAGAGAAGCCAAACTCAAAAAGAAGAAATCTCTCAAGAAAGGAAAAGGATTAGTGGGAACTTGAGATCAACATGCCAATGAAGATAGTGGAGATGACAATGAAGAAAGAGCAAATGCGTGCTTCATGGCTATGGATGATGAGGTACAATGTATTCCTTCAACCTCTACATATTGTGATGATGACGTTGATGATCCTAGTGAATTACTTGTGGATATGTATAGTGAATTGAAAAGGGTTTCAAAAAGAAACAAAGAGATGAGATTCAACATTGATGAATTAATGAATGAAAATTCAAAGTTATTTTGGGAAAACAAAAAACTCGTTGAATCCATCGACTGCTTGAACATTGAAAAAAAAGTTTTAAATGTTTCCTTGCAAAACATGTCTCTTGGGAACAAATCTCTTTGTGCTAAAAATTCTTCTCTTGAGAAAATGATTATTGATTATGATCTTTTGAAAAAGAAAGTTGATGATCTCACCTTATGTGTTGAAAAGTTTACAAATGGTAGAGACAATCTTGACAAACTACTTGGATCTCAAAGGTCTTCATTTGTGAAAAATTGTCTTGGATATAATCATGTGAATAATGTTTCAAAATACAAAAATTACTTTGTCAAAGCTATATCTACCTCTATGCCTCATACATGTTGTATTTGTTGTAGTAGAAATGGTCACAAGGCCACTAAAAGCTATGTGAAAAGAAAGGTAGAAAGTGGTGTTAAAATCATTTGGAGAGCTAAAGGAACTATTACTAACCCCCTTGGATCCAAGAAGATGTGAGTACCAAAAGTCACTTCCTCTCATTTGCTATAGGTACATATTCCTTCAAGATCAAGTGCTACTAAGTGATTCCCTAATAATGGATGCTCAAGACATATGACGAGGAATGCTTCACTCATTAGTGAACTCCAAGCCACAAATGATGGATTTGTCACCTTTGGTGACAAGAAGAATGGAAGAATTCTTGGAGTAGGTAATATTGGTAAAGGATCTTCCCCTCTCATTAAACAACGTTTGCTCATTGATGACTTGAAATACAATTTGCTTAGCGTTAGTCAATTGTGTGACAGTGGATGCAAAGTTGAGTTTAAACGTGATACTTGTACTATTTTTGATTGTGTATGTGGCAAAACCATTTTTGTTGCTAATGCGGTTGGTAATGTATATGTGTTTTATCTTGATGAACTTGGTGTCGATGATGTTAAGTGTCTAGCCGTTCATGATAATGATAGATTTCTTTGGCATAGAAGACTAGGTCATGTGAGCAAGGATTTGTTAAACAAAATTTCCTCACAAGATTTGGTTAGCGGATTGCCTAAAATGCGTTTTGAGAAAAATCGTCTTTGTGATGCATTCCAAAATAGAAAACAAACAAAAACATCTTTCAAAACCCAAAATAATGGTTTCAACTTCAAAACCTCTTGAACTTGTTTATATGGATCAATTTGGGCCAATGAGGACCACTAGTCTTGGTGGTAAGAGGTATGCATATGTTATTGTTAATGATTTTTCAAGATTCACTTGGGTGCTCTTTTATCACAAAAGGATGAAGCATTTCATGAATTTTTAAAGCTTTTCAAAAACGTTCAAACCTTCCTTGATTGCAAATTGATCTCTATTAGAAGTGACAATGGGAGAGAATTTTACAACCAAAACTTTACAAAACTTTGTGATAAGAATGGAATTGTTCACAACTTTTTGGCCACCAAAACTCCTCAACAAAATGGGGTTGTTGAAAGGAAAATCAAACTTTACAAGAATGACTAGGTCTACGTTTTGTGAAAACTCTTTGCCAAAATATTTTTGGGCCGAAGCCATAAACACCGGTTGCTATGTTATGAATAGAGTTCTTTTGAGGCTATTTTTGAGAAAAAAACCTTTTGAACTTCTATTTGATAGAACTCTCTTAATTGCCTATTTCAAAGTGTTTGGTTGCAAGTGCTTTATATTGAATATGCGTGACAACTTGGGTAGATTTGATAGAAAATCGGATGAAGGCATCTTTCTTAGTTATTCTTCTAACAAGAGGCTTATGGAGTTTACAATAAAATAATTTTATGTGTTGAGGAGACCATACATGTGAGTTTTGATGAGTCTAACATTTACTTGGAAAGAAGAGATGATGATGTAGGTACTTCCATGAATGACAATCAAACTTATCTTCAACCTCCAACTTTGGAAGATCATGCAAATGAAGAAGAAATGATTGAGCAAGAAAAAGATGACCAACCTAGTGGTGACCAAGAGCTTCCAAAGGATCTAAGATATGCAAGAAGACACCCTCAAGAGCAAATCATTAGTGATATCTCTCAAGGCGTTAAAACATGATGGTACTTTATTGACAACCTTGAACTCTTATCTCACATTGAGCCTAAAAACATAGATGATGCCTTGTGTGATGATTTTTGGATTGTTGCTATGCAAGAGCGATTAAATCAATTTGAAAGAAATGAAGTTTGGATCCTTGTCCCAAGGCCCCTTGATCACCCGTTATTGTTATAAAATGGGTCTTTAGAAATAAATTAAATGAATTTAGAGAAGTTGTTAGAAACAAGGCTAGACTTGTTGCCCAAGGATTCAATCAAGAAGAGGGCATTGACTATGATAAAACTTTTGCTCTGGTAGCAAGACTTGAATCTATAAGAATGCTTTTGGCATTTGCTTGTTTTAAAGGTTTTAAGTTGCTTCAAATAGATGTAAAAAGTGGTTTTCGAAATGGTTTTATTGATGAAGAAGTTTTGGCGGAACAAACCCCCAGTTTTACTCATGAAAAATTTCCTAACCATGTCTTTAAACTATCCAAAGCTTTGAATGGTTTAAAACAAGCTCCTAAAGCTTGGTATGAAAGATTGGGTGGTTTTCTACTTTCAAAAGGATTTTCAAGAGGAAAAGTTAACATAACTCTTTTCATAAAACCTCTTGCAACAATGATCTTTTACTAATGCAAATTTATGTAGATGACATCATATTTGGTGCTACTAATATTTCTCTTTGTGAGGAGTTGCCAAGTTAATGCAAAGTGAGTTTGAAATAAGCATTATGGGAGAACTTAACTTCTTTCTTGGGCTACAAAAAAAAAAGAAAATCAAGGATGGAACTTTTATAAATCAATCCAAGTATATCAAGAAGCTTTTTAATGAACCAACCAAACACTCCTCTGAGTTCATCAACCAAACTTGACAAAGATAAGAAAGATAAAAACGTTGATGAAAAGGTATATAGAGGCATGGTTAGTAGTTTGCTTTAACTTACTACAAGTAGGCTAGACATTATGTTTGATGTATGCTTATGTACTAGATGTGATAGATTTGAATCTTGTCCAATGGAGTTGCATTTAATTTTTGCCAAGTGTATTCTTCATTATTTAATTGATACATGTGATTATGGTATTTGGTTTATAAAATCGTCTTCTTTTGAACATATTGCCTATACGGATATTGACTATGTCGGATGCAAAGTCAAGCGTAAAAGTACTAGTTGACATTGTTAATTTCTTGATAGTTGTCTTGTATCTTGGTATAGCAAGAAACAAGTTTGTATGTCATTGTCTATCGCTGAGGCCGAGTATATCGTTGCCGGTAGTTATTTTGCCCAAGTGCTATGGATGAAGCATATTGTATTTGATTATAGCTTAGATTTCAAATGAGTGCCTATTTTATGTGACAATAATGGTGTCATTAATTTGAGCATAAATCCTATTCAACATTCTATGATTAAGCATATAGAGATTAAATATCATTTCATCGTGATCATGTAGCTAATGGTAATATATGCTTCGATCATATGTGCACAAATGAACAAATTGCTAACTTTCTTCACCAAGCCTTTGGCCGATGAAATGTTTTGTTACCTTAGAAAAAGCTTAGGTAATTCAAAATTCAATTACTAATGTGTGCATTGAAGTGTGGTAGAAAGAGGGAAAATTCGGGCGCATGGTTCGGATGCATGAAGGATTGATCATCAATGAACCATGGCGGGTTCGGATTCCTCAAACCATCCTTGGAGTAAACAGATTCATCTCAATAAGGGCGGCAGTAGAATTTGATGATTGGAGCAAAAGGAGTACGAAAATCATACTTGAACATAGAGTTGATTTGGACAAGCTATCCAACATGTGTAATATGCTATCACTCTTTGGTAAAATTGGTTGGGGTAGTTTGCTTGGTGTTAATAAAGATTATTTTCCTACCCTTGTATATGAATTCTATGTTAATCTTAAGGAGGAAAGGGTGGAGCATGTTGGTGATAGTATAGTCCAATGGTATTCTTCTAAAGTATCTCAAGTTGATTTTGAGTTTAATGATGTCGAGTTAATAGAATTTGTGGTGTTGATGATGTTGGTGCAAGATATTACTCACTGGGACAACATTGCTATATTCATGAGTTATTTACAAATAAACATTGTTTGAAGAAGCCTTTACTAATGGTAAGAGATTTAGGTCCATTAGAGAGAGGGAAATCAAAGTTTTTTATGCTAGAGGATGGGTGATGCATCATATGATTACAACTATGATCATTCCAAAGTTTGAACATGAATCTTCGGTTGGAAACACGCATGTGGTGATTATGCTTGCTTTTCATGAACATAGGAGATTAAATTTTGGTATATGGCTTTGAAACATATGATTAGTGCAAGGAGAACGGCAAACAAAGCTCTACCTTATGGAAGATTACTAACGAAGATCTTCAAGTATTTTCATGTTCAACTCCCCAGAAGAGGAAATCCTATGAAGAGTGGAGAAATATACACCAATGAATCTCTCAAGAGGATGCAATTATCACTTGATGAAGATGGTGTATGAAGGACAAGAAGAGAAACTCCTCAAAGGAGTGAAAGAATGGAGGATAGTGGAGATGATGAAGAGGAGGAAGAGATTGAAGAAGAAGAGGAAAATGAAGGAGAGGTCTTATCAAGGGAAATGAAGACTAAGAAGCGGCATGATGTCTCAAGTGAGAGGGAGCAACCTCACACAAAAAGGAGATTGTTTGAAGAAGAGCCTACTCCCTAATCTCATCAAAATATTGGTGAGATGTCTAGTGAGGAAGGAGTTACTAGAGGAGACACCTTAGTTGCCAAAGTGTTCCAAGAATCCTTGAATAACCATATAAAGGAGATGGAGAAGATGTATAAATTCTTTGAATCCTTTGCTCCCATAGTTCTAAGTAAATTGGATGGATTGGACACTAGAGTGAAGAACATTGAAGAATTATTGATGAAGAATATCCAAATTGATGAGGAAGAAAAGAAAGAAAAGGAGGATAAGGATGATGACAATGATGATGATAGTAATGATAATGATGATCATGGAGGCAACTTTGAATTTGTGGCTAGGGAGAGTATGAAGAATGAAGAAAGAGTTGAACACTTACCTCAAAATGAAGGAGATCAATAGGAGCCATAAGGAGGTGGAAGTCAAGAGGGAACCTTGATAGAAAGGGCCAAAATCACCTCACCATCCACCATGACATTTAGCCAAGGGAGAGTCAAGCATATGGTCAAGAAGAAGGGAACAAGGAGATTCTCTTGGTTGACTACAACCCCTAAGCCAAACTACACCGGCAAGGAGCAAGTAAGTGAAGGGTCACTACACATTGAGTTGAAGGGATATAAGGCAATCACAACAAACAAATATGGAGTGAAGACAATGAAGAGAATCTAAGACTAAGCACTCATTAACTCTATACCATTTTACTTATGTATTTAGTGTAGTTTATGTACTTTATAACTTTTATATACCATGCTTAGTCTTGTATCTAGCACAAGATATGTGTTTTCATGCTTTGTCTTTCCATGTGCCTTTCTGGTCTATTTGATGCAGCTCAATGATGATATACTAGTATTGAGAGCTTATGTTTCTTTTGTTTTCATATTTGCTTCACTTTCATCACCCCATAATTGATTGATGATAAAAAAGGGCGAAGAAGTGTTGCAAAATGTACCTTGATTTTACCTTGATATTACTAAGCACTATGATGAATCCATTGTGGTTTAGCATTGTGTTTTATTGTGCTTGAATAATTATGGTTGAATTGTGATTTATTGTGCTAATTGGCATTGATGTCTTGAGAATGAAGGTTTTGAAGTGGTTGATTTTGAGTCCATATGACTTTGAGTAGAGCATTGGTTGATCAAGATGCTTATGTATGATTGTTATAGTTGATTACTATGCCTTGATGATTCAGTGATTAGTTTTAAGCCCTTATGTTGCACAATTTACCTTTTGAAGCTTTTACAAAAAATTCGGACTTGAAATTCGAACGTAAATCAAAAATTTGATCGTCCGAACTTCCTGTCAAAAATGATTATTTCACATTTTTTGCTTAAAAGTGTCTTGATCTTCCCTAAAACGATTGAGAAGCCTTTGGAAGGTTTATTCTTAAAAAAATAAATTCATTATGTAGAATATTTGTGCATCTAGGACTTGATTTTTCAAATCTTTCTTTTTCACATCTCAAGTCCAAAAATGAGCATTATCTGAGGGAGAACCTTGAAAATTGATTCTAACCTCTAAAACCTCTCTTAGAATGTATTCTAAATGCTTTCATGCTATATTTTCTACCTTGATGGAAGGAAAGAGGATTATGGAGGTTGGTTGGGCCATAGGCTCATTCATGAGCCATGCTATGTCATTGTGTCAAATTGATTCATCATTCATCCATGACATTAATGCTTTATTGAACTATATTGTTTAAATCCATCGCATTTTGCATCAAATTTTGTCATCATTGAAAAGGGGGAGATTGTAAGCCTTCAGGGCAAATCTTATAGTTTTGATTATGACAAACTTTGATATGAGCTAACTTGAGTACTTGTTGTGTGATAGGATTATTGGATTGTGGAAGCTAAGAAGTCTAATTGTCTTAAAGAAAAGATGCTAAGGACAACTCAAATGTGCTCAAATACTAAAGTGTATAGATCATGTCCTAAGGATTGAAGGCTTTGAAGACTTTAGTGTAGGTTTACACTTGCGTAATAGGTTTATCCTTATTAACTCTACACTTGATTGTCTTTGGAATCTAAAGAATTTTCACAAGAGGTCAAAACTTGGTTTTCAATCTTAAAAGGTTTTCCTTACACATGTTTTATCTAGTTCTTGACAACGACTTTTGGATTAAAAACTCTTAAAAAGATCTATTTTATGTCCCAAATTATTTCAAACTTGTTGTGCTTGATCTCTAATCATTTTGACAAAGATTGAATAGTTGTGCTTGATCTCTAAACTGAAAATCTTGGCTGCTGAATTTCCAGAGAAATTTGAACGATCATTCGAACACTTGTGTCCAAATTTGGTAGACTAAATTTATCCTAGCAGCCTGAAAACAAAAAAAATTTAGATGATCATTCGGACGCAGGAGTCCATGTTTGGTCAATCGAATTTTACTGTTACTAGTCGTTATTTGAATATTGTAAATAATTTTTAAACCCTATAAAAGACATAAACTTCAGATTTTTGAATAGTTCTTGAGCCTTTAAGAATCTTTACTTTTCCCAATCATCCTTTATCAAAAAGCTCTCTTTTGTCTTGTGCTAAAAATTTAATTTTCAAGATTTCATAGACAAAAAGGTGAAGTGGTGCTAAATTTGTCACCATCTACCAAGTTGTTGGTAATATCTTTATATCTTACTTTTTCTATTTGTTTTATTCAAGGTTATCATAAGGATATAAAAACCCTTTCGAAAAGGTGAACCTTGATTTTTGTAAGTGAAAAGAGGTTGTGGGGTAAAACCCTTGTTGCGTGAACCTCTCTTGTATCTTTTATAACTTTTTTTATATTGGCATTTGGTTAAAATCCTTGAGTTAGAGCTCAAGGTAGTGGATGTAGATATTGTGTAATCGAACCACTATAAATTGCTTATATGATTATCTCTCTTCTTTTTTTTTATTTTGAAAACTCATTGTGCTATCTTGTATATCTTATTGTGAATTTGATTTCAAAACTCTTCCAATTTATTTTCTCAAAAAGAAAAAGATTTTAAAAAATTAGCCAAAGACCTATTTCATCACCACTCCCTTTAGGTCTTTCATTTTTCATTTGACAATTTTTTAAGTACAATTCTATTTTCTTTTTTGGGATTGTCTATATGCTAGATAGTGTTTGTCGGGCTCCTCTAACTCTATCATTCTATTCCATTCTACAAAGCTCATGTTACTTCTTATGCTCAAACATGATAATATAGTCTTAAGAGATTACTATGTCATACAAATATGCAATTGAAACAGTAAAGATGTCCATAAAAATATATGTTTCCTTTGCTATTTGTATCATATATTAATCTCTAAGCTTTCTTCAATATTAAATAATTTGTGGTCAAAATAACAATTATCTAAGAATGCCTATTGTTGTATCTTTTGGGTTGGTTTCCGTTGTGTAAGACCTAAGGGGGGGGTGAATTAGGTCTTAGGTTAATTATCAAGATCTTTTCCCTTTTTGCAAATCATTTGCCTTAATAAAAGCTTTCCTTCAAATTCACAAACTCTAAGTTTATATGTGATGTAATGGTTGAGACAAGATGATCAAACAATAAAACCACAATCAATCAATCAACAACTAAGAACAAATAATAATAACATAAGTATGCAAACAAGTAAAGCTATAAATAAATGAACACACGATTTATAGTGGTTCGATCTCTCCAAGATCTACATCCACTACCTTGAGTCCATACTCAAGGATTTCAACCAATCCACTATATGCTCAATTTAGGCAATTACACAAGAAACTCACCACACAATAGTTTTACACTCACAACCTCTTTTAGTAATTATACAAACAAGGTTCACCATTTCACAAGGGTTTTATATCTAAAGACAACCTAAAGATCAATCTAATCAAAGGCTCACCCACAAGCGGGTTTTACACCACAACCTTGATTAATCTAGTCTATGGCTCACCCTAACACAAAAGGGTTTTATGTCACAAGATAACCTTGCAATGAGCTAGTAGAAAACACAATTAAAATGAAGAATGGAGTTTGGATATTACCAACACTTCTTGGTGGATAATTACAATTGCTAGCACCACTTCACCTTTGCCTTTGGAATCTTGAATGTACACCTTTGAGCACAAGGCAATTTGAGAGATTTTCAATTTAATTTGATGTAAAACAAGTTAGAGCATGTAAGATTTGTTAGGTTCAAAGTTCTTCTAAAAAATCTGGAGTTTATGGCTTTTATAAAATTCAAAAATGAGTTCAAACGGCCATAAAACGGCTAGTAACAGTAAAGTTCAGACGTTCAAACTTTCTCCTCCGCGTCCGAACTTGCGTCCGAACTTTTCTGTAAAAATTACTGTTCATGTGAACAGTTGTACTATTCACGCTAACAGTAGTACTGTTCATGTGACCAGTGTTACTATTTACATTTTGGTTCAAAAGTTCGGACGACCAAAACTTGGCATTGTGCTTCTTAATTTCTTTGGAAAAATAGTCGGGACTGTTCATGTGAACAGTAGTCGCTGTTCATGCACTGTTCACCAAGTTCGGACGTCCAAACTTGGTCTTATGTGCTCTGGAAAAATAGTGGCACTGTTCACAATACATAATTTGCTCTTCACAACGTAGGAAAAGTTCGGACGTCCAAACTTTGCCCTATGCGTCTGAACTTTGCATCCGAACTTTTGAAACTTTGTCAAAACATATTCAAATCATTTCAAACAAGTTGGAAAACATTCTAGCCTTAAAGATAAGTTATTAAAGACATTTGAAGTGCAAAAATCATTTATGAAAACTTGATAATTTTGGTAAGTTCAAAACCATTGAAACCATTTAAATCAAGTTTTGTGCTCTCAATTGAAACTCATAGATTCCAAGGCTTAAGAGTGTATGGTTTACAAAGTTTACCTATTAACTACATGTAACATACACTTCATATCTTCAAAGCCTTCATTCATCTTGAACAAACTCTTCAATCTTCAATCACCTTTGGCATGGTAGAGTTGTTCTTGCATTGTGACTCCAATGCAATAAGACTTCATGCTTCTCAAATAATCAATCCTATCACTCAACATACAAGCATTTTAGTCCTTATCAATGTTTGTCATTATTCAAAACTAATACGATTTGCCCTTAGGACTAACACGTTGTTTTAAATAGATGTTGAATTATTTTCACATCACCATAAAATTGTAATCATACGACATTAAGATTTTTTTTGGTTATAAGAGGTTGCCTTATTTGGAGCTTTATATCTTCCATAGATGTTCATCATATAGCAAGTTGGTTGATTCATCATATTTCATACCACTTATCTTTGTAGTTTTGATGTGTTGTATTGGTTAGAGATAAAATTGCTTCCTTGACTGCCCAAAAGAGTATTACTAGGGTGAAGAAATTTTCCAACAATATGGAAGTTGATTTCAATAGTTTGAAATGGTATCTGCAATTAATATTTTAAACTTCCAATATTGCTTTTAATGTACTTGAACAAGTTAGGACTCAGTTTTGATCAATTATTCTTGGCTTTAAAGATGGGAAATTCCTTTTCCCAGTTAGGAAAATATCCTGCAAAAGAGAATGCTCTTGAAGCAAGAAGCTAGAATGTGAATCCATAAATAAATACTCAATTTTTTGGTTCTTGAGTGTTTTGAGGTAACCTGATGGAGGTATTGAACCAACCCATTTTGATCTTCAAAGATAATTTCTTATGTGTTTCTTTAGTCATATATTTTCCTTCTCAAATTGCCTGTCTCCTCTCTAAAAATTTTTGTTTTGCAACATAGTTCAAAAGACTCCAATAAATCGTCATGTTTTCTTAAGGGAACTCCAATAAATCATGATACTTGGTAAAAGTATATAGAGGAGAAAAGAGATAAAGAGAAAACCAATGAACTTATGGTTAGGATACTGTGATGAATACATGGTTATCGTGAAAAAAATAGCCATCAACTTCGGTAATTGTTAATTGAACAAAAGAACTATGTCAAAAATGTGTCGTAGAGATACAACAAGAACCATATCAAGAATAATTTGTTATACATAATAGTTAGGATGAATAGGTTCACCTCTTTAATTTTTGTTTTGAATTTGTAAGTATTGTTGTCTTTTGAAATAGAACATTTCTGCCCTAAAAATTTCGTGCTTGGCTATTGAATTTATAGTCTGTTTTATAGTGCTAGAATAATTCAACCATTGCATAACAAGATAAACAATTAAATGATCATTAATCTGTTCAGGGAGTCGACTCCATATATTCAGTTGTGGTGATTGCTACAGAATTAAGTAATTTCTTCAATTGCTTGTTTGTGAATTTGATTTAATTTGAATGCTAATTCAAAATTCTTTGAGTAGTTGTTATTCAAGTTGATTGTTTCTTGGCTAATTATTTATGTGTTTTGTGTGCAAAAGAGATATAGCATCTTTGGCTTTGTTTGCTATGTTGGAGTGATGATTTTTTATGCATCATGTCGTTCCTGTTAAGCTAAGAACTCCAAGAATAGATAAGAATAAGAAAAAGTAATACGGGATAGAACTACTGATTCAAAGAAATTTTGTTTTAGATTTCAACAATTTTTAATTAGTTTTTGAGCTTGAAATCATTTTAGTGTCTTTGCAGTATTGTAGTAATGATTTTTACTTTTATTGAATGTTTAGAGATATGAACTCTAAATAGGTTTTACACTCTCTTAGCAGTTTGTTTTCACTTATTTCGTGAAATATGGTTGTAATTTACTTAGACGAAGAAATATTAATGATGCAGTAGTTTGTTGCAAATGAGAATAAGGTGCAAATTGAGCAAAGAATGTTGCATAATGGTACATCAAGTTTTGACGCACTACTTGTCCTATTGTGATATTGTGTTTTGATCATATGTTGTCTTCATTCAAGAGATTCAAATATTGAGACACAAGTTAGAAATCATTTTGGTTCATGTATTTCTGGGTGTTTCTTTATTGGTAATTGTTAGATATTATGTTGGAAGCTGATGATTTTATGTAGAAGTAATACAATTCGTGGCAACATAATGCAATATGAAAACTAAGATTGCTGACATTTTGATGGCACTACTTGGCATGGTGTGATATTGTGTTTTAATCATATGTTCTTCATTCAAGAGATTCAAATATTGAGACACAAGTTAGAAATCGTTTTGGTTCTTGTATTTGTTGGGTATTCCGTTATTGGTTATTGTTAGATATTATGTTGAAAGTTGATGATTTTATGTAGAAGTAATAGTTAGTGGCAACAAAATGTAATCCGAAAAATAAGATTGCTGACATTTTTTGATAAAAAATACAATTACACTAGAGTAAAATGTCTTTAATTTAATCAATATGAGTTGTCTTGTATTTTTGCACTACAATGCTTTCAAGTTTTATGATTATTTGAGTTGTTAATTTGTACTCCGATAAAGTTGAAGGAAAAATTTGTGTTGTTGGTTTTATCCTAGCAAGTAAAATTAGTTAATACCCTTGAGATTACATTATGGGAACACTGACTTGAAATTACTTCCATATTCAACTTTAACAGTATTTTATGCAATAAGGAACTAATTCAATGGATCATGTCATGCACTTCGAAGGGCAATTGAAAACCATGCATTAAAGGTTTCTAGAAGAGGTCAATAAGCATATTCCACATTATAAGAGTACAATTGAAGGTTTAGAGGTCGAGCAAATGGAGCTTAAAATTGCACGTAGCTTCGTCCTGAGTTGTGATGTATATGCTCATTTTTGGAAATGTCACAAGCATCCAATAGAATGATTTTCTTCTAGGTGGAAGTAGCAATTGAGACTAATCGTGGTGATGTCCAAAGATGAATAAGCTTGATCTAATACGTGATTTTGATTTTCTTAAATCTCTATAATAAATTGAATTGCATTTTGTAATTCTTATTTCCCTTGAAGTTTTTTGTTGTATTTGTTGGATGTAATACTAAGTTATGGTACAATCTATGGTGGGTGTTGAGTTTGGCAAAGAAACTTACATGAGCAGCATTTTAGCTTTATAACCAATATCTTGGTCTAGAAAAACAAAAAGGCAACTAACTAAAGAATACAAGCAAGCTTCGCATTTAGAGGGAAAAAAACCTACTGAAGTACTTGGCTAATTGGAGAAGCCTCACAATTTTATTTATGGAAAAGAACTTTATGAATAGAGCTAGGGGTTAGATATTATTGTATATAATGTGTTTCCTAGGACATTTGCTCTTGGATAACTTTTTAGCTAATTTAGGACTTCAATGTAATTTTATGTTGGACTTATAAATCTCTAATACACTTCATGACAATACATCCCATTTGAAAAAACAAGAAAAAACTAAAGAATACAAGCATGAATAGCTAATATTCTTTGGATAAGCAATTTAACTTCTAATATGATAGCAAAATACGAATGTTTTAGGGTTTATTTAAATTTTCCATGATGTTTAACAGGTTGCAAACTTAGATTGTCCATATCGAAAACAACAACAACAAATTTTATATCTAAGAAGGATTGGAGACATTTATGATTGCAAATTAAATGTTCATAGAACATTTATTTTTTGACTATGAAGTTTATAGTATATATAAGGTAATGATATTTAGACGAGAAGGCACCACCTCAAGTCAGTCAAACACAATCGAGATAAAAGAATCAATCACCAATTCACAAAGCATCATTGAAGACAATAATTAACAAACATTTGCTATGCTTTCTTAAATTTCATTATTGTCTTAAGAACTGCTTTATAAATATATTATCAATCTCTATTTTAACATATCTATTTTTTATTATTATTTACATAGTTATTCATTAACACTCATTCTACACTAAAATACTATGCATAAATAGCCAAAAATACTACAACTACAAAATTTAATGGGCGAATTACCTCACACCCTGCGAGCCTCCTTTACTAGTCTATATATCTACTAAATGAGAATTAATAAAATGTGTAATTATACATTTCAATCTTTTTTTTAGTTGAAATTTTAATCTCAACTATTTATTTTAAGTTCTAATCTCATTCGTTAGTTTCGATAAATATTTCACTGTAAAGATATATCACTATTTTAATACACATTATAATACTGTGAATACAACTATTGAAAATTTTTTATGGTACAACATATTGCTAAAATTCTTTTATAATCATTGTTTTGACTTTTCATATCCTTAACTTCAAAATATTATGATTTATTTTTTTTATATATGAGTCAACATTTTAATTTATATTTTTTTAAAAATTAAAATTTTACGTAATTATATAATAATTATTTGTAAGATTAATTACTATCCCTAATATGCTTCTAATAAAAATTTTTAAAAAATTTATTTATATATATTATATAAAAATAATTAGTTATTATATTAAATTTAAATTTTAAAAAATTTATTTATATATATTATATAAAAATAATTAGTTATTATATTAAATTTAAATTTAACATTAACTATTAACGACTTGTGTATTTGTGTTTCAGTTGGTTAAAAAATTGATGATGTTTTAAAAATAAAAATCATTTCATCTGCTATCTACAGCCCTAAGCCCAGGCAAAAGCGGCGGCTGCTTCTCCACCTGCTTCCTCTGCCAGCGGTCCTCACCGGCCGGCAACTTCTTCTTCTCTCATCTTTCCCCCTCTATCATCACCCACGCTCAAAAGGAGCGCCGCCAGCCAAGACTAATCACGCATTGTATGCCATCATTTGAGTCATAGTAAGAACTACAATTAGCCATGCGGGTTTCCCTTCCTCGGTTTGTCCGAAATCACTGAAAACTCAAATCCATAGAGAACCAAGTACTCGCTGCCGTTGTTAGCGGTGTTCCCCTACCATGGTAAAGCTTCAGTGCTCGGTTAATTGTAGAAGAAAATTTATCTACTCAAGATTCTGCTGCTTCTAACAGTCTGATATATTATATATGTATGCTTCAAATTTTTAGGAAAAGCTTTTGCTACTCGCATATGATAATTGTGAACTGTCTTCGTGCGCAGGATTTATTCAGGAAAGCTATATTGCATCCAGGACCACCCGATGAGTTTGCTCTTAAGATAGTTCAAGAAGCTATAAAGCCTCAGGTGCTGCAGCCAAAAGTTTTCTTTTCTACTATGGTTATTTTTTCTGTTAAGATTTGATTATTGGCTCCGGTAATTTGAAGTGTTTTCTCCTTAATTATGGTAATGATGAATTTGCATGGTAATTCTATTTTCCTTTTGTTGATGTTTAGAAGCAAACAAAATTAGTCCAAGATGAGAATCAGTTGCTGGAGAACATATTACGGGCACTTCTTCAGGAATTAGTGGTATGCTTATTTCTTGTTTATAGTAAGGAGAATGATTCAGGTCAATTTACATCAGAAATTTGTATAATGTCAGTAGGATGTATGTTGGGCTCATTCATTGCAACTGTTTTTTGTATTGTGTAGCAGAAACCATGTTTCAGTTTACTAAGCTTGGTTCAGAAACACTTTTTGTTGAGTTGGAAGGAACAGCAGATTTTTGGAGCCTGGATTTGTTTATACTGTATTAGCTGTTTACTGAGATTTGAGAATGTTTGGCTGGAAAATCTCTTCATAGAAAGGAAAATGGAAAAAAGATAAAAAGAAAGAGGGGATGCATTTTGTATGTATATGGTCCATGGGTGGTTTTGAATGGTTAAACATTTTTTATTTTTGTTAAATAAAAAAAAAAGATTTGGAAAGTGAGAAAATTTAGAATGACTGTTAGGTCTTTTGACAGAAAATAGTTTTCTTTTAGTGTACTTTCCTTTCTGGTTCTGAAACCTATTATTTGTTTGTGTTTCAGAAAATTCTTTAGAAATTCAGGTTGCTTTGAGCTTCCCTTGATTTTATTTGTTTATTTGGTGTAAATTTTCAGAAATTCCGTAAATTTTGAAGGTTATAAGTAAGCATTTATTGCTTAGAAATCTCGTTTTTGAGAATTCAGGAAGTTTTTAGTTGTGTTGAACAAATGTTGTTTGAGAATCTCATGTACTTTCAGAATATCGTACCATCCTTTTTTTCTCTCTCAAATGTTGTTTGAGAATCTCATGTACTTTCAGAATATCGTACCATCCTTTTTTTTTTCTCTTTCTGTTTTCTAGATGACAAAACTTATATTTCTTTATAGTCTGCTGCGGGTCAGTTAGGAGAGAGAATCATGCATTATGGGCAATCAATTGACGGTGGGGAAAACCATCAGGGACAAATTCCTCGTCTTCTTGGTAAGTGCATTCTATCTTGCTACCTGTTCAGTATGCTCTTGCATGCTTGTGCTCAGTCAATGCACAGTTTCGTTCTTTAGTGTTATTCTTTCATTTACCATTTGTTTTCTTTCCAGACTGTCTAATGTTGAAGATTAAGAGTCTGCTAATAGTAAAAAAACTTTTACTTTGGATCAAGGGAAGGGTGAATAATCCCTTCTGCCCTTGCCTTTTCCCTCTCTTAAAATGTTGGTTCATCAACTGAATGATTTTGCTTTTGCCCATTGGGAAGAAGGGGAAAGAGAAATAGTGGTTCTGTTTCCTTGTTGATTTTGAAAAAATAATACAATGGTAGGATAGTTGTTAGAAGGGTAAAAGATTATAGCTCTTATGTTATGGAACTAAGTCCAACCAAAGGGAATTTTTGCCTTTGTGTTGGTTTTTATTTTGAGAATTTGATAAGAGAACATTGTGGTTTTCGATATGTTGATCGTGGCCATGGTAAGTTTGACAATGTTTGCTGTGCAAATAATTTTTCCCCCTTTTCCTTCTAAGTGTTGAAAACCGATGGAATTGAGATGGATAACAGGATTATTGCACTATGTTATTAATCTAGAAAGATATAAGAGATATGGGACTAAGGAAGACTAATGCTTTTATCTGATGAAGTATAGCATGACTTTGTGAAGAACTTCAAAAGGTAAAAACCTGAGCTTCATCTTGTCATGAGAGCCAGTTATCGAGTTGAGAAATCCATATACAGAAGCCTTGACCTGAAGTCTATTTGCCAATGAGATTTTGCTTTCTCAAGTCCTAAGGTATCAAATCTTGGCATATCGCTGAAGTGAGTTACGTTATGGAAAACAAAATGAACTCTAGGTATTCGTTGGCTTATTCCTGCTTCTGTAACTCATGTGGCATCCCAAACAAACTTATAGAGTTCTTGGTATTGCTTAGTTATACGATCAAAAGATTCACCCGACAAATTGCCAGTAGTGTTTTAGTTGAGTATTTTGGCTAATATTCTCTTCTTTCTGATCAAGTGCTTCTCGGCTTTTCATTGGAAGAGTTCTTAAACATTGGAGGTTTTTCTCGTACGTTCTTGTCAGAAGTAGAATATAGTTGGTGAATGTGAAAATGTTAGTTTAAAATGCACTAATAACCATGCAATATGTTACTAATAACTATTTAGTTTAAAATGCACTGATAACCATGCAATATGATACTAATAACTATTCAATATGAATATATCTGAGTTACAATTGATTGGGTCAACTTGAAGTATTTGCAACCGAGCTTTGGAAATTTTAGACCACTGATATAATTTAATTCCAGCCACAAGGGAAAAAGGAAAGGAAAGAAAAAGGCAAACACATTAATTTCTTCTTTAAAGAATTTGGGGTAGTTAGTAAAAATAATCCCCAAACTATCTATGAAGTACCACTTTCTCCTCAAATTTTTTCAGATCTATAAATGTACCTGATTTTTTTTCAACATCCTAAATTAATCACGGAAGCCCATTTTGTTATTAAATCTATCACGCACATTGCACATGACCATATTTTTAGGGGCAAAATTGTCTCAACATCCGATTTCCTCAAAACCACCTGTAAAGATTGTATATGAGTATTGAGTAATTAATATCTTTGGAAAGGATTTGGGATCATAGTATTATACTCTTTTTGCTGGCTTTTGTGTATGTTGGACTCTTCAGAATGCTGAATGAATGTTTGGTGACAGTGAAAGTTCACTTTTCATTGCACAGCAAAAGGAGTGGGAAGACATAGCTTTTCACAATTGGTGGGTATCCTAAAGGTGTTGCAATGGACCTTTAACTTATTTAAAGGGCATAGAATTTTGCTATCTATTAAGATTGACATTCAATTTCACAAGTTGTTTAGCCTCCAAAACTTGTTACTTAAATGGAAACTTCCAGTGACAGTGCCCACAAAACCTTCTAAGATCAAGAAAGGAAACTTTTTATGTTCTCTCCGTAGATCATTCTTAAGTTTGTTTAACATAGGAACTTTTAGTTACTAGTCTATTGATTATCAATTAGTTATTGATGATAGTGCATAATGATCTATTCATTTATGATCATTGTACTTATTGAGCAAAATAAATGCATTTTTGATTCTTTGCTCTGATATAACTTGTTCCTATTCAGTTCTTGTCATGGGTTTTGCTTTCATTGTTCAACAGATATTGTGCTGTATCTCTGTGAGAAAGAGCATGTTGAAGGTGGCATGATATTTCAGCTCTTGGAAGATTTGACTGAAATGTCGACAATGAGAAATTGTGAAGACATCTTTGGTTACATAGAGAGTAAACAGGATATACTAGGGAAGGCAAGTGAAGTCTCTTTCCCAAGTCTTTTTTCTTTCATATTAGAAAGTTTATCTGTAAATGCAAATACAGGCATGTTTCTAGTACTCTTCTATATTTTGATTGAGATTCCAACTTGGCATTTTTCCCCCTCTTAATTCCAGTAAACAAATTTGTCGTTTACTAGCATCATTTGTGAGTACTTAAAATAATCTATAGGGCACTGTTATTACAGTAAAAATCTTGTACTCCCTCTGTTTCAGAATATGAGTTGTCATAGTAAAAGAGAGCCTTCTCAAAAGATTAGTCATTTTGCACATATCTATAAGTATTTAATGTTTTTTTCTAGTATTACCCCAATTTAGTCTTCTAGAAATCTGATATTGCTTTGGATAATGCAAAGAAAAGGTTATGAAAGGAAGGGTATTTTAGGCACTTTAATGGAAAAATGTCTTGTTTTCAGCATTCTTAATCTATGTGCACAAGTCTAAAATGACATATATGTGTAGAAGACATCTCTTAGTTATTTTACTTTCAAACATTTGGTAACCATCAAAAGATGTTTGTCTGAAAGTATTTACTCTGCTGGCATGCAAAACAGCTCTCTCTCCTCCTTGAATTAAATTTTAAAGTTAATTAGCCATTGAACTTTTGGTGACCCCCATCCCTTCACCTCCAATTTTCAAACTCTTCTCTAGTTCTCTAATCTTGTGAAAAAAATAAGGCAATTCTAGCCTTATCTAGATTTTTTTAATTTATATCTTCTTCCCTTCTCCGTCTCTGTTATCTTCTGCAGTCCAATCAGTATCCCCACCAACTCTTGCAAGGCTAGCTTCCTGCCCTACCAGCATCTACCAGTAAGCCCATCGTACTCCTTCTGTCTCATCCTAAAGGCAGTACTTGCCACTATTCTATCCTTTTTCTACAGTTCTCTACATAACATGTAGCCCTTTCCATTTTCTCATTCTTTTAATCCATTCTGTAAGTATTGCTACTCCTCACTTCCTTTGCCTGTCTAATCTCCCTAGAGAAGTAAGTATTCAAAGTTAGATCCTTAAACCTCATATTTGTATGTGATTTAGTTTATGCTAGCTACATGTCTATATGTTTGTTCGTCAGTGTATGAAATGTGTCTGTTTCTATAAAGGGAGCATGTTTAGTGTCTGTGATTCTGCTCGGAGAGAGTCAGGTTTGTATTTAAGCTTAGGCTTGTCAGGCAAGGAAGAAAAGAAGAAAGGGTTTTGTTTGGTCAGAAGGAAGATATAGGGGATGTTTTCTGTTTGATACGGAGAGGGAAAGGGAGTATTAGGATCTGGTGTGTTTGTTTGGGAGGTTTTTTTTTTTCTTTTTTTTGTTTTGTTTTTTGGGGGGGGTTGTTTGTGGGTGGAAGAAGATAGAGAACCAAAGGAGAAAAAAGAAAAGAGAAAGGGAAAATATTTTATTAATGGTGGATTTACTAGGATTAGATTTCATTGTTCCAAGAGAGATTAGAAGATGCAGGATGGAGTTTATGGTTTGATTATTTAGCTTATGTTAGCTCTTAAATGCATGCCAGTAGGATGATATAGCACCTAGGGTTCATGAGCTATGCATTCAAAGCGAGGCCAGTTTGTTCAACCTGGATGCATATGTAAATACAGGCTGATGGTGAACGCAAAGGGCCTAAAATGGATGCAGCTCAAGCGTTTTGTGAGAATGCTCTAGATAATATGCAGACAGTTTATGTCTTCAATATTTTTTAGATTCTTTATTGTAGGGATCTTCAGTTATGATTCTGAATTTTAAGTGTCCAAGGATATTCTAGCGCTTGAGTTAATTGCTGGAATCTACAAGATTTAGTCTTAGAGTTTTTCTTTAATTGCTTATTGGTATTTTAGTCTATTTGGAGTTCCTATTGTCTTATTTATTGTCTTTCGGATGAACTCTAATTGCATTAGGGTTTGGATACTGGGGATGTTTCACATTATAAATGAATAGTCTGTTAATTGTTCTTTATTTTTTCAGCAGTGAATTAATACTAGGAGTTATGTGGTCTGTTCTTGTTTGGCACTACCTATCTTTTCTCCTCCTTTCTTCCACCCTTTTTCCTCTTAGTGTTCTTATTCATAGCTTTAGCCTGTTTTCCCTTCTCTGAAAGATTGTTCTCTCTCTCTCTCTCTTGAACAATATTCAAACTTTTCCTTCTTGATTGGCTACCAAACAAGAACCAAAAGTTAACATTAGTGAAGTTCTTCTACTACCTGTTGCAAGACACAGCTATCCTAGTTCGTCCTACATCAAGGATCCCTTGGGACTTGTGAAGCTTGGAGCTTGACTAGAGAAAGGAGCAAGGAGAATGTCAATCATGGGTGCCACGGTCTGTCACATTCTACTCTAACCAATTATAGAAGGCATCATTAGAACTAACTATAAGAACTCCAACTCTGATTTTCTTGCTTTAGGTTTAATTTATCATGGACTTCTAGAACCGGAGAATCTCTTTTAGTCACCCAATGACTGTGCAACACACGAAAAGAAAAGAAAAGGAAATCCTATGACAGCCTATGGTCAATTTACATCTATAAGGGCAGCTGTGCCTCTTAACTAATTAGAAGCCTATGATTCATCATTTTGAGTCATGACTTGTGTTTTGAGCCAAAGATGTCTATTGTTCCAAACTTAGTGCATATTGGAGCTAAACTGCTCATGTCATACTAGCTCTAGGGAAAATGAGTCTTTTGAGTTTGGTCTAACTTTTTCAACATCGTCATGCTGCAATGGAACTGAATATTGGAGTTCATGAAATCCAGTTCTTTTCTTCCGAACACTTCATAGTGATAATTTAGAAATAGTTTCAATCTTTTAGATACCCTTTCTAAACATGGAAAAGACAGAACTTGAAGCTTGCCATAATTTTCTTGGGGACTGATTAGACATGTCCTGTGGTGGCTAACCGTCCTATGGTCACTCTTCAAAAGCAATAGTTAGTTAATGCTAATTTCAATATATTTTTCTAATTGTATATCTAAGCTTATTCTGTTTTTCCGGATTCGGATTGCTTATGGCATAAGGTAGATTCTAGATCATGGGTGGTCAATGACTGAAGTTCTATTAAATGTTAATTGACCTCCATTTCCCTTGGAGAAAGCAACCTGGAATTAATGTTCCCTTCAAAACCAAATCTTTCACTTGGATAATGGTTTCTAATCGAATCAATACTATTGATTTATTATAAGTGAGTAGACTTTGTAAAATTCTATGCTAAAATATGTGCGCGAGTCTGAGTCAGTAGTGATACTAAGTCACCTTTTCCTTCATTATCATATAGCAAGGAAGTTTTGGGAGAATTTGTTCACTTTGGTTGATGAGTAGTGTGTGTGCGCGCATTAATACAGTTCCAGATGCATACCAAATTTTGTAGTTTTGGTAGGAGTAAAAATGCGATACTTCTATGTGAACTTGCTTGGTTTGCCATTTGTTGGGTGACTGGTAGGAATAAATAATGGGATTTTTAAAGCATAGTGCTAATTAAGCTACTTTCAAACCTGTTTAGTTTCCTTTCATCTCCTTGGCTGGTTTATTCTAGCATCCAGAACACAAAATATACAAAATAGAGTAAGAAATCTTTGAACTATAATTCATACTTAATGTTCAGAGTCTTCAGACCTCATATCCAGACTCCAAAAGTTTTTTAAAGAATTAAAATTTTAAAATCAAAAGATTTTTTATTTATTTCAATTTTGACCCAAAAGAAAACTTTTTCTCTGAATTTGAAGTCTGTCTATGTAGTCATGCATTAGTAGATTTATATGGAGAGTGAAGGTTCTATTGAATGTAGTTTGTCACCTCCTTTCTTGAGGATGTCTCATCTTCTTTTTTTGCTTTTTCTCTTTTCATTAATAGAAATTTCTTTTATATAATAAAAGAAAAAAGGATTTCAAAAAGTAGTTAAATATTTTAATATTTATACGTTGAAGTTATTATCTTTTTGCATATATTTTAGTAGAAAGCTGATAGGCGGTGCATGCATCCAGACTTCCTCTATGAATTCAATGCACAAGCCTTTGACCCACTCTTTAGTGCACTTCTACACATTCATTCCTGCACTATTTGATCAAACCTAGCTTAGTATTTTACTTTTCATATATGGTCATGCAAATTCAACAGATGATGGAAATAAACTTCAAGTCTGCAAATAAATATTGCAATCGAAACAAATTTTGTAATTCAAATTTTGCAAGAATGGGGGACTATTTCATTGCATATATCTTTTCCTGCTTTGAAGAAGGGCAGATGACTATATGCAATACAGATAGCACAGAACCTAACACCTGCCCCCAAATCATTTGGAAGGAATCATTTCCTGCACTGTTTGATAAGTAGCAGCTTGAATTCCAATTATATATACAAAAGTGAGAGAAATAATCCTAGACGACTGATTGGGAAAACAGTCTAAGGTTAGGGCAATTTGTATCTTAGTTATTGTTGGTTTAGAGTCTTTTAAGAGTCTTATCTTATTTAGTTAGGATTTGGTCTTTATAGCTATAAACAGAGGAGTTCTCTATTCACTAACTTATGCTACTTTTATTCAATACATAGAGTCTACAAAATGTCCTCTATAAATCTGGTTGTATGACACAATCAAGCGTAAGTGTTAATGCCTTACAGTCCTGAATGTGACACCTTGGGTATACTCTATTTGAAGGTGTCTGTTCTCTTAACATTTACTGTGAATTCTTGATTTCCTAATAGTTATAGCCTGCTGTCTTTCTACAAATCTAGTGTATGCTCATGGGGCAGTTATAGTGAACTTGTCCTGCCTGACTTGGACACTCTTTTTAAGTTTATTCTTGGCTTTTGTAGCCAGAGCTATTTGCTCGAGGAAAACTTGTGATGTTGAGGACATGCAATCAACTACTTCGTCGTCTATCAAAGGTATGATGCAGTGCAGTGTCCACTTGTGAATTTTATGGGCTTGCTCATTTTCTTGTTCCTATTGATTGTCAGCCACTTTTTGATTGAGATTTGGTCAGCTTCGGCTAGTAAACCTAAATACTGCTTAACTCAGATAGAACCATAAAGTAAGTGAAAAGAGGTGCAATTCCATTTTCTTGGGAGTCAGTCTTAGTGTGAATAAACCTTTTTGTGGGTGTAATTTAGATAAATTGCTATATTTCTGAAATGAACTGTTTTCTCTTCCAAAGTGGTAATATGTGTACATGACCTGGAAGTTAATGCAGTAATACGAACTATTGTTTGGCTGAATTTGGCTTGTCTACTGCACATGTTACACTTTGAAGAAGTGAAAATGTATTGGCATTCAACATTTCTTCTCTCTCTGTTAAAGCGGGAAAAATGACTCGCAAGTTTGTGGAATAATGGTTTGAATCCTAACTTATAATTTCATATTTGATTTGCAGGCAAATGATGTTGTGTTCTGTGGACGAATTATTATGTTTCTTGCCCACTTTTTTCCATTGTCAGAACGTTCTGGTATGTTTGATTACTTATATAAAACTTCCATTTGAAGCTTTCAATCCTTCCCCTTTGTTTCAAAATGATTTCTTGCCTGTTTGTGCAGCTGTCAATATAAAAGGAGTTTTCAATACATCAAATGAGACAAAATATGAGAAAGAAGCCCCTGCTGGTAATACCTACTTGATTATGAAAGTCTTGTCCTTGTTATTGTGATTCATTGTGCATTTGTCATCTTGGAAGTTGAAGTGCATATGTGCATTCATGTATACGTAGACATGTACTTCATATGCACACATATACATGCAGTTATGAATAAGTGTTATACATTAACTTAAAAATTAATTTCAGGGATTTCTATTGATTTCAACTTTTACAAAACCTTTTGGAGTTTACAGGTAAGTTTCATTAATTTTGTGGCTTGGTGTTGTAAGGAATTAGAGTGTTCTATCATCTGTCAGGATGTTGGTTTTTAATTTATTGGGGTGAGATTCTCCTTTCATGTTTGTACTATGAGTTTTTTTTTTTTTTTGGTTTTTTTTTGGACCTTGATTTGCTAATAAGTTGAAAAAAGGGGCATTGTTTTTATGCCCTCAGATTTTGTAAGGTAGCTACTAACAAAGGCATAGTTTTGTTCAGGTGCAACATGTCTGAAATGAAGGGGGTGTAAATGGCCTGACATTCTTTGGTTAGGATGGGAAAAGGGAGCGGAATTAGATTTAGATTAGGATTACCACTCTCCTGCATATAGGCATTTCTTCTGCTGCCAAATTAGAGGGTTTGGGAGAGAGATAAGTAGATGGTTCCATGTGCTCTGGTTCATCATTTGAGATTCTGATCTTCCTCCTCTTGCCCTCATAAAAAGGAGAACAAGGTATAAGAAAATACTTGAATTAGCTGAAGCACTTGTCCCTCTCCCCTTCCCTGTTTCCTTCCCTTCCCGTCTGCAAACGGAACTAGCTCAGAAAGTCTAGACTGTGTTTGAACTGAAACTTCACTAGGATTCTGGCCCAAGTTAAAAAACGTGCAAAACGGAGAAAACTAAGATTCAAATTTCAAATGTGACAATTTTTGTGTTTAGATGGAATATTCACTTGGATACTGAAGTTTGGATGAATTTGTACTCTCATTTCAATTTCAAAAACAATCAATTGTAAAATTCCTGTGGTCCACATATCTGTCCAGGACATCTTCATGAAGCCTAAGAAATGTTATGTATGATGGACCTACAGGACTTTAGTACTATACTCAAGGTAAACACGCCGTCATCTTTGTGTCAATAGTTGACTATAGGGAATGAATATAACAAAACTTTTACAGAGACAAAGCGCCAAGTGAACCCTTCCCTTGAGACATTACTTTTCCTCCTTCCCTTCTCTACTTTGTCAGAGGCAATAATGAGGTAGTTGAAAAAGATCGTGAACAGTGGATTCTTCTCATTTCAATTTCAGCTGTCTCATTCTATCACTTTGGCTGGAGTTTGGAAATACTGTGCAAGGATAAACTCACATTTTTCACTCAGTAAGAGTAGGGGTGTGCATTATTTGGAGAAAATTTAAAAACCGAACCGAACCGAAATTTAATTCAGTTTTCGGTTTGGTTTTTTAAAATTTCGGTTTGGAGAAAATTCGGTTTTTCCTCTCCAAATTAAATTTCGGTTTGGGTTCGGTTTAGACCAAGCCAAACCGAAAAACCGAATTTTCTCCAAAATTTCTCCAAATTAATAATTAAGTATAATTAAAAATTAATAATTAATTAAACTAATTCTTAATTAAAGTTATTTTAAATTTTAAAATAATTAATTTTTGTATATTTTCCAAAATATTATTTAAAGACTAATAACTCAAACTAAATTAGATTTTAATTTAGATTATAATCAATATTAGAGTATAATTAATATTATTTTAAAATTTAAAGTCTTAACTTTATATATTTCGGTTTTCTCCAAACCGAATTTTCTCCAAACCGAAATATTTCGGTTTGGAGAAAATTCGGTTTGAAGGTAAATTAGGTTTGGTTCGGTTTTGAAAAAAAATAAAAAAAACCGATTTTTCTCCAAATAGTAAAACCGAATTTTCTCCAAACCGAACCGATGAACACCCCTAAGTAAGAGTTTAAAATGTTTGGCTCAAGCGGCAGTCCAAATACATCCTAAGCTTCAGTTTTAGGTTCACACATTGTTGTTTTAGTAGCTCAATATGTTAAACGAATTAATAATTTCCAACATACTTCCTTTATTTCATAATTTGTACCATTTCTTGTACTTGATGTAGTTTTCAGCTTTTAATTTGTCTTCATTGGTTTCTTCTTTTCTATCTTATCATTGATTGAATTGGAAAATGACTGTTCCTTTGGTTGTTTGGTGTTCAGGAGTACTTCTCCAATCCTTCTTCCCTGTCTCTTGCTTCATCCAAGTGGCATAAGTTTACCTCTAGTTTAATGGTATGTAGCTCTTTCTGCTAAATATCTTGCTGCAGTATAATTTTGCATATCTGGGAATTGTGGAAACTAAAAGTTTGGTGTATGCCTCTATGAAACTTGTTTTCCAGGTTGTATTGAGTACCTTTGAGGCTCAACCTCTAAGTGATGATGAAGGGAATGCCATTAACCTAGAGGATGAGGCTGCAACCTTCAGCATTAAGTATCTCACGAGCACTAAGCTAATGGGCCTGGAGGTATGGGGATATGCTAATCTTCATAAGCTTGAAGTTCTCTTGAGTTCTTCTTTTCTTGATCTTAATAATTGCTTCTTTCTCAGTTGAAGGATCCAAACTTCCGACGTCACGTTTTAGTTCAATGCCTCATTCTGTTTGACTATCTGAAGGTATACTGTTTTGAAAATTCTCTCTTGATTATTCTTATAGTCCTTTTGATGATTAAATCACCTCTACTGTTTCTTTAATCAGCACGGTAGCGTTTTACTGTTCTTTGTACAAAGAAATGGCTTTACCGTAATAACACCAAATTTATATATGCCATTGTCTATTTAGAGGAGCATGGATTTCCTTAGTCATTTGGGTTCATTGTGAACTCTAGCAACCTTTTTTGATTAAGTTTTCTTGTAAGTAGGAAAAGAAACAGCATTAGTGATCATATTTTTTCCAGGGTGGTTAAACCATGTCTAGACATTCAAATAACAGAACAAAAAGCTCAACAAGTGATGAGTTACATTGTTATAGAAAATTTTATGCATACTTTCAGATGAGAACTTGTGATTTCTTCATTCCTGTTATGGTTGCATACACACAAACATGCATGCATGCACGCACACCTACACGGTCACATACCAAAAGGCAACCAAAATGATTGGACCAGTTCCTTTTTTTTTTTTTTTTGGGGTTTCAATGCTGGAATACAATTTTTTTTGGGTTTCAATGCTGGAATACAATATAATTTATTGTCATAGTGACTAGAAACAAAGACTTCATTTTTAAAATTTTTTCCAGGATTGGGTCAGGATCTTTCTGTATCAACTAGTAATTTCATCTCAAATATCTTTTATTGTTGTCTATTTGGTTTAGATTTTTCTTATTTGAATTGATTGGCACTTATTTCTGTTTTCAAAGTTCTGAATAAAATTTCCTTTCTCTTTCCTATTTTCTTTCTCAAGTTAGAAATCTTGATGCTAACTTTGCCATATTCATGCAAATCTTAGGAGCTGATTTTTTTTGCATTAGGACTAGGCAACTCTCAAGAAAATTTTCCACATAAATATTTCTACATCCTTGATTGCAAATACTTAATTCAGAATTTGAGAATCATTATAGAATTTTGTTGGAGTGCAAAGGTTATATCTCTACACGAAATCTTACTGTTTGAGTGATGTGTTTGTTTTAGTATGAATTTGCTCAGAAAAAAGAAGTGGGGGTCGGAGAACATTGTCTTTTCCTTTGTGCATTCTTTATTAATTTGGATATGTTTGACATTGCTTATTTCCTATTTTTCTTGCAGGCTCCAGGAAAAACTGATAAAGATACTCCCTCTGAAACTATGGTTAGTCTGTGGTGAATCCAACTGTTTTGTAAACTCAAGCATCCATCTCTTTCTCTCTCCCCATGATTCTTAGGGCTTTTATTTTTTTTTTTGGTCAGAATTATTTGACTAATGCTTCTTTAAGTTTCTTTTTTTGTTTTATATATTTCTAGAGGGAGGACTTCCATAACGAATAAAGGACATTTCTTATTTCCTTGAATGCAGTTACATTTTAGCTTTTGGCTTGAAAAATAGTTACTATTCAAGATTCTTAATTGCCTTTCCTCGTTTAGCTTTTAGCGTAAAAAAGGCCAAAATGTTTTGAGCTTTTGGCTCTTTCACTAGCGATGAAACAGCCCTTCCTCTCTCAACTTAGTAACCAACAAGCCAGCATATTAAGGGCAGAACCATGTAGAAGAGATTCCAGCAGTAGGAATCATCTTTTCTACCTTCATCTCTACTGCATGTAAATCGGAGATACACTGACCATTGTTGCATTCACGCCTCTATCTCCTCTCAACTAACCTGCAGCCAGTTATCACTCCCTTCCCTAAAAAGAAGACACAGGAAGTGAGAAGGCCCCAACTTAATCTTGATATTGGAGAGATTTGGATATATCTGAGTATGTCATCTAGTCTCAATTATGTTTATCCTCAAGAGTTCTTGTGAACAGATTCTTGATAAAATACCTTCCTTGTCTCTTGGTCATGATTGTTCCTTCTATAATACCTTCTTTTTCTCTTGGTCAAATTCACTATTATAGAAGCGACTTTGTCTAATTGCAGTCTCAGACTTGAAGCTCTATTCTTTGTGTTCTCAGTTCATTGCATAATACTTAAATAGAATGGCAACTCGTGGAAGCAATGTTTCTTCATTCTTTATCTGGCCCCGTTTATTCTTGTTTAGCAGAAGAATAAAAGTTTCATGTTCTATTCTCTGTGTTCTCAGTTCAATGCAAAATACTTAAATAGAATGTCAACTCATGGAAACAATGTTTCTTCATTCTTTATCTGGCCGTGTTTGTTCTTTTTTAGCAGAAGAATGAAAGGAGGCTTTGAGTACTAGTTTGCCTAGCCTGATATTTTGCTGAAATTGATGTGATCTAGACATAAGTTCAAGTTGCATCACTTGTCAAACTTTCTTTTGCTGCTGATGTTGCTCTTTCGTATGAGCAGGGATTCATGGTTGTCTTTATTAAAACATTATGTCTTTTCATCCTCCAGAATTATGTTATCTGCCTTGACATACTTGCTAGGTAAAATATTTGTTGAATAGGAGATAACTGCCTTTTGAACTGATTCTAGAAGGATGAAATACTCAACTATGAAGAACGGGTCAAAAAGCTTCTTGAATTGACTCCACCAAACGGGAAAGCTTTTCTCAAGAGTATTGAGCATATATTAGAGCGTGAAAGGAACTGGGTGAGATTTGCGTTTCCCTCTTTCTCTCCCTCCCTCTCTCTCTCTCTCTCTCTCTTTTTGCATCTATATTTCCTTAATTGCTTAATCTGGTGTCTCTCCATGTTGTTTAATTGGAGTTTTACTGGCTAACTTTTCTTCTCTTTTTTTTTATTTTTTTCTCTTTTTTTATTTCTAAGCCACTTGTTTCCACCATTTGTCTTCTCTTGCTAACTTTTTCAGATTTGGTGGAAACGTGATGGGTGCCTTGCATTTGAGAAGCCGCTGCAGGAGAATAAACTAGGTCAAGATGGTGCAAAGAAACGGTAAGCACTATGCCAGAGTTCCCTTATAATATTACTGCTTGAAAATGCATTCATCTGGATATCTTGAGTTATGATTTAGGAGGACTTCTGAAGTAGCTGGATGGGTGTTTATGATGATCATTATGATAGAATGTCATTGATTCAGCTTCTGTCTCTGTGAACTTCGTGGCTGTTTGATTCTGCATTTTGTTAAGTTTGCAAGATTATAGTGAATCTGACTTTTATAAAATATAAATGCCTGGAAGTTGTGATTCTCACCAAGGCTTGAGGATGGTTTTAGCTCGAGCAACCTTACTCGAGGTGGCAAATGCTAGACTTCAATCCTAGATTTATTCTAACAACTTTTAATGGGTACTATCTGGAGTTGCAGAGAAGACAGCTTTCTTCTTTTTCTGTTTGTTCTTTGCCGTTGCTATTTTCCCTTCTCCTATACGGTCTATTGCCTTCTTCATCAATTTTACTGTAGTTTGGCCAAGAATTAAGGTTTAGTTTGGTTCGCAAAAGGGAAGGGGAGGGGAAGAGGCACCTTTTACTTTCCCTAAGGGAGGTATTAGTATGTACTTTGATTTTTTTTGGTATGAGGAGAAGGGAAGTAAATTAGAAATACTTCCCCTTGTTTGGTTGTACGAAAAGTAGAAGGGGAGGGGAGGATATTTTATTGTGTTTACAAAATTACCCTCTCCTTAAATTGAGGAATTATGATCAAAGTGAAAGTTAAGGGCATAATAGTATCACATACCTCCCAATCCTTCCAAAAGTGGAAGGATTGGAATTGCTGATGTGGAGGGGGAGCACTCCCCCTCCACATTTATTCTCCTCCCTTCTCTCCTTCCAACCAAACAAAGTAAAACACCCATTTACTTCCTCTTTTACTTCCCCTCCCCTTTTCCTCTCTCTTTTCCTTCCAACCAAACTAGGCCTAAGCCCTAATTCTGAATTGATTCTCTACTGACCCTTCCCCACTCTTTGGGGAACTTCATCATAGCACTGTATTGTCCGTGATCTTGTTATTGAGATTAGGGATTTAAATCATGCTAGAACTTGGAAACCGTACAAGGAATATCTTTTTGTTCAACAACTAATTGGAAAGCACAAATGTGGATGCATTTGTATCAAAGCAGAGATCCCGAATTACTTTTCCCTTTTTTTCATGAGATAAAATTGGCATCTGGAGTTTCTAGAAGATTTACTATTTAATTTGTAATGCCCTACTTTTGAGGGTCTATTATTTATTAGAAACTTTGCATATCCTTTGCCATTGTGATTTTCTTTCACAAGTTTCTTATCATGAGTCTGGATCTTGGATTATCGTAATGGTTAAATAGCAATTGCCTCATAACTGCTAAATATTTCTTTCACAAGGACATGTCAGCTTCGTTGTCATTAGAACTTTGCTATGCTTTAATTCCCAACTAGTATTGTTTTTGAAATAATGTGCAAAACAGAGTTGAACTAGTGGAAGTCAAGCTGAACAAGTAACTAATGGTTTTTTGGGCCTTAATTCCTGGACCATATTTACGGGGCTCAAGATTATATTGGTTTGACGTAGCCACTCAAAATGCTTTATGTTTTGGATCATTTGACACTCTATTTGAAGCAAATGGTCGCAGTATACGTCTGATACTTGACGACATGAAAAGATAATTACCTGGAGATTTTGTTTTGTTGTGATGTGTATGCATGAATGTAATGATGGCTGCTTTCTGTTTTCCTCAGATTCTAATTCAGCCTTATACTGTATTCCTTAATATTCCTTGCAGTCGTCCACGATGGAGATTGGGGAACAAAGAACTTTCTCAATTGTGGAAATGGGCTGATCAGAATCCAGTATGTTCTATACCCTTGTCTGTCATGTGAATTCTATAGCATATTTGTTTGGCTTTGTACAATAGTTTGCTTGATATCATTAAGATAGCGTGATCAGAAAATGCTGTCACTTGGAAATTACACACACTTGAAGCAAAGTTTTTCTGATGTCACTTTCTCATTTCATAAGCTATCTTCCTAAGTTGCAACAACCCATTATAAACTAATCTGACATCTCAAATTCAGATATGAATTGTTGCTTGACGTCTTTCTGTGATAATCTGCAGTTTGTCGAGGAAGATAGCAATTGGTGCTTGATAGTATAACAAAAATGTTGAAAAAGCTTCCTTTTAGTATGTCATATTATAGGCTTATGAACCTAAGTAGAAGATTCTCATATTTGCATTAATAAATAAAAGGCACGCAGGTCCACACTCTTTTACTCCTCGGTACCAACTTGAAAACTAATCCAACCACACCTCTGGTGAACTGCAAGATTAAGGATTTTTGCAAGTGAAACTTGCTTGTTATTGTTCTAATACAATGTATACAGTGAGAATAAGCAGTAAACTCAACATCCAAACTAGCAAAAGAGCAAGAATAGAAATATGGGAAGTGAGAGCAATGATGCCAAATGGTTTGATGGAGAGGTATAGCCTATAACTATCAGCGTTCCTTCTCTATTATGAAGGTTAACAATTTAGTTCCAGTACCTATGAAAATTCTGATGGATAAGAGTAATATAACAATATCTCATATAGCATAGAGAGACATATTTAGTTCATTTCTTGCTATGATAGTATTTACTCAAGTGGCTAATTTGTTGCATGTGAATAATGTACTTTTTCTAGAAAAACTTTGAAATCTCTTGAAGGATTTTATAATGTGTAGAATTCTGTAAAATTCCGTAGAATCAAAATGATTGTATATTCTTACGCCCAGTGTTGGCAGAGGGGACAAGTCAATTGGTTATTGTATTTATGTTAGAAAGTTTGGAAGATGGAGGAGGGAGAGTGATTAGGGATGACATCAGAAGGGGGAACATTGATGGACGAATCCTGGTTGGATTAGGGACTATGTTAAAAGGTTACTTTTTCTTGTGATTATCAGATCTTAACCAAGTGAAACCACCACCTAAGCTGTTTTGACTGCTCATTGAATTTACTATGTTTCTGAATGTTAGCGTTTTGTGATTATAATTAGCTGCAACCAGTACTTTCTGCTCAGAAATTGTTTCTATTTCGTATTCTATCTTATTGAATATCAGACTAATTCTTCCTTTCTTAATTGACTACTTGCCGCAAAAATTTAAGAGAGCTTTTTGATGATATACTCTCTTTATCCAAGATTGAATGTTCAGTTTTGATTTCGTATAAAAATTTAGGTGAGTAGTTTGACCATAAATAATTTACAATAATATCCTTATTAATTTATAACAGGTTAGTGGTAGGACCCATGTGTTGGTGAACCTTGAATCCCTTAAATGTTGGGAGTTCAGAGAGAAAATATGTTTAGTTTAGGAACATGGACATTAGTTTTTGGATAATCTAAAATAGAAATGTGGATATTGTATTTGGATGAAGGGAGTATTAGTTACCTCATTACCTTACTAATTAATGGGGTAAGTGGTCAAATCCTTATATTAGTAGAACACTTATCCCTCTAAATCAAGGAAGTTAGTTGTGGAAGTTTAGATTGAACATTTTTAGTTTAAGCATATTGACATTTACTTTGGGACATTCCAGAATAGAAATGTGGATGTCTAATTCCAGACGTAGGGAGTACTTTGCATTTTTTATTCTCAATAATTTATAAATTTGCTTATAAATATTTAGCAGTTTAGCTTGTTTCAGTCTTTCCACTTTGTTTTGTGCTTCCTCAGAATGCTTTAACTGATCCTCAACGTGTTCGGGTTCCTGCCATCAGTGAATATTGGAAACCATTAGCCGAAGATGTGAGCATCTGCATCCAATTCTTCAAGTGTATTTTTGAGAATAAATTTTTTGTTATGATACTGTTTCGTATTTTTATTGCTCAATGTCATATAAACAAATTTCAGAAGGTTACTTTATCATTCAGAAATGTCTGATGTGTATTTCTGTAATGTAGATGGATGAATCTGCAGGAATTGAAGCAGAATATCATCACAAAAGCAACCGGGTGAGTTTCAACTTGGACGTTCCCTCCCATCCTCAATTCTTTTGGCTTTAATATCATCACATTGCTTTCAGAATTTTCCACTGTTTTACTGTTAGTAGTTTTAGATGCTGAAAATCGATACTCCTGTTTCTGTGGTAGTCTCCTTCAGGAAAAGGAATAATTTAAGTGCTGATTTTTCCTCCCAAAGAACCAATGGCTGGAAATAACTTCATTTGGTTTGTCCATATAATGCCATTTGTTCTCTCGCTGATGATCATTTTATTTTTGTCTTTGCAAAATTTCTTCTTTTTCCTCTTTCGTGACAGTAGTTTAGCAATAATCTTTTGTTTTTTCTATGTTACAGGTTTATTGTTGGAAAGGCCTTAGGTTCTCAGCTCGGCAAGACCTCGAGGGATTTTCAAGAGTATGACTGACTTATGGAAAGAATGTCCAGCTCAGTGAAAATCACTTTAAAAAAAAATTGTATAACACAACTTTCTCTTTTCTCTATGTTGTCAGTTTACTGAACATGGTATTGAGGGTGTTGTGCCCTTAGAACTTCTGCCTCCTGATTTGAGGTCCAAATATCAAGCCAAACCAAGTGATAGATCAAAGCGTGCAAAGAAAGACGACAGAAAAAGCACCGCCCAACCAGAAGAAAATCAGGTAAATGTCTAAATGGCTCTGTGATATTTTAGGAGTTTAAGAGCCTTAATTTTGGGGATGTGAATGTAGACTAGATTTGAGATTAGATAGGCGAGTACAAGAAATTGGGATGCAATCTATCAAGAACTGAGGCTTGCTTCCTAGTTTACCCACAAGAGCATTAAACTTTGCAGGTTATACGTAAAACTGTAGTTTCGGTTGTAGATAATTTTTGCATTTTTGCACCAAAATTTCTATTCAATTTTGTGCTGTATTGCCTAGTTCACTTAGTTACATTATGTGGGCTTTCATATTTCCTCTGGTGTGCTGAGAAAATATAAACATTTATTTGAGTTTTCATGCCATCAGATGATGTGGTATCCAACTTGGAAGTATGATAACCAGGTATAATTTTCTCATGCAAGTCCTTCGAAAATATTAGATTTGAAATTTTGATTCACAATCTAACATCCAACTTTGACTGGTTATTAATATTGGTGTTTGATTCATAAACCACCTTGAACTGTCATCAAGTATCGTATTGACTCTTGATCTTCTAGTTGCGCCCATCTCCTAGTTGATCCTGAATTTATAACATTGACATGAATGCCTGATTAACCAATTTATTGGATGCTGCTACCCTCCTAAACCATTTTCTTAGCTTTTTTTCTTAGTTCTGTTCCCCTTAATCAAGGTGCATTTTGATTCCAGCAGAGAGTTTGAAGGGGTTTATTTACTGTAACCCCTAACATTATTGGGGCATCCTGTCTCAATTAATTGCCACATTCTTAGCGAGTTTTGGGTATTGGTTCATCGGATTACTTGCTTCTTACTCTATGGAACATCTTCTTTGCTGTATCCAGTCAAACTAAATTTTGGACTTAGTAAATATGACTGTTTGTATTCCTAACACAAAATGGTTTCTTGTATTCCTTAATCAAGGTGCATTTTGATGCCAGAAGAGAGTTTGAAGGGGTTTATTTACTTTAACCCCTAGCATTATTGGGGGATCCTGTCTCAATTAATTGCCACACTCTTAGTGAGTTTTGGGTATCGGTTTGTCGGGTGACTTGCTTCTTACTCTATGGAACATCTTCTTTGATGTATCCAGTAGGACTAAATTTTGGACTTTGTAAATTTGACTCTGTTTGTATTCCTAACGCAAAATAGTTTCTTGTCAATCTAAAGTATGCAATTTAGATGGCAATATTCTTGTGGGATTTACCTTGCATGTGATATATATAGAAGTCGAAGAATCTAAGCAGGTAGTATAGTTGTTTTAACAGTTGCATTTATGTGTACATGAGTATGTATGAATTTATGCCTCATTTAGTTTGATCAACATGACAACTTTAAAATTACAAAGCATAGGAGCTTCAATGTACCACCAAAATGGTGGTCTAGTGGTTAAGTCGCTAGTCCTCCACTTGAACATCCCAAGTTTGAACCTGATTGAGGACGTAGAACTTACCCGCTAAGCAGATCTATTACAGGCTTAGTGGTGGCCAGCTCACAATGCCTGATCCAGTTGGGCTAGGGCTCGATCTATTGGTTTGTTGGTGGGATTGTGTTGACCAAGTTGGATTTAGTTCCAGCGAGTTATAACGAAAGGAACATTCTAGGTGGTTAGTTTCCCTTAGTTGGGGTAGCCACAATGGGATTTAACCCAACATAGCCATTTACCTGGTTCCCCCAAGAGAGGGGAAAAAAATTGAGATTCAATATAGAAGTATATGTACTTTGTTAGGACGTTATTGACCTTGTGTGTATGGGTGTGTCAACTGTATTCTTAGGTCTATAAAAGGCAGAAGATTGTGCCACTCTCTAAGAAACGATATCAGAATATCTTTTCTTCAAACCTGGTCTGGGAAGAAGATGTTTTGCAAAATGTCTGCTATTTCCACACATCCTGAACTTGGGAAAAGGCTTTTCACTGTTAGTGCAATTCAATCTCGATCTCCAGATTCCACAGGGAATTTCCTACAACACAAAGCCTGATATGATCAGTAAACTACTATGCAGATAAAATCTGTTTTCTTATCTTCATCTTCTCCTGTGGTTATTTCCTGTAGAATGCTTTCCTTCCTGAACTGAAAGATCCACTCTCCTTCAAGACATTCTTTTAGACATTTACTTTCAATGGATCAAGTTCGTCTTTGGTCTCTCCAAGGCAGGGAGGTAGTTACAGCATCTGTTAGTTGTTTTTTTCACTTTTAATGCTAACAGAAAATAACACTTTATAGAACATATATAATCATGTGCTTGCAAGAAATAAGAGTATCTGCCTTGGAACAACATATTTGATATGAGTTGTGATAGAACTTGCTGAAACTAAGTGAAAGAAGACTTATTGGTTTGTTTTATTTAGTTTCATAATTAGGATGTCCTCTGTTGTGTTCTACAGTAATGCAAGAAAAGTCCTAATATTGTGAAGCTCGTTATAAGTGTAATGATTCTGGCTGGAGGTAATGCTAGAGAACCTGAGACGCCTTTTGATTTTTTATCCTAACTAGTGCTTGAAAGAAATTCTTGATTTTTGTATAAAGTTTCATGCTTAGAAGTTAAATTAGAATGATCTACCTTCTGGCTCAAATATTTATCTATCAGCTGATTATTTGATTAACTCTATTTCCTATATCACAGTTGCTAACATGACGAAAGGATGCATGTGCTGGTTAACTCACTGGCCTTAGGAAAGTATTTTTGTTTGGAAACTGATTTTATAGATGCTTTTACGATAATTTCAGAATGGCCTATACTTGATCTATTTCCATTCGCCAAACTACCTTTTCTATGATGGTTGTATGTAGTGGTAAATGATAACGTAGAATTGACTTTTTCTCTAGATTAGTTTAACCAGCGTATCAGTAGTTAAGATATTTAAATAACTAAGTGCAGGAGAACGTGGGACGTCCCCTTTTTAATTATTATTCATTGTTATTTTGCCTATGAGCAAATAAGTTATTAAGTCATTGTTTTAACAAATACTTCTAGACAGGATAATTGCTCAAATAGTAACTTTTATAGATTTAGTGATAAGTAATTTGATAAAAATGGTAAATTTCAATAACAAAATGGTAAGTTTCATTGGTATTTGGCCATATTGTGTACTTTGAATCTTACTGTTTCTCTGTTGAAACTTACAACTTTTGTCAAATTTGTCATAATTGAGTCCACAAACCAGTTGTGCATCTTTGCTAAAATTTACTAATTTTACCAAATTTGTTATTATAGAAAATGTTGGTACCTCTCTGCCACCGCGGCCTTTTCCTTCCTATACATGTCTTTGTGTATGTGTCGTTACTCATTTGTTTTTACGTGTTGGTCATATCCTGTCATTGGTAATTCCTTTTGGTCTGCACAAGAAATTTCAGATAGTTTTCACCACATAGTTGTGTCTCGTATTTCTTGGTTGTCTTGTTAATTCTGGGCTTATCCCATTTTTGCTGTTCAAATCTAGAATTCAACACCAGCAAGTGAGATGGATGTGGATGCAAGCAGAACTGATCTTGAAATTGCAGCTGCTCCAGTTGATACTGATGCCACAATTGCAGCTGCGAGTAATTCCCAGGGTGAAACTCCTACACCTGATGATCATCAGAAGCAGAGCTCTGATAATGATGTTGGTCAGGATGGGCAGATGGAGATGGAGGCGGAAGCAGAAGCAGAAGCAGAGACAGGTATGATAGACGGGGAGACTGATGCAGAGGTCGATTTAGAGGCAGTTGGCAGATAATTACGGTAACTAAATATTCTTTTAGTTGAGTTCTGGTATGGGAGCTTAACCACAAAATCAGTCTATTTACAGTTTTGGGCTAGTGAAATGTTTGCAATGAGTTCCAAGAATCCGAAGCAATGATCTGACAACATATATAATCGGATCCATGTCTTGCGCTTCACACACACGCACGCACACGCGAACAGGCTCGGGGAAAAATGCTAATTGCTTGCGTGAAAAATAAGTATGGAACAAACCGCATCTGATAATTCTCTAGTCTCATTAGAGGGATGATTTTGGCACTTGTTTCGCAGACGCACTGAATGATGTATATAAGCACCTTCGTGACAATTAAATGTTCATAACTAAAACAAATGTAAGGAGCTCTTACCTAACTTTGTCAAGATGAATTTATCTTTTTTAATTTTTTTTGGGGTAATTTAAGGAATTTTATTAAAAGACGTATAAAAAGAATAACATAATTCTTGATACTACATAGATGCTAAGGTAAATCTTTATAGTTACATAATACAGAATCTGAGCGTATCACACCCATTTGTCTTTGTTCAAAAGAGCAAATAGATGTTCAGGGGGATCAAGGGGAATTCTTCCTTCTTCCAGTAGATGTATAGCTTCTTTTGCTAATTGATCGGCAACTCGATTAACTTCCCTGTGCACATGTCTTGAAGAAGTTTGGATAGTTATTTAATGTAGGAGGTGCTGCCTACAATCGGAAATTATGTTGGAGTATTTTGTGTTGTTTTGAGATTTTAATAACAATAAAGCTATCTTTGGGGGCAAAGTTAATCTGAATAGGTCAAATACACTTCATTTTTGTTTCGGCTTTAAAAGTATGAGAATCTTGCCCTTTCTTCGCAAAATTCGATTAATAATGAAATTTCTCTTGAAGTTGACAATTTCACAAGCTTCATATTGCTGTTCCTATAAAACACATAATTACTAAATACGATAATCTTTTTTTTTTTTTTTGAATTGCAGCAGGCATTAACCATTTTGCCCTTTGCATTTTCTCCTCTTTCTTTCTGTCTCTAAACAAAATTCTAAGGCCTTTCTCTCTAAATATTTAAGAGCCATTCAAGGAAATTAAATAAACCTTTAAGGATTGGAAATCAATTCTCCCTCCTCTACTGAAATTTGTAAGGAAATATTGAAAGTACAATTAGAACAATAACCAAAGATAGAGCAGCATGGAGATGCACCGAGCCATGGGCATACCACTCACTATCTTTGTGTGATTCACCCTATTATGCAAGAATTTAAATTTTTAATCATGTCACGTTCATGATATAACAATTCAACTTCTAAGTTGTAACTCTAAAAACTTTGTACTATTAAGAGGTAAATCTCAAACTCCACACACCGTCCTTCACCCCAAGTTAGGTATAAAGATACATATTGAAAAACCTAAAAAGGGGTGAATTAACTTTTTGCCAGTTTACCAAAAACTTCAAAATTCCAAGCCAATTTTCTAAAGCTGACCTTCAATAGTTGTTCATAAATGTTTTCTTTGAAAAATTGAGGTTTGCTACACTCGCCAAACAATCAAATTTCAATCAAATATAGAGAATCATCTGCAACAAATGTTAAACAATACTTAACTCAGATAATAAATTGAAAGTTAAAAAGTGCAAAGAGATAAGAGAAAGCACGCATTTTGTAGCAATTCAACCTACCAAAAGTCTACATTAACTACCTACAGAATGCCACAAACCTTTGTCAGACACTCATGTAACTTACCATAACTTCTTACTACAGAGTCGTACTTTCACTTTACAACAATAAAACATAATCCTAACTCAAACTCTTCTTCGTCTTCTTCTTTTTCTATGTAAAATATAGTGTTTATCCCTAAGTATAAAAATAAAAATAGAACAAACTCTATTTACTGTCCTATCCTTATCAAAATAACACTTCTAATCCAACTCCAACCTCAAGGGTCTAGGAGTTACATTATGTATTATGTATTATTATTGTTATTTATTATGTATTATGTATTTATATACATGTTTATTAGTATTATTACTTTTATTATTACTCGTTACGTAATTTTTATTTTATTTTTTCTTCTTTGTGTACTTTATTATTATTATTATTATTTTGTATTTGTGTATTATCTTAATAATGTTTGAGTTTGATTTGTTATTGTCTGTGTACTTGTTTTAAGAGAAGTTAGTTATCAGTAATATTTGTAGTTATATACTAAACTTTTTCAAATATTTGCTAATAAATTGTAATTATTAGTACTCAAGAAAGAGTAATCAATATTAGAAAACACTAGTTATTTGTGGTAATGTGTGTCAATAATGATGAGTAGCATAATATTAGTTGAAACGATCATAGGGAAAATTAAATTGCTAGCATAATATTTAATTCACTTATTATTTAAGCTATTCGAGTTTAGAAATGACTTAAGTTGGAATATGGATTATAGATAGCAGACTGGGGACACCATAGAGGCCCATACAAAGATTTATAGCCCGTGATAGATTGTAGCATTCAATTACATAACTAACATCCTATTACAGGTTCCTCTAGAGCGAGAGCTATGAGGGGAGACGAGCCTAGCCATGAGGGGTAGCAACCACCTATTGGGCTCGGCTCGTTGCATTTTTCTTTTGTTATGAGCTACCCCTTAAGCATTAACCCAGTCGGTTGCAGTAACAATTTCTCAGCCGCCTGTGCTTACACTTTTGATGGTATGGACTGGTAGCATTCTACCCCTCTAGATTAACATTTGATAGTAGCAGTTCACTTCTACCGGTGGTCACATTGGCATTTACTATTCTTATATTAGGCCTTTATTGACAACAAGGGTGATTCTGGACTATGGGCAACCTTTTTCCACACATGGTGTTGCAGCATTAGCTATACCTTATGTTGTAGACTTCCTCACACCACCATATTTGTACTGTTCTAAGACACCCTAGGATACAAAGGATGATGTTATACTGATCTTTTAACCAATAAATCTCCAATTGTGCCTTAAATTCAACAACCTTTCCCTGAATCATTGAGTCAAACTTCTCTTAAACAATGTCTCTTGCAGAGCATCTAATGAGTATCTACAAAAACTCACTCTATGGAAGTCATCAGAGCACTCACTTGATCAGTTATGGTCACTATAGGAAGAGAGACATCATTGAAAATGTGTCGATGCACTTAATGACCCAAGTGTAAGACGAAATGGTTTTACTCTTCATCCAAGCATATACCATGATAAAATTCTTCCTCATAGGAATAATACCTACGACTTACAGGAGGGCATCTTCTACTGGCAAATGAACATTCTTATTTAGCTTGAGATACTTCAGGAACACGAAAAACATCTTCAATTTAAAAGTTAGTATCATCTCATATTGGTTACTCTTGTATGTGGTATCCATGAAAATAACACAAGGCTACATGTGGGCTGACTGGCAAAATACTAGATTCACAAAGACACAATCACTAAGCACATCAGAGTAGCTCTTTGCCAATGAATGTAAATAACTTGAAAAGCTGTTGAATTACTGTCCAACCCTCCGTTTTGGTTGCATTCAACTTGGGTCTTGCCTTGTATATATTCTTCATCTTGAGTCAAACATCAAGTTTAGATGTGTAATGAGAAAAAGTATTAAAAGTATCAATATTAGCAAAATTGTTAAGTAGAAAAAATGTACCTTACAACAGGCTCCTCTCGTCTCAGGTAATCCATAATCTACTTTAATTGGACATCAATTGCTCTATAAGGCGCAAATCATTCTTAGACATCCACGAACCAATGCATGTTCATGAAGATATTTGTCCAACATATGATTGTCTCCCATCGTTTATTTTAGCCTAAGGGAAAATCATGTAGTTTTGATTAGTTTTGATTAATGACAAACATTGATAAGGACTAATTCATATGCTATTTGTGTAATAGGATTTTTTGAATTAAGAAGCAAAGAGTTATCGTTGCCTTGAAGCTAAAAGTCCTAAGGACAACTTGATGAATCCCACATCGACTGCGGAGTAAATCCTGTGCAAGTTATAAGGTTGGGTCCAATCCTTCCCCTCCGAGCGCGCTTTTGGGGCGAAGTTAGGGGCCCAATCCTTATCATTTGGTATCAGAGCCAGCTCCCGGCGGTGGGGGTGATAAGTCCCACATGTGACAGATCGCCGACTGAGGCAGTCCACTCCTAAGGGGGTGGGGACGATAAGTCCCACATGGGACAGAACGCCGACTGAGGCAGTCTGCTCCTAAGGGAGTGGGGATGATGCATCCCACATCGACTGCGGAGTAAATCCTGTGCAAGTTATAAGGTTGGGTCCAATCCTTCCCCTCCGAGCGCGCTTTTGGGGCGACGTTAGGGGCCCAATCCTTATCATTTGGTATCAGAGCCAGCTCCCGGCGGTGGGGGTGATAAGTCCCACATGTGACAGATCGCCGACCGAGGCGAGTCCCACTCCTGAGCGGGTGGGGGACGATAAGTCCCACATGGGACAAAACGCCGACCGAGGCGATGCTGCTCCTAAGGGAGTGGGGATGATGCATCCCACATCGACTGTGGAGTGAATCCTGTGCAGGTTATAAGGTTGGGTCCAATCCTTCCCCTCCGAGCGCGCTTTTGGGGCGAAGTTAGGGGCCCAATCCTTATCACAACTCTAATATGATCAAGGATCAAGAATATAGAGCATGTCCTATGGATTGAAGGCTTTGAAGACTCTAGTGTAAGTTTACACTTGCTTAATAAGTATATTCCTGTAAACCCTACACTTCTTGTTCTTGGAATCTATTGAATGCATAAGAGAGCACAAAACTTGTTTTTAAATCTTATATGGCTTTGAATAAACTTTGAATCATCAAGTGCTTTGGGGTCTTTGAGTTCAAAAGATTTTAAATGACTTATCTTTTAGTACAAAATGATTTCAAACTTATTGAGGTTGATTTTCAAATATTTTGACAAAGTTTGAACAGTTCGAACGCAAGTTCAGACTTCTAAACTGTGAACATGACTACTGTATTTCTAGAGAAATTCAGACGCAAGTTCGGATGCAAGTGGGAAAGTTCGGTCGTCCGAACTTTCCCAGGTTGCATGTCACATTAATGTTCGGACTACAGTTCAGACGCAGAGGATCAAGTTCGATCATCCGAACTCCTTAGAAACTAGCTATTACTAGTCGTTTTATGACTGTTGGAACTAATTTTCAAAATCTATAAAAGCCATAAACTCCAGATTTTTTGTAACTTTTGAACACTTGAAAAATCCTAACATTCCAAAATCATTTGAAATCTTTAAAGCTCTCTTTTGTCTTGTGCTTTCATGTGATTATTCAAGATTCCAAAGACAACAAGGTAAAGTGTTGCTAACTTGTGTAATCATCTACCAAGCAGTGGTAATATCTCTTTAAATCTCTGTTTATCTCTGTATCTACTTGCTCAATAGTTATCTTGTGACATAAAACCCTAGGTGTGAGTGAGCCGTAAACTAGATTGATCAAGGTTGTTGTGTAAAACTCCGTGTGTGGATGAGCCTTGGATTATATTGGTCTTGAGGTTGTCTAGTGACATAAAACTTCGTGTGTGGGTGAGCCTTGATTCAAGGTTGTCTGTAGATATAAAATTCTTGTGGTAGGATGAGTCTTGTTTGTAGGATTGCAAAGGAGGTTGTTGGTGTAAAACTCTTGTTGGGTGAGCCTCTTGTGTAATTGCCTAAATTGAGCATATAGTGGATTGGTTGAAATCCTTGAGTGTGGGCTCAAGGTAGTGGATGTAGATCTTGAAGAGATCGAACTACTATAAATTGCTTGTGCTCTTTGTTCTTCATTATGAATTGTTTTGTCATTGAGTTCATTATATTCTCATTGAATCAATTAAATAAAATCTTTCCAAACCAAGTTCGTAGAATGAAAAAGTTTTCGAAAATTAGCCAAAGACCTAATTCACCCCTCCCCTCTTAGGTCTTTCATTTACTATCAGTTTCCAAGCTCTAGAGGCCAATTCAATGCCCTTAAATCTAAAAGGTAGCCTACTTGTTTAGTCCATAAGGCTTTATGGACTTGTTATGTGCCTCATTAGTAGGATCCTAAATGTGCACTTTTTTTCTCACCTCTCTCAGAGGTTAGCCAAGTATATGGGCATGAACCATCATCTTATATCTTTGTTCAAATGATTATCAAGAATATTTACAACTCAATTGCTCCGTTCTTCAGCCAAAACACTAGGTCATCCTTGGAGTTAAATATTTTATCGATTAGAAAAATATGGCCATAATCCACTAAGATGTCGAGGAACTTTTTGAGCCCTACATCATTCTCCTCTTGCACGTATCATAAGAATATATTACCGTAATGTAAATGTAATTTATAGTACAACTAGTAATTTTAATTCTTAATAACGCATAATTTGAACTTCTAATTAACAATACCATTTCATATTACGTACTAACACATTTAGTGCCAATAATTCTGAACAAGTAAAAATAACCAAAATAATTACTACTAACTACTTACTTAATTGTAATAATAATTTAGCACTAAATGCAATTAGTACCAATAAATTTAAACAATACTAATAATAACCATAATTAATTCAACAAGATGAAGAAATGAAAGTATATTATGTAAAGAAAACATAAACAAAAATATTGATGGTATTCGTGAACCCGTTTCTGGATCTTTACTTTACGAAAACAATATTATTTCAGGTGTCATTATTCCTACTTCTATAGTTATAGGTTTCAATTGCTTAGTCTAGCTTTTATGAAAGCTTTAGCAATTTATGGACTGGTTGTAGCATTAGCATTTTTGTTTGCAAATCCTTTTGTTTAATATGAAACCAAGATACTTACCTTTCAAAAACTTGTAATGATAGGGGAAACGTCTATCCGTTATTCTTTTGAAAGTTGGAAAAAAGATAAAACTAAATAAAATGGATCAGGTATTCATATATATATATATATGATTTATGGATGTGTAGTTTCAAAGCAGTAGTTGGTTTTGCTAATGCAAAATAATTTCTCTACTTGTAAATTGACAACAATGAAGAAATTTATTATAGTATTTTTTATGCATGGCTATAATCTATACAGTCTTAGTGACAAGGCAGTAGCTCAAGTGGTAAAAGCACTCCTTATCCAAAAAAATCTATACAATTTCAAATATTCTAACTATTATTATATTATAGTTCACTAGCTATGTACGAAACAAATGTTCTTGCAATTTCTTTTTTGAGTTTGTTTTCTCTAGCAAATTTAAATGTACATTGATTTGAATTGAACTTGGACAAAGATGACCTCTTTAGTTTGCTTTCAGCCTTTTTTTCATACCATTTGTCCTCTAAGGTACGATCCAAAGAAGAGCATTGTATATAGGGATGTCTTGAAGTCATGTCTTTAGCCACAACTCTCCAAAAGGTTCGTAAACTATTTCTTAAAATGTTTTTCTTTTCCATTAGTGAGAAAAAATATCCTAGATAAGATATTTCTCCATATTCACGTTGAATATAGTTCGTATGTTTTTTCATTATTTGTCCTCTATTCATCTTATAGCATCTAATCCATTAAAGTCTTGTTTTGCATTCAAGTTTTGTTGCATCCAATAATTTTTTTGCTGAATGTTCGCGTAATAATTGCCATATCTGAAGCGATATCATAATCAAATATTGTTATTATGATTCATACAATTCTTGTTTCTTATTGGCTTATATTTATTTTTATATTTTATTAAATAATTATTTAATTACATTTTTTAAGAAAGTTTGGCTAAAGATTGTTCTAAGGCGCTTCTATATTATTTTAGAATATTTTGGATGTCAATTTTCTTTCTTTTTGGCTTATACTTATTCTGTTTATATTTTATTTAAAAATTATTTGTTCTTTTATTTTTTAAAAGTTCGACAAAAGATTTTACAAAGATCCTTCTAGATTATATATTTCAATTGGAAGTGAATTTCAATTGGTATAATATTATATTTAGAATTTCTAAAACATGGTCTATTGTATTATAATTTTTGCTTTTAAGAGGTCGATTTATATTATTTTTGAATACATAAGACATTTGAAAAGATTGTACAAAGGTCATTGCAGATTACTGTGGAAGTGAATTTCAATTGGTATAATATTATATATTTAGAATTTCCAAAAACTAATTGTTGTATTATAATTTGTGTTTGTATTTATTCTAATCAAATAAACTCATTCTACTAACCTTTTTTAATTAGTTCACTACACATTAGAATAATGAAACTAAATGAAAAAAGAAATCAAATAGACATAATAAAACTCAAGGTATCATCAAACATACATTGGACACATTATCTTGATAGATAGCAATAGATAAATAGAAACTACATACCTTTTCAACTTGCAAATAAATTGCAATTGATGACTTTAAAAATTTAGTAACTAAATCCGCCACACAAATGTGTCAAACCAAGCACCTACGAAACATACAATACAACAAAACATAAAATAATTTATTACTAATTTAAGTGACCAAATAGGATTAGAACTATATGTTTTATAATAAATAAAAATCATAGGAATGTCCATCAGTAACCAACATGTTCATGTGTTTACAAGCAACATTTGTCTTTTCTGAAAGGTTAATATGGTGTATTACTTTGACCATTATAATGAAGCCTTTCTGGATCTTTCTTGTTATATCTTTTGCTATTTTAAAAGATAAATATGAGGCAACTAGACAACCATCAAAAGTATGGTTCATCACTTTGCTGACCACACAACTTATTGTAGTTTAAGCTCATACTCTTAGGTTAATTCCAAAAGCAAGATCCATTAGAAGACAAAGCCACAATTAAAAGAATATCACTTTAAAAATTCTCAAGTATTTAAGAAAAAAGAGAAAAAGAATTTTTAGTGCCACAAAAATTTCATCAACAAATGAAAGTAAGACAGGTATCTGTACTAGAAAGTTTCAATTGGGCACCAACCACCATCAGCAGCTTTTGTGACAATTTGCAACATAAGATGGAGCAAACTTCAAATGATGAATTGGCTCTATATGCCACAAGTCTTTGGAAAATCTGTTGCAATCGAAATAAGCTACTCTTTGAAGGGAAAAGAGATAGAGTTAAGCATATCGTTAAGTAAATCTATGCTCTGACAAATGAAACCTTCCATGCCTTAGAAGCTCAATGATCCATGTTGCATGAACATTCAAAACAACCATTGGTAACATGGAAAGCATCGCCTAAGGGTAAGATAAATATAAATGTTGATGCAGAATGGACTGAAAAATTCGGTAGAGTGGGCATTATTATTTGAAATCACCAAGGGAAGCTACTTGCGGCTAAAACTTAGCAGATATTCAACATAACTTCAGCAATCCAGCAAAAGCTCAAGTAATATTGCATGGTGCACTCTTTGCTCATGAGCTCAGTCATGAACACATTATACTTGAAAGTGATTCTACTATTTTCATAGCAAAATTGTCCTGAGAATCTTCCAACATCTTAGAGATTGGCATGCTCTTCCAATGTTTTCAGCTTGCATTGCCAACATTTACCTCTATTTCTTTTTCACATGTTAATAATCGAAAAGATAATTTCTTAGCTCATTCACTAGCTCATAAAGCTATAGCTTTAAGTTTTCATTTTGGTTTGATAATTACCCTAAGGGCATTACGTTTGCTACTGATCTTGATTCAAATTAATGACATTCTTTTCTTCTCAAAACAAAACAGACAAGTATCTCTACGCGTCATCAGTCAAAAGCCTTATATATGAAATTCACTCTTATTTAGTCACTCTACTTTGCAATAAAATCTCAAAATTTTGGTCTAAATTTCTAAACAACTAATTTGTTTGTAGTAGAAAAAGCAAGCAACAGTTGTTTACTTGAGTCATGTACAAGTTTGAATGCCTTAAAACTTGTAGTTATGCAAGTAGTTTATCACAATTGGTCCATAATAAAATTCTCTATTGTAAATGAATCACTGTGATGAATTCCTAAATTAATAGACCCCCAAAAGATGTCCAACGATAGAATCATCATAAAATATAAACAAACAAAAAATTTGAAAACAATTATAATATAGTATGTTCTCTATTTCCATGCAGTTTCTCACAATTGTAGACCACTTGGAATAGATAATTGTACCTCTAAACAAAGCACATTAACATGGATCCCCTGACGCTTGTATAGAATAAGTGATATTGTGAAAAAATCATACCACTAGTAAATTAAAATAAGTGTTAAAAACCAAAAAAATATAAAAAATATAAAAATGACAAACGAAATTTATTAATGTAAAGGAACTGTATAGGAAAGAGGATAAGGATTAAAAGAAGAGATTGATAACATAAATACTCTGATCATTAAGGTTTCCAATCAAGATTCTCAATACTCTGATCATTTATTGACATTAAGACCTCCATAAAATAGCCTAAAAGAAAATCAAGGTTCTTAAGGTTCTCAAATAGCTAGAACTCTAAGTTATGAAAGAAAATTTTGATAACAAACTCTAAATTGCTTATTTTGTTGTTCAAGAAAGCCTATTAGAAGTTACAAGTCATGGCATCTAGGACATGTTCTTGTCTGTGTCAAAAGCACACTCTTTCTTCTTAATCAACAAGCATTTTCTCTATCGATCACAACTACTTGATATAGGCGGTTTCAAAAAAGAACAATATAATCATTAAGAGTTTTTTCAAGCGCGAGACACATAGAAATTACAACAAAAAATCAACAATTTGAGATAAAAAATATATAAATCATGAATAAAATGATTAAAAGCATAGTAGACGAAAAAGAATAAAATGAATGGAAACTAAAATACAAAACAAGAGACAATGGGGTGCTACAAAGAGCAAAAGTAACCAACTTGTCCGAAAATATGTATATTTGTACTTCATAATTCTAGAATTTATGCAAGAAACCTAAAAGTCAATCATTAATTCTATTCACTTAATTGCACAAAATATATCACAGTTGATAAGAAGATAATATAAAAAGCTAAAGAAGAGATAGAGAGAATTAAGCAAGAGGGAGCCACCGGGTTTAATAATTGCCAGGATTGATAACTTCAAAGTAGTTGAGGAAAACAGGGAGACATTTGCCAGGGAGATGAAAGAGGTAAGCATTGCTCTTGAGATATCAGGAAACTCATGTGTGACTCATACTTTTTTCCTGGCCTAGGTTAGAATTAATCTTTATGTAAATCCTGGCTCATGGTAGGAAAAAATTGCACACTCCTCACATGACATGCTCTTTTATTCCTTCTAAATATATATTTCATAGCAACAGCTGTGACCGGCACCATCTTGCTTTCTCCATCCTTCCTTGTGACAACTAGTCTTCTTCATCTTTCATTATGTCCTCAACTTATGGAGTCAAAACTTATTCCACCATCACCATTGTGGATGTCTATTGGCTTTTCCTTATTTATATTCTACTATTATCAAGTCTTAGATCTTTACCTGCCTTCGTCTATGTCTTCTAGCAACTCTTAAGTACATATTCATTGAACACGCTCAACACAAGTGGCATGTAATTTTTCATATTTCTACTCTTTACAAACTCCTTAATATGATAGGTTTTAATTGGATAGAATGTGGTAAATTGCTAATTGGTAATTCTCTTTATTATTTGTTTTCTTCTGATAATTTCTTTTGTATTTTGTTCATGTAATCACAACAAAATGAGTATTTTTTTCTTCCCACTTTATGTTTTTTGAAATGCTTCTATATTCTAAATGCTTCCTTTGTTTGATTATGAATGTTCTATGCCATTGCATATGAATCTTTCGCTTTCGCCTTAGTGCTCTATTACAACTTGTATTTATTATTGATAACAACAATTTCTGTTTATTTGATAATCTTTCTATTCATGATACAATCAAGAAGAATGGTTCTAGAAAGAGCTCTATGGAAAAGGTCAGCCTTCTTTGGTCCTTTTTAAGCTCTATGATCAGTAGCTTGATAACTTGGCTTTAGCCGAAAATTCTTATTCAATTTGCATTGCCTATTGCCTATTCGCATTTAAGTGTTCAACGTCATTAGGATCGATGTCCTAATGGCATTGCCTATTGCCCCAACAATATTAGTTGCTAATATTATAGGGAATCTCTTCTTACTGTAATGGACATTGTTTTGCTTGGTATAAGACATAATTCTTGTGAGGTTTTGACAGAATTAGTGTAAGAAGTTTGCATTCCAAAGTTCAATTATTGAGTTAACATATTAAGCTTGTATGATATCCACAATGCTAGAAGTAATGTATATAGTTTTGGGGACGCTAACAACATTTGAGTGGTGGACGACAACCACTTCTTATAGAAGACAGGGATAAGCCTTATATTGGAACCAAACACAGAATTACCATGTTATGAATGCTCAAGAGGAAGGTTAGTGCTTAATAGATGGAGCCTTAAGGACAGCAACCCTTGCAATTAAATGCCTACCAATAGAACCCAAGTATAGGCCTAATGTGGGAGAGGTGTTTAAAGTATTGGGGCAGCTTGTGGACTTGAACATTTGATTGTTAAACACAAAGGTTGCTAGAGTTTAGTTGGATGATTCTGGTCAGATTTTGGTTAGAGATAAAGATTTTTTATTTTTCTTTAACCTTTTTTTATCAGAATTAATAGTGTTTCTTATTTTTCTATATTTTCAATTATTTCTCCAAATTGGAGGAATGCCTTTTTTTTTCCTGTATGAGATTCTAGGATGATCTTTAGTAAATTCACTAGAATTTTGTTGTCTTATGTTTTCCTTAAAATGTCCTTTGTTTTGGTTTTCTCCTTAGATTACTTTTAGCTATTTGCAAAAAGTAATCTTTTATTGAAATTAGTGTATCTATTCTAGAGAATTTTGCAATAGTTATCTTTTTATTATTTTTGGCATATTGGGACATTGTTTTGGGAGCAAAAAAAAAAAAAGCCTCCTTCTATACAACTATTGAAATTTTGTGAATAGTACAACTAAAATTTTCACTATTCAAATTTAAAAATACAATTATTATTAACACCAAAACTCCATAAGAATAAAAATAGCTAATTGAACAATTCCAAGAAAATGATATAAAAATAAGTTTCGAAATACAAGGCCAAAACAAGTCTAAAATAAGGGCATCTTGCACAAACAAAAATTTCCTAATATATATAGAATTAAAAATCCAGTAGAAAAAAAGTTTTAAAAAAAAAGAAGGCCTACCTAAAAGGGCGAGGTTACCTATGTAGTAGGTGCTCCTAAAAGATCCCCCACAATCGCTAGAGGGGGTATGTTTTACAAGCCCCCATCAATTATGGCGGAGGCTTGTTTCAATAATTTCCACCATACTGGATAGGAATTATGTGAAGTACTCCTTAAAAGAGTCTTCAACAACGCATATTATTTTCTGAAATTCTACTCCGGGACTAACCAGAAACAAAAATTTGAATTTCAAGAATTTTTTGCCTAATTTTACATCTAGATTGTTAGTGTGCCTCGAGCATATGTTAATACATATTAAGTATATTATGTATGATAGTTCAAGTCTATTGCAAATTTTATAAAATTCATCATTCTACGTGAAATGAGATAATTCTAAAGAAATTAGAAACCTAAACTATCATACATAGTTATTTAGTCCATATTAATATGTGCTTTGGGACGCTAGTTAGAAAAATCCTCCATATATAATCAAATTGTTCTGTTTAATTTTTATACCAAGTCAAAATATAACATTTAATTTCGAACGGATATAATACGATTTAGTAACACTAAAAATCCAGTGACAAAAAATTTGGCTACAATGTTGACAACACTTTTTTAGCACGTGCTAATGGAATTCTCAGCCATCGAATTTTGATCCCACGGTTTGGAACTCACATGTGGCAAATAATTATTTAACCATTCACTGCATATTTGAATAATTATTTTTGGATAATTATTCTAAACAATTATTCACTACATGATTGAATAACATAAATGCTAAATACATGACGATTTTACTAATAAAATACAATTTTTATGTAATCTTGACGCTTTTGTCCTTAAAACACTCTATAAGGTCTTCAAATTCCCTACGTGACATTTCTTTCAAATGTTTCAAATAATCACTATATAGCAAATCTAATGAACAATTAAGAGTCATTGTCTCACTTAAATTGTGTTGATATTAAGGTAAATCACATTGGATTTAAATTTTTATTATAAAATAGGTGCATCTAGCAATGCGCCAAAATCTAGCGCACCTCAAGATGGCAGTGCCTCATCAAAAACACGTTACCACATAAATAGCACTGTCAAACGGGCCAACCTATTGTAGGTTGCCCCTTAAATGGGGCGGCGCGGACCGATTCATTTTCTCACATGCTAGTAAACCCCCAACCCATATTGGCCCCACTAGGCTTGTAGACTTATGCCTTTTTTCCCGTTATGTTTTTTCTTGCCTATATTTTTCTCTCTCTATCATATATCATCATATAAATTCATGATTGGATAGAATAGATCTTTGGTCAATCACCAAGATTTTCAAAATAGAAAATGATGATTAATTATGTATATATCTTTCATCATTTGGATAAATTTATAAAAGAAATATATTTAAAATGAAATTGAATTAATTAACCTTAGTTTTGAGCATAATTAAAATTTGTAATTGATGTAAATTTGGTATCAAGATTGTCACACATTCATTTTTCTAGAATGTTTATAATACATAAAAATAAATAAAATGGCCCATGGGCTAAATGGAGCGGGCCTATTTGGAAAGCATTTAGACAGACATTGGAAATTAAACAAAAACCATCCATATTGCAGGCTAAATGGGCTTACCCAAATGCCTTAGTTTGTTTGACGGTACTACATGAAAGTAGTGTCGTATCTAACTTGGGTTCCAACAATATTTGAACATTCTTTTTTAAATTTTTTTGGTTTTGTTTATTTACTTATTCTAAGTTGCAAATTATGTCATGAATTTTATTTATTTTTACTTAATATATTTTTGTATTCTTTTAATTTACATTTGTTTGGTGCTTGACTTTTTATTTTTAAATTAAGATTATATTATTATTTTTTATTTTTAAAAAATTAAGAGAGAATAGGCATGATTTAGAAAATTATAATTGATTATAATTAAATTTTAAATTAATTTAGAATGATTTTAATTGGATTATGATTCTAAATCCTAATATTTTTAAAATTTTAAATTATTTTTAAAATAATAACTACAAATCTAAAAACAAAAATAATGAATAAAATAATAATTATTAAAATAAAACAAAAAGAAAAAAGAAAGCAAAAAAAGAAAAAATTGGGGCAAGGACGAGGCGGCAGCCAATTTGGGTGATGCCCAGGCCCCACACCAGCGCACCCCTTTTGTGGGTGATGCGTAGCATGTCGTACTGATTTTTTTAATTAAAATTATTAAAATATACTATATAAATAAAATAATTTTAATTTTAGTAATTTTTAAAATAATTATTTAAGAATCACTATATGAATTCTTCATCGTTTAATTAAAATGATTAAATTCTGACAATAAAAATTACTAGTACTAGCACTGCATCTTTGATACAGTCATTAATTCTCTCTAGAGGTCACAATTGCCGCAAGATATTGTCGCAAGCTTTTAATGACGAAGAAAACCTTTTCGTTATGCTACTAATACTTGTACTTTCTATGCTATTCTGCCTAGTCATGGCTAAGGAAGATTTACGAGTGAAAATCGAGATATATTTAATACACTAGTTAGTTTGTCACACGATGTGCGAGGTGTGAGGCATTTGGGTTGCCAAATTTTTTGTGATGACCAGTTTTTCATTTGATGTGTAGTGTATTTTCAATGATTAAACAATACTTTAGTGGAATATAAATATATAAAGTACGTAATACTGTTAAATAAAGTTCAATAAGTACAGAAAGTATAAAACAGAGAGTACATAGAAAAAGATAAACATAGAGTAGTTCATAGGATTGTGAAATAAAATTCAACAAAGTGAGCTAGAGTGCAGTTGTTTAGTTTTGTGCATTGCTGGTTGATTCTCCTGTTTGAGCTTGATGTCGCTGGGTTGTGGTTGGTTTTCTTCCCATTGAATTTTCTCTGAATATGTGTACCTTGAATGTTTGCTCATCTTCATAGTCAAAGAAGAGATGATCTCCTTTGAGAATTCTGTTTTCTGTCAAGAATGATTGTAGGACTTTTTGTGTATAATACTTATTGTCTATTTTTTTTATGTGGACAATCCAACTCTCTTCATTTTCGTTTTTTAGTTGCATGATGTTTGGTATGTTACCTCCTCTACGTTGAACATGTAAGGTTGGAATTTCCTATTTATTTGGTTGTAAAAGATTGTATCAGCATTATGTATTAAAGTGTAAAAAAAGAAATCAATTGGTTTTGTACCAACATTGTCAAGTGGTAATTCTGCTGGATGGTTCTGATAAAACCACGTGGATTTTTCATCTTGTATGTGTAATTTTTTGTTAAGTGTGAAAATATTATTAAATTTGACATTAAATTAATGAAATAAAATGAGGTAGGATTAACCTGTGGGAATGGCAAAATAAAAATTAAAAGGCAAGATTTTAGGTGTAAAAGAGAAAGATATAGAAGCAGTAGCAAAAATAAAATAGAAAAATAAACAGAAATATGTTTTAATTGATTGTCTATTTTTCTCTGATCATTAAATTAATCAAATAAAAATAGGTAGGACTAACCTATGAGAATAGAAAATAAAAATTGAAGCAAAAGATTTTAGCTACAACAGAGAAACATGCAGAAACAATAGCAAAAAGAAATTAGAAAAATGAATACATATATGTTTTAATTGATTGTCTATTTTTCTCTTATCATTAAATTAATCAAATAAAAATAGGTAAAACTAACCTATGAGAATAGAAAATAAAAATTGAAGCAAAAGATTTTAGGTGAAACATAGAAACATGCAAAAATAGCAGCAAAAAGAAAATAGAAAAATGAATACAAATACATTTTACTCTGATCAGCATTTTGAACATATGTAAGTTTTAGAGGCATGGAAAATAAAAATTAAGAGGAAAGATTTCCACAATACAAGAAGATGGAGAAAGAATGGGACATAAAAGAGAAAAATGGGTAGAAATATTTTTTTTTTACTTATTTGTTCCTGTGCAATCAACATTTTGCACAGAGGTAAGTTTTAGAAGCGATGTCTTTATTAAGAGAAGTATAATGCATGCAGAATTATCATTGTAATTGTATAATCAGAATTGTGTTGGATAGTCACATTTGATAGCAATTTGTGAGAATTTGTTAAAGAAATTGACAACTATTTTGAATATTTAAAGGTTTTGAGCTTACCTTAGTAGATGCAAGTCAGGTTATTGTCAGAAAATTTTGTACTTGTAGCTTGTGGTTTTTTATTTACTTCATTAGTTTATGTTGTAGTAAAGGTAGGAGAAATTGATTTTGGAAGTTAATATGAGAGAAAAATGCAGTTTTCATATTTTTTATGTGTTGAAATTGTAAATTGTATGCATAAAATCATTGTATTACCTTGTAGTTTTCTGTAGAGTTTGTCAAGCTTGTTGATCTATGTTGTTTTGTTCTTCTTCTTCTGGTTGAAGGTTGGCAAGAGGGGCATGAGAGTTGTGTTAGATTTTTTCTGAGGTGGCAGTGGAGGTTATTGTGGCTTTTTTAGGTTAAGGTAATATATTGGTTGTTGTTGTTGGGTTTATTGTTTGGGCTTTCATTGCTACACATATGTTTTGGGTATGGGTAAATGTTGTAGGCTTTCTGTTAAGTTTTTATGATGTTGTGTTTTGATGTTACTTCTGAGATTTTGAGAGAAATTTTATTATTGTAGTAAGTTTAAACAGAGTAAATTAATATTTTTTCTTTAACTTAATATTTTGAGAGGAATTTTATTATGTTAAATGTAGATTTTTTGTCCAAGTTTGTAAATTTCTTGTAGAAATTGAAGTTGGTTTATATTGATTAAAACTTTATAAAATAAGTTTCTTCATGTAAAAAAATATTTATTTATATGTGATTGTATATTTTGTTAAGTATGTTTCTGAAGCACATTAATTTTATTTAAGCATTAATTACAGTGTAATTATATTTAAGAGTTAATGAATCAGAATTTGTGGACTTTATGCTTCTTTCAAAAAAGGATACAAGAAAACAATTCATTTGTTGTACGATTAATTTTTGTGTTGTCATTTTAGCATTTTTGTTGAGAGTTTGTGTAATGTTATAAGTTTGAACACTGTACTTCATTTGTGCTTTCAATGTATTTGATTTTTTTTTCATTTGGGTATGTGAGATGTTCTCGTTAGATGGTGTAAGGTTTGGTGTCCACTTGGAAGCAGTTCAATAATACTGTATTGAATTTGCCCTTGGTCAATTATTAGGAACAATATGGAGATGGTCCTTCATAATTACAGCAATTGGTGAAAATTTTGAGTTGTATTTTGATATTTCTATTAATGCTAGAATATAATTGTTTGATGTAAATGACAGTTTACATGTTTAGAGAATTAAGAGTTTGATGCAGGAAATCAAAACTAAAACAGTTTAAAGAGATGCAGAAGCAAAATATTTTTTGTTATCAGTGTCAAGGATTGTTGTGTATTTGCTTCAAAAGAGGATATAACATTAGTGTTTAGAACACTGCTATGTCAAATATTTACATAGAAAAAAATACTTCATTTGTTGTGAACTTGATTTTTTATTTTGATTTGAGCTTCTTTGCTGGATTCATGTAGTTTGATTATGGTTTGCATTCCATTTATTGATGTTATAGATTGTCCAAACTTTGTGTAAGATATTTGACAACTGATTTGCAAGTCTTGAAGGCTGAATTGAAGCTGTGATTTCATTTTGGTGTAATATAAGATTTAAAATGTAGAAGTTTATAATGTGCAAAGTTTTTTACCTTCACTTGAAATACTTTCTTCAGTGTTAGCATTGTCTGTTATCATTTATGTGAAAATTTTTACTTGTATTTAGATATTTCAATTAATGCTAGAATATAATTGTTTGTTATAAATGAGAGTGACAGACCCAAGAGGGGGGAGGGGGGAATTAGATCTTTGGCTAATTTTTGAAAAAATTTTCCTTTTTAGCAAAGCTGATTTGGAAGATGATTGAAATTAACAACTTCACAAAATATGCAAGCAAATACAATAAGATTCAAATGTAAATGAAATAAAGAGTAAGAAATAACATAAGTGATTTATAGTGGTTTGATCACACAAGATCTACATCCACTACCTTGAACAGTTACTCAAGGATTTCAAATAAAATCAACTATAATTTCAAGTTAATCAATTATTACAAAAGAGGTTCACCCTTCAAGGGTTTTACACCACAACTCTACTCAAATACAAACAATCAAGGTTCACCCTTACTCAAGGGTTTTATATCAACAAGATAACTTTGAAAACAATAAGGAGATAGAATTTGAGAAAAGAAAGTTACCAACACTTTTGGTAGATGATGACAAATTAGCACACTTTCACATTTTGTCTATGGAATCTTGACTTTTGAACTTTATAGCATAAGACAAATGATAACTTTTTGATAGAGAGCAATTGGAAAGAGTAAGGAATCTTTAAAGCTCAAGAACTGCCAAAAAATCTGATGTTCAAGTCTTTTATAAGGTTTAAAAAATCAGTTATAACGTTCAAATAATGGCTAGTAATAGCTAGCAACAGTAAAATTCGATCGACCGAATTTGGACAGGATCACCTGAATATTCGTCCAAATTATTTTGTTTTGAGACTGCCAATCTAAATTCAGTCGACTAAATTTAGATATATGCATCCAAATGGTCGTCTAAATTTCTCTGGAAATTCAGCAGTCATGAAATCAAATTCGCACGTCCGAATTGATCAAACTTAGTTAAAAATGAGTAGAAATAAAGCATAACAAGTTTGAAATCATTTTAGACTATGCGATAGATCATTTTAAGAGCTTTTAGTCCCAAGGCTGTTACTGAATACTTGGTAAAAACATTTGTAAGATAGATCATTTGTAATTTAAAACCAAGTTAGAACCTTTCTTGAAAAACTTTTAGATTCTTAAGACAAAAGAGTGCAAGGTTTACAAAGATATACCTATGAAGCATAGTGAACCTACACTATGGTCTTCAAAGCCTTCAACAATCTTGAATCAACTCTAACCATTTTGATAAACTTGAGTTGTTCATGAGCTTTTGGCTTCAAGGCAATGAGACTTGCTTTCTTCTCAATCCAAAAATTCTATCACACAACATACAAATATATTAGTCCTTATCAAGATTGATCAATATGATTTCCATATGACATTGCACTTATCAATGTTTGTCACTAATCAAAACAATATGATTTTCCTTTAGGGCTTACAGAGAGATTATATGTTTAGAGAAATAGGGGTTTGGTGCAAGAAATCAAAACTAAAACAGTTTAAAGAGATGCAGAAGCAAAATATTTTTTGTTATCAGTGTCAATGATTGTTGTGTGCTTCCTTCAAAAGAGGATGCAACATTAGTGTTTAGAACACTGTTTGTCAAATATTTACATACAAAAACAGACTTCATTTGTTGTGGACTTGATTCTTTTATTCTGATTTGAGCTTCTTCGAGTTTGATCCTGTTTCACATTCCATATCTTGATGCTCTAGATTGTCCAGACTCTGTGTAAGAGACTGACAGCTGATTTGCAAGTCTTGAAGCTTGAATTGAAGCTATGATTTTATTTTGGTGTAATATAACAGCTAAAATGTAGAAGTTTATAATGTGCAAAGTTTTTTACCTTTACTTGAAGTATTTTCTTGAGTGTCAGCATTGTCTGTTATCATTTGTCTAGGAGTCATTGTTGTATCCTTGTCTTCATTCAAGGATTGAACACGATATTTCATCTGTAATGTGAATGTATTTGATTTGGCTGCTTTGATTTGTATTATGAAGACTTTGTTTCTGATTTCTGCCAAAAATTTTTGTATTAGGAACTGCAGATTCTGTGAAAGATAGCAATTACTGTTCTAACGTTTAATCATGAAAATTTACAGCATGATCATGTAGTTTTGTGTATTACATGTTGAAAGATTTTCATTGCCTCTGTAGCATCAAGTAGAATGAGATTTTGTGCTATACCTCCATATGCTATTGCATTTAAGCAACCAAAGTTATTTTCTAGTTGTATTTCAACAGCAAGTCTGAAATTTAATCAAAGTTATGGTTGTTTACCATGAATTGTTTACAAGATTGTGTTGGGAAGGTTTAAATTGTTACCTTGGTTTAGCTGTTGAAGTTTCTTTACGGTGATTCATGGATGTGGGTGAGAAGCAGTTTTTGCATGCCATGTACCAAAATTTTTGTTGTAGATTTGTTATGAAAATTTGTGCTTTAAGCCACATAGTCTGCACAAAAAGTTTTTATTGCTTAAATAATTTGCTCTAAATTATTTTTGGTAATTGAAATCAAACTGTATTTTTTGTTTTTCTTTTCAATTGCTTGAATTTTAGCAATGAGAGTTGTTGGTTGTTGATTTTGAAGTAGAGAAGTTGGGTTGAATTACGTGGATAAGTAATATGCAGCAGTTTGAAGTAATTTTTGTTCATTATTTGTAGCCTTGTAAGTATTTGGTACTGTTAAAGAGTTAGCAAATGTATTTTTATGATATGTAAATGTTTGCTTGTACTAAAATTGTAAATGAATACCAATGTTTCAGTTGTCGAGCTTCAGAGATAGGAGGATTAATGCCGATGCTTGTGTTTGAACGACTGTTGAGCACACTTCCTATACAAATTTTATTCTCGTTTATTAGATATAGTTTTTGATAGAGAATATGGCATATACAATATTAGTATAGTATTTTGTTTAGAGGAAAATACCATTGAAAGTTAGCATTCTTCTGTAACTAACCACTGGGAGGGTTTTTCTACCTTTATACATAGTTGATCCTTCTTCTTCTGCAAGTTTTTCCCACAAACTGAGTTTGATTGGGGAAGCCTGAAAAGTTTCTTTCAAATTGGATCCACGGTTTTTTTTTTTTTTTTTGCATTTGTAGGAGCATAATAAACAAGTATACTGCAGAAAAGATGATACAAAATAGAAGGCATTTGAAACTCAACAAATTCATCTAGGTAAGCTTCAATGTCACTGTCTAAATGAAGAAGTCCAAGAGTATAGGCAGCATCTCTAAATAGAGGGTGAACTTCATTATTTATAGTTAATAAGAATTGAAAACTTGTTGGTACATGAATGTGCGACAACAACAATCTGAAATGGTACTTTTCTACTTCAGTTGGTTGTATCATGACAAGTCATCCAATAACATACCTTTTACGTTCAATCAGATAGATTCAGACCATACAAAATGCTGTGAAAAGTCTTTGTAAAAATATTTCAAATGTTGAGCTTTCTGATTCGTTGCATTCATGTAAAAAAATTTCATCAGCATAGTGCATGAAGTAAGTGGATTCTTTAACACATTTCTGATGTCAACTTTCGGATCAAAATTAACTCCATGATGATTAGGTAGATGCAATTGCAGTGTCATCACTGGTGGAGTAATTTGATTTAGAATGAATTCATATATTCTCCATGTTGCTTCTTGTGGAGAGATCCGTCGAACATTTTGAAACTGTTTGATTTCATCATAGCTATCATCGTTTACAATCTGATAATTGACTTTGTCTAAACCCTTGTACACATATTTGTATAAATGCTTGACAAGCCTAATTGTTGAACAAATCTCAAGATTCATGTGACAATCAAACAAAGAAAATAAATGTGGATTATATGGGACTACCCAATTATTGTCAAGAATTTATCCTCTCACTTTAACTTGTGTTGCATCATTTCTTCTCAGATATTGAGGATATTCATCTTCTGTTTGGACAGTGTAATTGATGTATTGTTTTGGATATTTGTTTTTGCATTTACCAAATTTCATGCTAAGATTCTCCGTATTTAACTTTCCACATGGACCATGCATCATATATTTGACAACAAGAGAATAACGGAAAAGGATATTGTGTTTCATTTGGAATTTCTGCTTTGATGTATCTATCGTATACATTGGAGTTCAATGGCTTTGAAACTTGTCTCGTGATCAAGAGAAAATGAGCATGGGGGAGTCCTCTTTTCTGAAATTCTATGACATGAACACACACACAACCACTTCACCAAGCACCTGTTTTTAATCAACTCATTTTCAGTAACTCTAACTTGCCTTTGAAGATACAACAAATTAAATATGGTCTATTCTGAGCCAATTCATTTGGCGGTAAGTTTTGTTGAATCTTTAGCCACATAGGATTGCAAGTAATAGTGAGGAAGAAGTCAGGTTTACCAAATCGCTAAACCAATGCCATTGCATCAACATATCTCTTATGCATATCTCTCAGACCTCCTATAAATAATGTAGGAAGAATGACTTTTTTCCTAACATTTGATCCTTTTTTTTCACCGGTGCCAATAGAATCAATTAGTCCTTGAAACAACTCTCTTCTGATTTCTTCTTGTTTTTTTCAATGGAAATCCAATCTTTTAGTTTTAATCTTGATGTACATATCAAATATGTATTGTTGAAGGAGTCTACCAGTATGTAATAGCATTGATGTATCATTTGGCCTCATTTGCATTTTGAAGTAGTACTCACAACAAGTGATTATGTTTCTTGTTTTTCTGCCTTGTTCAAAAGCTGTGAAAGTAGAAACAAAAAAAGATTAACATAGAACAAATGTTACTTGTGTGGAATTGAAAACATATTATATGCCAATAGATTGCACGAGTGTATAGTTAATCAAGATTACTGACCTTTGGCTTCATGTTGTAATATGTGTTCTGCTATTGGAACATTTGGTAAACCAAAATTCTGATAAGAATTAGAAACATGTTGTTGTATTGCTTTTTGTGCTAGTGGCCTTTCGATGTTGTAATGCCAACCACTTTGACCGTATGGAAACATTAATGGATATTGAAGAGCATCGTAGCACCCATAACTGTGATGAATTTGATGATCTGAGTTTGTATCTGTATACACTTGAATGTGATAACTTGTATCTACATTTTTCTTTTCTGATTGCATTATAATAGTTGCTACTTCAGATATGGATGGCATATTGTACACACACTGATCAAGAGAGGCCGTTTTCTTGAGCACAATAAGACAATCTTCAAAACTTGACAACTCTTTCAAACTTTTAAAGAAGTTTGTGCATGGATTTCTGCTCAAAAGATTGACCAATACTTTTGTGATCTAATCATTCAGTTGTGGAGTAATCTTGCTTCTCTTATCAGCTTGAATCTCTATTGGTTGTTGATTGTTTACAGTCAATGATTGTAGAAAGTGATATAATTGTCCTTGAATCTTGAATGTATAAACTCTCTTGATGTTTTGAGTCATTTCATTGTCATATCTTGCATTGAATATTGTAAATGCAAAATTATTGTTGTATGTACGCACATGTTTTTCGAATTATTTAGCTTCTTCACTGCTGGTCAAATAGAGATTTGATAACTCTTGTGGCATTGGATGAGAGACCATGTAATCTTCTCCATTTGAACAGCGGAAGTTTACAGATTCTGAATAAAACTTTTTGTAGAACAATACTGATAACTTTCAGCTGGTGGAAGATTTATTGCTTTTCTTACAGCTTTATGATATAATGCATCTACAACATCTAAGAAAATTTATTTTGTTTAGTTAGTGCAATGATGACGACAATTGATTAACTATTACATTTACATCATGTAAAGACAATTCCCAATAGATGTAACATAACATAGAAAATAGAATGACTACATGCAGCAAATGCAATCAGAATAATAATTAAATAATCAACACTTCAGTAATTTGAATGAATATCTTGTTGCTTATTTATGATATCATTCTCTTCTATTAAACTACAAGAAACATTTTGGAATTCTCTAAGATCTACTTCTGGCTCATTGAATATGTGTACAGATTGCAAGTGTACTTCACTGCAGATCAATTGTGTGTTTAAACTTTCTACATTTGCTCCTTGCTTACTTGAAAAACTTCTCTGACCATCATTTTCTGATAGAGATTCAATATCTACACAAAATAGTACATAATGATTAGTTTGTCTACAGTTCATTTATTTAATGAAAGTAAAAATCTTTAAATATACATTTTTGCTCACATAAAAGTTCATCTTCATTTAAAACACTGCAAACAACTTGTTCAACTTCTTCTAGGTCAGCTTCAAATTGGTTGAGCATGTTGACATTTTGTGTATGAGATGATGTAAGTATATTTAGATCTACAATTCATTTATTTAATGAAAGTAAAAATCTTTAAATGTACATTTTTGCTCACATAAAAGTTCATCTTCATTTAAAACACTGCAAACAACTTGTTCAACTTCTTCTAGACCAGCTTCAAATTGGCTAAGTATGTTGACATTTTGTGTATGAGATTATGTAAGTAGGTTTAGATCTGATGCAATTGTTTCAATTTCTGGTTTTGTGTGCTTTGCAGAAAGGAATGATGTATGTGCTAGCTACAACAATAAATTATGAGAAGCTAACATTCAACAAAATTGTAGATCTATACTGGTTAGTTTCTTTATAGTTGATTTATTTTGTAAAACTGAAAGCCTTCAAATGTAACTTTTTGCTGACATATAAATTCATTTTCATTTAAAATAGTGCAGACAACTTGTTGAAACTCCTCTAGATTAGCTTCAAATTGCTGAGTATGTTAGCATTTTGTGCATGACATGATATAAGCAGGTTTCCATCTGAAGCAAGTGTTTCAATTTGTTGAAATGTATGATTTGCAAAAGAGCATGATGAGTGTGTAGCATATGTAAAAACAAATTATTAAAATATAAGAACAATGCATCTTGTTTAGGTTAATGTTTGAATTGTGACACATTATTTTTCTACATATCGTTTTTTGCAACAGCATTCCATGTTGTATAAACTTTCTTCTCATCTGGTGATCTCACAGCTTCTTCATCAGTTGGTATGATTATTTCAAATTCTCTTTGAAATATTTTTTGGTAGCATCTCTGCATTGTGCTATATGTTGCATTTTTCTCATGTGTAGAATATAGTGTTTTCTTATTTCGGAATTTAAGAAGTAAAGTTGCTGTATAAATGATATGCTTCTGCTTGCTTATTTTTTATTCACTTTACTTTGATATAGATTATGGTAGATCATGTATATTGCATGCTCATTTTGCTTGTAATATGACTAAATATTTGCACTGTATTTTTTCTACATTAATTCAAACATTAAATTGATTAACACAAACAAAACTAAAAATTAATAATAAAAAATATAAAAAAAAATGTCTGCAGTAGAATGATCATTCAAAAGGAAAGAAATAGATATAACAAAAGACTAATAAAGAATGCATAAACAGAGTAGAAAAATCATTACTGCAATAATGCACTTAGAATATGCAATTTAAAACTACATGCAGGAGAATGAATAGAGAGGGCAAACTCATGTAGAATGTACAAAGTAGCAAATTGATTACTACAATGAGATAGTTAGTGAGGTTAATGAACCAACAATACAAAGATAAAAAAGACATTTAGTAAAACAATGAAAATAAAAAAGGCAAAAAAATGGATTACCAAGGTGGGAGTGCAATCAAATTTTCATTTACTGAAGAAAGTAGTATACCATCAACTTCTACAGGAAACAATATTCAATCAGCATGCATGAGAAAATTGGCATAAATGCAATATGCAAAGCAACAGAAGTTTTACCTATTGCTATTCAACGTTTGCAGAAGGAAGAAAACATCTTTCTCTTTGTGTGAACTACAAATGATTATAAAGGAAAGTGACATATATTTTATATAAATTTGTGTAGAGTTTGGATGATTCAAGAAAGTAGCCAAGTGTCCTATTTTGGTGCTAGTGCTTGCATAAGGTATACAAGTGTCCTATTGTTTTTTATTTAATCAAGTAATCATTTATGGTAGTGCTTACATAAATTATACAAGTGTCACATTGTCTTGTCTTTAATTAAATAATCAACAAATCATAAATATTAAAGGGACTTGCTGATTGCAGCACGCTATTTTACTGATTGCAGTGCGGCTATATTTCATTATAACGATTTCATATTCTTTTTGAAACGTTAAATTCTCTCATTCATTTTTTTTTACATTTAAGCAATACATAAATATTTAAAACTTTTGAAGGTAAACTGAAGTCATGAGCGGCAAATGAAAATCAAACATCCCAGAGCCTAAGGTAAAGTCTAATTTTTCACAATTTAAGCGTGTTTTATACCCTTTTTTAACTCACGCTTTATTTAAGCGTGTTTTATACCCTTTTTTTTAAATCACACTCTATTTAAGCTTATTTTATACTCAGTATGGCGGGTCTCATGGAAGGGGGCCCCCGTTGGGTCTAGTGGGGTCCCGTGTCGACTGTTCCCGCCATACTAGGTGGGGACTGTAGAAGAAGCCCCATCTAAGGGGCTTTTGTATGGAGGCCCTACCAATCATGGCGGAGCCTCCAAGGAGAAGCCCTACAGGCTACAGCGGGGGCTTTTGTAATATACCCCAGCCTAAAGTGGCGGAGGTATTTAATTTTTAAAATTTTTTTAGGAATTTACTGGATTTTCTTCTCAGTACTTTATTCTTTTTTGTTAACTTTTATTTGAACGGTTAGAAATAGTCAAATATAGGTATCAATCCCTGTAGTTAAATTTTTTTCATGTGCAGGAAGACTGTGACGTGTACGTGGAACATTTTCCAGAAGTGTTGATAGACTACATCCATCATTTTTGATAGATGAGATATTTAGTTCGAAGCAGGAGTAAGTGTCCTGGGCAAAGAGAAAAGGTCTTGAATCAGGGCACTTTTTAATAATTGCACATAAAATGAAAGAAGACAGTGGTCATCCTTATACTTGGCTAATTTGTGAGCAAGGGGATAAGAAAAGGATATGCAACAAAGAAATTGATGACATGACGCAGGACCCGACCAGGGGGCCAATTAGGACGAAAAAGTGTGGTTGGTCATTTTTGAATAAAAGACATGAAGTTGGGTCTTAGTGCGTGGGCATTGAATGTGTATGATGAGAGGTATAACAACGAATTGGGAGAATATAAGGGGGGCCACGTGTTGGCGTAGAGGATGTCGGAGCAGGAGATGCAAACAACAAAAAAAAATTGATTAGATGTCATGTTCCCCCGAAACAGATCATTGATCACCTGAGACGGGAGGATCCTCAGACCAATGTCCGGTACGTTACTCTAAGTATAATTTTTTATGCCACAATTTGGGTAGAATTGATGAAATATACTTTAAGTATAATTTTATGACTGACATCGAAAATTGCATTTAGTAATTGCTATTGCTTCATATGATCTATGTAGGGATGGAGGGCATGACTGTAATTCATCAGCTATTCAAGTTATTCACTGATTGTGGATATATTCATTGTCAGCCAGCATAGGAGGGTTCCAACGTATTCAGTGATTGTGTTTTTGCTAATTTGACATCTTGTCAGTGAGCTCATACATGGTCGTACGTAGTAGTCGTTGATACGACGTACAAGACTAATCAGTACAAAAAGCCAATGACTGTTATTTGTTGAGTATTTGTGTTTTATCGAATTGTGAACATTGCTAACAAATGTATATTCTTTCAGGTACAAGATGCATTTTTTGCAATGTGTTGGTGTTACCCCGAAAGGAAAGAATTTCACTATTGTATTGGCGTGGATGAAGAGCGAGACGACCTCTTCATATACTTGGGTCATGTAATGCATCCAACATATTTTTGATGGTTCATACCTTCCTGAGGTTATCGAGAGGTGGTTCTAATACAAGCGATTGAACATGTATTTCCAGATTGTCATCATATGCTCTACAGGAAGCATATTCAAAAGAATGTTGAGGCCAAGTGCGTCGTATATTGTGAAAGTTAGGAGATGGGTACTAATTTTTTCAGGGAGTTGTGGCACAGGTTGGTTTATTCAGTAATTGAAGAGGAGTACAATTGTCGATACGAAGCAATAGTGAATTCGAAATGGAGTCGGTTTGATACCGTCTTACGTTAATCGGTACGACTTGGCTGGAGCCGTGGAAAAAGCAGTTCTTCTGCGTTTGGACTAGCTGATGGACTCATCACGGAGATGATGAACAGAATTGAGAGTGCACACTACTTGTTGAAAGACTGGTTACCCAGTACTGTGGGTAACCAGTCTTCAGTTATAGGTTGCAGAGATGATGGTTGAGTTAGAGATTAGCAGGTTGAAGGATAAGTACAATATTAGGCAGCACCCGTTATTGGGTCTGCTGCTAGGATTGGTGTCGCACTAGGCCGTAAATATTATTCACACGTAAATGACATGTATTCCTATCATTTGTGGCGACAGTTCCGTCTGCAGTTGTTGGCTGCGTCGAACTCATGACCTGCCTTGCACATGCGAGATGTATATGCGGGTAAGGTTTAAGAAGTCGCTTCATCCTGCCAATCTACATTGTTTTTGGAGTTCGCTATCCATCAGTGGGGCCCTGGGCTCAGCCCCTAGTCAATGCCCATTTCATCCTTATGACGATCGTGAGGTTATTCAGGTGTTTACATCTGTCATGTTGCAGCAACCGGCGGAGCAACTGAGGCATTACAGGTTATCATTGGGGAGATGATTTTCCCTTAGCTGAGTGATTATAAGGAGCTGCTGATACGAACCACAAAGGGTCACCCTAAGACTAATTTTACGAAGATGGAGAAATCCCACTGGAAGTACATTCAAGTTTCTATGCGGTCGTTCAAGTAATCTTCCATCTTGAGCTCTATCTGACGCGCACATGGTAGAGGTAGATCATCCTTCTAGTCTATGGTATGAGCAGCAGATCCGCATCGTCGAGGAGGTCTTGAACATCTTCCGATGCTGCCTTAGTATTTCTAATGATAAGCACGAGAATGTTTCCTTTTAGGGATCAATTTTCAGTATTTGTTGTGTCGTACATCCACGATTAGGTTATGTTAGGGCAGATGACAACTGTGGGTTCCGTTCCATGGCACACCTCTTTTACAATGACGAAGAACATTGGGTCGGGGACATGTATACGGGAACTGACGACCCGACAGAATGGTATGGCAGGTCGTGATGAAAACCAGGTACATTGGCCCATGGATAACAACTGAATCATCGTGAACCACACCTGCTTGTCCGGCTTGCACTCTGGACAATGCTATAATAAGTTGTCGGGCGTGCAACCTAGTACTCCTGTCAGCAACTGGCCCTAACTCTTTGTCTAGCCATCTGCGATGTCGTCGATTAGCCATCTAAGCAAGTACACATTGAAGAAGTCATTAGGTGTGATGAAATAAGCAATCTAAACCAAAACGGCAACAACTGATAATACCAACATATGAAGATAGTTTTGATTTCATAGCGCATCATAATAATAGAGCTAGATAATCTTCAATATAAAATATTGATGCAAATAAAAGTAAAAGTAAATAACATCAATGTAAGGGCACAAATGATTGCAAAAATATACAATAATACTAATAATAAGTTTACTAATAATCATAATAAAATACTAACCAAGTCAATAATAAAAACAATAAAAAGAATGTTATTGAATGATTCTATCCGGCTTTCGAAGCATCTAACCATTAACTAAATTAATGAATAATTATAATTATAACCAGAACTTTGAAACTCGAAGTAATAATAATTAATAAGTATATCGTGACATAAATTAAATTATAAGTTAAAAAGTTAAGATAAAAATTAAACTAAAGAACTATTTATATAAATAATAAACGATAATATAATGAACTTGTTTATGTTGAATATGCATTTAAACTAAACCATGTTATATTTAAACATATAAAAAATTCAGAATCATAAAAAGAATAATTAAATCATAATTAATTACTAATTATACCATAATTAAACCCATAAAAATAATAATTAAACTAAACCATAATTGCAACAACTAAGAAAAAAAAAGTTAAAAAAATGGGCCCATAACGCTGGCACCGGAGCCTTAGTCGGTGGCCCTGACGCCGCCATCAGGGGCCCTTACAATGGGCCCCGTGTGCAGGGGCTCCTAGAAGCCCCCGACGGATCCGTCGGGGGCTTCTGACAGAGGCCCTGGACTGTACTACCGGGGGCCTCTATGAGGGAGCCCCGACGACTCTCCCTGAATTAACTTATCGGAGTTCCTTTTTTAGCATATTTGAAATGAAATTTCAACAAAAAAATAATTTTTAAGCTTTCTAACCTTTATTTGGTTAGATTTGATGTCAATTTCACCGGATCTGCGCTAATATCTTTACAATTGAAAGAGAAGTACTAGAGAGAATTATAAGGATCGAAAGAGAGGAAAATGGATTGAAAATAAATAGTCTGCACTGCAATCAGTAAAATAATGCGTTGCAATCATAAGATGTGATATTGAATGCTCTAGACATTATTAATAAAGAAATATCTAGCACCCAAACATGGCAAATATTCAATACATTGAATCTTAAATCATCAAATAACTAAATTCATCAACAACATAAACACCAAATATTCAACTCAATGAATATAATTACAATGATTATAAAATATTAAATATTTATATTATTATAAAATATAAATTGTGCGTATCATCAGAAAGAGAGAAGAACGCAATACAATATTGCGTTTTGATTTATTTTTTTATTTTTAAGCTGAACGCATATGCAGATCGTGCACATATATCTATTCAAAATCAGCAGAATGTAATGTGACATTTCATACGAACGCAAGATATAATTGCATTCTTTTATTATCGGATCTTAACCTCTCATTCTTAATGCATTAGTAAATTGCGCTAACAAATCTAATTGACACTGTTCTTCAGCATCTGAATTAACAAATCTTAGTCATTCATTTCATAATCTAACCATCTGATTTTGTCCCCAGTAAAAACAAAACAAAATCAATCCAAATCCTGATTTAGAGAATTAGTAATAAGTAGATAAGTAGAAAAAAGTGCGGTCCGCACTGTAACTGAAAGGAGCAACAGAGGCATAATTTTTACAACACCAAATCTAATCCAAAATTTGGAATCCCAAGTGTTTCACGATGCACCATCACCAGCACTCTACTCCGCCGCAGTCCCACCATATCAACCCCCCTTCCTGTTCTTCCATTTCCCTAAGATCCCCTTCCGCTACCTCTACTCCCCCCACTGCTCAGCCTTCTCAATCTCACGGCCGGCCGGACAACTTGCCATTTGGGGGACCTGGCCAAGCACAGGAATCCGCTGGTCCTCTGTTGTCTAGGGTTAGGCTTTCTGATATATTACCCTATGATGGAGCTCCGGCGGCACCCTACTTGCGGGCTGTGGAGGCCCTGTCTGGTTCCCTTATGAGGCACAACGCTGCCGTCGTCGAGGTTGGTTGCGATGATGCGGCCGTGCTCCGGTGCGGACTTGAAGCTACTCGGTTGTATTTTCGGACTCAAGCTGGTGGCGGCGCTGGAGGAGCATGGGGCAAGGGTAGTCGGGGGGTGTATATGTACAAGCCCGGCAGGTAGATATGTTAAAAGCAACAGACCTGCCTAATATGATTGGTTAACTTTATTGCTATTCGTTTAAAATGATTGATACTGCCATTCATGAATTCGTTACCATTCCTGAATTCGTCCAGAATTAGCTGTGGTGATTTAAATTGTTCTGCAAAGGAAACTATGATATTGGTTTATGTACGTGTTATTGATATTCCGCACTAGGGGAGTATAATATTGGATATATAGTCTTGTAGCTATATTTTGCTTCCTCTTGTCTATGATTTGTTTTTGTTTGAAAAATTTTCATATTTATTCTGAGAGAAATAAACCATAGGATGCATTTCATATGAAATAAATTTCCATATTTATTTTATAATCAGTTTCCATAGGATGCCATTTAGTCTAACAACACCTCAAAGTCCTATTTGAAGAATCACAAGCCCCTCAAATGGCTTAAAGAAGTCTAGTGACCGTAGAACTGGAGCTTAGCCATCTATTGCTTAACTACTTCACCGGTTTTAGTTTCCATACTAGTCCAAGAATGCTGTCCATTCTTCAAAAAATCAGTTATTTTGAGCTATTCCAGTGCTGAAATTTTTACTAAGCCTCCTATAAGAATTTGCCAGTCCTTTCAAAACTTTAAACTTCACTCAAGGATGTTGATAATGGCCGATTTAGAATAACCTTGGTCTTACATTGATCAACCTCTATCCCCCTAGGAGGAACTACAAAACCAAGAATCCCTCACTTCAGTTTGTCAAGTTGATCTGTAGCTTTTATGATGCAGGATTCTTCTAACTTGTTCTAGGTGATTTATGACCTGCTAGAAATGAGTATGTCATCCAAATATGCCATAAGGAAATGCCCAGTAAATGGTTGAAGTACTTGTATCATAAATCTCGTGAAAGTCCTAGGTTGCATTGGTCAGAACGAATAGGACTAATCACTTTTAGAGTCCATCCTGCGTTTTATAAGCTTTCTTCCACTCAATTATGAGTTGTTGATAGTTCTTTATGAGGTAAATTTTAGGGTAGATAGTTGACCCCACCATCATGTCTAGCGTATCATGAAGATGTGGTTTAGGAACCTTTATTTGAAAGTTATCTTGTTTTTTTCTTGGTAATTGCAAAATATCGTCCTAGTTCCCTCCTTTTAGGGGAAATTACATCACATTCTCAAATCCACCATCATCTCTCCCATCACATTATTATCAAGGGATATTGGAAACCTACGTTTGAAAGTTATCTTCTTGCTTTGCTTAGCAGTTACAACACATCCTCCATTTTACGGGTAAGTAAACTTGGAACATGTGGAGTCAAACTTTCACAAGTTGACCACTCATCTAACAATCCTCAACTTGCATCCTAAGTTCTACGTGTTCCGCTTGACTCATATGATTGGTTGGTATATTAGCAATTTGTAAACCAGGTAAAAAGTCTAAAGCATGTTGAATATCAAACGTTTGTGTTGGTCTTGGAGGTGAACCACCGGGCGCAACATTACAAAGAGTAGGGAGTAGCTTGGTTAATCAAGAGGTAATGTCTCAGTTGTGTATGCTGCTCTTTTTCAATTCCTTTACTACAATAATGAACATGATTAGGTTTCCATAAGTTTTTTCTCAAATATTTTCTCATCAAGAATATGAAGTGAGTCCTTTTTGTCCACTTGCTTTGTCTTTTGGTACACTAAGGATATGCCTAACAATTGAAAGGAACAATTTGTTCTCGTTTTCTTCAAAGCCATCATATTGGTGATTGTTTCCTTCTAGGAAATCGTATTCTTTTCTATCTTCAACCGTAATGTCTTGTACCCCAGTATGTTCGATGCCTACTTGTAAATTTTTCCTCTTAAGACACTCTTGGGTGTAATGCCTTGTCTTGGTTTGCAATTGAGACATTCATGATTTACATCCTTCCTTTTGGGTTTTGTCACAACATCCTTATTCCTCACATTTTTAGGCCTATTATTGGTTTTTTTGTAGTAGCAGCTTCCCCATCTTGAGAAGAAAACTGCTAGCTATTTGTTTTAAGCTCCTTTCCATCATATATGCATGTTGAAATGCATCATTGCTTGTGTTCACTTGATAGGTTATCATTTGATTGTGAATATCCAGCCTCAAACCTTGTTTAAGTTGAGATAAGAGTGTTTTGGGGATCCTCAATACCTTTGGAACAAAAAAATAGCTCTTTGAACTTGTAAATGTACTTACTTATAGTCATACTTTCTTGCTTTGATGTTGTCAGCTCATCAGAGAGATCTCGGTGGTAGTATTAGGGTAAATACTTTCACCTTTATTCCAACTTCATCTCTTTCCATGTGACTGGTATATTATGAGCAAGCTGGAGTCATACTCCTTACTAGTGCATCGTACTTGAGCTTGCCCAGTAAGTTCCATTATAGCATACCAAATTTCCCCACCCTTGACATATGATACCAATCAAAGATCTTTTCTGAAGTAGCTATGTTTTCTATAAGGCTGTTAGTGGATTTTGGTTTGGGAGAAATGTGAAGTCTCCTGGGGAAGGGAAATGGATCCCAGATGCTTGCGTTTTTAGTAGAATGACAATCGCTCAGGTCAAGGAATGGTAAAGTGCTTGGAATTAGTAGATTGTTAGGACAATCTTCCATCAATGTACTCAATGAATGAAAGGTTTACAATACATTTTTAACCTTCAATATGAAGCTCCCTTGCTTGACCAAAGTAGCAAGTCAATCTATAAAGGCTTGAGGATCAATTCTACCTTCAAAATCTGGGCCTTAATATACACATTTCTTGTATGTTTTCCTGCTGTATAATAAAATACAGGTTTGTTGTATCTTTTAGCCTCGAGGTTGTTTTTAGCCATACCTATAAGGGTAACTTGCAGCCTTGCTATGGTCTGACCTTGTGTGTTTGTTATGGTTTTGGGCTGCAAAGGATCTGAGCTATCTACCACTTCTGCAACTTCTTTTTCATTATCATTAACACCATAGTTCATGACCCTTAGCTTCAGCTTTTGTAGCTCACTTATTGTTTGGCTTCCAGTACATCAACCTTCTCATGGTTGGTAAAGCAACCCATCGCATTCTTTTTCTGTGTACTTTGACTAGTAAAATTTTCCTACCCTAGTCATGGAACCTTTGTCTCATTACTACTATCTATCAGCCACAGAAGATGGGCTGATTTGAGACCATCAATTAACACTATTAATATTAAAGCTTTTCCTTCTAATTGCTTCAAGTTTCTGATGAATAATGCGAAGGAGCACAAAGATGAATTTATCTCAAGTATCAAATAGGAATGCTCTAGATCATGTGGTCACGTGTAGACATTTTCTCTAGTCTAGAGCATATTGTTTAAGTTCTATATCTAGGCATTTCATTACTTATTCTGTTTTTAGGATTCAGTATTCTGGTTATTTACTTAAATTTGCTGGAAATTGCAGGAATTTAGCTTTACAGTCATTGCTTTCTTATCTATATTCTTGTCTCATTATGAATTCTTATTCTCTTAGGAGCAGTCTAGAGAATTCACTTTTCGTTAGTGGCAGAGCCAGGATCCTAATATGGGGGCAGAACTAAAAGATGGTGACAAGTATAGTCGTCATAAAAAAAGATAAATAATTATTATTAATATTATTGTAATAAAAATATTCACCAATCAACCAGAGAAACTGTTGCTACTTGCTTGATAATTAGAGAGCCTTAAAGGGAGGGCAAGATTATGGTGAATGAGAAAGGATTGATATATATGTGTATATGTGTGTGTGTGTGTGTTAAGTGAAAAGAAAATGAAAAAAATGATCAAAGAAGAAAAAGAAAGGAGGAGGAACTTTAAGTTCACTTAGCAAAGGCTGTTGTCATTTGCTACATTTCAAAATAGTGTGAGAAAAAACCATAATAGAAAAATCACTATTTGATTGAATATATGTACATTTCATTAGAGAGATCAAATACATATACTTGCCGTCATATTTTTTATTTTCAGAATATTCTAAAGAAATTCATATATAAATAATATATTTTATTATAAACTTTTAAAAATTTTGTGGGGACTAAAACAATACTTTAAAAATTGAATGACTAGACTAAAATTCATAAGCAAAACCAATGTAATGGTACTAGTAAAATGTTCTAAAAAATCTTGGCCCCCATTTGCTCTAATATGGCTGTGCCACTGCTTTTCATTAGATATCTCTATGCTGCTTGTGTTAGAGACAGCATCTATGCACACAGACATACGTATGTACTGCCTCCTTGTAGTGGTGGGGTTTTGGTTGACCCCTACTTGTTTATTGAAAAGCAGAAAAGGATTACAGAAGGTGAGGGCGAAACAAACCTTGCCTCACATAAGATGCAAACAAATCCACTTCATACATAGCTGAGGAACTACTTAATATGTAAAAGAGGAGTAGAAGATTTTGTACAAATCACAGAGACCTTTAATGTGCCAATGAATTGACTGCTGATTAAGTAGTAAGTAGAATAATGCAGATCCCACCCCAGGTTGGCGAAGCTATCAACAACTTGATTTGCTTCTAGACCTATTTTGTAAACCTAGCTATATTTTTAGTGTAATCTTTTAATAGAATCATCCAGTTCATTAGTTAGTTGTCTTTTCATTTCTTGGACAACTCTCAGTTGGCTGTTGTTTGCTAATCCCAAACGTTCTTGCTCAAGCTTTTCTGCTGCAAATGTGACAGGCCTCCAGAAGATGCAGATGTGCAGCCTCCATGCATGTCTGATGTTTTTAGATGCATGGGAAAAGCTGCTCGGGCTGGACTATGTGCCATTGCCAGGCATCTTCGTCTGCGGAGTGAGTAAGTTAACAGTGCAGCATTTTCATTATTAGTTTCAGCAGAAACCTGATTTACATGTATTTTCTTTCTTTGCCAAGAACTTAACACAAAATGATGTGCAGTGCTTTCAATCACTTGCTTGATGATAATCCACTGCCTGCAAATGAGTCTTCTGCATCTGTACTTGTCTTTACGTTCTCAAATACATACTCCCAAAATGGAAAGGGAGCTATTGGGGGAGGGAAGTTTGCGGCAAATGGTGAGGTAGAGAAGGGCTTAGTGACACTATTTTGTGCAGATGCCCCTGGTCTTCAGGTATCTTCTTTTGCATACAATTTATGTTTTTGTTTTTAATATTTTATAGCTAGAGTCCTTGGTTCAATATTATGCATGAGAACAGCTTTTCCTTATTCTCCCTTAGATCAATATGTTCTTGAAAAGTAAGAGTGCTGCATTCCGTATATGTTGAGCATTTGCTCTTGAGTTGCTTCTATTACATCTATTGAAACTTTTCATTCTTATCCATAGGTTTGTGACCCAAATGGCCGCTGGTACCTGGCCGATAGTGGCTTAGCTCCTGGGGATCTTTTATTACTCACAGGCAAGGCTCTTAGCCATAGTACTGCTGGTTTGCGCCCTGCTGCTTCTTATCGTGCAGCACAAGACAATTATCCTGGTACTTCTAGTAGTGGAAGGTAGATTCTGGTCTTCACCATCATTGTTCTGTTTGTGGAATCTTAGTTTTCCAGAATAACTTAACTGAAAGCCCTTCTTTCCTGTTGAAGGACTTCACTGGCTTTTAGGCTTATGCCACAAAGCAATGCAATACTTGATTGTTCTCCAATTGCAGCAGCTGGTCATGTCATTCCTCAGAGTTATGTGCCTATCTCAATGAGCCAGTTCATGGATGATCTTTCTGCAGAGGAAGATATGTTGTCCAATCAGGCTGATAATGTCTATGTAAGTTGTCTCTTGCAGTGGTTCATGATGACATATCTTTGGTAAAATGCAATTTAAGCGACTGCTTTCACTTTTCTAGAATTTTGCAAAGCAATTAGCTCAAAATATCAGGAAGTCCGTTTCCAACCAATTTATCCTTATCATAAAGTACTGGAAGCTTCATAGTCTTGCATTCCTAGGCTCTTGAAATTGACTTTTCTAGAGTGCTGAACTTTCCTTGGTGTTATTTCATAGTTCAAAAGCACACCCAGAACAAAAAAGCCTAAGCTAGATTGGTTTTCAGAGATGGTTGCTCATATTGGCTCACTTTTGGTTGACTTTAGGTGATAGAGCTCTACAGGGCTCTAAAAACCTGGTCTATTGCGAAATTTCCCATTCTGAATGGAAGAAAACAGACAAAAGAACGATGTTGCACTCCTAAACCTGTACTCCCTTGGTCGCTTTTAGAGGTCTTAAAGACAGTTACCCTTAGGTAGCCAGGGAAAGGAAGACTTTTTTTTTTTGGGTGTGAGATGTTAGTTTACTCATTCTTTTTCTTTTGGCACTCTTTTCGACATGAATTTGGAGATGGATGTTCTGACAATAATATGTTAAGGATTTTTATTCTAGATCTGGATCAACAGGTTGTTCGAGATAATTTGACTAGAGAAGCATCACTAAGGAGTGTTCTATCCGATCCTTTATCGTAAGTTGAATTCTTCTATTTGAACTACTTTGTTCCTTTCTTTTGTACTTCAGCTTGGTATGACTATGATAGGGCATGCATGTATTGGTAGATCAACAATGTTAGACATGATCAATATAATGCTATCTTGTAAAATAATTATAACTATATAAATGATGTTAAAATCCTACATTTGAGAAACTTTCAACACTTGGATTCAAGAATTTTATGAATTGATAAATTGACTATCTTGAGGAGATGACCTTTCCCCCCCTTTGGGCGGCTGAACCCATCTTGCTGCTATCCCAATATGCATAACCATATGGTTAAATGCTGCCCTTCGCATTTGTGGGGTTTATCTTTACTCAATTCAAATTTAGTCTTTTCTGTTTATTATTTCAACTTGTCCTCGAACTTCAGCAAGACTTTGGATATTGTGAATGGTGTGGTTGTAATGTAATGTTTTTTCATCTGTTCTTGATCTATCCCACTCTCTTTTTGGTCTTAATTTTCTTTAGGTAAAAGATTCCAGTGACCCTTAAACTTTCAAGAAGTATGCGTATGAGCCTCCAACTGAAAGAGTAGAAGGATTTGCACTCCACCTATTAGACTGCCCAAACTTGCCCTTCTGTCCCTTTTCCCACACTCGAGGCTAAGTTCTGTCATTCACATGACTTACATGACAATTTTAAGAGTATCTTGGGTATTTTAGTGGCAATTAGTTTCAACTCTTTTCTGCTTTCCTTTATTCTTTCTTCTTCCTCTCTTCTTCCTACCACCTTCAACATCTGCTACATGGCACTTCGCAATTCTCAAGGATTTTGTTTTTTTCTTTTCCTGTCCTTCTACTTCTCTCTTGCCACACATACCTTGGGAACCTATCCCCATGCTCTCTCCGACCTTCCCTTTTTCTCCATCCTTTTGCAATGCCATAGGATGAACCAATGAAATCATTAATCTCTGTGAAAAATGGAAAAATTAATCTAAAGATCTTGAAGCCAAAAGCAGATCAATCTTAAATCACACATGTAGAGATTTTGAGGTCTTGTGTTTATTCTTTCCTATCTTCCCCCCTTTTTTCATTTTTTTCTCGTTGGAGCACCTGTCTTGGCACCACAGAATGAACGAAAAGAAACTATGAATCAGTGAACAAAAGGGAAAAAATTGATCCCAATTTGCTTGTGGAAAAATATTGAAGATATGAGGAAATCATAAATCTAAATCAGATCTCGAAGTCAAGAACATGCTGTTACCATCTTCCTTTAGTCTATTGCCAGTTTATCCTCCACTTCAAATCACTGCTACTAGCTAGCATTGCTACAATCGTCTCCCTTCTAATTTTTATCTTTGGAATCTTCTTCCTTGGCTAATGGTGGAAAGACAGATTGAAAGAGAGGAGGAAAGGTTGCAATGGTGGAAAGATTGATTGAGAGAGAGAGGAGTGTCTTAGGAGGAGGATGGTTATTGATGCTCATGAGAATTAAGGTGGTGTTAATGTTGTTGGATTCTAGAAAGCATCTGATATGCCGAATTTTCAGCAGAGTTATATATCGACAAAGATAGTGTGCGTTTGGTTAGCTAGGGTTTTGACTTGGTAGAGAGAAGAAGGTGAATTAGAAAAGGGGGAAGAAAAGAAAAATATCATTATACTCATTTTAAAAAAGGAAAAGCTACGTTCACTGAAATAATTCTAAAACATGCACATGCATATCACCGTGACAGAAATTAGCATCAAGCGTGAGAAGGAACAAAGGAAAAATTTTTTCTGTAGAGGGCATATGTATACTTTTGAAATGTTAACAGGATGCTGGGATCTTTTTACCATTTTCACTTATTCGTTGGAATTTAAAATGTTTTGGAACTTTCTTTGCAAAAATGAAGCTGGTAAATAGAAACTTACTGATGGGTTTTGGTTATTCATTTTTTCCTCTTTCTGATGTGAAGAAAAAATTTGTGGTTACTAAAAACTATAGGATACCATATAAGATCCCTTCCTGATGCAAAAGCAATAGAACATGGATATTACTTGAAAACTAGAGGTTCAACAACTGTGTGGAGAGACGAACTTCATCTAAATCATATGAGCCTGGTAACATGGGAAATTATTTGCACTCTGGCTAGACTTTGATTCTTCCTCTTCTTCTTCTTTTTCCTTCTTCTATTTGGGGCATTGCATCAATCATAAGAGACATTGCGACTAATTGTACTTGCTGAATTCATAATTGGCAGAGCACAAATGTGAATGCCGGCTATTTCCCCTTCTACTTTTATAGGTTGAACACAAGATTCCTTCTTTTCTTTCCCTTTGAGAACATGGGAGTAGTTCTTTACTCATCTTCGGCATGCTTCCATATTTATTTTTTTCCCACTTTCTTTTAGGTACTTGTTGCCCAAAGCTATTAGATAATTGTTTTTACTTTCTCATGCAAGATTTTGTGATTTTTCAGGGGTGCATTCCTAGAGGATGCTATGTATGTTTCATGTGGGCATTCATTTGGTGGTCTCATGTTGAGAAGGGTAATTGACACTGTAAGTGGGACAAATTTCCGTGCTTCTTTCTTGTTACTTTTTTCTGGAAAAATTATGAATGATAAAAGTACTGTTTGTTGGCCCGAAATGAGAAAAATTTAAAAGAATCAAGTTACACAAGCAATCTACTAGTCTCCATTTCATGTGCCACATGCTATGTAGAATGAGAACTCTCCATGAAGTCCATAATGTCCTATGCAATGATAAGTGGTTTGACTATGCCATCTCTCTTGAAAAAAGAACACTATTATGAATTTCAAAATGAAAACATTCTAGTGGGCATTCATTGTGATGAAGGAATGGAAAACTATACACTAACACAAGTTTTTGGCTTGTTTGTGAATTTAGTTCCTTTAGTTCAGTTTTCAGATCGTAGATCACATCTTTGACCATGCTGTTGGTTTATGATCTCTGTACCTTTTAATTTATAATGCATTCACTTGATGTTCGCTTGAGGTTGGCAGATCTAGAAATTTAATTACTGTAACTGCTTCAAGATGGACCTAAATAGGGCCCCAATAAAGGTTGCACCATGAACGAAACATGCCTAAAGTTGCAGAGAAACCTAATTGAAATTTTCTAGTAGTAATGTGGTTAGTATTGAAAATTAGTGCCAGAGCAAAAGAACCACCAAATTACAATTGACAGATACTTCCTCCCTTGCAAATTGAGTGTCCATTTTCCCGTTTTACGTTTTCCTAAAAGAAATGCCCACTTTCCTAATAGAAAACATTTTCAGTCTAAACTTTTGTTGCTAACATCTCTTGAGAGAGAAGGGTGGATGTGAAGCCACTACAACACATAAGGCACAAAAAATTCATTGATGCTAGGGTAGTAAATGAAGATAATCCTTCAAATATTCTAAATTGTTGTGCCTAGTCAAATGTGGACTTCAAATTTTTTATAGAGGGAGTACTTTTTAGTACACCATGAATGTGAGCGAAGTATAAGTATGGTATACATTATGTTGATTCCTTGAAAGGATGGTACACTGAAAAAACAATTTATCTTTGTGACTCTCTCTCTCTCTCTCTCTCAATCTAATAAATTGACAAAAAAGTTAAATTCATTGGAAATGCCACCAAAGTTTTTCGATGAAATGGCAACCTCACAAATTGTTTTGGAAATTACTTTGACTTTTCATTTCTTTTTATATTTTAACCTGTCAATGAAGTGCCCAAGTTTGTAGGTCATTGAAATCAAATGCAAAACCAGATCTTTAGTTTTAGGGGGTGGCGCAAGAACTTTGTAACTGTTCTAGCATCATGCAGTTTGTTTTAGCTACAATATCTTTATAACACTTTGAGTTCAATATAAGGAAACATTTGATAAAATAAAAGTTTTGGGAAGGAAAATTGTAGAAAGTAGTAAACTCTTAGTTGCATTAGCCACTTCTTAAGATAATCTAGATGAACCCTTTTGACATGCAAAAAGCTTTGAGAAGGAAAAATCCCAAGAGAGATGCATTGTTCAAATTTTATCAATTAGAAGCTTGGATTTAAACAAATTTAACTAGTTTATTATGAGTATGAGTGCTCCTTTTTTGCTTTCTCGAAGGAGTAAATAGTGTTACTACACGGAGAGAACACAATTAGTGACAACAAAATAAATGCATTCACAAAACTACATGAGAGGGAATCAAAAGCTAAAGTTTTGATTAACTAGCTGCTCCAGTTGTTTTTCGGATTCATTTCCAAAAAACAACATAGAGTAATACCACTTTCTTACAAGAATTCAGATATTAGAATAAATATTCCTAAGAACATTTCATAAACCAAATTACCCAACTTATCCTTAGATTCTTGATCATGGTTGGTTGATGAGTATGGAGATTTTTCTTCGAAATGATATATTTCCCATTTTGTGAATGATAATTAACCTCCAATGCCTTTCCTTCCATTTAGAGAAAGTAATTTGGTAGGATAAGGTTCAATTGAAGCTTTAACATGGATAATGGTTGGCATATGAGAAGGCCTTGTAAAGCTCTTAACTCATATGATTACGCTTTGTCTGTATGTTTAATAAAGAAGTTAATAACCACTTTTCTCTTTATTATCAGACAGCGAAAAAGTTTTTTGGGGATCTTTAAATTTTTTTAAGAAGTTCCAGCGGATCTTTAAATTTTCAGCAAGTCATTGATGTATCTTTTCCGCTGGAATTTTTAATACATTTTTTGGCTCAAGAAATGAAATAAAATTTTCTAGTAAGCCGGTTATGTGAATTTATGAAAGGATGGTTTTCTACAAAGTTATTATTTTGAGCTTGATGATGTGTTAATGTGTGAAGTCTTTAACCTACATCATTCATCCATCCATGATTCAAAAGTTTTTGTTGTACTTGATATCTTGACTTACTGGTACCGTGCTTTGAGATGATAGCCTAGGGATTAAGCACTGACTTGTTAGTCCAGGGATCCTGGATCAAATCTTGGAAGTATAAAAAGCTTTCATAAACTCTCACTGTAAAGACTACTAGACTTAAAAGACATGTCTAGACTAATCAGTTGTCTAAGAGAATTTCTCACAAGTGATTACATAATCAATATTGACATGTTTGTATAATCCCCTTTTTTTTGGGGGGGGGGTGGGGTTGTGGTGAGTGGAAGGCTGTTAGCCAGGATTGCTCATTGACTCTGAAAACATGGTAAAGTGGCTTACGACTATTCAGACTTCTTTTGGATAACCTAGTGAGTGATTGTCATGGAAACTGTCTTTAACGGCCTATACTCAACTATCAATCTGCTGACCGGACTTGTTTAAAGATCAGTTTGGCAATGGAATCTCTGAAATCAATCTTCATTTCTGATTTTCCAAGAGTATTTGAATTTTATTGATCTTTATCCATCTAAACCTCACTCGCTTCCCACACAGTGCCAGATATTTACTAAGCTCATTTCAGCAACCCATCTCTGTATATGAATAAATTAACTTAGAATTCATGTCTTTCATGCCCTTCTCTTTCTCTCTTTCTCTCTTTCATCAACATACAAAGACACAAATGCACTATTTATCCTTCTGAGTTTGACTACACTTCTGTCACAGCTTATTTGGCACTGAAATGATGTACTCAGTATCAGCTCAATATGGTTTTGGAGAATACTAGTTAGTTATTATGGACCACAGAATAAATATTTGTTCTTGTATATGGGCCGCTACAATTTTTAAGAAGTTTGAACTTTTTAATGCACAATCTCGGCTAGATTACCCTGTTTCTTTTTTTTTGCAATTCTTTGCATCATAGTTGCACTTCTGGGTGCAAGAAATGACAGCTTCGAAAAAATGCCTTGATCCTGACGTGACTCTGTGTAGTCTAGTCTTTATGTGATTCCTTTGATGCATCCGTATATAGCACTACACTGTAAGAATGACAGCCAGTTATTGTTTCATCACAGTCTAGATGTACACTTTGCCATGCAGAGATTCATGCTGGATCTTTAATCCCAAACCATGGTAATTCCCATATTTATAACTCATTGCTGCCTTATTCTAGTCTACCTTTTGGTAATTCTAATTCCATTTCTTGCCTCCTGTCCCCCTGCCCCACCAAAAAAAAAAAAAAAAACTTCTTTCCTCTTTGGGCTCTTGATGCTGCTTTCATCCATAGCTTTGAGAGCTGCAGCTGCAGCAGTGAAGCATGAGGATGATCGAAGGCTTTTCCATAATGCAGCTCTCCGGAAGCGCAGGAAGGAAATAGGCGACCATAGGGTAATTTTTTGGATGATTGCCCATTTATTTATTTGTGTAGAGGAGAATAAAATCATGAGCATGAAGGAAATTTTTGCATTAACACCGTCACTGCCCTTCCCCAGATCTTTCTATGTGAGGATATTTGCTAAATACATATGTACTTTCATGAATTGGTTGTTAAGGTGATTATTATGGCATATTAAAGAGTAAGCTTATTGCATTTACTGGGCCATACAGTGAAATCTACTACATCTATGTAAGCCTGAAAAGCCAGTCAGGCTTACAAGTTAACTTGAAGTTCATTGCAAGTGAATGAGGTTATGATTTGTCTTCCTTCAGAAAGTGAATCTGGCATTTCTTTAGGAAAATGGATATTTGATGACTAATTGTTGTATCTTTGGGCACCATTTCTCTGTATCTTTTGAAGGTTTTGGATGAGTTTTCTATTGCAAAATCTTTCTGTCTTCCATCTAATTTCTTGAATCATTGAGCTTCTTTGTTGAATATATTTCCTTTGAATAAGAGCTTTTCTTTTTTCACATATTACCTGTGACCCACCAATGCCTCGCTGATGATATCTTGAGTGTCAACTAAGATGAGCAAAAAAAAAAAAAAAAAAAATGGTTTGAGATGGAGAGGTAGCAAGGGATAATGATTTTCTGGAAAAGTATATCAAGTTTATGTAATTAAGAATTCTAGAACAACATAAGAAATATAGAGGGCTTATATATAGTAATTCTGCTTCTAGTCTTGCATGATGCTTATCGGGTCTTATGAGATTTCTTTTTCATGCATTCTCCATTTCATTATAGGTAAAGAACTCTGTTCGTGTTTAGCCTATTCAATCCCCCCAAAAATAAAAAGGTAGTCTATTTTACTAAGTAGGAGTTGTACGATGCTGAGCTGGCAAAGATTTTATGCATGGAGTTATCTCCCAGAATTCCTTGGTTTTTTTCTGCATTTCAGCTCAACCTTACCTTAAATTTCCAACTTCTATAATGGTATTTGATGATATTGAAATGGGTATAAAAACTTGAAGACAATCATTTACACTATTTAGATCTACCTAAGGAAACAAAAGATTCAGAGTCTGTGTGTTATTCAATTGAGATTGATGTTGGACAAAGATATCCAATAAGCTAGGATTTGATATTCCAAATATGTGATGTAATGTTTTGTTCCAAAACTAGATGCAATTGAAAGGTGCCTGAAGATTTGAGGTTCACTGGCTTTAAACTTTTTAGGAAAATGGAGATGTGTCTTCTGAGAATGGGCAACACAAAGGTGTACAGTATCCATTCTCCGTTAATGAGAAAGTAATCATAAAGGTGAGTAATTGACTATGTTTGCAATCACATTATCCTAATGTCAGTCTATTTAAGATTTTGATTGTGCAGGGAAACAGGAGAACACCAGATAAATTTGTTGGCAAGGAAGCTGTGATCACATCACAGTGCCTTAATGGCTGGTTAGTCACCCATGTACATTTCTACTCTGCTAGTAGTGTGTACCTTTGTGCTTGGAATATATGGGTTAATATATGTTTTGTGTTGTACTTTATTGAAGTACATCTGGTCGGATGATTAACAAACTTGCCAAAAAGTAATGAGCTACTTAATTTTCAGGAATTAGAAATAGATATAGCCGTCATGTCACTGTAGCTTAATTTTAAAGTTTGATGTGCCTCTTAACCTTCCAAGGGAAGTCCTTACTAGATATTTTCTTGCCTGGTGTCGTGACAATTACCTATAATATGGTTATCAGTAACTGGAAAACCGCTCACAATATGGTCATGAAAACTTTATTGAATCAAGGTAGTTTTAGAACACAATCTACTCTCGCCTACCTTTTCCACCCTCACTTCAAAAGGAGATGGAAAAATGACTAGTGTGCAAAGTGCTGTTGTGTAAGGAAAGAATTGCCAGTTTTCTGTTTTAGGTGGATGTGGGGATTAAAGAGTCTCGTTTCTTTTCATTTCTTTTTAAATTTTATTAATGTTCTTGAAACCAGTGTTTTATTTAGTGGCTGACTTCAGAAAACTTAAAAAAACTTGGGAATATTTACTTCTTTTTTTGTTTTAATGGAAACTTGGTCTCCAAACATTTAGTGACAGATAGCAGTCATCTCATCCTTACAATAATATGCCTTACTGAAAAGTAAAAAATATTTGAGTTAGGATTTGTACTGAATCAAACTTTTGATGAAGAAATGAATATACTACACAACAATTTATGGTTGGTGTATGAATATCTTTCTTTGGGAAATATTTGTTTTTATTGTTAGATAGCCTAGAGCACCTACTAAAGCCTATCCTGCAGTTCTGTGACATTGCATATTTCTGTTTTAGTTAAATTGTTTTTGGGAGTACAGAGAATCAGAATTTAACAATTTTTTGGTCCTATCTATGAGTATCTATCTCAGGGAAACTTGTCTTTTTGATGGATGACAAGGCTAGAGCATGTAAGCCTATTCTCAAGTTCTGTGACATTGCATATTTCTGTTTTAGTTAAATTGTTTTTGGGAGGACATAGAATCAGATATTTGGTGCCAATATTTTTCACTTACGGTTTTAAATCTGACAAAGCTTTTCTTTGTTTAGATGAATAACCTTACAGGTTTATTAGCTCCTAGTTGCTGGGGTGTTGAGATCCATGTCCTCTCTATTGCTTTTTGTTTTGGTGCATGTGTGTGGAAGCAAGATTGCATCCTTTATTAGAAAGAACTAGTAACATTGCATATCCTGAAGAACTAGTAATATCACTCCTAAGCTTATTCTGAAGTTCTGTGACATTGCATATTTCTGTTTTAGTTAAATTGTTTTTCCAAGGACATAGAATCAGATCTTTGGTGCAAAAATTTTTTACTTCACAGTTTCAAATCTGACAAAACTATTCTTTTGCTTAGATGCATAGTCTAAGTGGATTTTGTTTATTGTTTTGTTTCTGTTTATGAGTATCTTTCAGGAGCTGTCCTAGTTGCTGGGGTTTTGAGATCTGTGTCATCTTTATTGCTTTTTGTTATGATGCATGTATGTGGAGGCAAGATTGTGTCCTTTATTAGCAAGAACTAGTAACTATAGTGTAATGTACAACAAGGTTTCTAAATTTTCCAGCCTTGCACAACTATATTTCTGAAAATTCTTGCAGGTACTTGCTTTGAGATTATTACTGATCGTTTTCTTTTGCCTATGACTAGGTCATCTTATCTATTTGGTTGTTTTCCAAATACAAATTGAAAGCTTCAAGCCTGTGCATCTGTTTTATGGTTTTTCAATCTATATCCACTAGAGAGAAGTAGCAGCATCATATTGTGTAAAATTGTTAAAACATAGGTAAAAATGAAATGGAAATGGATGCACAGAAAAAGATGTTTCTGATGCGTCTTGTAATCCATGGGAATGGTTTGGTGATACAGGTACTTGCTTAAGATTATTGGAACAGGAGAAAATGTTCGACTGCAATACCGTTCTTTGAGGAAGATCCAAGTCTCTCAAGATGCGGACGATAGATGCCCGACTCATCCAGTTCAAAACAGCAGTTAGTTGAGACAATTTTTGTTGTCGGGACGTTCTTTGGATGGCCTTTGATGTTGCAAAGGCTGTTTGTTCTCCAAATTGCTCTCATCTTTTCACATAAGCGATTTGAAAGTTGAATGTTGTTTGTATAGGAAGTTGCTGGGTAGAAAGCTTGTAAAGACATACCCTAATCTAAAGATACCATCACGTTCCACCTTTCTTTCGCTGTTCTTTTCTTTTCCTATTTTTTTTGGGCAGGGGGCAAAAATTAGGAAATTTATTGATTAAAACAAGAAAAGATACAACAAATGATGCTAGTATGTGCACACGTCGTGCATCATGCAATTTCTTTGTTATGGATATGTCTTTGGCGCACGGTCAGGGTCTGGTTGTAACAAAAACATGATCAGGAGGCTTGAAGAGCAGTTTGTGATCTTCCATCTTGCATCTGGGATCTATAGTTAATCTTTCGGCGACTTGTACTCTCTGATGCATGTATTGTGGTGAGGTCCAACTAGGAATTTGGGATAGAAGAAAACAGACAAATGAAGTATTGAGTGCATGGTATTATCAGTAGCATTAGTATATGTTCTCTCTATTCAAAATTTAAATATTTTTTAAAATAAAATATTTAGAATTTGAATGCTTATTTTTGTAAATAGTAATATGTTTTATTTATATTTTTACTCCTTACATACTGTAAGAGACCTAGTTAATGTAAGGGAATTAAGTTCAATTTTTAACTTGTTTTAAATAACAGATTATTTGAGAATGAGGCATTATAAAAAAATTACAAAGTGTATTTTTGTTACAAATTTTTGATTTGCTGCAAAAGAAGCATTACTAGAATCGGTGGAAACTGTTGGTAGGCTATTGAATGCCTCTCGCGATTCAATATTTATAGAAAATAAAGGTGGAAGCAAAAAGGTATGGTGTGGATCGATTGTAAGAAATCTAGTAAATATAAAATATTGTAAGAGATCTAGTAAGTATAAAACGAATAAAATTAATAATTGCAATTGAAAATAGATTATAAATTTTAATCTTTGTATAAAATTTGGAAAGCTAAAAAATTGAAAAAAATAACTGCATACTAACAATAAAAATAAAATTATTAATGAAATAATATTTATTAAACAATAAATTTCAAAATGATTCAAAATTAATGAAAAATAAAAAATATTTAAATTATTGTTGCTATTACAAAAAGAGAAAGCTAGGAATTAAGGCATGGCACCTGTAATGCTTCTTTGGTAGAAATTGAAAATTGATGATAAAAGGCACTCGGTAAATTTCTAATAATGCATCATCCTCAAATAATTTATCATTTTAAAATAAAAAATCAATAAAAAAATAATCATACTAAACAATAATAAATTTCATTTTAAAAGAACGTTAACACTACTAATAAATAAATTTTTTATTTAATAAATATCTTAATATAATAATAAAATAATAAAATAATCAAAGACTTCAATTAAAAAGTTATAATAGATCAATAAATTCATAGAGACAAACTAACATAATTAATAATAAAAAATTATATAAAACAAACAACAAATAAATAAAACAAATTAAGTAAAACAAATAACTAAGAATATAAATAATAAAAAATTAAATTAATTAAATTTAAAATGTAAATTAAGTAGGACAAATATTTTTAACATATATAAATTTAAAAAATTTCATAAATATATTAAAAATAAATAAAATCAATAATATATAATATGCAAATTAAACATAATCAAATAAATAAAAATTTTAAAATAAAGGCATCCATGTTGTCGCCCCACCATAGGGGTGGCGCTCAAGCTTGGTACGCTCTTTTATGTGTGGCGCTCATGCTGGGTGCCAATCATTCTTATGGGACGGTTAATTTGGGTATCCTGTTCATTGACGACCCACCAAAACTGTATTGAGATTTTTAAAAATTTAACAAAAAATTATGAAAGCATAAATTTGTTAAAATTTGTCCTGTACCAAAAAAACTATAATAGAATATTCAATTTTAAATAGAGGAAGTAATAGATTGAGAGCTTCTGTAAAATTATAGCTCAATTCTAATTTTTAAATTTTCAGCTGAAGAGCAACGTGTAACCCAACTCTAATTCCCTTAAGTTCTGCACGGATACCAATGGTATGGATAAATTTACTTGGTATCCGACTAGCCACTTTACTTGAATGGTCACGAAATACTCTACTTGCTCCCCCCTTTATGCCTTTTTTTTTTTTTTTTTGAGATATTGTGATACCCTTAATCTTTTCAGTAGATTCTATTGTGATTTAGTAGGATAAGCTTGTCACTGTAGGTAGAGTGGAAGGATAGTAGCGTGCTCCCCGATACTTATTGTTCAAAAAAACATACATCTAGTCCAGAGAGATTGTAAAGCAAACTAATAATACTTACAAATTACAGAAGAAAATCAAAATACCGATATAGATCCTTAGATATAAAAACCTAGAATAAATATATCAAGTATTGGAAGCTCTACATAATAAATTAGCATGTACAAAATGTGCCAAAAGCAAAGCCAAAGGGAAGAAGTTTCTCGCATTCTTTATGAATAGGATATCTAACTCGATGTGCACGTTGTCTGCTGATCTAGACTATTTGAAAATATATTATAAAAATGTATAATTCAAAAGGTTCAGTAAGTTTATATGGGTGATCTAGACTATTTGAAAATATATTATAAAAATGTATAATTCGAAAGGTTCAGTAAGTTTACATGGGTGACAGTGTAACAAATTTTAAGTCATAAATAGTTAAAAAGAAGTTTTCGCCATAACGAAATTATATTTTTTTTTTTAAAAAAAATAATCAAGTTGTAATTTTTTTAAAAAATATTCTTATTTTCGTTCTTCAAAAAACAGTCCTGTTCTTTTAGAGAGTTCAATTTAAGCTTAGAAATTGAACCAAGATTTAGGATTCTTAGTTAGTGCTTTTAATTCTACTCCATTAGCTGATTTATAATTGTAATTCTTTTTGAATAAAAGCTTGGTAGACCATTAAGGTTCCCTAGCTTGCCTCATGGAGTGGAATGATCTTGAGCATGAATACGGGAAGATACCTACCCCTTAGTCTTTTTCGTATCATATGGACATGGCTCATCCTCAATGGTTACTCTTCTAACATCTCAATCTTAGCGGTGCTACTAAGCCCGAGCTATACTCAAAAGGCAGTCTGCTCTAAAAAAATACATGTTAAGACGACTGCCCACTCCCCAGTAGCATAAAGATGCTGCTGATATCATGTACACTAAGGACAAACAAGGGTTGGTTGCCTCACTTGCTGGTGACATAGAAGGAAATGAAGATGATGACGCTATAGGTGGAGTGGACTCTACTAGTACCATGGAGATAAGAATAATCTCCTATCCTTGACAAATAACTCACCCTCAAGCTTTACACGCATCACTGACTCATTGCTTGAGAATAGAAAACTCTCGTATAGGTCCCTTGATTGATTCTCCCTCGAATATCTCCACCATATGAACGAGAAGTCTCTCCAGGGCGATTTTCCTGAACGAGTAAGATGATAGAGGTAGTGATCCGCCAGAGACAATTACTATTATGCCTGCTCGATAAATCTACGTACACTCTTGGTATGGCTTCAATCTTGAACATACCATCCTATATACTTACAAAAAAAATCTTATAGTAATTACTAGAATAGATACTTATAATTTTCAGATAACTTAGTACAATTGTTGGCCCTAAGGCAAATTTAGGATCTATTTATTTGAACATAGTGCTTTGGTATCACTTGTGAACTAGGTTCCATTGCTATTGAATAGGTTACTAGTGTGCCACTTAGCATTCATCTTACAAACGAAAAAACAACCAATAAAGAAAGAAGATCTAGCAGAAAAAAAAAACTAATAAAGAAAGAAGACCGCAAAGTAAATTAGTAATCCTTGCAGAAGACTAAAACACCCAAGTAGATCCTCAAATACAAAAGCCTAAAATGGATACATCAAGCATTAGAAGCTTTAAATTGTAAATTAACATATACAAAAGACCAAGAGCAACAGTAAAAGGAAAGTATTCCCTCACGTCCTCGATGAGTAGAACATCTCAAGAGGTATGCTGGTCTTCCTTCCACTCCAAGCTATCTAAAAGTATGTCATAAATATTAATACATTTGAGTCAAAAAGTTCAACAAGAATACATACGTATTAGTCCAGCCTTTTCTAAGATACTAGCACCGTCCACGTGCGAATACACGTAATAAAATTTTGAAAAATAAAATCTTTTAATTTATATATTTTTATATTTTTAAATTGTAAATACTTTTTAAATTAATTATTTGTTTGACTATCACAATATATAACTTCTAAATAATTTTTATTAAATTAAAAATACTAAAAACCCTCAATATATAACTCCTAAATAATTTTTATTAAACTAGATATACTAAAAACTCTCAAAGTAATGTAGATTTTAATCTCCTTTATGTCTAACTTACTATCACCACCACTATTTTATTTTGATATTGTATTTTTTAAAATTTTTCAAATACTTTTTTAAAGAAAATTTCAAGTCCTTTAGTATATATACTAATTTGACAATTGCACTTAGAAAAAAAAGAGAAAAAAGAATTTGATAATTGCTTATGATAATAAAGTCTTTCTCTTTAATACTTTTTTTTAGTAACTTATTTCTCCTTTTAATTCTTTAAGTTATCTTTGTTAAACCTAACTTACAACTATTTTCTCCAAATTAATTATTTCTATAAACTCATAAATAATTATCATTGAGATGTCAAAAACCATCAACATGACAATAATGCATTTCAAAAAAATAAAAAATAAAATTTTTATCAAAGTGCATTTTAAGGCATTCAAAAAAGGAAGAAACATACAAGTTTAGATTTTCATGACCTCTATCTATACTTTTAGTATAGTATAGATAAAATTTGAAGAATAAACTCCTTTATTTTATATTTTTATAGATTAAAATTATTTTTAAATTATAAATACGTCTTGAATTAATTGTTTGCTGCACCATTATAATATATAACTCTTAAATAAATTTTATTAAATTAGAGATACTAAAGACTCTCAAAGTAGTGTATATTAATCTCCCTTATATCCAACCTACTACCACTATGAAGAATAACTCTTTTACTTTATGTTTTTATAACAAAAAGGAAAAAAATTTGATAATTTTTTATGACAATAAGATCTTTCTTATTAATACTCTTTTTAGTAACTTCTTTTTTTGATTCTTTAAGTTATCTTTGTTACTTCATAAGGTCCATAGTACTTTGATGCTAGCTTGAGATTCTTTCTGAGAGCCACTGAGGTTTGTCTAAAAGGCTGAAGTTTCAAATAAACCTAATCACCAACTTCAAACTTCCTTTCTATCCTTCTCTTATTTGCATAGAGTTTCATTCTGTTTTGAGCCTTAAGCAAGTTATCTTTGAGAGTTGATTCTATTCTTTTTCTTTCTTCCAAATACTGGTTGACTGTAGCATTAATTCCCACTTCATATGGACCTAAAGCCAATACTGGTAGTTTGTACCCGTATAAGGCTTGAAAAGGAGTCATGTTGATGGCAGTGTGATGTGTAGTATAGTACCACCACTCAGCCAGAGACAACCATTGCAACCACTAGTGTGGCGTATTCCTACAGAAACATCAAAGATACATCTCTAATGTCTGATTCAACCTTTCTATCAAACCATCTATTTGAGGGTGATAGGTAGTAGACGTGTCCAGTTTGGTTTCCATCTGCTTGAAGAGTTCTTGCAAAAAATGGATGATAACTATTTTATCCTATAAGTGACAATACTTTTTGGGAATCCATGAGGCTTGTATACATGCTCCGAAAAATCCTCAGTCACTTTTTGTGCTGAAAAAGGGTGAGACAGGAAATAACATGCCATATCTAGTCAATTTGTCAACTACTACTAGAATTGTATTCCTTTCTCCAGATTTGGGCAATCCTTCAATAAAGTCCATTGAGATATGACTCACCGACTTTTGTGGTCATTGTAAGGACTGTAAGAGGCTCAAATATGGCAACTTTGCATCTTTGTTCCTTTTGCAGATGTCACATTGGTTAATCGCTTGTTGAATTTGTTTCCTGATTTATGGCTAGTAAAATTGTTGTTTTGATCTCCTATAGCTAGCTTGGAGAGTGACCTCCTTGCTGAGTCGAGTGGAGTTCTTCAATGATTTTGTTTCTCAAGTCAATCACTCTTCCAATGTAAATTTTCCCTTTTTCATACAAAATCTAATTCCTGTACTTAAAGTCAATCTGCTGGTTCTTGTTTATTGATTCCCCAGCTATAATACTCTGGACTATATCATCTCCTTGGTAGATATCCTCCACTTCTTTAACCCATAAGGGAATTGCTGTTGATATGGTAAATAGTTTCTCTCTCCTGGACAATGCATATGGCACCTCATTCTCAGCCTTTCTCTTGTACTAGATTTCATAGTCTAAACCCATAAGCTTTGAAATCCATTTTTGTTGTGCTGATGTTGTCACCCTCTACTCTACCTAGTGCTTTAGATTTTGATGATCTGTTTTGATTATAAAATGAGAGCCTTCCAAATGAAGCCTCCATTTAGTCACAGCAATAGCCAAACCAACGACTCTTTTTCATAAATTAAAAATTCTTTGTCTTGGCCCTAAGACCTTCCTAAGGTAAGCTAATGATCATTTTTCTTGCATTAGCACTGCTCCAATTCCCATTTCACTTGCATTCGTCTCCACTGTAAATGGTGCTTCCCAATTAGGTAAGGCACGCACTGGGGTTATGCTCATTGCCTTCTTGAGGTTTTCAAATGCAGCCACTACTTCCTTACTCCGCTAAAAACTACCCTTCTGCAACATTTTGCATAGAGGTTTGCTGATAACTCTATAATCTCTAACAAATTTTTGATAGTACCCTGTTAAGCCTAGGAATCCTCTTAACTGAGTTACATTCTGAGAGAGAGGCCAACCTAACTTATCTTTGACTTTTCATGGATTTGATTCCACACCATGGTTACAGATAACATGTCCCAAATATTTCACCCTATTCTTAAAAATGTGCACTTGCTCACTTTAGCATATAGTTGATTTTCTCTTAACAACTAAAACACTTTTCCTAGGTGTTCCAAATAAGACTTCAAATATAAGCTGTCAATCAATATATCATCAAAAGACACCAAAAAAACTTCCTCAAATATTCTGCAAATACTTTGTTCGTGAGAGAATGAAAGGTTGCGGGGCCATTGGTAAGGCCAAAAGGCATCACTAGGAATTCATATAGCCTCGTATGTGTTTTAACTGCATTCTTATGAATCTGTTTCTCATCAATTTTGATATGAAAGTAACCTAACCTTAGGTCTATTTTGGAAAAGTATCTTCCCCATTCAACTCATTTAGCAGCTCATCAATGATTGGTATTGTAAGACCTAAGGGGGGGGGGGTGAATTAGGTCTTAGGCTAATTATCGAAATCTTTTCCTGTATTGCAAATCCTTTGCCTTAATAAAAGCTTGTCTTCAAATTCACAAACTCTAAGTTTATATGTGATGTAATGGTTGAGACAAGATGATCAAACAAAAAAACCACAACCAATCAATCAACAACTAAGAACAAATAATAATAAAATAAGTATGTAAACAAGTAAAGCTATAAATAAATGAACACACGATTTATAGTGGTTCGATCTCTCCAAGATCTACATCCACTACCTTGAGCCACACTCAAGGATTTCAACCAATCCACTATATGCTCAATTTATGCAATTACACAAGAGGCTCACCACACAATGGTTTTACACTCACAACCTCTTTTAGAAATTATACAAACAAGGTTCACCCTTCCACAAGGGTTTTATATCTAAAGACAACCTAAAGACCAATCTAATCAAAGGCTCACCCACAAACGGGTTTTACACCATAACCTTGATTAATCTAGTCTATGGCTCACCCTAACACAAAAGGGTTTTATGTCACAAGATAACCTTGCAATGAGCTAGTAGAAAACACATTTGAGATAAGAAAAGAGTGTGTGTAAGATGTTACCACTTTGTTGGTAGATGATTACACAACGTTTCACCTTCACACTTTGTTGCCTTTGGAATCTTGAATTTCAATCTTTGAGCACAATGCAATTTGAGAGCTTTTCAATTTAATTTGATGTAAAACAAGTTAGAGCATGTAGGATTTGTTAAGTTCAAAGTTCTTCTAAAAAATATGGAGTTTATGGCATTTATAGAATTTGAAAATCAGTTCAAACGGCTATAAAACGGCTAGTAAGGCTAGTTTCAGGAAAATTCGGACGACCGAATTCTGCGTCCGAATTTTTCGGACGACCGAATTTTTCCTGCTGCGTCCGAATCTTCTTCCGAATTTCTCTGGAAGAACAGTGACCATGCTGAAGGCCAAAATTCGGACGACCAAATTTTTTTGGCTGCGTCCGAATCTTCTTCCGAATTTCTCTGGAAGAATAGTAGCAAACTTTTGCTACAAAATTCGGACGACCGAATTTTTTAGACTTTGTCAAATCATATTCAAATCAATTCAAACAAGTTGGAAAACATTCTAGCCTTAAAGATAAGTCATTAAAGACCTTTTATGTACCAAAATCATTTATGAAAACTTGATAATTTAGGTAACTTCAAAACCATTGAAACCATTTAAATCAAGTTTTGTGCTCTCAATTGCAACTCATAGATTCCAAGGCTTAAGAGTGTAGGTTTTACAAAGTTTACCTATTAACCACATTTAACCTACACTTCATGTCTTCAAAGCCTTCATTAATTTTGAACAAACTCTTCAATCTTTAATCACTTTGGCATATTTGAGTTGTTCTTGCATTGCTAGCTCCAAGGCAATGAGACTTGCTTCCTTCTCAATCCAAAAATCCTATCACACAACATACAAGCATATTAGTGCTTATCAATGTTTGTCATTAATCAAAACTAATCAAACCTACATGATTTGCCATTAGGACTAACAATCTCCCCTTTTTTGATGATGACAAACTTTGATGCAAAATGTGATGGATTTAAACAATGTAGTACAAAGAAGCATTAATGTCAATAATGGATAATAACCAATTTAGCACATTGATATGCAAAAGGCTCAATATGAGCCTATGACCCAACCAACCTCCATTAACCTCCTTCCTTCCAACTACATATAGAAGATATAACATTTAAGTATTTAGAAAACTTCTAAGAGAGGTTTTAAAGGTTGTAATAATTTAACAATGCTTCCCCTTAGATTGTGCTCATTTTTCAACAACTTTGGACTTGAGATGCTAAGCATCCGAATTCTAACATATCAAGTCCAAACTTTAAAATAATTAAAATGAAAGCTTCAATTTTTGAAAATAAGCTTTCCTAAGGTTGTTCAAACATAGTGGAAGAGATTAAAACAAGTTTGAATCAATTTGAACAACAAAAGAGCACATTTTGGCAACAAAATATGCATGCATCCGAATTTCAGAACATGCATCCAAATTTTTAATTCTTGCATCCGAATTTTTAAATCTTAAGTCCAAACTGCAATAAATTCAATATAATGAATGTTTAAAGTGAAATAAAGTGTTCCTAAGGTTGTTCAAACATAATGGAAGAGATTAAAACAATTTTCAAACAATTTGAACAATAGGAAAAACATTTTTGACAAGAAGATCTTGATGCATCCGAATTTTTTTGTCTGCATCCGAATTTCAAGTCCAAAATTTTGTCAACAAGTTTGAAAAAATGATTTTGCATTTTCAAATGAACTATAGAAGTACTCAAATATGTATAGCCACAATAACACTCACTTTAGCTTTGCAAAACCACAAAACTCATGTATTTAGTTGTTTTCATGATGTAACTTAAAGTCATAGGTCAAGTCAAGAACCATGATGAAAAATTTCACAATCTCAACTCAACCATTTTCAAAATCTCAGAAAACAATCATTTCTCAATTTAAATTTCAAATGCAACCATATATTTGCACAATACACATTTATTTTACATTTCAACCTATAGCACTCATACATAGCACATTTACAGAAAGCACATTACAATACAACAAGCACATAGCAAATTTTGCAGTCAACATTCTTTCTCCCCATTGCCACTGCTATTTCATATTTTCACACATTTTGTCATCACATTTCTTCTCCCCCTTTTGTCATCAATCAAAGACAGGGTTTAATGAAAATGAGACAACATGTATCACATATAAGCAGTATGTTGATCAACTCTCATTTAGCAATTAAGCAATATATTGACCAACTCTCATAAACAGTATATGTCTAGTCAAATAATTATCATCCTAACAGTAATAATCATTATGTAGCATTTCAACAATGATAAATCAAATTCTTCTCCCCCTTTTTTTAGCAGCAATTAAACTTGGGGTGAGAATACTTGGACAACAAAAGGGAAACAAAAGAAGCTCTTATCACAAAGATTTCACATATTGAGCTTCAAAACATTATAATGACTAGAAAGGCACAAGTAAATTTCAATGTTAAAGCATAACATGCGCATTAAGTCATAATCTAAAATAAGTAACAAAATAGAGTTTAGGGATAGAAAGGCTTAGTCTTTGGATGCGCTTCATGGTCTTCACTTCCAAATTTGTTTGTTATGATGGCCATGTCTCCCTTGATCTCTATATGATAGGGTCCTTCATTTGTTGATTTCTTGCTTGTGTAGTTCTGCTTTGGAAAGCTACCAATTAAGAGGATCTTGGATCTTCTTTCTTTGAACCACATTTTCTTCCTCCCATTTTCTTCCTCCCTTGGCTGAAGGAAATTTGGTGATGGATTTGTGATTTGACTTTGTTAAACTCCCTTCACCTCCTTCTTCTTGCTTGTTCTCTTGAGCTTTACCCCTTTGTTCTTCATTCTCATGCTCTTCTTCTTTTGGGATGCTTCACTGCCTTTTCCTTCATCTTTTGTATTCTTCTTTCGCAATAAATTGATTGTCATCTCAATTTTTACTATCATTACTATCATTCTTATTGCTGCCATCTCTTTTCTTCTTCTTTGGCTTTATAGGAACTTGCACCATTTAAAACCACTTGAGAAATCTTTCTCAAGTCTTCTTCAATATTCTTGACTTTAGCTTCTAAACCATCAAATTTGCCAAGAATCATCAGAGCAAAAGACTTGAAGAATTTGCCCATCTTCTTCATTTTCTCAACATGGTTGTTCAATGTCTCTTGAAACACCTTGGCAACTATGGTATCACATGTAGTGAGATTATCATTTTCAACTTCTTTTCCTTCAATAGAGAGTACCTCTTCAAATAGTCTTCTTTTGTGGAAGGTTGCTCCCCCTCACTTCAAGCCTCATTTTAGTATTCCTTTTTCAGCAAGGATTTCCTCTTCATCCTCTTCTTCTTCATCATTTTCTTCTTCCTCAAACTCCTCACATTTTTGTTAATAGTCTACCATACGATAAGGCTTGTTGGCTGATTTTCTTGCACTAATCATATGCTCCAATGCCATGAACCCAAAGTTTAGTCTTCTATACTCATGCAAGGCAAGCATAATCACCATATGCATATTTCCAATGGATGATTTATGTCCAAAATTAGGAATGATCATGGTGGTAATCATGTGATGCATAACCCTTCCTCTAGCATCAAAGGCTTTGATTTCCCTTTCCCTAATGGACCTAAATTGTCTACCATCTGTGAACACTTCATGAACAAAGCAATGCTGTCCCAATGAGTAATACCTTTGCCCTATTATTATCTATCCACAAATTCTGTTCACCAAGGCATCATTGAACTCAAAGTCCACTTGAGATACTTTAGAGGAATACCATTGAACTACATTATCCCCCTCATGTTCAATTCTCTCTTCTTTATAGTCTTGAGGCTTCTACCATTTGTACAGGCATTCTTAATCCTTTTATGTGAGTATAACTTACTTATAAAACAATGTTCCCTGGAAGAATAATGCCTAAACCCAACATCCTCAACATCACAAATTCAATTGAGCAATGCATTATCAATCTCAAAAATCAACTTGTGATAAATCAACTTGTGATATTCTTGAAGAATACCACTGAATAGCTTTGTTACCAACTTGCTCAACTCTTTCTTCCTTAATATTTGCATAAAATTCATAAACTAAGGAAGGTAATAGCATTCATCAAACATAAGCAAACTAGTCCAGCTCACATCATTTAAAAATGAGAGTATATTACCCATTTCGAATAGTTTGATGACATCCACCTTGTGACTTGGATTTATCATATGGTTATTTTTTGTCCAATTATAAAGTTCAGTAGCAGCCTCCATTGTGACAAATCTATCCAGTCATGACATGCTTTGCAAAACATGAACCTTCCTTGGTTCATTGATCACTGATTCTCCTTTTCTTTCTTTGGCTTTTCCCTTTCCTTTTCCCATGCTAGGCATCTTTGTCCTCACCTGAAGCTACAACACTTGAATACACTCATTAGTTATTGAATTTTGAAATCCCTAATCTTCTTCTAAGATTGGTCAAACCTTTCTTCAGCCAATGGCTTAGTAATGATATTATTAATTTGTTCATTAATGCAAACATACTTTAAACAAGTATTGCCCTTAATAAAGTGATATCTAATGAGATGAAGTTTGATCTCTATATGCTCTGTCCTAGTTGTTAGCCCTAAGGGCAAATCATGTAGTTTTGATTAATGACAAATATTGATGAGGACTAATATGCATGTCATTTGTGTGATAGGATTGTTGGATTAAGAAGTATGAAGTCTCATTGCCTTGAAGTTAAAATGCAAGAACAACTCCAATATGTCAAAGTAATTGAAGATTGAAGAGTTTGTTCAAGATGTTAGAAGGCTTTGAAGACATGAAGTGTAGGTTGCATGTGCTTAATAGGTAAACTTTGTAAACCCTACACTCTTAAGCCTTGGAATCTATGAGTTGCAATTGAGAGCACAAAACTTGATTTAAATGGTTTCAATGGTTTTGAACTTACATAAATTATCAAGTTTTCATAAATGGTTTTTGCACATAAAAGGTCTTTAATGACTTATCTTTAAGGCTAGAATGTTTTCCAACTTGTTTGAAATGATTTGGATATGTTTTGACAAAGTTTTAAAAATTCGGAAGAAGATTCGGACGCATGCAGAAGAAATTCGGTCGTCCGAATTTTGTGAAGAATTTTTTCTGCACTGTGAACAGTGAACAACGCATGAATAGTAACATTGTGAACAGTAAACAACGCATGAATAGTAATACTATTCACGTGAACAGTATACTTTTCTATTCACGTGAACAGTATACTTTTCATTTGAACCGTTTACTTTTTTCCAGAGAAATTCGGACGAAGATTCGGACGAAGCTGGAAAATTCGGTCGTCCGAATTTTTGTGACCGGTGCATGAACAGTGCATACACAGTACCACTATTCAAATAAACAGTATTTTCTGAAACTAGCCGTTACTAGCCATTTTATGACTGTTTAAACTGATTTTTGAATTCTATAAAAGCCATAAACTCCAGATTTTTTAGTAGAACTTTGAACTTAACAAATCTTATATTATCCAACTTGTTTTACATCAAATTGAATTGAAAAAGCTCTCAAATTGCCTTGTGCTCAAAGATTGAAATTCAAGATTCCAAAGGCAACAAAGTGTGAAGGTGAAACATTGTGTAATCATCTACCAACAAAGTGGTAACATCTTACACACTCTCTTTTCTTAGCTTAATTGTGTTTTCTACTAGCTCATTTGCAAGGTTATCTTGTGACATAAAACCCTTTTGTGGAAGGGTGAGCCATAGACTAGATTAATCAAGGTTGTAGTGTAAAACACATGTGTGGGTGAGCCTTGAATTAGATTAGTCTTAAGGTTGTCTTTAGATATAAAACCATTGTGTTTGGTGAACCTTGTATTGTTTGTATAATTACTAAAAGAGGTTGTGAGTATAAAACCATTGTGTGGTAAGCCTCTTATGTAATTGTTGAACTTGAGCATATAGTGGATTGGTTGAAATCCTTGAGTGTGGACTCAAGGTAGTGGATGTAGATCTTGGAGAGATCGAACCACTATAAATTGTGTGTTCATTCCTTATAGTTTTATTTATTTACATGCTCTTGTTATTATTAATTATTCATAGTTGTTGATTGATTGGTTGTAGTCTTATTGTTTGATGATCTTATCTTAACCATCACATCGCATATAAACTTGAAGTTTGTGAAATTAAAGAGAGCTTTTATTAAGGCAAAGGATTTGCAAAACAAGAAAAAGATTTCGATAATTAGCCAAAGACCTAATTCACCCCCCCTCTTAGGTCTTACAATTGGTATCAGAGCAAGGTCTTCTTTTTAAGGTCTAACAACCTAGAAGTAAAGATCATATGGCTAGTTTATCAAATTTGCCTTATGTGGAAGGTTGCTCCACTAATAGACCTCCATTGTTTGATGGTTCTAATTTTACATTTTGAAAATCTAGAATTAGAATTTTTATTTGTTCTATTAACTTTGATTTGTGGAGTATCATTGAGAAAGGTCCCTATGTGCCTATGAGAATAAAAGTTGATGGAATTACAAGGGAACTAAAGCCTATGGAGGAACTTGATGAGAACGACTCAAGAAAGATAACCTTAAACTACCAAGCAATGAACATCTTGAGTTGTGCATTGGACGTGAATGAATACAATAGAGTGAGTGAATGTGACACCGCTCATGATATGTGGAGACTTCTTCAAGTAACACATGAGAAAAGAGCCAATATGTGCTTTGTGGCAATAAATGATGAGGTACAATCCACTCCTTCTACCTCTACTTGTTGTGACGATGATGTTGATGTTGTAGATGATCCTAGTGAACTACTTGTTGAAATGTATGAAGAATTAAAAAGGGTTTCAAAAAGAAATAAGGAAATAAAATTCAAAATTAATGAGTTATTGAATGAAAACTCAAAATTATATTGTGAAAATAAAAAGCTTCTTGAATCTATTGATTGTTTAAATATTGAAAAAGAAGTTTTAAATTTTTCTTTACAAAATATATCTTTTGAAAATAAAGCACTTTGTACAAAAGTTTCTTCTCTTGAAAGAATGCTTAGTGATCATGAAATTTTGAAAAAGAAAGTTGATGATCTTACATTATGTGTAGAAGAATTTACAAATGGAAGAGAAAATCTTGACAAACTACTTGGATCTCAAAGATCTTCTCTTGTCAAAAATGGTCTTGGTTATGATCATGCAAATAATGGACCTAAATATAAAAATTTCTTTGTTAAAGCTACTTCTAGTTCAATGCCTCATACTTGTTGTACATATTGTGGAAAACATGGACACAAAGCCATTAGGTGCTTCATTAAAAGAAAAATAGAAAATGGTGTTAAAACTATTTGGAGAAATAAGGGAATTATTACTAACCACCATGGACCCAAGAAAGTATGGGTACCAAAGGATACTTCCTCTCCTTTATTGCAGGTACACTTTAATTCAAACTCAAGCACCACTAAGCGGTACATTGATGATGTTGGCTTAAAGAATAAAGGAAAGCACAACATTCATAAGCAAGGTAAAAGCAACCTATGAAGGATTTGTTTTTGAGACAAGAAGAAAGGAAGAATTCTTGGAGTAACAAATGTTGGTAAAGGTTCCTCTCTTCTTTTTAAACAAATGTTGCTTATTGCTTATTTGTACTATAACTTGCTTATCATTAACCAATTGTGTGACAATGAATAAGAAGTTAAATGCCAACATGCAAAGTTTCATTTGAGAATCCCTTTTGTTAAGATTTGAAAATTTGCCAACCATGACTTGTAAATTGTTTCTCTAAAGTTGATTAGGTAACATTGATGATATGAGATTGAATTCATGGTTTATATGTTCTTGAAATTGATTATATGTCATCATGAAATGATTAAAATATCTATGAGTGAATATCTATGCATTTGCTTGGTTAAAAACATCTTTATGAAACTTTACAAAATATTCGGACTTGAAGACCATAAGTTCGGTCGTCCGAATTTGTATGACAAAATGATATTTTGTGATTTTGGTCAATTACTCACAAAATGTTTCAATGTGTGTTTTATCTTGATAATCATGAATGTATTGTGGCTTATGATAATGGATTTTCTTGGCATAGAAGATTTGGTCACGTGAACATGGATTTGTTGAACAAACTTTCCTATCAAGGTTTAGTTAGAGGATTGCTAAAAATATGTTTTGAGAAAATTGTCCATATGAAAAACAAACAAAAGAATCTTTCAAACACATGAAAATTCATTTAGACCTCACAACATCTTGAGCATGTTCATATGGATTGATTTGGACTTATAAGGAACTCTAGTATTGATGACTTGAAGTATGCTTTACTAGTAGTTGATGATTTCTCAATATTCACTTTGGCATTCTTCTTTGCTCAAAAAGATGAAGTGTTTCATAAGTTTGAAAAACTACTGAAAAAGGTTCAAACCTCCCTTAAGTGCAATTGATTTCTATTACAAGTGTCAATGGGAGAATTTTACAACAAAGTCTTTACAAAATTTGCTTTGAAAATTGAATTTCATATAATTGTTTCAACTGCAAAAACTTCACAATAAAATGGTGTTATTGAAAAGAAAATTTGAACTTTGTAAAATTTGGCTAGGTCCATGCTTTGTGAAAATTCTTCTTCAAAAATATTTCCGGTCCAAAGTCATAAACATCACATGCTATGATAAATAGAATTCTCTCAAGATCATTTTGAAGAAAAACGTCTTTTGAATTCTCTTTTATAGAACGACTCAAATTGCATAGTTCAAAATGATTGGTTAATGTCTTATCTTAAAGACTTGTGACAACTTACTTAAATTTGGTAGAAAAATGGATATTTATATATCTCTTAGCTATTCTTCTTACAAAAAGGCCTATAGAGTTTATAATGAAAAGAACCTTATATGATGAGGAAACCATTCATGTTTATTTTGATGAATCTTACATTCACTTGGGAAAGAAAAGATGAAGATGATGTAGGTACATCTATGAATGACAATCAAACCCATCTTCAAGCACCAACTTTGGAGAATCATACCAATGAGGAATAAATGATTCAAGATGACCAACCTAGTGGTGACCAAGAGCTCCCAAAGAACTTAAGATATCCAAGAGGCCACCCTAAGGAGCAAATCTTTGGTGATATCTTCCAAGGAGTAAAAATAAGGCGGTATTTTATCAGTAACTTTATTCTCTTATTGCATATGAGCCTAAAAGTATTGATGATGCCTTGTGTGATGATTTTTGGATTATTGCTATGCAAGAGGAATTAAATAAGTTTGGATAAAAATTTTTTTATATTTCTAAATCTCATGATCATTCCATTATTTGAACTAAATGGTTTTTAGAAATAAACTTATTGAATCCGTAGAAGTTGTTAGAAACAAGGTTAGACTTGTTGCCTAAGGATTCAATCAAGAAGAGGGAATTGATTATGATGAAACTCTTGTTCCGAATGCTTTTGACTTGTACTTGCATTAAGTTATTTCAAATGAATGTCAAAAGGACTTTTCTAAATGGTTTTATTGAGGAAGTGGTTTATGTGGAACAATCACCCGGTTTTGCTCATGAAAAGTTTCCTAATCATATTTTCAAACTATACTAAGTTTTGAATGGTTTAAAACCAGCTTTTACAATTTAGTGTGAAAGGTTGAGTAGTTTTCTTCTTTCAAAAGAATTTTCAAGAGGAAAGGTTAGCACTACTATTTTCATAAAAAAACCTCTTGTAACAATGATCTATAAGTTGTCCAAATATATGATACAATTTTTGGTGTTTCTAATACTTCACTTTGTGATGTGTTTTCCAAGTTAATGAAAAGTAAATTTGAAATGAGCATGATAGGAAAACTCTATTTCTTTCTTGGCCTACAGATCAAGAAAACCAAGGATGTCACTTTCATGAATCAAGTTAAGGTATAGGCACTTCCATAAGTTTATCAACTATGCTTGACAAGAATAAAACGGTGTCATAGGAGTAGTCAACTATATTTGACAGCAAGTAGAGCCAATATTATGTTTGTCATGTGCTTGTGTGCTAGATTTTATCTTGTCCTATAGAATCTCATTTGATTGTTGTTAAACACATTCTCTATTACCTTATTAATACTCTAAGTGATTATGATCTATATTTCAAATGTGTGGCTATATTATGTGATAACACTAATGCAATAGATTTGACCATCATACTATTCAACAAACTAGGACAAAGTATATAGAGATCAAACTTAATCTCATTAGAGATCACTTTACTAAGAGTAATACTTGTTTAAAGCATGTTTGCATTAATGAGCAAATTAATGATATCGTTACTAAGACATTGCCCGAAGAAAGGTTTGACCAATCTTAGAAGAAGCTTAGGGATTTCAAAATTCAATAACTAATGAGTGTATTCAAGTGTTGTAGCTCCAGGTGAGGACAAAGAAGCCTAGCATGAGAAAAGGAAAAGGGAAAGCAAAAGAAGTGAGAAGGAGGACTAGTGATCAATGAACCAAGGAAGGTTCATGTTCCTCAAAAGCATGTCATGGGTTTGGATAGATTTGTCACAGTGGAGGCTGCTACTAAATTTGATGATTGGACAAAAAGGAACCATAAGACAAATCCAAGCCACAAGGTGGATGTCATCAAACTATCCGAAATGGGTAATATACTCTCATTTTTAAATGATGTGAGATGGACTAGTTTGCTTGTGTTTGATGAATGCTATTACCTTCCTTAGTTTATGAAGTTTAAGCAAATATTAAGGAAGAAAGAGTTGAGCAAGTTGATAATATGTATGCTGTAATTATGCTAGCCATGCATAAGAAGAGAAAAATGAATTTTGGATATATAGTGCTAAAGAATATAATGGCAGCTAGAAGAACCGAACGTAAGGCTTTGCCACATAGAAAATTGTTTACCAAGGTTTTCAAGTATTTCCAAGTGTAATTGTCTTGTAGTAGTTGACCAATAAAGAGTGAAGAAGTCTACACCAACAACTCACTAAAGAGAATTCCTTGAATACTTGATGATGAAAATGTATGAAGGGCTAGAAGAAAAACTCCTCTAAGAGGGTGATAGAAGAGATGCTAGCAACGATGAAGAAAAGGAGGAAGAAAGTAATGAAAAAGAAGGAAGAAGAAAATGATGAAGAATAAGAGGATGAAGAGGAAATCCTTGCTAGAGAAAGGAAATTAAAATGAAACATGACTCATCTAGTGAGGGGGAGCAACCTTCCACAAAAGAAGACTATTTGAAGAGTTGCCAAGGTGTTTCGAGAGACATTGAACAACCATGTAGAGGAAATGAAGAAGATGGACAAATTCTTCAAGTCTTTTGCTCTGATAATTCTTGGCAAATTTGATGGTTTAGAAGCTAGAGTCAAGAATATGGAAGAAGACTTGAGAAAGATTTCTCAAGTGGTTTTAAATGGTGCAAGTTCCTATAAAGCCCAAGAGAACAAGCAAGAAGAAGGAGATGAATGAAGTTTAACAAAGTCAAATCACAAATCCATCACCAATATCCTTCAACCAAGGGAGCAAGAAAATGCGGTTCAAAGAAAGAAGATCCAAGATCCTCTTGATTGGTAGCTTTCCAAAGCAGAATTGCACAAGCAAGGAGTCAACAAATGAAGGACCCTATCATACAGAGATCAAGGGAGATATGGCCATCATAACAAACAAATTTAGAAGTGAAGACCACAAAGCGCATCCAAGACTAAGCCTTTCTATCCCTAAATTCTATTTTGTTGCTTATTTTATTTTAATGCACATGTTATGATTTAACATTGAAATTTAATTGTGCCTTTCTAGTCATTATAGTGCTTTGAAGCTCAATATGTGAAATCTTTGTGATAAGAGCTTCTTTGTTTCACTTTTGTTGTCCAAGTACTCTCACCCCAAGTTTAATTGCTGAAAAAAGGGATAAAAAGGGAGAGAAGAAGTTGATTTATTATTGTTGAGATGCTACATAATGATTATTGCTGTTAGGATGATAATTATTTGACTAGAACTATACTGTTTATGAGAGTTGGTCAATACATTTCTAAATTGCCAAATGAGAGTTGATCAATATACTGCTTATATGTGATACATGTTGTCTCATTTTCATTAACCCCATCTTTGAGTGATGACAAAAGGGGGAGAAGAAATGGGATGACAAAATGTGTGAAAATGTGAAATAGCAGTGGAATTCCTCATGCATGAATAGAAAATGTGTGAATTTTCTAAAAATCAAGGGGAAGAAAGAATGTTGACTGCAAGATGTGCTATATGCTATGTGCTTGCTGTAAATGTGCTATGTATATGTGCTATAGGTTGAAATGTAAAATGAATGTGTTTTGTGAAAATATATGGCTGCAATTGAAATTTAAATTGACTATGTTATACTATGTGAGGTTTTGGTTATTTTCTGAGTTTTTGGAATATGGTTAAGTTGAGATTAAAATCTTGAACTTGGTTCTTGACTTGACCTACAATTGAATGCATTAGTTTTGTGGTTTTGCAAAGCTAAAATGAGTGCTATTGTAGCTATACATATTTGAGTACTTCTATAGTTCATTTGAGAATGCAAAATCACCTTTTCAAACTTGCTACCAAAAATTTGGACTTGAAATTCGGATGCAAACCAAATATTCGGATGCATCCAAACTTTCTTGCCAAAAATGTTTTTCTATTGTTCAAATTGTTTAAAAACTGTCTTAATCCTTCCTATCATATTTGAACAATCTTAGAAAAGCTTATTTTCAAAAATTAAAGTTGTTATCTCACATATTTTACATTTTGGATTTGAAATCTTAAAATTCGGATGCATGATTCAAAATTCGGATGCATGTTTCAAAAATTCGGATGCATCCATATTTTGTTGCCAAAAGCTGCTCTTTTGTTGTTCAAATTGATTCAAATATGTTTTAATCTCTTCCATTATGTTTGAACAACCTTAGGAACACTTTATTTCACATTAAACATTCATTATATTAAATATATTACAGTTTGGACTTACGTTTTAAAAATTCGGATGCAAGTTTTAAAAAATTCGTATGCATGTCCTGAAATTCGGATGCATGCATATTTTGTTGTCAAAATGTGCTCTTTTGTTGTTCAAATTGATTCAAACTTGTTTTAATCTCTTCCACTATGTTTGAACAACTTTAGGAAAGCTTATTTTCAAAAATTGAAGCTTTCATTTCACTTATTTTACAATTCGGACTTGATATGTCAAAATTCGGATGCATAGCATCTCAAGTCCAAACTTGTTGAAAATGAGCACAATCTAAGGGGGAGCATTGTTAAACATTTACAACCTTTAAAAAATCTCTTAGAATCTTTTCTAAATGCTTAAATATTATACCTTCTATTCTAGTTGTGTTGGATGGAAGGAGGTTAATGGAGGTTGGTTGGGTCATAGGCTCATATTGAGCCTTTTGTATGTCAATGTGCTAAATTGGTTATCTTCTATCATTGACATCAATACTTCTTTGTACTACATTGTTTAAATCCATCACATTTTGCATCAAAGTTTGTCATCATCAAAAAGGGGGAGATTGTTAGCCCTAAGGGCAAATCATGTAGTTTTGATTAATGACAAATATTGATGAGGACTAATATGCATGTCATTTGTGTGATAGGATTGTTGGATTAAGAAGTATGAAGTCTCATTGCCTTGAAGTTAAAATACAAGAACAACTCCAATATGTCAAAGTGATTGAAGATTGAAGAGTTTGTTCAAGATGTTAGAAGGCTTTGAAGACATGAAGTGTAGGTTGCATGTGCTTAATAGGTAAACTTTGTAAACCCTACACTCTTAAGCCTAGGAATCTATGAGTTGCAATTGAGAGCACAAAACTTGATTTAAATGGTTTCAATGGTTTTGAACTTACCTAAATTATCAAGTTTTCATAAATGGTTTTTGCACATAAAAGGTCTTTAATGACTTATCTTTAAAGCTAGAATCTTTTCTAAATGCTTAAATATTATACCTTCTATTCTAGTTGTGTTGGATGGAAGGAGGTTAATGGAGGTTGGTTGGGTCATAGGCTCATATTGAGCCTTTTGTATGTCAATGTGCTAAATTGGTTATCTTCTATCATTGACATCAATACTTCTTTGTACTACATTGTTTAAATCCATCACATTTTGCATCAAAGTTTGTCATCATCAAAAAGGGGGAGATTGTTAGCCCTAAGGGCAAATCATGTAGTTTTGATTAATGACAAATATTGATGAGGACTAATATGCATGTCATTTGTGTGATAGGATTGTTGGATTAAGAAGTATGAAGTCTCATTGCCTTGAAGTTAAAATGCAAGAACAACTCCAATATGTCAAAGTGATTGAAGATTGAAGAGTTTGTTCAAGATGTTAGAAGGCTTTGAAGACATGAAGTGTAGGTTGCATGTGCTTAATAGGTAAACTTTGTAAACCCTACACTCTTAAGCCTTGGAATCTATGAGTTGCAATTGAGAGCACAAAACTTGATTTAAATGGTTTCAATGGTTTTGAACTTACCTAAATTATCAAGTTTTCATAAATGGTTTTTGCACATAAAAGGTCTTTAATGACTTATCTTTAAGGCTAAAATATTTTCTAACTTGTTTGAAATGATTTGGATATGTTTTGACAAAGTTTTAAAAATTCGGAAGAAGATTCGGACGCATGCAGAAGAAATTCGGTCGTTCGAATTTTGTGAAGAATTTTTTCTGCACTGTGAACAGTGAACAACGCATGAATAGTAACACTGTGAACAGTAAACAACGCATGAATAGTAACACTATGAATAGTGAACAACGCATGAATAGTAATACTATTCACGTGAACAGTATACTATTCATTTGAACCGTTTACTGTTTTTCCAGAGAAATTCGGACGAAGATTCGGACGCTGGAAAATTCGGTCGTCCGAATTTTTGTGACCGGTGTATGAATAGTGCATGCACAGTACCACTATTCACATGAACAGTGCTTACACAATACCACTATTTAAATGAACAGTATTTTCTGAAACTAGCCGTTACTAGCCGTTTTATGACTGTTTAAACTGATTTTTGAATTCTATAAAAGCCATAAACTCCAAATTTTTTAGTAGAACTTTGAACTTAACAAATCTTATATTATCCAACTTGTTTTACATCAAATTGAATTGAAAAAGCTCTCAAATTGCCTTGTGCTCAAAGATTGAAATTCAAGATTCCAAAGGCAACAAAGTGTGAAGGTGAAACATTGTGTAATCATCTACCAACAAAGTGGTAACATCTTACACACTCTCTTTTCTTAGCTTAATTGTGTTTTCTACTAGCTCATTTGCAAGGTTATCTTGTGACATAAAACCCTTTTGTGGAAGGGTGAGCCATAGACTAGATTAATCAAGGTTGTAGTGTAAAACCCATGTGTGGGTGAGCCTTGAATTAGATTAGTCTTAAGGTTGTCTTTAGATATAAAACCATTGTGTTTGGTGAACCTTGTATTGTTTGTATAATTACTAAAAGAGGTTGTGAGTGTAAAACCATTGTGTGGTAAGCCTCTTATGTAATTGTTGAACTTGAGCATATAGTGGATTGGTTGAAATCCTTGAGTGTGGACTCAAGGTAGTGGATGTAGATCTTGGAGAGATCGAACCACTATAAATTGTGTGTTCATTCCTTATAGTTTTATTTATTTACATGCTCTTGTTATTATTAATTATTCATAGTTGTTGATTGATTGGTTGTAGTCTTATTGTTTGATGATCTTATCTTAACCATCACATCGCATATAAACTTGAAGTTTGTGAAATTAAAGAGAGCTTTTATTAAGGCAAAGGATTTGCAAAACAAGAAAAAGATTTCGATAATTAGCCAAAGACCTAATTCACCCCCCCTCTTAGGTCTTACACTAGTTTTTTTTGAATCATATGATGATCAAATTTATTGCATTAGTGTTATCACATAACATAGCCACACATTTGAAATATGGACCACAATCACTTAGAGTATCAATAAGGTAATAGAGAATGTGTTTAGCAGCAATCAAATAAAACTCTTTAGGACAAGATGAAATCTTGCACACAAGCACATGGAAGACATAATATTGGCTCCACTTGCTGTCAAATAGAGTTGACTACTCATATGAAACCATTTTATTCTTGTCATGCATAGTTGATAAACTTATGGAAGTGCTTATACCTTAACATGATTCATGAAAGTGCCATTCTTGGTTTGCTTGATTTGTAGGCCAAGAAAGAAATTGAGTTTTCCTATCATGCTCATTTCAAATTTACTTTGCATCAACTTGGAAAACACATCACAAAGTGAAGTATTAGAAGCACCAACAATTGTATCATATATTTGGACAAGTTATAGATCATTGTTGCATGAGGATTTTATAAAAAGGGTAGTTTCAGTTTTTCTCTTGAAAATCCTTTTGAAAGAAGGAAACTACTCAATCTTTCACACTAAATTCTAGAAGCTGGTTTTAAACCATACAAAACTTAGGATAGTTTGAAAATATGGTTAGGAAACTTTTCATGAGCAAAACTGGGTGATTGTTCCACATAAACCACTTCCTCAATAAAACCATTTAGAAAAGCACTTTTGACATTCATTTGAAATAACTTAAAACTTTTAAAGGAAGTACAAGTCAAAAGCATTCTTATGGACTCAAGTCTACATTCGGAACAAAGGTTACATCATAATCAATTCCCTCTTCTTGATTGAATTCTTAGGCAACAAGTCTAGCCTTGTTTCTAACAACTTCTTCGGATTCAATAAGTTTATTTCTAAAACCATTTAGTTCCAATAATGGAATGATCATGAGATTTAGGAATATAAAAAATTATGTATCTTTCAAATTTATTTAATTCCTCTTGCATAGCAATAATCCAAAAATCATCAGACATTGCATCATCAATACTTTTAGGCTCATATACGATAAAAGAATAAAGTTATTGACAAAGTACCGCCTTATTTGTACTCCTTGGGAGATATCACCAATGATTTGCTCCTTAGGGTGGCCTCTTGGATATCTTAAGTTCTTTGAGAGCTTTTGGTCACCACTAGGTTGGTTATCTTGTTCTTGCTTAATCATCTCTTCCTCATTGGTATGATCCTCCAAAGTTGGTGCTTGAAGATGGATTTGATAGTTATTCATTGATGTACCTACATCATCTTCATCTCTTCTTTCCAAATAAATGAAAGATTCATCAAAACAAACATGAATGGTTTCCTCATCATATAAGGTTCTTTTCATTATAAACTCTATATGCCTTTTTGTTAGAAGAATAGCTAAGAGATATATCAATATCCGGTTTTCTATCAAATTTAAGTAAGTTATCACAAGAATTTAAGATAAAACATTTATAACCAAACATTTTAAAATATGCAATTTGAGACGTCTTATAAAAGAGAATTCAAAAGATGTTTTTCTTTAAAATGATCTTAAAAGAATTCTCTTTATTGGCATGTGGTGTTTAAGGCTTTGGCCCAAAAATATTTTTGAAGAAGAATTTTCACAAAGCATAGACCTAGCCAATTTCTGCAAAGTTCAAAATTATTTTTCAATAACACCATTTTATTGTGGAGTTTTTGCAGTTGAAACAATTATATGAAATTCAATTTTCAAAGCAAATTTTGTAAAGGCTTTGTTGTAAAATCCTCCCATTGTCACTTGTAATGGAAATTAATTTGCACTCAAGGGAGGTTTGAACCTTTTTGAATAATTTTACAAACTTATGAAACACTTCATCTTTTTGAGCAAAGAATAATGCTAAAGTGAATATTGAGAAATCCTCAACTACTACTAAGGCATACTTCAAGTTATCAATACTAGAGTTCCTCATAAGTCCAAAACAATCCATATGAACAAGCTCAAGATGTTTTGAGGTATAAAAGCATTTTCATGGGTTTGAAAAATTCTCTAGTTCGTTTTCTATATTGACAAGTATTTCAAAGACAATTTCCTCAAAGCAATCCTCCAACTAAATCTTGAGAGAAAAGTTTGTTCAACAAATCCATGCTCACGTGACCAAATCTTCTATGCCAAGAAAATCCATCATTATCATAAGTAACAAGACATTCAAGTTTATTATGCTTTAAATAACCGTCATTATCATGAGTGGAAAATCATCTAACTTTATAAGCAACAATTTCATCAAGGCAAGGCACTAATACAATTTGCAACAAAAAATAGTTCTACCATTGACACCATCAAGTATAGTGCAAGTATTACATTTACATTCAAATTTTCACACTGTCACATACTTGACTAATGTTAAGCAAGTTATATTTCAAATTATCACCAAGCAACATTTGTTTAAAAAGAAGAGAGGAACCTTTACCAACATTGGTTACTCCAAGAATTATTCCTTTCTTCTTGTCTCAAAACAAATCCTTCATCGGTTGCTTTGACCTTGCTTATGAATGAGGTGTTTTTCTTTACTCTTTAATCCAACATCTTCAATGTACAGCTTGGTGGTGCTTGAGTTTGAATTAAAGTGTACCTGCAATAAAGGAGAGGAAGTATCCTTTGGTACCCATACTTTCTTGGGTTCGTGGGGGTTAGTAATAATTCTCTTAACTCTCCAAATGGTTTTTATACCATTCTCTACTTTTCTTTTAACATAACATTTGGTGACTTTATGTCCATGTTTTCCACAATAAGTACAACAAGTATAATGCATGGAAGTAGAAGCAGCTCTAACAAAGAAGTTTTTATATTTAGGCACATTGTTTACATAATTATAGCCAAGACCATTTTTAACAAGAGATGATCTTTGAGTTCCAAGAATTTTATCAAGATTGTCCCTTCCTTTTGTAAATTTTTCTATACATGATGTAAGTTCATCAACCTTCTTTTTCAAAGTCTCATGATCAACAAGCATTCTTTCAAGAGACAAAATCTTTTCACAAAGAATCTTATTTTCAAGGGACATGTTTTGTAAAGAGACATTTAAAACTTCTTTTTCAATATTCAAGCATTCAATAGATTCAAGAAGCTTTTTATTTTCATAAAACAATTTTGAATTCTCATTCAATAAATCATTAATTTTGGTTTTCATTTCCTTATTCTTTTTGAATCCTTCTTTAATTCTCCATACATCTCAACAAGTAATTCACTAGGATCATCAATATCATCATCATAATACGTAGAGGTAGATGGAGTAGGTTGTACCTCATCTTTCATTGCCATGAAGCACACATTTGCTCTTTCTTCTTCATGAGTGACTTGAAGTAGCTTCCACATTTCATGAGCGGAATTCCCGTAGTAGCGGCGAGCGAAATGGGAGCAGCCTAAACCGTGAAAACGGGGTTGTGGGAGAGCAATACAAGCGTCGTGCTGCTAGGCGAAGCAGCCCGAATGCTGCACCCTAGATGGCGAAACGGATATGAAAATAATGGTCAAAATCGGATTCAACTGCCCCTATCGGAAATAGGATTGACTACCGATTCCGAAGGAACTGGAGTTACATCTCTTTTCCATTTTCACATTCCATCACTCTATTGTATTCATTGATGACCAAAGCACAACAAAGAATGTTCATTGCTTGGTAGTTTAACGTCATCTATCTTGAATCGCTCTCATCATACTCCTCAATAGGCTTTGGTTCCCTTGTAACTCCATCGGCTTTCAATCTCAATGGCACATAGGGACCTTTCTCAATAATACTCCACAATTCATAGTTAATAGAATAAATGTATATCTCAATCCTAGACTTCCAAAAAATATAATTAGAACCATCAAACAATGGAGGTCTATTAGTAGAGGAACCTTCCGTATAAGGCAAATTTGATAAACTAGTCATATGATCTTTACTTCTCGGTTGTTAGACCTTAAAAAGAAGACCTTGCTCTGATACCAATTGTAAGACCTAAGGGGGGGTGAATTAGGTCTTAGGCTAATTATCGAAATCTTTTCCTGTATTGCAAATCCTTTGCCTTAATAAAAGCTTGTCTTCAAATTCACAAACTCTAAGTTTATATGTGATGTAATGGTTGAGACAAGATGATCAAAAATCAAACCACAACCAATCAATCAACAACTAAGAACAAATAATAATAACATAAGTATGTAAACAAGTAAAGCTATAAATAAATGAACACACGATTTATAGTGGTTCGATCTCTCCAAGATCTACATCCACTACCTTGAGTCCACACTCAAGGATTTCAACCAATCCACTATATGCTCAATTTATGCAATTACACAAGAGGCTCACCACACAATGGTTTTACACTCACAACCTCTTTTAGTAATTATACAAACAAGGTTCACCCTTCCACAAGGGTTTTATATCTAAAGACAACCTAAAGACCAATCTAATCAAAGGCTCACCCACAAACGGGTTTTACACCACAACCTTGATTAATCTAGTCTATTGCTCACCCTAACACAAAAGGGTTTTATGTCACAAGATAACCTTGCAATGAGCTAGTATAAAACACATTTGAGATAAGAAAAGAGTGTGTGTAAGATGTTACCACTTTGTTGGTAGATGATTACACAACGTTTCACCTTCACACTTTGTTGCCTTTGGAATCTTGAATTTCAATCTTTGAGCACAATGCAATTTGAGAGCTTTTCAATTTAATTTGATGTAAAACAAGTTAGAGCATGTAGGATTTGTTAAGTTCAAAGTTCTTCTAAAAAATATGGAGTTTATGGCATTTATAGAATTTGAAAATCAGTTCACACGGCTATAAAACGGCTAGTAACGGCTAGTTTCAGGAAAATTCGGACGATTGAATTCTGCATCCGAATTTTTCGGACGACCGAATTTTTCCTACTGCGTCTGAATATTCTTCCGAATTTCTTTCTCTGGAAGAACAGTGACCATGCTGAAGGCCAAAATTCGGACGACCGAATTTTTTTGGTTGCGTCCGAATCTTCTTCCGAATTTCTCTGGAAGAATAGTAGCAAACTTTTCCTACAAAATTCGGACGACCGAATTTTTTGGACTTTGTCAAAACATATTCAAATCAATTCAAACAAGTTGGAAAACATTCTAGCCTTAAAGATAAGTCATTAAAGACCTTTTATGTACCAAAACCATTTATGAAAACTTGATAATTTAGGTAACTTCAAAACCATTGAAACTATTTAAATCAAGTTTTGTGCTCTCAATTGCAACTCATAGATTCCAAGGCTTAAGAGTGTAGGTTTTACAAAGTTTACCTATTAACCACATTTAACCTACACTTCATGTCTTCAAAGCCTTCATTAATTTTGAACAAACTCTTCAATCTTTAATCACTTTGGCATATTTGAGTTGTTCTTGCATTGCTAGCTCCAAGGCAATGAGACTTGCTTCCTTCTCAATCCAAAAATCCTATCACACAACATACAAGCATATTAGTCCTTATCAATGTTTGTCATTAATCAAAACTAATCAAACCTACATGATTTGCCCTTAGGGCTAACAGGTATGAGATATTTGTCTTTTACAGTAAGAGGGTTAAGCTGTCTATAGTTCACACAGAACCTCTAGCTTCTATCTTTCTTTTTGACCTACAACACTGGAGATGCAAAATTGCTATTACTAGCTCTAATAATACCCTCACTAATTGTTTTCGTGGTCAACTTTTCAATTTCAACCTTCTGGAAATGAGGGTACCTATAAGGTCTTAGTTTAAAAGGTTAAGCTCCTTCCACTAATTGGGTCTATGCTCATGTTCCCTACTTGGGACAGGCCTCTGGGTTTCTCCAATACATAAGCAAATTTTGTTAGGCAAGCCATCACCTCCTATGGTATTTCTTCAGCTTCATCTCTCATATCCATGCTAAGTAGTTGGCCCATCAGAATTGGTTCCCCCTTCTTCCCCAAATCATATTCTGCAATGTCTCCTCCCCAACATTCTGGAATTTGATCCCTTCCTTACCCTCTTGAAGGGTGATTTTTTTAAAATCTTTATTAAAAACAATTGTAGTGAGGTGAAGCAAAAGAAAATGGGACTGTATTATGTAAGCCCTAAGGGAAAATCTTAGAATTTTGATTATGAAAAACATTGATACAAGCTAACCTTAATATTTGTTATGTGATAGGATTATTGGATTGTAGAAGCTAAGAAGTCTCACAGCCTGGAAGATAAGATGCTTCACAGCCTGGAAGATAAGATGCTATGGACAACTCAAATGTGCTCAAACCTTTAAAGTGTATAGAGCATGTCCTAAGGATTGAAGGCTTTGAAGACCTTAGAGTAGGTTTACAATTTCTTAATTAGTATATCCTTGTAAATCTTACACTTGATTTTCTTTGGAATGTAAAGAATTTTCAAGAGCTCAAAACTTGGTTTCCAATCTTAATTGGTTTATCTTACAAATATTTTACCATGTTCTTGACAACTACTTTAGGACTAAAAGCTTTTAAAAGATCTATTTTATAGTCCAAAATGATTTCAAACAAGTTGTGCGTGATTTCTAATAATTTTGACAAAGTTTGAATAGTTCGTGAAATACCTAAGAGGGGGGTGAATTAGGTATTTGGCTAATTTACGCAAACTTAAACATTTTATGCGTTTAGACCAAGAACAAGTTATATAATCTAATTTGAGATAATTGATAGCAAGGTAATGAAGAAAGCAATAGCTAAGAACTCAAACAATTTATAGTGGTTCGATCCTCAAGATCTACCTCCACTACCTTAAGTTCACACTTAAGGATTTCAACAATTCTACTAATTGCTCAGGTTTACAAATTACAAGAGAGGCTCACCACACTATGGTTTTACAATCACAACCTCTTCTAGTAACACTTACAATACAAGGCTCACCAAATACAATGGTTTTATATCTTAAACAACCTTGAATCACACTTTCAAGGATCAACCTTATCTAAAGGATTTTATGTTGTCAAGATAACCTTACTAGAGCTAGTAGAACAACATAATATGATAAATAAATGAGAGTGTGTAGATGTTACCACTTGATGGTACACAAATTTGCTCCTTCACACTTTGATGTCTTTGGATTGATCAATTGAATGCACAAGACATAAGAGAGCTAAAGAAATGTTTGCCAAATGCTATTGAATGCTTAGAGTTTTCAAGATTTCAAGAGTTACAAAAGATTACACGTTTATGGCTTTTATAGAATTTGAAAATCAGTTAAAACGGTCATAAAACGGCTAGTAACAGCTAGTTTCAGAAAATTCGGACGACCGAATTTTTTGGTTGCGTCCGAATCTTCGTCCGAATTTCTCTGGAAAAACAGTGACCATGCTGAAGGCCAAAATTCGGACGACCGAATTTTTTGGCTGCGTCCGAATCTTCTTCCGAATTTCTCTAGAAGAATAGTAGCAAACTTTTGCTACAAAATTCGGATGACCGAATTTTTTTGGAAGCAGTTTCAAACTTTGTAAAATCATTTGAGGCATAACTTCAATGTGTTTGAGAAACATTTGATATGTATAGAAAACTTACTTAGCCATATGTAAGTTTGAAAACACAAATTAAATTTCTTTGATCATATAAAGTTTACTTAAACATCACATTCACTAAAAACCTTATTCAAATCCTTTTAAGATTATAAGATTCATTGTATGCTCTCTTATGCATTCAATGATGACCAAGACATGCAAGTGTAGAGTTTACATAGAAACTTACTTACTAAGTATACACACTCTACACTTCAAGTCTTCAATGCCTTTAGATCTTCTAAGAACAACATTCTTCAAACTTCAATCACTTTGCTTAACTGAAGTTGTTCTTGAACTCTTGCTTCAAAGCAATGAGACTTCATACTTCTTATTTTACAGAACCTATCACACAATATACAAGCATATTAGTCCTCATCAATATTTGTCATTAATCAAAACTAATCAATCTTATATGATTTGCCCTTAGGGCTAACAGTCTCCCCCTTTTTGATGATGACAAACTTTGATGCAAAATGTGATAGATTAAAACGATGTAGTTCATAGAAGTATTAATGTCAATGATAGAAAATAACCAATTTAGCACAATGACATACAAAAGGCTCAATATGAGCCTATGACCCAACCAACCTCCATTAACCTCCTTCCTTCCAACTCAGATAGAAGATATAGCATTTAATCATTTAGAAAACTTCTAAGAGAGGTTTTATAGGTCAGAAAAGATTAACAATGCTCTCCCTTAGATTGTGCTCATTTTTCAACAAGTTTGGACTTGAGATACTGTTTATCCAAATTCTGTCAAGTCAAGTCCGAATATTAAAATAAGTGAAATGAAAGCTTCAATTTTTGAAAATAAGATTTCCTAAGGTTGTTCAAACATAGTAGAAGAGATTGAAACATGTTTGAATCAATTTGAACAACAAAAGAGCACATTTTGGTAACACAATATGCATGCGTCTGAATTTTAAATCCAAAATTTTTTACAATAGATATAACTCATGCATTCAATTGTTTTCATAGAGAAACAAGTCAAGAACAATTTAGCCATTTGTAAAAACTCAGAAAACATCCACAATTTAGCCATTTGTAAAAACTCAGAAAACATCCATATAATGCACAGTTTCATAACACACAACACTTCATATAATGCACAGTTTCATAACACACAACACTTCATATAATGCACAGTTTCATAACACACAACACTTTTCATAACACACAACACTTTCACACATTTTGTCATCTCATATCTTCTCTCCCTTTTGTCATCAATCAAAGATGGGGCCAATGAAAATGAGATTAACAATTTTAACACATAAAGGAAGCTCTCATCACTGAGATTACATCATTGAGCTTCACTATTACATAAAATGCAAAAGGAAATACTTACCAAGTTCATAATTAAAAACAGTTAATGCATAACTCATAATATAACTTAAAACAGTAAATAAAAATGGATGAAATGCTTAGTCTTGTGATGTTGATGAAGATGCTCTGCTGATTCCTTTCTTGATGGCCAAGAGCTTCACTCTTCCTTGGCTGAAAGAGATGTGTGTTGGTGAGACAATTTCAGCTTGAGCTACTTGGCTTCCTGCTTCTTGTGGTTCTTCTTGTGCATGTTCTTCTTCTTCTTCTTGTTCTGCCACAGTCTCATCATTTCCTCCTTGATCATTGTCACTGTCATCACTATCTACATCCTTGTCCTTCTTTTCTTCCTTTTTATCACCATCATCCTCATTTCTATTTTGAGGCCTAGAGGGTCCTTCACCATTTTGAGTATTTTTCATTAGGATTTTCTCAATGTGCTTTACTCTACTTTCCAGTCCATCTAACTTTCCAAGAACCATTGGAGCAAATGATTCAAAGAACTTATACATCTTCTCTATTTCCTTGACATGATTGTTCAAGGCTTCTTGGAATGCTTTGGCTACTATGATGTCACCTCTAGTTATTCCTTCACCACTTGACTTAACTCCAGTTTCTTGTTCAAACAGCCTCCTCTTTGTTGGTGGTTGCTCTCCTTCACTTGAGGTATCATGCTTCCTTTTTGTCTTCATCTCTCTTGCAAGGGTCTCTTCTTCATCCTCTTCTTCTTCCTCTTCCTCACTTTCAGTCTTTTCTTCTTTTCCTATTCTTTTTGAAGGGGATTCTCTTTTTGTTTTCCATAATCCATCATCATCAAGAATAAGCTGCATTCTCCTAAGAGATTCATCAGTGTATATTTCTCCACTTTTGAAGGCTTGCCCTCTTCTTGGAAGTTTAATCTTAAAATGCTTAAAGATTCTTGTCAACAGCCTTCCAAATGGGAATGCCTTGGTTACTGTTTTTCTAGCAGTAATCATGTGTTTCAAGGCTACAAAACCAAAGTTCAATCTCCTCTTTTCATGCAAGGCCAACATTAATACCATATGCATATTACCTACTGATGATTTATGTCCAAAGTTAGGAACAATCATAGTAGTCACCATATGATGCAATACTCTACCTCTAGCATCCAAGTTCTTGATTTCTCTCTCTTTTATAGATCTAAACTCTTCAAATCTATCATATGTAAAGAGTTCACGATCATAGCAATGCATGGAGGGTACATAATATTTAGCCCCATTGTCACCTACTCCACAGATTCTGTTAATTAGGGCTTCACTAAATTCAATGTCAACTTGGGATACTTTAGATGAATACCATTGTATCCTATTATCCCCAACAATCTCAATTCTTTCTTCCTTTAGGTTTGCATAGAATTCATATATCAAAGTAGGATAAAAATCTTCATTAACAAACAGCAAACTACTCCAGCCAATATCATTGAAACAAGATAGAACAATATCCATGCTAGAGAGTTTATCAAAATCCACCTTATATCCAGGAATAATCTTTCTGCTATTTTTATTCCATTCATCAAATTCATGAGCAGCTTTTATAGAGACAAACCTGTCAACCTCAGTCAAAGTTTGAGGAATTCGAATTTTTCTGGGTTGATTGAGGATTGGATCTTCATTTCCTTCCTTAGCCTTTCCCTTGCCTTTCTCAACATTTGGCTTCTTTGTTCTCACCATTAGGGCTGTTCACTATTTGAAGAAACCCGAATAACCGAACCAAACTGAAATTTAATTCGGTTTTCGGTTCGGTTTTTTTAAAATTCGGTTTGGAGAAAATTCAGTTTTTCATCTCCAAATTAAATTTCGGTTTGGTTTCGGTTTAGACCAAGCCAAACAAAAAAACCAAATTTTCTCCAAAGTTTCTCCAAATTAATAATTAAGTTAATTAAAAATTAATAATCTTAATTAAGTTAATTCTTAATTAAAGTTATTTTAAAATTTAAAATAATGAATTTTTGTATATTTTTAGAAATATTATTTAAAGACTAATAATTCAAACTAAATTAGATTTTAATTAAGATTATAATCAATATTAGAGTATAATTAATATTATTTTAAAATTTAAATTATTAATTTTATATATTTAGGTTTTCTCCAAACCGAATTTTCTCCAAACCAAAATATTTCGGTTTGGAGAAAATTCGGTTTGAAGGTAAATTAGGTTTGGTTCGGTTTTAAAAAGAAATAAAAAAACCGATTTTTCTCCAAATAGTAAAACCGAACTTTCTCCAAACCGAACCGATGAACACCCCTACTCACCATTAATATATTTCTGTTGAGAGGTTCTGGATTTTTTTTTTTTTTGTATGAATCTAGGGTTAGAAGTTCAAAAATGAAGGCAAATCGGAATGAGAATGTGTGAATTTGAAGGGATTTTGATTCGGACGTGAATGGGTATGAGAGGTTTTGAAGGGATGTAAAATTCGGAAGTTGTAATGTTTGGAAGAAACCATTTGGCTTTCATTTAAAGGGATGCATCCATAAAATTCGGACGACCGAATTCTCAAGTCTGCGTCCGAATTTTCGATCGAAAGTTTCTGTTTCTTCAGTTCAGAAAATTCAGTCGACCGAATTTTCTGACCTGCGTCCGAATTTTTGATCAAAAGTCTCTGTTTTTCTTTCACTCAGAAAATTCGGTTGACCGAATTTTCTGTAGTGCATCCGAATTTTGAATCAGAAAAATTCCTGTTTTTATCAAAACTTCAATACACACATTAGTCATTAAATTTTAAAATTCCTAAGAGTTTTCTTAGGTGATTGAACCTTTCCTCAGCCAAAGGCTTTGTAAATATGTCAGCAATTTGATCATTTGTATTTACATATTCTAAGCATATATCTTTCTTAATCACATGATCACGAATGAAATGATGTTTTATCTCTATATACTTAGTCCTAGAATGTTGAATGGGATTTATGCTCAAATTGATAGCACTAGTATTATCACATAGTATAGGCACACACTTAAATTTAAGACCATAATCAAGTAAGGTGTGCTGCATCCATAATAATTGTGCACAAAAACTTCCTGCATCTATATATTCAGCTTCTGCAGTGGATAAAGACACACAAGCTTGCTTTTTACTAAACCAAGATACAAGACAACTACCAAAAAATTGACAATGACCACTTGTACTTTTACGTTCAACTTTGCATCCAGCATAGTCAGCATCAGAGTATCCAATAAGTTCAAAAGATGATGTTTTTGAAAACCAAAGACCATAGTCATGTGTATCAATCAAATAACGAAAAATACGTTTGACAGAAATTAGATGAGATTCTTTAGGACATGACTGGAATCTAGCAGACAAGCATACAGCAAACATAATATCTGGTCTACTAGCTGTGAGATAGAGTAAACTTCCAATCATACCTCTATACAACTTTTCATCAATATTTTTACCTTTCTCATCTTTGTCAAGTTTAGTTGATGAACTCATTGGAGTACCTATTCCTTTTGCTTGATCCATTCCAAATCTTTTCAGCAACTCCTTGGTATACTTTGCTTGATTTATGAAGACTCCATCCTTGACTTGTTTAATTTGCAGCCCAAGGAAGAAATTTAATTCTCCCATCATGCTTATCTCAAATTCATTTTGCCATTTGGCAAAATCTTCACAAAGAGATGTATTAGTAGCACCAAATATAATATCATCAACATAAATTTGCACAAGTAAGATATCATTTTTAAAAGATGTTTTTATAAAAAGAGTTGTGTTCACTTTTCCTTTTGTAAAGCCTTTTGAAAGAAGAAAGCCACTCAATCTTTCATACCAAGCTCTTGGAGCTTGTTTCAATCCATATAGAGCTTTGGTTAGCTTATATATATAATTTGGAAATTTTTCATGAATAAAACCAGGAGGTTATTCTACATAACCTCTTCTTCAATAAAACAATTTAGAAAAGCACTTTTGACATCCATTTGAAACAGTTTAAAACCTTTAAAACAAGCAAATGCCAAAAGTATTCTTATAGATTCTAATCTGGCCACTGGAGCAAAAGTCTCATCATAGTCAATGCCTTCTTCTTGGTTGAAACCTTGAGCAACAAGTCTAGCTTTATTTCTAACAACTTCTCCTAGTTCATTTAACTTATTTCTAAAAACCCATTTTGTACCAATAACAGAATGATCATGAGGTCTAGAAACAAGAGTCCAAACTTTATTTCTCTCAAACTGATTTAACTCTTCTTCCATAGCAATAATCCAGAAATTATCACACAATGCATCATCAATATTTTTCGGTTCAATATGAGATAAAAGAGCAAAGTTATCAATAAAGTACCGCCTTGTTTTAACTCCTAGGGAGACAGACATCACCAATAATTTGCTCCTTAGGATGACCTTTTGCATATGTGATATCCTTTGGAAGTTGTTGATCATTGCTTGATTGACCATCTTGTTCTTGCTCCATTATTTCTTCTTCTTTGGCATGATCTTCCATTGTGGGTACTTGAGGTTGAGTATGATTTTCAACCAATGATGTGCCTACATCATCTTCATTTCCTCTTTGGAGATAAATGTTAGATTCATCAAAGGTTACATGAATAGTTTCTTCAACTCACAATGTCCTTTTATTATAGACTCTATATGCCTTTTTATTTGACGAATAACCAAGAAATATTCCTTCATCTGATTTTCTATCAAACTTACCAAGATAGTTGCTAGTGTTTAAAATGAAGCACTTACAACCAAAAACTTTAAAGTAGACAATTGATGGAGTTTTGTCAAATAAAAGTTCAAAAGGTATTTTTATTATAAAAGGTCTTAGTAAAACTCTGTTCATGACATAACAAGCTGTATTTACAGCTTCAGCCCAAAAATACTTAGGTAATGAGTTTTCACAAAGCATTGATCTAGCCATTTCTTGTAAGGTTCTGTTTTTCCTCTCAATAACACCATTTTGTTGAGGTGTTTTGGCAGCCGAAAAATTGTGAGTAATACCATACTCATCACAAAATTTTGTAAAATCTTGATTACATAATTCTCTTCCATTATCACTTCTAATAGAAATCAGTTTGCAATCAAGAGAGGTTTGAATCTTTTTGAAGAGTTTTGAAAATTCATAAAATGTTTCATCTTTTTGTGCTAAGAAGATTACCCACGTAAATCTTGAAAAATCATCTACAATCACATAAGCATAGCTTTTACCACCAAGACTAGTAGTCCTCATAGGTCCAAATAAGTCCATGTGAACTAGTTCAAGAGGTTTTGAGGTAGAAACCATTTTCTTTGGTTTAAAAGATGTTTTTGATTGTTTTCCATATTGACAAGCATCACAAAGACGGGTTTTATCAAAATGCAATTTTGGTAAACCTCTTACTAGCTCTTGTGTAGAAATTTTGTTCAATAAATCCATGCTCACATGTCCTAATCTTCTATGCCATAAAAATCCATCATTGTCATGAATGGCAAGACATTTAATATCATTAGTAATAAGCTCATCAAGATACAACACATATACATTACCAACTCTTTTAGCAACAAAGATAGTTTTGTTACTAGCATTGTCAAGAATAGTACAAGTATCACATTTAAATTTTAATTTGCATCCATTGTCACATAATTGGCTAATACTAAGTAAGTTATACTTTAAACCTTCAATAAGTAAAACTTGCTTGATTAGAGGAAAAGAACCTTTACTAATGTTACCTATTCCAAGTATTTTCCCTTTCTTCTTATCTCCAAATGTGACAAAACCTTCACTTGTAGTTTGAATCTCACTAACAAGTGATGCATTTCCAGTCATGTGCCTTGAGCAGCCACTGTCAAGAAACCATTTTGTGACACTTGATCTTGAGGCAAATTGTACCTACACCAAATTAGAAAGAGTGATTTTTTGTACCCATATCTTCTTGGGTCCAAGGAGGTTAGTAATAGTTCCTTTGACTTTCCAAATGGTCTTAACACCATTTTCTATCTTTCTTTTTATAAAACATCTAGAAACCTTGTGTCTATGCTTACCACAATATGTGCAACAAATATGTGACCTAGAATGAGAAAATTCTTTAACAAAAGACTTTTTTTGTTTTGGAGCAAAACAATCATGTGTAAAACCAAGACCATGTTTTACAAATGAAGATCTTTGATAACCAAATAATCTATTTAAATTTTCTCTTCCATTGGTAAATCTCTCAATGCATAATTCTTGATCTAAATTCTATTTAAACTTTACTTTTTAAAAGCTCATGATCTTTTATCATTGATTCAAGAGAAATAATTCTTGTACAAAGCTTCTTGTTTTCAAAAGATATGTTTTGTATGGTTGTATTCAAAACTTCTTTTTCAATGGTAAGACAACTAATGGTTTCAAGAAGTTTACCATTTTCAACATGTAATTTTGAATTTTCATTTGATAAGTCATTGATTTTGAATTTCATTTCTTTATTTCTTTTTGAAGCCTTTTTCAGTTCTTCATATAGATCTACAATCAAATCACTGGAATCAATATCATCATCACATATATTTGAGATGGAAGGTGAAGATTGTACCTCATCATCAATGGCCATAAAGCATATATTGGCCTTTTCTTCACTGTCATTCTCACTCTCTTGTTGATCCCACGTTCCAGCTAATCCTTTACCTTTATTGACAGATTTCTTTCTGTTTTTGCTGTCTCTTTCCCTTTCCAACACTTTAGGACAGTCAGCAATAAAATGCTCTGCGCTCTTGCATTCAAAGCATTGCTGTTTGTAGGATGAGGATTGACCACTCTTCTTGACTGGTTTTCTCCCTTTCTTGAGAAACTCCTTTTTGTAGAATCTTTTGAACTTCCTCACTGCCATTGCAATCTCTTCTTCTCCACTGTTTCCTCCTTCTTCTTCACTTGAAGACTGTTCTTGTTCAATCAAGTGATTTGAGGCCTTGAGTACCACTCATTTTCTTCCCTTTTCTTCATCCTCCTTGTCATTTATCCGTTTCATCTTCATTTTATGGGTCAGTAGAGATCCAATGAGCTCTTCAAGTGGAAGAGTCTTCAAATTCTTGGATTCCTCAATAGCAAGTGTCTTAGGCTGCCAGGATTTTGGTAGAGCATCTAAAATCTTTCTGTTTTGCTCTCCCATAGTATAGCTTTTACCATAAGCTTTTAAGCCATTGAAAATGTTAGTAAATCTTGTAAACATATCACTAATATTTTCACCTTGTTTCATGGTAAACAGTTCATAATCTCTAACTAGCATGGCAAGTTTAGATTCTTTAACTTGATTAGGACTTTCATGTGTAATTTGAAGTAATCTCCACATGTCATAAGCAGAATCACATCCACTAACTCTATTGTATTCAGTAACATCTAAAGCACAACTTAATATATTCATGGCTTGATAATTTAAAGTCATTTTCTTAGAATCATGCTCATCAAATTCATCAATGGACTTGGGTACTGAGGTTATTCCATAAGCACTCATTTTCATTGGGACATAAGGACCTTTCTCAATTATGTTCCACAAATCAAAATTGATAGAACAAATGTAAATTTTAACTCTAGATTTCCAGAAAGTGTAATTTGTTCCATTAAACAAGGGTGGTCTATTTGTTGAGGATCCTTCTAGGTAAGGTAGGTTTGACATATTAGCCATAGGATCTTTGTCTTCTAGGTTGTTAAGCCACACAAAGAAGTTCTAGCTCTGATACCAATTGAAATACCTAAGAGGGGGGATGAATTAGGTATTTGGCTAATTTACGCAAACTTAAACCTTTTATGCGTTTAGACCAAGAACAAGTTATATAATCTAATTTGAGATAATTGATAGCAAGGTAATGAAGAAAGCAATAGCTAAGAACTCAAACAATTTATAGTGGTTCGATCCTCAAGATCTACCTCCACTACCTTAAGTTCACACTTAAGGATTTCAACAATTATACTAATTGCTCAGGTTTACAAATTACAAGAGAGGCTCACCACACTATGGTTTTACACTCACAACCTCTTCTAGTAACTCTTACAATACAAGGCTCACCAAATACAATGGTTTTATATCTTAAACAACCTTGAATCACACTTTCAAGGATCACCCTTATCTAAAGGATTTTATGTTGTCAAGATAACCTTGCTAGAGCTAGTAGAACAACATAATATAATAAATAAATGAGAGTGTGTAGATGTTACCACTTGATGGTACACAAATTTGCTCCTTCACACTTTGATGTCTTTAGATTGATCAATTGAATGCAGAAGACATAAGAAAGCTTAAGAAATGTTCGTCAAATGCTATTGAATGCTTAGATTTTTCAAGATTTCAAGAGTTACAAAAGATTACACGTTTATGGCTTTTATAAAATTTGAAAATCAGTTAAAATGGTCATAAAACGGCTAGTAACGGCTAGTTTCAGAAAATTCGGACGACCGAATTTTTTGGTTGCGTCCGAATCTTCGTCCGAATTTCTCTGGAAAAACAGTGATCATGCTGAAGGCCAAAATTCGGACGACCGAATTTTTTGGCTGCGTCCGAATCTTCTTCCGAATTTCTCTGGAAGAATAGTAGCAAACTTTTGCTACAAAATTCGGACGACCGAATTTTTTTGAAGCAGTTTCAAACTTTGTAAAATCATTTGAGGCATAACTTCAATGTGTTTGAGAAACATTTGATATGTATAGAAAACTTACTTAGCCATATGTAAGTTTGAAAACACAAATTAAATTTCTTTGATCATATAAAGTTTACTTAAACATCACATTCACTAAAAACCTTATTCAAATCCTTTTAAGATTATAAGATTCATTTTATGCTCTCTTATGCATTCAATGATGACCAAGACATGCAAGTGTAGAGTTTACATAGAAACTTACTTACTAAGTATACACACTCTACACTTCAAGTCTTTAATGCCTTTAGATCTTCTAAGAACAACATTCTTCAAACTTCAATCACTTTGCTTAACTGAAGTTGTTCTTGAACTCTTGCTTCAAAGCAATGAGACTTCATACTTCTTATTTTACAGAACCTATCACACAATATACAAGCATATTAGTCCTCATCAATATTTGTCATTAATCAAAACTAATCAATCTTATATGATTTGCCCTTAGGGCTAACAGAAACAATAACAAACAAATGAAATAAACAAAAAAAAGTCTCAACAAACACAGACTCAATCATTTGTGAATTCTTAAAAAAAAAATAGTAACTGATGGCATTCATCAAAAAACGAAAGAAAAAGAGCAATCCAGACTCTACCCTTCTCGAGCAAATCGAGCGGTCCAGGCACCCCACCTTATAGCAATCACTGCAATCTCCGCCTTTCTTCTTTCTCTTTGACCCATACTCCCCTGCCTCATCCTCCTCCAAAAAGTCTTCCAATTCCTTTATTTTCAGAAATTTATCCTCAACCCCTTCCCCTGTTCCCCCTCCTCTTCCTCAACCCTCACTTTCCCTCTATAAATCCAAGTTTCCCTCTTTTTCTTATCATTAACCTCATAATCATTGCCCTTACTTTCAGCTACATTAAACAATGTCTTGATTTCTTCTGGTTTTTCTCAAAGTTCCTAACTTGGCGCCGGAGAGAGGAGATTAAGGGCTATGTCTGGAGATCAATTTGTTGCCATATCTACTTAGCATCAAAGCTATATACTAATAGCCGACTAAAAAGTGACTTAGGGGTGTAGGGTTTAAGCGATAAGAGCAAGTATTCCGAAGCCAAGCGAGCATCTTTGGAGAGGTCCGATGATGGCAAAAGGTACAATGGTGGAAGTTTTCTAATTTTGTCATTCATTTCAAAAGCACGTGTTTAATTCGTGCTCCATTTTATCAAACTTTACCGTAATCAGTGGCAGAAGGACCATAAATTTGACTTGATTTTATATTAGTAACTTAAAAAGTTATAATAAATCAAAGGGAGTAGCCGCCAAGAGAAAAAACATTAAGGATCAATATGGTGATTTATCATACTATTATTTTCCTTTAAAAACTTCGTCAAAATTGCTAAAAACACAATTACAAAATTACAATTTAAACATCTATGGAAGTTGCATGCTATTTCTATGGATCTCCCTAGAAGGTGCACTTCTACTTCCGTAAAATATTATGGAAGTCTTCCAACATTTTAAAAAATAAAAAATTTGAAAGTTTTTGTAAAATTTATTTCAAAATCATTGTTATTTAATATAAATTCGTCACCCATTCAGTTCTAAACAATGCAAGAACACCAAAATTTGAATATTTGAGGTAATTCAAATAAGATTTTAAAGAGAGTGTGAAAATTTTGTAAATAAAATATAAAGACATTACAAATAATAATTTAAAAAACTATATATAGTAATAGTAGATCAAGACACCACCGAGCTTTATAGTTTATGGTTGGATGTGAAAGACAGTAGTAGGGCACTACCACCATGCTTTATGTTTGTAACGCTGGTAATCTCCCAATAGCTAGGTGTATGTATTTGGTTTTTGGTTTGATTTTCGGTTTTATAATTAAGCTTATGTTCTGTTTTAGAACACCTTTTTACAACCAAATTGAATTGAAATTCCTCAAAAATTTAATTATGTAATAAAAAATTAATTCAATTTAGTTTAATTCGGTTTGGATCAATTAGAATTTTTTGGTGTTCTCTTTTTCTGGAGGAAAATTTTCAAATATTATACACACTAAAATGGGGAACTATAACTAAAATTGAAATATTGTGAAACAAATAGTTTCATCTAGTTCAAGTTACTTCAACTTGAATCGGTTTCAAATTTGAATTGAAACTAAAACACAAATAACTGAAACTCTATAGAAGTTATATTATACAAGTATATAAAAGTATACCTAATTCAAACCAAAATCTGCTTATGTTCTTAAAAATGCTACAATTTAAGATCCTGTTAGCCCTAAGGGCAAATCATGTAGTTTTGATTAATGACAAATATTGATGAGGACTAATATGCATGTCATTTGTGTGATAGGATTGTTGGATTAAGAAGTATGACGTCTCATTGCCTTGGAGCTAGCAATGCAAGAACAACTCTAATATGTCAAAGTGATTGAAGATTGAAGAGTTTGTTCAAGATATTAGAAGGCTTTGAAGACATGAAGTGTAGGTCACATGTGCTTAATAGGTAAACCTTGTAAACCCTACACTCTTAAGCCTTGGAATCTATGAGTTGCAATTGAGAGCACAAAACTTGATTTAAATGGTTTCAATGCTTTTGAATTTATCTAAATTATCAAGTTTTCATAAATGGTTTTTGTAGTTAAAAGGCCTTTAATGACTTATCTTTTAGGCTAGAAGGTTTTCCAACTTGTTTGAATTGATTTGAACATGTTTTGACAAAGTTTGAAAAAATCGGATGCAAGATTCGGACGCAGTCCAAAAATTCGGTCGTCCGAATTTTGTAGCAAAAGTTTGCTACTATTCTTCCAGAGAAATTCGGAAGAAGATTCGGACGCAGCCAAAAAATTCGGTCGTTCGAATTTTGGCCTTCAGCATGGTCACTGTTCTTCCAGAGAAATTCGGAAGAAGATTCGGACGCAGCAGAAAAAATTCGGTCGTCCAAAAAATTCGGACGCAGAATTCGGTCGTCGGAATTTTCTGAAACTAGCCGTTACTAGCCGTTTTATGGCCGTTTTAATTGATTTTTGAATTCTATAAAAGCCATAAACTCCAGATTTTTTAGTAGAACTTTGAACTTAACAAATCCTACATGCTCTAACTTATTTTACATCAAATCAAATTGAAAAGCTCTCAAATTGCCTTGTGCTCAAAGGTGTACATTCAAGATTCCAAAGGCAAAGGTGAAGTGGTGCTAGCAATTGTAATTATCTACCAAGAAGTGTTGGTAATATCCAAACTCCATTCTTCATTTTAATTCTGTTTTTCTACTAGCTCATTGCAAGGTTATCTTGTGACATAAAACCCTTTTGTGTTAGGGTGAGCCATAGACTAGATTAATCAAGGTTGTGGTGTAAAACCCGTTTGTGGGTGAGCCTTTGATTATATTGGTCTTTAGGTTGTCTTTAGATATAAAACCCTTGTGGAAGGGTGAACCTTGTTTGTATAATTACTAAAAGAGGTTGTGAGTGTAAAACCATTGTGAGGTGAGCCTCTTATGTAATTGTTGAATTTGAGCATATAGTGGATTGGTTGAAATCCTTGAGTGTGGACTCAAGGTCTTCTTTTTAAGGTCTAACAACCTAGAAGTAAAGATTCTATGGCTAGTGTTAGCCCTAAGGGCAAATTATATAGTTTTGATTAATGACAAATATTGATGAGGACTAAAATGTTTGATTATTGTGTGATAGGTTCTGTAATTTGAGAAGTATGAAGTCTCATTGCTTTGAAGCAAAAGTTCAAGAACAACTTCATTTAAGCAAGTATTTGAAGTTTGAAGAATGTTGTTCTAAAGATGATCAAAAGGCATTGAAGACTTGAAGTGTAGAGTGCATTTAATGTTTAGGTAAATTTCTATGTAAACTCTACACTTGCATGTCTTGGTTATCATTGAATGCATAAGAGAGCATAAAAATAATCTTATGATCTTAAAAGGCTTTGAATGAATCTTTTTTATAAGATATGTTTGTAAACCTCATATGTTCATGTTTTTCAAGCTTAAATATAGTTAAATACGTTTTCTATATATATCAAATGTTTTTCAAACTCATTAAAGTTATATTTCAAATGATTTTACAAAGTTTGAAAATGCTTTCAAAAAATTCGGTCGTCCGAATTTTGTAGCAAAAGTTTGCTACTATTCTTCCAGAGAAATTCGGAAGAAGATTCGGACGCTGACCCAAAAAAATTCGGTCGTCCAGATTTTTGGCCCTCAAGCATGGTCACTTGTTCTTCCGGAGAAATTCGGAAGAAGATTCGGACGCAACAAAAAAAATTCGGTCGTCCGAATTTTTTGTTCTAAGCATGGTTACTATTCATCCGAGAGAAATTCGGACGAAGATTCGGACGCGACCAAGAAATTCGGTCGTCCAGATTTTTACGAAACTAGCCGATTACTAGCCGTTTTATGAACGTTTTAACAGATTTTCAAATTCTATAAAAGCCATAAACATGCAAATTTTTGTAACTCTTGAAATCTTGAAAACTCCAAGCATTCAAAAGCATTTAGCAAACATTTCTTAAGCTCTCTTATGTCTTGTGCATTCAATTGATCCATCCAAAGACATCAAAGTGTGAAGGTGCAAATTTGTGTAATATCTACCATCAAGTGGTAACTTCTACACACTCTCCTTTACTTATTCAATTGTGTTGATCTACTAGCTCTAGCAAGGTTATCTTGATAACATAAAACCCTTTAGATAAGGGTGATCCTTGAAGTTGTGATTCAAGGTTGTTTGAGATATAAAACCATAGGTTGGTGAGCCTTGTATTGTAAGAAATTACTAGAAGAGGTTGTGAGTGTAAAACCAAAGTGTGGTGAACCTCTCTTGTAATTTGTAAACCCTGAGCAATTAGTAGATTTGTTGAAATCCTTAAGTGTGAGCTTAAGGTAGTGGACGTAGATCTTGAGGATCGAACCACTATAAATTGTTTGAGTTCTTTACTATTGCTTTCATTATTGTCTTGCTATCAATTATCTATAATTAGCTTACATAACTTGTTCTTGGTCTAAACGCTTAAAAGGTTTAAGTTTGCGAAAATTAGCTAAATACCTAATTCACCCCCCTCTTAGGTATTTCAATTGGTATCGAGCTAGAACTTACGTGTGTGGTTTAACAACCTAGAAGACAAAGATCCTATGGCTAATATGTCAAACCTACCTTACCTAGAAGGATCTTCCACAAATAGACCACCTTTGTTTAATGGAACAAATTACACTTTCTGGAAATCTAGAGTTAAAATTTATTTTTGTTCTATTAATTTTTGATTTGTGGAACATAATTGAGAAAGGTCCTTATGTCCCAATGAAAATGAGTGTCTGATGGAATAACCTCAGTACCCAAGTCCACGAGATGAATTTGATGAGCATGATTCTAAGAAAATGACTTTAAATTATCAAGCCATGAATATATTAAGTTGTGCTTTAGATGTAACTCGAATACAATAGAGTTAGTGGATGTGATTCCGCTCATGAAATGTGGAGATTACTTCAAATCACACATGAAGGTACTAATCAAGTTAAAGAATCTAAACTTGCCATGCTAGTTAGAGATTATGAACTGTTTACCATGAAACAAGGTGAAAATATTAGTGATATGTTTACAAGATTTACTAACATTTTCAATGGCTTAAAAGCTTATGGTAAAAGCTACACTATGGGAGAGCAAAACAGAAAGATTTTAGATGCTCTACCAAAATCCCCGGCAGCCTAAAACACTTGCCATTGAGGAATCCAAGGATTTGAAGACTCTTCCACTTGAAGAGCTCATTGGATCTCTACTGACTCATGAAATGAAGATGAAACGGCTAAATGACAAGGAGGATGAAGAAAAGGGAAGAAAAGGAGTAGTGCTTAATGCCTCAAACAACTTGAGTGAACAAGAACAATCTTCAAGTGAAGAAGAAGGAGGAAACAGTGGAGAAGAAGAAATTGCAATGGCAGTGAAGAAATTCAAGAGATTCTACAAAAGGAATTTCTCAAGAAAGGAAGAAAGCCAGTCAAGAAGAGTGGACAATCTTCATCATATAAACCTCAATGCTTTGAATGCAAGAGTACTTGAGCATCTTATTGCTTGATTGTCCCCAGAGTGTTGGAAAGGGAAAGAGAAAGCAAAAACAGAAAGAAATCTGCCAAGAAAGGAAAAGGACTAGCTGGAACATGGGATCAACAGGGAAAGTGAGGATGAAAGTGAAGGAAAGGCCAACATATGCTTCATGGCCATTGATGATGAGGTACAATCTTCACCCTCTATCTCAAATATATATGATGATGATATTGATTCCAGTGATCTTATTGTTGAATTATATGAAGAATTAAAAAAAGGCTTCAAAAAGAAATAAGGATATGAAACTCAAAATAAATGATTTATCTAATGAGAATTCAAAATTATGTGTTGAAAATGGAAAACTTCTTGAAACCATTAGTTGCATTGCTATTGAAAAAGAAGTTTTGAATACAACTATACAAAATATATCTTTTGAAAACAAAAAGCTTTGCACTAGAATTATTTCTCTTGAGTTAATGATAAAAGATCATGAGCTTCTAAAAAGGAAAGTTAATGATCTAACTTTATGCATTGAGAGATTTACAAATGGAAGGGAAAATTTGAATAAATTACTTGGCTATCAAAGACCTTCATTTGTAAAACATGGTCTTGGTTTTATTCATGATTATTCTGCTCCAAAACAGAGAAAATCTTTTGTTAAAGAATCTTATCATTCTAGATCACATATTTGCTGCACTTATTGTGGTAAACATGGACACAAGGTTTCTAAATGTTTAGTCAAAAGAAAAGTAGAAAGTGGTGTTAAAACCATTTGGAAGGTCAAAGAAACTTTTACTAACCCCCTTGGACCCAAGAAAATATGGGTACCAAAAATCACCCTTTCAAATTTGATATAGGTACAATTTGCCTCAAGATCAAGTGCCACTAAATGGTTCCTTGACAGTGGATGCTCAAGACACATGACTGGAAATGCATCACTTGTCAGTGAACTTCAAACTACAAGTGAAGGTTTTGTCACATTTGGAGATAAGAAGAAAGGGAAAATACTTGGAATAGGTAACATTGGTAAAGGTTCTTTTCCTCTTATCAAGAAAGTATTACTTATTGAAGATTTAAAGTATAATTTACTAAGTATTAGTCAACTATGTGATAATGGATGCAAAGTAGAATTTAAATGTGATACTTGTACTATTCTTGACAATGCAAGTAACAAAACTATTTTTGTTGCTAAAAGAGTTGGTAATGTATATGTGTTGTATCTTGATGAGCTTATTACAAATGATATTAAATGTCTTGCCATTCATGACAATGATGGATTTTTTATGGCATAGAAGATTAGGACATGTAAGCATGGATTTATTAAACAAACTTTCTACACAAGAGTTGGTGAGAGGATTACCTAAATTGCATTTTGATAAAACTCACCTCTGTGATGCTTGTCAATATGGAAAACAATCAAAAACATCTTTTAAACCAAAGAAAATGGTTTCTACCACAAAACCTCTTGAACTAATTCATATGGATTTATTTGGACCTATGAGGACTACTAGTCTTGGTGGTAAAAGCTATGCTTATGTGATTGTTGATGATTTTTTCAAGATTTACATGGGTAATCTTCTTAGCACAAAAAGATGAAACATTTCATGAATTTTCAAAACTCTTCAAAAAGGTTCAAACCTCTCTTGATTGCAAACTGATTTCTATTAGAAGTGATAACGGAAGAGAATTTTGTAATCAAGACTTTACAAAATTTTGTGATGAATATGGTATTACTCACAATTTTTCAGCTGCCAAAACACCTCAACAAAATGGTGTTGTTGAAAGGAAAAACAGAACCTTACAAGAAATGGCTAGATCAATGCTTTGTGAAAACTCATTACCAAAGTATTTTTTGGGCTGAAAGCTGTTAATACTGACTTGTTATATCATGAAACAGAGTTTTACTAAGACCTTTTATAAGAAAAAACACCTTTTGAACTCTTATTTGACAAAACTCCATCAATTGTCTATTTCAAAGTTTTTGGTTGTAAATGCTTCATTTTTAAACACTAGCAACTATCTTGAGAAGTTTGATAGAAAATCGAGATGAAGGAATTTTTCTTGGTTATTCATCAAATAAAAAAGGCATATAGAGTTTATAATAAAAGAACATTGTGTGTTGAAGAAACTATTCATGTAACCTTTGATGAATCTAACATTTATCTTCAAAGAGGAAATGAAGATGAAACAGGTACATCAATGGTTGAAAATCATACTCAACACCAAGCACCCACAATGGAAGATCATGCCAAAGAAGAAGAAATAATGGAGCAAGAACAAGATGGTCAATCAAGAAATGATCAAGAACTTCCAAAAGATATCACATATGCAAAAGGTCATCCTAAGGAGCAAATCATTGGTGATGTCTCTCAAGGGTAAAAACAAGGCGGTACTTTATTGATAACTTCTCTCTTTTATCTCATATTGAACCAAAAAATATTGATGATGCATTGTGTGATAATTTCTGGATTATTGCTATGGAAGAAGAGCTAAATCAATTTGAAAGAAATAAAGTTTGGTCTCTTGTTCCTAGACCTCATGATCATTCTGTTATTGGTACAAAATGGGTTTTTAGAAATAAGTTAAATGAACTAGGAGAAGTAGTTAGAAATAAAGCTAGACTTGTTGCTCAAGGTTTCAACCAAGAAGAAGGCATTGACTATGATGAGACCTTTGCTCCAGTAGCCAGATTAGAATCTATAAGAATACTTTTAGCATTTGCTTGCTTTAAAGGTTTTAAACTTTTTCAAATGGATGTTAAAAGTGCTTTCCTAAATGGTTTTATTGAAGAAGAGGTTTATGTAGAACAACCTCCTGGTTTTATCCATGAAAAATTTCCAAATTATGTGTATAAGCTAACCAAAGCTCTATATGGACTGAAACAAGATCCAAGATCTTGGTATGAAAGATTAAGTGGTTTTCTTCTCACAAAAGGTTTTACTAAAGGAAAAGTAGACACAACTCTTTTTATTAAAACATCTTCTAAAAATGATATTTTGCTTGTACAAATCTATGTTGATGATATTATTTTTGGTTCTACTAATATTTCTCTTTGTGAAGAGTTTGCTAAAACTATGCAAAATGAATTTGAGATGAGCATGATGGGAGAACTAAGTTTCTTCCTTGGATTACAAATTAAACAAACCAAGGATGGAGTCTTCATCAATCAAGAAAAATATACTAAGGAGCTATTGAAAAGATTTGGAATGAATCAAGCAAAAGGAATAAGTACTCCTATGAGTTCATCAATTAAACTTGACAAAGATGAGAAAGGTAAAAGTATTGATGAGAAATTGTATAGAGGTATGATTGGAAGTTTACTCTATCTCACTTTGCTAGTAGACCGAGATATTATGTTTGCTTTGTTTGCTTGTGTGCTAGATTCCAATCATGTCCTAAAGAATCTCATCTAATTTCTCATCAAAGCGAATATTTCGTTATTTGATTGACACATATGACTATGGTCTTTGGTTTTCTAAAACTTCATCTTTTGAACTTATTGGATATTCGATGCTTGACTATCTTTGGATGTAAAGTTGAGCGTAAAAGTACAAGTGGTCATTGTCAATTTCTTGGTAGTTGTCTAGTGTCTTGGTTTAGTAAAAAGCAGGCTTGTGTATCTTTATCCACAAATTGAAGTCTGAATACATAGCTGCAGGGAAGTTGTTGTGCACAATTATTATGGATGCAACATACTTTACTTGATTATGGTCTTAAATTTACGTGTGTGCCTATACTATGTGATAACACTAGTGCCATCAATTTGAGCATTAATCCCATTCAACATTCTAGGACAAAGCATATAGAAATAAAACATCATTTCATTCAGTGATCATGTGATTGAGAAAGATATATGCTTAGAACATGTAAACACAAATGATCAAATTGTTGACATATTTACAAAGCCTTTGGGCTGAGGAAAGGTTTAATCACCTAAGAAGACTCTTAGGAATTTCAAAATTCAATGACTAATGTGTGTATTAATGTTGTGATGAAAAGCGAGATTTTTTGATCAAGAATTTCGGACACGGGGCAGAAAATTCGGTCGACCGAATTTTTCGAATCAAAGAGACGAAACTTTCGACCGAAAATTCGGACGTGAGACCTAAAATTCGGTCGTCCGAATTTTGCGGATGCATCTATTTAAATGAAAATCGAACGGTTTCTTCCAAACACTATAACTTCGAATTTTAAATCCTTTCAAAACCTCTCATACCCATTCACGTCCGAATCAAAAATCTCTTCAAATTCACATAGTCTCATCCCAATTTGCGTTCATTTTTTAAACTTCTAAGCCCTAATTTCATACTGAAAACAAACCCTTCTCAAGAGAAAACATCATGGTGAGAACAAAGAAGCCCAATGTTGAGAAAGGAAAAGGAAAGGCTAAGGAAGGAAATGGAGACCCAATCCTCAATCAACCAAGAAGGATTCGCATTCCTCAAACACAATCTGAGTTGACGGGTTTATCTCTATCAAATCTACTCATGAATTTGATGAATGGAATAAGAATAGTAGAAAGATTATTCCCGGATATAAGGTGGATGTTGATAAACTATCTAGTATGGATATGGTTTTGTCTTGTTTCCATGATGTTGGATGGAGTAGTTTGTTGTTTATTAATGAAGATTTTTATCCCACCTTGGTATATGAATTCTATGCAAACCTAAAGGAAGAAAGAACTGAGATTGTTGGGGATGATAGGATACAATGGTATTCAACTAGAGTATCCCAAGTTGATATTGAATTAAGTGAAGATCCGATTAATGGAATTTGTGGGGTAAGTGACGGTGGAGCTAAATATTATGCACCCTCAATGCATTGCTATGATCGTCAACTCTTTACATATGATAGATTTGAACAAGCATTTACAAATGGAAGAGAGTTTAGATCTATAAAAGAGAGGGAAATCAAGAATTTGGATGCTAGAGGTAGGGTATTGCATCACATGGTAACTACTATGATAGTTCCTAACTTTGGACATAAATCATCGAGTAGGGAATATGCATATGGTATTAATGTTGGCCCCTGCATGAACAGGAGGAAATTCAACTTTGGATATATAGCCTTAAGACACATGATTACTGCTAGAAAAAGCAATAACCAAGGCATTCCCCTATGGAAGACTGACTAACCAAGATCTTTAAGCATTTTAAGATTAAACTTCCGAGAAGAGGACAAGCTTTTAAAAAGTGGAGAAATATACACTGATGAATCTCTTAAGAGAATGCAGCTTATCCTTGATGATGATGGATTATGGAAGACAAAAAGAGGATCCTCTCCAAAAAGATTAGGAAGAAAGGAAAGGGACTCGAAAGTGTAGAAGAGGAAAAGGAGGAGGATGAAGATGAGGAAGATGAGGAAGAGACCCTTGCAAGAGAAATGAAGACAAAAAGAAAGCATGACACTTCAAGTGAGGGGGAGCAACCACCAACAAAAAGAAGGGTAGTTGAAGAAGAAACTAAAGATGAGTCAAGTGGTGAAGGAATAACTAGAGGTGACACCATAATAGCCAAAGCATTCCAAGAAGCCTTGAACAATCAAGTCAAGGAAATGGAGAAGATGTATAAGTTCTTTGAATCATTTGCTCCAATGGTTCTAGGAAAATTAGAAGGACTAGAGAGTAGAGTGAAACACATTGAGGAAATCCTAATGAGAAATACTCAAAGTGGTGAAGGACCCTCTAGGCCTCAAGATAGAAATGAGGAAGATGATGAAGAAAAAGATAAGAAGGACAAAGATAATGACAGTGATGATGGGGATGACCAAGGAGGAGATGATGAGACAGTGGCAGAACAAGAAGAAGAAGAAGAACATGTACATGAAGAACCACAAAAGGCAGGAAACCAAGTAGCTCAAGCTGAAATTGTCTCACCGTCACACATTTCATTCAGCCAAGGAAGAGTGAAACACTTGGCCATCAAGAAAGGGATTAGCAGAGCCTCTTCATCAACATCACAAGACTAAGCATCTCTTTCATTCTATTTACTGCTTTAAGTTATTTGAATCTAAAGTTATAATCTTCTTCAGTATTTTTTTTTCTTGCATCTTCTGTAATAGTGAAGCTCAATGATGAAATCTCAGTGATGAGAGCTTCCTTTATGTGTTAAATTGTTAATCTCATTTTCATTGACCCCATCTTTGACTGATGACAAAAGGGGGAGAAGAAATGAGGATAGGATGACTGAGGATGACAAAATGTGTGCAATCCTATAGATGTTTTCTGTGTGTTTTCTGTAAATAAATAATTTACTCTTAATTTTTTTTTACTCTATGAAAACATTTGAATGCATGAGCTATACCTTGCTGCCAAAAAGTATTCTATTGTTGTTCAAATTGATCTAAATCTGTTTTAATCTCTTCTATTATGTTTGAATAACCTTAGGCATTCATTATATTGAATTTATTATAGTTTGGACTGAAGATTTAAAAAATTCGGATGCAAGATCAGAAAATTCGGATGCATGTTCTGAAATTCGGATGCATGCATATTTTGTTGCCAAAATGTGCTCTATTGTTGTTCAAATTGATTCAAACTGGTTTTAATCTCTTCCTCTATGTTTGAACAACCTTAGGAAAGCTTATTTACTTATTTTAAAGTTTGGACTTGCTATGCAAAAAATTCGGACGCATGATATTTCTAGTCCAAATGTGTTGAAAAATGAGCACAATCTAAGGGGGAGTATTGTTAAACTTTTACAACCTTAAAACCTCTCTTAGAACTTTTTTCTAAATGCTTAAATGCTATATCTTCTATCCTAATGGTTGGAAGGAAGGAGGCAAATGGAGGTTGGTTGGGTCATAGGCTCATATTGAGCCTTTTGTAATGTCAATATGCTAAATTGGTTATTTTCTATCATTGACATCAATACTTCTATGTACTACATTGTTTTTAATCTATCACATTTTGCATCAAAGTTTGTCATCATCAAAAAAAGGGGAGATTGTTAGCCCTAAGGGCAAATTATATAGTTTTGATTAATGACAAATATTGATGAGGACTAAAATGTTTGATTATTGTGTGATAGGTTCTGTAATTTGAGAAGTATGAAGTCTCATTGCTTTGAAGCAAAAGTTCAAGAACAACTTCATTTAAGCAAGTATTTGAAGTTTGAAGAATATTGTTCTAAAGATGATCAAAAGGCATTGAAGACTTGAAGTGTAGAGTGCATTTAATGTTTAGGTAAATTTCTATGTAAACTCTACACTTGCATGTCTTGGTTATCATTGAATGCATAAGAGAGCATAAAAATAATCTTATGATCTTAAAAGGCTTTGAATGAATCTTTTTTTATAAGATATGTTTGTAAACCTCATATGTTCATGTTTTTCAAGCTTAAATATAGTTAAATACGTTTTCTATATATATCAAATGTTTTTCAAACTCATTGAAGTTATATTTCAAATGATTTTACAAAGTTTGAAAATGCTTTCAAAAAAATTCGATCAGTCCGAAATTTTGTAGCAAAAGTTTGCTACTATTCTTCCGAGAGAAATTCGGAAGAAGATTCGGACGCAACCAAAAAATTCGGTCAGTCGAATTTTTGGCCCTCAAGCATGGTCACTTGTTCTTCCGGAGAAATTCGGAAGAAGATTCGGACGCAGCAAAAAAAATTCGGTCGTCCGAAATTTTTGTTCTCAAGCATGGTTACTATTCATCCGGGAGAAATTGGACGAAGATTCGGGACTGCGACCAAGAAATTCGGTAGTCCGAATTTTTCGAAAACTAGCAGTTACTAGCCGTTTTATGAACGTTTTAACAGATTTTCAAATTCTATTAAAGCCATAAACATGCAAATTTTTGTAACTCTTGAAATCTTGAAAACTCCAAGCATTCAAAAGCATTTAGCAAACATTTCTTAAGCTCTCTTATGTCTTGTGCATTCAATTGATCCATCCAAAGACATCAAAGTGTGAAGGTGCAAATTTGTGTAATATCTACCATCAAGTGGTAACTTCTACACACTCTCCTTTACTTATTCAATTGTGTTGATCTACTAGCTCTAGCAAGGTTATCTTGATAACATAAAACCCTTTAGATAAGGGTGATCCTTGAAGTTGTGATTCAAGGTTGTTTGAGATATAAAACCATAGGTTGGTGAGCCTTGTATTGTAAGAAATTACTAGAAGAGGTTGTGAGTGTAAAACCAAAGTGTGGTGAACCTCTCTTGTAATTTGTAAACCTGAGCAATTAGTAGATTTGTTGAAATCCTTAAGTGTGAGCTTAAGGTAGTGGACGTAGATCTTGAGGATCGAACCACTATAAATTGTTTGAGTTCTTTACTATTGCTTTCATTATTGTCTTGCTATCAATTATCTATAATTAGCTTACATAACTTGTTCTTGGTCTAAACGCTTAAAAGGTTTAAGTTTGCGAAAATTAGCTAAATACCTAATTCACCCCCCCTCTTAGGTATTTCAGCTAGTTTATCAAATTTGCCTTATGTGGAAGATTCTTCTACAAATAGACCTCCTTTATTTGATGGTTCTAATTTTACATTTTGGAAATCTATAATTAGAATTTTTATTTGTTCTACTAACTTTGATTTGTAGAGTATCATTGAGAAAGGTCCCTATGTTCCTATGAGAATAAAAGCTGATGGAATTACAAGGGAACAAAAGTCTATGGAGGAACTTGATGAGAACGACTCAAGAAAGATAACCTTAAACTACCAAGCAATGAACATCTTGAGTTGTGCATTGGACGTGAATGAATACAATAGAGTGAGTGAATGTGACACCGCTCAGGATATGTGGAGACTTCTACAAGAAACACATGAGGAAAGAGCCAATATGTGTTTCATGGCAATAAATGATGAGGTACAATCCACTCCTTCTACCTCTACTTGTTGTGATGATGATGTTGATGATGTAGATGATCCTAGTGAACTACTTGTTGAAATGTATGAAGAATTAAAAAATGATTCAAAAAGAAATAAGGAAATGAAATTCAAAATTAATGATTTATTGAATGAAAATTCAAAATTATATTGTGAAAACAAATAGCTTCTTGAATCTATTGATTGTTTGAATATTGAAAAAGAAGTTTTAAATGTCTCTTTACAAAACATGTCCCTTGAAAATAAGTTTCTTTGTGAAAAGATTTTGTCTCTTGAAAGAATGCTTGTTGATCATGAGACTTTGAAAAAGAAGGTTGATGAGCTTACATTATGTATAGAAAAATTTACAAAAGGAAGGGACAATCTTGATAAATTTCTTGGAGCTCAAAGATCTCTTCTTTTTAAAAATGGTCTTGGCTATAATTATGTAAACAATGTGCCTAAATATAAAAATTTCTTTGTTAAAGCTACTTCTAGTTCAATGCCTCATACTTGTTGTACATATTGTGGAAAACATGGACACAAAGCCATTAGGTGCTTCGTTAAAAGAAAAATAGAAAATGGTGTTAAAACTATTTGGAGAGTTAAAGGAATTATTACTAACCCCCATGGACCCAAGAAAGTATGGGTACCAAAGGATACTTCTTCTCCTTATTGCAGGTTCGCTTCAATTCAAACTCAAGCACTACTAAAGGGGTATATTGATGATGTTAGCTTAAAGAATAACAGAAAACATCACATTCATAATCAAAGTCAAGACAAACAATGAAGGATTTGTTTTTGAGACAAGAAGAAAGGAAGAATTCTTGGAGTAACCAATGTTGGTAAAGGTTTCTTTCTTCTTTTTAAACAAATGTGGCTTATTGCTGATTTGAACTATAACTTGATTAGCATTAGTCAATTGTGTGACAATGAATAAGAAGTTAAAATTCTAACATGCAAAGTTTCAGTTGAGAATCCATTTTGCTTAGCTTTGAAAATTTGTCAACCATAACTTGTCAATTGCTTTTATGAAGTTGATTAGGTAACATTGATGATATGAGATTAAATTCATGGTAGATATGTTCTTGAAATTGATTATATGTCATGATAAAATGATTAATATAGCTATGATTGAATATCTATGCATTTGCTTGGCCAAAAACATATTTATGAAACTTTACAAAATGTTTGGACATGAAGTTTGGATGTAGACCATAAGTTCGGTCGCCCGAACTTATATGACAAAATGATATTTTGTGATTTTGATCAATCACTTACAAATTTTTGAATATGTGTTTTATCTTGATAAGCTTGAATGTCTTGTTGCTTATGATAATGATTTTCTTGGCATAAAAGATTTGGTCATGTGAACATGGATTTGTTGAACAAACTTTTCTATCAAGAGTTAGAGGATTGCTAAAAATGTGTTTTGAGAAAATTTTCTTTGAGATACTTGTCCATATGGAAAACAAACAAAAGAATTTTTCAAACCCATGAAAATGATTTTAGACCTCAAAACATCTTGAGCTTCTTCAAATGGATTGTTTTGGACTTATATGGAACTCTAGTATTGATGACTTGAAGTATGCCTTACTAGTAGTTGATGATTTCTAAATATTCATTTTAGCATTATTCATTGTTCGAAAAGATTAAGTGGTTCATAAGTTTGTAAAATTATTCAAAAAGGTTCAAACCTCCCTTGAAAATTGGAGAAGTGTTTCACAAGTGACAATGGGAGAATTTTACAACAAAGTCTTTACAAAATTTGCTTTGAAAATTGAATTTCATATAATTGTTTCAACTGCAAAGCTCCACAATAAAATGGTGTTATTGAAAGAAAATTTTGAACTTTGCAGAAATTGGCTAGGTCTATGCTTTGTGAAAATTCTTCTTCAAAATTATTTTTGGGCCAAAGCCTTAAACACCACATGCTATGATAAATAGAATTCTTTTAAGATCATTTTGAAGAAAAACATCTTCTGATTTCTTTTTTATAGAATGCCTCAAGTTGCATATTTTAAAATGTTTGGTTATAAATGTCTTATCTTAAATTATTGTGACAACTTACTTAAATTTGGTAGAAAAATGGATATTGATATATCTTAGCTATTCTTCTTACGAAAAAGCATATAGAATTTACAATAAAAAGAACCTTACATGATGAGGAAACCATTCATGTTTGTTTTGATGAATCTTACATTTGCTTGGAAAGAAGAGATGAAGATGATGTAGGTACATCTATGAATGAATATCAAACTCATCTTCAAGCACCAAATTTGGAGAATCATACCAATGAGGAAGAAATGATAGAACAAAATCAAGATGACCAACCTAGTGGTAACCAAGAGCTTTCAAAGAACTTATGATATCCACAAAGGTCACCCTAAGGAGCAAATCATTGGTGATATCTCCCAAGGAGTAAAAATAAGGCGATATTTTATCAATAACTTTATTCTTTTATTTCATATGAGCCTAAAAGTATTGATGATGCCTTGTGTGATAATTTTTGGATTATTGCTATGCAAGAGGAATTAAATAAATTTGAAAGATACAATATTTTGGATATTCCTAAATCTCATGATCATTATATTATTGGAACTAAATGGTTTTTAGAAATAAAATTATTGAATCCGGAGAAGTTGTTAGAAACAAGGTTAGACTTGTTGCCTAAGGATTCAATCAAGAAGAGGAAATTGATTATGATATGAAACCTTTGTTCCGAATGCTAGACTTGAGTCCATAAGAATGCTTTTGACTTGTACTCGCTTTAAGTTATTTCAAATGAATGTCAAAAGTGCTTTTCTAAATGGTTCTATTGAGGAAGTGGTTTATATGGAACAATCACACGGTTTTGCTCATGAAAAGTTTCCTAACCATATTTTCAAACTATCCTAAATTTTGAATGGTTTAAAACCAGCCCCTAGTTTCCTTGAGTAGTTTCCTTCTTTCAAAAGATTTTCAAGAGGAAACTGAAACTACCCTTTTATAAAATCCTCATGCAACAATGATCTATAACTTGTCCGAATACATGATATAATTTTTTGTGCTTCTAATACTTCTGTGCTTCTAATACTTCACTTTGTGATGTGTTTTCCAAGTTGATGCAAAGTAAAATTGAAATAAGCGTGATAGGAAAACTCAATTTCTTTCTTGGCCTACAAATCAAGCAAACCAAGGATGGCACTTTTATGAATCAAGTTAAGGTATAAGCATCCATAAGTTTATCAACTATGCTTGACAAGAATAAAATGGTTTCATAGGAGTAGTCAACTCTATTTGACAGTAAGTAGAGCCAATATTATATTTGCCATGTGCTTGTGTGCTAGATTTCATCTTGTCCTAAAGAGTTTCATTTGATTGTTGTTAAATACATTCTCTATTAACTTATTGATACTCCAAGTCATTATGGTATATTTCAAATGTGTGGCTATGTTATGTGATAACACTAATGCAATAAATTTGATCATCATACTATTCAACAAACTAGGATAAAGCATATAGAGATCACTCTACTAAGAGTAATACTTGTTTAAAGCAGGTTTACATTAATAAACAAATTAATGATATCATTACTATGCCATTAGCTGAAGAAAGGTTTGACCAATCTTCGAAGTAGCTTAGGGAATTCAAAATCCAATAACTAATGAATGTATTCAAGTGTTGTAGCTTCAGATGATGACAAAGATGTCTAGCATGGGAAAAGGAAAGAGAAAAGCCAAAGAAAGAGAAGGAGGATCAGTGATTAATGAACCAAGGAAGGTTCATGTTTTGCAAAGCATGTCATGGCTGGATAGATTTGTCACAGTGGTGGCTGCTACTGAATTTGATGATTGGATAAAAAGGAACCATAAGATAAATCTATATCACAAGGTGGATGTCATCAAACTATCCGAAATGGGTAATATATTCTCATTTTTAAATGATGTAAGCTGGACTAGTTTGCTTGTGGTTGATGAATGCTATTACCTTCCTTAGTCTATGAAATTTATGCAAATATTAAGGAAGAAAGAGTTGAGCAAGTTGGTAATAAAACTATTTAGTGGTATTCTTCAAGAATATCACAAGTTGATTTTTGAGATTGACAATGCATTGCTCAATAGAATTTGTGATGTTGAAGATGTTAAGTTTAGGCATTATTCTCCTGAGGACATTGTTTTATAAGTAAGTTATACTCACATGAAAGAACTGAGAATGCCTATATAAATGGTAGAAGCCTCAAGACTAGAAAGGAGAGAGAGATAAAAGCTTTTTGATGCTAGTAAAAGAATTTTGCATCAAATGCTTACTACCTTGATTATAGCATACTTTGAGCACAAGTCTTCTGTTGATAATATGTATGCTGTAATTATGCTAGCCATGCATAAGAAAAGTGAAATACCTAAGAGGGGGGGTGAATAAGGTATTTAGATAATTTTCGCAAACTCAAACCTATTAAGTTTAGACCAAGAACAAGTTATGTGAGCTAATTATAGATATTTGATAGCAAGACAATAATGAAAGCAATAGCAAAGAACTCAAACAATTTATAGTGGTTCGATCCTCAAGATCTACGTCCACTACCTTAAGCTCACACTTAAGGATTTCAACAAATCTACTAATTGCTCAGGTTTACAAATTACAAGAGAGGTTCACCACACTTTGGTTTTACACTCACAACCTCTTCTAGTAATTTCTTACAATACAAGGCTCACCAACCTATGGTTTTATATCTCAAACAACCTTGAATCACAACTTCAAGGATCACCCTTATCTAAAGGGTTTTATGTTATCAAGATAACCTTGCTAGAGCCAGTAGATCAACACAATTGAATAAGTAAAGGAGAGTGTGTAGAAGTTACCACTTGATGGTAGATATTACACAAATTTGCACCTTCACACTTTGATGTCTTTGGATGGATCAATTGAATGCACAAGACATAAGAGAGCTTAAGAAATGTTTGCTAAATGCTTTTGAATGCTTGGAGTTTTCAAGATTTTAAGAGTTACAAAAATTTGCATGTTTATGGCTTTTTATAGAATTTGAAAATCTGTTAAAACGTTCATAAAAGCGGCTAGTTAGCAGCTACTTTCGGGAAATTCGGACGACCGAATTCAGCGTCCGAATTTTTCTGGACGACCCGAATTCTTCTGCTGCGTCGAATCTTCTTCCGAATTTCTCGGAAGAACGAGTAACCATGCTTTGAAGACCAAAATTCGGACGACCGAATTTTTTCTTCATGCGTCTGAATCTTCTTCCGAAATTTCTTCTGGAAGAACAGTAGCAAACTTTTGCTACCCAATTCGGACGACCGAATTTTATGGAATTGTGTTCAAACTTTGTAAAATCATTTGAAATCAATCTTTCAAGTATTTGAAATACATTTGATATATATAGATAACTTATTTAGACAAACATAAGTTTGAAAACCAAAATCAAACTCATTTGATCATATAAAGTTAACTTAAAAAACTTTTAGGACACAAAACCACATTTACTAAGAATTCATTCAAAAAAACTTTTAAACTTAAGAAACCCATTTTATGCTCTCTAATGCATTCAATTGACTCCAAGACATACAAGTGTAGAGTTTACATAGATATTACCTATCATCATACCTACTCTACACTTCAAGTCTTCAATGCCTTGAGTTCATCTTTGAATAAACCTCAAAAGACTCATAGCTTACTGAGGTTGTTCTTGCTCCGTGTCTTGAAGGCAATGAGACTTCAAACTTCTTTCTTCATAAATCCTATCACACAATATAAACATATTAGTTCTCATCAATATTTGTCATGAATCAAAATTACATGATTTGCCCTTAGGGCTTACAATCTCCCCCTTTTTGATGATGACAAACTTTGATACAAAATGTGATGGATTTAAACAATGTAGTACAAAGAAGCATTAATGTCAATAATGGATAATAACCAATTTAGCACATTGACATGCAAAAGGCTCAATATGAGCCTATGACCCAACCAACCTCCATTTGCCTCCTTCCTTCCAACAATTAGGATAGAAGATATAGCATTTAAGTATTTAGAAAACTTCTAAGAGAGGTTTTAAGGTTGTTAAAAAGCTTATCAATGCTCCCCCTAGATTGTACTCATTTTTTCAACACATTTGGACTAGAGATATCATGCATCCGAATTTTTGTGCATAGTAAGTCCAAACTTTAAAATAGGATAAATGAAAGCTCCAAATTTTGTGAATAAGCTTTCCTAAGGTTGTTCAAACATATTAGAAGAGATTAAAACATATTTGAATCAATTTGAACAACAAATGAGCACTTTTTGGTAACACAATATGGATGCATCCGAATTTTATATCATGCATCCGAATTTTGAATCACATGCGTCCGAATTTTGAATCACATGCATCCGAATTTTTAAACTCATGTCCAAACGCAATGATTCAATATAATTGAAGGTTTGAAATGATATAAAGGTTTCATATCTGTTGTTCAAACATAATGGAGTAGAGTAAAGACAGATTTGAACCAATGTGGATAAACAGGAAAACATTTTTGACCATAAATATGAATGCATCCAATCTTAATTCAATCTTAAAAACTTGCATCCGAATTTCATTAAGGACTGAGTTCATATTGCATCATATTTTTGCATCATATTTTTCTCCCCCTTTTGTCATCATAAAAAAAATTTAAAGGGATCAATGAAAATGAGATGTTCAAGTTAGCATATAAAAGAAGCTCTCATCACTATGATTTCATCATTGAGCTTGAGAATAGAAAATATTTAACGAGTTCAGAATAGAAAATGCAACAAAATGCTTAGAAAAACTGAACAAAATACAGTAAAGAGATTAGAAGAGAAGGCTTAGTCTTGTGATGATGAGGTTGATGGAGAGGCTCGGCTCACTCCTTTCTTGATTGCCAAGTGCTTGACTCTTCCTTGACTCGAAAGAGATTGTTGTTGGAGATACAATTGCAGCTTGAGCTACTTGGCTCCCGAGCCCACTGGTGGATCTTCAAGAGCATGTTCTTGTTCTTCTTCTTCTGCTATAGTCTCTTCATTTCCACCCTTATTATCATCTTCATCACTGCTATCTTGATTATCTTCTTTTTACGCTTCTCTTTTTCTTTCCTCCTCCTTTCCATCTTGAGGTTTAGAGGTTCCTTCACCACTTTGAGTATTTCTCATAAGGATATCTTCAATGTGTTTTACTCTGTTTTCCAATCCATCTAGTTTTCCAAGAACCATTGGAGCAAATGACTCAAAAGAATTTATACATTTTCTCCATTTCCTTGACATGATTGTTCAAGGCTTCTTGGAATGTTTTGGCTATAATGGTGTCCCCTCTAGATACTCCTTTCTTGCTAGACTTAACTCCAGACTTCTTCTTCAAATAATCTCCTTTTTATTGGGGGTTGCTCCCCTCACTTGAGGTGTCATGTTTTCTTTTTGTTTTCATTTCCCTAGCAAGGGTTTCCTCTTCATCCTCTTCTTCTTCTTCCTCTTCACTTTCTATAGCTTTCTCTCTTTCTATCCTTTTTGGAGGAGTTTCTCTTTTTGTCCTCCATACATTATCCTCATCATGAACTAATTGCATTCTCTTAAGAGTTTCATTTGTATAAATTTCACCACTCTTAAAAAGTTTGCCCTCTTCCAGGGAAGTTTGATCTTAAAATGCTTGAATATTCTGGTTAATAACCTTCCAAATGGGAATGCCTTGGTAACTGTTTTTTAAAGGCTGCAATCATATGTTTCAATGCTATATACCCAAAATTCATCCTTCTATTTTCATGCGGGGCTAACATGATTACCATATGCATATTTCCAACCGATGACTTATGTCAAAAATTAGGAACAATCATTGTGGTCACCATGTGATGTAAAACTCTACCTCTAGCATCCAAATTCTTAATTTCCCTTTCCTTTATGGCCCTAAACTCTCTTCCATTTGTAAATGCATCTTCAAATCTAACATGTGTGAATAGTTCACGATCATAGCAATGCATGGATGCTTTGAATAATATCTAGCTCCCTCATCTCCTACTCCACATATTCTATTTATCAATCCTTCATTGAATTCAATGTCCATTTGTGATACTACGGATGAATACCATTGTATCACATTATCCCCTATCATCTCAATTCTATCCTCTTTCAGATTTGCATAGAATTCATATATCAAAGTGGGATAAAATTCTTCATCAATGAAGAGCAAACTACTCCAACCAATATCATTGAAATGAGATATGACAATATCCATATTTGATGACTTATCAATATCAACCTTGTATCCAGGGAATGATTTTTTCTATTATTCTTATTCCATTCTTCAAATTCATGAGTAGATTTGATAGAGATAAACCTGTCAACTCCTTGTGCTTGAGGAATGCGAATCTTTCTTGGTCGATTGAGGATTGGATCTCTATCTCCTTCCTTAGCCTTTCCTTTTCCTTTCTCAACATTGGGGATCTTTGTTCTCACCATGATGTTTTCTCTTGAGAAGGATTTGTTTTTCGTATGAAATTAGGGCTTAGACGTGTAAAAATGAAGGAAAATCGGGATGAGAGTGTGGGATTTTGAAGAGATTTTGATTTGGATGTGAATGGGTGTGAGATGTTTTTTAAAAAAAAATGTGAAATTCGGAAGTAGTAATGTTGAAGAGATTGTTTCGACTTTATTTAAAAAGTCTCAGTCCCAGTAAAATTCGGTCGACCGATTTTTTTCAGGTCTGCGTCCGAATTTTCGAGCGAAAGTTTGCATTTCTTGATTCAGAAAATTCGATTGACCGAATTTTCTGACTCACGTCCCAAATTCTTGATCAAAAGTCTCTGTTTCTTGACACTCGGAAAATTCGATCGACCGAATCTTCGCGAGTGCATCCGAATTTTGAATCAAAAATTTCCCTGCATTCATTATGACTTCAACAAACACATTAGTCATTGAATCTTGAAATTCCTAAGAGGCTTCTTAGGTGATTAAACCTTTCCTCGGCCAAAGGCTTTGTAAATATGTCGACAATTTGATCATTTGTATTTATATATTCTAAGCATATATCTTTCTTAATCACATGGTCACGAATAAAATGATGTTTTATCTCTATATGCTTAGTCCTAGAATGTTGAATAGGATTTATGCTCAAGTTAATGGCACTAGTATTATCACATAATATGGGAACACAATTGAATTTAAGACCATAATCAAGTAAAGTATGCTTTGCATCCATAACAATTGTGCACAACAACTACTGCGGCTATGTATTCGAAACTTGCTGAGTGGATAAAGACACACAAGCTTGCTTTTTACTAAACCAAGATACAAGACAACTACCAAGAAATTGACAATGCCCACTTGTGCTTTTACGTTCAACTTTACATCCGAGCATAATCCGCATCAGAATATCCAATAAGTTCAAAAGATGAATTTTTCGAAAACCAAAGGCCATAATCATGAGTATCAATCAAGTAACGAAAAATTCGTTTAACAGAAATTAGATGAGATTCTTTAGGACAAGATTGGAATCTAGCACACAAGCATACAACAAACATAATATCCGGTCTACTAGCGAGTGAGATAGAGTAAAGCTTCCTATCATACCTCTATATAATTTTTTCATCAATACTTTTACCTTTTTTCATCTTTGTCAAGTTTAGTTGATGAACTCATAGGAGTACTTATTCCTTTTGCTTGATTCATTCCAAATCTTTTCAATAGCTCCTTAGTATATTTTTCTTGATTGATGAAGACTCCATCCTTGGTTTGCTTAATTTGTAGTCCAAGGAAGAAACTTAGTTCTCCCATCATGCTCATCTCAAATTCATTTTTGCATAGTTTTAGCAAACTCTTCACAAAGATAAATATTAGTAGAACCAAAAATAATATCATCAACATAGATTTGTACAAGCAAAATATCATTTTTAGAAGATGTTTTAATAAAAAGAGTTGTGTCTACTTTTCCTTTAGTAAAACCTTTTGTGAGAAGAAAACCACTTAATCTTTCATACCAAGATCTTGGAGCTTGTTTCGAGTCCATATAGAGCTTTGGTTAGCTTATACACATAATTTGGAAATTTTTTCATGGATAAAACCAGGAGGTTGTTCTACATAAACCTCTTCTTCAATAAAACCATTTAGGAAAGCACTTTTAACATCCATTTGAAAAAGTTTAAAACCTTTAAAGCAAGCAAATGCTAAAAGTATTCTTATAGATTCTAATCAGCTCACTGGAGCAAAGGTCTCATCATAGTCAATGCCTTCTTCTTGGTTGAAACCTTGAGCTACAAGTCTAGCTTTATTTCTAACTACTTCTCCTAGTTCATTTAACTTATTTCTAAAAAACCCATTTTGTACCAATAACGAGAATGATCATGAGGTCTAGGAACAAGAGACCAAACTTTATTTCTTTCAAATTGATTTAGCTCTTCTTCCATAGCAATAATCCAGAAATTATCACACAATGCATCATCAATATTTTTTTGGTTCAATATGAGATAAAAAGAGCGAAGTTATCAATAAAGTACCGCCTTGTTTTTACCCCTTGAGAGACATCACCAATGATTTGCTCCTTAGGATGACCTTTTGCATATGTGATATCTTTTTGGAAGTTCTTGATCATTTCTTGATTGACCATCTTGTTCTTGCTCCATTATTTCTTCTTCTTTGGCATGATCTTCCATTGTGGGTGCTTGGTGTTGAGTATGATTTTCAACCATTGATGTACTGTGTCATCTTCATTTCCTCTTTGAAGATAAATGTTAGATTCATCAAAGGTTACATGAATAGTTTCTTCAACACACAATGTTCTTTTATTATAGACTCTATATGCCTTTTTATTTGATGAATAACCAAGAAAAAATTCCTTCATCCGATTTTCTATCAAACTTCTCAAGATAGTTGCTAGTGTTTAAAATGAAGCATTTACAACCAAAAAACTTTGAAATAGACAATTGATGGAGTTTTGTCAAATAAGAGTTCAAAAGGTGTTTTTCTTATAAAAGGTCTTAGTAAAACTCTGTTCATGATATAACAAGCTGTATTATGACTTTCACTCAAAAATACTTTGGTAATGAGTTTTCACAAAGCATTGATCTAGCCATTTCTTGTAAGGTTCTGTTTTTCCTTTCAACAACACCATTTTGTTGAGGTGTTTTGGCAGCTGAAAAAATTGTGAGTAATACCATATTCATCACAAAATTTTGTAAAGTCTTGATTACAAAATTCTCTTCCGTTATCACTTCTAATAGAAATCAGTTTGCAATCAAGAGAGGTTTGAACCTTTTTGAAGAGTTTTGAAAATTCATGAAATGTTTCATCTTTTTGTGCTAAGAAGATTACCCATGTAAATCTTGAAAAATCATCAACAATCACATAAGCATAGCTTTTACCACCAAGACTAGTAGTCCTCATAGGTCCAAATAAATCCATATGAATTAGTTCAAGAGGTTTTGTGGTAGAAACCATTTTCTTTGGTTTTAAAAGATGTTTTTGATTGTTTTCCATATTGACAAGCATCACGAGAGGTGAGTTTTATCAAAATGCAATTTAGGTAATCCTCTCACCAACTCTTGTGTAGAAAGTTTGTTTAATAAATCCATGCTTACATGTCCTAATCTTCTATGCCATAAAAATCCATCATTGTCATGAATGGCTAGACATTTAATATCATTTGTAATAAGCTCATCAAGATACAACACATATACATTACCAACTCTTTTAGCAACAAAAATAGTTTTGTTACTTGCATTGTCAAGAATAGTACAAGTATCACATTTAAACTCTACTTTGCATCCATTATCACATAGTTGACTAATACTTAGTAAATTATACTTTAAATCTTCAATAAGTAATACTTTCTTGATAAGAGGAAAAGAACCTTTACCAATGTTACCTATTCCAAGTATTTTCCCTTTCTTCTTATCTCCAAATGTGACAAAACCTTCACTTGTAGTTTGAAGTTCACTGACAAGTGATGCATTTCCAGTCATGTGTCTTGAGCATCCACTGTCAAGGAACCATTTAGTGGCACTTGATCTTGAAAGGGTGATTTTTGGTACCCATATTTTCTTGGGTCCAAGGGGGTTAGTAAAAGTTTCTTTGACCTTCCAAATGGTTTTAACACCACTTTCTACTTTTCTTTTGACGAAACATTTAGAAACCTTGTGTCCATGTTTACCACAATAAGTGCAGCAAATTTGTGATCTAGAATGATAAGATTCTTTAACAAAAGATTTTCTCTGTTTTGGAGCAGAATAATCATGAATAAAACCAAGACCATGTTTTACAAATGAAGGTCTTTGATAGCCAAGTAATTTATTCAAATTTTCCCTTCCATTTGTAAATCTCTCAATGCATAAAGTTAGATCATTAACTTTCCTTTTTAGAAGCTCATGATCTTTTATCATTAACTCAAGAGAAATAATTCTAGTGCAAAGCTTTTTGTTTTCAAAAGATATATTTTGTATAGTTGTATTCAAAACTTCTTTTTCAATAGCAATGCAACTAATGGTTTCAAGAAGTTTTCCATTTTCAACACATAATTTTGAATTCTCATCAGATAAATCATTTATTTTGAGTTTCATATCCTTATTTCTTTTTGAAGCCTTTTTTCTTCATATAACTCAACAATAAGATCACTGGAATCAATATCATCATCATATACATTTGAGATAGAGGGTGAAGATTGTACCTCATCATCAATGGCCATGAAGCATATGTTGGCCTTTCCTTCACTTTCATCCTCACTTTCTGTTGATCCCATGTTCCAGCTAGTCCTTTTCCTTTCTTGGCAGATTTCTTTCTGTTTTTGCTTTCTCTTTCCCTTTCCAACACTCTGGGACGATCAGCAATAAGATGCTCGAGTACTCTTGCATTCAAAGCATTGAGGTTTATATGATGAAGATTGTCCACTCTTCTTGGCTGGCTTTCTTCCTTTCTTGAGAAATTCCTTTTTGTAGAATCTCTTGAATTTCTTCACTGCCATTGCAATTTCTTCTTCTCCACTGTTTCCTCCTTCTTCTTCACTTGAAGATTGTTCTTGTTCACTCAAGTTGTTTGAGGCATTAAGCACTACTCCTTTTCTTCCCTTTTCTTCATCCTCCTTGTCATTTAGCCGTTTCATCTTCATTTCATGAGTCAGTAGAGATCCAATGAGCTCTTCAAGTGGAAGAGTCTTCAAATCCTTGGATTCCTCAATGGCAAGTGTTTTAGGCTTCCCGGGATTTTGGTAGAGCATCTAAAATCTTTCTGTTTTTGCTCTCCCATAGTGTAGATTTTACCATAAGCTTTTTAAGCCATTGAAAATGTTAGTAAATCTTGTAAACATATCACTAATATTTTCACCTTGTTTCATGGTAAACAGATTCATAATCTCTAACTAGCATGGCAAGTTTAGATTCTTTAACTTGATTAGTACCTTCATGTGTGATTTGAAGTAATCTCCACATTTCATGAGCGAGTCACATCCACTAACTCTATTGTATTCGATTACATCTAAAGCACAACTTAATATATTCATGGCTTGATAATTTAAAGTCATTTTCTTAGAATCATGCTCATCAAATTCATCTGTGGACTTGGAGTACTGAGGTTATTCCATCAGTACTCATTTTCATTGGGACATAAGGACCTTTCTCAATTATGTTCCACAAATCAAAATTAATAGAACAAATATAAATTTTAACTCTAGATTTCCGAACGTGTAATTTGTTCCATTAAACAAAGGTGGTCTATTTGTGGAAGATCCTTCTAGGTAAGGTAGGTTTGACATATTAGCCATAGGATCTTTGTCTTCTAGGTTGTTAAACCACACACGAAGTTCTAGCTACGATACCAATTGAAATACCTAAGAGGGGGGGTGAATTAGGTATTTAGATAATTTCGCAAACTCAAACCTATTAAGTTTAGACCAAGAACAAGTTATGTGAGCTAATTATAGATATTTGATAGCAAGACAATAATGAAAGCAATAGCAAAGAACTCAAACAATTTATAGTGGTTCGATCCTCAAGATCTACGTCCACTACCTTAAGCTCACACTTAAGGATTTCAACAAATCTACTAATTGCTCAGGGTTTACAAATTACAAGAGAGGTTCACCACACTTTGGTTTTACACTCACAACCTCTTCTAGTAATTTCTTACAATACAAGGCTCACCAACCTATGGTTTTATATCTCAAACAACCTTGAATCACAACTTCAAGGATCACCCTTATCTAAAGGGTTTTATGTTATCAAGATAACCTTGCTAGAGCCAGTAGATCAACACAATTGAATAAGTAAAGGAGAGTGTGTAGAAGTTACCACTTGATGGTAGATATTACACAAATTTGCACCTTCACACTTTGATGTCTTTGGATGGATCAATTGAATGCACAAGACATAAGAGAGCTTAAGAAATGTTTGCTAAATGCTTTTGAATGCTTGGAGTTTTCAAGATTTTAAGAGTTACAAAAATTTGCATGTTTATGGCTTTTATAGAATTTGAAAATCTGTTAAAACGTTCATAAAACGGCTAGTTAACGGCTACTTTCAGGAAATTCGGACGACCGAATTCTGCGTCCGAATTTTTCGGACGACCGAATTCTTCCTGCTGCGTCCGAATCTTCTTCCGAATTTCTCTGGAAGAACAGTAACCATGCTGAAGACCAAAATTCGGACGACCGAATTTTTCTTCATGCGTCTGAATCTTCTTCGAATTTCTCTGGAAGAACGATGAGCAAACTTTTGCTACCCAATTCGGACGACCGAATTTTATGGAATTGTGTTCAAACTTTGTAAAATCATTTGAAATCAATCTTCCAAGTATTTGAAATACATTTGATATATATAGATAACTTATTTAGACAAACATAAGTTTGAAAACCAAAATCAAACTCATTTGATCATATAAAGTTAACTTAAAAACTTTTAGGACACAAAACCACATTTACTAAGAATTCATTCAAAAAACTTTTAAACTTAAGAAACCCATTTTATGCTCTCTAATGCATTCAATTGACTCCAAGACATACAAGTGTAGAGTTTACATAGATATTACCTATCATCATACCTACTCTACACTTCAAGTCTTCAATGCCTTGAGTTCATCTTTGAATAAACCTCAAAAAGACTCATAGCTACTTTGAGGTTGTTCTTGCTCTCTGTGTCTTGAAGGCAATGAGACTTCAAACTTCTTTCTTCATAAATCCTATCACACAATATAAACATATTAGTTCTCATCAATATTTGTCATGAATCAAAATTACATGATTTACCCTTAGGGTTTACAAAAAGAAAAATGAATTTTGGATATATAGTGCTAAAGAATATAATGGCAGCTAGAAGAACTGAGCATAAGGCATTGCCGTATGGAAGGTTATTAACGGGAATTTTCAAGTATCTCCAAGTGCAATTGTCTTTCAGTGGTTTACCAATAAAGAGTGAAGAAGTCTACACCAACAACTCACTAAAAAGAATTCCTTGGATAATTGATGAGGATGAAATATGGAGAACAAAAGCAGAAACTCCTTTAAGAAGAAAAGAGGTTGAAGAAAGTGAAGAGGTTGAGGAAGAAGAAGATGAAGAAGAAATATTGGCAAAGTAAATGAAGACAAAGAGGAGGCATAAATCATCTAGTGAGGGGGAGCAACCTTACACAAAAAGAAGACTATTTGAAGAAGTACCATCTATTAAAGGAAAATAAATTGTCAAGGTGTTTCAAGAGATATTGAACAGCCATACAAATGCTTCAAGTCCTTTGCTCCAATGATTCTAGGCAAATTTGATGGTTTAGAAGCTAGAGTCAAGAATATGGAAGAAGACTTGAGAAAGATTTCTCAAGTGGTTTTAAATGGTGCAAGTCCCTATAAAGCCCAAGAGAACAAGCAAGAAGAAGGAGGTGAAGGAAGTTTAACAAAGTCAAAGCACAAATCCATCACCAATATCCTTCAGCCAAGGGAGGAAAATGTGGTTCAAAGAAAGAAGATCCAAAGACCCTCTCAAATTGGTAGCTTTCCAAAGCAGAACTACACGAGTAAGGAGTCAACAAATGAAGGACCCTATCATACAGAGATCAAGGGAGATATGGCCATCATAACAAACAAATTTGGAAGTGAAGACCACAAAACGCATCCAAGACTAAGCCTTTCTATCCCTAAACTCTATTTTGATGCTTATTTTAGTTTATTCCTTGATGCACATGTTATGCTTTAATATTGAAATTTACTTGTGCCTATCTAGTCATTATAATGATTTGAAACTCAATGCATGAAATCCTTATGATAAGAGCTTCTTTTGTTTCACTTTTTCTGTCCAAGTATTCTTACCCCAAGTTTAATCATTGCAAAAAAGGTGGAGAAGAAGTTGATAATATATTGCTTATTGTATTATTATTGAAGATACTAAATAATGCTTATTGCTATTAGGATAATAATTATTTGACTAGAGAATTGCTGAATATTGCCAATATACAGTTTATGAGAATTGGCTAATATATTACCAAATTGCCAAATGAGGTTTAGTCCATATACTGCTTATATGTGATACATGCTGTCTCACTTTCATTAACCTCATCTTTGATTGATGACAAAAGGGGGAGAAGAAATATGATGACAAAATGTGTGAAAATGAGAAATAGCAGTGGAATTCCTCAAGCATGAATAGCAAATGTGTGAATTTTTGAAAAATCCATGCATATGTAAAAGGGGGAGAAAGAATATTGACTGCAAGATGTGCTATGTGCTATGTGCTTGTTGTAAATGTGCTATGCATGTGTGCTATAAGTTGAAATGTGCTATGAATGTGTACTTTGAAACTAATTGGTTGCATTTGAAATTTAAAATGATTGTTTTCTGAGATTTTGAAAATGGTTAAGTTGGGATTGTGAAGTTTTTATCATGGTTCTTGACTTGACCTATGACTCTACATTACATCATGAAAATAATTAAATACATGAGCTTTGTGGTTTTGCAAAGATAAACTGAGTGCTATTGTAGCTATACATATTTGAGTACTTCTATAGTTCTTTTGAAAATGCAAAATCACCTTTTCAACTTGTTTCCAAAAATTTGGATTTGAAATTAGGATGCAGACCAAAAATTCGGACGCATCAAGATCTTCTTGTCAAAAATGTCTTTTATGTTGTTCAAATTGTTTGAAAACTGTTTTAATCCTTCCTATCATATTTGAACAATCTTAGAAAAGCTTATTTTCAAAAATAGAAGTTGTTATCTCACATATTTTATAGTTTGGAATTGAAAGCTCAAAATTCTGATGCATGATTTAAAAATTCGGATGCATGTTTCAAAAATTCGGATGCATGCATATTTTGTTGCCAAAACATGCTCTTTTGTTGTTCAAATTGATCCAAATATGTTTTAATCTCTTCCATTATGTTTGAACAACCTTAGGAACACTTTATTTCACTTCAAACATTCATTATATTGAATTTATTGCAGTTTGGACTTAAGATCAAAAAATTCGGATGCATGTTCTGAAATTCGAATGCATCCATATTTTGTTACCAAAATGTGCTCTTTTGTTGTTCAAATTGATTCAAACATGTTTCAATCTCTTCTACTATGTTTGAACAATCTTAGGAAAGCTTATTTTCAAAAATTGAAGCTTTCATTTCACTTATTTTATAGTTTGGACTTGATATGTCAAAATTCGGATGCATAGTATTTCAAATCCAAACTTGTTGAAAAATGAGCACAATCTAAGGGGGAGCATTGTTAAACTTTTACAACCTTTAAAACCTCTCTTAGAAGTTTTCTTAATGCTTAAATGCTATATCTTCTATCCTAGTTGTTGGAAGGAAGGAGCCAAATGGAGGTTGGTTGGGTCATAAGCTCATATTGAGCCATTTGAATGTCAATGTGCTAAATTGGTTATCTTCTATCATTGACATCAATACTTCTTTGTACTACATTGTTTAAATCCATCACATTTTGCATCAAAGTTTGTCATCATCAAAAAGGGGGAGATTATTAGCCCTAAGGGCAAATCATGTAGTTTTGATTAATGACAAATATTGATGAGGACTAATATGCATGTCATTTGTGTGATAGGATTGTTGGATTAAGAAGTATGAAGTCTCATTGCCTTGGAGCTAGCAATGCAAGAACAACTCCAATATGTCAAAGTGATTGAAGATTGAAGAGTTTGTTCAAGATATTAGAAGGCTTTGAAGACATGAAGTGTAGGTCACATGTGCTTAATAGGTAAACCTTGTAAACCCTACACTCTTAAGCCTTAGAATCTATGAGTTGCAATTGAGAGCACAAAACTTGATTTAAATGGTTTCAATGCTTTTGAATTTATCTAAATTATCAAGTTTTCATAAATGGTTTTTGTAGTTAAAAGGCCTTTAATGACTTATCTTTTAGGCTAGAGGGTTTTCCAACTTGTTTGAATTGATTTGAACATGTTTTGAAAAAGTTTGAAAAATTCGGATGCAAGATTCGGACGCTGATCCAAAAAATTCGATCGTCCGAATTTTGTAGCAAAAAGTTTGCTACTATTCTTCCGGGAGAAATTCGGAAGAAGATTCGGACGCAGACCAAAAAATTGAGTCGTTCGAATTTTGGCCTTCAGCATGGTCACTTTGTTCTTCGGGAGAAATTCGGAAGAAGATTCGGACGCAGTGAGAAAAAAATTTGGTCGTCAGAAAAATTCGGGACGCAGAATCGGTCGTCCCGAATTTTTCAAACTAGTCGATTACTAGCCGTTTTATGGCCGTTTTAATTGATTTTTGAATTCTATAAAAGCCATAAACTCCAGATTTTTTAGTAGAACTTTGAACTTAACAAATCCTACATGCTCTAACTTATTTTACATCAAATCAAATTGAAAAGCTCTCAAATTGCCTTGTGCTCAAAGGTGTACATTCAAGATTCCAAAGGCAAAGGTGAAGTGGTGCTAGCAATTGTAATTATCTACCAAGAAGTGTTGGTAATATCCAAACTCCATTCTTCATTTTAATTCTGTTTTTCCACTAGCTCATTGCAAGGTTATCTTGTGACATAAAACCCTTTTGTGTTAGGGTGAGCCATAGACTAGATTAATCAAGGTTGTGGTGTAAAACCCGTTTGTGGGTGAGACTTTGATTATATTGGTCTTTAGGTTGTCTTTAGATATAAAACCCTTGTGGAAGGGTGAACCTTGTTTGTATAATTACTAAAAGAGGTTGTGAGTGTAAAACCATTGTGTGGTGAGCCTCTTATGTAATTGTTGAATTTGAGCATATAGTGGATTGGTTGAAATCCTTGAGTGTGGACTCAAGGTAGTGGATGTAGATCTTGGAGAGATCGAACCACTATAAATCGTGTGTTCATTTTCTTATTGCTTTACTTGTTTACATACTTGTGATTATTGTTAGCCCTAAGGGCAAATTATATAGTTTTGATTAATGACAAATATTGATGAGGACTAAAATGTTTGATTATTGTGTGATAGGTTCTGTAATTTGAGAAGTATGAAGTCTCATTGCTTTGAAGCAAAAGTTCAAGAACAACTTCATTTAAGCAAGTATTTGAAGTTTGAAAAATGTTGTTCTAAAGATTATCAAAAGGCATTGAAGACTTGAAGTGTAGAGTGCATTTAACTTTTAGGTAAATTTCTATGTAAACTCTACACTTGCATGTCTTGGTTATCATTGAATGCATAAGAGAGCATAAAAATAGTCTTATGATCTTAAAAGGCTTTGAATGAATCTTTCTATAAGATATGTTTATAAACTTCATATGTTCATGTTTTTCAAGCTTAAATATAGTTAAATAAGTTTTCGATATATATCAAATGTTTTTCAAACTCATTGAAGTTATATCTCAAATGATTTTACAAAGTTTGAAAATGCTTTCAAAAAATTCGGTCGTCCGAATTTTGTAGCAAAAGTTTGCTAATATTCTTCAAGAGAAATTCGGAAGAAGATTCGGACGCAGCCAAAAAATTCGGTCGTCCGAATTTTTGGCCTTCAGCATGGTCACTGTTCTTCCAGAGAAATTCGGAAGAAGATTCGGACGCAGCAAAAAAATTCGGTCGTCCGAATTTTCTGAAACTAGCCGTTACTATCCGTTTTATGAACGTTTTAACAGATTTTCAAATTCTATAAAAGCCATAAACATGCAAATTTTTGTAACTCTTAAAATCTTGAAAACTCCAAGCATTCAAAAGCATTTAGCAAACATTTCTTAAGCTCTCTTATGTCTTGTGCATTCAATTGATCAATCCAAAGACATCAAAGTGTGAAGGTGCAAATTTGTGTAATATCTACCATCAAGTGGTAATTTCTACACATTCTTCTTTACTTATTCAATTGTGTTAATCTACTAGCTCTAGCAAGGTTATCTTGATAACATAAAACCCTTTAGGTAAGGGTGATCCTTGAAAGTGTGATTCAAGGTTGTTTAAGATATAAAACCATTGTTTGTGGTGAGCCTTGTATTGTAAACATTACTAGAAGAGGTTGTGAGTGTAAAACCATAGTTTGGTAAACCTCTCTTGTAATTTGTAAACCTGAGCAATTAGTAGATTCGTTGAAATCCTTAAGTGTGAGCTTAAGGTAGTGGACGTAGATCTTGAGGATCGAACCACTATAAATTGTTTGAGTGCTTTGCTATTGCTTTCATTACTGCCTTGCTATCAATTATCTATAATTAGCTTACATAACTTGTTCTTGGTCTAAACGCATAAAAGGTTTAAGTTTGCGAAAATTAGCCAAATACCTAATTCACCCCCCCCTCTTAGGTATTTCAATTATTATTTATGCTTAGTTGTTGATTGATTGGTTATGGTCTTATAGTTTGATAATCTTGTATTAATCATCAAATCACATATAACTTGAAGTTTGTGAATTTAAAGAAGAGCTTTTATTAAGACAAAGGATTTGCAAAAAGGGGAAAAGATTTCGATAATTAGCCAAAGACCTAATTTACCCCCCCTCTTAGGTCTTTCAGATCCAAAATCAAATGTATTGGAACATTAAGATTACAAAGCTGAAAAAGAGTGTCTTATGGGAAGAGAAAAATATTTAGTCATTGAAAAACAAAATCTTCAATGTTTAAACTATCCTAACCTTTAACCTGACCTTCTAAAATAAACTAACTATAGTTAAAAAGTTGAATTCTCAATTTGGTATGGTTTCAGGAAACCAAAACCAAAATCCAAACTGAATTATTGAAAAATTTTGGATATCCAAACCAAATTAATTATATTTTATAAATCAAATTATATTTATAAATTTAGATCAATTTGGATTTATTTTTCAATTTGATCTAAATAATACACACCCTCCAAATCGTGAGATCACCCAAAATCTTTGAAGAGTTCTTTTTTAGTTCTTTGTCACTTTGTAGATCTCCCTTTGGCAAAGAAAATCTAGAAAAATGAAAAAGTTAATTTCATCGCCCATCAAAGAGAACACAGGAAGCTGCTGAATCTACAAATTAGTTTTCTTAATTTTGGAAATGTGTTCTTGCTTTGGCCCCTTCTTTTTCAATCTTTCCATAGAATGACCTTGTTTTTTGGAAGATTAGACTAATATGACCTTGTTTTTTGGAAGATTAGACTAATATGACCTTGTTTATTGTTTAATATTACAAAATTACACACTTCTTTTAAGGATTTTATAGTGTGCCCTAATTTTTTCATTTTCTTAGCTAAATTATTCCATGATTGAACAAATATTTTTTAAAGTATGTGTAAGCCCTAAGGGCAAATCTTGTAGTTTTGATTAGTGACAAACATTGATATAGGCTTACTTGAGTAATTATTGTGTGATAGGATTCTTGGATTGAAGAAGCAAAGTGATCTCATTGCCTTGAAGCTAATATGAAAGGACATCTCAAATGTACTCAAGCAGTTGAAGAATATAGAGCTTGTCCTAGGAGATTGAAGGCTTTGAAGACACTAGTATATGTTTACCTTTGCTTAATAGATATCTTCTTTAAACCCTACACTCGTTGTCTTTGGAATCTAAATAATTCATAAGAGAGCACAAAACTTGATTTTTTAATCTTAAAAGGTTTTGATCATTCTTGATTTATCAAGTATTTGATAAGGACTTGTAGATCAAAAGTTTTTAAATGACCTATCTTTTAGTCTAAAATGATTTCAAACTTATTGTAGTTTATTTTCAAATATTTTGACAAAGTTTGAATAGTTCAAACTCCAGTTTAGACGTCTGAATTGGAATCTTAGCTGTTAAATTTTTATAAAAATTTGGACGCATATGTCCAAGTTCAGTCGACTAAATTTATCCTGGCAGCCTGGTAAACAGAGAATTTCCAACAATCATCAGACGCAGTAGTCCATGTTCGGTCAACCGAACTTTGCTATTACTAGCCGTTATTTGAATGCTGGAATTGAATTTCAAATTCTATAATAGCCATAAAATTCCAATTTTTAAGTAGTTTTGAGCACTTTAAGAATCTTTATACTTTCAAAACATTTGAACATTGAAAAGCTCTCTTTTGTCTTGTGCTTCAAAGTAACTTTTCAAGATTCCATAGACAAAAATAAAAAGTACTGCTAGCTTTGTCTCCATCTACCAACTTGTTGGTAATGTCTTATTCTCTTACTTCATCTACTTGCTTTATTTGAGGTTTTCTTGATGATATAAAACCCTTTTGAGAGGGCGAACCTTGATTTTTGTATTGAAAAGAGATTGTGGAATAAAACCATTGTTGGGTGAGCATCTCTTGTATCTTGTTTAACTATTTCTACAGTTGAGTTGTTTGAAATCATTGAATGAGCACTCAAGTTAATGGATGTAGATTTTGAAGAGATTGAACCTCTATATATTGCTTGTATGTTCATTTCTCTTCTTCCCTTACCTATTTATTTATTGTATTGATTTAAAAATAACCTTGTGTACTTGAATTCTAATCTCTTCCAAACTAAGTTTGCAAATAGGGGAAAAAATTTTAAAAACTAAGTTTGCAAAAAAGGAAAAAATTTCAAAAATTAGCCAAAGACCTATTTCACCCTCTCTTAGGTCTTCAATTGGTATAAGAGCAAGGGCTTTCTTGTGTGGGTTTACAACTTAAAAGTTAAGATCTTATGGCTAATGTTTCACACTTGCCTTATTTGGAAGGATCTTTCACAAATAGACCTCCTCTTTGTTTGATGGAACAAATTATACATTTTGGAAATGCAGAATTAAAATATATATTTGTTCTATTAACTTTGATTTTTGGAATATTATTGAAGAAGGTCCTTATACACCAATGAGAATGAGAGCTGATGGAATCACTAGGGAACTAAAGCCAATGGATGAATATGATGAAAGTGACTCAAGGAAAATGACATTGAACTACCAAACTATGAATATCTTGAGTTGTGCATTGGATGTGAACAAGTACAACGTAGTAAGTGGATGCGACACTGAAAGACCTAAGAGGGGGGCGTGAATTAGGTCTTTGGCTAATTTTCAAAAACTATTTCCTTTATAAGATTAGTTGGTGCATATTATGATCACTTAATTCAATGAGAGAATAATCAAATCAATAACAAAGAAATAAGCAATTTAAGTGCAATGAACACAAGCAATTTATAGTGATTTGATTTTCTCAAGATCTACCTCCACTACCTTGAGTCTACTCTCAAGGATTTCAAACAATCTACTATATGCTCAAGTTCAACAATTACATAAGAGGCTCACCACACAATGATTTTACTCTCACAACCTCTATTGTAATTCTACAAACAAGGCTCACCCTTCAACAAGGATTTTATATCTAAAAATAACCTAAAGACCAATCTAATCAAGGTTCATCCACACACGGATTTTACACTATAACATTGATTAATCTAGCCTATGGCTCACCCTTATCAAAAGAATTTTACGTTACAAAACAACCTTGTATTGAGCAAGTAGAAAAACAAAATAATATGAAGAATGGATAAGGTGTTACCACTTCTTTGTAGATGATTACACAATATAGCACCACTTCACTTTGTTGTTTTTGGAATCTTGAATGATCAATTGAAAGCACAAGACAAAAGAGAGTTTTGATGTTTGCCAATGATTTAGAATGTTAGGATTTCTCAGGAATTCAAAACTTGCAAAAATTCAAGAGTTTAAGGTTTTTATAAAGTTTAAAAATCAGTTTTAACAGTCATAAAATGGCTAGTAACGGCTAATTTCAGAAAATTCGGACGACTGAATTTCTTTTTGTGCATCCGAACTTGCATCCGAATTTTACTGTTACATGTTTTCTGGAAAAATTCGAACGACCGATTTTTTCTTCATGTTGCATCCGAATTTCTCTAGAAAAACAGTAACCATGCTGGCAGGAAAAATTCAAACGACCAAATTTTTTCCCTTGCATCCGAACTTGCGTCTGAATTTCTCTGGATGTACAGTAGCCATTTTTTGATGTTCAAACTTGGTAAAATCATTTGAATTGTAACTCCAATAAGTTTGAAAACATTTTGTATGATTAAGTAAACTGATTGAACACTTTTAGATTCAAAATCATTATCAAAACTCTTTGATCATAAAAAGATTACTTAAGATTATTTTAGACTTAAAAACATATATATTGATCAAAAGTTCATTCAAAGATATTTAAGATTCAAAAACGAGTTTTATGCTCACTTATGCATTCAATAGATTACAAGTCAAACAAGTGTAGGGTTTACAAAAGATATACCTATTTTGCAAGTGTAAACCTACACTAAAGTCTTTCAAGCCTTCAATCCATAGGACATGCTCTACATTCTTAATCCTTGAAAACACTTGAATTGTCCTTAGCACTTCAAGGCAACAAAACTGTAAGACCTAAGAGGGGGGTGAATTAGGTCTTAGGCTAATTATCGAAATCTTTTTCTTACTTGCAAATCCTTTGCCTTAATAAAAGTTTGTCTTCAAATTCACAAACTCTAAGTTTATATGTGATGTAATGGTTGAGACATGATGATCAAACAATAAAACCACAACCAATCAATCAACAACTAAGAACAAATAATAATAACATAAGTATGTAAACAAGTAAAGCTATAAATAAATGAACACACGATTTATATTGGTTCGATCTCTCCAAGATCTACATCCACTACCTTGAGTCCACACTCAAGGATTTCAACCAATCCACTATATGCTCAATTTAGGCAATTACACAAGAGGCTCACCACACAATGGTTTTACACTCACAACCTCTTTTAGTAATTATACAAACAAGGTTCACCCTTTCACAAGGGTTTTATATCTAAAGACAACCTAAAGACCAATCTAATCAAAGGCTCACCCACAAACGGGTTTTACACCACAACCTTGATTAATCTAGTCTATGGCTCACCCTAACACAAAAGGGTTTTATGTCACAAGATAACCTTGCAATGAGCTAGCAGAAAACACAATTGAGATAAGAAAAGAGAGTGTGTAAGATGTTACCACTTTGTTGGTAGATGATTACACAACGTTTCACCTTCACACTTTGTTTCCTTTGGATTGATCAATTGAATGCACAAGACAAGAGAGCTTTGAAGTTTGCTAAAAGCTTTTGGAATGCTTGGAGTTCATAAAGATTCAAGAGTTACAAAAATTCTGATGTTTATAGCTTTTATAGATGTGAAAAATTAAATACAATAGCTATAAAACGGCTAGTAATGGCTAGTAACAGTAAAGTTCGGATGTCCAAACTTTCTGTTATGCGTCCTAACTTGCGTCCGAATTTTACTATGCCAAGCTGTCTGGAAAAGTTTGGACGTCCGAACTTTTCCTCATGCGTCCGAACTTGCGTCCCAACTTCTCTGGAAAAACAGTGACCATGCTATTAGAGAAAGTTTGGACGTCCGAACTTTACTCCATGCGTCCAAACTTGCGTCCGAACTTCTCTGGAAACACAGTAACCATTTCCAGAGTTTGGACGTCCAAACTTGCATCCAAAATTTTCAAATTCAATCAAATCTGTAAGACCTAAGAGGGGGGGGTGAATTAGGTCTTTGACTAATTATCGAAATCTTTTTCTTGCTTTGCAAATCCTTTGCCTTAATAAAAGCTCTTCTTTAATTTCACAAACTTCAAGTTTATATGTGATGTGATGGTTAAGATAAGATCATCAAACAATAAGTCTATAACCAATCAATCAACAACTATGAATAAGTAATAATAACAAGAGCATGTAAATAAATAAAACTATAAGGAATGAACACACAATTTATAGTGGTTCGATCTCTCTAAGATCTACATCCACTACCTTGAGTCCACACTCAAGGATTTCAACCAATCCACTATATGCTCAAGTTCAACAATTACATAAGATGCTTACCACACAATGGTTTTACACTCACAACCTCTTTTAGTAATTATACAAACAATACAAGGTTCACCAAACACAATGGTTTTATATCTAAAGACAACCTTAAGACTAATCTAATCCAAGGCTCACCCACACATGGGTTTTACACTACAACCTTGATTAATCTAGTCTATGGCTCACCCTTCCACAAAAGGGTTTTATGTCACAAGATAACCTTGCAAATGAGCTAGTAGAAAACACAATTAAGATAAGAAAAGAGAGAGTGTAAGATGTTACCACTTTGTTGGTAGATGATTACACAATGTTTCACCTTCACACTTTGTTGCCTTTGGAATCTTGAATTTCAATCTTTGAGCACAAGGCAATTTGAGAGCTTTTCAAGTAATTTTGATGTAAAACAAGTTAGAGCTTGTAGGATTTCTTAAGTTTTAAAGTTCTAATAAAAAATCTGGAGTTTATGGCTTTTATAGAATTCAAAAATCAATTAAAACGGCCATAAAACGGCTAGTAACGGCTAGTTTCAGAAAATTCGGACGATCGAATTCTGCGTCCGAATTTTTCGGACGACCGAATTTTTCCTGCTGCGTCCGAATCTTCTTCCGAATTTCTCTGGAAGAACAGTGACCATGCTGAAGGCCAAAATTCGGATGACCAAATTTTTTGGCTGCGTCCGAATCTTCTTCCGAATTTCTCTGGAAGAATAGTAGCAAACTTTTGCTACAAAATTCGGACGACCGAATTTTTTGTCCTGTGTCCGAATCTTCTTCCGAATTTTTCAAACTTTGTCAAAACATGTTCAAATCAATTCAAACAAGTTGGAAAACATTCTAGCCTCAAAGATAAGTCATTAAAGACCTTTTAAGTGCAAAAATTATTTATCAAAACTTGATAATTTAGATAAGTTCAAAACCATTGAAACTATTTAAATCAAGTTTTGTGCTCTCAATTGCAACTCATAGATTCCAAGACTTAAGAGTGTAGGGTTTACAATATTTACCTATTAACCACATGTCACCTACACTTCATGTCTTCAAAGCCTTCATTAATCTTGAACAAACTCTTCAATCTTTAATCACTTGGACATATTTGAGTTGTTCATGCATTGCTAGCTCCAAGGCAATGAGACTTCATACTTCTTAATCCAACAATCCTATCACACAAATGACATGCATATTAGTCCTCATCAATATTTGTCATTAATCAAAACTACATGATTTGCCCTTAGGGCTAACAATCTCCCCCTTTTTGATGATGACAAACTTTGATGCAAAATGTGATGGATTTAAACAATGTAGTACAAAGAAGTATTGATGTCAATGATAGAAGATAACCAATTTAGCACATTGACATTCAAATGGCTCAATATGAGCCTATGACCCAACCAACCTCCATTTGACCTCCTTCCTTCCAACAACTAGGATGGAAAATATAGCATTTAATCATTACAACAACTTCTAAGAGAGGTATTAAATGTCAGAAAAGATTAATATTCCTCCCCCTTAGATTGTGCTCATTTTTCAACAAGTTTGGACTTGAGATGCTATGCATCCGAATTTTGACATATCAAGTCCGAATTGTAAAATAAGTGAAATGAAAGCTTCAATTTTTGAAAATAAGCTTTCCTAAGGTTGTTCAAACATAGTGGAAGAGATTAAAACAAGTTTGAATCATTTTGAACAACAATAGAGCACATTTTGGCAACAAAATATGCATGCATCCGAATTTCAGAACATGCATCCGAATTTTTGACTATCCAAGTCCAAACTGCAATAAATTCAATATTATGAATGTTTAAATTGAAATAAAGCTTTTCTAAGATTGTTCAAACATAATGGAAGAGATTAAAACATATTTGAATCAATTTGAACAACAAAACAGCACATTTTGGCAACAAAATATGGATGCATCCGAATTTTAAGATTTCAAATCCAAAATGTAAAATATGTGAGATAACAACTTTAATTTTTGAAAATAAGCTTTTCTAAGATTGTTCAAATATGATAGGAAGGATTAAAACAGTTTTCAAACAATTTGAACAACAGAAAAGATATTTTTGACAAGAAGATCTTGATGCGTCTGAATTTTTGGTTTGCATCCGAATTTCAAGTCCAAATTTTTGGTAGCAAGTTTGAAAAGGTGATTTTGCATTCTCAAATGAACTATAGAAGTACTCAAATATGTATAGCTACAATAGCACTCATTTTAGCTTTGTAAAACCACAAAACTAATGCATTCAATTGTAGGTCAAGTCAAGAACCAAGCTCAAGATTTTAATCTCAACTTAACCATATTCCAAAAACTCAGAAAATAACCAAAACCTCACATAGTATAACATAGTCAATTTAAATTTCAATTGCAGCCATATATTTTCACAAAACACATTCATTTTACATTTCAACCTATAGCACATATACATAGCACATTTACAGCAAGCACATAGCATATAGCACATCTTGCAGTCAACGTTCTTTCTTCCCCTTGACATATGCATTGATTTTCAGAAAATTCACACATTTTCTATTCATGCATGAGGAATTCCACTGCTATTTCACATTTTCACACATTTTGTCATCCCATTTCTTCTCCCCCTTTTGTCATCACTCAAAGATGGGGTTAATGAAAATGAGACAACATGTATCACATATAAGCAGTATATTGATCAACTCTCATTTGGCAATTTAGCAATGTATTGACCAACTCTCATAAACAGTATAGTTCTAGTCAAATAATTATCATCCTAACAGCAATAATCATTATGTAGCATCTCAACAATAATAAATCAACTTCTTCTCTCCCTTTTTATCAGCAATTTAAACTTGGGGTGAGAGTTTAGGGATAGAAAAGCTTAGTCTTTGGATGTGCTTCATGGTCTTCACTTCCAAATTTGTTTGTTATGATGGCCATGTCTCCCTTGATCTCTATATGATAGGGTCCTTCATTTGTTGATTTCTTGCTTGTGTATTTCTGCTTTGGAAAGCTCCTAATGGAGAGGATCTTGGATCTTCTTTCTTTGAACCACATTTTCTTCCTCCCTTAGCTGAAGGAAATTGGTGATGGATTTGTGATTTGACTTTGTTAAACTCCCTTCACCTCCTTCTTCTTGCTTGTTCTCTTGAGCTTTACCCCTTTGTTTGTTCTTCATTCTCATGCTCTTCTTCTTTTGGGATGCTTCACTGCATTTTCCTTCATCTTTTGTATTCTTCTTTCGCAATAAATTGATAGTCATATCAATTTTTATTATCATTCTCATTGCTGCCATCTCTTTTCTTCTTCTTTGGCTTTATAGGAACTTACACCATTTAAAACCACATGAGAAGTCTTTCTCAAGTCTTCTTCCATATTCTTGACTTTAGCTCCTAAACCATAAAATTTGTCAAGAATCATCAGAGCAAAAGACTTGAAGAATTTGTCCATCTTCTTCATTTTCTCTATATGGTTGTTCAATGTCTCTTGAAACACCTTGGCAACTCTTCAAATAGTCTTCTTTTGTGGAAGGTTGCTCCCCCTCACTAGATGAGTCATGTTTCATTTTAATTTCCTTTCTCTAGCAAGGATTTCCTCTTCATCCTCTTATTCTTCATCATTTTCTTCTTCCTTCTTTTTCATTACTTTCTTCCTCCTTTTCTTCATCATTGCTAGCATCTCTTCTATCACCCCTTAGAGGAGTTTTTCTTCTAGCCCTTCATACATTTTCATCATCAAGTATTCAAGGAATTCTCTTTACTCTTTATTGGTGTAGACTTCTTCACTCTTTATTGGTCAACTACTACAAGACAATTGCACTTGGAGATACTTGAAAACCTTGGTAAACAATTTGCTATGTGGCAAAGCCTTACGTTCGGTTCTTCTAGCTGCCATTATATTCTTTAGCACTATATATCCAAAATTCATTTTTCTTTTCTTATGCATGGCTAGCATAATTACAGCATACATATTATCAACATAAGATTTGTTCCCAAAGTATGCAATAATCAAGGTAGTAAGCATGTGATGCAAAATTCTTTCACTAGCATAAAAAAGCTTTTATCTCTCTCTCCTTTCTAGTCTTGAGGCTTCTTATCATTTATATATAGGCATTCTCAATTCTTTCATGTGAGTATAACTCACTTATAAAACAATGTCCCTCAGAAGAATAATGCCTAAAACCCAACATCCTCAACATCACAAATTCTATTGATCAATGCATTATCAATCTCAAAAATCAACTTGTGATATTCTTGAAAAATACCACTAAATAGCTTTATTACCAACTCACTCAACTCTTTCTTCCTTATTATTTGCTTAAACTACATAAACTAAATAAGGTAATAGCATTCATCAAACACAAGCAAACTAGCCCAGCTCATATAATTTAAAAAATGAGAGTATATTACCCATTTCGGATAGTTTGATGACATCCACCTTATGGCTTGGATTTGTCTTATGGTTCCTTTTTGTCCAATCATCAAATTCAGTAGTAGCCTCCACTGTGACAAATCTATCCAACCATGACATTATTTGAGAAACATAAACCTTCCTTGGTTCGTTGGTTACTAGTCCTCCTTCTCTATCTTTGGCTTTTTCCCTTTCCTTTTCTAATGCTAGGCTTCTTTGTCCTCACTTGGAGTTACAACACTTGAATACACTCATTAGTTATTGAATTTTGAAATCCCTAAGCTTCTTCTAAGATTGGTCAAACCTTTCTTCGGCCAATGGCTTAGTAACGATATCATTAATTTGCTCATTAATGCAAACATGCTTTAAACAAGTATTACTCTTAGTAAAGTGATCTCTAATGAGATTAAGTTTGATCTCTATATGCTTTGTCCTAGTTTGTTGAATAGTATGATGGTCAAATCTATTGCATTAGTGTTATCACATAATATAGCCACACATTTGAAATATAGATCATAATCACTTAGAGTATTAATAAGGTAATAGAGAATGTGTTTAACAACAATCAAATGAGATTCTATAGGACAAGATGAAATCTGGCACACAAGCACATGACAAACATAATATTGTTTCTACTTGCTATCAAATAGAGTTGACTACTCCTATGAAACCTTTTTATTCTTGTCAAGCATGGTTGATAAACTTATGGAAGTGCTTATACCTTAACTTGATTCATGAAAGTGCCATCCTTGGTTTGCTTGATTTGTGGGCCAAGAAAGAAATTGAGCTTTCCTATCATGCTCATTTCAAATTTACTTTTCATTAACTTGGAAAACACATCACAAAGTGAAGTATTAGAAACACCAAAAATTGTATCATATATTTGGACAACTTATAGATCATTGTTACAAGAGTTTTTTTTTTATGAAAATAGTAGTGTTAACCTTTCCTCTTGAAAATTCTTTTGAAAGAAGAAAACTACTCAACCTTTCACACTAAATTGTAAAAGCTGGTTTTAAACCATTCAAAACTTAGTATAGTTTGAAAATATGATTAGGAAACTTTTCATGAGCAAAACCAGGTGATTGTTCCACATAAACCACTTCCTCAATAAAACCATTTAGAAAAGTCCTTTTGACATTCGTTTGAAATAACTTAAAGCAAGTACAAGTCAAAAGCATTTGGAACAAGAGTTTCATCATAATCAATTCCCTCTTCTTGATTGAATCCTTAGGCAACAAGTCTAACCTTGTTTCTAACAACTTCTACGGATTCAATAAGTTTATTTCTAAAAACCATTTAGTTCCAATAATGGAATGATCATGAGATTTAGGAATATCCAAAATTTTGTATCCAAACTTATTTAATTCCTCTTGCATAGCAATAATCCAAAAATCATCACACAAGGCATCATTAATACTTTTAGGCTCATATGCAATAAGAGAATTAAGTTATTGATAAAATACCGCCTTATTTTTACTCCTTGGAAGATATCACCAAAGATTTGCTCCTTAGGGTAGCCTCTTGGATATCTTAAGTTCTTTGGGAGTTCTTGGTCACCACTAGGTTGGTCATCTTGAATCATTTCTTCCTCATTGGTATGATTCTCCAAAGTTGGTGCTTGAAGATGGGTTTGATTGTCATTCATAGGTGTACCTACATCATCTTCATCTTTTCTTTCCCAAGTGAATGTAAGATTCATCAAAATAAACATGAATGGTTTCCTCATCATATAAGGTTCTTTTCATTATAAACTCTATAGGCCTTTTTGTAAGAAGAATAGCTAAGAGATATATCAATATCCATTTTTCTACCAAATTTAAGTAAGTTGTCACAAGTCTTTTAGATAAGACATTAACCAATCATTTTAAACTATGCAATTTGAGTCGTTCTATAAAAGAGAATTCAAAAGACGTTTTTCTTCAAAATGATCTTGAGAGAATTCTATTTATCATAGCATGTGATGTTTATGACTTTGGACCGTAAATATTTTTGAAGAAGAATTTTCACAAAGCATGGACCTAGCCAATTTTTACAAAGTTCAAATTTTCTTTTCAATAACACCATTTTATTGTGAAGTTTTTGCAGTTGAAACAATTATATGAAATTCAATTTTCAAAGCAAATTTTGTAAAGACTTTGTTGTAAAATTCTCCCATTGACACTTGTAATAGAAATCAATTGCACTCAAGGGAGGTTTGAACCTTTTTCAGTAGTTTTTTTTTAAACTTATGAAACACTTCATCTTTTTGAGCAAAGAAGAATGCTAAAGTGAATATTGAGAAATCATCAACTACTAGTAAAGCATACTTCAAGTCATCAATACTAGAGTTCCTTATAAGTCCAAATCAATCCATATGAACATGCTCAAGATGTTTTGAGGTCTAAATGAATTTTCATGTGTTTGAAAGATTCTTTTGTTTGTTTTCCATATGGACAAGTATCTCAAAAACAATTTTCTCAAAACACATTTTTAGCAATCCTCTAACTAAACCTTGATAGGAAGGTTTGTTCAACAAATCCATGTTCACGTGACCAAATCTTCTATGCCAAGAAAATCCATTATCATAAGCCACAATACATTCATGATTATCAAGATAAAACACACATTGAAACATTTTGTGAGTAATTGACCAAAATCACAAAATATCATTTTGTCATACAAATTCGGACGACTGAACTTATGGTCTTCAAGTCCGAATATTTTGTAAAGTTCCATAAAGATGTTTTTAACCAAGCAAATGCATAGATATTCACTCATAGATATTTTAATCATTTCATGATGACATATAATCAATTTCAAGAACATATAAACCATGAATTCAATCTCATATCATCAATGTTACCTAATCAACTTTAGAGAAACAATTTACAAGTCATGGTTGGCAAATTTTCAAATCTTAACAAAAGGGATTCTCAAATGAAACTTTGCATGATGGCATTTAACTTCTTATTCATTGTCACACAATTGGATAATGATAAGCAAGTTATAGTACAAATAAGCAATAAGCAACATTTGTTTAAAAAGAAGAGAGAAACCTTTACCAACATTGATTACTCCAAGAATTCCTCCTTTCATCTTGCCTCAAAAACAAATCCTTCTTTGGTTGCTTTGATCTTGATTATAAATGAAGTGTTTTCTGTTATTCTTTAAGCCAACATCATCAATATACCTCTTAGTGGTGCTTGAGTTTGAATTGAAGTGTACCTGCAATAAAGAAGAGGAAGTATCCTTTGGTACCCATACTTTCTTGGGTCCGTGGGGGTTAGTAATAGTTCCCTTAACTCTCCAAATGGTTTTAACACCATTATCTACTTTTCTTTTAACATAACATTTGATGACTTTATGACCATGTTTTCCACAATAAGTACAACAAGTATGATGCATGGAAGTAGAAGTAGCTTTAACAAAGAATTTGTTATATTTTGGCACATTGTTTACATAATTATAACCAAGACCATTTTTGACAAGAGGAGATCTTTGAGCTCCAAGAATTTTATCAAGATTGTCCCTTCCTTTTGTAAATTTTTCTATACATGATGTAAGGTCATCAACCTTCTTTTTCAAAGTCTCATGATCATCAAGCATTCTTTCAAGAGACAAAATCTTTTCACAAAGAATCTTATTTTCAAGGGACATGTTTTGTAAAGAGACATTTAAAACTTCTTTTTCAATATTCAAACAATCAATAGATTCAAGAAGTCTTTTGTTTTCACAATATAATTTTGAATTTTCATTCAATAACTCATTAATTTTGAATTTCATTCCCTTATTTCTTTTTGAAGCCTTTTTTAATTCTTCATACATTTCAACAAATAATTCATCAGGATTATCAATATCATCATCACAACAAGTAGAAGTAGAAGAAGTGGATTGTACCTCATCTTCCATTGCCATGAAGCACACATTTGCTCTTTCTTCTTCATGAGTATCTTGAAGTTGCTTCCACATTTCATGAGCGGAATCACATTCCATCACTCTATTGTATTCATTGACTACCAATGCACAACAAAGAATGTTCATTGCTTGGTAGTTTAAGGTCATCTTCCTTGAATCGCTCTCATCATACTCCTCCATGGGCTTTGGTTCCCTTGTAACTCCATCGGCTTTCAATCTCAATGGCACATAGGGACCTTTCTCAATAATGTTCCACAATTCATAGTTAATCGAACAAATGTAAATCTCAATTCTAGATTTCCAAAAAATATAATTAGAACCATCAAACAATGGAGGTCTATTAGTGAATGAACCTTCCATATAAGGCAAATTTGATAAACTAGCCATATAATCTTTACTTCTAGGTTGTTAGACCTTAAAAAGAAGACCTAGCTCTGATACCAATTGTAAGACCTAAGAGGGGGGTGAATTAGGTCTTTGACTAATTATCGAAATCTTTTTCTTGCTTTGCAAATCCTTTGCCTTAATAAAAGCTCTTCTTTAATTTCACAAACTTCAAGTTTATATGTGATGTGATGGTTAAGATAAGATCATCAAACAATAAGACTATAACCAATCAATCAACAACTATGAATAAGTAATAATAACAAGAGCATGTAAATAAATAAAACTATAAGGAATGAACACACAATTTATAGTGGTTTGATCTCTCTAAGATCTACATCCACTACCTTGAGTCCACACTCAAGGATTTCAACCAATCCACTATATGCTCAAGTTCAACAATTACATAAGAGGCTTACCACACAATGGTTTTACACTCACAACCTCTTTTAGTAATTATACAAACAATACAAGGTTCACCAAACACAATGGTTTTATATCTAAAGACAACCTTAAGACTAATCTAATCCAAGGCTCACCCACACATGGGTTTTACACTACAACCTTGATTAATCTAGTCTATGGCTCACCCTTCCACAAAAGGGTTTTATGTCACAAGATAACCTTGCAAATGAGCTGGTAAAAAACACAATTAAGATAAGAAAAGAGAGAGTGTAAGATGTTACCACTTTGTTGGTAGATGATTACACAATGTTTCACCTTCACACTTTGTTGCCTTTGGAATCTTGAATTTCAATCTTTGAGCACAAGGCAATTTGAGAGCTTTTAAATTGAATTTAATGTAAAACAAGTTAGAGTATATAGGATTTGATAAGTTTAAAGTTCTACTAAAAAATCTGAAGTTTATGGCTTTTATAGAATTTGAAAATCAGTTCAAACGGCTATAAAACGGCTAGTAACGGCTAGTTTCAGAAAATTCGGACGACCGAATTCTGCGTCCGAATTTTTCGGACGACCGAATTTTTCCTGCTGCGTTTGAATCTTCTTCCAAATTTCTCTGGGAGAACAGTGACCATGCTGAAGGCCAAAATTCGGACGACCGAATTTTTTGGCTGCGTCCGAATCTTCTTCCGAATTTCTCTGGAAGAATAGTAGCAAACTTTTGCTACAAAATTCGGACGATCGAATTTTTTGTCCTGCGTCCGAATCTTCTTCCGAATTTTTCAAACTTTGTCAAAACATGTTCAAATCAATTCAAACAAGTTGGAAAACATTCTAGCCTCAAAGATAAGTCATTAAAGACCTTTTAAGTGCAAAAATTATTTATCAAAACTTGATAATTTAGGTAACTTCAAAACCATTGAAACCATTTAAATCAAGTTTTGTGCTCTCAATTGCAACTCATAGATTCCAAGACTTAAGAGTGTAGGGTTTACAATATTTACCTATTAACCACATGTCACCTACACTTCATGTCTTCAAAGCCTTCATTAATCTTGAACAAACTCTTCAATCTTTAATCACTTGGACATATTTGAGTTGTTCATGCATTGCTAGCTCCAAGGCAATGAGACTTCATACTTCTTAATCCAACAATCCTATCACACAAATGACATGCATATTAGTCCTCATCAATATTTGTCATTAATCAAAACTACATGATTTGCCCTTAGGGCTAACAAAATCATCTGAAAATCATTGTTGTTATCATTGAAAACCATTTGCAAGAATGGACACATCATTTTGGCACTTTTAAACACAAAAACCTTTACAAAAACACTTTGATCATACAAGATCTTTTCAAGTTCATTTGAGATTTCAAAAACATACTTGTTATCACAAAGTTTATTAAAAACAATTTCAAAATAAGTTTTGTGCTCTCTCATGCATTCAAATGAAACCAAGACATACAAGTGTAGAGTTTACATAAGAATGTACCTATTTTAATAATTCTACACTCTAAGTCTTCAATGCCTTCAATCATTTTGAACATACTCTTCAAATCTTCAATCACATTTGGGATATTGAGTTGTTCTTGCATTTTAGCTTCAAGGCAATAAAACTTCATGCTTCTCAAGTCATCAATCCTATCACTCAATCATACAAACACATTAGTCCTCATCAATATTTGTCTTTATTCAAAACTAATCATAATTACATGATTTGCCTTAGGGCTAACAATCTCCCCCTTTTTTATGATGACAAACTTTGATGCAAAATGTGATGGGTTTAGACAATGTAGTAAAAAGAAGCATTGATGTCAAAGATTGATAATAACCAATTTAGCACATTGACATCTAAAAGGCTCAATAAGAGCCTATGGCCCAACCAACCTCCATTAACCTCCTTCATTCCAACTACTAGGATAGAAGATATAGCATTTAAGCATTAAGAAAACTTCTAAGAGAGGTTTTAAAGGTTGTAAAAGTTTAACAATGCTCCCCCTTAGATTGTGCTCATTTTCAACAAGTTTGAACTTGAGATACTATGCATCCGAATTTTGACATATCAAGTCCGAACTATAAAATAAGTGAAATGAAAGCTTCAATTTTTGAAAATAAGCTTTCCTAAGATTGTTCAAACATAGTAGAAGAGATTGAAACATGTTTGAATCAATTTGAACAATAAAATAGCACATTTTGGCAACAAAATATGGATGCATCCGAATTTCAAAACATGAATCCGAATTTTTAAACCTTGCATCCGAATTTTTTGATCTTAAGTCCATACTGCAATAAATTCAATATAATGAATGTTTGAAGTGAAATAAAGTGTTCCTAAGGTTGTTCAAACATAATGGAAGAGATTAAAACATATTTGGATCAATTTGAACAACAAAAGAGCATGTTTTGGCAACAAAATATGCATGAATCCGAATTTCTGAAACATACATCCGAATTTTTAAATCATGCATCCGAATTTTGAGCTTTCAATTCCAAACTGTAAAATATGTGAGATAACAACTTCTATTTTTGAAAATAAGCTTTTCTAAGATTGTTCAAATATGATAGGAAGGATTAAGACAGTTTTCAAATAATTTGAACAATAGAAAAACATTTTTGGCAAGAAAGTTTGGATGCATCCGAACTTCAAGTCCAAACTTTTGATAGCAAGTTTTAAAAGGTGATTTTGCATTCTTAAATGAACTATAGAAGTACTCAAATATGTATAGCCACAATAGCACTCAATTTAGCTTTGCAAAACCACAAAACTCAAGCATTCAATTGTTTTTATGAGGTAAACTAAAATCATAAGTTAAGTCAAGAACTAGTATCAAGATTTCAAAATCTTAACTTAACCATATTCAAAATCTCAAAACCTCACATAGTATAACATATTCAATTTAAATTTCAAATGCAGCCAAATATTTTCATAGTACACATTCATTTTACATTTCAACTTATAGCACACATACATTGCACATTTACAACAAGCACATAGCATATAGCATATCTTGTAGTCAACATTCTTTCTCCCCCTTTACATATGCATGAATTTTCAGAAAATTCACACATTTTCTATTCATGCTTGAGGAATTCCACTACTATTTCACATTTTCACACATTTTGTCATCACATCATTTTCACACATTTTGTTCACATCATTTTCACACATTTTGTCATCACATTTCTTCTCCCCCTTTTGTCATCAATCAAAGATGGGGTTAATGAAAGTGAGACAACATGTATCACATATAAGCAGTATATAGACTAAACCTCATTTGCCAATTTAGTAATTTATTAGCCAATTCTCATAAACTGGCTCTAGTCAAATAATTATTATCCTAATAGCAATAAGCATTATGTAGTATCTCAATAATAATAAATCAAATTCTTCTCCCCCTTTTTAGTAGCAATTAAACTTGGGGTGAGAGTACTTGGACAACAAAGTGAAACAAAAGAAGCTCTTATCACAAAGATTTCACATATTGAGCTTCAAAACATTATAATGACTAAAAAGGCACAAGTAAATTTCAATGTTAAAGCATAACATGTGCATCAAGGAATGAACTAAAATAAGCATCAAAATAGAGTTTAGGGATAGAAAGGCTTAGTCTTGGATGCGCTTCATGGTCTTCACTTCCAAATTTGTTTGTTATGATGGCTATGTCTCCCTTGAGCTCTATATGATGGGGTCCTTCATTTGTTGACTCCTTGCTTGTGTAGTTGTGCTTTGGAAAGTTACTAATTGAGAGGATCTTTGGATCTTCTTCCTTTGAACCACATTTCCTCCTCCCTTGGCTGAAGGAAATTGGTGATGGATTTGTGATTTAACTTTGTTAAACTCCCTTCACCTCCTTCTTCTCTTCTTCTTATTGGAATGCTTCACTGCCATCTCCACCCATATTATCTTTCTGATCTTCTTCATTTTCCTCTTTCTCATCTTCTTTCTTTTCTTCTTCTTTGGCTTTATAGGAACTTGCACCATTTAAAACCACTTGAGAAATCTTTCTCAAGTCTTCTTCCATATTCTTGACTCTAGCTTCTAAACCATCAAATTTGCCAAGAATTATCAGAGCAAAAGACTTGAAGAATTTGTCCATTTTCTTCATTACCTCTACATGGTTGTTCAATGTCTCTTGAAACACCTTGGCAACTATGGTATCACACCTAGTGAGATTATCATCTTCAACTTATTTTCCTTCAATAGAGAGTACCTCTTCAAATAGTCTTCTTTTGTGGAAGGTTGCTCCCCCTCACTAGATGAGTCATGCCTCATTTTAGTTTTCCTTTTTCCAGCAATGATTTCCTTTTCATCCTCTTCTTCTTCTTCATTTTCTTCTTTACTACTAGCACCTCTTCTATCACCTCTTAGAGGAGTTTCTCTTCTAGCCCTTCATGCATTATCATCATCAAGTATTCAAGGAATTCTCTTTAGTGAGTTGTTGGTGTAGACTTCTTCACTCTTTATTGGTAAACCACTAGAAGACAATTGCACTGGGAGATACTAGAAAATTCCTGTTAATAACCTTCCATACGGCAATGCCTTATACTCAGTTCTTCTAGCTGCCATTATATTTTTTAGCACTATATGTCCAAAATTCATTTTTCTTTTCTTATGCATGGCTAGCATAATTACAGCATACACATTATCAACAGAAGACTTGTGCTCAAAGTATGCTATAATCAAGGTAGTGAGCATTTGATGCAAAATTCTTTTACTAGCATCAAAAAGCTTTTATCTCTCTCTCCTTTCTAGTCTTGAGGCTTCTACCATTTATATAGGCATTCTCAGTTCTTTCTTGTGAGTATAACTCACTTATAAAACAATGTCCTCAGAAGAATAATGCCTAAACTTAACATCCTCAACATCACAAATTCTATTGAGCAATGCATTGTCAATCTCAAAAATCAACTTGTGATATTCTTGAAGAATACCACTAAATAGTTTTATTACCAACTTGCTCAACTCTTTCTTCCTTAATATTTGCATAAACATCATAGACTAAGGAAGGTAATAGCATTCATCAACCACAAGCAAACTAGTCCAGCTCACATCATTTAAAAGTGAGAGTATATTACCCATTTTGGATAGTTTGATGACATCCATCTTGTGACATAGATTTATCTTATGGTTCATTTTTATCCAATCATCAAATTCAGTAGCAGCCTCCACTGTGACACATCTATCCAGCCATGACATGCTTTGAGGAACATGAACTATCCTTGGTTCATTGATCACTTGTCCTCCTTCTCTTTCTTTGGCTTTTCCCTTTCCTTTTCTCATGCTAGGCTTATTTGTCCTTACCTGGAGCTACAACACTTGAATATACTCATTAGTCATTGAATTTTTTAAATTTCTAAGCTTCTTCTAAGATTGGTTAAACCTTTCTTCGGCTAATGGCATAGTAAGATATCATTAGTTTGTTTATTAATGCAAACATGATTTAAACAAGTATTACCCTTAGTAGAATGATCTCTAATGAGATGAAGTTTGATATATATATGCTTTGTCCTAGTTTGTTGAATAATATGATGGTCAAAGTTATTGAATTTGTGTTATCACATAACATAGCCACACATTTGAAATATAGACCATAATCACTTAGAGTATCAATAAGGTAATAGAGAATGTGTTTAATAGCAATCAAATGAAACTCTTTAGGACAAGATGAAATCTAGCACACAAGCACATGACAAACATAATATTGGCTCTACTTGCAGTCAAATAGAGTTGACTATTCCTATGAAACCATTTTATTCTTGTCATGAATAGTTGATAAACTTATGGAAGTACTTATACCTTAACATGATTCAAGAAAGTGCCATTCTAGGTTTGCTTGATTTGTATGCCAAGAAAGAAATTGAGTTCTCCTATCATGCTTATTTCAAATTTACTTTGCATCAACTTGGAAAACACATCACAAAGTGAAGTATTAGAAGCACCAAAAATTGTATCATATATTTGGACAAGTTATAGATCATTGTTGCATGAGAATTTTATAAAAAGGGTAGTTTCAGTTTTCCTCTTGAAAGTTCTTTTGAAAGAAGGAAACTACTCAATCTTTTACACTAAATTCTAGGAGCTGGTTTTAAACCATTCAAAACTTAGGATAGTTTGAAAATATGGTTAGGAAACTTTTCATGAGCAAAACCGGGTGATTATTCCACATAAACCATTTAGAAAAGTACTTTTGACATTCATTTGAAATAACTTAAAGCAAGTACAAGTCAAAAGTATTCTTATGAACTCAAGTCTACATTAGGAACAAAGGTTTCATCATAATCAATTCCTTCTTCTTGATTGAATCCTTAGGCAACAATTCTAACCTTGTTTCTAACAACTTCTCCGGATTCAATATGTTTATTTCTAAAAACCATTTAGTACCAATAATGGAATGATCATGAGATTTAGGAATATCCAAAATTTTTTATTTTTCAAATATATTTATTTCCTCTTGCATAGCAATAATCCAAAAATCATCACACAATGCATCATCAATACTTTTAGGCTCATATGCAATAAAAGAATAAAGTTATTGATAAAGTACCGCCTTATTATTTTTTTTTACTCCTTGGGAGATATTATCAATGATTTGCTCCTTAGGGTGGCCTCTTGGATATCTTAAGTTCTTTGAGAGCTTTTGGTCACCACTAGGTTGGTCATCTTGATTTTGCTCAATCATTTCTTCCTCATTGGTATGATCCTCCACAGTTGGTGCTTGAAGATTTTGATAGTCATTCATCGATGTACCTACATCATCTTCATCTCTTCTTTCCAAATAAATGTAAGATTCATCAAAACAAACATGAATGGTTTCCTCATCATATAAGGTTCTTTTCATTATAAACTCTATATGCCTTTTCGTTAGAAGAATAGCTAAGAGATATACCAATATCCGGTTTTCTATCAAATTTAAGTAAGTTATCACAAGAATTTAAGATGAGACATTTATAACCAAGCATTTTAAAATATGCAATTTGAGACGTTTTATAAAAGAGAATTCAAAAGATGTTTTTCTTCAAAATGATCTTAAAAGAATTCTATTTATCATAGCATATGGTGTTTAAGGCTTTGGCCCAAAAATATTTTTGAAGAAGAATTTTCACAAAGCATAGACCTATCCAATTTCTTCTGCAAAGTTCAAAATTTTCTTTCAAAAACACCATTTTATTGTGGAGTTTTTGCAGTTGAAACAATTATATGAAATTCAATTTTCAAAGCGAATTTTGTAAAAACTTTGTTTGTAAAATTCTCCCATTGTCACTTCTAATGGAAATCAATTTGCACTCAAGGGAGGTTTGAACTTTTTTGAATAGTTTTTCAAACTTATGAAACACTTCATCTTTTTGAGCAAAGAATAATGCTAAAGTGAATATTTAGAAATCCTCAACTACTACTAAGGCATACTTCAAGTCATTAATACTAGAGTATCTTATGAGTCCAAATCAATCCATATGAACATGTTCAAGATGTTTTGAGATATAAAAGCATTTTCATGGGTTTGAAAAATTCTCTAGATCGTTTTCCATATTGACAAGTATTTCAATGACAATTTTCTCAAAGCAATCCTCCAACTAAAACTTGAGAGAAAAGTTTGTTCAACAAATCCATGCTCACGTGAGCAAAACTTCTATGCCAAGAAAATCCATCATTATCATAAGTAACAAGGCATTCAAGTTTATTATGCCGTAAATAACCATCATTATCATGAGTGGAAAATCATCTAATTTTATAAGCAACAAGTTCATCAAGGCAAGGTACTAATACAATTTTCAACAAAAATAGTTCTACCATTGACTCCATCAAGTATAGTGCAAGTATTTACATTCAACTTTTCACAATGTCACATAATTAACTAATGTTAAGCAAGTTATATTTCAAATTATCACTAAGCAACATTTGTTTAAAAAGAAGAGAGGAACCTTTACCATCATTGGTTACTCCAAGAATTATTCCTTTCTTCTTGTCTCAAAACAAATCCTTCATTGGTTGCTTTGACCTTGCTTTTGAATGAGGTGTTTTCCTTTACTCTTTAATCCAACATCATCAATGTACAGCTTGGTGGTGCTTGAGTTTGAATTAAAGTGTACCTGCAATAAAGGAAAGGAAGTATCCTTTGGTACCCATACTTTCTTGGGTCCGTGGGGGTTAGTAATAATTCCCTTAACTCTCCAAATGGTTTTTACACCATTCTCTACTTTTCTTTTAACATAACATTTGGTGACTTTATGTCCATGTTTTTCACAATAAGTATAACAAGTATAATGCATGGAAGTAGAAGCAGCTCTAACAAAGAAGTTTTTATATTTAGGCACATTGTTTACATAATTATAGCCAAGACCATTTTTAACAAGAGAAGATCTTTGAGTTCCAAGAATTTTATCAAGATTGTCTCTTCCTTTTGTAAATTTTTCTATACATGATGTAAGTTCATCAACCTTCTTTTTCAAAGTCTCATGATCAACAAGCATTCTTTCAAGAGACAAAATCTTTTCACAAAGAATCTTATTTTCAAGGGACATGTTTTGTAAAGAGACATTTAAAACTTCTTTTTCAATATTCAAGCATTCAATAGAATCAAGAAGCTTTTTATTTTCACAAAACAATTTTGAATTCTCATTCAATAAATCATTAATTTTGGTTTTCATTTACTTATTCCTTTTTGAAGACTTTTTTAATTCTCCATACATCTCAACAAGTAATTCACTAGGATTTTCAATATCATTATCATAATAAGTAGATGTAGATGGAGTAGGTTGTACCTCATCTTCCATTGTCATGAAGCACACATTTGCTCTTTCTTCTTCATGAGTGACTTGAAGTAATTTCCACATTTCATGAGCGGAATCACATTCCATCACTCTATTGTATTCATTGATGACCAATGCACAACAAAGAATGTTCATTGCTTGGTAGTTTAATGTCATCATTCTTGAATCGCTCTCATCATACTCCTCCATAGACTTTGGTTCCCTTGTAACTCCATCGGCTTTCAATTTCAATGGCACATAGGGACCTTTCTCAATAATATTCCACAATTCATAGTTAATAGAACAAATGTATATCTCAATCCTAGACTTCCAAAAAATATAATTAGAACCATCAAACAATGGAGGTCTATTAGTGGAGGAACCTTACATATAAGGCAAATTTGATAAAATAGCCATATGATCTTTACTTCTTGGTTGTTAGACCTTAGAAAGAAGACCTTGCTCTGATACCAATTGTAAGACCTAAGAGGGGGGTGAATTAGGTCTTAGGCTAATTATCGAAATCTTTTTCTTATTTGCAAATCCTTTGCCTTAATAAAATCTTGTCTTCAAATTCACAAACTCTAAGTTTATATGTGATGTAATGGTTGAGACAAGATGATCAAACAATAAATCACAACCAATCAATCAACAACTAAGAACAAATAATAATAACATAAGTATGTAAACAAGTAAAGCTATAAATAAATGAACACACGATTTATAGTGGTTCGATCTCTCCAAGATCTACATCCACTACCTTGAGTCCACACTCAAGGATTTCAACCAATCTACTATATGCTCAATTTAGGCAATTACACAAGAGGCTCACCACACAATGGTTTTACACTCACAACCTCTTTTAGTAATTATACAAACAAGGTTCACCCTTCCACAAGGGTTTTATATCTAAAGACAACCTAAAGACCAATCTAATCAAAGGCTCACCCACAAACGGGTTTTACACCACAACCTTGATTAATCTAGTCTATGGCTCACCCTAACACAAAAGGGTTTTATGTCACAAGATAACCTTGCAATGAGCTAACAGAAAACACAATTGAGATAAGAAAAGAGAGTGTGTAAGATGTTACCACTTTGTTGGTAGATGATTACACAACGTTTCACCTTCACACTTTGTTTCCTTTGGATTGATCAATTGAATGCACAAGACAAGAGAGCTTTGAAGTTTGCTAAAAGCTTTTGGAATGCTTGGAGTTCATAAAGATTCAACAGTTACAAAAATTCTGATGTTTATAGCTTTTATAGATGTGAAAAATCAAATGCAACAGCTATAAAACGACTAGTAACGGCTAGTAACAGTAAAGTTCGGACGTCCAAAATTTCTGTTATGCGTCCGAACTTGCATCCGAATTTTACTATGCCAAGCTGTCTGGAAAAGTTTAGACGTCCAAACTTTTCCTCATGCGTCCGAACTTGCATCCCAACTTCTCTGGAAAAACAGTGACCATGCTATTAGAGAAAGTTTGGACGTCCGAACTTTACTCCATGCGTCCGAACTTGCGTCCGAACTTCTCTGGAAACACAGTAACCATTTCCAGAGTTTGGACGTCCAAACTTGCATCCAAACTTTTCAAATTCAGTCAAATCATCTGAAAATCATTGTTGTTATCATTGAAAACCATTTGCAAGAATGGACACATCATTTTGGCACTTTTAAACACAAAAACCGTTACAAAAACACTTTGATCATACAAGATCTTTTCAAGTTCATTTGAGATTTCAAAAACATACTTGTTATCACAAAGTTTATTAAAAACAATTTCAAAATAAGTTTTGTGCTCTCTCATGCATTCAAATGAAACCAAGACATACAAGTGTAGAGTTTACATAAGAATGTACCTATTTTAATAATTCTACACTCTAAGTCTTCAATGCCTTCAATCATTTTGAACATACTCTTCAAATCTTCAATCACATTTGGGATATTGAGTTGTTCTTGCATTTTAGCTTCAGGGCAATAAGACTTCATGCTTCTCAAGTCATCAATCCTATCACTCAATCATACAAACACATTAGTCCTCATCAATATTTGTCATTATTCAAAACTAATCATAATTACATGATTTGCCCTTAGGGCTAACAAAAACTTCATACTTCTTAATCCAACAATCCTATCACACAAATGACATAAAGATTAGTCCTCATCAATGTTTTTCATTAGTCAAAACTTAATCATAACCTTATGATTTGCCCTTAGGTTACATATCATTATTCAGTTGTCCCTGATAATTATTCTAAGAGGAACAATAACTAATTATTCAGTACGCTATGAATAATTATTCATTAGTCCCCCAAAGAATTCATCAATTCAATGTGTAATGAATAATTATTTAGTTTGTGATGAATAATTATTCATTTTTCAGTACATAAAAAATAATTATTCACCGACAAAAAATTTTGCTTTGACTGAAAGTTATGTATGATGTTGAAATGGAGATCTATCCTCCTAACTTAGGCACCACATGGGCAACCAATTGGCAAGACCATTAAAGATAGAGAGAACCAAAATTGATTATAAAAGAGATTGCAGAGCATCCAAGAGCAGGTGTGATTGAAGAGAAAGGTCACGATCAAGAGATAGCGAAACACATTAGCCACGCTAACTTTGGATGCTACCGATGAAAGCACCATACAGTCGAACCTTGTAGAATTTGCCCTAATATATTATGGTGTCACTTTCAAGCAATCAATTTATATGTGTGATGAATAATTATCTATGAATGATTATTCACTTAATGTAATCATGATCATTTTTCATGCAATCGAATCAATTGTATAATGAATACTTATTCAGTTTATTATGAACAATTATTCACTTAACATATATATTTTCATTTTTTACTCAATCAAATCAAGTGTGATGAATATTTGTTCAATTATCTGTGAATATTTATTCAATTTGTAACGCATAATTGTTCATTTAACATGTGTATTCCCTATATTACTCATCCGTCGAAATGGCAATTCCAAGATCATTTGCCAAAAATTAAGTCATTAGCATTATCTATACATCAGGTCACATTAATTATCTAAAACTAAGTCACTGTCATTTACATAACCAAAGTTAGTGTGAAAAGGATTGATGGAGTCATCTTGGTTCTGTCCAAGCAGTTGGTTTTCATCTTGCATCAACAGTCGCACTACAATTTGTCTCTACCCAACATTGATGTTTTCCTGCTTGAACTATGTTGCATAACATTCTCGGGGTAAGTACCAACCCCAAGCCCTCATGGTCCAAAAGACAAATAGGCCAAACTGTGAATGTCTGGTTGAACGAGCACAGAGGGTACATCCCACATAAACTTCTTCCGATTGACCTCTCTCCTACTCCCCACATACTAAACCATATGGGGAAATACACAATCATCAAATCATCAAGGGTTTGGTATTTGGTGAGTGTCTGGGAATGTTGATTGGCAAGGCATGCTATTCAAACAAATGAAACAGTTCGTTGGCACGTCGATTGCATACAAAAGAAAGTGATTGCCAAAGATTATCCAGAAGAAATATTGTAACAAGACTCAGAAATGAGTGATTAAATATTTATTCATTATCCCCCAAGTTTGTGCTTGTGAGTAAAAGGAATAGTTGGCATATCTTTATAATGGTAGTGAAGCAAAATCTCTTTATCACACCACCGTAAGCCTGCTGGCGATTGAGAAAGTGGGCATAGGTGTCAGCGATATTGCAGAAGATCTATCCCAGCTGGCAGTCCTGAAGCTCCACTCTTGTTAGCCGTTGGATGCCATCCCTCAATAAAATTATGGCACTGTGATCAAAGCCCAAGTGAATTGCATTCTTTCAAGCTCATGGAAATAAATAATTATTCATGACTCTATATATCATTATTCATAACAATATGAATAATTATTCATCTCTCAATAATTATTCATTGCACCATGAATAATTATTCATTACACAGATCATAGTTATTCATTATCAAAAGAATAATTATTTAGTAAACTGAAATAACTATGACTTACTCTCTCCCGTTGGGAGCACTCTTGAGCTCGAACAAGTCCACAAGCATGTTCTTTTCTTAGGTAAGTACATATAAATTGGCTTGTCCAACCACAAAGTGGGAACAAAGAAATTTATGGGGCTTTTTTAGCCGTCGGCACTTATGATGAGATTGTAACGGGACTTCCTCTGCCTGCATGTCAGGCTCCTTCGTATCTAGGGCACTTCCTCTTCCTCTCACGTTGGCCTCTTTAGTAGTTGGTACATCCCCGATGTCATCTAGGCAAATTCATTTTCATCAAGAATAGAAGAGTGGTTCGTTGTTTAATTAATTATTCAAAGTACAAGGAATAGTTTTTATGACAATTTCTTCACACAATTCAAAAGGAATAATTATTCAAAATACAAAGAATAATTATTCATCATGTATGGAAGAACATGAAGTTAATGAATAATTATTCATGATTATGAATAATTATACTGAATAATTCTACAACCAACCGTGAATAATTATTCATGCATCAAATAATAATTACTCACCATCCTCGACTTATTTTAGTGTACACCCACCTGTATTTGTTTCCTTTGTGATCTCCATCTCTATAGCAATCTTGCTTGTGGATTTGAAGACTTGGTTGGAATATTGCTTTAGCCAACTGCTTATGACTTCTCTTGGCCTTTACTATGGGCTGGAATTCTTCGCATAGGGGAAGTCAATAACATCTGCTCAACCTTTTCAATTCTCGTTACATCATCTTCTCAAACCCTACCTTCCTCAACAACCTTTTTTCAACCCTATCTTCCTTAGCCACCTCATTGTTCCCCACATCAAAGGGTTTAGGGATAAGGAACCCTTCATTATCAGGACTCCTCAAACTAAGTTCTTATTGGGTGCCATCATCCTTATCAGGCTGTTCACTCTCCATATGCTTTTCACCTTCAGAGAGCTTTCTCAACTCTTCCTCAATTTTCTCAATCTCGTTTTGGAGTACCCTTCTCCAAGCTTTCAACTTAGCCTTCGTTCCAGCATTTTGCTTCTCACCCCCATGGGTTGACCCATTTGCATTCTAGACATCCAAGACCCTCATGGCAGTCCATTGGGTGCAGGTGCATTCTACATTTTTTGGCACACTGGACATTTTCTGTAAATAACATATTTGAAATTCAAGAAATCATCTTGTTAAGCAAAGTAGTTTTAATCATATATTTTACAAGATATGGATAATTTTTCATTTATCAGAGAATAATTATTCAAAATCAATTGAATAATTATTCACTTTAGGTTGACTAATTAGTCAACTATACAAGAATAATTATTCAATTACCTGTGAGTATTTGACAAAATATGAATAATTATTTGCTCTTAGTTGAATAATTATTTAACTTTACAAGAATAATTATTCACTTAACGATGAGCATTCGACGAGTAATGAATAATTATTCACTTATTAATTATTCAGCTTATTAATTATTCACCCTAAGTTGAATAATTATTCAATATTATAAGAATAATTATTCACTTATTTACGAGTATTTTATGAGTAATGAATAATTATTCACTTTATAGTGAATATTTCATTTGGCTAGCTACTGGCCATTTTTAAAACAAACTTGGATAGCTCGTTGTGTCCAAACTAGATTACATTTCCAACCTAGTTGAACATCTTTGATTTCCCTATATCATCTAGAATGGGGATGCATTATGTGAGATCAACCTTTCAGGGCTAGAATAGTCTCCAGAGTTGAGAGAATGTACTGTTTCGCAAAAGTGTTGGCTACCAAGTGAGGACGTGAATTTTCTGGTTAGATTTCCTCTATTGAGAAATGGTTCTTTAAGGAGGGTGACAACCCTAGATTTCTAGCGAAGTGTAGAACTTTTGGATTTGGAGCGCCATTTCTTTTTTTGTTCCCAAATCAATATCTATAGGTGAACAAGGAGGATACTAGGAGAGACATCAGCGGTGAACAAAGAGGTGACATTTTGATTCAAGCATATAGAGACTGTGATACTCCCAACCCCTACGGTAAGTTTCACTGTGGCTGAGTGAGGTACCAGCGTGGCTCTCAGTACTGAAATTTGTAAATACGAACCGTGTTCGAAGAAAAAGGGAAGAGAAAAATATACATATAATACAATATGATACAAATATGAAAAATGTCAGCGAAAATATACAAATACATAGGTAGATCCTATATTTTACATTATCAAAATTCAATCTTTGAAAGAAACCAACAGGATTCTCTTTCTCTAACAAGTGAGAGGTAACAAAAGGTACAATTTGATCACACCCACATATGCATCCCTCCATGCGCTATCTCTGAAGTGAATTAAGGGATCACTACTCTGATCCATGGTTCAAGTTATCTAAAAATAAGCATTATAAAAAAATGTGTGAGTTGGAAAGCACAATGAGTTCACGTGTGTGTCAGTGTGTTTCAAAATTATGAATTTCGAAAATATGAGGGTAGATGCATATGCACAGTAGTTCAAAAGTATTTTATATTCATACAAGCTTTCTTGTTTCAAAATAATACACAAATCTCATGATAAGGTTTCGGGCCTAGCTGAAAAGTCTGAACGAACCAAGACACATTAACATAGTTTCTCAAACCGAATTTATCAAATATGACAAATATTTGAATTCTGGCTTAACAGTAGAATTACTAGAGCCAATAATGGGGTCATAAGAACTCAAATCCCAGTATCCTGTAGCCAATACCAGCTATACACCAAGACGAATGTTCGCTTTCACAGACTACCTTATGACACCCCCACAAAGAGACCAGACTCATGAATCTGGGGTATCTGCCAGTCCAACCATAGTGATCAACCTCAACATTGAGCCCCTCCTGACTCGATGTTAGGTGACCGCAAACAAATAAACGCAATATCAGTTGGGCCACGCCTTCCCTGACATACTATGCCCCCTTTCAAGTGGATCCACAATCCAAAATTTTTGCATTCCATGCCAGCGGAAGAGGCCCTACTACGGGAGAATAGTTACGTACAGTGCAATTAACTGACGCTTCTAGCTTAAATTATATTCCAATCACATCATGTTCGTATTCATATCATATTTCAAATCACATCGTATTCATATTCATCTCATATTCCAATTCATATACGGTCAAGATAGAGTTTTTATGCAACTTTTCAAACATAAAGGCCACTAAAGTAGCCATCCAAATAAATCCAAATCCATAACCAAATCCAATCTCAACATAATTTCAAAATAACAACAGTCGGCCAGTCTAAACATGTAAATGCAAGCTTTTCCAAATATGCTATGGCAAAGCACATGACTTTTAAAAAATATACAATAAAATATTTCCCAAAGATTACTTGCATCTATAGAACATGTCTAGAAATTATAATATTTGAAACCAAATAAATACCTACACGGAGCACCTCTCCTAGGTATTTTTAATGCACAAGTAAAATATATGGTGGAGAACCTCTCTAATTTAAAAATAAGCAACTGAAGTAATTTCTAAAATAATATATATTCACACTTGTGAATAACAAATATTCTTATTTATAAATATTGATGGCACTAAAAATTTAGTGAGTCTCCATTTGTAAAATTACCTAGTAACAAGTGTAAGAGCTACTTGTTATATTATGAATAATGCAAATTTTTTACAAATCCAAATAGCTAAATCTTAGTCGAAAACTCTGAAGAAGATAAATTTTAAGTTATCGAGTCTTCTCAAGATATTTTAGGTATAAGTTTAAGCCTAAACTTACAACTATAAAAACACTTAATTACTAAACATTATACAACCATATATTCTTATAAATAGTCATATATATATATATATATATATATATATATATATATATATATATATATATATATATGAAAGTTCACCAATGTTAAATTTTCTTAAATACAAAATATTGCTAAATACTAAATATTGAATGTTTAAGAGAGTGAAAATATAAATGAAAATATCACTTTAATTTAAATATCAAATCTCAAAATCTCAATATTTAGTCACTTTCAAATCTATTTCAAATCCTAAAGAATATATATATTTTTATACTAAAACATAAATTTAAATCAAGTAAACAACTTTTATTAACAAAAAATTTTTACTATAAATTTATGTAAATCATAAAACAAACTGTAAAACTCACAAATAAAAATAATATAAAATCTTACCTTAATTAACAAGGAGGAAATCAAGCAAAGGAGAAGAAAAAGAAAACAAAACAAACCAAGAAGAAGAGAAAAGGGAGAAAGGATAGGAAATGAATAAAAGAGAAGAAATGAAACCAACATTATACAGTAAGAAGCATGAGTTGGTGAACTCACCGACTTTGTTGAAAAAGAAGTGGCCCATTTGTCACTTCTTTGTTGGTTTTCTCTCTCTCTTTTTGTAAACCTAGAATATTCTAGAATGCTTAAGCATGTTTAAGAATGGTCAAATATGTGCAAGATTGTGCTTCAAAATATTTTCAAAAATAAATTATCCTAACTCATGAAGTTTTCTCAAATACTTTATATATAAAAAATTATAAGCATTACTTTAAACAAACACGACTAAACCATCTCTAGGGTAAGATGTTACAGAGAGCACGTTAGAGTTTTCTTTATTATAGGCTGAATAATTATTAAAGTTTCTTATTTACGTTGCTGATTAATTATGCAATATTATCAAAAACCTCTTATGAATAATGTTTTTGTAGATGTAGAGGTGACAATTGATGGCATGTGGAAGAAGATACGTCAAGTGTCAATTGTAATGATGACCTTTTTTTACTTTCAAATTTTTCATTTTTTCAAATACTTTCCATCGACTTTTCATGCCCAAAATGCCATTGATGCTTCCCATTCGTCAAATAAAAAAGATGCTCATCCAACGGTTCTAAATTCATCCTCATGTACTAAAAAAGGGGGTCTTCAGCATACTAACCGGATGAAATCACACAACATATTCTCTCTTTTTTCTACCAAAAAAATTTTTTTGGATTATTTATTTATACCAGATTTACTTTAGTACATTGCATATGCTTATTTTAATTTTGATTAAGAAAATTGTTAATTGACATTTTGCTTCAAGTTTTCTAAATCAAGACTAGTAGTATTCTATTTCAAGACTAGAAGCTTCTTCGTGGTCTTTTTCAACAAATTAAGAGAAGGTTTAGCCATCAAATCTAGGATTAAGTTGCATAGCCCTCGGATCAAGTTTAGTAAAAGAATCAATCGATTTTATTCTCTTATTGATAATTGTTCAAAGATTGTAACATCATCTTTAATTTCTATAAATTATTATTTGTCACCATTGTTTTTGTTTCTTTTGATATTTTCACACAAGAAATTGGTGTGTACAAAATTTTGACATGTCTAGTGGGACCACCTTTGCCGCTCATCTCTTCTCGTCAAATAAGTGCAAACTTTCACCAATAACTTTAGGCAACAATAACATAAAAACTACTTCTTCTAAGGTTGCATTTGTTGGAGCCAACACAAATTTGACATGTCTAGTGGGACCACCTTTGCCGCTCATCTCTTCTCGTCAAATAAGTGCAAACTTTCACCAATAACTTTAGGCAACAATAACATAAAAACTACTTCTTCTAAGGTTGCATTTGTTGGAGCCAACACAAATTTGGCCATGCAAACTATTTATACAAGTCCAATCACGTGATACATGTCAATAGCTCTTGCAGAAAATGGGGTGCAATGACGATCTGCAAAAAAATCCCAAATCTATTAATATTCCTATTTTTAATTATACATATTCGGTCTTCAATGATGTTGCATCTCTTCTGGGGGCAGAAGATGATGTGATCAAGGTTATAAACATAACTTTGAAGCTCCTAGATTTGAACTCTACATCAAAACACTCGAAATAAGAGGATGAGTATCGCACTGATTCCACTTTTGCGATTCCTCACTTTCTGAAACTAAGCATGTTCTACCTTGAAGCTTCATTTACAATTTCATCAATCATGCCTGTTGTGATGGAAAATGCATCACCCGTCGAGAAGCAACGGGCAAATTTGACAAAAACGGTGGAATGGCTTGCCAAACATTGTCAGCTAACAAGATCTTACAATTGCTTGAATCGAATTGATAATGCTGGAGAAATATACAATTAGTGAAAAACAATCGGTTTCAAAAACAATTCTCTTTTATATTTTTAGGTGTTTGAAAATCGGTTTCTAACTAGAAATCCATATATTTCGGTTTCAAATTTTGATCTCAAATTAGTTTCTAAGCAGTTGCAAACCAAGTCGGTTATTATTTTAAATATGTTTTAGGTGCTTCATAACCAATTTTAAATCAATTGTTTTCTAATTAGAAACTGATACATTTTGGTTTCAAATTTCGGTCTCAAATCGGTTTTAAAAATAATTCTTTTTTACATTTTTTAGGTGTTTGAAAATCTGTTTCAAATTAGTTTCTAATTAGAAACCAATATATTTCAGTTTCAAATTTCAATCTCAAATCGGTTTCTAAACGGTTTCAAAAATAATTTTTAATATTTTTTATGTGTTTGAAAACCCATTTTAAAATATATTTCGATTTTAAATTTTGGTCTCAAATCGGTTTCTAAAGAGTTTCAACCAAATTGATTTGAAAGTGATTTTAAATTTAGTTCATTTTTACATTTTTTTGGAGGAGTTTTCATATTGTTTTCAATTTGGTTTCTAAACCTATACACTAGAGTAGTTGTAAATGATTTCTACTGGGTTCCAAAACCCTAAAGAGGTTTATATTCAGTTTTAAATGCTGTATTTAATACTAAGATTTGTATATTATAATTAAGGTTTATAATATGGCATCCAACATCTCTGATGACTTTAAACGAATTAATGTGATCAATATATATTTATTTTGTATTGCTTATGACTAAGATATATATTGATCTATACTTATTTCAATTATTATACAAGTATTATCTAATATTATACGAGTATATATCTTGCTATAGTATATATTATATATAGAATATTTGTCATATATAGAATAATTTTAAAGTTTCCCTCACATATCTCTCATATAAATTGAGAATAAATTAAATATAATAAATATATAATAGAAGCAATATTCCTCATTTTCTTCTTCTTAAATTTATGTAAAAAGTGCTAACATACCTTATATTTTGAAATGGAGGTGTATATATATAGAAACACACACCTCCCTTTAGTATTTATCTTCAATAAATACTTTAAATATGGTTATATCTGTATAAGACATGTTTCAATACATTTCTTAATTTTATTAAATTTTTAATTAGTTTATATGAAGAAATCTTTGTGTCAATCATATACAGGTGGTAATTATTAGTGTTATTGATATATTTTAGTAAACATTTATGGATTTAAAATTGAAAGACCTAAGAGGGGGGTAAATTAGGCCTTTGGCTAATTATCAAAAACTTTATTTTGTTTTATAAACTTGGTTTGGAAAGATTAAATTCAATTGCTTCAATGAAAATGTGATGAACACAATGACAAAGCTATACACAATGAAGAGCAAAGAGCACAAGCAATTTATATTGGTTCGTTCTCTGCAAGATCTACACTCAAGGATTTCAACCAATCCACTATATGCTCAAATTCGATTAATTACACAAGAGGCTCACTCCGCAAGGGTTTTACTCCAACAACCTCTTTTGCAATACTACAAACAAGGTTCACCCTACCACAAGGATTTTATATCTAAAAACAACTTGAATTAATACCTCAAGGATCGCCCTTATCAAAAGGGTTTTATGTCACAAGATAACCTTGTATTGAACAAGCAGATAATAAGATTAAACAGAGATTAGATGAGATATTACCACAGCTTGGTAGATGATTACACAAGTTAGCACCACTTCACCTTGTAGTCTTTGGAATCTTGAATAATCACATGAAAGCACAAGACAAAAGAGAGCTCTAAAGATTTCAAATGATTTTTGAATGTTAGGATTCTTCAAGTGTTAAAAAGTTATCAAAAGTCTAGAGTTTATGGCTTTTACAGATTTTGAAAATAAGTTCCAACAGTCATAAAATAGCTAGTAACGGCTAGTTTCTGAAAAGTTCAGACGACCGAACATGATCCACTGCGTCCGAACATTACTGTGACATGCTGTCAGGGAAAGTTCGGACGACCGAACTTTGCCCCTTCCATCTGAACTTGCGTCAGAATTTCTCTGAAAATTCAGCAGTAATGTTCACAGTTTGGACGTCTGAACTTGCGTCCGAACTGTTCAAACTTTATCAAAACATTTGAAAATCAACCTCAATAAGTTTGAAATCATTTTGTACTAAAAGATAAGTCACTTAAAATATTTTGAACTCAAAGACCGTTATCAAAGCACTTGGTAATTCAAAGTTTATTCAAAGCCATTTTAGATTCAAAAACAAGTTTTGTGTTCTCTTATGCATTCAATAGATTCCAAGAACAAGAAGTGTAGTGTTTACAAGAATATACCTATTAAGCAAGTGTAAACCTACACTAGAGTCTTCAAAGCCTTCAATCCATAGGACATGCTCTATATTCTTGATCCTTGAACATACTAGAGTTGTCCTTAGCACTTTTAGCTCCAAGGCAATAAGAACTCTTTGCTTCTCAATCCAAAAATCCTATCACACATATAGCATATGAATTAGTCCTTATCAATGTTTGTCATTAATCAAAACTAATAAAAACTACATGATTTGCCCTTAGGGCTAACAATCTCCCTCTTTTTGATGATGACAAACTTTGATGCAAAATGTGATGGATTTAAACAATGTAGTACAAAGAAGCATTGATGTCAATGATAAATAATAACCAATTTAGAACTTTGACATTCAAATGGCTCAATACGAGCCTATGACCCAACCAACCTCCGTTTACCTTCTTCATTCCAATAACTAGGATAGAGGATATATTATTTAAGCATTAAGAAAGTCAGAAAAGATTAACAATGCTCCCCTTAGATTGTACTCATTTTTCAACAAGTTTGGACTTGAGATGTTGTGGATCCAATTATTGAATATTCAAGTCCGAACTACAAAATATGTGAGATGAAGGCTGCCATTTTTGAAAATAAGTTTTCCTAAGGTTGTTCAAATATGATAGGAAAGATTGAGACAGTTTTCAAACAATTTGAACAACAGAAAAGCATTTTTGACAAGAAGGTTTTGATGCATCCGAACTTCAAGTCCGAACTTTTGGTAGCAAGTTTGAAAAGGTGATTTTGCATTTTCGAATGAACTATAGAAGTACTCAAATATGTATAGCCACAATGGCACTCAATTTAGCTTTGCAAAACCACAAAACTCTTACATTCAATTGTTTTCATGAAGTAACCCAAAATCATAGGTCAAGTCAAGAACTAAGATCAAGATCTCAACTCAACTATATTTCAAAATCTCAGAAAACAACCAATTTCAGCTTATATTATATATATGCACAGGTCAACATTATAGCATCAAATACAACACATTTCACATAGTACAACATATTCAATTTAAATTCCAAATGCAGACAAATATAACACATTTTATACATAACACATAGCACATTTTGTCATCTAACACATTTTACACATAACACATAGCACATTTTGTCATCATTCTTTCTCCCTATTTTGTCATCACTCAAAGATGGGGTTAATGAAAATGAGACAGCATTATCACAATCAGCATGTATCACATATAAGCAGTATATTGACCAACTCTCATTTGGCAATTTTTAACTAGGGCCAACATTTAGCAAATCTCAAGTCAAATAATTAACATCTCAACTGATCAAAAATAAGCAACATGTAAATCAACTTCTTCTCCCATTTCTTTGCATCAATTAAACTTGGGGTGATCAAAGTATCATTAACCAAAGAAGCTCTCAACACTAATGTTTCATCATTGAGCTTCACAAAGACATTACAGAAAATAAAAAGATAGGGAAATTACATAAGCTATGCTAAAACAATTATGAAGTACATAGATCATACTAAAGTACATCTAGTAAAATAAAATAGTAAAGAGAGATAGGATTGAAGAGATGCTTAGTCTTGTGATGTCGATAGAGAGGCCTTGCTAGATCCCTTCTTGATTGCTACATGTTTGACTCTTCCTTGGTTGAATGTCAGGTTGGAGGGAGAGGTTATTTCAGCTCTAGCAATCAAGCTTCCTTCTTTACCAATGCCAGCTTGCTGCTCCCCTTGATCTTCCCTTTGTGACTGAACATCCTTTTCTTCATTCTTTTCTCTTTATCTTGCCACTAGCTCAAAGTCATATCCTTGGTCATCATCATCATTATCATCTTTCTCTTCCTTTTTATCTTCCTTATCTTCATCATCATATGTTTTTGAAAGACCTAAGAGGGGGGTGAATTAGGTCTTTGGCTAATTTTTGAAACCTTTTTCTGTTTTATGAACTTGATTTGGAAAGATTATATTTAATTGCTTCAATGTAAATGTGATGAACACAATGATAAAGTAATACACAATGAAGAGCAAAGAACACAAACAATTTATAGTGGTTCGATCTTCTTGAAGATCTACATCCACTACCTTGAGTCTACACTTAAGGATTTCAACAAATCCACTATATGCTCAAATTCAAACAATTACACAAGAGGCTCACCCTACAAGAATTTTACACCAATAACCTCTTTTGTAATGCTACTAAAAAGGATCACCCTACCTCTAGGATTTTATATCTAAAAACAACCTTGAATCAACACCTCAAGGATCGCCCTTACCAAAAAGATTTTATGTTACAAGATAACCTTGTCTTGAGATAGTAGATAACAAAATTAAATAGAGATTGGATGAGATATTACCACTTCTTGGTAGATGATTACAATAGCTAGCACTACTTCACCTTGTTGTCTTTGGAATCTTGAATGATCAATTGAAAGCACAAGACAAAAGAGAGCTCTAAGGATTTCAAATGATTTTAGAATATTAGGATATCTCAAGTGTTCAAAAGTTATCAAAAATATGAAATTATTGGCTTTTATAGATTTTAAAAATTAGTTTAAACAGCTATAAAACGGCTAGTTTCTGAGAAGTTTGGGCGTCCGAACAATCATCTGAACATTACTGTGACATGCTGTCTGGGAAAGTTCGAACTTCCAAACTTTGCCCCATGTGTCCGAACTGGCGTCCAAATTTCTCTAGAAAAACAGTAATCATGTTCATAGTTTGGATGTCCCAACTTGCGTCTGAACTTCTAAAACTTTGCCAAAACCTTAGAAAATCAACCTCAATAAGCTTGAAATTATTTTTTACTAAAGTATAAGTCATATGAAATCTTTTGGACTCAAAAACTATTACCAAAGCACTTGATCATTCCATAGTTTACTCAAAGCTATTTAAGATTTGAAAACAAGTTTTGTGCTCTCTTATGCATTCAATATATTCCAAGAAACAAGAAGTGTAGGGTTTACAAGAATATACCTATTTAGCAAGTGTAAACCTACACTAGAGTTTTCAAAGCCTTCTATCCATAGGACAAGCTCTATATTCTTGATCTTTGAGCATATTAGAGTTGTCCTTAGCACTTTTAGCTCCAAGGCCATGATAACTCTTTGCTTCTTAATCCAACAATCCTATCACACAAGTAACATATGAATTAGTTCATATCAATGTTTGTCATTAATCAAAACTAATCAAGCCTACATGATTTGCCCTTAGGGCTAACAATCTCCCTCTTTTTGATGATGACAAACTTTGATGCAAAATATGATGGATTTAAACAATGTAGTACAAAGAAGCATTGATGTCAATGATAAATAATGTTCAATTTAGCACATTGACATTTGAATGGCTCAATATGAGCCTATGACCCAACCAACCTCCATTTACCTCCTTCCTTCCAACTACTAAGATAGAAGATATAGCATTGAAGCATTAAGAAAACGTCTACGAGAGGTATTAAAGGTTAGAAAAGATTAACAATGCTCCCCCTTAGATTGTGCTCATTTTTCAACAAGTTTGGACTTGAGATGCTGTGAATCTGAATTTTGACATATCAAGTCCGAACTGTAAAATAAGTGAAATGAAAGTTTCAATTTTTTGAAAATAAGATTTCCTAAGGTTGTTCAAACATAGCAGAAGAGATAAAAACATATTTGAATCAATTTGAACAAAAAAAGAGCACTTTTTGGCAACAAAATATGGATGCATCCGAATTTTAAGATTTCAAGTCCAAACTGTAAAATGTGTGAGATAACAGCTTTAATTTTTGAAAATAAGCTTTTCTTTGATTGTTCAAATATGACAGGAAGGATTAAGACAATTTTCAAACAATTTGAACAACAAAAAAATATTTTTGACAAGAAGATCTTGACGCGTCCGAATTTCAAGTCCAAACTTTAGGCAAAGTCATATAAGTGCATATAGTCAATCACGCAATCATTGAAGCAAGATAATCTTAACTGTGAAATCAACTCAAGACATTCAAGATCATCATATTTATAATATCAACATGCGAACAAGCACAAATCAATAAGCCAATTATGTTAATTATCTATCAAAAATACTTTGTATTAACACTTCCTATTTCTGGCATATGCACAACACATTTACACAACATTTTGGCATCACATTTTTCTCCCCTTTTGTCATCACTCAAAAATGAAAATGAGACAATGAGATAGTTTATCAGATAATATGTAAATCAAATTTGATGCAACATGTAATAACTAAAGAAGCTCTCAGCACTAATGTTTCATCATTGAGCCTCATAAGTCAAGCTATTATAGAAAAGCATATAAATTTCATAAACCAAACTGTAAATATAGCATAAAAGTTATATCAAGTACATCAAAAGAGATAAAGTAGTAAAGAGAGATAGGTTTGAAGAAATGCTCAGTCTTGTGATGTAGATGAAGAGTCCTTGCTGAAACCCTTCACATGTTTGACTTTTCCTTGACTGAATTTGGGATTGGAGGGAGTGGATACTTCAGCCTTGGCAATTAAGCTTCCTTCTTCTTGCTGCTCCCCTTGATCTTCCATTTGAGATTTGGCTTCTTTTTCTTCATTCTTCCCTTTAGTTCTAGCCGCCAATTCAAAGTCATCTCCTTGATCACCATCTCCATTATTGTCTTCATCACAACTGCCATCATCTCCATCTTCATTCTTTTTCTTTTCTCTTTCAACATCATCATCATCCTCGTCATCCTTGGTTTGAGGCCTAGAGGGTCCTTCACCACTTTGAGCATTTTTCATCAATATTTCTTCTATATGCTTCATTCTATTTTCTAAACTATCTAGCTTTCCCAGAACCATTGGAGAAAAAGATTCAAAAAACTTGTACATTTTCTCCATTTCCTTGATGTGGTTGTTTAATAGTTCTTGGAATACCTTAGATACTATGGTGTCTCCTCTAGTAATCCCTGCACCACTAGGGTCTTCTTCAACATTAGGACGTGAATGAGGAGTTGGTACTTCTTCAAAGAGCCTTTTCTTGAAGGGAGGTTGCTCCCCCTAGCTTGATAATTCATGTCTTCTCTTTGTTTTTCTTTCCCTTGACAGTCTTTCTTCTTCATCTTCTTCCTCCTCACTTTCTTCAACCTTTTCTCTTCTTGTAGGAGTTTCTCTTTTGGTTCTCCAAATGCCATCATCATCAAGCACTAATTGCATCCTCTTAAGTGAATCATTTGTATAAATTTCTCCAATTTTAAACCCTTGTCCTCTAATAGGAAGTTTGACTTGAAAGTGTTTGAAAAGTTTTGTCAAAAATCTCCCATACGGTAAAGCTTTGTTTTCTATTTTTCTTGCACTGATCATATGCTTTAATGCCATATATCCAAAGTTTAGTCTTCTATGTTCATGCAAGTCAAGCATAATTACCATATTTCCAACAGATGATTTATGACCAAAATTAGGGATTATCATTGCAGTAATCATATGATGCATGACCCTTCCTCTAGCATCAAAGGCTTTGATCTCCCTTTCCCTAATTGATCTAAATTCTCTACCATTAGTGAAAGCCTCTTCAAATCTTTCATTTCTAAAGAGTTCATGAATGTAACAGTGCTGTCCTGGTGAGTAATATCTTGCCCCATCATCACCTACTCAACAAATTCTATTAACCAAAGAATCATAGAATTCAAAATCCACTTGGGATACTCTAGATGAATACCATTGAATTATATAATCCCCTACTTGTTCAGTTCTTTCTTCTTTGAGATTTGCATAGAATTCATATATGAGAGCAGGATAGAATTCTTCATCAATAACTAACAGACTACTCCATCCAATATCACTAAAAAGAGATAAAACATTATCCATACTTGATAGTTTATCAACATTCACCTTGTTTCCAGGGATAATCTTTCTGTTTTTCTTGTTCCATTCTTCAAATTCAGAAGCAGCATTGATTGATACAAACCTATCCACTCCAGATAAGGCTTGAGGAATTCGAACTCTTTTTGGTTCGTTGATGATTAAGCCTCCATCTCCTTCCTTTGCTTTCCTTTCCCCTTTTCAACATTTTCTTTGTCCTCACCATGATGTTTTTGTTTGAAAAGTAGCGATTTTTAGGATATATCTAGGGCCTGGAATTAAAAAATGAAAGCAAATCGAAGCAAAAATGGTAACGTTTTAGAGAAATTATGATTTGGACGCAGATGGGTAAGAATGTTTTTGAAATAAGAGAGAGTTTGAAAGTTGAAGTGTTTAAAATGACTGTTCGATTTCATTTAAAATTTTGTAACCGCAAAGTTCGGACGACCGAATACTCAGATCTGCGTCCTAACGTGCGTCCGAACCTTTCTGTCCAGAATTTTCTGGAGAAGGTTTGGACGTCCGAATTTCTCTCATGCATCCGAATTATGTGTCCGAATATTCCTTCTTTTCACCAAACTTCAACACACACATTAGTAATTGAATTTTGAGATTCCTAACAATCTTCTTAGATAATAAAATCATTCCTCGGCCAACGGTTTAGTAAATATATCAGTAATTTGATCATATATATTCACATATTCCAAGCATTTATCACCTTTACCTACATGATCACGAATGAAATGATGTTTAATTTCTATCTGTTTAGTCCTAGAATGTTGAATGGGATTTATGTTTAGATTGATGGCACTGGTATTATCACATAAAATGGGCACACAATTAAAGTTTAAACCATAATCAAGTTGAGTGTGCTTTATCCAACTACTTGAGCACAACAACTATCGGCAGCTATATATTCAGCCTTTGCGGTAGACAAGGACACACACTCTTGTTTCTTACTATACCATGATACAAGACAATTACCAAAAAAATTGACAATGGCCACTAGTACTTTTATGCTCAACTTTACATCCAACATAATCAGCATCTCAATATCCAATAAGGTCCAATAATGAAGATTTTGAAAACTAAAGTCCATAGTCATATGTATCATTCAAGTAATGAAAAATTCATTTTATAGAACTTAAATGCGACTCTTTAGGACAAGATTGAAATCTAGCACATAAGCACACACCAAACATGATATCATGTCTACTTGTGGTAAGATAAAGTAAGCTTCCAATCATACCTCTGTATGCCTTCTCATCAACATTTTTACATTTCTCATATTTATCAAGTTTAATTAATGAGCTCATTGGAGTGCTGATTCCTTTTGCTTGATCCATACCAAATCTTTTCAAGAGCTCTTTGGTGTACTTTGCTTGATTTATAAAGATTCCATCCTTAGTTTGCTTAATTTGCAATCCAAGGAAGAAATTGAGTTCTCCCATCATGCTCATTTCAAATTCATTTTGCATTAGTTTAGCAAACTCATCACAAAGAGATGTATTAGTAGCACCAAATATAATGTCATCTACATAAATTTGCACAAGTAGAAGATCATTTTTGCAACAAGTTTTTATAAACAATGTTGTATCAACCTTTCCTTTCAAAAATCCTTTCGAGAGTAGAAAGATACTCAATCTTTCATACCAAGCTCTAGGTACTTGTTTCAGTCCATATAGAGCCTTGTTTAGTTTGAAAACATGGTTAGTAAATTTTTCATGAATGAAACCAGGTAGTTGTTCCACATAAACCTCTTTCTCAATAAAACCATTTAAAAATTCACTTTTAACATCCATTTGGAATAATTTAAAACCTTTAAAGCATGCAAAAGCTAAAAGCATTCTCATGGATTCTAGTCTAGCTACTGGAGCAAAATTTTCATCATAATCAATGGCTTCTTCTTGATTGAAACCTTGAGCAACAAGTCTGGCTTTATTTCTAACAACTTCTCCTTGTTCATTTAATTTGTTTCTAAACACCCATTTTGTACTAATTATGGAATGATCAAGAGGTCTTGGAACAAGAGTACAAACATTGTTTCTTTCAAATTGATTTAGCTCTTCTTGTATAGCAATAATCCAAAAATCATCACACAAGGCATCATCAATGTTTTTAGGCTCAATATGAGATAAAAGAGCAAAGTTGTCAATGAAGTACCGCCTTGTTTTAACTCATTGGGATACATCACCGATGATTTGCTCCTTAGGATGGCCTCTTGCATATCTTAGATCTTTTGGAAGCTCTTGTTCACCAATAGTTTTGCCATCTTGTTCTTGCTCTATTATTTCTTCTTCATTAGCATGTTCTTCCAAAGTTGGTACTTGATGATGAGTTTGATTATCAATCATTGAGGTACCTACATCATCTTCATTTCTTTTTTCAAGGTAAGTGTTAGATTCATCAAAAGTCACATGAATGTTTTCCTCAACACATAATGATCTTTTGTTATAAACTCTATAGGCCATTTTATTTGATGAATAACCAAGAAATATTCCTTCATCAGATTTTCTATCAAATTTTCCTAGGTTGGCATGAGTGTTCAAGATAAAGCATTTACAACCGAATACCTTAAAATAAACAATTGAAGGAGTTCTTCCAAATAAAAGTTTAAAAGGTATTTTGCGTAGGAAAGGTCTTAAAAGAACTCTATTCATTATATAACAAGCAGTGTTTACAACTTTGGCCCAAAAATATTGATCTAGCCATTTCTTGTAAAGTTCCATTTTTCCTTTCAACCACACCATTTTGTTGAGGTGTTTTGGCAGCTGAAAAATAATGTGTAATACCATTTTCATCAGAAAATTTTGTAAAATCTTGATTACAAAATTCTCATCCATTGTCACTCCTAATAGATATCAATTTGCACTCAAGATAAATTTGAACCTTTCTGAAGAGCTTAACATATACATGAAAGGTTTCATCCTTTTAAGCTAGAAAGATCACCACTGTAAATCTTGAAAAATCATCAAAAATCACATATGCATACCTTTTACCACCAAGATTAGTAGTTCTCGTTGGTTCAAACAAGTCCATATGAACAATTTCAAGAGGTTTTGATGAAGAAACCATTTTCCATATTGACAAGTGTAAGACCTAAGAGGGGGATGAATTAGGTCTTAGGCTAATTATCAAAATCTTTTCCTGTTTTGCAAATCCTTTGCCTTAATAAAAGCTCTTCTTCAAATTCACAAACTCTAAGTTTATATGGGATTTAATGGTTGAGACAAGATGATCAAACAATAAAACCACAACTAATCAATCAACAACTAAGAACAAATAATAATAACACAAGTATGTAAACAAATAAAGCTATGAATAAATGAACACACGATTTATAGTGGTTCGATCTCTCCAAGATCTACATCCACTACCTTGAGTCCACACTCAAGGATTTCAACCAATTCACTATATGCTCAATTTAGGCAATTACACAAGAGGCTCACCCAACAAGGGTTTTACACCAACAACCTCCTTTGCAATCCTACAAACAAGGCTCACCCTTCCACAAGGATTTTATATCTAAAGACAACCTAAAGACCAATCTAATCCAAGGCTCACCCATGCACGGGTTTTACACCACAACCTTGATTAATCTAGTCTAAGGCTCACCCTTACCAAAAGGATTTTAAGTCACAGGATAACCTTGTATCAATCACAACAATAATGTAAAGATAGAGTTTGAATGTTACCAACACTTCTTGGTGGATGAATACAATTGCTAGCACCACTTCACTTCTTGCCTTTGGAATCTTGAATTTTAACCTTTGAGCACAAGGCAATTTGAGAGCTTTTCAAATAATTTTGATGTAAAACAATTTAGAGCTTCAAGAATTTCTTAAGTTCAAAAGTCCTTTCAAAAATTTGGAGTTTGTGGCTTAAATAGATTTTGAAAATCAGTTAAAATGGTCATAAACCGGCTAGTAACGGCTAGTTTCAGAAAATTTGGACGATACTGTTTAGAATTCAGACGACCGAATTTTTTCAAGTGCGTCCGAACTTTTTTCTGAAAAGTACTTTTCACATGAACAGTGTATTGTTCACTGATACTATTCAAAATTTGGACGACTGAATTTTTCTTTGATACTGTTCACGTGAATAGTATTACTTTTCACAGTGCAGGGAAAATTTGGACGACCGAATTTTCATCATGTGTCCGAACTTGCATTCGAATTTTTTAAACTTTGTCAGAACATATTCAAATCAATTCAAACAAGTTGGAAAACATTCTAGCCTCAAAGATAAGTCATTAAAGACCTTTTAAGTTCAAAAACCATTTATGAAAACTTGATAATTTAGGTAAGTTAAAAACCATTTAAATCAAGTTTTGTACTCTCAATTGCAACTCATAGATTCCAAGGCTTAAGAACGTAGGGTTTACAAAGTTTACCTATTAAGCAAATGTAACCTACACTTCATGTCTTCAAAGCCTTCAATCATCTTGAACAAACTCTTCAATCTTCAATCACTTTGACATATTTGAGTTGTTCTTGCATTGCTAGCTCCAAGGCAATGAGACTTGCTTCCTTCTCAATCCAAAAATCCTATCACACAACATACAAGCATATTAGTCCTTATCAATGTTTGTCATTAATCAAAACTAATCAAACCTACATGATTTGCCCTTAGGGCTTACAATCTCGCCCTTTTTGATGATGACAGACTTTGATGCAAAATGTGATGGATTTAAGCAATGTAGTACATAGAAGCATTGATGTCAATAATAGATAATAACCAATTTAGCATATCCACAAAGGCACTAGTTTAGCTTTGCAAAACTACAAAACTCATGTATTAAATTGTTCTCATGAATCAATCCAAAATTATAGGTCAAGTCAAGAACCAAGTTCAAGATTTCAATCTCAACTTAACCATATTCCAAAATTTCAGAAAATAACCAGAACCTCACATAGTATAACATATTCAATTTAATTTTCAAATGCAGCCAAATGTTTCACAGTACACATTCATTTAACATTTCAACCTATAGCACACATACATAGCACATTTACAGAAAGTACATTCATATTACACAACACAATTACATCAAGAAATTATAGTACAACAAGCACATAGCACATTTGTAGTCAACATTCTTTCTCCCCATTGACATATGCATTGATTTTCAGAAAATTCACACATTTTCTATTCATGCATGAGGAATTCCACTGCTATTTCATATTTTCACACATTTTCACACATTTTGTCATCACATTTCTTCTCCCCCTTTTGTCATCAATCAAAGATGGGATAAGTGTACTTGGACAACAAAAGTAAACAAAAAGAAGCTCTTATCACAAGGATTTCATGTATTGAACTTCAAAACATTATAATGACTAGAAAGGCACAAGTAAATTTCAATGTTAAAGCATAACATGTGCATTAAGGCATAAACTAAAATAAGTAACAAAATAGAGTTTAGGGATAGAAAGGCTTAGTCTTGGATGCGTTTCATGGTCTTCACTTCCAAATTTGTTTGTTATGATGGCCATGCCTCCCTTGATCTCTATATGATGGGGTCCTTCATTTGCTGACTCCTTGCTCGTGTAGTTCTGCTTTGGAAAGTTACCAATCGAAAGGATCTTTGGATCTTCTTCCTTTGAACCACATTTTCTTCCTCCCTTGGCTGAAGAAAATTGGTGATGGATTATTTTTATTTGACTTTGTTAAACTCCCTTCACCTCCTTCTTCTTGCTTGTTTCTTGGGCTTTACCTCTTTGTTCTTCATTCTCATGCTCTTCTTCTTCTTTGGGTGCTTCACTACCTTTTCCTTCATCTTTGTCTTTTTCTTTAGCATCAAATTGATAGCCATCTCAATTTTCACTATCATTACTATCATCCTTATTGCTGCCATCTCCACCCATATTATCTCCTTGATCTTCTTCATTTTCCTCTTCTTTGGCTTTATAGGAACTTGCACCATTTAAAACCACTTGAGAAATCTTTCTCAAGTCTTCTTCCACATTTTTTTACTCTAGTTTCTAAACCATCAAATTTGCCAAGAATCATTGGAGTAAAGGACTCGAAGAATTTGTCCATCTTCTTCATTTCCTTTACATGGTTGTTCAATGTCTCTTGAAATACCTTGGCAACTATGGTATTACCTCTAGTGAGATTATCACCTTCAACTTATTTTCCTTCAATAGAGGGGTACCTCTTCAAGTAGTCTTCTTTTTGTGGGGAGTTGCTCCCCCCCTCACTTGGTGGCTCATGCTTCTTTTTTATTTTCCTTTCTCTAGCAAGGATTTCCTCTTCATCCTCTTCTTCTTCTTCATCATTTTTTTCATCATCACTAGCATCTCTTCTATCAACCCTTAGAGGAGTTTCTCTTCTAGTCCTTCATACATTATCATCATCAAGTATCCAAGGAATTCTCTTTAGTGAGTTGTTGGTGTAGACTTCTTCACTCTTTATTGGTAAACCACTAGAAGACAATTGCACTTGGAAATACTTGAAAACCTTGGTTAACAATCTGCCATGTGGTAAAGCCTTACGTTCGGTTCTTCTAGCTGCCATTATATTCTTTAGCACTATATATCCAAAATTCATTTTTCTTTTCTTATGCATGGCTAGCATAATTACAGCATACATATTATCAACATAAGATTTGTTCCCAAAGTATGATATAATAAAGGTAGTAAGCATGTGATGCAAAATTCTTTCACTAGCATCAAAAGCTTTTATCTCTCTCTCTCCTTTCTAGTCTTGAGGCTTCTACTATTTGTATAGGCATTCTCAATCCTTTCATGTGAGTATAACATACTTATAAAACAATGTTCTCAGGAAGAATAATGCATAAACCCAACATCCTCAACAGTACAAATTTTATTTGAGCAATGCATTATTAATTTCAAAAATCAACTTGTGATATTCTTGAAGAATACCACTGAATATCTTTATTACCAATTTGCTCAACTTTTTCTTCCTTAATATTTGCATAAACTTCATAAACTAAGGAAGGTAATAGCATTCATCAAACACACGCAAACTAGTCCAACTCACATCATTTAAAAATAAGAGTATATTACCCATTTTGGATGGTTTGATGACATCCACCTTGTAGCTTGGATTTATGTTATGGTTCCTTTTTGTCCAATCATCAAATTCAGTACCAGACTTCCATGTGAAAAATTTATCAAGTTTGACATGCTTTACAGAACATGAACCTTCCTTGGTTCACTGATCACTGGTTCTCCTTCTCTTTATTTGGCTTTCCCCTTTCCGTTTCGCATACTAGGCTTCTTTGTCCTCACCTGGAGCTACAACACTTGAATACACTCATGAGTTATTGAATTTTGAAATCCCTAAGCTTCTTCTAAGGTTGGTCAAACCTTTCTTCGGCTAATGGCTTAGTAACGATATCATTAATTTGTTCATTAATGCAAACATGCTTCAAACAAGAATTTCCCTTAGTAGAATGATCTCTATATGCTTTTTCCTAGTTTGTGAATAGTATGATGATCAAATTTATTGCATTAGTGTTATCACATAACATAGCCACACATTTGAAATATAGACTATAATCACTTAGAGTGTCAATAAGATAATAGAGAATGTGTTTAACAGCAATCAAATGAGACTCTTTAGGACAAACACATGGCAAATATAATATTGACTCTACTTGTTGTCAAATAGAGTTGACTACTCCTATGAAACCTTTTTATTCTTGTCAAGCATGGTTGATAAACTTATAGAAGTGCTTATACCTTAACTTGATTCATGAAAGTGTCATCCTTGGTTTGCTTGATTTGTAGGCCAAGAAAGAAATTGAGTTTTCCTATCATGCTCATTTCAAATTTACTTTGCATTAAGTTGGCAAACACATCACAAAGTGAAGTATTAGAAGCACCAACAATTGTATCATATATTTGGACAAGTTATAGATCATTGTTACAAGAGATTTTAATGAAAATGATGCAAACCTTACTCTAGAATCAGCAAGACCCAACACCCTTTGTTGGAATTTTGTCCCCCAAGATTTTTCCAGCAAGTTTAAGCTTGAATTTATATTGACCCTTGTTGTTTTTCAAACAAAAACCAATATCTAAAAGGTGACACCACAAACAAACTCAAGCAATCTGTTTGGTAAGTCAAAGTAGTTCAAGATGAACCTTAGAATTAAAGAGAAAACTCTCTCTAAAATTTCACATGAAAATTCTGAATATTCCCCCTATTTTGGCCGAATTTTGGCCTTTAAATAGAGTACAAAGTCTTTGGGAAACCCTTCTTCAAATTGGATTAGGAAACCCTAATTAAAATCCCAAATAGGTAACCCTAAATCTAAGAAAAACTAAGCCCAATTAATTTGGACTTTAACTAAAGAAAACAAGTGTTTTAAAAAAACCTAAATAATTATTAATATAACAAGAATTAAATCTCCGAGATGGATTAGGAAATCTTCTTTCAGTTTTTATCCCAAGTTTTCTTGATTGCCACTTCTATTTCCATGAATACCCTCCATTTCCACGCCTTCATGATCAGCCTCCATTTCAACTTGAATGATGAATAGGTATTGATCTTTAGATTCTTGAGTCATATTTTCTTCAAGATTCATGTCCAACATATCTTCTCTTTCTTGCATGTAGTTAGTCATGGCTTGCCTCAACTTCTTGGATCTTGAACGAGTTATAGGCCCTTGAGGAATTCTTGGAATGCCATCTTTTTCATTCTTTGAATCTCTATCATTCCCCCTCTCCTCAAAAAGATTCGTCCTCGAATCTTCGTTACCTACATCAAAAGAAGTTAAGTCAGAAACAATGAAGGTATCACTAACATTATACGCACCTGGGAGATCAACTTTGTAGGCATTGTCATTGATTTTCTCAATTATTTGAAAAGGTCCGTCTCCCCGAGGTTCCAACTTTGATTTTCGTTGAAGTGGAAATCTTTCCTTACGAAAATGTACCCAAACCCAATCTCCGACATTGAAGGCTACGTGGCGACGTCCCTTGTTGTGTTGGACAGCATACTTGGTGGTTTGTTGTTGAATGTTCTGTCTTGCCTTCGCATGAATAATCTTAACCAAATCAGCCTTTTTCTGTCCATCCAAACTGGTTAGTTCATTTAAAGGTAAAGGAACAAGGTCCAGTGGTGTAAGAGGGTTAAAAGCATAGACAATTTCAAAAGGCGAATAATGAGTAGAAGAATGCACACACCGAATATATGCAAATTCAATTAATGGTAAACATTCCTCCCATGATGTCAAGTTCTTCTTTATAATGGCTCTAAGAATAGTTCCTAAAGTGTGATTTATTACTTCAGTTTGACCATCAGTTTGTGGATGACAAGAAGTAGAAAATAACAACTTCGTTCCTAACTTTCCCCACAAAACACGCCAAAAATGACTTAGCAACTTAGCATCTCTATCACTTACAATACTCTTTGGAATTCCATGCAAAACACAACTTCACCAAAAAATAAATCGGCAACATGAGTTGCATCATTAGTTTTGTTGCAAGGGATAAAATATGCCATTTTAGAGAATCTGTCAACAACAACAAATATGGAATCCCTACCTCTCTTAGATCTTGGCAACCCGAAAACAAAATCCATAGAGATATGCACCCAAGGTTCTGTTGGAATTGGCAAGGGCATATAGAGTCCATGTGGTTTAACTTTAGACTTAGCCTTTTTGCAAGTTATGCATCTGGAGCAAATTCTTTCATTTGTGGCCAGAAGAAATACTCCTTTAAAGTATCTAAAGTTTTAGTAACTCCAAAATGTCCTATTAAACCTCATCCATGTGATTCAATGACTAGCCATTCACGCAAGCTACATTGAGGAATGCATAGTTTATTTTCTCGAAACAAGAATCCATCATGCTTGTAGAATTTATCAAAAACACCTTTATCACATTCAGTAGACACATTCCCAAAATCAAGATCATTTGCATATAACTCTTTAATATGCTCAAAACCCAACAACTTAGCATTAAGAGTAGAGATTAAATTATATCTATGTGATAAAGCATCAGCCACAATATTTTCTTTACCTTGCTTATACTTAATTACATAAGGAAACATCTCAATAAATTCCACCCATTTAGCATGTCGCCTATTAAGCTTGAGTTGTCCTCTTAAATGTTTTAAGGACTCATGATCAATATGAATCACAAACTCTTTAGGCCATAAATAATGTTGCCAAGTTTGTAATGCTTGAACCAATGCATACAATTCCTTATCATATGTAGAATATTTCAGTGAGGCACCACTCAAATTTTCACTAAAATATGCAATTGGTTTCTTATCTTGCATAAGAATAGCTCCAATGCCTATTCTAGAAGCATCACATTCAATCTCAAACACTTTAGAAAAGTCAGGTAGTGTAAGAATAGGAGCTGAAACAAGTTTTTCTTTTAGCATGTTAAATGCTAATTCTTGGTCTTTTTCCCACTTAAAACCAACTGATTTCTTAATAACTTCAGTTAATGGTGCAGCAATAGAACTGAAATTTGGAACAAATCTCTTATAGAATGATGCCAAATCATGAAAGCTTCTTACCTCACTTGCTTTTTTTGGTCTTGGCCATTCTTTGATAGCTTTAACCTTTTCTTCATCGACATGAAGTCCATCAGAAGAAACTACATAACCTAGAAATATAACTTTATCCAAACATAAAGTACACTTGTTAAGATTAGCAAACAAGCTTTCCTTTCTTAGAATGCATAGCACATTTTTCAAATGGCTTAAATGATCCTTTAGGATTTTGCTATAAACCAAAATATCATCAAAATAGACCACAACAAATTTATTTATGCAATCCCTCAAAACATGATTCATCAATCTCATAAAAGTACTTGGTGCATTAGTTAGTCCAAAAGGCATCACTAACCATTCATAAAGTCCATGCTTTGTTTTGAAGGCTGTTTTCCATTCATCTCCTTCTTTCATTCTAATCTGATGGTATCACTTTTAAGATCTATTTTTGAAAAACAAGTAGCACCACTCAATTCATCGAGCATATCATCAAGTCTAGGGATAGGAAATCGATACTTTACCATTATCTTGTTGATGGCTCGACAATCCACACACATTCTCCAAGTGCCATCTATCTTTGGTACTAGAAGAACAGGTACAGTACATGGGCTCATGCTTTCTCTTACATGTCCTTTTGCCAAGAGTTCATTCACTTGCTTTTGAAGCTCCTTAGTCTCTTCGGGATTATTTTGATAGGTCGATTTGTTTGGAAGTGGAGCTCCAGGAACTAGGTCGATTTGATATTCAATTCCGCTCATTGGTGGTAATTCACTTGGTAGTTCTTCAGGGAATACATCTTCAAATTCCTGCAAGAGAGAAATAACACAACTAGGAGTAGAATTATCTATGTTAGCAATAGAGAAATAAGCCTCCCTATACATGAGTAAGATCATAGGCTTATGATTTACAAGTGCACTCTTGATCTCTCTTGTTTTACATAGAAACTCTCCTTTCTATCTCTTAATTCTATTACATTCGAATCAGAAATTTCTCTCTTCTCTTTTCCTGTTCTTCCATTTTGAATTTTCGCCGCACGTTGCCCTTTAGTTGCTGAAGTTGTGGGCTGCTGGCTAATCTCCAATCTAGTCGGCACTTGTTTAGCCTTGTCGCTCTTGTTTGTCGATTGAAGTGGATTGCCTTTGGGGACTGTTGGATAGGTTTTGGTGCTGCTAGAGTTGGGTAAAGCCCTTGTTGCATTTTTGGACTTCTTCTCAGCTTCTTGGGATTGAAACTCCTCCATCTTGCTTTGAAGTAATTTCTGCTCAATATAAACTTAGTGTGGAGTAAGAGGTATTAAGGTGACCTTCCTCCCATCTTTGTCAAAGATGTACCTATTCTTGTATCCATCATGAATAGTCCTTCTATCAGATTTCCAAGGCCTTCCCAATAGCATGTGTGCAGTTTGCATCGCGGTACCACATCACATAAAACTTCATCTTCATATCTTCCAATTGCAAAAGATACCCTAACTTTCTTACCAACTCTCACTTCACCGCATTCATTTAACCATTGCAACCTATAAGGCTTTGGATGGTTAGTACAAGGTTGTCCCAATTTATCAACCATGTATTTACTTGCCACATTTACACAACTTCCACTATCAATGATTAAGCTACAAATTCTGCCATACACTTTACATCTAGCATGGAAGATGTTTTCTCGTTGGACTATATTACCTTCTTCCTCCTTAACTTGAGCACTTAGGACTCTTCGCACTACACAAGTTATTACCTTCTTCCTCCTTAACTTGAGCACTTAGGACTCTTCGTACTAGACAAGTTATTTGTGCATTGTGGTCTTCATTTTCATGAGAATCACTCTCCTCTTTCTCCACTTCACTATCTACTTCCAAAGGGGGCATTTCTTCTTCTTCTCCTTCACTTTCGATTTGAATGATTCCTTCTTTTATTACCATGGTCCTTCGGTTAGGACAATGAACAGAGGTGTGGCCTCTTCCCAAACATTTGTAGCATTTGATGTCTCTATTTCTTGAAGGTTGTGCTTGAAATTTTCCCTTGTCTCTACCTTCAGTTGGAGAATTTTTCAGATCAAATTGCACCTATTTTTTTTAGGCTTCATCTCTAGTATTAGGGGCTGGTTTTGTCTCTTTTGTATCTATCCTAGGCCAACTTGATCTGGAATTTGATGAAGAATTTCCATAGCTAGAACTTCTAAAGCTTTGACCCCTAGGAAACTGGCTTTGCTTCAATTGCCTTTCAATTTTTACAGCCATATGCACCATCTCTTCAATGTCTACATAATGCTGCAACTCCACTCGATTGGCTATTTCTGTTTTTAATCCACCTAAGAATCTTTCCATTGTAGCTTCTTGGTCTTCCTCCACATTAGCCCTAATCATGACTATCTCCATCTCCTTGGAATATTCATCAACAGATTTACTTCCTTGAAAAAGAGTTTGTAATCTTCTATAAAGATATCTGTAGTAATGACTTGGTAGAAACTTCTTCCTCATGATAGTTTTCCTCTCCTCCCATATAGAAATTGATGGTTCTCCATTTCTTCTTTGACTGAGCAGGAGTTGGTCCCACCAAACAAGAGCATAATCTGTAAATTCCATAGCAGCAAGTTTGATTTTCTTTTCCTCCGAATAATTATGGCAATCAAAAACAAGTTCTACCTTCCTCTCCCATTCAATGTATGCATCAGGATCATTCTTTCCTTGGAAGGCTGGAATTTTCATTTTGATGCTTCCAACATTTCTATCCAATTCACCTCCTCTCCTTTGATCTCTTCTTCTCCTTTCTCTATAATCTCTATCTTCAAAGATGGGGTGACCAGAATCGTATCCTTCATCCTCTCCATCTTCTTCTTCAAATATGGGATTGTCTCTTGGAGGTGTAGGCATGAATCGTCCCCTTCTAGGTTGGTGGTGTGTGCACCTCTAAATCCTCCTCTTCCACCTTGTTCTCGCCTCATTTGTGGTTGGGGATCATGTCTAGGTCCTCCTTGGCCAGTTCGCCTTTCAAGGTTGTCAATTCTTGCTCCCATCTCTTGTTTAATCTCATGCCTCAAATCTGTAACCATGGTGGTAAAGGCCTCCATTAATAACGATAGATCGCCATTAGTGAACTCCTTAGGTTGTGATGTTTCTTCTTGTTGAGACATCTTTTCAAAATCTGCAAGAAAAGTTAGAGAGACAAAATAATAATAATAATAATATTGATAATTGTTTCCTCACAACACTCCCTCACGTGTTTCACTCAACCCTCGTGTATCACTCAAAACTAGGCTTTTTCTCACTCTAATGAGCTCACCACTCTTGCCTTTTTTCTAGCTCTCTTCCTTCATCGGGTTCTTCAATAACTTACATCAACTTATTCCAAACAAATACTTAGAATGCAAGCAATAATCAGCCTTAATGCTATTGATTCTAGTTTGATTAACAACCCAAGAACCAAAGAAAAAGAAGCCAAAGATCAAGGTCAATATGCAAACAAGGTAGTTGTAAGTATAGGGTCAAGAAATTCTGTTTGAAGATATGGATGCAAGATTAACTCCAAGAAACTCCAAGAATTTTAGTACCTTCAGTTTTAAAGAGCAAGACAAGTTCATTCAAGATATTGATAGTAAATCAAGGTTGTACAAGAACTTGAAGTTTTCACCAATCTTGATTCAAGAATTTAGGTTTAATCATTCAAACAAGATCAAGAATTCAAGAATCAAACTTCCATCCAGAATTTCTTTCTTTCTTTTCTTTTTCTATTTGTAAAATTAGGACAATTGAACAAAAGATGTCTATTTGTAGAGGAACCTTCCATATAAGGAAATTTTGATAAACTAGCCATTTAATCTTTACGTCCAGGTTGTTAGACCTTAAAAAGAAGACCTTGCTCTGATACCAATTGTAAGACCTAAGAAGGGGTGAATTAGGTCTTAGGCTAATTATCAAAATTTTTTCCTATTTCGCACATCCTTTGCCTTAATAAAAGCTCTTCTTCAAATTCACAAACTCTAAGTTTATATGTGATTTAATGATTGAGACAAGATAATCAAACAATAAAACCACAACCAATCAATCAACAACTAAGAACAAATAATAATAACATAAGTATGTAAACAAATAAAGCTATGAATAAATGAACACACGATTTATAGTGGTTCGATCTCTCTAAGATCTACATCCACTACCTTGAGTCCACACTCAAGGATTTCAACCAATTCACTATATGCTCAATTTAGGCAATTACACAAGAGGCTCACCCAACAAGGGTTTTACACCAACAACCTCCTTTGCAATCCTACAAACAAGGCTCACCCTTCCACAAGGATTTTATATCTAAAGACAACCTAAAGACCAATCTAATCCAAGGCTCACCCATGCACGGGTTTTACACCACAACCTTGATTAATCTAGTCTATGGCTCACCCTTACCAAAAGGATTTTAAGTCACAGGATAACCTTGTATCAATCACAACAATAATGTAAAGATAGAGTTTGAATGTTACCAACACTTCTTGGTGGATGAATACAATTGCTAGCACCACTTCACTTCTTGCCTTTGGAATCTTGAATTTTAACATTTGAGCACAAGGCAATTTGAGAGCTTTTCAAATAATTTTGAAGTAAAACAAGTTAGAGCTTCAAGGATTTCTTAAGTTCAAAAGTTCTTTAAAAAATCTGGAGTTTGAGAATTTTATAGATTTTAAAAATCAGTTAAAACGGTCATAAAACAGCTAGTTTCAAAAAATTCGGATGATACTGTTCAAAATTCGAACGATCGAATTTTTCCAGGTGCGTCCGAACTTTTTTCTGAAAAGTATTGTTCACTGATACTATTCAAAATTCGGACAACCGAATTTTTCTTTGTGGGTCCGAACATGCGTCCGAATTTCTCTAAAAAATTCTGTTCATGTGAACAGTGGTACTGTTCACTAGTACTGTTCAAATTCGGACGACCGAATTTTGTCTGGTGCGTCCGAATTTTCTCTAGAAAAATATTCGATACTGTTCACTTGAATAATAGTAGTACTGTTCACGTGAACAGTGTTACTTTTCACATTGCAGGGAACCGAATTTTCATCCTGCGTCCGAACTTGTATCCGAATTTTTTAAACTTTGTCAAAACATATTCAAATAAATTCAAACAAGTTGGAAAACATTCTAGCCTCAAATATAAGTCATTAAAGACCTTTTAAGTGCAAAAATCTTTTATGAAAACTTGATAATTTAGGTAATTTCAAAACCATTTAAATCAAGTTTTGTGCTCTCAATTGCAACTCATAGATTCCAAGGCTTAAGAGTGTAGGGTTTACAAAGTTTACCTATTAAGCAAATGTAACCTATACTTCATGTCTTCAAAGCCTTCAATCATCTTGAACAAACTCTTCAATCTTCAATCACTTTGACATATTTGAGTTGTTCTTGCATTGCTAGCTCCAAGGCAATGAGACTTGCTTCCTTCTCAATCCAAAAATGCTATCACACAGCATACAAGCATATTAGTCCTTATCAATATTTGTCATTAATCAAAACTAATCAAACCTACATGATTTACCCTTAGGGCTTACAACAAGCATCACAAATATGAGTTTTGTTAAAATTCATTTTAAGCAGTCCTCTAACCAATTCTTGTGATGAAAGTTTGTTCAACAAGTCCATACTCACATGACCTAATCTTCTATGCCACAGATGTCCATCATTATCATGAATGGCAAGACATTTAATATCATGTGCAATAAGTTCATCAAGATATAGTACATATACATTTTCAACTCGATTGGCAACAAAAATAATCTTGCCACTTACACTATCAAGAATAGTACAAGTGTCAGATTTAAACTCAACTTTGCAACAATTATCACATAATTGACTAATACTAAGCAAATTATATTTCAAACCATCAATAAGTAGTACTTGCTTAATAAGAGGGAATGAACCTTTACCAATATTACCAATTCCAAGTATTCTTCCCCTTCTTCTTATCACCAAAGGTAATGAATCCTTTACTTGTTGCTTGAAGTTCATTAATAAGTGAGGCATTTCCCATCATGAGTCTTGAGCAGCCACTATCAAGAAACCATTTAGTGGTGCTTGATCTTGGAGCAGGTCGAACCTACACCAAAGTTGAGAAGGTGACTTTTGGTACCCACATTTTCTTGGGTCCAATGGGGTTAGTGACAATTTCTTTGACTCTCCAAATGGTTTTAACACCATTTTCTAATTTTCTTTTCACATAACATTTTGAGACTTTGTGTCCATGTTTTCCGCAATATGTACAACAAGTATGAGGCATTGAACTAGAAGTAGCTCTAACAAAAAAAAATATATATTTAGGTACATTATTTACATGATTATAGCCAAGACCATTTTTCATGTGAGAAGATCTTTAAGATCCAAGTAACTTGTTAAGATTGTTTTTTCCATTTGTAAATTTTTCAATGCATATTGTAAGGTCATCAACTTTCTTCTTCAAAATTTCATGATCACTAAGCATTGTTTCTAGAGAAAAGATTTTTGTACAAAGATCTTTATTTGCAAGAGATATATTTTGTAAAGCTACATTTAATATTTCTTTTTCAACATTTAAGCTATTAATAGATTCAAGAAGTTTTTCGTTTTCACAACATAATTTTGAATTCTCATTCAATAACTCATTAATTTTGTTTTTCATTTCCTTATTCCTTTTTGAAGCCTTTTTTAACTCTTCATACATTTCAATAAGTAATTCACTAGGATCACTATCATCATCACAACAATTGGAAATTGAAGGAGTAGATTGTACCTCATCATCTATTGCCATAAAACAGATGTTAGCTTTTCCTTCACTATCATCTTCACTTTCTTGTTGATCCCATGTTCCAGCAAGACCCTTTCCTTTCTTGAGAGACTTCTTCTTTAGTTTGTAGTCTCTTTTCTTTTTCAGAATTTTGGGACAATCAGCAATGAGATGTTCAGTGCTCTTGCATTCAAAGCATTGAGGTTTGAAGGATGATGATTGTCCACTTTTCTTGAGTGGCCTTTTTCCTTTCTTGAGAAATTCCTTTTTGTAGAATCTCCTGAATTTTCTTACTGCCATAGCCATTTCCTCATCTTCACTGTTTCCCTCTTCATCACTTGATGATTTTTCTGGTTCACTAAGATGATTGGAAGTTTTAAGTACAACTCTCTTTCTTCCCTCCTCTTTATCTTCAATATCATTCAATATCTTGATCTTCATCTCATGTGTAAGTAGTGATCCAATGTTCTCTTCAAGTGGAAGAGTTTTCAAGTCTTGAGCACAATTGAACTCTAGACCATAAATCAAGTATAGTGTGCTTCATCCAATTGAACTTGAGCACAACAACTATCGGTGATGATATATTTAGCCTCAGCGGTATATAATGACACACACGCTTGTTTTTTACTGTACCAAGACACAAGACAACTACAAAGAAATTGACAGTGACCACTAGTACTTTTACGCTCGACTTTATATCCGGCATAATCAGCATCCGAATATCCAACAAGGTCAAAAGATGAAGATTTTGAAAACCAAAGACCATAGTCATATGTATCAATCAAATAACGAAAATGCATTTTATAGAACTTAAATGAGGCTCTTTAGGACAAGATTGAAATCTAGCACATAAGCACACATCAAACATAATATCTAATTTACTTGCAGTAAGATAAAGTAAACTCCCAATCATACCTCTATATGCCTTTTCATCAACATTTTTACCTTTCTCATCTTTATCAAGTTTGGTTGATGAGCTCATTGGAGTGCTTATCCCTTTTGCTTGATCCATTCCAAATCTTTTCAAGAGACTTTGGTGTACTTTGTTTGAATTATGAACACTCCATCCTTAGTTTGCTTAATTTGTAGCCCAAGAAAGAAATTAGGTTCTCCTATCATGCCCATTTTGAATTCATTTTGCATTATTTTGGAAAACTCATCACAAAGAGATGTATTAGTAGCACCAAATATGATGTCATCCACATAAATTTGCACAAGTAAGAGATCATTATTGCAAGAGGCTTTTATAAATAGTGTTTTATCAACTTTTCCTTTTGAAAATCCTTTTGAGAGAAGAAACCCACTTAATCTTTCGTACCAAGCTCTAGGAGCTTGTTTCAATCCATATAAAGCCTTGGTTAGCTTGAAAACATGGTTAGGAAACTTTTCATGAGTAAAACCGGATGGTTGTTCCACATAGACCCCTTCATCAATAAAACCATTTAGGAATGCAATTTTGACATCCATTTGAAATAGTTTAAAACCATTAAAACAGGCAAAAACTAAAAGTATTTTATGGATTCAAGTCTAGCTACCGGAGCAAAAGTTTCATCATAATCAATGCCTTCTTCTTGATTGAATCCTTGGGCAACAAGTCTAGCCTTATTTCTAACAACTTCTCCTAGTTCATTTAGTTTGTTTCTAAAAACCCATTTTGTACCAATGAAGGAATGATCATGAGGTCTTGGAACAAGAGTCCAAACTTTGTTTCTTTCAAATTGATTTAGCTCCTCTTGCATGGCAATAATCCAAAAATCATCACATAAAGCATCATCAATATTTTTAGGCTCAATATGAGATAAAAGAGCAAAGTTGTCAATAAAGTACCACCTTGTTTTAACTCCTTGGGATACATCACCAATGATTTGCTCCTTAGGGTGGCCTCTTGCATATCTTAGATCTTTTGGAAGCTCTTGGTCACTACTAGGTTGGCCATCTTGTTCTTGCTCTATTATTTCTTCTTCATTGGCATGTTCTTCTAAAGTTGGTACTTGAGGATGAGTTTGATTATCAATCATTGAGGTACCTACATCATCTTCATTTCTTCTTGCAAGATAAATGTTAGATTCATCAAAGGTAACATGGATGGTTTTCTCAACACATAATGATCTTTTGTTATAAACTCCATAGGTCTTTTTAATTGATGAATAACCAAGAAATATACCTTCATCAGATTTTCTACCAAATTTTCCTAGGTTATCATGAGTGTTCAAGATAAAGCACTTACAACCAAATACCTTAAAATAAACAATTGAAGGAGTTCTACCAAATAGAAGTTGGAAAGGTGTTTTAGTAGAAAAGATTTTAAAAGAACTCTATTCATTACATAGCAAGCAGTGTTTACGGCTTCGGCCCAAAAATATTTTGGTAAAGAGTTTTCACAAAGCATTGATCTAGCCATCTCTTGTGAAGTTCTATTTTTCCTTTCAACAACACCATTTTATTGGGGTGTTTGGCAATTGAAAAATTGTGTGTAATACCATTTTCATCACAAAATTTTGTAAAGTCTTGATTACAAAATTCTCTTCCATTGTCACTCCTAATAGAAATCAATTTGCACTCAAGGGAGATTTGGACCTTTTTGAAAATTTTTACAAATTCATGAAAATCTTCATCATTTTGGGCTAGAAAGATCACCCCATGTAAATCTTGAGAAATCATCAACAATCACATACACATAACTCTTACCACCAAGACTAGCAGTTCTCATTGGTCCAAACAAGTCCAAATGAACAAGTTCAAGAGGTTTTGATGTAGAAACCATTTTCTTTGGTTTGAAAGATGTTTTTGATTGTTTTCCATATTGACAAGCATCACAAAGATGAGTTTTATCAAAATGCATTTTAGGTAGTCCTCTAACTAATTCTTGTGAGGAAAGTTTGTTCAACAAATCCATGCTCACATGACCTAATCTCATATGCCATAATAATCCATCATTATCATGAATGGCAAGACATTTAATATCATTTGCAACAAGTTCATCAAGATATAATACGTATACATTTTCAACTCTATTTGCAACAAAAATAGTTTTGCTACTTACACTATCAAGAATAGTACAAGTGTCACATTTAAACTCAACTTTACAACCATTATCACATAATTGGCTAATACTAAGTAGATTATACTTCAAACCATCAATAAGTAATACTTGCTTAATGATAGGGAAAGAACCTTTACCAATATTACCAATTCGAGTATTCTTCCCTTCTTCTTATCACCAAATGTGAAAAACCTTTACTTGTTGATTGAAGTTCACTAATAAGTGAGGCATTTCCCGTCACGTGTCTTGAGCAGCCACTGTCAAGAACCACTTAGTGGTGTTTGATCTTGGAGCAAAACGAACCTACACCAAATTTGAGAAAGTGACTTTTGGTACCCCACATAACATTTCGAGACTTTGTGTCCTTGTCTACCACAATATGTGCAACATGAATGAGGCATTGGAATAGAAGTGGCTTTAGCAAAAAAGGTTTTATATTTTGGAACATTGTTTTATTGAATGTAGCCAAGACCATTTCTTATACAAGAAGACCTTTGAGATCCAAGTAGTTTGTCAATATTGTATTTTCCATTTGTAAATTTTTCAATGCATAACGTAAGATCATCAACTTTCCTTCTCAACATTTCATGATCACTAAGCATTGTTTCTATAGAAAAGATTTTTGTGCAAAGATCTTTATTTTCAAGAGATATGTTTTGTAAAGCTACATTTAAAATTTCCTTTTCAATGTTTAAGCAATTAATAGATTCAAGAAGTTTTCCATTTTCACAACATAATTATGAATTTTCATTCAATAACTCAATAAGCATCCAATATATTTCTATTTTGTTCTCCAATTATGTAATTCTTCCCATAGGCTTTTAGTCCATTTGAGATGTTGGTAAATCTTGTGAACATATCACTATTATTATCACCTTGCTTCACGGTGAATAGCTCATAATCTCTTACTAGCATTGCAAGCTTTGACTCATGAAATACCTAAGAGGGGGGGTGAATTAGGTATTTAGCTAATTTTCGCAAACTTAAACCTTTTAAGCGTTTAGACCAAGAACAAGTTATGTAAGCTAATTATAGATAATTGATAGCAAGACAATAATGAAAGCAATAGTAAAGAACTCAAACAATTTATAGTGGTTCGATCCTCAAGATCTACGTCCACTACCTTAAGCTCACACTTAAGGATTTCAACAAATCTACTAATTGCTCAGGTTTATAAATTACAAGAGAGGTTCACCACACTTTGGTTTTACACTCACAACCTCTTCTAGTAATTTCTTACAATACAAGGCTCACCAACCTATGGTTTTATATCTCAAACAACCTTGAATCACAACTTCAAGGATCACCCTTATCTAAAGGATTTTATGTTATCAAGATAACCTTGCTAGAGCTAGTAGATCAACACAATTGAATAAGTAAAGGGAGAGTGTGTAGAAGTTACCCACTTGATGGTAGATATTACACAAATTTGCACCTTCACACTTTGATGTCTTTGGATGGATCAATTGAATGCACAAGACATAAGAGAGCTTATGAAATGTTTGCTAAATGCTTTTGAATGCTTGGAGTTTTTCAAGATTTCAAGAGTTACAAAAATTTGCATGTTTATGGCTTTTATAGAATTTGAAAATCTGTTAAAAGCGTTCATAAAAGCGGCTAGTAGTCGGCTAGTTTGAGAAAATTCGGACGACCCGAATTTCTTGGCTGCACGTCCGAATCTTCGTCCGAATTTCTCCGGATGAATAGTACCCCTATCGTTTGAGAACAAAAATTCGGACGACCGATTTTTTTTGTTGCGTCCGAATCTTCTTCCGAATTTCTCACGGAAGAAGCAGTGACCATCTTTGAAGGCCACAAATTCGGACGACCGAATTTTTTAGCTGCGTCACGATCTTCTTCCGAATTTCTCTGCGGAAGAACAGTAGCAAACTTTGCTACAAAATTCGGACGATCGAATTTTTGAAAGTATTTTCAAACTTTGTAAAATCATTTGAAATATAACTTCAATGAGTTTGAAAAACATTTGATATATATAGAAAACTTATTTAACTATATTTAAGCTTGAAAAAACATGAACATATGAGGGTTTACAAACATATCTTATAAAAAAGATTCATTCAAAAGCCTTTTAAGATCATAAGATTATTTTTATGCTCTCTTATGCATTCAATGATAACCAAGACATGCAAGTGTAGAGTTTACATAGAAATTTACCTAAACATTACATGCACTTTCTACACTTCAAGTCTTCAATGCCTTTTGATCATCTTTAGAACAACATTCTTCAAACTTCAAATACTTGCTTAAATGAAGTTGTTCTTTGAACTTTTGCTTCAAAGCAATGAGACTTCATACTTCTCAAATTACATGAACCTATCACACAATAATCAAACATTTTAGTCCTCATCAATATTTGTCATTAATCAAAACTATATAATTTGCCCTTAGGGCTAACAATCTCCCCCTTTTTGATGATGACAAACTTTGATGCAAAATGTGATAGATTAAAACAATGTAGTACATAGAAGTATTGATGTCAATAATGGATAATAACCAATTTAGCACATTGACATGCAAAAGGCTCAATATGAGCCTATGACCCAACCAATCTCCATTTACCTCCTTCCTTCCAACTATTAGGATAGAAGATATAGCATTTAAGCATTTAGAAAACTTCTAAGAGAGGTTTTTAAAGGTTGTAAAAAGTTTGACAATGCTCCCCTTAGATTGTGCTCATTTTTCAACACATTTGGACTAGAGATATCATGCGTCTCGAAATTTTTTTGCATAGCAAGTCCAAACTTTAAAATAAGTAAAATGAAAGCTGCAAATTTTGTAAATAAGCTTTCCTAAGGTTGTTCAAACATAGAGAAGAGATTAAAACCAGTTTGAATCAATTTGAACAACAATAGAGCACATTTTGGCAACAAAATATGCATGCATCCGAATTTGAACATGCATCCGAATTTTACGATCTTGCATCCGAATTTTTAAATCTTCAGTCCAAAAATTATAATAACTTCAATATAATGAATGCCTAAGGTTGTTCAAACATACTAGAAGAGATTAAAAGCGATTTAGATCAATTTGAACAATAATAGAATACTTTTTGGTAACAAGTTATAGCTCATGCATTCAAATGTTTTCATAGAGTTTTCATAGAGTAACAATTCAAGAACAAGTTATTCATGTACGGAAAACACACAGAAAACATCTATAGGATGCATATAAAAAAAAATTCATATGCGAAAAATTCATTATCTCATCACATAGCTGATTTTTTCACACATTTTGTCATCCTCCCATTTTTTCTCCCTTTTGTCATCAGTCAAAGATGGGGTCAATGAAAATAAGATTAACAATTTAACACATAAAGGAAGCTCTCATCACTGAGATTTCATCATTGAGCTTCACTATTACGTAAGATGCAAGAAAAATTACGAAGAAGATTATAACATTAGATGCATAATTAAAAATTTAAGTAACTTAAAGCGAGTAAATAGAATGGAAGAGATGCTTAGTCTTGTGATGTTGATGAAGAGGCTCTGCTAATCCCTTTCTTGATGGCCAAGTGCTTCACTCTTCCTTGGCTGAATGAAATGTATGACGGTGAGACAATTTAAAGCTTGAGCTACTTGGCTTCCCGCGCTTTTTGTGGTTCTTCATGTACATGTTCTTCTTCTTACTTCTTGTTACGCCATCTGTCTCATCATCTCCTCCTTGGTCATCCCCATCATCACTGTCATTATCTTTGTCCTTCTTATCTTTTTCTTCATCATCTACCTCATTTCTATCTTGAGGCCTAGAGGGTCCTTCACCACTTTGAGTATTTCTCATTAGGATTTTCTCAATGTGTTTCACTCTACTCTCTAGTCCATCTAATTTTCCTAGAACCATTGGAGCAAATGATTCAAAGAACTTATACATCTTCTCCATTTCCTTGACTTGATTGTTCAAGGCTTCTTGGAATGCTTTTGGCTATTATGGTGTCACCTCTAGTTATTCACTTCACCACTTGACTCATCTTTGGTTTCTTCTTCAACTACCCTTCTTTTTGTTGGTGGTTGCTCCCCCTCACTTGAAGTGTCATGCTTTCTTTTTTGTTTTCATTTCTCTTGCAAGGGTCTCTTACTCATCTTCCTCATCTTCCCTCATCTTCATCCTCCTCCTTTTCCTCTTCTACATTTACTGTCCTTTCCTTTCTTCCTAATCTTTTTGGAGAGGATCCTCTTTTTGTCTTCCATAATCCATCATCATCAAGGATAAGCTGCATTCTCTTAAGAGATTCATCGGTGTATATTTCTCCACTTTTAAAAGCTTGTCCTCTTCTGGAAGTTTAATCTTAAAATGCTTAAAGATCTTGGTTAACGAGTCTTCCATAGGGGAATGCCTTGGTTCTATGTTTTCTAGCGAGTAATCATGTGTCTTAAGGCTATATATCCAAAGTTGAATTTCCCTCTTGTTCATGCGAGGGCCAACATTAATACCATATGCATATTCCCTCACTGATGATTTATGTCCAAAGTTAGGAACTATCATAGTAGTTACCATGTGATGCAATACCCTACCTCTAGCATCCAAATTCTTGATTTCCCTCTCTTTTATAGATCTAAACTCTCTTCCATTTGTAAATGCTTGTTCAAATCTATCATATGTAAAGAGTTGACGATCATAGCAATGCATTGAGGGTGCATAATATTTAGCTCCACTGTCACTTACCCCCTACAAATTCTATTAATCGGGATCTTCACTTAATTCAATATCAACTTGGGATACTCTAGTTGAATACCATTGTATCCTATCATCCCCAACAATCTCAGTTCTTTCTTCCTTTAGGTTTGCATAGAATTCATATACCAATGTGGGATAAAAATCTTCATTAATAAACAGCAAACTACTCCAGTCCAACATCATGGAAACAAGACAAAACCATATCCATACTAGATAGTTTATCAACATCCACCTTATATCCGGGAATGATCTTTCTACTATTCTTATTCCATTCATCAAATTCATGAGTAGATTTGATAGAGATAAACTGTCAACTCCAGATTGTGTTTGAGGAGTCGAATCCTTCTTGGTTGATTGAGGATTGGGTCTCCATTTCCTTCCTTAGCCTTTCCTTTTCCTTTCTCAACATTGGGCTTCTTTGTTCTCACCATGATGTTTTCTCTTGAGAAGGGTTTGTTTTCTGTATGAAATTAGGGCTTAGAAGTTTAAAAATGAGCGTAAATCGGGATGAGGCTGTGAATTTGGAGAGATTTTGATTCGGACGTGAATGGGTATGAGGGAGGTTTTGAAAGGATTTAAAATTCGGAAGTTATAATGTTTGGAAGAAACCGTCCGATTTTCATTTAAATAGATGCATCCGCAAAAATTGGACGATCGAATTTTTAGGTCCGCATCCGAATTTCGAGTCGAAAAGTTTCTGTCTCTTTGATTCAGAAAAATTCGGTCGACAGATTTTCTGTCTGCGTCCGAATTTTTGATCAATAAATCTCTGTTTTCATCACAACATTAATACACACATTAGTCATTGAATTTTGAAATTCCTAAGAGTCTTCTTAGGTGATTAATGTGTGTATTAATGTTGTGATGGCAAACAGGAACTGTGTCAAACCGGAGCGCGAGGCAGAAAATGGAAAAATGCGGCCATTTTGAATCAAGCTGGCAAAAAAATCAGAGATCTGAGACTAAATCAATGGCCCCACTAACGGACACTAGCTAAATGAAATAGAAGACGTTCAACTCAAGCTGGCCAGCCTCCTTTCAAGCCTCTCATGCCGTGCCTTCTGCAGCTTCTGGCCTGATTTCACTGCGAAGGCAAACACGTGAGCGAGCAAGCTCCCGATATTGAGAAAAAGAAGGCAGAAATGAATTGTGTCAACAGAAGATTATTCTCAAACAATGCAGTGGCAGTCAAGTCTCATGAGCTGACGAATGAGAATAATAGTAGAAAAGATGGGCCCCTACTGGCCTCGCGGATGTTGACAAACCTCTGTGTGAATATGGTGCTCTTCATTTCCTTGACTGTTGAATAGTAGTTTGTGACTGTGTGAAGACACATCATGACCAATATATGAAGTGCTGCAACTAAAGAAAGAAAAGCGGTTGTTATCAAGTGTCGGTATTGTAGAGTATCCCAAGTATCCAATACGTGCATGATCGTCAGCTACGCTATGATAAAAAAGATTTGAGCTGCTTCGCATTTACAAATAGTCAGAATTTGGGCAGAGGCAAGGTGCCATCACGTGGCCAACTGCGTGGTTCTAACTGGACATAAATCGTGGTAGAAGAATATCTGTAATGTTGACACTGAAATTCAACAGTTGCTGGCATTCACCATGAAGCATTATCCATATTAGCATTTAGGTAAACCGAGAAAGGTTTGAAGCTTTTAAAGAATGAGCTCCTGTGATAGTCTCTTGAAGAATCTTGACACTCCTTGATGATGATGGTTATGGTTTAAGAGCAGGAAAAGAAAGGAAGAACGAAAAACAGAAGGACAAAAAGAAAGCATGACTGGCTCCAAGCAAAGGAGTAGTGAAGAAGAAACAAGAGAAGATGGTCAAGTATTGAAAATGGCAGAATTGATATAATAATAGCGTTAAGCGACAATCAGAGTGAAATGGAGAAGATGTAAATTCTTTTATGTAATTCTGAGAAAAATTATGAACTAAAATGCGATGAGAAAAATCTAAACAAGTGGTGTCTAAACTGCAAGACAAGTAGTGAATGATGAAGCCAAGAAGAGACAAAAGATGACAAGCGTGAGACAGGCGTGGCGAAGGCAATTTCATGTACATGAAAGAATATGAGGAAATATGTCAGGCAGAGTCCAATCTTCGCGATATTGTTGAACAAAGGAAAATTGGCGCGGCAAAGACCAGGCACCTGCTATCAACGTCTGGGTAACGTTGCGTTCTTCTTGCTGCTGCAGAACACAGTATACGTCTATCCATAATGCTTTTCTTATTCCTGCTGCATCAAGTGGCTTTGTGAGCTCTGCGATGGGCAAATTGACCAATCTCATTTTCATTGACTATCTTGGCCGGTATTTGGCAGCGGGAGGATGGCTAAATGTGAATAATAATTTTTACGCATGTAAATTTTTTATATGCATCTATGAATTTTTTTACATTGTGTTCTGTGCATGAGCCTGCTACTGAGCTTGTGCTATAGCTATGGCATTTAGTCGTGGATAACTTGACACGAAAAGTATTATTGATGACCGGGTGATCTAATCTGTTTTATTTTTTTAACTGAGCGTGTTTGAACAGCGCCCAGGCATTCATTCCTGTGAGATTATTATAATTTACACAATTTGAAAAGAGCTAAAAATTCGGATGCAAACTCGAAATGATCATATTCGAAACCAGATGCATCTACATCCCTGTTGCCAAGCCTAATCTCCATGACTTATTCAAACAGACAGTTTTAATGTTTCACCATGTTTTAACCTTAGGCCAAATTTGCAGCTCATTTGCACTTATTTTAAAGTTTGGACTTGCTAACACACAAAAGCTCCCGACGCTCTGTCCCAACGTGAGCCGGCGCAATGGGGAAGTGTTCAGGCTCTTTCTTGAGACACTGGGCTCTTAAATCTTGCTCTCTTCTGTCTGGCTGGTTGGAAGGAAAGAACAAATGGAGGTTGTGATTCAAACCGTATTGAACATTTATGTCGGTAAACCAGCAAGCCAGGTCAACCAGCCTCCATTATTGTCAATACACTTCGTTGTTTTAATCTATCCGTTGCGTCAAAGTTTGTCGTCATCAAGGAAGGTAGCTAAGAACGATTTGCTGGTTTTGTTAATGACAAGCTATTGACGAGGGCATGTTGTGTGTGGGTTACATGGTATGAAGTCGATGCTGGAAGCAAAAGTTGAACAGCTTGGAATTTAGCGTATTTGAAGTTTGAAGAATGACGTTCTATCGAGGCATTGAGGCACTTGAAGTGTAGAGTGCGTGTATCGTTCATTCTATGCTTTATTGCGTGTCTTGTTATCATTGAATGCATAAGAGGCGTAAAGGTAACCTCTTATGACTGCAAAAGAAATGAATCTTTTGTAAACCTCACTAATATTCGTTTTCAAGCAAATATGGTAAATAAGTTTTCTGTACTATCAAATGTTTTCAAACATTGAATTATATTTCAAATGAAATTTTACAAATTTGAAAACCTTTCAAAAAGAATTCAGTCGTCCCGTTTTTGTAACGAAGTTTGCTGTTCTTCGGAAGAAATCGGAACGTGAAGACGCGACTCTTTCGATGATCACTTGTGGCGCTTGTGTGAAGCCATTGTGCTTCCGGCTCGGAGCGAGGCGCTGGCTGCGCTCGATGATGCATTTTGTTACCGGTACATCGTTTTATTCATCGAGCATCAGACGGCGTCGGGCAGCGACCAGAGAGCCGAGTGCCATCGACAAATTTCAAATTACTATAAGCCATGAAACGCTGCAAATTTTACTGATAGCAATCTTGGCTCAAACATTATGAATATGCTTATGCTGACGCATTCAACGATCGTCCAAATCAAGTGTGAAGGTACGGAAATTTATGTATTGCTTAGTCGGTGGCGCCACGCGCGTGCTACGCTGCTGACCAGTGTGTTGATCTACTGTAGCCCATCTTGTTTCTTTGCCTTTAGATAAGTGATCCTTGAGGTGGAATAAGATTGTTTGAATATAAAGCTACCATGGGTTGGTGAGCTGTGTAGAGGTTGGCGGTGCAAAACAAGGGTGTGTGAGCCTCTCTTGCATGACTATAGGCCTGGCGGTGTGGAGCTGACCAATGCTAAGTGTGAACTGGGCGTGGCTATCTCCAGCCCCTTCTGTTTGAGTTCTTTACTGCCTTCGTGCCTGCATATCGAGCCATCTGTTAACACATAACACTGACTAACTGTCTAGCAGCACTAAAAAATTTAAATTTCTTGAAAAGTATATTCACCCCACGACCTTTGTGAGTGCTTTGCAATCTTTGTAAGGTATAGTGCCATTGGCTGGAAGTGATGGCAACTATTGATATGTTCTGAACCCACCAGCATCTGTGAACTAAAAACATGAAACGAAGCCCGTGTTTCATAAATATCATTGGATTAACTATTGGTATTGAATGAAAATTCCTGTGTTATGTCTTTTCGAATCTGTGAGCTAGCGATGAAGCAATGCAACTGGCTGCCTCTTGAAATAAAGTGCTGCAAGCTCTTTGCGAGCTGTGCTTGGTATTCGCCAGAAATGACCCAGTTGACAATCTGCGTTATTCGACCAGACACGAAGTAAAATGCAATGATGACAAAGCTACTTGGATCTGGGTAACAACTGTACGCAAACAGTGCTTACGTTAATGTTCCCGAAATATATAAAACGCTTTTTGCTTAAGAAACTAACTTCAATACCTCTTCATGACGCACTGTTAATGACAGGCAAGTCGAAAATGTGTGAGCGCAGAATCACTTTCTCAAATTTGTAGGTATCAGATAACTCCCGAATCCACGCTAAATGATGTGCTTCCAAGGCTGTCTGACGTGCCAGCCTGTGAACTGATCGGTATTAAAGGTTTCGCATTTGTGAAGGAAAAATACTCAGATGTGTGTGTCAAGGTTCTTTTCCTGCTCGTTAAGCGAAGTATTACGCATTGATGGTTTTGAAAGTATAATCTAAGTGACAGCCAGTTATGTGATATGTGCGCAAAAAGACCTAAGTTGAAAATATCTTTGTCGCCATCTTGTGAAGCTGTTTAATAATCGTAAGCCTGCTGTGCGTTAATGATGATGGTTGTATGGCATATGGTAGGTAAATAATGACGTGGTTTGTTGAACTGCTTTCTCTGAAACAATTGGGAAATCTTTTGATAAAACTTCGTCTTTTGTGATCTTTAACGTATGAAACGACCGCTCTTTCAAGCCAAGAAAAAAATGATTTCTACATCGAACTGTTGACAGACCTTCTTGTGCGTGTAAGTTATGTGTATGTGACATTATTTCTCGGAGTGAGTGATGTTTGGCAAATGATGGTAACAAAAAATTTTTCAAAAGGTACAAATCTTACAATTTCACAGAGTGTTTCTATTAGGAGAGATGACGATAGATTTGTGTCGAGCTTTTACAAATTTGGGTAATGTTTATTACACCTGATTTTCAGTATTACGATGCATGGTGTTGTTGAAAAGAAAATGAACTTCTGAAAATCTTTATTCTTTCGAAATATTTTTAGTAGCGCTGCCCTTACCAACTGAGTATTTAATATGAATGCTATCTTTGCATGTTCTTACAGAAAGGCGGTAAGCCGATGGCAAATATGTTTGCTGATTATTCAGCTCAGTTAAGACTGTGGAGGAGTTTATAACAGATCATTATGTGTTGAGAAGCGTCCTGTGCCACAGTAGCTCTGGCATTTATCTTGCATGAAGATGTCAAGCTTCTCTGTGCAACAGAAGAGCCCAGCAATGAAAGAGAATGTGTTAGGTAAATATTAGGCTTCCAAAGATGCAAGATATGCAAGAGGAGCCACCTAAATCATTGATGATGCTATCCCAGAGTGTGAAACAGTGTGCTTGTTGACATTTTCTTTTATCTCTGGCTTTAAAAGTATTGATGATGTTCGTGATGATTTTGAGACTAACTACATATGCAAGAAGAGGCTAAATCAGGCCCGAAAAGGCTGGTTTGGACTCTTGTTCCCAGACTATGATCATTCCTTCATTGGTACAAATAATTTTTAGAAAACAAAAACTAAACAACTTGGGAAAGTTGATAAATATAAAGTGAAACTTATTGCTGAAGTTCAATCGAAAAGAAGGCATTGATGACGAAACGCTTTCGATAGCTGGAGCGAATCCGCTCTGCGCTGGTTGCACTGTTTTATGGTTTTAAACTATTTCAAATGAATGCCGATTCACAAATGTTTTATTATTGGTACATGAAACTACGGCCATCGTTTCGCGAAAATTTCCAATATCATTTTCAACAAACTTACTATGAGATGAAGCTGCTTCTGAGGCAATGCGAAAAGGTGCTACCAAAATGAGAAAAGTTGATAAACGCTATTTATAAAAGCTTCTTTGTGCAATTATTCAGATGACATCATGTTGTTCTTTTTAACCCATCTCTTGTGATAGTTTCAAACATGCAATGTTAAAATGAGCATGATCAGAAACAATTTCTTTCTTCGGAAAATACAAACCAAACAGAGATGGAGTATTCAACAAATTAACAAGTACCTGAAATCTCTTGAAAGATGTGTGAAAAAAGGCGGCTTCAAATCGGCAAACGACAAGGTGAGAAGGTAAAAATGTTGATGAAAAGAACATAAACGATGTATTGAGGAAGTTACTATCTTGCGCAAGCAGAAGTAGATATTATGACGGCGTGTGTGCGCTATATTTAATTCGGCTCTTTATGCACAAGCACTAAATTTAAGTTCTATATCGACCGCCGTGTTTATTTTGATACATACTGTTACTATAATCTTTAATTTTCAAATATGCATCTTTTGACCTTTGATGATGTTGAAGATGCGGTGAATCATCGGCGTACTTAGTGGTATCGCTGTCTATTTGCTAACAACGTCTTGTGTGCTATGCGATATAGCGTGTCGTCTCTACCGCTGGCTACTTCCTGTCATCGCCTTGTGATAACAATTCAATTCCAAGCTGCCTACTGATTTATGTTCAAACGCAGCTCTTCCGCTGGCTTGTGGATCCTTGCGTCAGACGAAGACTCAGGTGCTGACCGAATGACAGTGAATGAAGGAGGAAAGGTTATCTTTAAAACTTCGTCGTGCTAGTGAGCAGAAAAATAAATCGAAATGAAGAAAGCGTGAGCGCTGAAATATTATGGCGGCAAGCCGAAATTCCCAAAGAATTTCTCAAGAAAAAGGCATAAAGTGAACCCGATGTCATCGCATGAACAATCTTTGGCTTGTGGCGGTATCCCAAATCTGGCAAAGACTACAGGCTAAAGAAGAAATGCTCACCGAAGGAACTATTGGTTGTATGAGATCAACAGAAAGAAATGAAGATGATAGTGAAAAGCTATTGTCTGTTTTATAACGGCAAATGAGTACAGCTCTTCCCTTCAATGATGATGCAGTGAACTTTATTAGAAAATGTGAAGAGACTTCAAGGTGAAAGTAATGTGAAACAATGAGTTGACCAGATGAGAATTCAAACATATGTTTATTAACGAAAACTCTTGAATCTATTAGCAAATGTGAAAAGAAATATTAAATAACAACTTCACAAACTCATATATTCACGAAACAAGTCTTTTTGTACAAATCTTTTCTCCAATAATGCTTAGTGATCTTGAAGTGAAGAAGTTGATGACTACAACAATTGAAACTACAAATGAAAAAAGCAATCTTAACAAGTACTTGGATCTTAGATGCTTCTCATGGCAACTATAACAAGTAATGTATAATATATATTTTGTTAAACCGCTCTAGTTCAATACCTAAATACACCGATGTACATAATAGCGAAAAGCATACAGACACAAGCTATCAATGGCTATGTGAAAAGCCAAAATAATTTAATTTGAAGTCGAAAAGAAAAATTGTCTGTATGAACTTGAAAATGTGGTACAAAGTCACCTTCTGTGCTTGGTGTAGGTTCGCTTTGCTTTCAGATCAGCGCAGGTGGCTTCAACTGGCTGGGAACTAAATTACTGTACAGTGATAGAAAGAGAGGAAAAATACTGAATTGGCGTATTGACAAAGGTTCATTCCTAACATTAACGAAGTACTGACGTGGTTTGAAATATAATTTGCTGTATTCCAATCAGTATGTGATAGTATTGCAAGACAGTTAAACTCGACAGCTTTGTACTGTGCTGACAACAAGTAACACAGATATTTTGACCTTGCAAAGATTAATATATACCCAGCGGGTTATTGCATGATAACAAACTCTCTTGCCGACCATAATAATGATGAATGCAACGGCACTTCACCAGATCGCTCAACAATATGAAACTTGTTATTCATCACAGAAGGCCAAGAAACACTTAAATAATTTTAACTAAAGCTTTCATATTTATTATTATAACTAAAACTTAAATCGCGCAAGAATTTGACCAGATTTGATAATGACTGAAACCTCAAACAAAGAACTATTTGCTAACGTATCTTTATGATGTATTTGGTGAAAGAAGCAATCTCGACTAACTATTTAAGCTAACTCAAATATGTCAAGTGACAATTGGTTTGTTCAAAGATGTTAATTTAATATAGTACAAATCCCATTCTTTAGCAAACCTTTGCTGTTAAACGCTGGAATGATTGCAATTGAGCTGCAAAACGATTCGTGTTTGAAATTACCCAAGTATCTCGGTTTTCATAAGATTTTTGCACTTAGGTAATGACGAGCAGAAATGTTTTTCCAACTGTTTGAATTTATTGATAATATTTTGATAGAGATCAAATCAGTCGCCAGATGCTTAATTCTGAAACCGATTTACTCGTCTCAACAATGCCGGTGACCCGTGAGCGATCTTCTTATTATTCAGTGAGCGACTGCTCGATATTTTCTAGCGTGGTGTACCGGATAATCCGACCAAATCCCCTGACGTGCTGAAAATGACGATACCCTTCATTGCATGAAACGAAGCACAGAAAGTCGGAGCATGTTGAACACATGACCGATTGTCCACAGCCCCAGGCAACCTTCGATGAACAACCGAAAAAGACCGAGGCGGCGCTGAAATGGTTATTTAACGACATCATCGGCCCAGCTAAACATTTATGGCCGTTTCTTATTTTAAAACATATTCTCAAACCTGAATTGCAAACGACAAAAATCGCGGCTAACTGTTTTTACTTCCAAATTATTTGAAAAGCTCTCAAATTGCCTTGTGCTTTCAAATATTAAATTCAAAAGATTCAAAACAGAAGTGAAAGTGGTGCTAGCAATTGTGATACGTCGCATGCGAGAAGAGTGATGACCAACTTCAAACTCTATCTTTTGCATTATTGACGGAGTGACAAAGGTTATCTATGACTTAAAATCACTTTGTGGGCGAAGCTGCTGGAGCTCAGGTTGTGATGTTGCGTAGTGGCGGAAATCGCTACGTGAAAAGTGAAGCTGCTATTCAAGTTGCAAAAAGGAAGACTGACGATAAGCTTTTTGTTGAAAACTTGCTGTGTAATTCTTTAAGTGGCATATATTAATTGGTGAAATCGCGATGCAATGAACTCAGGCAGTGAATGTAAATGCTAGAAGATCGAAACAGTATAAACAAAACCAGCTGTTATTCATAACATTTGTTTACATACCTCATTCTTTTTGTATTTGTTATTGGTATTGTTGACAATTTAACTGTTTTAACGTTTGATTACTTCAAATAAAATTAAAATCATATAACAGAGTTTAATGAGCTGAAACTTTAATGGGTGGGATATTGCAGTGGAAACCTGATAATGGCCTGGATATTCCCTCTTCAGCTTCCATAATAGCTCCAAGCGATCTCTTTAGCTAACGTGGCAGCTAAGACATGCATCAGCCTTCTACCTATGCGGTTCTCTACAGCAGGCATCTTTCGTTCAATGTCAATTTACAATGGCAAGAAGAAGAAAAATTACGAACGAAAAGACTGATTCTTGATCTTTGTGTTTCTTCGAATCGGAGCAGGCAGCTTTCGAAGTTAACTGGCCTGGCCTCTGATTCTGTCAGTATGCTGGTGAACTTTTGTCTTTGTTTTCTTTTAAGCCGGTACAAATTGCTATTTAACGGGTTAATCTTTGCATCCGCTGTGGCTGGCGTTTCTTGACCTGCTCGACTACGCTGTTCAGCGATGACGCTGATCTTTGGCTTGTTAATCAAGCTAAGTCAGCCAAGGCTGATGACTGCTTGCACGAATAGAGGCCCGATGTAGATGACGAAGGAGCGATGGCAGAAACTGAAAAAAGGCGCAATGCGACCAGAAGTGAAACGGTTGTTACCCAGTAGGGTAACTATTATTATTAACTAGCCTTTAATCTCTCTATTTCTTTGCGGTGAAAAGATAACAGAAAAACATCACAACAGGAAATGCAATGGCGGCTCATGGTGTGTGGATTTCTGTGGTTTGTGTGAACAGAACGGCACTGGCGGCGTGATCTGACCGCAATGAAAAGCTGGAAGCAAGTGCACACCTGCCGCTCAGAAGGCGGTCTCTTTATCAAGTTCAATCCCATGTTTGAAGAAGATGAGAGGATGGCGTCGACGTCACCCGTCTTTGAATGAAGATGCTCAGAAAGGAAGAAAATCAAGAAGAAGAGGAAGCGAAACGAATATGTGAAGCATCGGCCTTGCGGCGTGAATCGACTGCACCCATTGAAATGAAGAAAAAATTTTGCGATGCCTGGTATTAGGAGAAAATAAACTTCGCGCTATGAAACTGCGGTATACTGCTGACGGACAATACTGCTTAGTCAAAGAAAGAAATGGAGAACCATTTATGGAGGAAAGAAAATATCATGAAGAAGTTGAATCATTACTAGAACTATCTTTATCGAAGTTACATTCTGAAGTAAATGCATTGATGAGCTTCAGAGGAAGACAAGTCATGGTAAGGCTGTGAACAGAAACCTGGTAATGTGTCGTAGATGCATAACGGAGCATTGAAGATGATAAATAGCAAGCATGCCCGAGCGGTGGCAAAGCAGAAGATCAGCGCTGTGAAATTGCTGGCTCGAAATTCGGTCCTTGGCCTGGATAAATACGGGAACGGCTCCGGCCTACTGGGAATGAAACCTAAACGAACATTTTATTCAAATTCTACAGCAGAGATTTAATTTCAAGCACAACTCAAGAAAACAGAGACATTACAATGTTTGGGGAAGACCCTTTGTATTCTCTTAGAAGGACACCATAACAAGAAGGTGGCATCGTGGCTTTTTGAAAATAGATAGTGAGAGTGGAAGAAAGAAGAGTGATATGAAAATGGCTTCCTGATGGAAATAACTTTGTCTGGCTCCAAATTGGGGAAGAAGGCAGCATAGCTGACAATGATGCGAAGAGCAAGTCTTCAGGTAGGAGGAAAGAAAATGACGCTAGTCAGCGAAGAGCATCTTGTGCTAAATATAAATACATGTGAATTGTAACTATCGTGGTGTGTAATATGGCTGAAATAAGCCATGGTTATTGGAGTTCATTGCTAACCATCCAAACCTTATAGACACAATGGTTAATGATGATGAATGAAGTGGCAGGACGAACATGGGGCCGAATGAGCGAGGACATGTATTGTGTGCGTGCAAGCTGAACGCGAAATGAAACCTTCATGATGAATACTAGGCATCTTTGACAAAGATGGAGAAATATTTGTAATGCATAACGCCGGCGAATAATTCTATACAGACGTATTATTTCTCTCTTCAAGCGCTAGAAGAGGCTGCAGAAATGAGGTACCGCGATGGCGGAGGCCAAGCGTCGACTGAACTCGACTCCAAGCAAACTCCATTTGTCAAATGAAGCTGAAATAAAAGCTGAAGTGAGACGACTTTCTTGGCAAAGAACAAAGCATGGCTTATGCTGGCCTACAATATTATGGCACTAATGTGTGTCGGCAGGTATGTTGCAAAGCTGTCGACTCTCTGACTTGGTGTTATGCTCGATGAGCCAGTGTGCCGCAATAGATGTCGAACAGAAAAGAAGAGAATGAATGAAGCTTGTGCAAACTGGCGTGAGTTTATGAATGTTGTGTGCCTTTGAACTGGCGCCAAGTACCAGGCCGATGAATCATGTTTTTAATTACTCAAATGGTGTTGTATTCTGTTTGGTATTTTGGTTATAGCAAAAAATCTAAAAGGATCATTTAACCATTGGCAGTAATATTTTATACATTGAAAAACCGTTGTCTTAACAAGATGTGCTATGTTTGAACAAATTATATTCTAGGTATATGGCTATTACGATGAACATGTCGATAAAAAAGGTTAAAAAGCTTATCAAAAAATGGCAAGACAAACTAAAGTAAATAAGCTTTCATAACATTTGGCATCGTGTACTCAGAAGACTGATTCATTCTATCTTGAAGTTATGAAAATGGAGTTGGTTAGTGGGAAAAGTTCAAAACAGCATTTAACATGTAAAAAAACTTTGTTTGATCTATTCTTATTTTTGTTTTGCAAGAATGTTTAATTCCCATTATGCAGATGAAACAGTACTCTTTTAGTGAAAATTTGATGATTTAACTCGCCATATTGGGGCCATGCGACCAGTTAAACAGCTTTGAAGGCAGCTCAACAACAAGCGACGTGGGCGTAAGAAAATATTGTGGCTACGTCTTATCACATGGGTATGGTGATATACCTTCTTTAATGCTAAGTTGACGGGTTTTATTATGTTAAGAGTTCTATCAAATGATCTTGTTTTGAAAACTTGTGACCGGCTGTTTTTGACAAATTACAGCATGATGAATGCTGTTTACGAAAATAAACTGTGCATTCTTCAATGTAACTTGCGTATGGCGTCCTTAATCATGGTGAGTTTAATAGGTGCTTGAAACACCAGCTTTGGAGTGCTAAAGAGTGACTCTTCACGGCCTGACAAGGTGACTCGGTTGCATGGCTTGCAAAAGTAAGTCAGAAGTTAAACACGTGAACTTCTATCCACGCTTGTAGCAATTGAGCCTGTGGTTATTCAGACCTTAGATCAGAGAAGGCGAAATTCTATCTTTGTTGTTGGTGCTGAGAATTCTCTAAAAATGGCATCATTTCTCCTTGCAACAAAACTAATACGCTCATGTATTGCGTGTGAAGAGAATTATGTTTGCATCCCAAATGTGCAATGAAGATGCTAAATTGCAAATTCTTGCACAAAGATATTTTGTGAGTAGAAACGAAGAGACAGTATTTTCTACTTCTTGTCATCAGCGATGGTCATAGTAATAAATGCACAAGAACTATTCTTAAACCATTATAAGAAGAACTTGATAATGAATGTTACAAATGAACTACCTGCTCTCGTGTGTCCGACTAACTACACTCGGTATTACTTTGAAGGCAAGCCATCTTTAACCCTGCTTTGCCATGGTTTTCCTGACCTTTACGCTTTTAAATGAACTAACCCGATTCGGTGAAGAAAGAACATTCGTTAAGATGTCATCTTGAAGGCAGGCAGGCACGTGTCCCAGCTACAGGCGTCGCTGCGTAACTGCGATAGCCATGATTCGAGCCGTTACCGTGGAAGAAGTTCCTTCCGGCAAATCAAGGTTGACCTGAAGGCGGTTTACACAAATGGTGAGAAAATCGATGGCAATCTTTGGCTGTCTCCTGGCTCAATGTTAGTGACTCACCCAGGTGACTACGACAAGCTGTAGGCGAGAGCCGGCGGGCGAACTCACAGCGTGGGATTCGAATGAAAAATGGCATTCAAGCTTACCTTCGTCCGAATCCCGGGCAATGACTTGGCCATGATATGAAAATATGTTGGACATGAATCTTGAAAAATATGACTCAAATCTAGGTCAACCCCTTCATCATTTAAGTGAGGCTGATGTCATGGCGTGAAATTTATTCATGGGCAAAAGCGGCATTTCTAATCCCTTCTTGTTATATATTGTAATTATTTGGGGTTTTTAAAACACTTGTTCTTTTAGTTAGAATCCCAAGTGACGGGCTTAGACATTGAGATTTTGAACAGGACTCCCAATTTGTGAAAGGGCTCCCAGAGGCAGTACTTTATTTGGGCAAGGTCGTGTAGAGAGGAGATATTCGAGGCCACGTGGTAGAGAGAAGTTTCTGCTGTGGGTTCATCTTGAGACTTGCAGTACAAGCAGTTGCTGAGGCTGGAGCTGTGATGTCTGCACAAATGTGGTTTTGAACAACGAAATCAACAAATTGGCTTTAAGCACGGCGGCAGGCTCCAGAGACAGAAATTCCTCGACAGAAGTGACCCAGGCCTAAGGCGATTCTAGGCAGGTTTGCATCGTTTTCATTAAATATAACAGCAGCGATGATGCATAACAAACCCGTATGATGCGATTGTTGGTGCTGTACTGTTTTTGTGATGTTGTTCGCAATATGCAAGCAGAAGGCAGCTTTCAATTTCTTTCGCTGACTTACAATCGAAACTGACAGAATGATAACGAATCGGGAGGCAAAGGCGTATGGCGCTACTGTAGTTTTCATGCATGCTTGACAAAAGGTGCATAAGTAGTCAATGTTGTTTAACAATGAAGTCATGTGACGCCATGTGTTTGATGCTATGCGATGCTTGGCGATCTGCGATATCTTTATTGACATTCCCCAAGCCCATAATCGCTATTTGGTGTGTGTGTGACCCATGTGACCTGGCACACTAATGCAATGGGACGATAAATAAACATTCACCAAACAGGAAAAGCTGTAAGTGCAGAAAGTTACTGTGCAGCATGTTCCATTAATGAACTGAATTAATGATATATGAATTACTAAGCCATTGAAGAAGACAGCAAGCTGTACCGAAAACTTGAGGAATTTCAATTCAACCAACTCATGATTGTCCAGTGTTGGCTTCGGTGAGACAAACTGTGCGCGAGCGAAAATATAGAGAAGGAAGGCTACGATGATCGATGAACCGGAAGGACAATGTTCAAGCATCATTACCGCGTAGTACGGCTCTTTGATGATTGTGTTCATAACAATCCCAAGCTTTACAGGCAGATATCTCAAGCCGTCCAAATGAGCAATCCTGCTTGTTGCAAGTGACAGTTAGTTAATGTGTTTGATAGTGTACCTTCATGGTTATGGTTATGCAAATATTGGGAAAAGTTGAGCAGAGGCTGTGTCTTCAATTGGAGAAGCGATTCTTTCAAGTCTGAGATTATTTTGAAGGTATCTCAATAAATTTGTTGTATCGTATTCTTTGAATATGCCATGTGTTATACTCGCATGAAGATGAAAGACTCTTACTGATACCAATTTAGAAGGAAGACTTTGATGCAATTAATATTTTGCATGCCTCTGCTATTATATCTTTTTGAACAATACAATATTTCTTGTATATTATGTAGCCATGCATAAGAAAAAAGAAGTAATTTTTAATTTCTTAGTGCTAAAAATATCTCAATGGCGACTTCAACAGCAGCAAACCCTGCATTTTAATGTTTCGTGCGAAACTCATCTGACAGTTTTACCACCGCAACTTCTCACTATTCGCTTGAACCACTGATGATAACTGTATGAAGGAACAGAAAGCTCTCAGGTGTTTAGGAAGAAGGTATGCTAGTGATGAAAAATGATGAGGAAAGAAGATGAATCTTGCCAGAAAAGGAAAATAATGGCCTCCGGTGAAGAAGCAAGTTGGTGACCTGTCTTCGCTGAAGTATGCCACGGTGCGAGGTATTCCAGAGGGACGTGAACGGCACCATGTGAAGTGAAGAAGATGAACAGAATTCTTACAGTCACTGCTCCAATAGGCGATGGTTAAAACTTAGAGTAAAAGTATTGAGGAAAGCAGAGAAGATTTCTCAATTATTTTAAATGGTGCGGATTCTGCCAAGCTGAAGAGAAAATGAAGATCAGGAAGTTGTATGGTGAAGATGTGTGACAGATGATAACAATGATAGTGAAAATTTGAAGATAATTATCGGTGATGTAAAGACGAGAGAAGAGCAATTGGCAAAGAAGAAGAGCGTGAAGTGAGAAAGAAGAGTTTAACAAGTCAAGCATGTCGTCGTATTTTCTTCGAAGAAACGTGATTCAAGGAAAAGAAGGTCGAATCTTTTAGATGACCTTCAAGCATTGCGGCTGAAACCGACGAAAGAACGTCGCTAAGTCGAGAAGGCGTAACGTCATATGGCTGGTGTTGAAGTGGCGCTGGGCATCCAAGCTGGCTCTAAACTTCGAGCACATTGCCATGCTGTCCAACTGTTTGAGGTTGATCGCGTGATAAACTGCTTTGACGCTTTATTACCTCAGCTGCTTTATCCTAAATCTTTGATTGATGACAAAAGAGGAGAAAAATCTTGATGTTCGCTGCCCAATATGAAGCTGATGTTCGTGCATGACAAAATGTGTGGTTTACGAAGATATGCATATATTGTGGGGAAAAAATGTTGACTTAAGCTATTGCTATATTTGTTATGCCAATTTCTTGATATGCGTATGTGTGTAATATGAATGCTTTGCCAAGTATGTATATATGTGTGCTATAGGCCAAATGTTAAATGAATGTGTCTTGTGAGAGCATTTAGTGCGTTGAAATTAAGTGAATATGATATATACTTTCATGTGAGGTTACAGTTATTCACAAATTTGATATGAATAGAGTTGAATTGGCTCTTGAACAGTTTCTTGACGACTTTTGGATTGGTCATGGCTGAACACATGAGTTTTGAGTTTTTGCAAAAGCTAAACAAATAACGCTGACAACATTATTATTATCTATTATTATTATCCAATGCTTCTATATCTTCATTGCTAAATCGTCATTTGCAAAATGTCATCATCAAAATAAATGTAAGGTATTTTGATGTGACAGAAGCATTGATGGATTCTTATCTTTGTATATTGTATTAGAATTTTAATTGTTAATCTTGCTAACTTTCAAATGTGTCAGGAAATTGAAAGACGAGTTGTTCTTGAAGGCTTTGGTATGGTCAGGTGTTTGCTTAATAGGCAAGCTTTTATGAAGCTTCGTTCTTAAACCTTGGAATCACATGAGGATACAATTGAGTACAAGCAAATGTTTTTATTACCTAAGTATCAAGTTTCATAAATGGTTACGAAGATGTTTATGCAACTGCGAAGGCTAAAATGTTTTCAACTTGTTTGAGCCGATTTGAAGATGTTCGACAAGGGCCCCAAAAGCCGAATGCAGAACCCGGACGCATGATGGCCGGTAGATCAATTTCACGCAGCCAGCTCAGCTAACGCGAACGTCTCAAGCCGGTGGGTCAAATTTTTGAATATTTGTCGATGAACAATACAACGCTTCGTGTGAAAAGTACTTTTGAGAAAAAGTTTCAGAACGCACACCGGTCGTCTGAGCTCTAAGCGACGTAGATCCCAGAGGCCCTACGAGGCTTAAGATTATGCTGGTTTATGACTAACGATTTTTCAAAAAAATCTGACACAAGCCCTGAAGCTAAGGGCTATTACGAAGGACACACGAACAAGATAGCAAATCTAAATGTTGTCAAGTATTTAACTTCTCAAGCACGCGTGCTTTCAAGGCCAAAATTCAAGGCAGAAATGAAAGTGGTAGCGCTTGTTGCTATTCATCCGCAGAAGTATTGTGGCATTCAATTGCTATTATTGTTGTGATTGGAGAACTTGACTCGCGCGGCAGGAGTGACCTGAACTGGAGCCAGCTCGGAACGTGATGTGCGTGATCATGTTGAATTAGACAGTGTTTAAATTATAGGGTACGAGGAAGGACGGTGATGGCAAACACATCGCATGCTGGAGATGGCATGCTGTGAGCCAGTTGGTATGCTGAGTGTGAGTGAACAGTAGATGCTGGAGGAGAAGACCCAGCCCTTTCAAATGCGTGTGTTCATTGACCGTAAAACTTTGACTGACTGCAGTCTTGTGTTGTGTGTTTGTTCTTGAATTATTGTTGATTGAATTGTATGGTTTTGTGTTTGATAATCTTCTCCAGCGTAAATCCCATATAGCTGGGTTGTAGTTTATTTTGTGAAACGAGAGATTTAAGCGAAAATAATTGCTTATATTCATCCCTATCACCGTCTCCCTTGTCAATAACAACTGCTTGGTGTTCATATGAACTGTTTTGAATGTATCTGTGTAAAATATGCATGTGATTTTTATTGTTTTTCAAGATTCGATGGTAATCTTTCTAGCTTAAAAGAATGAAGCCTTTCGTATATGTTAAGCTCTTTCCGAAAATTCAAATTATCTTGATCAAATTGATATCAATAGGAACGATGAACGAAATTTTGCAATCAGAGCCCAAATTACCGATGAAAAATATTATTGCGATATTTTCAGTGCCACCTGTGAAATGAGACACAAAATAGCTGATCATCTATTTTGGAGGCAAGGTGCTGATGATAGAGGATCTTTCAGACCTTTCCTCACAAACTTTATCTTGAACAACTGCATTTTTAGAAGGGTGACAAACTCGATGGCAGAAGGCGGCCTAACTGATTGATAAATCACTATAATTATAACAAAAGGTCATTATGTGTTGAGAAAAACATGTGACTTTTGATGAATAACACTTACCTTGAAAAGAATGATGTGAGGCTCTTATCATCAGGGCCGATGTCCAAACTTCCGTGTCAGAAATCGCAAGCTGGAAGAACGCTCGCTGTGAAAAGAAGAAACTCAACAAACCTTAGATCAACACTGAATAACCGAGTGAGCAAACTTCCAAGATTATGCAGAAGACCACATCCCACAAGGCTGCATCGATATCTGACCGCAAAAATGGTGCATACGTTGACAGCTGTCTTATCTCATATTGTGTGACTGTTTGGATTGTGCTGTACAGAAAGGCTAGGCTAGCCCCGAAAAGCAATGTTTGAAAGAGGTTTATGTGTTCAACTACAGTTCGTTCATGAAGAACACTGAACCATACTTCCAAGCCGTGAGCTCTATGGGCGAAATATTACCCAGAAACGGTATGGGATTGAGTATCTTTCTATACCGAGAAAATTTTGAGGAAGGGAGTTGATACAACATTGTTACTCTTGCAAATGATCTTCTACTGTGCAAGAATTTATGTAGATGACGATATTGTGCTATAACTCATCTGCTTTGTGATAGAGGATTTAACTGAAGCTAATACGAAATATTTAATATGACATGATGGGAAACCAATTCGCAGATGCTGAAGCAGGATGGTCTTTATGGCTCAGCCACCAGCCGCGAGCTGACGCTGAATCAAGCAAAAAGACCGACTTTTCGATGAACCAGTAAACTTGATAATGAAATGTAAATGTTGATGAAATCAAGTATGTTAGGCTGCTGCTCTTGCCGCAAATGGTATGATGTCATGTTTGACGTGTAACGCAACCTTGAACAATCTTGATACTAAAACGCGACTACTGCAAAATGGTACTTGAATATTACATGACTTTGAATTTCAAGCTCTTCGTGAACTTGCTGTGGATGTTGAATGCTGTCCCTGTTGAGTAAGTTGACATACTATTAGTTTGTGTCCATCTTGTATCGTAATGGCTCAGAGTGTCAACCAGCGAAGGCTAATTACCAAGCTGGCAGATAAGGCCGCCCGTGCTCAGATAAAGCGACGATTATGGTTGAAGCTTTTTGGTGTGCCCTTCTGGTGATTAATACGATGCCATCAATCTAAGCGGTGAAATGAAGCATCGCTGTTTCCGTGATCATGAGTGATAAATGCGAATATTGAACCTGGTCAAATGTGATATATTGCACCAGCCAGTTAGTAGAAATTTTATTATCTAAGAAGGTGGTAAGTGAATCTCAAATTCAATTACTAATAATGACAATGTTGAAGATATTGAACACTATTCAATGCTCAATGTCTGACTTAAGAAAGAATGCAGACCCAGCCGAACTGCACTCACGCGGGCTCTGGTATTGATCGTCCCAGTTTCTTGATTTGCAAAATTTTAAATAATCGAGCAGTCATTTTAAACGCTTCGGCTTCAAACTTCTCTGCTTATTTCAAGAAACATTCTTACCGATCAACGACAATTTCCACCAAGCGATGCCATTTGCCCAGATTTTGCTTCGTTTAATTCGGTCCTAGGTATCTGAAATGCTTGCTTTCAAACGAAGAACATCATGGATGAAAAATGTTGAAGAAAAGAAAAACAAAAAGGAAATCAGCGAACCAAGTGAGATTACTCAAGCCTGAGTGGTAAATTTGTATCAGCTCAATCTTACGAGCGAAATGGGCTGGGTGAATGACAAACTATCGTATGAACAATGTTTTATCTCTTTTTAGTGATATTAATGAGTAGTATTAGTTATTGATGAGAAAAATTCTATCTGCTTTCTCATATATATTCTATGCAAAAATCTCAAAGAAGAAAAGAAGCGAACAAGTCAAGAGAACCTGAGCAAATGGTATTCTCTGGAAACATCCCAAAGATGAACAATTATTCACTACGTTAATAAATTGTTAGTAGATGATGAAACATCACCCGAGGAACGACAACGTTGCGGTCATGAACTTTCTTAGAAGCGAAAGGACGGGCTTTTCACTTGTGGTAGAAGTGCCCAGATCCAGTAGGGAGGGAAGATCAAAGCCTTTGATGCTGGTCGTAAGTCATATGCTGCAATGATAATCTAATTTTGGTCGCCAAATCATCGGTGAAATATGGTAGTATGGCGACTGCATGAATGGACAAACTTTGGATATATGGCGCATTATCGATGCAAAAAAGCTGAAACAACTTTGCGTATGTGAAACTTTTCAAACTGATGAAGACAAGGAGTTTCAAATGGAGAAATTACAAATGATCTGAAAGAAAGGATGAAAGAAAGTGAATGAAGAAGAAAGAGCTGTCGAAAACAGCATGGTAGAAACATCTTGAAAAAGGCTTCTTTGGCTCGTTCCGCGTCACACAATGTTGAAGAAGAAGACTGCAGTGACGCCATATCTAGGTATTCAAGGTAGGCAACCGCGTGAAAATGGAGAAATCTACAGAGGCCTGATCTTTCTCAATGGTGCAGAAGCAGAATAGTTTAAGAAGAGCATCTGGAAGCTGGTGATGAAACTCTTTCAGAAATTTCGAAACCTCAAATGATGTTGAAGAAGACGGAAGGTGATAACGTTGTGATGAACTGGCGGTGATCAGGGTATTTTGTGGCGGCATCTATAGGAAAATCGAAAAGAAGCGGAAATCTCAAATGGAAAGATCAGGAATGATGAAAGGAAGCCAGCCGCCGGGCTAATGTTCTCGATCCCAAATTCGAAAATCCCAGAGCATGTCGACAGGCTTCGTCCCGTCACAAACGGCGTTCTTTGGCTTTCATGCTAACGCACCTCTCTTTGATGTTTGCTTATTACTTTTATGCTATTCTGATTTGTTATATGCTTTTTACACATAATAACGACTATGAACCGATGATGCGCATCAAGCTGACACATGACAACCGATAAACTCGTATTGTCTCATTTTCGACCGCAGTGATGACAAAGAAGGCATGCCATCTTAATATGTTGTGCGCTCAGTGTTGTATTTGTGCTGACCACCATGTTGATATTATATATGATGATGTGAAACTCTCTTGAGTTGATTTCACGGTTAAAACATCTTGCTAATGACCGTGATGCTGCCTTCTCTGGCTGCTGCTGTTTTTGCCTAAGACTTAAGCCGAGGCGCGTCCATGCGTCAAGAAATATTTTTGTTGTTTGAAATTGTTTGAAAAATTGTGCTTGTGCATGCATGGCTGGCTGATCAAAAGAAAAGCTTAGTCAAGTGGCTATTATCACACGTTTACATTTGGACTTGAATCTTAAAATAGGATCTTTGTCATCTTCGTATAAAAGTTATGCTGTTCAGGTATTCAAATATATTTTTATATGTTTAAGCTGGCCTTATCTTATTTTCAAAAAAATTGGCTCATTCCTTATTTGGTCCGGATATGTCAGAATGAATTCACGTATCGGCCTGATGGGGGATTTCTGGCTGCTGGCCTCTCGTAGGCACGTTTTCTTCTCAATGCTATATCTTCTCTTGTGGTGGAAAGGAAAGGAATGGTAATTGAATACGTATTGAGCATGCAAATGCTCCCAATGTCTTCGTGTTTACATTATTTATCGTGGCATTAATAACATGCTACATTGTTTAAATCCATCGCTTATTTACGTAAAGAGATTTGTCATCGTCAAAAGAGGAGAATTAACCCAGCACAGGCAATCGACGATTGTGGTATTTTAATGACAAGCGATGATAGTAATTTATTCATGTTATAACATGTGATAAGACTGTTGAACCAAGAAAGCAAAAAACTGAAGAAGTGGAACAACTCTAAGCAATAACAGATCAAGAACAAACTTTTGTCCTATGGATAGGAAGCTTTAACTCTAGTGTAGTACAACTGGCCAAGCTGTGCTGTTGCAGCAAGCACTGCATTTGCTATTTCTTTGAAATGTATTGAATGCGTAAGTTTTCAAATATAACGAGCATGGAGATGATCTTTGATATAGTTTTAGTCCCAGGTATATGACATACTTTTAATGAAATATTTCAAGCTATTGAAAAGGTGATTTTCTAGGTTTTGGCAAAGTTAGAGAGACCGGCTGCTGCTTGGGAACATCGGTATGGAGCATGATGCTTGTTTCTAGAAAACTGGGCGCCCATTGGAAGTGACTTTCCAGCATTCGCGATGTGATATTGACGCCCGACTTCTCGAAACTAAGCGTTTTGCAAATCTCTTTTATCTTGTCTTTCAATTCAAGGCTTCCCAAAATGACAAGTGAGTAATGCTTAGCTGACCATGTCCTACCCGAAATGACTATCTTCGTCGATATCTCTATTTATTTTGTTATCTATCTCAAGGCCCATCTTGCATAAAATCTTTTTTATTAAGCGAGACTATTCAGGTATTTTAGATATAAATCACAGAAGACAGGTGATCTTTTTGTGGCATTACAGAGGTTATTAGTGTAAATGCTTAGCAGGAAACGGCCTACTATGTTTGATTTGTTTGCTCTGGTATAGACTGGTGAGCTCCTTGAAATCTTCTTGAGTAATTGATGTAGATCTTGAAGGTCAGGCTATACTAAGTATATTTGTGTCGTGTTTCTCTTCACTCCTCGTGGCATCATTGTGTGGTTGTGGCTCTTCAGAAGCATCAGTTATACTTTCAAAATTACTTAAGCCTGTTTTGCCCCCCTGCCGTGCTCAAGCTATATGATGACGAAAGATAAGAAAAAAAAGGAAGAGAAGATGACCAATATTGATAAGAGATATGACTTTTGGCTTAGTGGCGAAAAGAATGAAGAATTGAGTGGGGAAGCGAAAAGTATTCGTGAAAAGAAGCTATGAAGGCAAGTCTTCTCTTGTTTATTCAACAGAAGAAGTCAACGTAATAGCGATCAGAAAGTCTATCGACATCACGGGCTAAGCGATATAGCTTCATCTATGCTATATTTTGACACACTGGAGTAGCTGCTGTGTAAATCATGCCTTCATGATTGTTTTGCTTTGCTTTCTCATTTATCTTTATTTTACACCAATGTCTTTGTGAAGCATTAGTGTGAAGCTCTTTTGGTTATCTTTGATCACCCCAATTTAGTGATCTGAATGGAAGAAGAGACGATTTGCTGTATTTTAAGATGAAATCAGCAATCCCGACTTGGTGCAAATGTGACTGGCCAAGAACGCAGGTGAAGTTGATCTATCTTGCTTATATGTGTTACGTAGCGATGTGTGGCGTGCCGTTAACCCATGCTGGTGATGACAAAAGCAAGGAGAAAAGAATGACTGAGCAAGCTGTGTATATGTGTAAATGTGTTGGGCAAGTAACTATGTGACATGTGCTATACTGCATTTAGAGGCAAATGAGCTATGTTGTACTATGTATTGTCTTTTATAATGTTTGACTTTTTATGCATATATATAATATAGTGAAATTATTTCGAATTTTAATACTAGTTGATTAGTCTTGATCTTGGTTCTTGACTTAGCCTTCATGAAAAGCGATTGAATAACGGAGTTTTTTATTATTTCTTGAAAACTAAATTGATGCCGTGCTATGAATGCGCCGAATGCAAAATCGCTTGTACCAAGGACGAAAAGCTGAATATAAAACCACTACGCTCAAAATAACGCACGGCTGTTCCAGAATTGTTTGGCTTGTCGTACTTTCTGTCGTATTTGAACAACAGAAGCTTATTTTCAATGGCAGCACTAAATCTCGCATGTTTTATCAGTTAGGACGAATATTCAATGGTGAATCACATCTCAGTCGCTGTGGCATATTGCAGTGGGGAGCGCTTCTTAAATCTGTCCTATCTGGTGTGGAGACGAATTTGGTGATGCCAGAGCTGCTGTTGTGTACAAATCATCAAAGTTCTAATTGGTTGTGTATAGATTGGCTTTGTCGATCTTTAGCATGCTTCGTGTCCGGCATTTTTAAATCAAAGTTTAGTAAATGCGTCAAGAAGTATTCAACTGCAAGCAAATCTGTAGTTTTATTAGTTTTGATTAATGAAGCGAGCATTGATAAAGGCAGTCTCTGCGCTATTGATAAATTTTGAATTGAAAACAAGCGGAGGCTCATGCAGAACAACTCTGGTATATTCAGAGATCAAGCGAAGCATGTCTGCTCAGATTGAAGGCTTTTAGCTACAGTATGCTTACACTCTTTAACAAGTATATTAACAGCAACGTGGCTTCTTGTTCTTGGAATCTATTGAATGCATGTAAATAGAACTTTTAGTCTAAAATATTGGGCTTTAATTCAGTGGCTTTTGTTTAACGCATTTTAGTTGAAAATCTTCAGTGACCTCTTTTAGTACAAATGATTTCAAACTGATGGTGATTTTTGAATGTTTTGACCAAGTTTGAAGCGATTGGAGCGCGAAGTGACATCAACGTGAGCATTGCTGGCGAATTTTGAAATACGGCATAATTAGAGAAGCGGAAGAACCGACGTATGTCCTGTGTGATATCGCGTCGGCTACCGTACTGCTGTTTTATATTGATGAACATTACAAAAATACAAGCATATAGACTTTCAACTTTTAACGCTTGAAGCATTCAAAAAATCGTTGGCCCAGAGCTTTCTCTTGTGGCTTTCATGTGTTATTCAGATTTCAAAGACTACAAGGTAGTGTCTGGCGCGGCAACCAACTATCTTCGTCTCTCTGTTTAATGTGCCATGCGCTTGTTGTCCCAAGGTTATCTTTATGACGTAAAAGCGATAAAGAGCGTCGCAGGTATTGGTGAAGTTGTTTTGACTCAAATCGCTATTGGTGAAACAGACTAACGCCGTCTTTTACGAGAAAAATTGTTTGAAGCAAAACCACTAGCGGGTGGCCTGCTGTATGGTAATAATTTGTGGTGAATGCTGAGTGTAAACAATAAGTATGTTCACCTTTCAAACAAGATTTATAAAACAAAATAAATTTTTGAAATCAAACCCAACGAGGCCTAATTACTCTGAGCTCTTTCATTAATCCGCAAATGTTACTAAAATATCAATAGCACTAATATTACCATATATGTTGACACAAAAATTTAACATATAAACTAATTAAGAATTTAATATAAATAAAAATGTATTGAAGCATGTCTTATCAAGTCACAATATATTACAAAAATGTATTCTTGAAAATCAAATACTAAAGGAAGATATTTTATGTTTCTGCTACATAATTTCAAATATAGTATCTTTTATAAATTTAGAGAAAGAAAATGAATATTACTACTATTATATTTATTATATTTTATTTATTCTCAGGCCTATGAGAAGACTATGTGAGAAAACAAGGAAATTATTCACCATATGACTGAAATATTCCTTATGTAATATGTATAACAGATATGCACAAATATGGCTAGATATGCTAGCATAACAATTGAAACAAGTATGAATCAGCTATATGCTGAATGCTTGATACAAGCACAAACTATATATTGATCACATTGAATAATTTAAATGCGTAGAGATGTTGAATGCCGCAATATAAACCTTATTCAACTATACGATACTCTTGTAGTAAATACGGCATTTAAAAGCGAATTATAAACTCTTTTAGGTTTGGAACCCGGAAAAATCTTGCAGCTTCTCCTGGTGGCATGTAGGTTAGAAACCAAATTGAAAACAGCCTTGAAAATAATGAATGGCAAATGAACTATTTCCCAAAATGCTTTCGTCGAACCTCACGAAAATGTTTAATTAGTAAAAAATCGAAAATATTTTAAATGAGTTTTCAAGCTACATAATATTAAAAAGTGTTACCAATGATTAAGCGTTGAGTATTTGGCTTGAAAGCTGTTTCTAGTAGAAACTGGTTTAATGATTTAATCTGGTATTTTAAGCGGTGAAAACATGCTGCTCATTTAATTAAATGATGATTAAAATGATTATATCTATTTAAAATAATAACGACTTATTTGCCAGAAAAGCAATTTACAGATCAAGAATAATAAACTGTCGTTTAATTAGCCCGTTTAACGGCTAGAAAAAATTACGAAAAACCATTTTCACTAATTGTATTTCTCCAGCATTCTATCGGCGATTCAGCCAATAAGATCTTGTTCAACTGACAATCCGTTTTGACTCGGAAATTTGCCGTTGTCGACGAGTGATACATTTTCCATCTGTGGCTGTTGAAATTGCTCAAATGAAGCTTCAGGCGAAACATATGGGCGAAAGTGAAAAAAGACAGAATCGTGGGCCTACTCGCTCCTCTTGTTGAAGTGTTTAATGTGAGATAAGATAAGTATGCTTGATGCTTCTACGCTGACAGCGATGCACGATCATCATTCACCTTCTGCAGAGCATATTGACGCCTGGCTCACTTCTGCAACTGGATGGCCCATTGTTGGCTGGTCTGGCAACTTAGAAGAAGCCAATTTTTGTATTATTGTTGCACCTAAAGGTAGTTGCACTTGGTGACGAGTTGAAGCGTGGTCCCAGAAACATGTTATTGTTACTAAAGCCATGTGATGAAGTTGCAGTGACGAGAAAAATACACTAGGCTGTGTACACGCAATTCTTGTGTCGAAGAAAGGCAAAACGTGGTGACAAGTAATAATTTATGAGAGGCCAAGATGATCATTTTAAATCTTTGAACATTATCAATAAAGAATAAAGTACTAAACTTGATATCGGCGAAGCTTGCTACAACTTTTTCAATCACGAACTAATCTTCTTGAAGCGAAATATCTTTGAAGTAGAAACTACTACAAATCTTGATTGAAAACGAAACAAATATCGATTAACCTTTCTTAATCAAGTAAACAAGCATGGCACAATATGCTAAATCTGAATATCAATAAATCGTCAAAACCCGTGAAAAAGAAGGCTTCTTGTGTCGGTTGTATGAAACTATACATGAGAGATAATTTAAAAACACGTTGAATGAGCATCTTTGACGAATGAAATCAATGGCGACTTTAGGCGTCGATGAAAAGTGACGAAAAATCGAAGAACTGGTAAAAGATGCGTCGTACGGTGACGATATTGCTTCCGCAGTACTCCGGTATGCCGCTACCCGCTCTAACGCCGGCCATAAGAATTGCGATATGTGCATGGTGTCGGCAGCAAGTAAGAGCTTTAATGATATTCGGCCTATAACAAAGAAAACTCTATCTTCTCTATGTCTTGCGCTAGAATATTCTTTAAAAGTAATCTTTATATTTTATATAAATGGCGAAAAGCACAATGATTAGGAATAATTTAACACGAAAATATTTTGAAGCAATCTTGCACATATTTGACGTTCTTAAGTATCTTAACTGTCCAAGTCATCTGATTCTGAAGAAAACGTGAAATGCAAATGAAAGCCACTTCTTTTGTCAAAATCAAACAGAGTTACCAACTCATAACTTTCTTACAATATGGCTGTTGGTTTCATTCTTCTCTTTTTATTCATTTCTATCGCTCTCCTTTTTCTTTCTTCTTCTTGGTTTGTTTTGTTTTCTTTCTTCTCGCTACAGCGATTTCCTCATATTATTAAGAACAATTTTGCTATTGACACATTGTGGCTCGATTTGACTGATTTACATAAATTTATAGTAAATTACAATATCAAGGCATTTACTTAATTTAAATTTATGTTTTAATCTAAAAATATATATGAACAAATTTGAAAATGATATTGAATTTTGAGGTGATGAAAAGTGATATTTTCGATATTTTCTTCTACTACGCTTGTTAACTTTGGCTCTGACAGCAATATTTTATATTTAAATTTAACATTATTTTCATTTATATATACTTTATATATATATATATATATATATATATATATATATATATATATATATATGACACCCTTTAAGTATATAGTTATATAATATTTAGCTTAATTAAGTGTTCATTGTAAGAGATTTAGGCTTCAAACCTAAGCTCTTGAGAGAGAGACTCGATAACTAAATTTATCTTCTTCGAAGTTTCATTAGCTATTTGAACTGTAAAAATTTGCGTTATTAATAACAGTAGGCTGCTTTGCAACTATTGCAATTTCAAATGGAAGACATTTAGAGGCAATGTACAATCAGTAACTATAAGTAAGAATGTTGTGAGGAATAATATATATTATTTTAGAAAGTACCGATTGCTGTGCTTACAGGATGAAGAGGTGCATACTATATTTTACTTGTGCATTAAATGCCTGGGAGGTAACAAAATATTGAGCAACTGACTGATTTTCAATATTCCTTCTGGGCATGTTCTATAGATACGAAAAAATTGTCTTTGAAGAATATTTTATTGTATTTTTAAAAGTCGTAATGCTTTCTTGCGTAGCATCTTCGTATTTAGCGGCGCATTGTTGAAATTATGTTGAGATTGAACGCCCCGGTATGTGAACTGTTTGGATGGCCTTTGATAACGCACATGTTTGAAAGTTGCATAAAACTATGTGGCAACCCTTATGGTGGAATATGAACGAATGCGATGTGTTGCTGACCGCCAAATCGGCAGAATATAATTTGGCGTCGATTAAGTATGCGTAACTTATTCTCGGTAAAAGAAGACACTCGGCATGAAGGCTGCAAGAGCCTGGATTGTGGAGCTCAGCTTTGAAAGAGAACCAATATTCGGCCGTGGCGGTGATATTGCATTTATTTGTTCGTGATCACTGAAGAAACGTATTGGTTGATATGTGAAGCTGGCGATACGAACTAATGATGCTGACAATGGTGATGCGGCAGCGTTAAACTCTTCAATCATGGCTATTATGCGAGAAGGCTCTTGGGCCCCGATTCTTATGACCACTATTAACAGTAATTCGCGATACTTCGAGGTAAATATTTGTCATGATGACACCGATTTGAAAAATATGTATCTCTTGGGTGGATCGAGCTTTCGGTAGGCAAGCTTTTATCATGGCAACATTATTTTGAGCAAAAGCAATAGTATAAAATACTTTTATGCATATGCATCTGCGCCGTATTTTCGAAATTCTACTGAGCTGCAACGACACACAGCGTAACGTTGTCTTCGGCTTTAGCGACACACTGTGCTTTGACAACTGACCAATGGATAGGCTGTGATCACTTGAGCCGGCGTGCATGAAGTGTGATACGCAACTTCTCTTTGTAGAAGAAAGGAGAATCTGTTGATGTAAGGTAATTTTGATAATGTAAAATATGAAATGCACCTGTATTTGTATATTTTTATTGACATTTATTTATGTCATATTGTATTATATGTATATTTCTCTTCACACATAACCGAACGACAAATTCCCGTCTTGAAACTCCCTTGTTGGTGCTTCGACACGATGAAAACTGCCGTAGAGGCAGAGGGTATCACCATTCTCTGGCACTGCTTGAATCAAAATGACATGCCTCTTTATTCATTCTTACCATTCATCCTTTCGCTTCGTTCTTCAAAGGTGATTTGGGAGCAAGAAATGGCTGCATCAAGCCGAATCTGAGTTGTCTTTCTTTTATTTCATTTCTCAATGAAATCTAACGAAAAGTCGCGTCCTCACTGTGGCTTGGCGGCCGCTGGCAACTTGATCACACATTCTTATCTCCCGACTCATTATCCCTTTACTGAGTGATACTCATGTCATCCCCATTACAATGATATGAAATCAAGATATTCAACGGTAAATATGCTGTCAATTTCAACAAACCATCAGACTGTTAATGGCGATGGCAGAATAATGACCACTATAAAAATGATATTCGTCGTGCTCATAAAATAACTGCGTAAATGAAATGAATAATTATTCTTATAATATTGAATAATTGATAACGGGAGTAATTAATATAAAATTGCGGAAATATTAATAAGTGAATATTATTCGTACTGTTCAAATACTATTAGTAATAATTATTCTTGTAAGTTAATAATTATTCAACTAAACACAATAATGCTTTGTCAAATATCATGGTAGTGAATATTGATATTTGTATGGTTCAACTGGTGAGTCAGCTTTAAAGTGATAATTATTCAGTGTTTTTAGTGGTATTCTGCGATAAATGAAAAATTCCCATATCTTTAAATATATGATTAACTACTTTGCTTAACAATTGTTTCTTTCAAGCATGTTGACTGACGAAAATGTCGATCTCTTATGAATACCACAACAATGTTTACAGAAGGCTATCGTAAAATCCGCCCGTAGAGTGAAGGCTAAATCTTTGGGCAAAAACTAAGTTGAAAAGGCTGCTCCAAAGCAGATTGAAAGGAAGTGAGAGAGACAGCTGCGAAAAGGTAATATAACATTACGATGAAATGATGGCACTTAATAGAACAGTTTGAAAGGAGTCGCGACAATGAAGGTTCCTCTAAACCACGATGTGAGGAGTAATGAGCCAATGGAAGACAGGAGTTAGCGTTGAAAGATGGGTTCGAAGAAGGTGATGTAGCGAGGTTGGGTAATGGACGGCGTTCGACCCATGGCAAAAGGCAGAGAAAAGTCATGGCGATGGCGCTGCTTAACCAGTAACAAATTGAAATAAGGAGAACAAGCGGAGTGTAGTGTACCATCAGGATGATGATATTGACCCATTTGATGCGCTTCGCGATTGGTATTCGCTGAAACCACGACCGACCTATATTCATGTCATGAATGAGTATTCATTGCTTCATGTTCTTCGTACGTGAATATTATTATTTTGTATTTTGAGCTCAATTATTCCTTTTGGGCTGTGTGAAAAGTACTTCGCGCTGCTGAATGGTGAGGTAAACAGCGAACCTATTCTTGATGGCTGTTCTTTGCTAGTGTGGATTATTACAACAAGAAGACAGCAGCAGAGAAAGGAAGTACTAGATGCACGAAGGGCGACATGCGGCATCGTGGCAGACGACTTAAGCGCCAATGAACAACACCAGCTATAATAGCACTGAAAGAAACGTGGCAGCCAGACATTACGACTCAGAAAGTAGCTGACCCGAAGCGATAATGGACCTTCGATTTATAAACTCAACCTTGATCTGTGTAATGAAATAATTATTCATGGTGCAGTAATATTGAAGAGATGAACAATTATTCGTATTGTTATGAACTGTGATATATAGAAGTCTGGTATTTATTTCACGTGAGCTTGAATGCTCGCTAGCGGTGGCAGGAAGGCCGAGGCTGCGAGCGGAACAAATGTCTGCTGTCGGCGGCATGTAACACATTTCTGTTATGGGCTGTGCCAGCTATTCGCTTTGCTCACAAGCACAAGCTTTGAGGGGATGGCAGATAAATATTTAATCTGTTCAGTATCTTTGATACAACTCTTCCTTGCAGATGTCTTTGTCGTCGCTGCTGTATACATCGGCGTGCCAACAACAATTTCGACCTGTTGTATCACCAAGCAAGCCACGGTATTTGATGTTGTGTATTTCCCCCATATGGTTTGAAAACAGCTATTGAAGCAAGAAGGTCATCGGCGTATAATAGTTCAACGACGTTGCAGTTTGGCTATTCTTTTTGAACACCATGGTATGCTACCGAAGACCCAGCGAGGAAGAAATTGTCAATGTGGCTGTTGATGCGAATGGCTCTGTGAACTCGTACGCGGCTTTGGTTGCTCCAACAGTATTTTAGATATTGTGTGACGTGCTATGCTGGCGACTTGGTACGGCAGTATTTGAGTGCGTTCATGGAGAAGTAATATGAGAATACAAATGTTAAATGAACAATTATGCGTTACGAAAACGAATAAATATTCGCAGAGTACAAGTAGTAAAATATTCATCACGCTGTTTGATTGAAGTAAAATGGCTTCTTATGTTAAAATGAATAATTGATGCATAATAAGTATTCATTTTACAGTGACCGATTGCATAATATTTGCCCATAGTGAATGTCATTCATAGACTAATTATTCATCTGCCAGCAAATTGATTGCTTGAATGACACCATATGCAGGGCAGAACCTACAAAAAATTCCATTTGTAATGTTTCATCGTGGTAATATCTTGATAAACCGTTTGCTGCCTTTCGGTTTTTGCTGGTGCTATTCTTCATAACCAATTTTGATTCTCTATCTTTATGGTCTTGCCAATGTATTACTAAGTGAGAGGATAATTCATTTCTTTGTCATCATGCTTTTTTTAAATCAACTAAATGTCGATAGCTCGACACAGCATATCTTTAATTATTAAATCACAAAACTATGGTATTCGTACGTTGATTGATAATTCTTTTGAAACTGGCGATATTATTCATAGTATTGACCTCTTAAATATTTATCGAGGAAGTTCTTTAGTAATATTATGTAACAAGGAGCAAATATGGGTTATGATTAAGTTTGCTAATGAAACGTGATGAGTGTCTTTATGTCGCTTGTGTGACAATTTGTTGGGTAGAAAATGTGGTTACTGATACCAATCATGCTGGTGGTACGAATAATGACTAAATATTGATGAGGACTAATGTGTTTGTATGTTAGTGATAAGACTGACTTGAGAAGCGTGAAGTCGGCTAAAATGCAGGCAACCGGTATCTGTGATTGAAAAATTTGAATGTATTCCAAAATGATTGGCGTTAGCTTAGGTAGAATGTAAAATGGTGCGTTCTTGCTTCTTACAGCTGCAATAACTGTGCATTTAATGCATGAAAGGAGGCACAAAACATTTAGTAATTTTTGTAAACTTGTGATAACGTATGTTTTTGAAATCTCAAATGAACTTTTTGAAAAGATGTACAACGATTCATCGACTAACGCAAATGGTTTTCAATGACCTTTAACGATGATTTTCGGTGATTTATTTAATTTGAGGCTGGATACTGAACTGGGCGTCAAACTGCGAAATGTGTTTCGAAGAGAAGTTGAACGCGTGATGCCAGATCCCAAGCTGCCTAGCAGCATCATTTCGAAGAAGATAAGAACCCAGTAGCGTGGCATTTGGAGCGTCTATTTCCGAAACATTAACATGTAGAGCAGGATGCGGATTGAGCTTGGCATGCTTGAAATTTTTAGACGTCAGCTTTCTTATTTATAGGCTTGTTTGATTTCACATCTATAATATAAACTGTCGAATAGCGCATTCAATCAAGAAAACAATGTGATGGCGTATTATGTCGTCTCTTAACAAGTAGTGGCATATCACAAAGTACTATTGCTCTCAGTGTCCCATTTTTAATAACTAATACAATTATCTTTAACGACATAAACTGCACATGTAAGGGTCGAGCGTAGACTAGATTGTCAGATTTAATGGTATGCGGCTTCGGTTTGATAGTGACTGATTAGGTGATCGCTGCCGTCTTTTAGCTATAAAACCCTTATTGAAAAGTGAAACACTGTTTATATAATTACTAAAGAGGGCTTGTGTAAATTCTTGTGACAAATAGCCTACTTATCTATTACTAAATGGCATATATGGAAACAGTTGAAAATGTCACAGTATTGAACTGAAGCAGTGAATGTGATCTTGAGAGAGAAGATCAAAACATTATATGTGTATTCATTTATTTATAAGACTTTGTTTGCATCTTATGTTATTGTGAACTGTTCTTGAATGTTGATTGATTGGTTATGTTGTGTTTGATCTCTTGTCTCAACCATTATCACTCATGCAGATTGCTGAGCTGAACAAATTTTGTAAGGCAAGATTTGCAAACAAGATTTGGGATGATGAACCTAATTCGCATATATTTTGAGTGATATCGAGCAGATTTCTTCTTTCTAGATCTAACAACAGAAGATCGCTCAAATTTTGCTTATATCTCAAAGGTTAAACACTTCTTTAGACTCGTTTGATAGTTCTAAGTACTATTTTTGGAGATCAAGTTGAGCCATTTGTTGGTAACTATGGTAATAAAGAATATTGTGAAAGATGCATGTACCATTGCTTGTTCAAAATATGGAAGCCGGAAGGCGATTCAAAATGATGACATTAAGCAAGCAATGAACTTTATTTGGCTCGTGGTGCTCGATAGCTAGCAGTGATGGAGTCATGAGGAAATTACCCGAGAATGCTCATGAAAAAGAGCTCGTAGCACGGAAGGCCTGCCGTCGTCTGCTGTATGTGTGTTGAAGAGTCTGGTGTGCTTTGTTGTGTATGGTAAGAGTCTTCAGAGACAATAAATAACCAAATTAATGACCCAATTGAATTCCATGTTTTAGTAAAAACTCTTGTGATGCTGACTAATGGCAAATAATCTTCTTTACAAACATGTCGCTAAGACTAACGTAATTTTATGTGAAGCTGCTTGTTGATCATGAGAGCTTTTGAAAAGAAGGTTTAATGCGTCATGTATGAAAAAGAGACTAAGAAAATGTCTTTTAATATGCTGAACTCAGATGCTGCTAACTGTAAGCAGTCAGCGCTCTTCAAGCAATGTGCTTTAATAAAGGCTTCTTTATTATTTCCCTTCTTTGGGTAAGGAGACGTACAGCTTGCCGAACTGGCGAATGTGGTACGAAAAGTTTTCTTTGCTTTGTTCTGTTTGCTACGAGCTGGCTGGCAACAAATGCGTGTGAAAGCGGCGCCGTTAGACCAGCGATACGATGGCTGATGAAAAGAAGAAGACAGGTGGTAAATTCTTCTTTTGACAAATGTTGGCGAAAATAACTAATTTGGCTCAACTGCTTGGCGGTGGTATGTACTTGCCCTTGATGAGCTTGTTGCTGCAAACAGATGATTTTCCCTTTCATAATGATGATTCGGCATAATAAGCATTTGTTACCTTGATAATGATAGATTTCTTGGCATAAGTTTTGCTTCGCATTAACAAACTACTGCTCTCCAGAGATTTTATTGAAGACCTTTTGAAAAATTGTCGTTAATACTATCGTATGAAGCATCATTTCAAACTTGTAATAACATATCTTCAAGCGTCTTGAACCGATTTGAACCGTGCTACTCTGGCTATTAATGACAGTATGCCTTAGCTGGTGGTTTCAAATATTCGCGCGTATTCTTTAACCGAAGACAGTGTTCGCAAGTTTGAAAAGCTGACCGAAAAGGATGAACTCGGCAATCTAATGGCTAAGTGACGGCTATGAAATTTTTACAAACAAGTTTTTAGTGCTTTTGACCAATTTCATCAATTGTTTCAGCTGCAAAAACTGCAATAAAATGGTGTTTTTGTACGAACTTTGCTGAAGGAAGGTGAAACAGGTCTATGTGGTATGGCTTCAAGTATTTTGGTGGCACTCAAACGCCATATCTTTATGATAAATAAATTCTTTAGATCATTATCTTTTAATTCTACTTTTATAAGCGTCTCCAAATGTTTCAAATAACACGGTAATCTGTCAAGACCTTTGTGATAACTTTACTTAAATTTGATAAGCTTGAGATATTCTCTGGCTAATGCTTCTAGCGAAAAATATGCATAATGAAAAGAGCGCTGCTGTGAAACGTTCATGTTTGTTTTGATGAATCTACGTTATTTGGAAGAAGATGAAAAGATGATCGATGGTAACTATCAGTGTCTTCAGCGCCAGCGTGAACCGCAATAATCAAAATGATGGTGACAAACTTTCTCAAGAAAAAGATATCAGAAGGCCACTGAGGCTGGAAGTCGTGCCGAGAACAAAAAAATAACAAGCGTACTGCTCAACAACTTTATTTTATTGCATATATTTCATATTGATATTTGCATTATGTGTTATTTTGAATTGACTGTATGCAAATATATTTGAAAAATAAAAAAATTTTGAATATTCTAAACATATTGAGCATCACGGTAAACAGGTAGAGTGTTATAAATTCAATCGAAATTGATGGAAAGACCTTTTGTTCTAATGAGCTTGAGTTCGCAAATGCTTTCGACTTGTACTTGCTAGTATTCAAATGAACAATGTTTTCTAAGCAGGCTGTGTGGAGATAATCACGTTTTGCTCGCCGAAAAGTTTTTGTCTGTTTCAAGCTATCGATGGTTAAAACCGATGTAATTGATTTCTTCTTTCGAAAGAACTTTCAGAGAGAAAACGAAACTACTTTTACTAACAAATGCATTTATGTCTATAACTGACTCGAGCTACACGGTAGCTGCAATAGCCGGCATGTGTTTCTGGCTCAAATTTGAAGATGGCGTGATGAAACGAACAACAACGGCGCTGTCGAAAGCAGGCTAGAATGGCCTTCTTGAATCGCGACCAAACATAGCTCTTCCATAAGTTTATCAACTTATTCATGACAAACCAAAATGTTTCGCAAAATAAGTCAACTCTATTTGGCTGCAGTAAACTGTAACATTTGATACTTGTCCCCAAAGTTTCATTTGATACTATGCATACATTCTGCATTACACTGACGATCTTTAGTATTATGATCTCATTCAAATGACAACCAACCTTGTGTGATAACACAAGTGTACATCATGTGTCAGCAGGCCAGAGCAAGCATGCTATGTCAGGCTTCTCGTGGAAGTCATTCTACCAAGCAGCTACGATTGCGTCATCGGCTGCGTGGCAAACTGTGACCATCTTTACTAACCTTGGCGAAAGAAAGAACCAATCTTAGAAAAGAAGCTTAGAGAGGCAAAAATTCAATGACTAACAGTGCTGTTCAGTGTTGCAGCTCGATCAAGAAGGTTAAAACAAGCCTGGCATGAAGAAGGAAAACAAGAAAGAAGGAGGACTGAGTGATCAATGAGCTAGCAAAAGGACGGTTGTTCTCAAGCGTGTCGTAATTTGAATAATGTCGCGATAATTCTTATTTATTGATTGAATTAAAAATGAACCATGGGCTCTCTATGTCTAAGATAGATAATAGGCAAGCTGTCAATAGTAATCTCAACTTTTAAGCATCGGCTAATTCTTGCTAATGAGCAAACGATGTACATTACTTTCCTTGGTATGATGTTTATGCAAATATTAAGGAAAGTTGTCAATAAGCTATTTGTGTGTGCTCAGGCAGGCCAGGCTGAACCTTGACGTGCATTTAGCACCAACAAGGCGATATTGAAGATGTTAGTTAGGCATTGTTCTTCTGAGGACGATGTTTATAAATTGAGTTATGCTATAGCATTTGAGAATGCCATATAAATGGTAAACCTCCCGAACTTCAGAAGTAAAGCACGATGCTAATAGGAAAGCTGCATCAAATATTCTGTGATATAACATACTTTGAGCTTACAAGCTCTTCATTGATATGTGTTCTTTATAATTATCTTTAGCGTCTATAAAAAAGAAAAGATAATTTTAGACATATAGTGCTTAAAAATGCTATTGGCGACTAAGCGGTATAGTTGTTCTTTATGAAGCTCATTGTGTAGTGTTATATAAAGTGAGAAGAGAGAATCACCAGCAACTCGCAAAAGGGCTAAGCGAGTACGGTGATATGTCGTGGCTTTAGAAAACTCACCCAGAAAGGCAGCTTAACAGAAAATGAAGAAGAAGAAGGATAAATCGATGTGAAAAAAGAAAGCAAATGGCATGACTACGTGAGGGCTGTAACTACGCAAACTATTTGAAGGTACTGTGAAGAAATAAGTTGAAGACTGACCTGGCTCTCACTTTAGGTAATGACTATGAATGCAAGGTGTTTCGAGACAAGTCTTCAAGTCTATACGATGAATGCTGACTTAGATTGGTTAACTTAGAGTCAGAATATGGAGAAGACTTTGAAAGATTTCTAAGTAATTTTAATGTTGCAAGACTAAGCAGCGTGAAATGAAAGAAGATCGAGAAAACTAATATGGTGAGAATAACGAAAGCTGAAAGAGAAAGGAAAGGGATTTAACAGAAGTTGAAATCTGGAAATCATCTTGGCTTCCTTGCATTGAGTTTCAGAAGAAGATCGCTCAGCCAATGGCTTTCCAAGCGGCACGAAGCGAGAGTCAACAGATGAAGGACTGCGTCGCTCAAGAAATTAGCCATCGTAACAGAGCAGGCAGAGTGGCGACATGAGCGTCAGAACAAACGCTACATCCACCAAATATTTTGACAACTACGACTGATTCATTCTGATACTGCATGTTATGCTGGCATTATTACTGTGCCTTTAGTCATTATAATCTTTTGAAGCTCAGCAATGAACTCTTTTGTGACAAATTTGTTCCTTTATTATTATCAGCTGAGACTGTACTACTAAGGGAAGCATTGTGTGTTGGCTCCTTTATAGCCCCGCTAAACAGAGACTCAATAATTGCAAACCGATTTATGAGCCCAACTGGCATAAACTACTGGAATAACGAAATGAGTTTATTGCTCTTGCTTATATGTGACACGTATTTACGACTCGCTTTCATTAACACTGACGAGGAGAAAATGTGACCAGGCAAGCTGTGTGTGTGTGAACAAAATGTGTGTGATGTGATATTTAAATATTGACAATGTAATGTGAGTAAGGTTACTCAGCGAATGAAAAATGTGTGAGCCTACGAGAACTAATGCATATATCTTATATTAACTTTGTGTAATGCACAATGCCCTGTGTGCTATAAGCCAATGTAAAATGAGTAATGCTTATGAAAATATTTGAGCTGCGTGGCCCCAAATTGGCTTATTATTTCTTATGTGAATTTTAATTTTATGTAACTGGATGGTACAATCTTGACTCTGTAACAACACTGTAAACAATTGAATGTACGAGTTGTGGTTTTGCAAAGCAAGGCCAGTGCCAACAACTTTATTCATTTAGAAATACCAAAATCACACTAAACTTGCTGTAAAGTTGGACTTGAAGACCAGGATGCATCCAAGCTGCTGCCAAATATTTTCTATTGTTCAAGTGTTTAATATTTTTATATATTGGCTGTATTTTCATTATCTCTTATCTTGCGATTTGGGAGGCCAACTCTCAATTCAGATATGATGGATGTATATTTGAAAACCAATTCATACCATATTTTATTTGCCAAGCCTTTAGCCTCTTTGTCAAATTGATCAAGCTATGTTTTAATCTCTTCATTATGTTTGAACAACCTTAAGGCTTACTTTATTTCACTTCAGGCGTACGGCCGCGATAATGAACTTAAGATCAAAAGCCAGGATGCTGGGGCCTATGTTTTTGGCTCGAGACCATCCTATTTTAGGCCTTGCATGTGCCTTTGCTGTTCAAGTGATTCAACGTGACAATCTTACTATGTTTAATTTAATCTTAGAAAACTTATTTTTCAAAAAATTGGCACTGTTCTGTTGGACGAAATGATCTGTGCAGTTCAAGCTTGTTGAAAATGAGCTGACTGAAGCGTTGATAAGCTTTTACGGCCTTTAGCTTTCTTCTTTCTTGAAAATTTTCATATCTTAAATGCTATATCTTATCTAGCAGTTGGGAAGCGAAGAGTCAGAAGGTTGAGCGGGACCACAGGTGCCGTCAATGTTAGAACAGACCATTATCTTTGACTTGCATCAGCTCTTCTTTTTCTTACATTGTCTAAGCCCACGCTCGTGACCCCGTCCCGAGGATTTGTCGTCGTAAAAGGGGAGGTCTGTTGGCCACGGGCAAATAAATGCTTGATCTCGTTAGTTTTGAATAGCGAAGCTGTGTTGAGCTATATGCGTGATTGAGTGATAGGGTATTGACAACCAATTTTATTGCCTTGAGCAAAATGCAGAACAACTGATGCTTCAAATGTGATTGGCATTTGTATGTTAGAATATAATTGGCGTTAACTTGATGTCGATGATGCATCGAAGCACAAAACTGTTTGGTATTTAACAAACTTTTGTGATAACAATGAAAATCTCAAATGGCGTCTTTGATGTTTTTGTAAAAGTTTGTAAAAGTATAAACTGTGTATTCATTCTTGCAAATGATTTTCAATATTGTGGCTAATGACAGCACTACAGACTTGATTTTGACCCTTTTAAGGGGCAAATCGTCTTAGTTTTGATTAATGACAAATATTGATGAATTTATACGCTGTCATTGTATAATGACAAGACTGTTAGTTAAGAAATATGAAATACTGTCATGTTAACTCCAGATATGTCAGAAATGACAAAAGATTGAAAGGACTATTCCAAAGACCAATGAAGGCTTTAATTAATGGAAACAAATGATAATGAAGCCCTACATACAAGTCTTGGAATCTGCTATTGCTGAAAGCAAACTTTTGATTTAAATGAGATTTCAATGTTTTAACCCACTAAATTATCGAGATTTTGATAAGCTAAAGGTCTTTTGTAACATCTTTGAGCTAGATATTTTGTTTAATTTAACCTGTTTTGACAAAGTTTAGTGGAAGAAGACTAGGGCAGGACAAATGATAGATAGAACCTGCCAGTTGCTACTGCTCGAAGGAATGAGAAGAAAGTCAGAGACCTTGACAAGCTAGATGGAAATCCCGGCCAGCAGTCTTGTTTCCAAGCTCCGGGCCGGACGCGGCGAGGCGCAAAATCCCATGCCCGACAAATCATCTGGCTAGATATAGCATGCACTTTTATGGCGTTTAATTGATTTTGAATTCTATAAAAGCTCGCCAAACTCGATTGAAACACAAACTTAAATCTACAACTCAACTATTTTACATCAAGAGTATGAAAGCGCGGTAACTCAAGCCCATCCAAGGCAGCGAGCGAGCATGTGTGATAAATGCAGTGATACTCTACGCTCTCTTGTTTTTTGCATCTACAGGTGACATAAAATACGTGGTGAAGGCCATGTAGACTAGAAGGTTGTAGTGCTCAAACCCGTGAGCGGCTTGAATTTTAGACCAGTGTTAGAATTTATTTGCTTTTAGATATAAAACTACCGACCCGTGTTTGGTGTGCCTATTATTTTGTATATTGCAGAAGGTTGTGGTGTAAACGTAACAACTTTCTTATCTTGAAGGCTTGTTGGTAGTAGTGTCAGACTGAAGGTAGTGAATGGAGTCTTGGTCAAACCATATAAATTGTGTGTTCATTCACTGCTGAACACAGCCCCACATGCTTTCTTATTATTATTACTTATTCGTAGTTGTTAGTTGATTGGTTATAGTCTTGTTGTTTGATGATCTATCTTAACCATCATTAAGCATATAAGCTTGAGTTTGGCGAAGTGAAGAAGGCTTTGAACGAAAGGATTACTGGCTCAGAAAAAAGATTTCGACAATTAGTCAGGTATTCACCCACTGCCCAAATCTTACAATCGAGCTGAGTCTTCTTTTGAGTCAACAACATAGAGAGTAGGAGTGCTGTAGCTGGTTATCAGGGCGCGCTTCTTACATGAAGGTTGTTTTCCGTTGTTTGATGGTTCTATTATGTGCAATCTAAATTGAATTCGTTGTTGAATGGCTTTGCTGGTGTGGAGACATTGAAGAAGATCTATGTGCCGTTAGTGGCGATAATTTAAGGAACAAAGCTTGTGAAGTATGATGAGCGAAGTGACCTTAAATACAAGCAATGAGCTGTCTTTGGTAATGCGTGTCAACAATTGTGGTGATGGAATGATTAAACTCATGAAGCAACAAGATGCTCATGAAGAAGAAGAACTGTGTCTTCATGGCGGAAGGTGAATCCTTGTTGTGATGTTGATAATCGATGACTGTTAATGTATGAAAGAGAGCAAAAAGGCAAAAAAAATGAAGATATCAAAATTAATGAGTTGATGAATGAAGAATTCAAAATTATGTTAATGGCAATTCTTGTGAAAAGAAGTTTTAAATATCTTCTTTGGCTATGTCCTGGCTAAGATTCTTTGTGAAAAGACACGGCCTGCTGAAAAGAATCGCTGATGATCATGGTACTGGAAGTTGATGACCTTTACATCATGTATGAAAAACCACAAGAAAGGGACAACCTCTTGTACAAGAAGTCTTGGAGCTCAGACCTCTTTGTGTAAAAACAACTTGGTCTAGCCAAGCAGTAAACCAACCCAACAAATTCTTTGTTAAGCCGCTACCCTTTCGTGTCTGACCAGCCGCGGTAATGAAAACGTGGTCTCAAGTCATCAAATGTTACTGTTAAAAAGAAGAAGTGAGCCGATTTGAAGGTTAGAGAACATTACCTTTACACGGTTATATGGTACGAATACTTCCTGCTAACATTGGAGTGCTGCTCAATTCAAACTCAAGCTTTGTGCGTATTGATGATGTTGACTCCAAACTGTGAGCTTGCCTCGTTATAGTCAAACAACAGAATTTGTTGGCGAATGAAAAGGAGAAAATTGCTGAATTAATCAATGTCGGTAAAGGTTTCTCTCTTCTTTTTAAACAAATGTTGCTTATTGCTTATTTGTACTATAACACTTATCGTCCCTCAATTGTGTGACAATGAATAAAGTTAAATGACCCGCATCATAAGTTTAGTTTGAGAATCACACTGTTTAAGATTTGAAAATTTGCCAGCCATAACCTGACATTGTTTCTCTAAAGTTGATTAGGTAACATTGATGATGAGATTGAATTGATGGGTTTATATGTTCTTGAAATTGATTATATGTCATCATGAAATGATTAAAATATCTATGAGTGAATATCTATGCATTTGCTGAGTTAAAAACATCTTTATGGAGCTTTTACAAAATATTCGGACTTGAAGACCATAAGTTCGATGCGTCAGATATTTGTACAAATGATATTTTTGTGATTTTTGAGTCAGTTACTCACAAAAATGTTTCAATGTGTGTTTTATCTTATTAATCATGAATGTATTGTGGCTTATGATAATGGATTTTCTTGGCATAGAAAGATTTAGTCGCGTGGACATGGGTTTGGTGAAACGACCTATCAAGGGCTGGTTGAGATTGCTAAAAATGTGTTTTGAGTGTTTTTGAATGCTTGTCCATATGAAAAGCAAACAAAAGAATCTTTTCAAACACGTAATTCATTTAGACCTCAAAAGCATCCAGGCATGTATTCATATGGATTGATTTGGACTTATAAGGAACTCTAGTATTGATGACTTGAAGTATGCTTTACTAGTAGTTGATGATTTCTCAATATTCACTTTAGCATTCTTTTAACCAGGATGAAGTGTTTCATAAGTTTACTGCGAAAAGGTTCAAACCTCCCTTGCAGTGCAATTGATTTTCTATTTACAAGTGTCAATGAAATTTTACAACAAAGTCTGCATTTGCTTTGAGAAATTGAATTTCATATAATTGTTTCAGCTGCAAAAACTTCATGATAAAATGGTGTTATTGAAAAGAAAATTTCGAACTTTGTAAAAGTGGCTGGAGTCATCGCTAGTAGAAAGTGCTACTTCAAAAATATTTACGGTCAAAGTCATCAAACACATCACATGCTATGATAAATAGAATTCTCTCAAGAATCATTTTGAAAAGAAAACGTCTTTTGAATTCTCTTTTATAGAGCGACTCAAATTGCATGGTTTAAAATGATTGGTTAATGTCTTATCTAAAAAGACTTGTGACAGACTTACTTAAATTTGAGTAGAAAAATGGATATTGATATATCTCTTGGCTATTCTTCTTACAAAAAGGCCTATAGAGTTTATAATGAAAAGAACCTTATATGATGAGGAAACCATTCATGTTTATTTTTGATGAATCTGCGTTCCTTGGGAAAAGAAAAGATGAAGATGATGTAGATGCACCTATGAATGACAATCAAACCCATCTTGAGCGCAACTTTGGAGAATCATACCAATGAGGAAGAAATGATTCAAGATGACCAACTAGAGTGGTGACCAAGAACTCCCAAAAGAACTTAAGATATCCAAGAGGCTACCTGAGGAGCAAATCTTTGGTGATATCTTCAGGAGAGTAAAAATAAAGCGTATTTTTATCAATAACTTAATTCTCTTATTGCATATGAGCCTAAAAGTATTAATGATGCCTTGTGTGATGATTTTTGGATTATTGCTATGCAGAGGAATTAAATAAGTTTGGATACAAAATTTTGGATATTCCTAAATCTCACGATCATTCCATTATTGGAACTAAATGGTTTTACAGAAATAAACTTATTGAATCCCAGTAGAAGTTGTTAGAAACAAGGTTAGCTTGTTGCCTAGGGATTCAATCAAGAAGAGGGAATTGATTATGATGAAACTCTTGTTCCAAATGCTTTTGACTTGTACTTGCTTTTGATTATTTTCAAGCGAATGTCAAAAGGACTTTTCAAATGGTTTTATTGAGGAAGTGGTTTATGTGGAACAATGCACTGGTTTTTGCTCATGAAAAGTTTCACTAATCATGTTTACAAACTATACTAAGTTTTGAATGTGTTTAAAACCAGCTTTTACTTTAGTGTGAAGGTTGAGTAGTTTTTACTTTGCTAAGAATTTTCAGAGGAAAGGTTAACAATACTATTTTCATAAAAAAACCTCTTGTAACAATGATCTACAGGGTGTCCAAATATATGATACAATTTTTGGTGTTTCCTAATACTTTGCTTTGTGATGTGTTTTTCAAATTAATGAAAATGAAATTTGAAATGAGCATGATAGGAAAGCTCAGTTTCTTTCTTGGCACAAATCCAAGCAAAGTCAGGATGCACTTTTCATGAATCAAGTTAAAGGTATAAGCCTACATAAGTTTATCAACCATGGCGCGACTAAGAATAAAAAGAGTTTTCGTAGGAGTAATCAGCTCTATTTGATAGCAAGTCAAGCAATATTATGTTTTGTCATGTGCTTGTGTGCCAGAATTTCATCTTGTCCTATAGAATCTCATTTGATTGTTGTTAGCACATTCTCTATTACCTTATTAATACTGCAAGTGATTATGATCTATATTTCAAATGTGTGGCTATATTATGTGATAACACTAATGCAATAGATTTGACCATCATACTATTCAACAAACTAGAGACAAAGCATATAAGAATCAGAGCTTAATCTCATTAGAGATCACTTTACTAAGAGTAATACTTGTTTTAAAGCATGTTTGCATTAATGAGCAAATTAATGATATCGTTACTAAGCCATTGGCGAAAGGAAGTTTGACCAATCTTAGAAAGCTTAGGGGATTTCAAAATTCAACTAACTAATGAGTGTATTCAAGTGTTGTAACTCCAAGTGAAGACAAAAGCCTAGCATTAGAAAAGGAAAGGAAAAGCAAAGATAGAGAAAGGAGGACTAGCAACCACGAACAAGGAAGGTTTATGTTTTCCAAATAATGTCATGGTTGGATAGATTTGTCGCGATGGAAGCTATCACTGAGTGATGATTGGACAAAAAGGAACCATAAGACAAATCCAGAGCCATAAGGTGGATGTCATGAAACTATCCAAGAAATGGGTAATATACTCTCATTTTTAAATTATATGGTGAGACTGGTTGCTTGTGTTTGATGAATGCTATTACCTGTATTTAGTTGTGTAGTTTAACGCAAATAATAAGGAAGAAAAGAGTTGAGTGAGTTGGTAATAAAGCTATTTAGTGGTATTTTTCAAGAATATCACAAGTTGATTTTTGAGATTGATAATGCATTGATCAATAGAATTTGTGATGTTGAGGATGTTGGGTTTTTAGGCATTATTCTTCAGGGGACATTGTTTATAAGTGAGTTATACTCACATGAAGTGAGAATACCTATATATAAATGATAAGAAGCCTCAAGAACTAGAAAGGAGAGAGAGATAAAGCTTTTTATGCTAGTGAAAGAATTTTGCATCACGCTTACTACGCTTGATGTGCATACTTTAGAACACGTCTTATGTTGATAATATGTATGCTATCAATTATGCTAGCCATGCATAAGAAAAAGAAAAATGAATTTTGGATTATATAGTGCTAAAAGAATATAATGTAAGCTAGAAGATAGAGGCGTAGGCTTTGCCCATGTAGCAAATTGTTTGCAAGGTTTTCAAGTATCTCCAAGTGCAATTGTCTTTGTAGTAGTTGACCAATAAAAGAGTGAAGAAGTCTACACCAATAAAGAGTAAAGAGAATTCCTTGAATACTTGATGATGAAAATGTATGAAGGGCTAGAAAAAACTCCTCTAAGGGTGATAGAAGAGATGCTAGCAATGATGAAGAAAAGGAGGAGGAAGAAAGTAATGAAAAGAAGGAAGAAGAAAATGATGAAGAATAAAGGATGAAGAGGAAATCCTTGCTAGAGAAAGGAAATTAAAATGAAACATGACTCGTCTAGTGAGGGGGAGCAGCCTTCCACAAAAGAAGACTATTTGAAGAGTTGCCAAGGTGTTTCAAGAGACATTGAACAACCATATAGAGAAAATGAAGAAGATGGACAAATTCTTCAAGTCTTTTGCTCACGATGATTCTTGACAAATTTTATGGTTTAGGAGCTAAAGTCAAGGAATATGGAAGAAGACTTGAGAAAGACTTACTCATGTGGTTTTAAATGGTGTAAGTTCTATAAAGCCAAAGAAGAAGAAAAAGAGATGGCAGCGATGAGAATGATAATAAAAAATTGATATGACTATCAATTTTATTGCGAAAGAAATACAAAGATGAAGGAAAATGCGGTGAAGCATCCCAAAAGAAGAAAGAGCATGAGAATGAAGAGAACAAACAAAGGGGATAAAGCTCAAGAGAACAAGCAGAAGAAGGAGGTGAAGGGAGTTTAACAAAGAGTCAAATCACAAATCCATCACCAATTTCCTTGACTAAGGGAGGAAGAAAATGTGGTTCAAAGAAAGAAGATCCAAGATCTCTCCATTGGAGCTTTCCAAAGCGAAATACACAAGCAAGAAATCAACAAATGAAGGACCTATCATATAGAGATCAAAAGGAGACATGGCCGTCATAACAAACAAATTTGGAAGTAGAAGACCATGAAAGCACATCAAGACTAAGCTTTTCTATCCTAAAGCTCTCACCCCAAGTTTAAATTGCTGATAAAAAGGGAGAAGAAGTTGGTTTATTATTGTTGAGATGCTGCATAATGATTATTGCTGATTAGGATGATAATTATTTGACTAGAACTATCTTGTTTATGAGAGTTGGTCAATACGTTGCTAAATTGCCAAATGAGAGTTGATCAATATCTTGTATATGTGATACATGTTGTCTCATTTCATTAACCCGTCTTTGAGTGATGACAAAAGGGGAGAAGAAATGGGATGACAAAATGTGTGAAAATGTGAAATAGCAGGTGGAATTCCTACATGCATGAATAGAAAATGTGTGAATTTTACGAAAATCAATGCATATGTCAAGGAAGAAAGAACGTTAGTGCAGGAATGTGCTATATGCTATGTGCTTGCTTTGTAAATGTGCTATGTATATGTGTACTATAGGTTGAAATGTAAAATGAATGTGTTTTGTGAAAATATATGGCTGCAATTGAAATTTAAATTGACTATGTTATACTATGTGAGGTTTTGGTTATTTTACGAGTTTTTGGAATATGGTTGAAGTTGAGATTAAAATCTTGAGCTTGGTTCTTGACTTGACCTACAATTGAATGCATTAGTTTTTGTGGTTTTACAAAGCTAAAATGAGTGCTATTGTAGCTATACATATTTGGTACTTCTATAGTTCATTTGAGAATGCAAAAATCACCTTTTCAAACCTTTGCAAAAATTTGGACTTGAGAATTAGGATGCAAACCAAAAATTGCAGACAGCATCAAGATCTTTAACTTGTCAAAAATATCTTTCACATTGTTCAAATTGTTTGAAAACTGTTTTAATCCTTCCTATCATATTTGAACAATCTTAGAAAAGCTTATTTTCAAAAAATTAAAGTTGTTATCTCACATATTTTACATTTGGATTTTGAAATCTTAAAAATTCGGATGCATCCATATTTTGTTGCAAATGTGCTTTGTTTTGTTGTTCAAATTGATTCAAATATGTTTTTAATCTCTTCCATTATGTTTGAACAATCTTAGAAAAGCTTTATTTCAATTTAAACATTCATAATATTGAATTTATTGCAGGTTTGGACTTGGATAGTCGAAAAATTCGGATGCATGTTACGAAATTCGGATGCATGCATATTTTGTTGCCAAAATGTGCTCTATTGTTATTCAAAATGATTCAAACTTGTTTTAATCTCTTCACTTATGTTTGAACAGCCTTAGGAAAGCTTATTTTCAAAAATTGAAGCTTTACGTTTCCTTATTTTACAATTCGGACTTGATATGTCAAAATTCGGATGCATAGCATCTCAAGTCCAAACTTGTTGAAAAAATGAGCACAATCTAAGGGGAGGAATATTAATCTTTTCTGACATTTAATACCTCTCTTAGAAGTTGTTGTAATGATTAAATGCTATATTTTCCATCTAGTTGTTGGAAGGAAGGAGGTCGAATGGAGGTTGGTTGGGAGTCATAGGCTCGTATTGAGCCATTTGAATGTCAATGTGCTAAATTGGTTATCTTATCATTGACATCAATACTTCTTTGTACTACATTATTTAAATCCATCACATTTTGCATCAAGTTTGTCATCATCAAAAAAGGGGAGATTGTTAGCCACTGAGGGCGAAAATCATGTAGTTTTGATTAATGACAAATATTGATGAGGACTAATATGCATGTCATTTGTGTGATAGGATTGTTGGATTAAGAAGTATGAAGTCTCGTTGCCTTGGAGCTAGCAATGCATGAACAACTTCAAATATGTCCAAGTGATTAAAAGATTGAAAGAGTTTGTTCAAGATTAATGAAGGCTTTGAAGACATGAAGTGTAGGTGACATGTGGTTAATAGGTAAATATTACTTAAACCTACACTCTTAAGTCTTGGAATCTATGAGTTGCAGTGAAGAAGCACAAAACTTGATTTAAATAGTTTCAATGGTTTTGAACTTATCTAAATTATCAAGTTTTTGATAAATAATTTTTGCACCTAAAAGAGTCTTTAATGACTTATCTTTGAGGCTAGAGAATGTTTTTCCAACGTTGTTTGAATTGATTTGAACATGTTTTGACGAAAAGTTTGAAAAATTCGGAAGAAGGATTCGGACACGAGGGCACAAAAAATTCGGTCGTCAATTTTGTGTAGAAAGTTTACTATTCATTCCTCGAGAAGAAATTCGGAAGGAAGAGTTTGGATGGTGACAAAAATTTCTGGTCATCCAGAGTGGCCTTGAGCATGGTCAGCTGTTCTTCGGAGAATTCGGGAAAGAAGATTCGGTATGACGAGGAAAAATTGATGTGTGTCGAAAAAATTGTGACATTGAGATTTCGATCGTCAGAGTACGAAACTTTGAATTACTAGCGTTTTATGGCGTTTTAGTGATTTTGAATTCTATAAAAGCCATAAACTCCAGTTTTTTATTAGAACTTTAAAACTTAAGAAATCTACAAGCTCCTAACTTGTTTTTACATCAAAATTACTTGAAAAGCTCTCGATTGCCTTGTGCTCAAAGATTGAAATTCAAGATTCCAAAGGCAACAAAGTGTGAAGGTGAAACATTGTGTAATCATCTACCAACAAAGTGGTAACATCTTACGCTCTCTCTTTTCTTATCTTGATTGTGTTTTCTACATAGCTCATTTGCAAGGTTATCTTGTGACATAAAACCACCGTGTGGAAAGGGTGAGCCATAAGACTAGATTAATCAAAGTTGTAGTGTAAAACCCATGTGTGGGTGAGCCTTGGATTAGATTTGAGTCTTAGGTTGTCTTTAGATATAAAAACCATTGTGTTTAGTGAACCTTGTATTGTTTGTATAATTACTAAAAGAGGTTGTGAGTGTAAAACCCGTTGTGTGTAAGCTGTCTTATGTAATTGTTGAACTTGAGCATATAGTGGATTGGTTGAAATCGCTTGAGTGTGGACTCAAGGTAGTGGATGTAGATCTTAGAGAGATCGAACCACTATAAATTGTGTGTTCATTCATATAGTTTTATTTATTTACATGCTTTCTTGTTATTATTACTTGTTCATAGTTGTTGATTGATTGGTTATAGACTTATTGTTTGATGATCTTATCTTAACCATCGCATCGCATCTATAAACTTGAGGTTTGTGAAATTAAGAAGAGCTTTTATTAAAAGGCAAAGGATTTGCAAAGCAGAAAAAAGATTTCGATAATTAGTCAAGGACCATAATTCACCCCACTCTTAGGTCTTCACAGATTTGATTGAATTTGAAAAATTTTGGATGCAAGTTTGGGCGTCCAAACTACTGGGAAATGGATTCTTGTGTTTCGAGAGAAGTTGGGCGTTGAGTTTGGACGCATGGAGTAAGATTCGGACGTCGAAACTTTCTCTAATAGCATGGTCGCTGTTTTTCCGGAGAGAAGTTGGGGACACAGATTCGGACGCATGAGAAAAGGGTCGGGCGTCGAAACTTTTTCAGAGCACAGCTTGGCATAGTAAGTCGGACATGTAGTTAGGGCGCATGTGAGGAAGTTTGGACATCAGAACTTTCTGCATTCTAACCATTACTAGCCGTTTTATAGCTATTGTATTTAATTTTTCACATCTATAAAAGCTATAAACATCAGAATTTTTGTAACTCTTGAATCTTTATGAACTCCAAGCATTCCAAAAAGCTTTTAGCAAACTTCGAAAGCTCTCTTGTCTTGTGCATTCAATTGATCAATCCAAAAAGGAAACAAAGTGTGAAGGTGAAGCGTTGTGTAATCATCTACCAACAAAGTGGTAACATCTTACACACTCTCTTTTCTTATCTCAATTGTGTTTTACTAGCTCATTGCAAAGGTTATCTTTGTGACATAAAACCCTTTTGTGTTAGGGTGAGGCCATAGATTAGATTAATCAGGTTGTGGTGTGAAACCCGTTTGTGGGTGAGCAGCTTTGATTGAGATTGGTCTTTAGGTTGTCTTTAGATATAAAACCCTTGTGAAAGAGGTGAACCTTGTTTGTATAATTACTAAAAGGGGTTGTGAGTGTAAAACCATTGTGTGGTGAGTACCTCTTGTGTAATTGCCTAGAATTGGAGCATATAGTGGATTGGTTTGAAATCCTCGAGTGTGGACTCAGGTAGTGGATGTGAGATCTTGGAGAGATCGAACCAATATAAATCGCATGTGTTCATTTATTTATAGCTTTACTTGTTTACATACTTATGTTATTATTATTTGTTCTTAGTTGTTGATTGATTGGTTGTGGTTTTATTGTTTGATCATCATGTCTCGACCATTACATCTACATATAAACTTAGAGTTTGTGAATTTGAAGACAAACTTTTATTAAGGCAAAAGGATTTGCAAAGTGAAAAAGATTTCGATAATTAGCACTAAGACCTAATTCACTTTTCATCTTAGGTCTTACGGTTTGTTGCCTTGAAGTGCTAAGGACAATTCAAGTGTTTTCAAGGATTAAGAATGTAGGCATGTCCCATGGATTGAAGGCTTGAAAGACTTTAGTGTAGTTTTACACTTGCAAAATAGGTATATCTTTTGTAAACCCCTACACTTGTTTGACTTGTAATCTATTGAATGCATAAAGTGAGCATAAAACTCGTTTTTGAATCTTAAATATCTTTGAATGAACTTTTGATCAATATATATGTTTTTAAGTCTAAAATAATCTTAAGTAATCTTTTTATGATCAAAGAGTTTTGATAATGATTTTGAATCTAAAAGTGTTCAATCGGTTTACTTAATCATACAAAATGTTTTCAAACTTATTGAGTTACAATTCAAATGATTTTTACCAAGTTTGAACATCAAAAAGTAGCTCCGTACATCGAGAGAAATTGAGCACACGAGATTCGGATGCAAGGAAAAAAATTTGGTCGTTTGAATTTTTCCTGCCGGCATGAGTTACTTGTTTTCTAGAGAAAGTCGGATGCAACATGAAGAAAAAATCGGTCGTTCAAATCCAGAAAACATGTAACATAAAATTCGGATGCAAGTTCGGATGCACAAAAGAAATTCAGTCGTCAGAATTTTTCTGAAATTAGCCAGTTACTAGCCATTTATAGTCATTAAAAGCTGATTTTTAAACTTTATAAAAACCTTAAACTCTTGAATTTTTGCAAGTTTTGAATTCACAGAAATCCTAACATTCTAAATCATTGGCAAACATCAAAACTCTCTTTGTCTTGTGCTTTCAATTGATCATTCAAGATTCCAAAAACAACAAAGTGAGTAGTGCTATATTGTGTAATTACATCTACAAAGAAGTGGTAACACTATTATCCATTCTTCATATTATTTTGTTTTTTCTACTTGCTCAATACAAGGTTGTTTTGTAGCAGTAAAATTCTTTTTGATAAGGGTGAGCCATAGGCTAGATTAATCAATGTTATAGTGTAAAATCCGTGTGTGGATGAACCTTGATTAGATTGGTCTTTAGGTTATTTTTAGATATAAAATCCTTGTTGAAGGAGTGAGCCTTGTTTGTAGAATTACAATAGAGGTTGTGAGGTAAAATCATTGTGTGGTGAGCCTCTGCATGTAATTGTTGAACTTGAGCATATAGTAGATTGTTTGAAATCAGTGAGAGTAGACTCGAGGTAGTGGAGGTAGATCTTGAGAAAATCAAATCACTATAAATTGCTTGTGTTCATTGCACTTAAATTGCTTATTTGCTTTGTTATTGATTTGATTATTCTCTCATTGAATTAAGTGATCATAATATGCACCAACTAATCTTATAAAGGAAATAGTTTTTGAAAATTAGCCAAAGACCTAATTCACGCCCCCTCTTAGGTCTTTCGAGTGTCGCATCCACTTACTACGTTGTACTTGTTCACATCGATGCACAACTCAAGATATTCATAGTTTGGTAGTTCAATGTCATTTTCCTTGAGTCACTTTCATCATATTCATCCATTGGCTTTAGTTCCCTAGTGATTCCATCAGCTCTCATTCTCATTGGTGTATAAGGACCTTCTTCAATAATATTCCAAAATCAAAGTTAATAGAACAAATATATATTTTAATTACTGCATTTCCAAAATGTATAATTTGTTCCATCAAACAAAAAGGAGAGTCTATTTGTGAAAGATCCTTCCAAATAAGGCAAGTGTGAAACATTAGCCATAAGATCTTAACTTTTAAGTTGTAAACCCACACAGAAAGCCCCTTGCTCTTATACCAATTGAAGACCTAAGAGAGGGTGAAATAGGGTCTTTGGCTAATTTTTGAAATTTTTCCTTTTTTTGCAAACTTAGTTTTTAAAATTTTTTCCCCTATTTTGCAAACTTAGTTTGGAAGAGATTAGAAATTCAAGTACACAAGGTTATTTTTTAAATCAATACAATAAATAAATAGGTAAGGAAGAAGAGAAATGAACATACAAGCAATATATAGAGGTTCAATCTCTTCAAATCTACATCCATTAACTTGAGTGCTCATTCAATGATTTCAAACAACTCAAGCTCGTAGAAATAGTTAAACAAGATACAAGAGATGCTCACCCAACAATGGTTTTATTCCACAATCTCTTTTTCCAATACAAAAATCAAGGTTAGCCCTCTCAAAAGGGTTTTATATCATCAAGAAAAACCTCAAATAAAAGCAAGTAGATGAAGTAAGAGAATAAGACATTACCAACAAGTTGGTAGATGGAGACAAAGCTAGCAGTACTTTTTATTTTTGTCTATGGAATCTTGAAAAGTTACTTTGAAGCACAAGACAAAAGAAGCTCTTTCAATGTTCAAATGTTTTGAAAGTATAAAGATTCTTAAAGTATAAAAACTACTTAAAAATTGGAATTTTATAGCTATTATAGAATTTGAAATTCAATTCCGACATTCAAATATGACTAGTAATAGCAAAAGTTAGGTTGACCGAACATGGACTACTGCGTCTCGATGATTGTTGGAAATTCTCATGTTACAGTGCGCCGGGATAAATTTAGTCATTGAACTTGGACATATGCGTCCAAATTTTATAAAAATTTACAGCTAAGATTCCAATTCGAGACGATCTAAAGCTGAGTTTGAACTATTCAAACTTTGTCAAAATATTTGAAAATAAACTACAATAAGTTTGAAATCATTTTTAGACTAAAAGATAGGGTCATTTAAAAACTTTTGATCTACAAGTCCTTATCAAATACTTGATAAATCCAAGAATGATCAAAAACCTTTTAAGATTAAAAAATCAAGTTTTGTGCTCTCTTATGAATTATTTAGATTCCAAAGACAACGAGTGTAGGGTTTTAAAGAAGATATCTATTAAGCAAAGGTAAACATATACTAGTGTCTTCAAGCCTTCAATCTCCTAGGACAAGCTCTATATTCTTCAGCTGCTTGAGTACATTTGAGATGTCCTTTCATATTAGCTTGAGCAATGAGATCACTTTGCTTCTTCAATCCAAGAATCCTATCACACTAATAATTACTCAAGTAAGCTTTATATCAATGTTTGTCACTAATCAAAACTACAAGATTTGCCACTTGGGGCTTACACATACTTTAAAAAATATTTGTTCAATCATGGAATAATTTAGCTAAGAAAATGAAAAAAATTAGGGGCATACTATAAAATCCTTAAAAAGAAGTGTGTAATTTTGTAATATTAAACAATAAACAAGGTCATATTAGTCTAATCTTCCAAAAAACAAGGTCATATTAGTCTAATCTTCCAAAAAACAAGGTCATTCTATGGAAAGATTGAAAAAGAAGGGGCCAAAGCAAGAACACATTTCCAAAATTAAGAAAACTAATTTGTAGATTCGTGCACTTCTGTGTTCTCTTTGATGGGCGATGAAATTAGCTTTTTTCATTTTTCTAGATTTTCTTTGCCAAAGGGAGATCTACAAAGTGACAAAGAACTAAAAAAGAACTCTTCAAAAGATTTTGGGTGATCTCACGATTTGGAGGGTGTGTATTATTTAGATCAAATTGAAAAATAAATCCAAATTGATCTAAATTTATAAATATAATTTGATTTATAAAATATAATTAATTTGGTTTGGATATCCAAAAATTTTTCAATAATTCGGTTTGGATTTTGGTTTTGGTTTCTGAAACGCATACCAAATTGAGAATTCAACTTTTTAACTATAGTTAGTTTATTTTAGAAGGTCGGGTTAAAGGTTAGGATAGTTTAAACATTGAAGATTTTGTTTTTCAATGACTAAATATTTTTCTCTTCCCATAAGACACTCTTTTTCAGCTTTGTAATCTTAATGTTCCAATACATTTGATTTTGGATCTGAAAGACCTAAGAGGGGGGGTAAATTGGAGTCTTTGGCTAATTATGAAATCTTTTCCCCTTTTGCAAATCCTTTGTCTTAATAAAAGCTCTTCTTTAAATTCACAAACTTCAAGTTATATGTGATTTGATGATTAATACAAGATTATCAAACTATAAGACCATAACCAATCAATCAACAACTAAGCATAAATAATAATTGAAATACCTAAGAGGGGGGGGTGAATTAGGTATTTGGCTAATTTTCGCAAACTTAAACCTTTTATGCGTTTAGACCAAGAACAAGTTATGTAAGCTAATTATAGATAATTGATAGCAAGAGCGGTAATGAAAGCAATAGCAAAGCACTCAAACAATTTATAGTGGTTCGATCCTCAAGATCTACGTCCCACTACCTTAAGCTCACACTTAAGGATTTCATGAATCTACTAATTGCTCGAGGTTTACAAATTACAAGAGAGGTTTACCAAACTATGGTTTTACACTCACAACCTCTTCTAGTAATGTTTTACAATACAAAGGCTCACCATAAACAATGGTTTTATATCTTAAACAACCTTGAATCACACTTTCAAGGATCACCCACTTACCTAAAAGGGTTTTATGTTATCAAGATAACCTTACTAGAGCTAGTAGATTAACACAATTGAATAAGTAAAGAAAGAATGTGTAGAAATTACCACTTGATGGTAGATATTACACAAATTTGCACCTTCACACTTTGATGTCTTTGGATTGATCAATTGAATGCACAAGACATAAGAGAACTTAAGAAATGTTTGCTAAATGCTTTTGAATGCTTGGAGTTTTCAAGATTTTAAGAGTTACAAAAATTTGCATGTTTATGGCTTTTATAGAATTTGAAAATGCATTAAAACGTTCATAAAGCGGATAATGTCGGCTAGTTTTGAAAATTGGACGATCGAATTTTTTCTGCTGCGTCAAATCTTCTTCGAATTTCTGCGGAAGAGCAGTGACCATCTTTGAGGCCAAAAATTCGGACGACGAATTTTTGGCTGCGTCAGAATCTTTGCTTCGAATTTCTCTTGAAGAATATTAGCAAACTTTTGCTACAAAATTCGGACGATCGAATTTTTTTGAAAGCATTTTCAAACTTTGTAAAATCATTTGAGATATAACTTCAATGAGTTTGAAAAACATTTGATATATATCGAAAACTTATTTAACTATATTTAAGCTTGAAAAACATGAACATATGAAGTTTATAAACATATCTTATAGAAAGATTCATTCAAAGCCTTTTAAGATCATAGAAACTATTTTTATGCTCTCTTATGCATTCAATGATAACCAAGACATGCAGAGTGTAGAGTTTACATAGAAATTTACCTAAAAGTTAAATGCACTCTACACTTCAAGTCTTCAATGCCTTTGATAATCTTTAGAACAACATTTTCAAACTTCAAATACTTGCTTAAATGAAGTTGTTCTTGAACTTTTGCTTCAAAGCAATGAGAGACTTCATACTTCTCAAATTACTGAGAACCTATCACACAATAATCAAACATTTTAGTCCTCATCAATATTTGTCATTAATCAAAACTATATAATTTGCCCTTAGGGACTAACAATAATCACAAGTATGTAAACAAGTAAAGCAATAAGAAAATGAACACCACGATTTATAGTGGTTCGATCTCTCCCAAGATCTACATCCACTACCTTGAGTCCCACACTCCAAGGATTTCAGCCAATCATTATATGCTCAAATTCAACAATTACATAAGAGGCTCACCACACAATGGTTTTACACTCACAACCTCTTTTTAGTAATTATACAAACAAGGTTCACCGCTTGCAAGGGTTTTATATCTAAAGACAACCTAAAGACCAATATAATCAAAGTCTCACCCTACAAGCGGGTTTTACACCACAACCTTGATTAATCTAGTCTATGGCTCACCCCTAACACAAAAGGGTTTTATGTCACAAGATAACCTTGCAATGAGCTAGTGGAAAAACGAGAATTAAAATGAAGAATGGAGTTTGGATATTACCAACACTTCTTGGTAGATAATTACAATTGCTGGCACCAGCTTCACCTTTGCCTTTGGAATCTTGAATGTACACGCATTTTGAGCACAAGGCAATTTGAGAGCTTTTCAATTTGATTTGATGTAAAATAAGTTAGAGCATGTAGGATTTGTTAAGTTCAAAGTTCTACTAAAAAATCTGAGGGTTTATGGCTTTTATAGAATTCAAAAAATCAATTAAAGCGGCCATAAAGCGGCTAATGCTGACTAGTTTGGAAAGAATTCGGGACGACCAGATTTCTGCGTCCGAGTCGGACGACCAAATTTTCTTTTATGCTGCGTCAGAATCTTCTTACGAATTTCTCTGGAAGAAAGCGGTGACCATCTTGAAGGCCAAAATTGAAGCGACCCGAATTTTTGGCTGCGTCAGAATCTTCTTCGAATTTCTGCGGAAGAATAGTAGCAAACTTTTGCTACAAAATTCGGACGACGAATTTTTGAGTGCGTCAGAATCTTGCATCGAATTTTCAAACTTTTTCAAAACATGTTCAAATCAATTCAAACAAGTTGGAAAACCCTCTAGCCTAAAAAGATAAGTCATTAAAGGCCTTTTAACTACAAAAAACCATTTATGAAAACTTGATAATTTAGATAAATTCAAAAGCATTGAAACCATTTAAATCAAGTTTTGTGCTCTCAGTGCAACTCATAGATTCTAAAGGCTTAAGAGTGTAGGGTTTACAAGGTTTACCTATTAAGCACATGTGACCTACACTTCATGTCTTCAAAGCCTTCTAATATCTTGAACAAACTCTTCAATCTTCAATCACTTTGACATATTGGAGTTGTTCTTGCATTACTAGCTCCAAGGCAATGAGACTTCATACTTCTTAATCAACAATCCTATCACACAAATGACATGCATGTTAGTCATCGTCAATATTTGTCATTAATCAAAACTACATGATTTGCCCTTAGGGCTAATAATCTCCCACTTTTTGATGATGACAAACTTTGATGCAAAAATGTGATGGATTTAAACAATGTAGTACAAAGAAGTATTGATGTCAATGATAGAAGATAACCAATTTAGCACATTGACATTCAAATGGCTCAATATGAGCTTATGACCCAACCAACCTCCATTTGGCTCCTTCCTTCTAACAACTAGGATAGAAGATATAGCATTTAAGCATTAAGAAAACTTCTAAGAGAGGTTTTAAAGGTTGTAAAAGTTTAACAATGCTCCCGCTTAGATTGTGCTCATTTTTCAACAAGTTTGGATTTGAAATACTATGCGTCAGAATTTTGACATATCAAGTCAAACTATAAAAATAAGTGAAATGAAAGCTTCAATTTTTGAAAATAAGCTTTCCTAAGATTGTTCAAACATAGTAGAAGAGATTGAAACATGTTTGAATCAATTTGAACAACAAAGAAAGCACATTTTGGTAACAAAATATGGATGCATTCGAATTTGAACATGCGTCGAATTTTTTCGATCTTAAGTCCAAAGCTGCAATAAATTCAATATAATGAATGTTTGAAGTGAAATAAAGTGTTCTAAGGTTGTTCAAACATAATGGAAGAGATTAAAACATATTTGGATCAATTTGAACAACAAAAGAGCATGTTTTGGCAACAAAATATGCATGCATCCAGTTTTTGAAACATGCATCAGAATTTTTAAATCATGCATCGAAATTTTGAGCTTTCAATTCCAAACTATAAAATATGTGAGATAACAACTTCTATTTTTGAAAATAAGCTTTTCTAAGATTGTTCAAATATGATAGGAAGGATTAAAAGCAGTTTTCAAACAATTTGAACAACATAAAGACATTTTTGACAAGAAGATCTTGATGCGTCAGAATTTTTTGAGTGCATCCTAATTTCAAATCAAATTTTTTGGAAACAAGTTGAAAAGGTGATTTTGCATTTTCAAAAGAACTATAGAAGTACTCAAATATGTATAGCTACTGATAGCTTTCAGTTTATCTTTGCAAAACCACAAAGCTCATGTATTTAATTATTTTCATGATGTAATGTAGAGTCATAGGTCAAGTCAAGAACCATGATAAAAACTTCACAATCCCAACTTAACCATTTTCAAAATCTCGAGAAAACAATCATTTTAAATTTCAAATGCAACCAATTAGTTTCAAAGTACACATTCATAGCACATTTCAACTTATAGCACACATGCATAGCACATTTACAACAAGCACATAGCACATAGCTACATCTTGCGGTCAATATTCTTTCTCCCCCTTTTACCCATATGCATGGATTTTTCAAAAATTTACACATTTGCTATTCATGCTTGAGGAATTCCTACTGCTATTTCTCATTTTCACACATTTGTCATCATATTTCTTCTCCCCCTTTTGTCATCAATCAAAGATGAGAGTTAATGAAAGTGAGGCAGCATGTATCACATATAAGCGAGTATATGGACTAAACCTCATTTGGCAATTTGGTAATATATTAGCCAATTCTCATAAGCTGTATATTGGCAATATTCAGCAATTCTCTAGTCAAATAATTATTATCCTAATAGCAATAAGCATTATTTAGTATCTTCAATAATAATACAATAAGCAATATATTATCAAACTTCTTCTCACGCTTTTTTTGCAATGATTAAACTTAGGGGTAAGAATACTTGGGCAGAAAAAAGTGAAACAAAAAGAAGCTCTTATCATAAGGATTTCATGCATTGAGTTTCAAATCATTATAATGACTAGATAGGCACAAGTAAATTTCAATATTAAAGCATAACATGTGCATCAAGGGAATAAACTAAAATAAGCATCAAAATAGAGTTTAGGGATAGAAAGGCTTAGTCTTGGATGCGTTTTGTGGTCTTCACTTCCAAATTTGTTTGTTATGATGGCCATATCTCCCTTGATCTCTGTATGATAGGGTCCTTCATTTGTTGACTCCTTACTCGTGTAGTTACGCTTTGAAAGCTACCAATTTGAGAGGGTCTTTGGATCTTCTTTCTTTGAACCACATTTTCCTCACCTTGGTGAAGGATATTGGTGATGGATTTGTGCTTTGACTTTGTTAAACTTCCTTCACCTCCTTACTTCTTGCTTTATTCTCTTGGGCTTTATAGGGACTTGCACCATTTAAAACCACTTGAGAAATCTTTCTCAAGTCTTCTTCCATATTCTTGACTCTAGCTTCTAAACCATCAAATTTGCCTAGAATCATTGGAGCAAAGGACTTGAAGCATTTGTATGGCTGTTCAATATCTCTTGAAACACCTTGACAATTTATTTTCCTTTAATAGATGGTACTTCTTCAAATAGTCTTCTTTTTGTGTAAGGTTGCTCCCCCTCACTAGATGATTTATGCCTCCTCTTTGTCTTCATTTACTTTGCCAATATTTCTTCTTCATCAACTATCTTCCTCAACCTCTTCACTTTCTTCAACCTCTTTTCTTCTTAAAGGAGTTTACGCTTTTGTTCTCCATATTTCATCCTCATCAATTATCAAGGAATTCTTTTTAGTGAGTTGTTGGTGTAGACTTCTTCACTCTTTATTGGTAAACCACCGAAGGACAATTGCACTTGGAATACTTGAAAATTCCGTTAATAACCTTCCATACGGCAATGCCTTATGCTCAGTTCTTCTAGCTGCCATTATATTCTTTAGCACTATATATCCAAAATTCATTTTTCTTTTTGTAAACCCTAAGGGTAAATCATGTAATTTTGATTCATGACAAATATTGATGAGAACTAATATGTTTATATTGTGTGATAGGATTTATGAAGAAAGAAGTTTGAAGTCTCATTGCCTTCAAGACACTGAGGCAAGAACAACCTCGAGTAAAGCTATGAGTCTTTTGAGGGTTTATTCAAAGATGAACTCAAGGCATTGAAGACTTGAAGTGTAGAGTAGGTATGATGATAGGTAATATCTATGTAAACTCTACACTTGTATGTCTTGGAGTCAATTGAATGCATTAGAGAGCATAAAATGGGTTTCTTAAGTTTAAAAGTTTTTTGAATGAATTCTTAGTAAATGTGGTTTTGTGTCCTAAAAGTTTTTAAGTTAACTTTATATGATCAAATGAGTTTGATTTTGGTTTTCAAACTTATGTTTGTCTAAATAAGTTATCTATATATATCAAATGTATTTCAAATACTTGGAAGATTGATTTCAAATGATTTTACAAAGTTTGAACACAATTCCATAAAAATTCGGTCGTCCGAGTGGGTAGCAAAAAGTTTGCTCTTGTTCTTCGAGAGAAATTCGGAAGAAGATTCGGACGCATGAAGAAAAAATTCGGTCGTCCGAATTTTGGTCTTCAACATAGTTACTCATTCTTCGAGAGAAATTCGGAAGAAGATTCGGGACGCGGCAGGGAAGAATTCGGTCGTCAGAAAAAATTGGGACGTGAAAGTCGATGCATCAGAATTTCACGAAAATGTGCAGATTAACTAGCCGTTTTATGAACGTTTTAACATGATTTTCAAATTCTATAAAAGCCATAAACATGCAAATTTTTGTAACTCTTAAAATCTTGAAAACTCCAAGCATTCAAAAGCATTTAGTAAACATTTCTTAAGCTCTCTTATGTCTTGTGCATTCAATTGATCCATCCAAAGACATCAAAGTGTGAAGGTGCAAATTTGTGTAATATCTACCATCAAGTGGTAACTTCTACACACTCTCCTTTACTTATTCAATTGTGTTGATCTACTGGCTCTAGCAAGGTTATCTTGATAACATAAAACCCTTTAGATAAGGGTGATCCTTGAAGTTGTGATTCAAGGTTGTTTGAGATATAAAACCATAGGTTGGTGAGCCTTGTATTGTAAGAAATTACTAGAAGAGGTTGTGAGTGTAAAAACCAAAGTGTGGTGAACCTCTCTTGTAATTTGTAAAGCCCTGAGCAATTAGTAGATTTGTTGAAATCCTTAAGTGTGAGCTTAAGGTAGTGGACGTAGATCTTGAGGATCGAACCACTATAAATTGTTTGAGTTCTTTGCTATTGCTTTCATTATTGTCTTGCTATCAAATATCTATAATTAGCTCACATAACTTGTTCTTGGTCTAAACTTAATAGGTTTGAGTTTGCGAAAATTATCTAAATACCTAATTCACCCCCTCTTAGGGTATTTCAATTGGTATCGAGCTAGAACTCACGTGTGTGGTTTAACAACCTAGAAGACAAAGATCCTATGGCTAATATGTCAAACCTACACTTACCTAGAAGGATCTTTCACAAATAGACCACGCTTTGTTTAATGGAGACAAATTACACGTTCGGAAATCTAGAGTTAAAATTTATATTTGTTCTATTAATTTTGATTTGTGGAACATAATTGAGAAAGGTCCTTATGTCCCAGTGAAAATGAGTGCTGATGGAATAACCTCAGTACCCAAGTCCTGAGATGAATTTGATGAGCATGATTCTAAGAAAATGACTTTAAATTATCAAGCCATGAATATATTAAGTTGTGCTTTAGATGTAGCTGAATACAATAGAGTTAGTGGATGTGACTACTGCTCATGAAATGTGGAGATTACTTCAAATCACACATGAAGGTACTAATCAAGTTAAAGAATCTAAACTTGCCATGCTAGTTAGAGATTATGAGCTATTTTACCATGAAACAAGGTGAAAATATTAGTGATATGTTTACAAGATTTACTAACATTTTCAATGGCTTAAAAAGCTTATGGTAAAATCTACACTATGGGAGAGCAAAAGCAGAAAGATTTTAGATGCTCTACAAAATCCACGGGAAGCCTAAAACACTTGCCATTGAGGAATCCAAGGATTTGAAGACTCTTCCACTTGAAGAGCTCATTGGATCTCTCTTGACTCATGAAATGAAGATGAAAGCGGCTAAATGACAAGGAGGATGAAGAAAAGGGAAGAAAAGGAGTAGTGCTTAATGCCTCAAACAACTTGAGTGAACAAGAACAATCTTCAAGTGAAGAAGAAGGAGAAGCAGTGGAGAAGAAGAAATTGCAATGGCGTTGAAGAAATTCAAGAGATTCTACAAAAGAATTTCTCAAGAAAGGAAGAAAGCCGAGTCAAGAAAGAGTGGACAATCTTCATCATATAAACCTCAATGCTTTGAATGCAAAAGTGCTGAGCATCTTATTGCTGTATTTGTCCCCGAGTGTTGGAAAGGGAAAGAAAGCAAAAGCAGAAAGAAATCTGCCAAGAAAGGAAAAGGACTAGGCTGGAACATGGGATCAACGGGAAAGTGAGGATGAAAGTGAAGGAAAGGCCAACATATGCTTCATGGCCATTGATGATGAGGTACAATCTTCACCCTCTATCTCAAATGTATATGATGATGATATTGATTCGAGTGATCTTATTGTTGAGTTATATGAAGAAAAAAAAGGCTTCAAAAAGAAATAAGGATATGAAACTCAAAATAAATGATTTATCTGATGAGAATTCAAAATTATGTGTTGAAAATGGAAAACTTCTTGAAACCATTAGTTGCATTGCTATTGAAAAAAGAAGTTTTGAATACAACTATACAAAATATATCTTTTGAAAACAAAAAGCTTTGCACTAGAATTATTTCTCTTGAGTTAATGATAAAGATCATGAGCTTCTAAAAAGGAAAGTTAATGATCTAACTTTATGCATTGAGAGATTTACAAATGGAAGGGAAAAATTTGAATAAATTACTTGGCTATCAAAGACCTTCATTTGTAAAACATGAGTCTTGGTTTTATTCATGATTATTCTGCTCCAAAAGCAGAGAAAATCTTTTGTTAAAGAATCTTATCATTCTAGATCACAAATTTGCTGCACTTATTGTGGTAAACATGGACACAAGGTTTCTAAATGTTTTAGTCAAAAAGAAAAGTAGAAAGTGGTGTTAAAACCATTTGGAAGGTCAAAGAAACTTTTACTAACCCTATGGACCCAAGAAAAATATGGGTACCAAAAATCACCCTTTCAAGATCAAGTGCCACTAAATGGTTCCTTGGCAGTGGATGCTCAAGACACATAGTTGGAAATGCATCACTTGTCGAGTGAACTTCAAACTACAAGTGAAGGTTTTGTCACGTTTGGAGATAAGAAGAAAGGAAAATACTTGGAATAGGTAACATTGGTAAAGGTTCTTTTCCTCTTATCAAGAAAGTATTACTTATTGAAGATTTAAGTATAATTTACTAAGTATTAGTCAACTATGTGATAATGGATGCAAAGTAGAGTTTAAATGTGATACTTGTACTATTCTTGACAATGCAAGTAACAAAACTATTTTTGTTGCTAAAAGAGTTAGTAATGTATATGTGTTGTATCTTGATGAGCTTATTACAAATGATATTAAATGTCTTTAGCCATTCATGACAATGATGGATTTTTATAGCATAGAAGATTAGGACATGTAAGCATGGATTTATTAAACAAACTTTCTACCCAAGAGTTGGTGAGAGGATTACCTAAATTGCATTTTGATAAAACTCACCTACTGTGATGCTTGTCAATATGGAAAACAATCAAAAACATCTTTTAAACCAAAGAAAATGGTTTCTACCACAAAACCTCTTGAACTAATTCATATGGATTTATTTGGACCTATGAGGACTACTAGTCTTGGTGGTAAAAGCTATGCTTATGTGATTGTTGATGATTTTTCAAGATTTACATGGGTAATCTTCTTAGCACAAAAAGATGAAACATTTCATGAATTTTCAAAACTCTTCAAAAAGGTTCAAACCTCTCTTGATTGCAAGCTGATTTCTATTAGAAGTGATAACGGGAAGAGAATTTTGTAATCAAGACTTTACAAAATTTTGTGATGAATATGGTATTACTCACAATTTTTCAGACTGCTAAAAACACATCAACAAAATGAGTGTTGTTGAAGAAAACAGAACCTTACAAGAAATGGCTAGATCAATGCTTTGTGAAAACTCATTACCAAAGTATTTTTGGGCTGAAAAGTGATAATACGACTTGTTATATCATGAAACGAGTTTTACTAAGACCTTTTATAAGAAAAACACCTTTTGAACTCTTATTTGACAAAACTCCATCAATTGTCTATTTCAAAGTTTTTGGTTGTAAATGCTTCATTTTAAACACTAGCAACTATCTTGAGAAGTTTGATAGAAAATCGGATGAAGGAATTTTTCTTGGTTATTCATCAAATAAAAAGGCATATAGAGTCTATAATAAAAAGAACATTGTGTGTTGAAGAAACTATTCATGTAACCTTTGATGAATCTAACATTTATCTTCAAAAGGAAATGAAGATGACACGAGTACATCAATGGTTGAAAATCATACTCAACACCAAGCACCCACGATGGAAGATCATGCCAAAGAAGAAGAAATAATGGAGCAAGAACAAGATGGTCAATCAAGAAATGATCAAGAACTTCCAAAGATATCACATATGCAAAAGGTCATCCTAAGGAGCAAATCATTGGTGATGTCTCTCAAGGGAGTAAAAACAAGCGGTACTTTATTGATAACTTAGCTCTTTTATCTCATATTGAACCAAAAAAATATTGATGATGCATTGTGTGATAATTTCTGGATTATTGCTATGGAAGAAGAGCTAAATCAATTTGAAAGAAATAAAGTTTGGTCTCTTGTTCCTAGACCTCATGATCATTACATTATTGGTACAAAATGGGTTTTTAGAAATAAGTTAAATGAACTAGGAGAAGTAGTTAGAAATAAAGCTAGACTTGTAGCTCAAGGTTTCAACCAAGAAGAAGGCATTGACTATGATGAGACCTTTGCTCCAGTGGCATGATTAGAATCTATAAGAATACTTTTTAGCATTTGCTTGCTTTAAAGGTTTTAAACTTTTTCAAATGGATGTTAAAAGTGCTTTCCTAAATGGTTTTATTGAAGAAGAGGTTTATGTAGAACAACCTCCTGGTTTTATCCATGAAAAAATTTCCAAATTATGTGTATAAGCTAACCAAAAGCTCTATATGGACTGAAACAAGCTCCAAGATCTTGGTATGAAAGATTAAGTGGTTTTCTTCTCACAAAAGGTTTTACTAAAGGAAAAGTAGACACAACTCTTTTTATTAAAACATCTTCTAAAAATGATATTTTGCTTGTACAAATCTATGTTGATGATATTATTTTTTGGTTCTACTAATATTTATCTTTGTGAAGAGTTTGCTAAAACTATGCAAAATGAATTTAGAGATGAGCATGATGGGAGAACTAAGTTTCTTCCTTGGACTACAAATTAAGCAAACCAAGGATGGAGTCTTCATCAATCAAGAAAAATATACTAAGGAGCTATTGAAAAAGATTTGGAATGAATCAAGCAAAAGGAATAAGTACTCCCTATGAGTTCATCAACTAAACTTGACAAAGATGAAAAAAGGTAAAAGTATTGATGAAAAAATTATATAGAGGTATGATAGGAAGCTTTACTCTATCTCACTTTGCTAGTAGACCGAGATATTATGTTTGTTGTATGCTTGTGTGCTGGATTCCAATCTTGTCCTAAAGAATCTCATCTAATTTACATTAAGCAGATTTTTCGTTACTTGATTGATACTCATGATTATGGCCTTTGGTTTTCGAAAAATTCATCTTTTGAACTTATTGGATATTACGATCGCGGATTATCTTTGGATGTAAAGTTGAGCAGTAAAAGCACAAGTGGGCATTGTCAATTTCTTGGTAGTTGTCTTGTATCTTGGTTTAGTAAAAAGCAAGCTTGTGTGTCTTTATCCCTACTATGAAAGCTGAATACATAAGCTGCGAGGTAGTTGTTGTGCACAGTGTTATGGATGCGGCATACTTTACTTGATTATGGTCTTAAATTCAATTGTGTTCCCATATTATGTGATAATACTAGTGCCATTAACTTGAGCATAAATCCTATTCAACATTCTAGGACTAAGCATATAGAGATAAAAACATCATTTTATTCGTGACCATGTGATTAAGAAAGATATATGCTTAGAATATATAAATACAAATGATCAAATTGCTTTGACATATTTACAAAGCCTTTGGCTGAGGAAAGGTTTAATCACCTAAGAAGCCTCTTAGGAATTTCAAGATTCAATGACTAATGTGTTTGTTGAAGTCATAATGAATGCGGGGAAATTTTTGATTCAAAATTCGGATGCTACTGCAGAAGATTGAGTCGAGCGAATTTTTCGAGTGTCAAGAAAGCAGACTTTTGATCAAGAGTTCGAGACGTGAGTCGAGAAAATTCAGTCAGACGAATTTTCAGGCGAAAAAAGCAAGCTTTACACTCGAAAATTGGACATGAGACACTGAAAAAAATCGGTCGAGCCCGAATTTTACGAGACGAGACTTTTTAAATAAAGTCTGAAACAATCTCTTCAACATTACTACTTCGAATTTCACATTTTTTTAAAAACATCTCACACCCATTCACATCCAAATCAAAATCTCTTCAAAATCCCCACTCTCATCCCGATTTTCCTTCATTTTTACACATCTAAGCCCTAATTTCATACTGAAAACAAATCCTTCTCAGAGAAAACATCATGGTGAGAACAAAGATCCCCCAATGTTGAGAAAAGGAAAAAGGAAAGGCTAAGGGAAGGAGATAGAGATCCAATCCTCAATCGACCAAGAAAGATTCGCATTCCTCAAGCACAAGGAGTTGACGAGGTTTATCTCTATCAAATCTACTCATGAATTTGAAGAATGGAATAAGAATAATAGAAAAATCATTCTGGATACAAGGTTGATATTGATAAGTACGTCAAATATGGATATTGTCATATCTCATTTCAATGATATTGGTTGGAGTAGTTTGCTCTTCATTGATGAAGAATTTTATCCCACTTTGATATATGAATTCTATGCAAATCGAAAGAGGATAGAATTGAGATGATAGGGGATAATGTGATACAATGGTATTCATCCGAGTATCACAAATGGACAGTTAATTCAATGAAGGATTGATAAATAGAATATGTGGAGTAGGAGATGAGGGAGCTAGATATTATTCAGCATCCATGCATTGCTATGATACGTGAACTATTCACACATGTTAGATTTGAAGATGCATTTACAAATGGAAGAGAGTTTAGGGCCATAAAAAGGAAAAGGAAATTAAGAATTTGGATGCTAGAGGTAGAGTTTTACATCACATGGTGACCACGATGATTGTTCCTAATTTTTGACATAAGTCATCGGTTGGAAATATGCATATGGTAATCATGTTAGCCCTACATGAAAATAGAAGGATGAATTTTGGGTATATAGCATTGAAACATATGATTGCGAGCAGAAAAAGCAATTACCAAGGCATTCCCAGTTTGGAAGGTTATTAACCGAGAATATTCAAGCATTTTAGATCAAACTTCTCGGAAGAGGGCAAACTTTTTAAAGTGGTAGAAATTTATACAAATGAAACTCTTAAGAGAATGCAATTAGTTCATGATGAGGATAATGTATGGAGGACAAAAGAGAAACTCCTCAAAAGGATAGAAAGAGAAAGCTATAGAAAGTGAAGAGGAAGAAGAAGAAGAGGATGAAGAGGAAACCCTTGCTAGGGAAATGAAAACAAAAAGAAAACATGACACTCTCAAGTGAGGGAGAGCAACCCCAATAAAGGAGATTATTTGAAGAAGAAGCTGGAGTTAAGTCTAGCGATAAAGGAGTATCTAGAGGGGACACCATTATAGCCAAAACATTCCAAGAAGCCTTGAACAATCATGTCAAGGAAATGGAGAAAATGTATAAATTCTTTGAGTCATTTTGCTCAATGGTTCTTGGAAAACTAGATGGATTGGAAAACAAGAGTAAAACACATTGAAGATATCCTTATGAGAAATACTCAAAGTGGTGAAGGAACCTCTAAACCTCGAGATGGAAAGGAGGAGGAAAGAAAAAGAGAAGCAGAAAAAGAAGATAATCAAGATAAGCAGTGATGAGAGATGATAATAAGAGGTGGAAATGAAGAGACTATAGCAGAAGAAGAAGAACAAGAACATGCTCTTGAAGATCCACTCGATGGTTGAGAGCCAAGTAGCTCAAGCTGCAATTGTATCTCCAACAACAATCTCTTTCAGGTCAAGGAAGAGTCAAGCACTTGGCAGTCAAGAAAGGAGTGAGCTAGAGCCTCTCCATCAACCTCATCATCACAAGACTAAGCCTTCTCTTCTAATCTCTTTCTTTGTATTTTGTTCGAGTTTTCTAAGCATTTTGTTGCATTTTCTATTCAGACACTGTTAAATATTTTTCTATTACGAAGCTCAATGATGAAATCATAGTGATGAGAAAGCTTCTTTATATGCTAACTTGAACATCTCATTTTCATTGAGTCCCTTTAAATTTTTTTTATGATGACAAAAAGGGGGAGAAAAATATGATGCAAAAATATGATGCAATATGAACTCGGTCTTAATGAAATTCGGATGCAAGTTTTTAAGATTGAATTAAGATTGGATGCATTCATATTTATGGTCAAAAATGTTTTTCTGTTTATCCACATTGGTTCAAATCTGTCTTACTCTACTCCATTATGTTTGAACAACGAGTATGAAACCTTTATATCATTTCAAACCTTCAATTATATTGAATACATTTGCGATTTGGACATGAGTTTTAAAAATTCGGATGCATGTGATTCAAAAATTCGGACGCATGTGATTCAAAATTCGGATGCATGATATAAAATTCGGATGCATCCATATTGTGTTACAAAAAGTGCTCATTTGTTGTTCAAATTGATTCAAATATGTTTTAATCTCTTCTAATATGTTTGAACAACCTTAGGAAAGCTTATTCACAAAATTTGGAGCTTTCATTTATCCTATTTTAAAGTTTGGACTTACTATGCACAAAAATTCGGATGCATGATATCTCTAGTCCAAATGTGTTGAAAAAATGAAGTACAATCTAGGGGAGCATTGATAAGCTTTTAACAACCTTTAAAACCTCTCTTAGAAGTTTTCTAAATACTTAAATGCTATATCTTCTATCCTAATTGTTGGAAGGAAGGAGGCAAATGGAGGTTGGGTTTGGGTCATAGGCTCATATTGAGCCTTTTGCATGTCAATGTGCTAAATTGGTTATTATCCATTATTGACATTAATGCTTCTTTGTACTACATTGTTTAAATCCATCACATTTGCATCAAAGTTTGTCATCATCAAAAAGGGGAGATTGTAAGCCCTAAGGGCAAATCATGTAATTTTGATTCATGACAAATATTGATGAGAACTAATATGTTTATATTGTGTGATAGGATTTATGAAGAAAGAAGTTTGAAGTCTCATTGCCTTCAAGACACAGAGCAAGAACAACCCTCAGTAAGCTTTATGAGTCTTTTGAGGTTTATTCAAAGATGAACTCAAGGCATTGAAGACTTGAAGTGTAGAGTAGAGTATGATGATAGGTAATATCTATGTAAACTCTACACTTGTATGTCTTGGAGTCAATTGAATGCATTAGAGAGCATAAAATGGGTTTCTTAAGTTTAAAAGTTTTTTGAATGAATTCTTAGTAAATGTGGTTTTGTGTCCTAAAAGTTTTTAAGTTAACTTTATATGATCAAATGAGTTTGATTTTGGTTTTCAAACTTATGTTTGTCTAAATAAGTTATCTATATATATCAAATGTATTTCAAATACTTGAAAGATTGATTTCAAATGATTTTACAAAGTTTGAACACAATTCCATAAAATTGATCGATCAAGTTGGGTAGCAAAAGTTTGCTCTTGTTCTTCCAGAAGAAATTCGGAAGAAGATTCGGGCGCATGAAGAAAAATTCGGTGCGTCCGAATTTTGGTCTTGACATGGTTCTTTGTTCTTCGAGAGAAATTCGGAAGAAGATTCGGACATGGCGAGGAAGAATTCGGTCGATCCAGAAAAAATTGGGACCGTGAGAGTCGGTCGATCGAATTTCCGAAAATAGCAGATTAACTAGCCGTTTTATGAGCGTTTTTAACATGATTTTCAAATTCTATAAAAAGCCATAAACATGCAGAAATTTTTGTAACTCTTAAAATCTTGAAAACTCCAAGCATTCAAAAGCATTTAGCAAACATTTCTTAAGCTCTCTTATGTCTTGTGCATTCAATTGATCCATCCAAAGACATCAAAGTGTGAAGGTGCAAATTTGTGTAATATCTACCATCAAGTGGTAACTTCTACACACTCTCCTTTACTTATTCAATTGTGTTGATCTACTGGCTCTAGCAAGGTTATCTTGATAACATAAAACCCTTTAGATAAGGGTGATCCTTGAAGTTGTGATTCAAGGTTGTTTGAGATATAAAACCATAGGTTGGTGAGCCTTGTATTGTAAGAAATTACTAGAAAGAGGTTGTGAGTGTAAAACCAAAGTGTGGTGAACCTCTCTTGTAATTTGTAAACTCTGAGCAATTAGTAGATTTGTTGAAATCCTTAAGTGTGAGCTTAAGGTAGTGGATCGTAGATCTTGAGGATCGAACCACTATAAATTGTTTGAGTTCTTTTGCTATTGCTTTCATTATTGTCTTGCTATCAAATATCTATAATTAGCTCACATAACTTGTTCTTGGTCTAAACTTAATAGGTTTGAGTTTTGCGAAAATTATCTAAATACCTTATTCACCCCCCCTCTTAGGTATTTCACTTTTCTTATGCATGGCTAGCATAATTACAGCATACATATTATCAACAGAAGACTTGTGCTCAAAGTATGCTATAATCAAGGTAGTAAGCATTTGATGCAAAATTCTTTTACTAGCATCAAAAAGCTTTTATCTCTCTCTCCTTTCTAGTCTTGAGGCTTCTACCATTTATATAGGCATTCTCGGTTCTTTCATGTGAGTATAACTTACTTATAAAACAATGTCCTCAGGAGAATAATGCCTAAACTTAACATCTTCAACATCACAAATTCTATTGAGCAATGCATTGTCAATCTCAAAAATCAACTTGTGATATTCTTGAAGAATACACACTAAATAGTTTTATTACCAACTTGCTCAACTCTTTCTTCCTTAATATTTGCATAAATTTCATAGACTAAGGAAGGTAATAGCATTCATCAACCACAAGCAAACTAGTCCCAGCTTACATCATTTAAAAATGAGAATATATTACCCATTTCGGATAGTTTGATGACATCCACCTTGTGATATAGATTTATCTTATGGTTCCTTTTTATCCAATCATCAGAAATTCAGTAGCAGCCACCACTGTGACAAATCTATCCAGCCATGACATGCTTTTGCAAAAACATGAACCTTCCTTGGTTCATTAATCAGCTGATCCTCCTTCTCTTTCTTTGGCTTTTCTCTTTCCTTTTTCCCATACTAGACATCTTTGTCATCATCACGAAGCTACAACACTTGAATACATTCATTAGTTATTGGATTTTGAATTCCTAAGCTACTACTTGAAGATTGGTCAAACCTTTCTTGAGCTAATGGCATAGTAATGATATCATTAATTTGTTTATTAATGTAAACCTGCTTTAAACAAGTATTACTCTTAGTAGAGTGATCTCTATATACTTTATCCTAGTTTGTTGAATAGTATGATGATCAAATTTATTGCATTAGTGTTATCACATAACATAGCCACACATTTGAAATATACCATAATGACTTGGAGTATCAATAAGTTAATAGAGAATGTATTTAACAACAATCAAATGAAACTCTTTTAGGACAAGATGAAATCTGCACACAAGCACATGGCAAATATAATATTGGCTCTACTTCTTTGTCAAATAGAGTTGACTACTCCTATGAAACCATTTTATTCTTGTCAAGCATAGTTGATAAACTTATGGATGCTTATACATAACTTGATTCATAAAAGTGCCATCCTTGGTTTGCTTGATTTGTAGGCCAAGAAAGAAATTGAGTTTTCCTATCACGCTTATTTCAATTTTACTTTGCATCAACTTGGAAAACATCATCACAAAGTGAAGTATTAGACACGAAGTATTAGAAGCACAAGAAATTATATCATGTATTCGGACAAGTTATAGATCATTGTTGCATGAGGATTTTATAAAAGGGTAGTTTCAGTTTTCTCTTGAAAATCTTTTGAAAGAAAACTACTCAAAAGGAAACTAGGGGCTGGTTTTAAACCATTCAAAATTTAGGATAGTTTGAAAATATGGTTGGAAACTTTTCATGAGCAAGCAGTGTGATTGTTCCATATAAACCACTTACTCAATAGAACCATTTAGAAAAGCACTTTTGACATTCATTTGAAATAACTCAAGCGAGTACAAGTCAAAAGCATTCTTATGGACTCAAGTCTAGCATTCGGAACAAGGTTTCATATCATAATCAATTTCTCTTCTTGATTGAATCCTTAGGCAACAAGTCTAACCTTGTTTCTAACAACTTCTCAGGATTCAATAATTTTATTTCTAAAAAACCATTTAGTTCCAATAATATAATGATCATGAGATTTAGGAATATCCAAAATATTGTATCTTTCAAATTTATTTAATTCCTCTTGCATAGCAATAATCCAAAAAATTATCACACAAGGCATCATCAATACTTTTAGGCTCATATGAAATAAAAGAATAAAGTTATTGATAAAATATCGCTATATTTTTACTCATGGGAATATCACCAATGATTTGCTCATAGGGGTGACCTTTGTGGATATCATAAGTTCTTTGAAAGCTCTTGGTTACCACTTTAGGTTGGTCATCTTGATTTTGTTCTATCATTTCTTCCTCATTGGTATGATTCTCAAATTTGGTGCTTGAAGATGAGTTTGATATTCATTCATAGATGTACCTACATCATCTTCATCTCTTACTTTTCCAAGCAAATGTAAGATTCATCAAAACAAACATGAATGGTTTCCTCATCATGTAAGGTTCTTTTTATTGTAAATTCTATATGCTTTTAAGTAAGAAGAATAGCTAAGATATATCAATATCCATTTTTCTACCAAATTTAAGTAAGTTGTCACAATAATTTAAGATAAGACATTTATAACCAAACATTTTAAAATATGCAACTTGAGGCATTCTATAAAAAAGAAATCAGAAGATGTTTTTCTTCAAAATGATCTTAAAAAGAAATTCTATTTCATAGCACATGTGGTGTTTAAGGCTTTTGGCCCAAAAATAATTTTGAAGAAGAATTTTCACAAAGCATAGACCTAGCCAATTTCTGCAAAGTTCAAAAGTTTTTCTTTCAATAACACCATTTTATTGTGGAGCTTTGCGGTTGAAACAATTATATGAAATTCAATTTTCAAAGCAAATTTTATAAAGACTTTGTTGTAAATTCTCCCATTGTCACTTGTGAAACAACTTCTCCAATTTTCAAGGAGGTTTGAACCTTTTTGAATAATTTTACAAACTTATGAACCATAATCTTTTGAACAATGAATAATGCTAAAATGAATATTTAAGAAATCATCAACTACTAGTAAGGCATACTTCAAGTCATCAATACTAGAGTTCCATATAAGTCCAAAACAATCCATTTGAAGAAGCTCAAGATGTTTTGAGGTCTAAAATCATTTCATGGGTTTGAAAAATTCTTTTTGTTTGTTTTCCATATGGACAAGTATCTCAAAAGAAAATTTTCTCAAAACACATTTTTAGTAATCCTCCAACTCTTGATAGAAAAGTTTGTTCAACAAATCATGTTTACATGACCAAATCTTTATGCCAAGAAAATCATTATCATAAGCATACAAGACATTCAAGCTTATCAAGATAAAACACATATTCAAAAATTTGTAAGTGATTGATCAAAATCACAAAATATCATTTGTCATATAAGTTCAGGTGACCGAACTTATGGTCTACATCAAAGCTTCATGTCCAAACATTTTGTAAGTTTCATAAATATGTTTTTGGCCAAGCAAATGCATAGATATTCAATCATAGCTATATTAATCATTTTATCATGACATATAATCAATTTCAAGAACATATCTACCATGAATTTAATCTCATATCATCAATGTTACCTAATCAACTTCATAAAAGCAATTGACAGAGTTATGGTTGACAAATTTTCAAAGCTAAAGCAAAATGGATTCTCAAGTGAAACTTTTGCATGTTAGAATTTTAACTTCTTATTCATTGTCACACAATTGACTAATGCTAATCAAGTTATAGTTCAAATCAGCAATAAGCTCACATTTGTTTTAAAAAGAAAGAAGAAACCTTTGCAGCATTGGTTGCTCAAAGAATTCTTCCTTTCTTCTTGTCTCAAAACAAATCCTTCATTGTTTGTCTTGACTTTGATTATAGAATGTGATGTTTTCTTGTTATTCTTTAAGCTAACATCATCAATATACCCCTTTAGTAGTGCTTGAAGTTTGAATTGAAGCGAACACTGCAATAAGGAGAAGAAGTATCCTTTGGTACCCATACTTTCTTGGGTCCATGTGGGGTTAGTAATAATTCCTTTAACTCTCAAATAGTTTTAACACCATTTTCTATTTTTCTTTTAACGAAGCACCTAATGGCTTTGTGTCCATGTTTTCCACAATATGTACAACAAGTATGAGGCATTGAACTAGAAGTAGCTTTAACAAAGAAATTTTTATATTTAGGCACATTGTTTACATAATTATAGCCAAGACCATTTTTAAAAAGAAGAGATCTTTGAGCTCCAAGAAATTTATCAAGATTGTCCCTTCCTTTTGTAAAATTTTCTATACATAATGTAAGCTCATCAACCTTCTTTTTCAAAGTCTCATGATCAACAAGCATTCTTTCAAGAGAGCAAAATCTTTTCACACAAGAAACTTATTTTCCCAAGGGACATGTTTTGTAAGAGACATTTAAAACTTCTTTTTTCAATATTCAAACAATCAATAGATTCAAGAAGCTGTTGTTTTCACAATATAATTTTGAATTTTTCATTCAATAAATCATTAATTTTGAATTTCATTTCCTTATTTCTTTTTGAATCATTTTTTAATTCTTCATACATTTCAACAAGTAGTTCACTAGGATCATCTACATCATCAGCATCATCATCCACAACAGAGTAGAGGTAGAGAGGAGTGGATTGTACCTCATCATTTATTGCCATGAAACACATATTGGCTCTTTCCTCATGTGTTTCTTGTAGAGAGTCTCCACATATCACGAGCGGTGTCACATTCACTCACTCTATTGTATTCATTCACGTCGATGCACTGACTCAAGATGTTCATTGCTTGGTAGATTTAAGGTTATCTTTCTTGAGTCGTTCTCATCAAGTTCCTCCATGGACTTTTGTTCCCTTGTAATTCCATCGACTTTTTATTCTCATAGGGAACATAGGGACCTTTCTCAATGATACTCTACAAATCAAAGTTAGTAGAACAAATAAAAATTCTAATTATAGATTTCCAAAATGTAAAATTAGAACCATCAAATAAAAGGAGGTCTGTTGTAGAAGAATCTTCCACATAAGGCAAATTTGATAAACTAGCTGAAATACCTAAGAGGGGGTGAATTAGGTATTTAGCTAATTTTAGCAAACTTAAACCTTTTAGCGTTTAGACCAAGAACAAGTTATGTAAGCTAATTATAGATAATTGATAGCAAGACAATAATGAAAGCAATAGTAAAGAACTCAAACAATTTATAGTGGTTACGATCCTCAAGATCTACGTCCACTACCTCTAAGCTCACGCTTAAGGATTTCAACAAATCTACTAATTGCTCGAGGTTTACAAATTACAAGAGAGGGTTCACCACGACTTTGGTTTTACACTCTCATACTCTTCCTAGTAATTTCTTACAATACAAGGCTCACCAACCCTATGGTTTTATATCTCAAACAACCTTGAATCACAAACTTCAAGGATCACCTATATCTAAAAGGGTTTTATGTTATCAAGATAACCTTGCTAGAGCTAGTAGATCAACACAATTGAATAAGTAAAAGGAGAGTGTGTAGAAGTTACCCACTTGATGGTAGATATTACACAAATTTGCACCTTCACACTTTGATGTCTTTGGATGGATCAATTGAATGCACAAGACATAAGAGAGCTTAAGAAATGTTTGCTAAATGCTTTTGAATGCTTGGAGTTTTCAAGATTTCAAGAGTTACAAAAAAATTTGCATGTTTATGGCTTTAATAGAATTTGAAAATCTGTTAAAAGCGTTCATAAAAAGCGGCTAGTAGCGACTGGATTTAGAAAATTCGGACTACGAATTTCTTGGGCTGCGATACGAATCTTCGTCGAATTTCTCGGGATGAATAGTAACCATCTTGAGAACAAAAAGTCGGACGACCAGATTTTTGCTGCGTCGAATCTTCTTCGAATTTCTACTGGAAGAAAGCAGGTGACCATCTTGAGGGCCAAAGAATTCGGATCGGCCGAATTTTTATGGTTGCGTCGAATCTTCTTCCGAATTTCTGCGGAAGAATAGTAGCAAACTTTTGCTACAAAAATTGGACGACAATAGAATTTTTGAAAGCATTTTCAAACTTTGTAAAATCATTTGAAATATAACTTCAATGAGTTTGAAAAACATTTGATATATATAGAAAACGTATTTAACTATATTTAAGCTTGAAAAAACATGAACATATGAGGTTTACAAACATATCTTATAAAAAGATTCATTCAAAGCCTTTTAAGATCATAAGATTATTTTTATGCTCTCTTATGCATTCAATGATAACCAAGACATGCAAGTGTAGAGTTTACATAGAAATTTACCTAAACATTAAATGCACTCTACGCTTCAGAGTCTTCAATGCCTTTGATCATCTTTAGAGCAATATTCTTCAAACTTCAAATACTTGCTTAAATGAAGTTGTTCTTGAACTTTTGCTTCAAAGCAATGAGACTTCATACTTCTCAAATTACAGAACCTATCACACAATAATCAAACATTTTAGTCCTCAAATCAATGTTGTCATTAATCAAAAACTATATAATTTGCCCTTGAGGGCTAACAATCTCCCCACTTTTTGATGATGACAAAACTTTGATGCAAAATGTGATAGATTAAAACAATGTAGTACATAGAAGTATTGATGTCAATGATAGAAAAATAACCAATTTAGCATATTGACATTACAAAGGCTCAATATGAGCCTATGACCCAACCAACCTCCATTTGCCTCCTTCCTTCCAACCATTAGGATAGAAGATATAGCATTTAAGCATTTAGAAAAAGTTCTAAGAGAGGTTTTAAGGTTGTAAAAGTTTAACAATACTCACACTTAGATTGTGCTCATTTTCAACAGATTTGGACTAGAAATATCATGCGTCGAATTTTTGCATAGCAAGTCCAAACTTTAAAATAAGTAAATAAAGCTTTCCTAAAGGTTGTTCAAACATAGAGGAAGAGATTAAAACCAGTTTGAATCAATTTGAACAACAATAGAGCACATTTTGGCAACAAAATATGCATGCATCGAATTTCAGAACATGCATCAGAATTTTACGATCTTACGTCGAATTTTTAAATCTTCGGTCCAAACTATAATAAATTCAATATAATGAATGCTAAGGTTATTCCAAACATAATAGAAGAGATTAAAACAGATTTAGATCAATTTGAACAACAATAGAATACTTTTTTGGCAGCAAAGGTATGGCTCATTGCATTCAAATGTTTTCATAGAGTAAAAAAAATTAAGAGTAAATTATTTATTTACAGAAAACACCACAGAAAACATCTATAGGATTGCACACATTTTGTCATCCTCGGTCATCCTATCCTCATTTCTTTACTCCTTTTGTCATCGAGTCAAAGATGGGGTCAATGAAAATGAGATTAACAATTTAACACGTAAAGGAAGCTCTCATCTTTCGAGATTTCATCATTGAAGCTTCACTATCTACGAAGATGCAAGAAAAAAAAATACAGAAGATTATAACTGGAGATTCAAATAACTAGCGATAAATAGAATGAAAGAGATGCTTAGTCTTGTGATGTTGATGAAGAGGCTCTGCTAATCCACTTTCTTGATGGCCAAGTGTTTCACTCTTCGCCCTAGTTTGAATAGAAATGTGTGACGGTGAGACAATTTCAGCTTAGAGCTGCTTAGTTTCCTACCTTTTGTGGTTCTTCGTAGTACATGTTCTTAACTTCTTCTTCTTGTTACATAAATTGTCTCATCATCTCATCATAGTCGTCCCATCATCATATGTCATGTATCTTTGTCATTCTTATCTTTTCTTCATCATCTTCCCTCATTTTCTATCTTGAGGCCTAGGGTCCTTCGCACTTTGAGTATTTCTCATTAGGATTTCCTCGATGTGTTTCACTTCTACTCTCTAGTCCTTCTAATTTTCTAGAACCATTGGAGCAAATGATTCAAAGAGACTTATACATCTTCTCCATTTCCCATTGACTTGATTGTTCAGAAAGCTTCTTGGAATACTTTTGGCTATTATAGATGTCCCATACTCTGGTTATTCCTTCACCACTTGACTCATCTGTTAGTTTCTTCTTCTTCTACCCTTCTTTTTGTTGGTAGTTTGCTCCGCCTCACTCAAAGTGTCATGCTTTCTTTTTGTCTTCATTTCTCTTACGAGGAGTCTCTTACTCATCTTCGTCATCTTCATACTCATCACTTTTCCTCTTACACACTTTCGGGTCCTTTCCTTTCTTCCTAATCTTTTTTGGAGAGGATCCTCTTTTGTCTTCCCATAATCCATCATCATCAGAGATAAGCTGCATTCTCTTAAGAGATTCAGTCGATGTATATTTCTCACTTTTAAAAGCTTATCCTCTTCACAGGTTTAATCTTAAAATGCTTAGATCTTAGTTACTTGATCTTATAGAGAGATGCAGCAATTCTTGTGTCTTGCGTAATCATGTGTCTTAAGCTATATATCCAAGTTGAATTTCCTCTACTGTTCATCGGGGCCAACATTAATACCATATGACATATTCCCTCTCGGTGATTTATGTCCAAAGTTAGGAACTATCACGTAGTTACCATGTGATGCAATACCACTACTCTAGCATCAAATTCTTGATTTCCTCTCTTTATAGATCTCAAACTCTCTTGCATTTGTAAATCTTATTTCAATCTATCATATGTAAAGAGTTGCGCGATCATAGCAATACATTGAGGGTGCATAATATTTGAGCTCCTTTATCAAGCATCCCTTACAAAGTGCATTAATCGGATCTTCACTTAATTCAATATCAACTTGGGATACTCTAGTTTGAATACCATTGTATCCTATCATCCCCAACAATCTCAATTCTTTCTTACTTTAGGGGTTTGCATAGAATTCATATACCAAGGTGGGATAAAAATCTTCATTAATAAACAACAAACTACTCCATCAACATCATGAAACAAGACAAAACCATATCCATACTAGATAGTTTTATCAACATCCACCTTATATCCAGGGAATAATCTTTCCTACTATTCTTATTCCATTCATCAAATTCATGAGTAGATTTGATAGAGATAAACCTATCAACTCAGTTGTGTTTGAGAATGCGAGATCCTTCTTGAGTTGATTGAGGTTTGGGTCTCATTTCATGTAGCCTTTCCTTTCTTTCTCAACATTATGGGCTTCTTTGTTTCTCACCATGATGTTTTCTCTTGAGAAGGTTTGTTTCTATGTGAAATTAGGGCTTAGAAGTTTAAAAATGAAGACGCAAATTGGGATGAGACTATGTGAATTTGAAGAGAGTTTTTGATTCGGACGTGAATGGGTATAGAGAGAGTTTTACTGAAAGAGGATTTAAAATTCGGAAGTTATAGTGTTTGGAAGAAAGCAGTTCGATTTTCATTTAAATAGATGCATCCATAAAAATTCGGACGGTAGAATTTTGAGTGCTACGTGCAATTTTGAGTCGAAAGTTTCTGTCTCTTTGATTGAAAGAGTCGGTCGGCCAAGATTTTACACTCTGTGTCGAATTATTGATCAAAAAATCTCATTTTCATCACAACATTAATACACACATTAGTCATTTGAATTTTAGGAATTCCTAAGAGTCTTCTTAGGTGATTAAACCTTTCCTCGGCCAAAGGCTTTGTAAATATGTCAGCAATTTGATCATTTGTGTTTACATGTTCTAAGCATATATCTTTCTCAATCACATGATCACGAATAAATGATGTTTTATTTCTATACTTTGTCTACGAATGTTGAATGGGATTAATACTCAAATTGTTGGCACTAGTGTTATCACTTAGTATAGACATACCGTGAAATTTAAGACCATAATCCAAGTAAAGTATGTTGCATCCATAATAATTGTGCCTGACAACTTTCACTGCAGCTATGTATTAGAAGCTTAGTTTGTGGATAAAGAGATACACCAAAGCACACTTTTTCTGCTAAGCCAAGACACTAGACACACTAGAAATTGACAATGTGTACTTTACACGGCTCAACTTTACATCCGAGCATAATCGACATCGAGAATATCAATAAGTTCAAAAGATGAAGATTTAAAACCAAGACCATAGTCATATGTGTCAATCAAATAGCGAAATATTTCGTTTGTGAGAAGTGAGAGTGAGATTCTTTAGGACATGATTGGAATCTAGCACACAAACAAACAGCAAACATAATGTCGATCTACTAGATGAATAGAGATAAAGCTTCCCAGTCATACCTCTATACGATTTCTCGTATGCTTCACCCTCTCATCTTTGTCAGAAGTTTAATTGATGAACTCATGGGAGTGCTCATTCCTTTTAGCTAGTTCATTCCAAATCTTTTCAATAGCTCCTTGAGCTATATTTTTCTTGATTGATGAAGGCTCCATCCTTGGTTTGTTTAATTTTATCATCAGGAAGAAAACTTAGTTCTCCCATCATGCTGCATCTCAAATTCATTTTGCATAGTTTTAGCAAAGCTTCTTTACAAGAGAAATATTAGTAGAACCAAAAAATAATATCATCAAACATAGATTTGTACAAGCAAAATATCATTTTGAAGATGTTTTAATAAAAAGAGTTGTGTCTACTTTTCCTTTAAGTAAAACCTTTTGTGAAGAAAACCATAATCTTTTCATGCAAGATCTTGGATCTTGTTTCGAGTCCATATGAGGCTTTGGTTAGCTTATACCACGTAATTTGGAAATTTTCATGGATAAAACCGGGAGGTTGTTCTACATAAACCTCTATCTTCGATAAAACCATTTGAGAAAGCACTTTTAACATCCATTTGAAAAGTTTTCAAAACCTTAAAGCAAGCAAATGCTAAAAAGTATTCTTATAGATTCTAATCTCAGCTCTTTGAGCAAAAGGTCTCATCATGGTCAATGCCTTCTTAGTTTGAGCCTTGGGCAACAGAGTCTAGCTTTATTTCTAACTCACTTCTCCTAGTTCATTTAACTTATTTCTAAAAACCCATTTTGTACCAATAACGAGAATGATCATGAGAGTCTAGGAACAAGACCAAACTTTATTTCTTTCAAAGTGATTTTAGCTCTTACTTGCATGTAATAATCACGAAATTGTCACGATGCATCATCAATATTTTTTGGTTCAATATGAGATAAAGAGAAGATTATCAATAAAGTACACCTTGTTTTTACCCTTGAGAGACATCCGAATGATTTGCTCCCTTGAGATGACCTTTATGCATATGTGATATCTTTTGGAAGTTCTTGATCATTTCTTGATTGACCATCTTGTTCTTGCTCCCATTATTTAACTTCTTCTTTGGCATGATCTTTACATTTGTGGGTGCTTAGTGTTAGTATGATTTTCAGCCATTGATGTGCACCATTTCATCTTCATTTCCTCTTTGAAGATGAAATATTGGGTCATCGAAAGATTACATGAATAGTTTCTTCGACACGCAATGTTCTTTAGCTATAAACTCATAATACTTTTTATTTGATGAATAGCCACGAGAAAATTCCCTTCATCGATTTTCTATCAAACTTCTCAAGATAGTTGCTAGTGTTTTAAAATGAAGCATTTTACAACCAAAACTTTGAAATAGACAGGTGATGGAGTTTTGTCAAATAAGAGTTCAAAGGTGTTTTTCTTATAAAAGGTCTTAGTAAAACTCATTCATGATATAACAGAGCTGTATGCTGACTTCGGCCCAAAAATACCTGGTAATGAGTTTTCACAAAGCATTGATCTAGCCATTTCTTGTAAGGTTCTGTTTTCCTTTCCAACAACACCATTTTATTTGAGGTGTTTTGGCAGCTGAAAAATTGTGAGTAATACCATATTCATCACAAAATTTTGTAGAGTCTTGATTACAAAATTCTCTTAAATTATCACTTCTAATAGAAATGGGTTGCAATCAAGAGAGGTTTGAACCTTTTTGGAAGAGTTTTGAAAATTCACTGAAATGTTTCATCTTTTTGTGCTAGAAGATTACCCATATAAATCTTGAAAAATCATCGACAATCACAT